>JAWDJD010000017.1:4727500-7127500 GCA_035047305.1 Bradypodion pumilum | reverse complement strand
AGTCGCACAGTCGATTCTGACCCTTTGTGACCCTATGGACCATTGTCCTCCAGGCACCTCTGTCCTCCACCATTCTCCTCAGCCCGCCCAGCTCTGTGCCCACTGCATCTACAATACCATCTAGCCAGCTCACTTTTGGCCGGCCCCTTCTTCTTCTTTTGCCCTCCACCTTTCCCAGCATCAAGTGAATCCTCTCTTCTCATTTGATGTCCAAAGTACTTTAGCTTCATCTTTACTATTTGACCTTCTAAGGAGCAGTTAGAGTTGATAGTGGTGGGCAGCGGTGGCATTTTTGAGCCCTGCCGAGCGGCGCAGCTGCCCTCTCCCCTCCAGGCCGGGCCGGCTGAGGGGAGTCCGATGATGGTGGAGGGCGGCATTGGTGTTTTCTCCTCCCAACCAGCATGGAGGGGCCCGGGAGTCAGCTGGGCAGCAGTGTCCGCCTGCCCGCAAGTGCCGTGGCTTTTCTTCTCCCCAGCCCCGAAAGGAGGGGCCCGGGGTCATTGGTGTCCACCCGCCCACAAGGATTTTGTAGATCCTTTAGATTTACACAGAAACAGTCTGTACAACTCCACTCCTTATTTCACTCTCACTTGGTGATAGATATTTTGCAGGAGTTTGACAGGCTCTTCAAAGAAGGCAAGGAGAGTGAGAAAATGAACGAAGCTTCATTATATCTCGATGAATGTTTGGTGTTAGGCAACCATTCCTGCAGCAATTGGGGGGGGGGGCTTTCTTTCAATAATCGGTATTTGCCTTTGTTGTGAGACAAAGAAACCCAGCTGCCAAAACAGGACATGGTGCATAGCATAATACCGTACATTTGACGCCTTCCACTATTTATCTGTGATTGTGCACATGTTCTGTTGAGCCTTAGGCAGCTAACAAGGGGTGGGAGGAGAAGGGGAAGGAGGAAGTCAACTGATTTGTTACACCAGGGTTGCCCAAACTATGGCCCGTGGGCCAGATCCAGCCCCCAACGCCAATTCATTCAGCCCACTTTGCTCCAGGAAACTCCTGAACAGGTGCATTTTACTTCCACTTCCAGGAGCGACGAGGGTGGCATGGGCTGGATGAATTGGAGTTGGGGCTGGATCTGGCCCGTGGCCCGTAGTTTGGGCACCCCTGTGTTGTTACACCATGAGTTGGAGAAGCAAAGCAAATGAGTTTGGATTGCCTCTTGCTGTGCCATTCCAAGGAGAGTTGACGGCAGTGACAAGTGATTTACAACATGCTAATTAGAGTTTGGATTAGCAGACTTACATTGACATCTGAGTGCTCTTTAGCAACTGCTTTCATTACTGCCTGTCCATAACCACTAATTGAAAAGAAAGCTGTGCATAGATTTCCAGGGAGGGAGGAAAGGATGATTCATGTCGAGGCATTAAATATACAAACATTCATAATGGTTTGTTTTGGCTGAAATCTTAAAATATGAATCTCTTAAAATTGCTCTTTCTTGCCAAGAACTTACCTAGTTCTTGGTGACACGCAGTTTTGGCAGGATTTCTTCATGCACAGGTAGCCACCTTTCCCGCGTGTAGCTAAAGACATGCAAAGCAGCCCCCCAAAATTGGCAAATTGAGAGGGGGGAAGGTATCCAGGCATTCTAATGTTTAAAAGTCTATGCGGCAGCCAGCTTCGGTTGTAGTTAGGTACCTAATTTGTGTAATTTTTCACTAAATTCATTATCTGGACAAAAAGCATTCTAGGAAATCTAAAGAACATTCTCAGGAGTGGTTGTAAGTATCCCACATGCAAGGAGATAAAATGGGTTTTTATTGTCGCACATAAAAATGAGATTTATATCCCCAATTGTATATGCCAGTAAAGGTAAAGGTTGCCCTTCCTTGAAAGCCAGTCGTATCCAACTCTAGGGTTCAGTGCTCATCTCTGTTTCAAAGCCGAAGTGCCAGGGCTGCCTGCTTCTGCAGATTATGACTAGACACCGGAGCACACGGAACACTGTTTATCTTCCCACCGAAGTGGTTCCTATTTATCTACTTGCAATTTCTTGCTTTCAGACTGCTAGGTTGGCAGGAGCTGGGGCAAAGACGGGAACTCATTCTGTCCTGCTGTACATGGGAATCGAACTGCTGACCTCCCACCTTCCAGTCAGCGTCTTAGCCACTTGAGCCACTGCGGTTTCCAAGAGCTGTCTTCAAATAACATTGGCCATAAAATAAATGTTTGCGTTGCTAGATAGAAGACTGAGATATACTAGTGAGGCCCAGGAGCATTACTTTCTCAATTTTTTCTTAGAATCCTGATGAGTTCAGTTGGCTAATAGTTTGTTTATTTTGGTTTTTTTAAATGAACATTTCTGTTATTGGTTATTTTATTAATTTACTAGCAGAGGTTGCCCGGCGTTGCCGAGCTGTTTAAAATGAGTTTTTTTAAATGGACTATTAGAAAGGCTGAGCGAAGAAAAATAGATGCCTTTGAGATGTGGTGCTAGAGGAGAGTTTTGAGAGTCCCTTGGACAGCGAGAAGAACAAATAGGTCAATAGTAGAAGAGATTAGCCCTGAGTGCTCCTTAGAAGGACAAATAACAAAGATGAAGCTGAAGTATTTTGGAAGTATTTTGGACATCAAATGAGAAGGAGAAGGCCTTAATGCTGGGGAAGGTGGTGGGCAAAAGGGGATGGCCAAGGATGAGATGGCTAGATGGCATTGTAGATACAATGGGTACGGAGTTGTGTGGACTGAGGAGAATGGCGTTGCCGGGCTGTTATAAACTGTGATCAGTTGTTTTTGGGTGTTTTTTTTTTGGGGGGGGGGGATAAAAAAAAGAACAAAAGATGATATATATTTTCCTTTTTTTATTTTACCAAATAATGTTTTATAATGTGTCTTTTTCAAAAGTGTGTGTTGGTGGTTAAGGGTGGTTTTGGGTGTGCACAACCACCACCACCCATAGAATACCACTCCAATCACCAACACACATATTAAAAATTTATGGCAAGGCAGGGGTGTTGTGTGTGTGTGTGTGTGTGTGAAATTGTGTGTGTTTGTGTGTGTGTGTGTGAGAGAGAGCTCATTAGGGAAAGGAGTAGAAGAGGAATATGTGTGTGTGTGAGAGAAAGAGAGAGAGAAAGAAAGAGAAGCTGTGTGTGTGAGAGAGAGAGAGAGAAAGAAAGAGAAGCTGTGTGTGTGTGTGTGTGTGAGAGAGCTCATTAGGGAAAGGAGCAGAAGAGGAATAAGTGCGTGTGTGAGAGAGAGAAAGAAAGAGAAGGTGTGTGTGTGTGTGAGAGAAAGAAAAGCTGTGTGTGTGTGAGAGAGAGAGAGAGAGAGAAAGAGAAGCTGTGTGTGAGAGAGAGAAAGAAAGAGAAGCTGTGTGTGTGAGAGAGGGAGAGAGAGAGAAAGAGAAGCTGTGTGTGTGTGAGAGGGAGAGAGAGAGAGAAAGAGAAGCTGTGTGTGTGAGAGAGAGAGAGAGAGAAAGAAAGAGAAGCTGAGAGTGTGTGTGTGTGTGAGAGAGAGAGAGAAGCTGTGTGTGTGTGTGAGAGAGAAAGAGAAGCTGTGTGTGTGAGAGAGAGAGAGAGAGAAAGAGAAGCTGTGAGTGTGTGTGAGAGAGAAAGAAAGAAAGAAAAGCTGTGCATGTGTGTGAGAGGGAGAGAGAGAAAGAGAAGCTGTGTGTGTGAGAGAGAGAAAGAGAAGCTGTGTGTGAGAGAGAGAAAGAGAGAAAAAGAGAAGCTGTGTGAGAGAGAAAGAGAGAAAGAGAAGCTGTGTGTGTGTGTGAGAGAGAGAAAGAGAAGCTGTGTGAGAGAGAAAGAGAGAAAGAGAAGCTGTGTGTGTGTGTGAGAGAGAGAGAAAGAAACAGAAGCTGTGTGTGTGAGTGAGAGAGAGAAAGAAAAGCTGTGTATGTGTGTGAGAGAGAAAGAAAGAGAAGCTGTGTGTGTGTGAGAGAGAGAGAGAAAGAGAAGCTGTGAGTGTGTGTGAGAGAGAGAGAGAAAGAAAGAAAGAAAGAGAAGCTGTGTGTGAGAGAGAGGGAGAGAGAGAGAGAGAAAGAAAGAGAAGCTGTGTGTGTGTGTGAGAGAGAGAGAGAGAGAAAGAAAGAGAAGCTGTGAGTGTGTGTGTGTGTGTGAGAGAGAAAGGGGCTGGCTTCTCTGGCTGGCTTGAGGTAAGGGAGCCCAGCGGGATGTGTGTGTGTGGGCTTCCCTTACCGTGGGCTGCCTTGCGGCCCACGGTAAGGAAACCCAGCGGCGGGTGTGTGTGTGGGCTTCCCTTACCGGGGGCTGCCTTGCGGCCCGCGGTAAGGAACCCCAGCGACGGGGTGTATGTGGGCTTCCCTTACTGGGGGCTGCCTTGCAGCCTGCGGTAAGGAACCCCAGCGGCGGGGTGTATGTGGGCTTCCCTTACCGGGGGCTGCCTTGCGGCTTGCGGTAAGGAAACCCAGCGGCGGTGTGTGTGTGTGTGGGCTTCCCTTACTGGGGGCTGCCTTGCGGCCCACGGTAAGGAAGCCCAGCGGCAGGGGTGTGTGTAGGCTTCCCTTACCTGGAGCTGCCTTGCGGCCTGCGGTTAGGAAGCCCAGCAGTGGGTGTGTGTGTGTTATGGGCTTCCCTTACCGGGGGCTGCCTTGCGGCCCACGGTAAGGAAGCCCAGCGGCAGGGGTGTGTGTGGGCTTCCCTTACCTGGAGCTGCCTTGCGGCCCGCGGTAAGGAAGCCCAGTGGCGTGTGTGTGTGTGGGCTTCCCTTACCGGGGGCTGCCTTGCGGCCCATGGTAAGGAAGCCCAGCAGCAGGGGTGTGTGTGGGCTTCCCTTACCAGGGGCTGGCTTGCGGCCCATGGTTAGGAAGCCCAGTGGCAGGGAGGCTTTACTTACCGGGGGCTGGCTTCCCTGGGACGCGCCGGCTTTCTCAGAGTTCTGCACGCTCACGGCGCACAGGACACTGGGGTTTGTATTTTTTCATTTGTGCTTTCCCTTTGTGCTTCTTTTTCCCCCATGCGGCTTGTTTTTGATTGGCCGCACTGCGTTTCCCCACGTTCTTTGTGCTCCCGCCTCTCAGCCTGATTGGCTGTGGTGCAGCACGGCGCAAAGAACGTTTGGAAATGAAGTTGTTTCCCTTTTTTCGGGGTTTGTGGGGCTGTTGCCCCACTGCTGCTTTACTCAATCCTTCGTTGACCTGCGGACCCAGTCCGCCCGTGTGAGTGTAGGCAAGTAGGGCCAGCCGTAGGAACCTATAGCAAGATCCAACGGTTAACCCTTGGTTTTATAGGTTAAGATTGAGTAGGATTTGTTTAACTTTTCCTAAATTGGGGTTTGGCCTTTGTTCACGTGTTGGATTGCTTATGAGGAATGGTAATCTGAGGGGAAAAGCAGTCTTGAACAAGATGTCACATACCATAGGGAATAATTTGTTCCTACAATCTTAAGAGTTATTAAATAATAATAATACCATAGAGGGTAGTTTATTTCTGAGGAAGCCAAACAAGAAATGTCTGTACAAATAAAAAGGTTTCTTCTTAAAACGTTAGTAGAGGAATCCCATGTCATCATGGCTAAGACACTGACTGGAAGGCAGAAGGTCTGCAGTTCAATTCCCGAGTACTGCAGGACGGAATGAGCTCCCGTCTTTGTCTCAGGCTCCTGCCAACCTAGCAAGTTTGAAAGCAAAAAATTGCAAGTAGATAAATAGGGACCACTTTGGTGGGAAGGTAAACAGCGTTCCGTGCACTCCGGTGTCTAGTCATGCCTGCAACATGACCATGGAAACGTCTGCAGAAGCAGACAGCGCTGACTCTAAGGCTTTGAACCAGAGATGAGCACTGAACCCTAGAGTTGGATACGACTGGCTTTTGAGCAAGGAAAACCTTTACCTTAATGTCAAACTTGTGGGCTTTCCATCTCTTTGTCCACTATGTGAAAATAATGTTCAATTACATATGATTTGGGCCTGACTCACCATGGTTTATCATGTACTCCCATGTTCTTAAAGTTGGCTTGGAGATAATTTAATTGAAAGTTAAGGTATAAAATGTATTAAATATGATATAAGATGAGACATTGGTCATCCATGATCTCCACTCTACTTAAATCCATAATTTTTTTCTTTTACATATCTATCATGCATTGAAGAAGAAATGGCTCAATTTGTTTACATAAAAGAAATTTGTGTATGTAATAAAACAGGAGGAGGCATTTAATAGCGATATTAATTTCATTAAACAAAAAGACAGCAGATTGCAGTTCGGAAAGTTGTTCTCTCAGGGGCAACTGTAAAATTTACCATCCAGTGTTTTTGTTGATGAAAAGATGATTATTTCCTGGCTTTAAAAGCCGGCAATGGCAGTGCTCGAAATGAACTTTTTTGTATTAGCGCACCATAAATATTGAAAATGGTCCCCTCCAACATCTTGCTTTAAAATAACAATACACTCTGGTATAAGTATTACCAGAACACTGTTACTGGAGGCACTGTTGGCTATGCTATTTCTATAAGCTATAAAAGGAATAATGGTGTATTGCGTACTGTTTTAGTGCCACTCATAAAACATTTCCTGGGGAACAGAATAATAATCATAATCATCTAAGCCGGGAAGGCCTCCATGTTAGACTAAGCTCCTATGTGTCAATACTTTAAGAATGTGCACTGCTTGTTATTTCTTTTGAAAAAAGAATAGTATAGCGCTGAGAAAAATGGACCATGTTGCTGAAAAAGGTAATTAATATTTTACAAAAAGTCATTTGGGCACTCGTCAGAGATTACACTGGGTTGAAAGGATTTTTATGCCTGAATGAGGTTCCTTTTATGACCCCCCAAGTGCAGCTCTTGGTTATCGAAACCCGACCTTCCAGGCTCCAGGTCAGCGTCTTAACCACTAAGCCTGGAGTTCTCAACCTTTTAAAGCTAGGGGCCGGGTCATGCTCCCTCAGACAGCTTTGGGGGCTGGATGGCTATTTTGCCTTTCCTCCACCACATGGCACTTCCTGGTGTGGTGGAGATGGTGGGGGAGCCATATGAAACGGTGTCAAGGGCCACATTCCGCCCGTGGGCCGCAGGTTGAGAATCCCTGCACTAAGCCATCGGAGGAGTGGCTTTATTATTAGAGATTATCAGTTCCCTTTAGAAAAACATTTCAGTGTTAAATCAGGGGTGCCCAAATTTTTCCCATCAGGGGCCTGACCACGCCCCCCTCAAACAGCTGAGCGGGGCGGTCACATGCTTCCTCACAGCAGCAGTGGTGGCGGCGGCACATGAATTCAATGCACACTTTTGGGCATTTTTGCCACTCTACCCCTTCCAATGGAGGAGGGAGTGAATGCATTTCTGTTGCATTTTGGTTCATTTTTGCTACAATTTTAGCCCTTCTGGCGATGGGTCACTTCTGGTGTCGGCGTCAATCTGGCCCATGGGCCAGATGAAGGCCTCCTATGGGCTGCTGTTTGTGCTAAATAATGAACTGTTTGATTCCAAAGTTCTGCAGCCTCAAAGTAGGGGTTGCCCAAATAGAAAGTGAAATATCAGAAATAATGGGTGTGAGCTTTAAACAGGAGTCAGGTCCCGCCTTATTGACTGAGGTGGACAACATGATTATAGACAAGAATGAAAAAGAACTGTTATCTATAATATTGACAACAGCGAGACAATGTATTGCAAGGAACTGGAAGAATGACTCTTTACTGAAAATAGAAGATTGGTATAAAGAAATGTAGCAAATTGCATTAAATGTTAAATTAACATGGGAATTAAATTATAAAAAGTGTTTAATTAGTGAAAATAATTTTGGAAATACAGGTGAAATTCAGATAATTTGAATATTGTGCAAATGTTCACTCAGTTCAGTAATACAACTTAAAAGGTGAAACAAATATATGAGATAGACTCATTACATGCAAAGTGAGATAGTTCAAGCCTTACTTTGTTATAATACATTTTATGAAAACCCCAACCTCCCAATCTCATGTACCCCATAATCATCACATAATCTCATGTACGCTGTACGCTATGATAATCACAATTATAACGAATTAAGGCACAACATATCTCGCTTTGCATGTAGTGAGTCTATCTCATATATTTGTTTCACCTTTCAAGTGAAATGAATGAACATTTGCACAATATTCTAATTTTCTGAGTTTCACCTTTATATGGAGACCCTTTTTGAATTATACGTTGACTGAAGGTAAAGGTGGCAGGCCAGCACCAGATCAATTGAGATTTTGGATATAATATGAGAAGGCTGTGGAGGACCGCAATCACCAAGGCATTGTAAATATCACAATAACAAGTGTAGTTTATAGATAATAGAAAGTTTGTTACAAATATAATAAATATTAATTGAAATATATATACAAATTATAAACATTTTATGAAGTTTAAATTGGAAGAATAAGTTAGGAAAATGAGAATATAATGAATATATGTTATTATTATCATTATTGTTATTATTATCAGTATTATTATTGGTTTTTTGTCATTTATATAACATTTCTTTCTTTTGCTTTTTCGTTTTAGTATTGTATGTTAAATGTTTTTTTTATTTTTATTTTGTTGTTTATTGTAAAATTAATATATATTTTTAAAAGTAGGGGTGGCCCTGTGGAAAAGATCCACTTGTGATGTGACTCCGGCTGTAAGAACCTGTGAATCTAGATTGCATATTAAAATGCAAAGGGCTTCATTTTAATGCTGGTTTTTTTTAATTTGGATGCTCATTAATACTAAATGTTGATTGTTTAAGGGCATCACCTATTTTTTCAGTCAATAGAAAAACTCATTGGAGAATTTTAGCTTCTACCTCCCCCTGCAGGCTACAGCACAGAAATACTTGTCTTTCTCTATATGTACTGTATACAGTATATTTTTAAGATCTCTTTTTCCTAAAAGCGGGACTGCAGTGGCTCAAGTGGCTAAGATGCTGACTGGAAGGCGGGAGGTCAGCAGTTTGATTCCCAAGTACTGCAGGACAGAATGAGTCCCCGTCTTTGTCCCAGCTCCTGCCAACCTAGCATTTCGAAAGCAAGAAATTGCAAGTACTGTACAGTAAAACCTCGCATAAAGAGCACCTCGCTTAGAGACTAATTCACTTAAAGAGCAGAATTTTCTCTGAATGGTCGCCTCGCCTAACAACTAAAACCAACCAAAAACTCAGTTAACAACTAAATCAGGGTTCACAGTCCCCCCCTCTCCCCGCCCCAACCAGAAGTCACAATTGGTCACTTACAATGGTGTTTCGCTTTTAAACAGCAAACTCACTTAAAGAGCAATCCTGTGGAACGCATTATGCTTTTTAAGTGAGGTACCACTGTAGATCAATAGGGACCACTTTGGTGGGAAGGTAAACAGTGTTCCGAGTGCTCCAGATTCTAGACATGCATGGTGCTCCGGTGTCTAGACATGCCTGCCACATTACCATGGAAAAGTCTGCAGAAGCAGACAGGACTATGTTGTAGAAACTTGTCTAGCATACAATGCAATGCAATGCAATGCAATACAATACAGTATGCTGTATATTGACTGTGATTGTTTACAGTTGTGTGGTTGTGGTTTCTGCTTTTCGTTTGTAATTTATTAATACTTTTAAAAAACGAAACAAAACTGTTGCACATTGCCTAGAGTGGGAGAATATCCCAGATGGGCGGTTCATAAACAAACAAATATATAAATGAATAGAACTTAGTAACAATGTAAAAATCAACATATAAAACCATATGCCACACAGGTGGTGGAATAGCAGTTCCTAGTCTCCAAAGTCCTGCCACAACAACTCTTGAACCCCTACAGAGATGATATTCTTGGCAAGGGAAAGATCCTTTTGGAATACATCCAAACCAGAGCATTTTGGCATTTGGCACTCTTAGAAGGGCGTTTCTGGATGACCTTTATTGGCATGGAAACTCATATGGGTAGAGGTAGTTCAGTAATCCAGTTGTATTAGCCCAATAGTCTAGATGTCCAGGTAGAGTTTAGGACAGTGATGGCGAAACTTTTAGAGACTGACTGCTCAAACTGCAACCCAAAAAAACACTTATTTATCACAACATGCCAATACAGCAACGGGAGGAAGTAAATGCTCCCATTGGGCTGCTGGGCAGAGGGCATACCTGTCAACCATACCAATTTGGCCGGGATTACCCCGTAATTTGACGTCGATTGACGTCATAACCCGCCCCGTGCTGCCAAAACCCCGTAATTTGGCAGCGGGGGAAAACGCTTTCCATGCATGCATTTAAGCGCTACGCTGCTTGCGCAGCCCCTACGCAAGCGGCGTAGCGCTTCCGTGCATGCGTGGAAGGGGTAAAACCCTTCCACGCATGCGTGGAAGCGCTATGCCGTTTGCGTAGGGGCTGTGCAAGCGGCGTAGCGCTTCCACGCATGCGTGGAAAGTGACCTGCGCACAAGCGATCTGTGCAGGTCCCGTTTTTCCGGAGCCGCGGGTTGACAGGTATGGCAGAGGGGTGGAGCAAACTCTGTGCTGGGGAGGGAGGAAGTGCTCCCATTGGGCTGCTGGACAGAGGGGCGGGGCAAACTCTGTGCTGGGGTGACAGTGTGTGCCCACAGAGAGGGCTGTGAGTGCCCACTCTGGCGTACATTCCATAGGTTTGCCACCACTGATCAGAGGTTCCGAACCTATGGCCTGCAGGCCTAATCCAGCCCACAGTGCTAATTCATCCAGACCACAGTGGGAACCCAGGCACTGCTGGAAGCTTCCCCCTGCCACCAGAAGTGCCAAGACGCCGCGTTTTAGTTGCCGAAATGCAGAAAAAATTCAAAAAAGAGCAAAAGTGCTCCAAACACCCTCCCGCCACTGTGGGAAGCAGCGGAGGCTGCCCAAGCAGCCAGAAAAATGATGTGATTACGCCCGCTGTTGCTTCCACTGAAAACATTGGCACTGGGAGCAATCATGCCTCCGGCCTGCACAGCTGAGTATCAGTGGCGGGTTTGGCCTGTGGGGGGGGGGGGAATGTTTGGAATCCCTGCCCTAGATTTTCCTCTGAGGAGGGTTCCTTCAAGCAAAAGCATGAGAGAATCATTCTACAAAATATATTAATATATCTGGGGATTTTCAGTCCAAATAAATATTCACTACATTGAATCGAATATTCATTGCACATTTCAAAGGCTGTTTTAATAATATGCTCAGTGATTCAAGCTATGTACAAAGTACCAGCTATATAGTGCAGAATTACCATACCATTTCATACAGTTGCTGCAAAGTGTCTCTGTCTCAGTGTGGTAGGTGGGTATAAAAAGCATAATTATTTCCAGGAAAAAACTTTTCAAATAAATGCTTTAGGTTTCAATCTTAAAATTAATTCTGCTTAGTTGACCATAAGAAAAATATTTCATTACTTTAATCTTTAAAGAGTCTCAAATAACTTTGGGTCTCCCTCCCCTTTTGTTTGATACAACAAAGGTTTAAATCTTTTCTCTGTACTTCTTTCTGCCTTTAAATGCTAATTGCGAGGGCTTGATCATTCATAATTAAGTGTGTCTAATGCCTGGACTTTTGTTGCTTGTAACATGTCCTCCATTAAAGTGTTTTGATCTTGAGAATTAAAAGCTCTAAGAATGTCTGCGTTTTGCTCTCAATTTACAGGCATTGATTTTAAGTGTGTTTTTGCTTCATGTTAGAAAAATAACTATTTCTGGAAGATTTTGAAAAAACTGCAACTTTCCCTTTTGTTGGCTATTTGTTGGAATTTCTTGTAAAAAGAACTTGCAAATAACTTCTCTCTTTGTTTCCATTACATCTTGTTGAAACCCAAACATTTTATGAGGTTGGCTCTTCTTCTTTTGCAGTTCATTTTGCAGTCATGTTTTATCTATATCTATATCTATATCTATATCTATATCTATATCTATATCTATATCTATATCTATATCTATATCTATATCTATATCTATATCTATATCTATATCTATATCTATATCTATATCTATATATCTATATCTAGAGCTAGAGCTAGAGCTAGAGCTAGAGCTAGAGCTAGAGGTAGAGGTAGAGGTAGAGGTAGAGGTAGAGCTAGAGGAGTAAACATGGCCACTATTTGCGCTAGGGCTTGGGCTAATCTGCAAGTGCGGAATTACCTAATTCCTAACTTGAGTTAGATATTCAACTTCCTCCTGCCGAACTGCCTGCCAGGTCAGATATGGGTGAATCAATCTTATGACTATTAATCCGCTCCCCAATTTCTGTTCCCGCAGAGGCCAGTGACCAGGAGCCTTCCTCAACCGGTGTAACCTCTGTCAGGGACAGTTATGCCAATTGTGCTTGCGGATACCACACTCCCCCTTTTCTTGTTGTGGACCTGACAGACGGCCCTGCGTAGGAGTGGCATCAGCTGGTGTGGGGGGATGACGTTTCAGGGTTCCTTCCATGGGGGACATCTCGATAGCAGTGAGGGAATACATTGCACGAAACAACACACTGTTGTGCCCAGTATTACCACCCCCACAATCACCTTGAGTGTCTGTCGTCTGAAGCCAACCCCATGGGAACCACGACCACAACGAATCCTACCACCCCCATGAAGCATCCTCCTTGATGTTCTTGACCAGGGTGTGGAGGTTCGTGAGCTGGCTCTGCACCTTGTGCATGTTGTCTGTAAGATTAAAGCAACACATGCCGTGGACAGACTCGCAACCCAAATGATGTAACAACAGAAGGTAATCGATGGCTGCTCGATTATCCAGTATGGCATGGTGAAGCTCTGTCTGCTCCTGGTTGAGCAGCGCTATTGCCAAGGAGGTGTGGTTAATGGCTCTTGCCAAAGCGCAAACCAATTGACCAATTCTCCGAGCGTTGCCTATGGCTAAGCCTGGCACGCTGAATATACTGACTGTTGCCTGGTTTTTCAGAGCTGTGGGTCTGAATCCAGACTGCTTTCTGTAGCAAGGCAAGATAATGAGATGTGTCATTGATCTCTTACTGTGACCTAAGGTGATTCTAAGCTATTTCTGCAACTTCTGGTGTTGTGCAAATGTCTTTCTAGCACCTATGGGGAGGTGTGAAACTTACAATGGCTGGGGATTACCGGCTACCGGGTGCTCAATCTTTGCAAGCAATGGGCCAGTGCAAACATGGGCCGGTCTGGCTTCCTTTGGTGGAAGCTGGCCGTTATTAACAATATACGACCCTACGTATACAGAAATTCAAGTGTCCCTTGCAAATCCCAACTGGAGCATTGTACAAGGCATAAATGAATAAAGAGCAACTACAGATAATAATAGCAATAGAAAACATTCAGCTGCTTCTCGAAGATGAGGCTTCCCATCTTGGTGGGGTTTCATGTGTAACTTGAGCTTCGAAAAGTCTCGTTTTGTGGAAAAGCATGGTCCTTAGAAGTAGCACTGAGTATGCAAAATGTTCATAGAAATGTCTTTGGAGATGTAAGTCATAAAGGAAGACGGACAGCTGATGACATCCAAGGCAGTGACTGGTGCCATCCTTTGCAGTAGCTGAACTTGGCAACTGGGTCTGATTCTGGCCTCTGGGACCTGCATGGGGAAGAGACTTGTTTGGGAGATAAAAATTCTGAAAGAGTTAGTTAGTTTTTGCACTTATAGGATAGCAATTGCTGTGCAACTATGGGATGTTGTTCCCCCCTTTCTGTTTGTTTGTCAATGTAGGACTTAAGCGTCCGATAGACTCGTTCCACAATCGCTTGCCCCTGCAGATTGTATGGAACGCCAAAGGTGTGCTTAATATCCCAGGTGGCCATGAAGGTGGCCAGCTGCCTGGAGCTATAAGCTGGGGTGTCATCGGACTTTCATGTGCCGAGGTTCGCCCATGGCCGTGGAAAAGGAGATGCTGCTCCACATGGGGAGCCGTTTCTCCCTTCTGTGCTGTTGCCCAAACAAACTGTGAGAGGGTATTAATGCAAACGTGCATGTACCACCATTTGCCAAAATGTGGGGCATGTGTGAGTCCATCTGCCACACCTGGTTGCCTCTGTCCCTCATGGGTTGACCCCCCACGAGGGCCCCCCTACCGCCCTTGCACGATGCAGACAGGAAC
Organism: Bradypodion pumilum; assembly: GCA_035047305.1. NCBI lineage: Eukaryota > Metazoa > Chordata > Lepidosauria > Squamata > Chamaeleonidae > Bradypodion > Bradypodion pumilum. Next base: position 7,113,542 of record JAWDJD010000017.1, on the reverse strand, counting down.
GGACTATGCCTTGGGCTTGGGAGAGTGGCAGGTTGAATTGCCTTGCAAGCGCTTTGGCATTCTGATGAAAGAATGCATGACTCTGAATTGGAGTTGTGAGAAACAAACTTAGCAATTTTTTGTCTATTGCGGGAGTGATGTACGTCCCAGTAGACTGTGAGGCAAATTACTGCTGTCAGTAATTATGTTGAAGCGTTCTTTGGCAAAGGTGCGCAAAGCGAGGTTCACGGCTGCCAACTCTGCCCGCTTGTGGAAGAGTCAGGAGCGTGCGCCAAGCTTGGTCCTCTTGCCAAGTAAGAACCTAATATGTGCGACCCCCATAAGTGAAAACTGTCCTAGCCCCCCGAAGGGGAACCAGTGACATTAATTCACACAAGGTGACTGTCTGCATTTGAAGCGAGACGAGTCTGGGGTCTCATGGCAAACCTTGGCGTATGACGTGCCAGGCTTCCCTTGGGTAAATTTCTCATGAAGGCCCCCCTGCGCACATCCGCCCATGGCGTGCATGCACACTTTTACTGGAGCTATTCTTGTGCTCCTGTGAGAAGGGTGCCAGATGCTGGCTTAGCCTTTTGCCTGTGCTTAGACTAGCAGCTAAAAAAGGGAAGGGGTGGCCTGAAAATGCCTGTATTTGATTGAAAGTGTGACCTGACTGTATTCTTAAAATCGCCCTAGGCAGTCCTGGCTAATGAGTGGCACTCTGCACATTCTCAGGAGCTCAGGGACTAATCCTCCATTTGTGCTCTGGAGTTTGTGAAATGTTGTCTGCTCATTAGAGAGGGTGCTGTGGGCCAGGTGCCATACTTAAAATGACCGACTAAGACTTATTAAAAACAAGCCAACTATGACGTGCCAGCTGTAAGGAAACAATACACAAAAATGAAAAGACACACAAGTTAAACATTTCCAGCAGGGAGTTCCACTGGCGAAAGGAGGAAAGACAAGTCAGAAGTTAGCACAATGAGAATGCAACAACTCTTATCATGACGAAATCAGATTAGGTCAGATAATTAAGAGCACTGGCTGGGATCCTTCTTTTAAGGGATCCCTACCAGTAATTAACTCAGGAGCCTGTGAAAGGAAGCAATTTAAGACTGTAGAAATAAATAAATTGGTTACTTTTAAGGCCTGGAGAGGAGTTTTGTTCCTGTAAAAAGGTAACGATTAAGCATTTTCTGAATATACAGAGTGCAAGAATGTTTGCGTGCTTTTTCCTGTGAAAGGGGTACAATGAGTGAGTTACTTTACACAGATTAAGGTCAAAATACAAGAACAGTATCTTTCTTAAGAGAATGAAGGAGAGTTAGAACGATTCTCAACCCGCGGCCAGATGTGGGTAAGTGGGCCAGATGCGGCCCACGTTGCTCTGCCACTACCTCCATCAAGCCAAGAAGGGCTGTGCGGCGAAGGAAGGGCAGGAGAACTGTCCGGACCCCCAGAGCTGCCTGAGGCCCCGGAACTTGGCCCCTGACTTTAAAAGGTTGAGAACCGAGGTTACAAGATGATAACACAGTACACACATGAAGACAATGCAATTCTCTCATTCCTAGTGAGATACGTGACTTCAAGATGTTAAAAGACATTCAAAAACCTTAAGACACAGAGATGGGGGTTTGAGGAACACAGACGTAGGGAGGGGCCCCATAGTTTATGATTTAGTGAGGAAAACTCATAGAAGTGTTTTTTGTTTTCAGATCGTGCTTCTGAAAAGAAAAATCTGTTTCCCTGAGTGGCAAGGATTGCAAAACCGGTTTCCAAGAGTGGCTTAATCCTTTGACAAAGAAAAAAGTCTCAAGGGAAGAAGGGGGGTCACTTTGCCCTATTGCAGGTTAGGATTCCCACCCCCCACCCCCCATCCACCCTCCTGCTTTCGTTGCTAAGCAGGCAAGGCAAAGGGGCTTTGCTCACCATGCTTTCTTAAACCCTAAATAGTTCCTGCCCATGAACAGAGTGCAAACTGTTTAACACATATTTCACAGTGACATTACCACGCAGCTACACACAAGGAACACTTTGCAATCATACTGTGGTCATAGAGACAAGGCTTTTGCAATCATACACAGTTCTTGCAGTCATACATTCAGTGGTGCATCACGCATACACACATTTATTTACGCATTCGCACATTCCTCCTCTGATCTGCAGTGTTCTATCCTGCACATGAGGAGATGACTTATACACAGCTGGCTATCACAACCATCTGGGTGCTTCTACTTAGGGGTGAGTTTCTCTGGGCTACTCCAAGGTGAGACAAGTAGATCCTGTCTGTGCCTTGGGAGAGCTCGGGGCACTATTGCTGGGATGGTTCCTCTGGCATAGCCAGGCCGATGGCTGCCTCCTTTCTAGCCTGGGCCAGATGCATGCCGGAGGGCCGGATCTCGGTGTTGTCTTGCGCTCCAGTGCCAGCATGGCCATTTGGTCTTAGGCTTATTCGGACAACCTTTTGAAGATCTGCCTGGTCTAGATTGGCATTCTCTTCTAAGGTGTCTCATTTTTCCACACTGGAAGCAGGCGCCTTTGGGTTTTGGCACTGCTCTGCACCTGAGTGTGGCAATGGGTCTGCTCTGGAGCCCTGCGTGGCCAGGGGCTGTGCAGATTTCCGTGAGCAGTGGGCGCTGAGCAGCCCTGCCTGAACGTGTATCTGCCTTCAGATAGGCTGAACACAGCAGTTGGGCGCTAGCTAATTGTGCCACTGGCAATTTCCCCGTGAATGGATCTTCCTCACCCATGCGCTGAATGGAGTTCTTAATTGGCAGGAAACTTGTAACTGTCAGAGAAGCGCCAGGGCTTCTCATGCCATGAGTTCCTTCAGTGACGTCTGCAGCTGTCACTGAGGGAATGCTCCCTACACTGCCCTGCCTAAGCTGAAATGACGGATAGAGAGCCGCTGGGGCTGATGGCTCTGACTGCGCTGGGGGTTTCTGGGTCTCTATCCGGACTGGGTCTACCTCTGCTAAGAGTTTCCTACATTTGCTCCATGTGCGAGTTACGCCATCTGGAGCTCTCGGGGGTTGCTGAATGCAGACTCCTATCTGATCCCAGAGCTGAAGTAACTACTTCTGGGTAAAGCAGGCAGTGTTCCCTCAAGAACACCAAAAGCCGCGCTAGTTCTCTGCTGTGAAAGCTTATCTGATATACCCTGGCCAGGGTCTTGAATTCTTCCTCATGAATTCTTTGACTAGTGGACAGACGTTGCCGCTGAGGACAAGTCCCCATATTACCTGCCGGTCCTTTGAAGTCTCCATCTCGGGATGAGTCGACGCGTCTGAAGTTCAGGCAATAGGTTTTGCGTGACGAATCTCTGGGTAGAGCTCAGAGCGTGGGCTGCTGCCACGGGCCCTCGGTGGCCTCTGCGCTGTCAGGGGTTCACAGCCGACCCTGAGTGGAACGCGTTTTTCCGTGCTGCAAGCCGCCGCGATAGCCGGAGCAAGCTGTAGGATGCCTCTCTGAGATGCCTCGCCGCGTAGCTGTCTTCCCAATCGGATGGCTTTCCGACTGGGGCTGCCGCGCTGTCCTCCGGGGTGATTGGACACGGTTCTAGCATAGAACCGGACCGCGTAGATCGCTTACTCACGAGTAGGATCACGTCGGGGTCACCAGATGTTGGATTGGGGCTGTGAAGCGGCCCTTGGGTCCCAGAGGAGACTGGTCAGAAGAAGACGCGAGACAAGATGGAGCGAAGACCAGTGATTTATTGAGGGAAAATCATCAGTATATATTATGTTCAAGGCTGCGTGTGATAGAATCGTCATCTGACAGAAAATCACATCACCCATTTACCCGGGTTAACTGGGAACCTCTCTTGGGGAGGTTAATTAACTAAGGCAAATACTGACAGGGGAAATTGTTCATGGCTTGCACAAGAGTAAACATGGCCACTATTTGCGCTAGGGCTTGGGCTAATCTGCAAGTGCGGAATTACCTAATTCCTAACTTGAGTTAGATATTCAACTTCCTCCTGCCGAACTGCCTGCCAGGTCAGATATGGGTGAATCAATCTTATGACTAATAATCCGCTCCCCAATTTCTGTTCCCGCAGAGGCCAGTGACCAGGAGCCTTCCTCGACCGGTGTAACCTCTGTCAGGGACAGTTATGCCAATTGTGCTCGCGGATACCACAACGTATAAAACCGTATGCCACACAGGTGATAGAATAGCAGTTCCTAGACTCCAAAGTCCTGCCACAACAACTCTTAAACCCCTACAGAGATGATATTCTTGGCAAGGGTTCAGGAAGCGCATAGGGACAACATCGTGGAAAGATCCTTCTGGAATACATCCAAACCAGAGCACTTTGGCATTTGGCACTCTTAGAAGGGCAATTCTGGATGACCTTTATTGGCATGGAGACACATATTGGTAGAGGTAGTCCAGTAATCCAGGTGTATTAGCCCAATTGTCCAGATGTCCACGTAGAGTTTAGGACAGTGATGGCGAACCTTTTAGAGACCGAGTGCTCAAATTGCAACCCAAACAACACTTATTTATCACAAAGTGCCAACACAGCAAAAGGGGAGGAAGGAAATGCTCCCATTGGGTTGCTGGGCAGTGGGCTGGGGTGAACTCTGTGCTGGAGGAGGGAGGAAGCGCTCCCATTGGGCTGCTGGGCAGAGGGGTGGGGCAAACTCTGTGCTGGGGTGACTGCACAGGTGCCCACAGAGAGGGCTCCGCGTGCCACCTATGGCAAGCGTGCCATAGGTTCGCCATCACTGGTTTAGGAAATAATTCTGCCTCCAACCCTACCAAGACTTGAAAGTCCCTTCCACTGAAACATACTTTATTCATTTAGGCAATCCGAGTTTTATTTGTTTAGTTGCACAAGTGCTGCCAGCTGCCACATTCTTGCCTCTCTGTTTTCATCCTTTTCATCGTTATTATAGTTGATGGGGGTCTGTGCCAGGCCTTGCCCTGCAGGGTTGCTCTGTGAAGTTTTCACCAAGATGAAGCCCGGATACAGATTGCCTTGGTTAGAGACGGCTTTTTTTTAAAAATGGATTTCACTTCTGGGAATGATTTCCAGCTTCACAAAAACCTTTCAGGAGCCAAGTATTCTCTGGGATTTTAAATGTGGAACTTGCATATTTCATTGGGTAGGGTAGGCAGAAAGAAAAAGCCACTTTCCCAAAAGCAGGCCTTTCTTGTAATTCACTTTCATGTACTGCCAGTGGGGGCTTAGTGGCTAAGAAGCTGGCCTTGTTAGCTGGAAGACTGGCAAGTTGGCAGTTCGAGACCCAGGTACTGCATGACGGATTGAGCACCCGTCTCTGTCCCAGCTCTTGGGGCCATGGAAGGAGCCTCATTTGGATATTCCCTGAGTGGAGTTTCTCCAGCAAAAATCCTTTCCAGCCAGAATAATTTCTGACATGACATTGTTATTATGTACTACCAGTGTGTAAAGATTTATCTTCCTTATGTACATAGAAATTGTCTTGTTGAAAGAGACTGTATGTAAATCAGCCCAGGCCCTAGAGGGGAGGGCGGGGGACTTAAATTCCCAGAAGTAGAGTTGCCTTAATTCTCTCACACAAAACCGGGACAGAGGTATCCTTGACAAAAATGGGTGGGTTACCTGAAAAATATCATTTTAAAAAACAAACATAATATAATGACAGCTATAAAACACTTTCACATTAAATATATCAATCCATAAATGAATTTATTTACAACAGTTCATTCTTACTGTAAGATGATCTGTTGTACTTCTGAGAAGTCGTGTCACAGTCAACTCTGGAAACACACTGGCCACACTTATTGGGTGGTGGTGTGAGGCGAAGATGTTATTGCAGGCGCACCCCCCAAAGAAAGACTCAGACACCGGTATTGGATTAAAGGCATCGGGCCACTTTTATTGAATAATGTCCTAGTCCGAATTATCACTTTCAATTGGTGTATCATCCAATTGTAATTCTTTAAGGCAAGCAGGCCGCAGTAACACTGGTAAGGTTCCTCCCAAAATGCCAATGGAAATTGGCTACATGTATCTATTTGTATCAATTTGTTTGTTGACACAAACAAATTGTTGACTGGAGTCAATATACTATCTATTGACCCCACCCTATGACATTTATCCGTTCAATATCAGGTGATGCAGGCTGTGCAGCTCCTGCCATCAGCGCTTGCATGGTTTGCCCTTGACCGGCCAATCTTATTCCCCTGTACCTATCTACGTGTTAGCCAGTCAATTGCGAACCTGCCGGATACCTATGGGTCATAAATCTGTTACCTTACCAGTGCTACCCGCTAAAAGTGACCAAAGTCAACTTACCCCGTATCTCAAACACTAGCGACAGTGTGGGATGGGCGAAAAAGCAAGAACCAGAGAGCCAGTTGTAGGTTCAAGCAAAAAATTCCCACCTGGCCCCGAAGCGACCAGAAAATCACACTGTCCACTAGGGAGGGGGTGGAGGGAAAAACTTCTTCGCTCTGTCGCTTCCAAAAAATGGCAGCTGAGCTGCCTCGTGGCCACCCCTTTTAAAGAGGGTGGCCACACACCCTAACTCACCCGGATGTCTGAGTCTGGGTGGGGGCCCCCCTGCAAAGAGCGCAGTGGCCATTTTGGCGCCGCTCTTGCATTGCAGGCACCCCCCCCCCCCAAAGAAAGACCCAGGCACCGGTATTGGATTAAAGGCATCGGGCCACTTTTATTGAATAATGCCCTAGTCTGAATTATCACTTTCAATTGGTGTATCATCCAATTGTAATTCTTTAAGGCAAGCAGACCGCAGTAACACTGGTAAGGTTCCTCCCAAAATGCCAATGGAAATTGGCTACATGTATCTATTTGTATCAATTTGTTTGTTGACACAAACAAATTGTTGACCGGAGTCAATATACTATATACTGACCCAACCCTATGACGTGTATCCGTTCAATATCAGGGTGATGCAGGCTGTACAGCTCCTGCCATCAGCCCTTGCATGGTTTGCCCTTGACCGGCCAATCTTATTCCCCTGTACCTATCTACCTATGGGTCATAAATCTGTTACCTTACCAGTGCTACCCGCCACACGGGGAGGCGTCCGTTATGACTCACCGCCCCCCCCCAGACCGTCAGCTCGGTCACCAGGCCTGCTTGCACATCCTCCAGAAAGAGGTCCAAACCTCTGGCCGACAGATGGACCCCATCTCTTGCATATAGACCATAATCCTGCAAGCCTATGCTAGGATGTTGAATGGCTGTTCCAAAGCCATTATCAAAAAGGAACCGGGCGATAGCCCTGTTCAGTGACTGTCGAGCACGGTCCAAGCCACGGAGGTCAATGCCTCCCCTGTAACGGTGTCTCGGCACGATGTCAGACCATAGCAGCCGCGTGTATGGCCATAAGTGATGTAAAAAGGCCAGGTCACTGCACACCGACATTTTTAAAGAGAGGCCAGTGATCTGTCCGAGATCATTGCCGCCGAGGTGCAGAATCAAGACATCAGGCGGTCCAGCATCCTTGATGGACATCAGGAATGGCAACAGTTCCCGCCATCTCATGCCGCGCTTACCGTACCATCGCATACGTGTGGCTGCACGTAGCCCGAGATGGGGTCCCCAGTCTGTCGCCGCAGCATACTGCGCTGCCCAGTGCACAAAACTGTGGCCCATCAGCCATACTGCCACCGGTGTGCGTAAACACACAGGGTCTGTAAAAGAAGGAAAAAAGGGGAATTAATGACATAACTGGCACTCATGCAGTAAGGGGGCGTACATATAAAGAAAAACTCGCAGACCCCCATCTGCCCATGCGATGTATATCAGCATCAGAGTACCCAAACGCAGCCGCAGTTGAAGTGGCGCCTATCCTAAATGAATGGGTGCTGTAACGAGCCCCAGGGAGACCGACACTGTGAAGTGCCATACCGGTCACCTTCCAAAACTGGAATTTGGTAAGGGGAGACCCATCCTGGTGGCAGAAAAACGGGCCAGGGTGCATGCCATGCACTGCGAAAAACTCATGTAGGGCACCAACCGGACAGATGTCAGCAATCGTACACCGTAGCAGTCTGACACCACTGCCTACTCCGTGCTGATCGGACTTTGAGGAACGAATCCTCAACTGGGCCCACTCCTGGGTAAGAAAGACATCATCGAGTTCCAGTGCCCTACGAGACATGTCCCCCTTTGACAATGGGACCAGCTCACTGATACGGAGCGCTCCAAAAAAGGCTACGGTGGTAGCCGCATGAAAGAGAGCCTCCCCATACCTATCGTAACACAAGCTATGCCAACCTTGTGCAAGGTGCGTCAGAACCTCTGGTGAAACAGGGTGACGTGTGTCCGGGCGGCGGCCACGTTCACGTGTCCACCCTTCTAATACATGACGTATGCGGAAGTCATTCACGCAGTCAATGAAACCCCTCGCCTTAGCCATAAATGCCAAAGCTGAAAGCCTAGTGGCAATGGTGCGAGGGGCTAACCCTAGATCATGAAGGTAAACCATGAACTGCAGAATCTGGTCGACTGGGCAACTGCCTTTGCCCGCAAAAGTTCCTAAACTGTAGGAGTGAATGTAGATACGCCTTACGCGTGCGAGGTGCCAAAGTCATGCCGCTCGCCCGGTTCACCTCTTCTCGCCAAATGTCCAGATCTTGGCCGGGAGTGGAGAGGGCAGTTCCTCTGCTTCTGGTGCCAAGGCATGGAACCGGGGGATCTGCAGGGGGGATAAAGCGTCAGCAATATCATTATCAATGCCTGGTACATGTCTGGCCCTGAAAAGCACATTAAGGCGTAAAGACCTCAAAACAAATTTGCGAACTAATGCCATAACTCTGGGGGATTTGGATGTCTGGCCGTTGACAATGTGCACCACTGCAGCATTGTCACACCAAACGTGAACTACTGAATTAGCCCACCTATCCCTCCAGAGCATCAGGGCACCCAAGATGGGAAAAAGCTCCAGGAAAGTAAGATCGCATAAACGATCCGTGCCTTGCCATTTCTGAGGCCATTGACCATAGGACCACCTTCCTTCAAAGTAAATCCCATAACCCAGGGAGCCAGAGGCATCCGACTGTACTTGGAAATGCGGGCTGAGCATAAGCTCCGATCTCCAGAAGGAGATGCCATTAAAATCCTGAAGGAATGTGAGCCAGACCGTAAGATCCGCCCGTAAACCTCTGGTCAGCCGAACCCTGTGGTGGTGTTTTAAAAGGCCTGCCATGGCGTCACACAGATGCCTGGCAAAGACCCTGCCAGGTGTTACTACCCTACAGGCAAAGTTGAGGTGGCAGTGAAGCACCTGCAACACTCGGAGAGACACCTTACGCCTGGCAAGCATTGGCAGAATCGCATCAGAGATCCGCGTCACCTTTTCCATGGGCAACCTGGATGTCTGGGCAACAGTGTCAATCTCGATACCTAAAAAGGTGAGAGTGGTGGCTGGTCCCTCAGTCTTTTCAGGTGGCAGGGGAACACCCAGTTCCCACATAAGCACCTGAAAAGTGGCAAGGAGACGAGCGCACATGTCCGTGCCTTGTTCCCCTCCAAACAAAAAGTCATCGAGGTAGTGGGCTACAGACTGGGACCTTGATCTACGAACAAAAGCCCAGTGAAGGAAGATGCTAAACCGTTCGAAAGCAGAACATGAGATACAACAGCCAAAAGGCATGGCCTTATCTACATAAAAACTGCCCCAAAAACGGAAACCTAACAGCTCAAAGTCGTCTGGGTGCACTGGCAACAATCGGAATGCCGATTTGATATCACACTTTGCCAGTAGTGCCCCTGGGCCACACGAGCATACCATCTGCAAAGCCTGGTCAAAGGACGTATACCTGACCGAGCAAAGGTCATCAGGTATTGCATCATTGACCGAAGAACCCGCAGGGTAAGAAAGGTGGTGAATTAACTGAAATTCATCCGGGGACTTCTTAGGGACTAAACCCAAAGGTGACACCTTCAAGTTCGGGAATGGTGGGTCAGCAAATGGCCCAGCAACCCTCAGTGCGGTGACCTCCTTAGCTATAGATTGGGCGGCGATATCCTCATTACCCCTGAGGGAAATTAAGTTTGTGGTGTCTTGAGGCCCGCGTACCCCCTGAAATGGTATGTGGAAGCCAAATTGAAAACCCTCAAGTAGGTACTTCGCATCATCCCGTCTAGGATAAGTGGCAAGCCAATGCTTCAGCACCTGGACATTAATTGGGGAGGGGGTCTTTCTGATTGGTCGCACCGTCAGAGGGAGCTCTTACCGCCCCCTGCCCACCCCTTCCTCTGCCTCGTGACCCACCAGCCCGTGGGCACGCGGAGGCGGTGTGAGGGCCAGAGCAAGAGGGACACTCATGCCGGAACCGACACTGACGCTTGTTGCACACTCTGCTGGCGGAGAAGCTCCAACACAGCAGGCGGGCTGGAACCCCCTGCCCCGCCGTCTGGCAGGGAACCTGTGTAGCAGCCGCCCGCTGCACGGCATGGCCACAATGGTACTGGTCACCAGGTGCCAGCCACGTGGGGGTCATGTACAAGAGCCACAATTGCTGGCAGGGCTCATCCCACCTCATCTCAGGATGGAGGGCCACTCTCATCCAAAACTCCTTGTCATAGGCCAACCATGACAGTCTAGGGAAATCCACCACCACCCGATAAATATTATCCAGGTATTGCACCATTGGAATGGCCAAGTCAGGGCGGGCCCTCAGGTATACCGCCATATAAATGAGATAGGCCAGTAACCAATTGGCCCAGGTGCGCGGTGGCTTACGATGACGGGACAACTCCTTGTCCCTATCGTCCTGCCCTTCCCTCTCTTCCTGGGTGGGCTCATGGTTTAGGAGGGAGAAAATGTCCACATATTCCCCCCTCCAAATCTTCTCCCTCGTGGCCTGGGAAAGATGGTCACCCAGGGGCAAGGAATAACCGGCCATCGGTAGGGCCGCAGTTGGCACAGATTGAATCGAGGGTGTGCACAGTGGGCCCTGAACAACCCCTGAAACATTAGGCATACGCATAGGGGCAGTCACCCCTGTCATAACTGGGGGGTAATTAGGGAACCAGGAGTTAACAGGACAGTGCGGATACAACTATCCACCTGTGGTAACCTGTTGTGGCCATGGCCACTGTACCCCCCCAGTGTTGCTAGGTAGTGTCACTGGTGTACTCAATTGACCAGGATACTCACCCGGTGCACCCCGTGGGCCGCCCCCACTGGGGGTTCCGGCCCACGGCGGGCATCGGAGCTCGAAATGGGGATCGAGCTCTGTGTGCTGCTGCACCCTTGCCACGCAGGACCAGTCCCCTGTGGCAAGCCCCGTTGCGATGATCTGGCGGGGAGCTGCGAGGCACCAGCTTGGGCTGGCCTGATGGCCTCAAGCAGCTCGACCCTGGCAGCGGCCCGCTGGACAGCGGTGGTTGACGTGTGGGCCGGAAATGCAGGATGTGCAAACCCACCTTCGGAAGGTGGCGGGGCAATGCCCATTGATGCCTCCAGCACCGAAATGCGTGCAAGGAGGGCATCAACAGCCTCAGATCCACCTGTATAAGGTGGGCCGGGCGGGTCGGATGGCCCACTGGGCAATTGCGGAGGTACAAACCCGAGTGTGGATCCTGGGCCCGAATAGGGCCATGACCAATAATCCGGCCCATGTGGGGCCGGGGGAATGGTGGGGCGGAAACCTGCACCAGGCCCAGGCAAAGACCTCACAGGGGTAGTGATCCCAGAGGGGCCGGCTTGTGCCGTCCCTGCCTGAACCACGACATTGGGCGAGTAGGCAGAAGCCTGTCCGCCCGCATTGGTGGTAGTGGCTAAACCGGCCCTACCACCTGGTTGCAGGGGCGCCGCCTGAGCCCTCCGGCCCGGGGGCAGCCCCCTAGATGTGGGGGTGGGTGGGCAGAGCCCTCCCCCTCGGCCGCGGCTTAGGAGCCGTCGCCTTTCTCTTGGGAGCCATATCTCCCAAGCAGAAGAATAAAGAAGAAAGGGGGAAAATTCCCTTTTTAAAAGAGCAAGGCGAAAGCCGGGGAGAAAGCGGCGGAGAAAACTTTTCCGCTCCGTCACTTCCAAAAAATGGCAGCCGAGCTGCCTCGTGGCCACCCCTTTTAAAGAGGGTGGCCACGGCCCCTAACTCACCCGGATTTCTGAGTCCGGGTGGGGTGGGGCCCCGCAAAGAGCGCTGCGGCCATTTTGGCGCCGCACTTGCAATATTTGTCTCCAGATATACTCCAACTCCTATGTGGCAGGAAATCACTCATTTGATGGCAAGAGTTTGAATTTATTTTAATGGTGTGTTGTAATACACAATCAGTAAGTTTTAAAAATCCGTGACTTTAACATGATTTTTATTGAAACTGGCTGGGACAATTTTTCCGGACCTTGAATCAGGGACAATCCCGGTTTTCTGGGATGTATGGCAACTCTACCCAGAAGCCTAAGTCAGTACATTGGCTGATCAGTGCTTTGGGGGAACTGACTTAGGTTTCTCCTGATCATCATAGCCCCCCGGGGGCAGTCTCAAAAAGGGAGACATGGTCTTTTAGATAACTTAGAACCTAGCGATTTAAGGTGTTGCAGCAGGGACGGCCAACCTTGATGCGCCAGGTGTTCTTAGACTTGAATTACCAGAAGCCTAAGTCAGCACACCTGCTGATCAGGGCTTCTGGGAATGTCCAGATGTTCAAGAACATCTAGAAGAGAACAGAAGGTTCTACGAACATTTTGCCCACTGAACTGAGCCCATGCAGGGGCACCAAAGATGGGCAGACAGATCAGTTGTTCCCCCCTCCCCCAATTCTTAGCTAGCACAATAACATCGATACATCATTGTGGATTTTGGGATTAGTTGGCAGCTCCTGCTATATCACTGTGACCGTTGGTTGCTTTAGAAACAAAAAATTTCATTCAGAACCTCAGAACCCACTGGAGAATTGCTAGTCTTTTCCAAGTGAAATGTAACTCAAATCTTTCAGTTCTGATAGGACTTGGTTTCTAGGCCCTATAACAGAGGTGCCCAAACAATGGCCCAGGGACCAGATCCGCCCCTGATGCCAATTCATCCAGAAAGTGAAGCCCTCATTGCTCCTAGAAGCGGAAGTAAAACGCATCCATATGGGTGTGTTTTACTTCTGCTTCTGGGAGCAATGAGGGCTTTGCAGGCCGGATGAATTGGCGTCGGGGGCTGGATCTGGCTCCCAGGCCACAGTGACCAGCCCCTGAACCATGTGACCAGCCCGCGGCCCAAAAGGTTTGGGCACCCCTGCCCTATAACATCTCAGTTACTATTCTCTCGATATACAAGTGAAACTCAGAAAATTAGAATATAGTGCAAATGTTCATTCAGTTCAGTAATGCAACTTTAAAGTTGAAACAAATATATGAGATAGACTCATTACATGCAAAGCGAGATAATTCAAGCTTTACTTTGTTATAATATTGATGCTTATGGCTTACAGTTTATGAAAACCCCTACCCCCCAATCTCGTGTACTCCATAATCATCACATAATCTCATGTACAAATAGGTCAATACTGGAAGAAATCAATCCTGACTGTTCATTGGAGGGACAAATGGTGAAGATGAAGCTAAAGTACTTTGGACATCAAATGAGAAGGGAAGACTCACTTGAGAAGGCCTTGATGCTGGGAAAGGTGGAGGGCAAGAGAAGAAGGGAGAAAAAGAGAAGAAGATGAGATAGATAGATAGATGGTATTGTGGACACAATGGGCACAGAGCTTGGTGGACTGAGGAGAATGGTGGAAGACAGAGGTGCCTGGAGGAAAATGGTCCATGGGGTCGCAAAGGGTCAGAATCGACTGTGCGACTGAACAACAACAACAAAAAAATATCATGTATGCTGTACGCCATGATCATCACAATTATAACGAATTAAGGCATGACATCTATCGCTTTGCATGGAGTGAGTTTATCTTATATACTAGCAAGGGTTGCCCGGCGTTGCCGGGCTTTTTCACCTGTGTGTTTTATTAAAGGAGAGGCTTTGAAATTTTTGCCAGAAAACTTTTAATGTATAAACTTTTTTGTTTTGCAATAGTAATTTTCTTTGTCTGTTGAGAAAACATATTTAACATTTTAAACTTTGTTTATAAACTGTTTTGGACTTTACTGCAAGTTGCATAATAAAGCATTTTAAGTGTTTTTGTTTTAAAACATATGAAACATTTAACTCTTTGTAATGTTTTTTTTAAATATATTTTTCTCCAGCGATGTGTCTGCAGCATCTGTAAAACATAACACACAGGGAGAGATATTTTTATTTCTCTATTGTTATGTGACATTTCATTATTGATGTTTTTTGTTTTTAATGGATTATTATTGTAAATATTTTGGGTTTAGTTTTTTGTTTAACTGTTAATATTTTTGTTAGTAAGCATTTTTTTAACATTTTACTAAATAAGTTTATATTTACCTTCATTAACAGTTGTTTTTGTTTTTTGTGGTTCAGTTTGTTGACTGTTGCTTTGTTGGGGTATCTGTTTAATGAGAAGAATGACAAAGTTATATATAACTGTATTTCTCCAAAATTTGGAATGAAATTGTTTGGTTTATTTACCTGTTGATTTCTGGGTCTGTTGACTTTTTATATTCAGAAAATGGTGCAGCATTATTTCTGCTAATGGCTGGTTGAATTTAGGTGGTGGATGAGTCATCATGAGGAGATGTCTTTGTATTATTGAGTCTATATCTACCTCAGGGTGTTTTGGTATTGGAGGTTTGTTTTTTTGTTTTTCTTTGGTGTTTTCATGTTGATTTTCATTGTTTGTGTTTTTCATTTCCTGTTGCTGTATTTGTTTGTTGTTTATTTGCTGTATTATTTCTTGTAAGGTATTATTCTTTTGGTGTTGTTTAAATTGTGTGTCCTTTTCTTCTAATTCTGAATTTTCTGTTGTTTGTTGTTTCCTGTGCAATATTGACTGTTGGTTGGATGTTGTTTGTTTATCTTTTTTTCTGACAATTTGCATTTCTGGTTGTTTATTCTCTGCGTGTTGTTGTTTGTCAATTTGTTTGTTTGTGTTTGTCGTTTCTTTTTCCTCTGTTGTCATGTTTCTGTAGGTTTTGGTGTCATTGTCTGTTATTTCTGTGGTTTGTTGTTTCCATGGCAATATTAATTTTTGTTTGGATGTGGTTTGAATTTCTTTCTTCCTGACAATTAGTATTTCTTGGTGTTTATTTTCTGGCTCTTCTTTTTTGTACATTTGTTTGTTTGTGCTTGTTTTGTCCTGTTCCTCTGTTGTGTGGTTTTTGTACGTTTTGTAGTTATTGTCTGTTGTTTCTGTGTTTTGCTGTTTCCATGGTAATATCAATTTTGTTTGTGATGTGGGTTGCATTTGTTTATTCTTGACACTTAGGTTTTGTTGTTGTTTATTTTCTGGATCTTCTTTTTTGTTCATTAGTTTGTTTGTGTTTGTAGTTTCTTGTTCCTCTGTTGTGTTATTTTTGTACGTTTGATTGTCATTGTTGCTTATTTTTGTGGTTTGGTGTGTTTCTGTCAATAATAATTGTTGTTTGGCTGTCCTTTGAATTTCTTCATTACTTAACATTTGCTTTTCTGGTTGTTTATTTTCCTCCTCTGTTTTTTGTTTATTTGTTTTGTTGTTGTTGTTGTTTCTTGTTGTTCATTGGTGTGGTTGTTGAAAGTTTTTGAAGTGTTATGTATTTTTCCTTTTTGATTAATGAGATGAATGATTTCCAGTGTTTCCTTTTTTAGACCAATTTTAGTTTCCTCATTGTGAGATTTTTGAAATTCTGATTTTTGAAATTGTTTATTTATGGATTTTGTTTCATCTTGTGTTGTTGTGTATTTTGGGTATTTTGTGGATGCTGACTGTTTCTGATTAATTTTTTCTACAATTTCAGCAATTGTTATTTGGGTCTCCTTTGATAAGCATGCACTGCTTTCTGTTGTCTCGAACTTTGGTAGCTGTTCTCCTTCTTTCTGATCTTGTTCCTCTTTTTCTGTTTCTCCCTCTTCGCTATCTGACTCATAATCTTGCATGCATATTATTTTGCAGTCATCCATGTAAAATTCTACATGTGTTATAATTTTGGAGCATTTCGTACCTTTCGAGTGATGCAGAGTCATTTTTTCCGCGCTCAATGGTCCGGTGGGGTATTGCTTTGTGTTACGCTTTTGTTCCTCCCGATCTTTGGTGTCTGGTGATTGTGGTTTTTGCACTTTGTTGGTGTGTGCCTCCATCGCTCCTTATTATTTTGGGTAGCGTTTCTTATTTACGTCTTTTTGATGTGACCTACAGCTTTTGCAAGTCTCCGTTCAAGGATCAATTTCGTTTGTAAGCTGTTTGCAGACTGTGTCTTATCAAACTCTCGTTATCGCGTTGTTTTCCCTCGCTATTTTCGGAGTTCGGGAGAGCTAGTTTAGCGAAGTGGATTTGCAAGTTTTGGAGGTGTGTCTCTTTTCCGCGTTGCTGTTTGGCTGCTTAGATGGCATGGCTGTAAGTGAGTGAATATTTTCCTGTAAAGTTTTCCGTGCTTTGCTTCCTATTGCACCGTCTGTGAGTGTGCCTCTGCGCGTATTTCGAGTGTTTTAAATGTGAACCTCAGTTATTTATCTCCGCTGCCTATGGAGTTAGCAAGAGTTTGGTGAGCTAAGTGGTTAAGCATTATTAGAGGTGTGTTTGTTTTGTCTGTTGCTTTTTGGCTGTCGCTATTGTTTCCCCTCGGAAAGTTTGCACTCACGACTTTGGCAACTCTCTTTTAGCGGATTAGTTTCGTTTTTAAGCTGTGTGTTTGCCGTATGTGTGTTTAATCTTGTTATCGCGTTATTTTCCCTCGCTGTTTTTGGAGTTTGGGAGAGCTAGGTGAGCTAAGTGGATTTGCATGTTTGTAGGTGTGTCTGTGTTCCGCGTTGCTGTATCGCTGTGCAGAAGGCATGGCTGTAAGGGAGTGCGTATTTTCCTTTTAAAGTTTTCGTGTCTTGCTTCTTTTCGAAGCGTCTGTGAGTGTTTCTTGGCTGTCTTTGGGAAAGTTTAGGGAAATTCGATGTGTACTGTCGTTGACTTCGGGTGCTTCCTTTACTCGTATTTTGGTAAGTTAAACTGTTTTGATGTTATCTTTTGTAAAGGTGTTTAGGTGGTGGGGAGGGGGGCTTTGTTTTGTTATGGTGCTTTGTTTGTGTGGAGTCGTGAAAGTAGATCGGTGTTTCCCCTTTAATATCAGTAGGCAGAGTGGATCGATCCCCCACCCCCCATCCTTAAAACAACTCCGGTTTTAAAGAGAAGAAAAGATGGAGTTTTTTTAAGGAGGGGTGCTGGGGGATCGATCCTCTTTGCCTCATCTTTTGTTTCCAGCCGCGTTTCCAGCCACTGATGTTAAAGGGGAAACTCCTTTCGGGAGCTTCAGGCGCCGCGGGAGAGTAAAAGAGGCTGCTGTTTGATTGCCTGTGAGCTGTTTTTCTTTTTAATTTTCCGGGCACCGTTTTCCTCAGCGTTCTGCGTGGGCGCGCAGGACGCTGGGGCTTGTAGTAATGTGTTGGTGCTTTGTGTTTGTGCTGCGTTTTTTAAAATTCCTTTTCTTTTGATTGGCTGCGGCGCGTGTTCGAACGCTGCTCCGTGCGAGAGCCTCTCAGCCTGATTGGCTCTGGCGCGGCGCGGCGCAAGGACTTTCGGGAAGTGATGTTCTTTACGTTTCTTGCCGTTAGTGGGGCTGAGGCCCCCGTGCCGGATTTTTAAATCCTTCGTTGACCTGCGTAGGCAATTCGGCCGTGCTCTCGAAGGGAGGGTGCGGGTCAGTAGGGCAACACACAGCAACGTATAGCCAATTCCAACGGTGAACACTTGGTTTTATAGGTTAAGATTTGTTTCACCTTTTAAGTGAAATGAATGAACATTTGCACAATACTGTATTCTAATTTTCTGAGTTTCACCTGTATTCCAGCCTATCCTCAAGTATGATGCTCAGAACTGGATTTACTGCTGTAAAGGAAGACCAACCAACACAAAAAAGAACTATTACTTGTAATGCCCCTCTGACATAAGATATGTCCTCATTAGGAAGCAAATGACCTTACCTGAACATAAGAACAGCCTTGCTGGAACAGGCCACAGCCCATCCAGTCCAGCATTCTGTCTCACACAGTGGCTCACCATTTGCTTCAGGGTATTCCCAAGGAGATGCCTTCACCTGTTTAGGATTCCCTGGAAATGGCATTGAGAGATATCCTGCCTATCTCTCCAACCCCGAGGTTGTCCTTAAGTATCCATAATTATAGCCATTGATACCCTTGTCCTCCATGAACTTGTCTAATCAAGACTGACAGCTGTCACCACTTCTTCTGGCAGGGAGTTCCATAGATCAGTAATCCTCTGGGTGAAAAAGTACTTTCTCTTATTTGTTTGAGAACTAGTACCCAAAAGTTTCATCAAGTGTCCCCTAGTTCTAGTGTTGTGCGATAGGGAAACAGTTTTTCCTTATCTACTTTGTCCACACTGTGCATGATTTTATAAACTTCAATCAGGTCACCTCTTAGACGCCGTCGTTCAAGAGTGAAAAGGCCCAACCGTTGCAGCCTCAGATGGTAAGGAAGGTGTTTCAGTCCCCTAATCATTCTGGTTGCCCTCCTCTGCACTTTCTCCAACTCCATAATATCCTTCTGGAGGTATGGCGACCAGAACTGTACACAGTATTCCAGATGGGGCCTCACCATAGATTTATAAAGAGGCAAAATGACACTTGCTGACTTATTTTCTATACCCTTCCTAATGATCCCTAACATTGAGATTGCTTTTTTCACTGCTGAGGCACACTGGGTTGACACCTTCATTGAGTTGGACACCAAGGTCCCTTTCCTGGTTTGTCGCAGAGTTCAGACCCCATCAGTTTATAAATGTAATTGGTTTTTTTTGCCCCAACATGCATCACTCTGCACTTACTAATGTTGAAGCTCATTTGCCACTGTTTTGCCCACTCCCCCAGTGTCAAGAGATCCCTCTGGAGCTCCTCACAATCTCTTACATTTTTCACTACCCTGTATGATTTAGTGTCGTCAGCAAATTTGGCTACCTTGCTTTTTACTCCTACCTCTAGATCATTTATGAAGAGGTTGAAAAGCAGGGGTCCCAGTACTGAACCTTGGGAGACCCCACTCTTTACTTCCCTCCACTTGGAGAAGTGTCCATTTAGTGCTACCCTCTGTTTCCTGTCCCTTAGCCAGTTGCTGATCCAGGACAAGACCTGTCCCTTTATTCCATGACTGGTAAGTTTATTAAAGAGCCTTTGGTGTGGGACCTTGTCAAAAGCCTTCTGAAAGTCCAGATAAACAATGTCAACTGGATCCCCTTTATCCACATGCTTGTTGACACTCTCAAAAAATTCCAACAGATTAGTGAGGCATGATTTGCCCTTGCAAAAGCCATGTTGGCTCTCCTTTAGCAGCGCCTTCACTTCTATGTGCCTATTAATTCTATCTTTTAGGATGGTTTCCATCACTTTACCTGGGACACATGTCAAACTGACAGGTCGGTAATTTCCTGGATCACCCCTGGATCCTTTTTTGAAAATTGGTGTTACATTCGCTACCTTCCAGTCATCAGGCACAAACCCTGATTTGAGGGAAATATTATAGATTTTGGCTAGGAGATCAGCAATTTCATCTTTAAGTTCCCTGAGAACTCATGGATGGATGCCATCTGGTCCTGGTGATTTGTTAGTGTTTAGTTTAACAAGACATGCAAGGACCTCCTCCCTGGTTATTTCTATCTTGCTTAATTCTTCGGTTTCCCTCCCTACAAAGATAGGCTCTGTTTTGGGCATGTGGTCTCTGTCTTCTTCAGTGAATACTGAAGCAAATAATTCATTGAGTCTCTCTGCAATCTCTGTTTCCTCTTTAATAACCCCTTGCCTTCCATTGTCATCTAATGGTCCAATGGCCTTCCTAGTTGGGTTCTTACTTCTAATGTACTTAAAGAAGTCTTTGTTATTTCTCTGAGTATTTTTAGCTATACGCTCCTCAAAGTCTTGCTTTGCTTTCCTGATTTTTGCCTTGCATTTGTTCTGCCAGAATTTATGTTTCTGCCTGCTGTCCTCATTCGGACAAGCCTTCCATCTTGAGCTTTTCTTGCTCTTGATCACTTCCCGAACAGCTCCTGTAAGCCACATCGGAGTCCTCTTGGACCTGGCAGTGCCCTTTTTCCTTTTGGGTATGCATTCCAATTGGGCCTCTGTTATTGTTTTTGTAAACAGCCTCCATGCCTCTTGGAGTGTTTGGAATCTCTCAATTTTCCCTTTCAGCTTCTTTTTTTTACTAGTTTCCTCATCTTTGGGAAATTTCCTTTTTGAAAATTTAAGGTCTCTGTGTTAGATTTTATCAGTGACTTGCGGTCTATGATCAAGTTAAACATAATTGAGTTGTGGTCACTGTTCCCTATTGGATCAGTCACATTAACATCTTGCACCAGCTAAGACATGGATAATTCCCTCTCCCGCTCTTAAAGAGTACACAGGACAGTACGATATCAGTAATCACTTTAGGGCGGTATATAAGTGTAATTGCTATCTATTTTCTGTCATAAACCTACTAGCCTTTTTTTGGCTTTCTCAGCCTCCAAGAATTCTTTTGTCCCTCTGTCAAATGCCAAGAGATGCCCCCCACCCTTACACTATTGCCTTAGGGGCCTTTTGTAAATCAAAGCAAATCTGTGGTTTATTTTTAAATACAGCCCTTGTGGAGTGTAATTTCATTAAAGCAACATCCTTTAATTTGGAGTTCCAGCAACAGCTGCTGGCAACCTTATTTCATTCTCTCCCTCACTCTCTTTTTGACTTCTGGAGATCATAGCTGATGGCAGATTGGTTCTTGGTTAAACAAAACAACCTTGAACAAAAATAGTACAGGAATTCTGTCTTCTCTTAAGGACCAGACCACACATTGGTACATACCTGTCAACCTTCCCAGATTGGCCTGGATTTCCCTTTTTTCGGCGCCGATTTGCGCCATTTCCTGCCCGGAGCTGCCAAAATCCGGGGATTTGGCAGCGGGGGAAAGAGGTACTGCGCATCCCTTGTGCGCAAGTCCCCTTCTACGCATGCATAGAAGGCTTTTACGCTTGCGTAGAACCCTTTTACGCTTGCATAGAACCCTTCTACGCTTGCGTAGAACCCTGGAGTGCCAAGGAGTGCCAAGGTTCACGATCACAGCCTTATACCAATGCATACCTGTCAACCGCGGCTCCGGACAATACGGGACCTGTGCAGAACAGTTCTGCGCACGTCGCCTTCTACGCAAGCGTAGAAGGCTTTTACGCAAGCGTAAAAGCCTTCTACGCATACGTAGAAGGCGACTTGCGCAGAAACTGTTCTGCGCAGGTCCCGTATTGTCCGGAGCCGCGGTTGACAGGTATGCATTGGTATAAGGCTGTGATAGTGAACCTTGGCACTCCAGGTGTTCTTGGACTTCAATTCCCAGAAGCCCAGGTCAGCACTCCTGCTGATCAGGGCTTCTGGGAAATAAAGTTCAAGAACATCTGGAGTGCCAAGGTTCGCCATCACTGGTATAAGACATTCAACTTTAAATGATTGAATCTTCAGTCTACATTGGTACATACAGTGGTACCTCGGTTTATGAATTTAATGCGTTCTCTGGGACGTTTTGTATTGGGAAAAATTTGTAAACTGAAACCCGCATTGCTAAAAATGCTCTTTTAAAGGATGCATTTCAGGGCATTGTCCCCTTATCGATATTAGCCAGTTAGGTTCAGTCCTGATGCCATCATACACCAATATTTTAGTTTAGTTTACTTTGTGAAGTATTTGTTGGTGGTGGATTTTAATTTGTTGTGGATATTTCTGTTATTGGTTTTTCTGCTTGTTCACCGTCCAGGTTGGGATAAAACCTAGATGGGTGGTATAGAAATCAAATCAATCAATAAATAAATCTCCCAGGTGCAATTCATTCTGGGAAACTTGCTTTGTATTGCTTCAGATTGTAAAAAAAATTACATTAACCGAGGCATTATTTTCAATGGATTTTCATTTGTAAACAGAAAATTACATTAACCGAGGTGTTCGTAAACCGAGGTACCACTGTATAGCATTTCCAAATTTTCTCATATTCAGCAAGGGGCATCCCACTAAATAAATTGTCAACTGCTGTGAGATTTTTTAGGCCACTAGCAAGCAAAAGATCAGTAATTTTCCCATCAGTGATCTTTCTTTATTCATGTCAGAGGCACCACAAACTACAAAGCTAAAATTAACATATCTAAAACAAAAAGAAATTAAGAGGGCTAGGTGACATCTGCCCAATATTGGGCCACATGAACAGCATTTCCTCTTGCCAACATTAGGTCCTCCTCAGTGTATATACTCGAGTATAAGTCGAGTGTTTTAGCCCCAAAGATGAGGTCCAAAAAGGGGACTCGGCTTATACACTGGTCAACAACCACAAGGGTCTAAAATATGTTTTTTGAGTGATTCGGCAGTTTAAAAGTAAGCTTCAGCACTTCAGCGGTAAAACAGCTGAGGTGCAATTACCACAGCTGGCCACAAGAGGGCGCAAATTGCAATTTTCCATAAGAATACATTGAAAAATAATTTCTTCTATTCTGAAGTTTGTTTTCGATTCATTCCTATGGAAAACCACAGATGGAGACAGAAACTCTACAATGCAATCCCATCCCCCTTCCAAACTGGTGTGGAAAAAGAAAGGATTTCACTTACCTTTGTGTCTTTGTCCCTGCTCTGACCAAGAGGGAGGAGAAAGCAATGCTTCTTGTTTGCAGGGGGAACAAGAGGCTAGGCTAGAGCAACACTTCCTGCCTCAGTGCAATTGACCTGTCCACCCACTTCCCCTGCACCACCACCACTGGTTGGGTGGTGCAAATACAGTAAAAATACATTAAATTAATTAATTTTACTGTATTTTCATGTATTTTAATTATTGAAACTCACTAGCAGCTGCTGCATTTCCCACTCTTGGCTTATACTTGGGTCAATCTATTTTCCTGGTTTTCAGGTCAAAATTAAGTAAAAGGTAAAGGTTTCCCTTGCTCGAAAGCCAGTCGTATCCGACTCTAGGGTGCAGTGCTCATCTCTGTTTCTAAGCCGAAGAGCCAGCGCTGTCTGCTTCTGCAGACGTTTCCTTGGCTTATATTCGGATCGGCTTATACTTGAGTATATATGGTAGTTTATATTTCTCTGCATTCACAATACTATTATCTACAGGGAAATTCCACTTTCTCAGATTAGCCCTTGATCTTCTTACCCCAGCAGGCATTCTGTTTAAAGCTTTCCACGCAGGCCATAGTTGTTTTTGGCCAGGTAGTAGAGAATCCTGTTGTTCTGCCCAGTTCTCTGGTAGCTCCTTGCTCACCTTCCATAGTTGTAAGGTAGTCTGTCATGGCTGGTTGTTCGGGGGGGGGGGGGAGGAGCAGATGTTTTGAGGAAACTGTGCATAGTTTGATCTGTACCACACTGGACTAGCATGCTCTCCCGCAGAGTAACATAAAGCTAGGGCAGAAGTTCTTAATGTGTGTGGTTGGGCACCTCAATTTGTGCCTGTTATTTTGCTCAAAACATTATTCCTGGCAAAAACCATCAGTGATAAGATTAGCAAAAACAAAAAGAGAACATTTTGATGTTCTGTGCAAAAACAAACAAACCCCACAGCAACTTGTATTTTGCATTTAAAAACTACTATGCACAAAACACAAGATTGTTTACACAAAATATAAGGATTCCATCTTGACAGCTTTAAGAAAGGATTAGACAAGTTCATGGAGGACAAGGGTATCAATGGCTATAATTATGGTTACTCAAGGACAACCTTCGGGTTGGAGAGATTGGCACGATATCTCTCAATGCCATTTCCAGGGAATCCTAAACAGGTGAAGGCATCTGCTTGGGAATAATACCCTGAAGCAAATGGTGAGCCACTGAGTGAGACAGAATGCTGGACTGGATGGGCAGTGGCCTGTTCCAGCAAGGCTGTTCTTATGTTCTAACTCATTTACCATCCTTCTCATCATTTCCTCTCTATTTTATATAAGTAGTTTAGATGGCAGCTGCTAGATTAGATGCTGGAGTTTAACAGATTAAAGAAACCACTAAACACAGTATGAAGGAAGTGAAGTGTGTGTTTGCATACTGGTTATTGTATGGAAGATTAGAAACAGGCTGTGATCTACCACGAAGCAATCATACTCTGCTTGCCATTGCTGAAATGTAGCCCCGGGTTCTGAGAACTCTTGAAGGCCAGCTGGCCTTTTACTTTAGCTGGGGAGAAATATCTTGGTTGATTTTGCTCTTACAGGGGAGAATGGAAAATTCAGAATATGTAACTCTTAAGCAAGGCTGTAAGAGTTCTTGTGCATTTTTTCTCACATTGAAAAATTTGTGAGAGCATTTTTAATGCGGAAATGCATTTTGTGTGGAAACTTATAATTTTCACATTTTCTGCAAAATACAAGGTTTTAAATGAAATATATGTATTTTCTCAGGTGGTGTGTGTGTGTGTATTTAGGTTGTGTGAGAGAGAATGATGTTGCTGACCTAAAAAATTGCTAGTCTTTGCTTGTATTTGCAAAAAAATTTAAATTGAGTGCCACAATCTGTGAAATATTGTGTTTTATTGGATAGCGGAAAATTTATATACATCATTCATATACATTGTGTGTGTGTGTGTGTGCACACATGCACACACATGCACATGTGCATGTATGCATAGTAATTCAAAATGTTCAGTGTTAAACCCATTAGGTTAGACAATTGCAAGTATTTTGCTGTTATGTTTCTACATTTGTGAAATTCTCTTTCTTGGGAAAGAAGTCTTGTTTCCCAGCTTTTAAATGAGGCTTTCAGATTTAGTGATTGGAATTTGCTTTTCATAGGAATTGGATTTAATTAAATGATTGCTGATGTTCTGTAGTTATAATAATAATTTCATGTCAGAGATTACTCTGGGTTGAAAGGATCTTTGCTGGAGAAACTCCGCTCAGGGACATCCGAATGAGGCTCCTTTCATGTTCTGTAGTTGAAAAAGTCTAACAGACATCGGTTCCATTATTAGTACTGAAAGCAGTGAATTGTGGGTAAGAGAGGGATGCACAGTGGCTGAAACCCTGTTGGCATAAATTTATTCTGTGCAAGCCAGACGTCATTATCCAGTAATGTAAATCGTGAATTTAATTCCCATCCTAATACCATCCTATCCTGAACCATGGATGGGAATGAATCAGTGGTGGGATTCAGCCGGTACACCCCGGTACGCCTGTACCGGTAGTAGAAATTCTGGCTGGCCCCACCCATCTGGTTGCCAGATCCTTGAGTTGTAGGCTGTGCCTGCCTCCCATACCAGTGGCGCAAACTCCCCAAGCTTCCCCCATCTGGTTGTCAGAGCCTCAGGTAGAAGGCCTGCACCTGCCTCATTTTTTCAGCTGTCTTCTAAAAATTGTGAACGGAAACTGATACAAGTGGAAATAGATTTACTTTTCTGTAATAGAAAAACATCAGGCAGAGGAAGGATTAAGCATCAGCTCTTACATAAACATTTTAGTGCCCTAGATCTTCATCTTCTTAAACTACTTTCACACAGAAGGAATGTCCCTCCTTGGCGTGTTTTGCACACAGTCTTGTGTAAATGTTTAGCCTAGATCCTTTCCATGATTCATGTCCTTTATTAAAACAATCGCTCTTGGCCCGAAATGGGCCTGTCTCCAGCAAAATGTCATTGTCTCAACAAAAGTCATGGCTTATTTCTTAAGGAAGAGCGAAAAAGAAAAATTCCCGGAGGCAAGGCTGCAGATTATTAAGAGTAATCTAATCTTTCCGTTCATCAAACAGATTATTTTCTGAGTACATGGATACAGCTTACCCACTTCTTAAAACAGGGCTCTGGGATCAGCCTGTAGTTTACTCGGTAATGCCATGTGGATTTATGTGGATTTTCCAAGTAAATGCATTATGTATATGGCTTACACATTGCTTAGACCGTCTACATCAATAATTAAAACAGTGTTACAAGAAATGAGGGGAAAGCAGAATTTGCTTTTTTTTTTCTTTTTGGCCATGCTCAAGGATTTGGAAATGCAACCCTTCTAATGTGGTTTGTGTGTGTGTGTGTGTGTGTAAAAAGCTTAGATAAAGGTAAAGGTCACCCTTGCTCGAAAGCCAGTCATATCTGACTCTAGGGTTCAGTGCTCATCTCTGTTTCATAGCCAAACAGCCAGCACCATCTGCTTCTGCAGATGTTTCCGTGGTCATGTGGCAGGCATGACTCGACGGAACGCTGCTTACCTTCCCACTTGCTCAATTGGCTACGATGCTGATTGGAAGGCGGCAGGTCAGCAGTTTGATTCCCAAGTACTGCAGGACGTAATGAGCGCCAATTTTGGTCCCAGCTCCTGCCAACCTAGCAGTTCGAAAGCAAGACATTGCAAGTAGATCAATAGGGACCACATCGGTGGGAAGATAAACTGTGTTCCATGTGCTCCGATGTCTAGTCATGCCTGCCAAATGACCATGGAAATGTCTGCAGAAGCAGAGAGTGTTGGCTTTTCAGCTTTGAAACAGAGATGAGCACTGAATCCTAGAGTCAGATACGACTGGTTTTTGAGTAAGGGAAACCTTTACCCTTACCTTTACCTTTAATTACTTGTCACATATTGAAGTATATTACATTTACAGTAGTTTGAGACCCAAGTACTGCACAACGGAGTGAGTGCCCTCTCTCCAGGAACTTTCACACAAACTGGTGATGGAGTCAGGTTGGGCAGTCACATTTTGAAGAAAACAATGACAACATTAAGAAAAAGAAAACAAGCTAGTTTCAGTGAAAATGCTGGTGTGGGAAGCCTTGAAACAAATGAGAGTCTTGTTTTCAAAGCTGTGCAGCTAAACACTACATGGAGTCTGGAGCAGAGTTATCCTTTGCGAACAGACACAGTAACTCATTTAATCCTGGTAATTCCTGTTCAACGTAAGAACAAACAAAGGCCTACATATTCTAGCATTGGGAGTGCAGTGGCTCAAGTGGGTAAGACGCTGACTGGAAGGTGGGAGGTCAGCAGTTCGATACCCGAGTACTGCAGGCCGGAATGAGCTCCCGTCTTTGTCCCAGCTCCTGCCAACCTTGAGGTTCGAAAGCAAGACATTGCAAGTAGATAAACAGGGACCATTTGGGTGGGAAAAGATCTTGGGGACATGAAAGGAGCCTCATTCGGGCGTCCCTTGAGCGGAGTTCCTCCAGCAAAAATCCTTTCAGCCCAGAATAATTTCTGACATGATGATGATGATGATGATGATGATGATGATGATGATGATGATGATGATGATGATGATGATGATGATGATTGCCTGTCTGGCCAGACATCCCGCTACGGTAGTGGAATAGATCGTACAGCCAGCGACTCAACGCCAAGTGTCAGGTGGTGGTTAACTAACCTGACTCCCTGAAGGGGCCAACGGCTATGGGCGGACGAGCCCCTTTTAGGTGGTGGTGATGGCCCCCCTCAGTGGAGAAATGCCGCTGGAAACCATCTTATTGGGCCCAATGGCAAAATGAGTGGAGGAGGAACTTTGATTCCCAACGGTCATGGAGGTGGAAGAGGCCATGCCAGGTGAACTGGCTGTGAAGGCGCACCTTGTATGGACAAGGTGCGCCTTGTCCTCAAGGCTGTGGAAGTCCATTGCAGTCCCGGTGTTAAATCCTACATGTTTTATTTCATGTGTGCCACAGGAGATGGCTCCGCGATCCTAGTGTGTGGGTCTCTTCATGGCAAGCTGGGGTCCAGCTTAAACAGATTCACGCCAATGACATATTTCCTGCTTCAGGGGAAAAATTCTCGGATATGAGTCGCAGCCGACAACAGTATTACCATTACACCATGCTGCCCCTCAGGGGGGGGAAAGCCCTAACACACCGTGTTAAACATGTGTCAGTGTTTGCATTTAATGAATGCACATGATCAACAATTACAATTTTGGCCGTCATATCTTAAAATGCAAAAGGAAAAATAAATTGAAACAGGGAACATATTGGAAGGGCGGCTCTGAGCCAGGAGGCTTCAAGGCTGAGTTTGCCTTTCTCACTCTAATGGCATCTGGGATCTAAAAGATCAGAGAAGAGAACTAGGAAGGGGGGGCGGGGATCATTGCTTTCTTCTTAGTAAAGGTAAAGGTTTCCCTTGCTTGAAAGCCAGCTGTATCTGACTCTAGGGTTCAGTGCTCTTCTCTGTTTATATCCAAAAAGCCAGCGCTGTCTGCTTCTGCAGAGGTTTCCGTGGTCATGTGGCAGGCAAGACTAGACACCGGAGGAGCGCACGGAACACTGTTTTCCTTTCCCACTGAAGTGGTCCCTATTTATCTCCTTGCAATTTCTCTTGCTTTCAAACTGCTAGGTTGGCAGGCGCTTTCTCCTTAAGAGGCTTTATAGTCCCTCAGCTATATTTAGGCCGGTAATCAATCTTTCTGGTGGAGGAGAAAGAGGTTTTTGTGTCAGACCTTCTCCTTAGGGCAGGGAGTGTGGAAAGGGTTAAACCCACCGCCACTGCTGGTCTTGCTGCCTGAGCCAAGGAAGCGAATCCACTCATCTGTATGTTGTCAGAATAATGTTTAGTAAAGGTTCCCCTTGCTCGAAAGCCTGTCGTATCCAACTCTAGGGTTCAGTGCTCGTCTCTGAAGCTGAGCCAAGAAAGGGAATCCCCCCAGCCGTATGTTGTCAGAATAATGTTTAGTAAAGGTAAAGGTTTCCCTTGCTCGAAAGCCTGTCATATCCAAATCTAGGGTTCAGTGCTCGTCTCTACGTCTGAGCTAAGGAAGGAAATCCAGTCAGCTGTATGTTGTCTGTTTCAAAGCAGAAGAGCCAGTGCTGTCTGCTTCTGCAGGCGTTACCGTGGTCATGTGGCACGCAGGATTAGAGCCCGGAGCACAAGGCACACTATTTACCTTCCCACCCAAGTGGTCCCTATTTATCTCCTTGCGATGTCTTGCCTTCAAACTGCTCGGTTGGCAGGCTCTGGGGCAAAGACGGGAGCTCGCTCCGTCCTGCAGTACTCAGGAATGGAACTGCTGACCTCCTGCCTTCCAGTCAACATCTTAGCCACTTGAGCCACTGCAATCTATTTATCTACTTGCAATGTCTTGCTTTCGAACTGCTAGGTTGGCAGCCTCTGGGACAAAGACGGGAGCTCACTCTGTCCTACAGTACTCGGGAATCGAACCGCTGACCTCCTGCCTTCCAGTCAGCATCTTAGCCACTTGAGCCACTGCAATCTATTTATCTACTTGCAATGTCTTGCTTTCGAACTGCTAGGTTGGCAGCCTCTGGGACAAAGACGGGAGCTCACTCTGTCCTACAGTACTCGGGAATCGAACCGCTGACCTCCTGCCTTCCAGTCAGCATCTTAGCCACTTGAGCCACTGCAATCTATTTATCTACTTGCAATGTATTGCTTTCGAACTGCTAGGTTGGCAGTCTCTGGGACAAAGCTGGGAGCTCACTCCGTCCTGCAGTACTCGGGAATTGAACTGCTGACCTGCCAGCCAGCGTCTTAGCCACTTGAGCCACTGGAGGAGGAGAAAGAGGTTTTTGTGTCAGACCTTCTCCTCGGGTTCCCTTGAAAGGAGAGGGGGCAGGGCAGGAAGTGTGGAAGGGGTTAAACACGCCACCACGGCATCTCCGCTGCCTGAGCCAAGGAAGGGAATCCACTCAGTGAGCTGTGCGTTGTCAGAATAATGTTTAGCCAGGTGTTAATCTGTGTCTGGAGGGTGGTGGTGGTGGTGGGGAAAGCGGTGGAATTCATTATTCATCCTGCCCCAGGGAGGCCAGGGTCCTGGGTGGCTGCCAGCTCTGAAGGCAGCCTCTTGGCTTTACTGACATGTGCCACTTGTGATGAAGGCAGCTGAAGCCTCTCTGCGCAAAAGCCTCTTGTCAGTCGGCCAGAAACGGCAGAGGAGCACAGGCAGACGGAGGCGGCCCGGAGAGCAGCTCTGTTGAGGCGAAAGCTGTGGGACTCTTGAGCCTACAAAAACAGTGGGGCGGCGGCTCTCTCCTTGTCCCCTTCCTTCCCCTTTTCCTTCTCCCCCACTCTCAAGAGACCCTCTCCTTGGATTAAAACAATACCTGCAAGAGGACATTGCTGGTTTGCTTTTTCCTGAGGATCTCCCCCAAAGACCTGGCAAGCATGATCAAGTCCAGCTGGTTTTACGTCAAGTTCAAGTATGCAGAAAAGGTAGGGGGAAAAATGCTTTCCTTTCTGTGCTGTGGGGCTTCTCTGCGCTGTGGGTTGGCTACTTGTCGTCATTTTGTATTGCTGTGGTGCGGCACGGAGAGACGTTCTCTCGCTGTGTCTCTTTCTCCGATGGAATCGAAGGTGCTGGCGTGGAAATCAAAGAGTCTGACTGGAGCTCAGAGAAAACTGGTGTGGTTTGGGAAATAGCCACGTGTCTGTCTGTCTTTGTGGTGTGTGTGTGTTTTCTTCTGGAAGGCGAAAGGTCAGCAGTTTGACACCCGAATATTGCATGACGGATTGAGTGCCTGTTGCCTGTCCCAGCTCCTGCCAACCTAGCAGTTTGAAATTGCAAGGCATTGCAAGGAGATCAATAGGGACCGCTGCGGTGGAAGGTAAACAGCACTCCGTGCGCTCCAGTGTCTAGTCATGCCTGCCACACAACCACGGAAATGTCTGTGGCAGCAGACAGCGCTGGCTTTTTGGCTTTGAAAGAGAGGTGAGCACTGAACCCTAGGGTCGGATACGACTGGCTTTTGAGCAAGGGAAACCTTTATCTTTACCTTTAATAACTTGTCACATACTCACCTTTCCTTGGTAATGAAGTATATTACATTTACCGTATGATGAATAGGTCTGCAGTTTGAGACCCAAGTAGTGCATGATGGAGTGAGTGCCTGTCTCTGTCCCAGCTCCTGCCAACCTTTCTTTCTTGTGAAAGATAACAGATTAAGGAGTGGGAAGGCAAACAGCATTCCATATGTTCCAGTGTCTAGTCATGCCCAGGGGTGTGCAGGGCACCATGGGAAGGCGCTGGACAGGGAGTGGTGGGGGGGACTGGGAGGGAATCCCATACAGATTGCCCAATATACCAGCATGCGCCTGGTCATGCCTGCCACATGGCCACAGAAACGTCTGCAGAAGCAGATAGTGCTGGCTCTTCGGCTATGAAACAGAGATGAGCACTGAACCCTAGAGTCAGATACAACTGCTTTTCGAGCAAGGGTGACCCTTACCTTATATACTTTCTTCTGTGCTGCAAGAGGAAGAAGCGGCATTTCATTCTTTGCAGCTGGGGGAGAGCAAAAGCTTCTCCATGCAGCATCAAGATGGGGATCATGGGAAGGACGGGGGACAGGAGTGCTGGTTTTTAAAATAAATAACTTTGCTAGCCAGAATTTTTTTTTTGCATCTATTCATTCATTTTGAGGAAGAGTGGTTTCCCTAAAGCAAATGCAGAAGGCAAAACATTTTGATTCTCTGCAGCTGACTAGAGCCGAAATTATGACATATTGTCAACTCTTCATCGCCTTGTCTGTCCGTGAGTCTTAGCAGAGGCCCAGGGGTACACAGAAAGAGTCTCCTCAAAGATTGTGGTGTTTTTGAACCTTGGTAACGGCAGCCTTGTGCTGCTGGCTAATCTTTCTCACACTAGTAAAGGTAAAGGTTTCCAACTCTAGGGTCCAGTGCTCATCTCTGTTTCAAAGCCAAAGAGCCAGCATTGTCTCCTTCTGCAGATGTTTCCGTGGTCATGTGGCAGGCATGACTAGACACCGGAGCGCATTGAACGCTGTTTACCTTCCCACCGAAGTGGTCCCTATTTATATACTTGCAATTTCTTGCTTTCGAACTGCTAGGTCAGGCGAAAGGAACTCCAGAATGAACTCACCCAAAGATGCCTTCGTTTTGGCACTTTCACGTCTAACCTAGACATGGAAGAAGCAGCGCACCGTCTCCTCGAAAGATACCTTTCAGTTTTGGCCTGGCAGAGTTCAGCATGTTTGAGACAGGGTGTAAGATCGTGCCATGGCCTGATAAAATTTGTGAATCAGGGGCTTGCTCTTGTGTAATTCCATGTTTGCAGGATGGCAAGGAACATACCTGTCAAGTTTTGGAAATAAGGGAAATTTCCCAGCAAATACGGGATACTTGACAGCTATGCTTATCCTGTGCTGCCCTCCAATGGTGGCAATAGGGCATTGCAGTCTAATTAATAAGGGTTGACGGTGGGAAAGAGTAAAATAAGGGGTTTTCCTGGCCAATAAGGGATACTTGACAGCTATGGCAAGGAAGTTACTCTTCCCACAAGCAACCAATTCTTGCTCCTTCACCAATGTCCAGAAGAGAAGGCTTCTCAAGAACATCTGGAGTGATCCACTTTATGCTGTTAACACTGGTCCTGTTTTGTCTTTGGGACAAAGTTTTGTCTTTGCTGTTTTGTCTTTGGGACTGGGTACTCCTAAATGTACTCTAGATGTCATTTTAGTTAGGGTAGAACCCTGTATAATGAAAAAAGTTGGTTCCACGATGTCTTTCATTATACTATTTTATTTTTGTTATACGAAGCATGCCTTGTATAACAAAAATCCCTATGAGATGCATCATACAACAAAAATCTCTATGGGAAAAATCGTACAATGAAATTTCCGTTGCACGATGCGTCCCATAAGGGTTTTTGTTGTACGATTTTCCCCGTAGAGATGCATTGCTTCGTATAACGGGAAAAAAAAGTTGTATGGTGTAACAGAACAAAGTATACCCTGTGCTTTATTCTCTTTCAAAATGGCGATTTCAAATCGGGGAGAGAGAAAATATGTAAACATCCTTGCCTCATGAGTTGCCTCATGGTTTAGAAGACTTGAGACTTAATGTGTGATAGACATGTCTTATTGTAAGCTCATTGGTTGGAATCCTTAAGGGGAAGGGCCAAAAGTGGACCCTGTGGGAGGAGATATAACCCCCAGATGCACGCACACACACATGCCAACACAGAGACACTCTCTGGAGTGCTATGCCAAGATGTAGAAGCTTGAGAGAATGGGGGCCCGGTGGCCTATCCCTTAGAGAACCCGTTTTCACTTGGAGTGATTACTTGGCTTGGCGCTAGCTGAATCTACACATATCTGATGCCTGGGTTGTCCAGCCAGGGAGCTGCAACTCAGAAGAACAATTGGACTTACTCGAGAGTAAGGTACCATATTGTTACATATGGGGTATAGAGGTTAGCGCAAATCCTCTTCATTATACAAAGTGTTTGTTATGCGGGGATTCCACTGTATTGCTGTGGATCAGACCTTTTATTTCTTTGTTTGGTTCCTTCCTTCCTCTGATATACAGCCCATCTAGCTTAAACGCTTTTCCAGGCAGTCTGCACAATTAAAAGCATATTAATTAATACAAACAAAATAAATGACAAGCTATAGGAGGGAGATAGTGCAATTAAGAGGAAAGCCTTAAAATAAAGATGTATTCCTGGCTTTCAAAAGCAAATCAATCCAGTTGCCCAAAGCAATGAAATTAACTTCCAAATTTGGGATGCTCCTGTTTCAACCTCAGCATAATAGTAGATACCCAGTGTAGTATAGTGGATGGAGTGATGGACTCAGGGGTCCTGGGTTCAATTCGCTGCTCAGCCAAGAAAACTCACTGGGGATATGGAACTTGTAAACCCACTCCTCAGGGCCGACATCAGAAATTTCCGGGCATGGTATGCACATTTTGGTCATGTCCCCCGTGATTTCTGTGCATGCGTCGTTTGTTTGTGCATGCATACATTGGTGGTTTCCCGGTGCTGCCATGGCCCCGTGGTTTTCTGCGCATGTGTGGTCTGTTTACGCATCTAAAATAGATATAAAAATAGATAAAGGTAAAGTGGCGGACCAGAGAGGCTCTCTATGGGTACCAACGGCGGGAAAGGCTCGTCTCTCCAGCACTAGATGGAGGGCCTTTTTGGTATCTGCCCCGGACCTCTGCCTCAAACCACAACTGCTGGCCTTTTGGAAAGAGCTAAACACATGGCTGGCCCAGCATATGTGAGGTGCTGCTGTTGGATGTACTCCACCCCACTGGCTCATATGACCATCTGATAATTTTGTTATGGGGATTTTAGACTGCTTAGATTAGAGCTTTTGTGATTTTAAGATTTTAGAGATTTTAGTGGTTTTATGATGTTTTATCCATATGTATGGGTTGTTCTAATGTGTTACGTTGGAGTGTTTCTTATGTTGTAAGCCACCCAGAGTCACCTTGGCAAGGAGCGGCTAAACAAGTCAAATAAATAAATATAAATAAAGGTCATCCTTGTGCGAAAGCCAGTCGTATCGAACTCTAGGGTTTAGTGCTCATCTCTGTTTATAGCCAAAGAGCCAGCGTTGTCTGCGTCTGCAGATATTTCTGTGATCACGTGGGAGGCATGACTAGACATCAGAGTGCATGGAATGCTGTTTACCTTCCCAACGAAGTGGTCCCTTTTTATCTCCTTGCAATGTCTTGCTTTCAAACTGCTAGGAGCCGGGACAAAGACGGGAGCGCATTCCGTCCTGCAGTTGTTTTCTCTTGCTGTAATAGAATTGTATATTTTGTGGTTTGAGTTTTTGTAACTGTACCTTTGGAGATGTGTTACTGTATTATTATTATGTATTTATTGTCCGCCATGTAAACCGCCCTGAGTCGGGTTGCACCTGAGTGGGCGGTATATAAGCGCGAAAATTAAATTAAATTAAAATTACTCGGGGATCAAATTGCTGACCTTCTGCCGCCTTCCAGTCAGCCTCTTAGCCACTTGAGCCACTGCAGTACAGAACGCTGTTTACCTTCCCACTGAAGTGGTACCTATTTCTCTACTTGCAATCCCTTGCTTTCTAACTGCTAGGTTGGCAGGAGCCAGGATGGATGACTGGAGCTCACTCTGTCATGCAGCACTCGGGTCTCGAATTGCTGACCTGCCAACCTTCCAGGTCCTATATTTCCATGTACAGGGGCAAGCATAGGGTAGCAGGACCCCACTATGTACACGGAAGATAGCATTTCAGCAAGTAAAGCTATTGTACGCCACTATTAACCTGCAGGAAGTCTGTTCACCCTTTCAGGTGGCCAACATATGTAAGCTGGTAGGCATTACGAAGAAAAGTCCATATATGCTACTTCCTGTAAGACAAGTTAAGGAACTCACTTCTGAGAAGTTTTACATCCACTTCCATGAGCAACGAGGGTGGCATGGGTTGGATGAATTGGAGACAGGGGCCAGATCCAGCCCACGGGCCATAGTTTGGGAACTCCTGTTTTAGGGATACAAATATTTCAGAGGGTCTACCCCCACTGGTTGGGATTATGATAGTCTGTTTCTGCTTCCTTTCTTCTTGAGAAGCAAAGGACACACAGAGAAACAGAAAACGCTCTCTGGGTGGTTGTTCCATCCACTGCCTCTAATTCTTAACAGTCTGCGAAACATAATCAGCCAGATTGTTCTGGTTTTGCACAATCTGTGTTATTTGTATTATCCTTGTGAAGACTGACCTTGTAAACTGAACATTATAAACAAACAATATCTTGACTTCTTACAGAAAAAGAGGAACATTTTAGGATTCCTCTATTCCTCACTGTGGAGCAGATGATGAATTATACCCCTAGTTCTGATTAGGGAAGGAATTTTCAGATTTTTCTGGACTACAAGTAACTAAATCTCCATTTTAACAGTGAGCTTTCTAAACGGCGTTCCATGCGCTCTGGTGTCTAGTCATGCCTGCCACCACGGAAAAGTCTGAAGAAGCAGACAGCGCTAGTTCTTCGACTTTGAAGCAGAGATGAGCACTGAACCCTAGAGTCGGATATGACTGGCTTTCAAGCATGGGAAACCTTTCTAAGCAGAAAGCTTGGGTGGCCCTCAAAGGCCTAGCTAAGCATCAAAGTCTTTCCAGTTTAAACCTTTCTCCCAGGTGAGTCACATTTAGGTCTTTGTAAGGTCTCTGTAAGGGACTGTGTGTATGGGACGGTGGTGGCTCAAGTGGTTAAGATGCTGACTGGAAGGCAGGAGGTCAGCAGTTCGATACTTGAGTACTGCAGAACAGGATGAGTGCCCCTCTTTGTCCCAGCTCCTTCCAACTTAGCAGAAATTGCAAGTAGATAAATAGGGACCACTTCAGTGGGCAAGTAACCGATGGATTACAGTAAAGATGAATATATTATTCTGAATCTGTATTTGTGAGAAAAGTTGGAAAGATCTTTTGAAGATTTTGGTTATACAAATATAAAACTTTGGAGAAGTTATCCGTTCATTAGTTGTTATTCTGAACTGTCGAAAATATACTATATATATTCCTTTGCAAACGGTTTCACCTCTGGGGGGTGCCAGTAACTGGGGCGCACCGGGACTTGTCCCTGTGTCCCAAATGGCCAGCATGGGTCTGGTGCTTTTGAATCATTAAATCTCTGCTGGTTTTCTGTGCAAACGCAGACAGTGTGGCTCTTTGGCTATAAAACAGAGATGAGCACTGAGCCCTAGAGTCAGATACGACTGGCTTTTGAGCAAGGGTGACCTTTAGAGAAGTGTGACAGTAAGTGTACACATTATGGAAATGTGTTCAGCAAGTGTGTACAGATGTCCATGAACTTGATATTAACAACAGGTGGTCCGGGAACCCAGGTGGGACTCGGACAATGGCATTGTAATCCAGGCTGGCAGGTTTCTACATGTCCCCCTTGTTCTATAGACTGGACATATTTGGAGAAGGGGCATTGATAGAGGTTGGAATTTTCCTTTTCGGAAGTTGCCCTTGTACCTGCCAAGTATCTTATGATATACTAACAGAGGTTGCCCGGCGTTGCCGGGCTGTTTTAAATTGTGTTGGAAGGTTAAATTGTGTTAATGTTTTTTAAAAATTGCTTAGTCTGTAATTTTAATTTTTTAAATGTTTATTTATGTAAATTTTTTTTGGCTTGCCTGTTATTAACTGTGATCTGCTTTTTTGGGTTTTTTTTTGAGGATTAATAAAAGAACAAAGTATGATATAATTTTTTCAAATTGTTTTATGTAAGCGAATAATGTTTTAGTTTTTTAATTTTTTTAATTAGTTGTACCGTAGGTCATAATTTTAATAATGTAAAAGTAAATGTTTTTACATTCAATGTTTTTAAAATGTGTTTAGATGTTTTGGGTTTAGATTTGAGTTAAAACTCAGCACAGGATTTTTAAAGGTTTCTATTGTATTTTATTGACATATGTTTGTGATTTGTGTTAAAGTGTGTTTTAGTGTAATGTTTTTTGACTTTTTATTGGTGTGACCTTTTGTGTAAAATTGTGAATTTGTGTTATGTTTTTGATTTGTTTTTACTCTTGTGGCCTTTTGTTTGGAGCTGTTGTGTGTTTTTGAATTGTTTTTACTATTGTGGCCAGCAGGTGGTGCTGGTAGGGGTTATTGTATTTTGACTGTTTTTTCTTTCCTGGCCTCTGGGTGGAGCTTCTTCTGGTAAGTAGTCTCTTTCTTTATTCATTTCTTTTCCAGTCCTGGTGGAGGTAGGACATCTTTTGGTAAGTTTGCTTGTTTTCTTTCTTTTGTGTGTGTGTGGGCGGGGGGGGGGTTGGAATTTGTATTTTTTGTCTGTTTGTTTTGTTTTTGATTGTGTTTTTGTTTACTTTGTATTGTTTTTGGTGTTTTTGTTTTTGTGTATTTTTGGATGTTTTTGTCTGTGTTTTTAGTAATTTGTAAAAAATTATTTATTTGGTGGTGGGGAGGGGGCGTGGTCATTGGGGGTTAGGAAGGGTGGGCTAGGTGGTGGGGAGGGGGCATGGTCGTTGGGGGTTAGGAAGGATGGGCTAGGTGGTGGGGAGGGGGCGTGGTTGGTGGGGGATAGGAAGGGTGGGCTAGGTGGTGGGGAGAGGGGCGTGGTCGTTGGGGGTTAGGAAGGGTGGGCTAGGTGGTGGGGAGGGGGGCTTTATTGTGTTATGGTGCTTTGAGTGTGTGGAGTTATGAAAGTAGATTGGGGTTTCCCCTTTAATATCAGTGGGTGAGGGGTTGCGACCCCCCCTCTCCGCTGGCTCCCCTGGGGTTGGGAGGTTTGGGGGGGCAAAAGGGGTATGTCCCCCCAACCCTTCTGGACCCAAGAGACCAGGGAGAGTGGATCGATTCCACCACCTCCTTAAAACAACTCCGTTTTTAAAGAGAAGAAACCGCTTGGTTTCTTCTCTTTAAAGACGGAGTTTTTTTAGGAGGGGGGAATCGATCCACTCTCCCTGGTCTCCTGGGTCCAGAAGGATTGGGGTGGGGGGCATACCCCTTTTGTCCCCACAAACCTCCCAACCCTAGGGTAGCCAGCGGAGAGGGGGATCACAACCCCCCACCCACTGATGTTAAAGGGGAAACTCCAGTCGGGTCCTTCAGGCGCTGTTGGTGAGGGAAAGAAAGCCGGCTGGTGTTTGCTTGGCTGTGAGGCGGTGAGTTGTTTTTCGTTGGGGGTTATGAAGGGTGGGCTAGGTGGTGGGGAGGGGGGCATGGTCGTTGGGGTTATGAAGGGTGGGCTAGGTGGTGGGGAGGGGGGCATGGTCGTTGGAGTTATGAAGGGTGGGCTAGGTGGTGGGGAGGGGGGCATGGTCATTGGGGTTATGAAGGGTGGGCTAGGTGGTGGGGAGGGGGGCATGGTCATTGGGGTTATGAAGGGTGGGCTAGGTGGTGGGGAGGGGGGCATGGTCGTTGGGGTTAGGAAGGGTGGGCTAGGTGGTTGGGAGGGGGGCATGGTTGTTGGGGTTATGAAGGGTGGGCTAGGTGGTGGGGAGGGGGGCATGGTCGTTGGGGTTATGAAGGGTGGGCTAGGTGGTGGGGAGGGGGCATGGTCGTTGGGGTTATGAAGGGTGGGCTAGGTGGTGGGGAGGGGGGCATGGTCGTTGGGGTTATGAAGGGTGGGCTAGGTGGTGGGGAGGGGGGCATGGTCATTGGGGTTAGGAAGGGTGGGCTAGGTGGTGGGGAGGGGGCATGGTCGTTGGGGTTAGGAAGGGTGGGCTAGGTGGTGGGGAGGGGGGCATGGTCGTTGGGGTTAGGAAGGGTGGGCTAGGTGGTGGGGAGGGGGCTTTAGTGTGTTATGGTGCTTTGTGTGGAGTCGTGAAAGTAGATCGGGTTTCCCCTTTAATATCAGTGGGTGGGGCTTGCAACCCCCCTCTCCACTGGCTCCCCTGGAATTGGGAGGTTTGGGGGGAGAAAAGGGGTATGTCCCCTCCCCAACACTTCTGGACCTAGGAGACCAGGGAGAGTGGATAGATTCCCCTCCCCCTCTCCTTAAAACAACTCCGTTTTTAAAGAGAAGAAACTGCTTTGTTTCTTCTCTTTAAAGACGGAGTTTTTTTTAGGAGGGTGGGGGAATCGATCCACTCTCCCTGGTCTCCTGGGTCCAGAAGGGTTGGGGGGCATACCCCTTTTGTCCCCCCAAACGTCCCAATCCCAGGGAAGCCAGCGGAGAGGGGGATCACAACCCCCCACCCACTGATATTAAAGGGGAAACTCCAGTCGGGACCTTCAGGCGCTGTTGGTGAGGGAAAGAAAGCCGGCTGGTGTTTGCTTGGTTGTGAGGCGGTGAGTTGGTTTTATTTTTAATTTTTCCGGTGCCGGTTTCCTCAGCGTCCTGCGCGCTTATGTCGCGCAGGACTCTGGGGCTTGTAGTTATGGGTTTGTGATTTGTGGTTGTGGTGCGTTTTTTTTGCTGCGGCTCAATTTTGATTGGCTGCGGTGCATTTTTCAATGTTCTTTGTGGTTGCGCCTCTCAGCCTGATTGGCTGTGGTGGGCGCGGCGCAAATAACATTGGGAAAGGAAGTTGTTTCCCTTTTTCGTGTTTGTGGGGCTGTTGCCCCACTGACTGTTTTCTCAATTCTTTGTTGACCTGCGTACCCAGATCGGCCGTGTGCACGAAGGGTGAGTGCAGGCAAGTAGGGTGAGGCATAGCAACCTATAGCAAGTTCCAACGGTTAACCCTTGGATTTATAGGTTAAGATCAAATTGCATGCCATGATCTTTAGAAGAATTGAGTCCTGGGAATCTTAAAGTGAGTGAATGGAAAGCACATGGATAACATTTCATTGAACAAAACTAATAAACATTGTATACACAGATTGTATTGGGGAATAGAAAGCAAGTAAACACAGCAGTCTAATTTTTGTTGTATTATTCCTTTGAAGGACCGAAGTTACCTTATGAAATGTCTCATTATTTTATTTTATTTAAACTTCTGTATTTTTCCAATAGTATGAACACTCTCTGGGAGTTCACAGCAAACAATACCAATAATCATTATATCTCAGAAATTGTTCTCGGTTGAAATGATTTTTGCTGGAGAAATGTCTAAATTAATTAATTTTACTGAATTTTCATGTATTTTAATTCTTGAAACTCACTAGCAGCTTCTGCATTTGACATATCCCGACTTATACTCAGGTCAATCTATTTTCCTGGGTTTTCAGGTCAAAATTAGGTACCTCGGCTTATATTCGGGTCGACATACTTGAGTATATACACATACCTTTCTTGTTTTACCAGAGGAAGGGGAAAAGGTAAAAATTGTTCCTTTTTATAACTTTTTTTGTGAATCCTTTAATCTATTTTCCCTTCATGTAATAAAGCTGTTTTATTACAGAAGCTGTTTGTGCTTTTTATGTAGCACATAAGCATGTGGGA
This sequence comes from Bradypodion pumilum, assembly GCA_035047305.1. NCBI lineage: Eukaryota > Metazoa > Chordata > Lepidosauria > Squamata > Chamaeleonidae > Bradypodion > Bradypodion pumilum. Next base: position 7,072,999 of record JAWDJD010000017.1, on the reverse strand, counting down.
GAATTCCAGTCCCTTTACTGGCAATGCTACATAATCTACACATTGCTAATTCCTACCTGATATGGCTGGTTTGTAAGGATAAACAGCCAGGGATTGGAACCTGTCTTAGAGTTCTCTAGCATGGAGCAGAACCACAGGTGCTCGGAAGTAGAAAAAGGTCTTATCCCAGCTTCCTGAATGGGCGCAGGTCTCTGTCTGGTGCAACGAGTCCTATGGTAGTGGGATAATGGGCTTTCTTATCCTTACCAGCTTTGATCCTAGGATCATCTGCTTCCACATCATACATGCCAGTGCTGAATTAAACATGAGCTCACCCCCTTCTGTCATTTGTGGAAGCCAGACCTGCATGAATGTGAAATGACCCTGCAGAGTATTAGTAGGGAGATAGTTTGGATAAATCCACTAAGGCACTGAACTAAGATAAGAGAATTTCCTGCCTGGAAGGGAACAGGGTTGTGACAAACAGAAGAAATGATTATATTACATGCGGAAAGGCTCACATGAATTAACTCAGATATATTGTAGATGGCAGCTTTTGACTTGTAGCCCCGCAGTGGTTGAGTTAACAGCCAGGTGGCTGAATATTCAGGATGGATCAGATGTTGAAAGGGGGTGTGGGTTGTCACGTGGGCCATATTTAGGTGTCTATGAGATGTCTGTCGGTCAGATAGAATTCATAGAATGGAGAATTATAGGATTTATGGTCCCAAAGAAATCAAAAATGCTATCTCTAATTAACCTCCAGTTTTGATAAGTCTAGTCTTTATGTGTATACAATTTGTGTTTATTACTTTAAACAATCCAATAAACAAAGTTTAGCTGGACTGTGTACAGATAAATTTAGACTATAAAATGCAAGATCAGTAAAAACTATAAAATTAGGATACACTTGCAGTGTAATAGGTTATAATAAAACAACAGTTCGATCCACATTCAGTTGTATTTATAATAGACCCCACTGAAAATAGGAGAAGCTTGATTCCATAGACCAGTGGTGGTAAAACTTGGCACACCAACTGTTCTTGGACATTAACTCCCAGAAGCTCAAGCCCCTGTGAATCCACATGAATGGGGTTACTGCACGAACCTTGGCAATCCAGCTGTTCTTGGACTTCAATTCTCAGAAGTCCAAGCCCCTGTGAATCCACATGAATGGGTTTACTGCGTGTAGACTTCTGGGGATTGAAGTCCAAGTACAGCTGGAGTGCCAAAGTTCACCATCACTGCCCTAGTTTTTATACATCCTGCAGATGTCACCCAGATGTTGATTCCATAGACCAGTGGTGGTGAACCTTGGCACTCCAACTGTTCAAGGACTTCAATTCCCAGAAGCCCTGATCAGCAGGTGTGATGACTTGGGAATTGAAGTTTGCTGACCCATGGTCTATGGAAAAGGTCCTGAATCTTGGCTTTCCAGGTGTCCTTGGACTTCAATTACCAGAAGCCCAAGTTAGTACAATTGCTGATCAGGGCTTCTGGAAACTGAAGTCCAAGAACCTCTGGAGAGCAAAGTTTGCTGACCTGTTTCATAGACCAACGCAGTTACCTACTGCTCTTTCATTTTCAATGACCCATTGGCATATGAGCAAAGAGTTCTTTCCCGTTTAAAAACAAGTCAAGCTGCAATTGTATCTGACTTACATGGCTATCCTTCAGTGACTTAAAATCTTTTCCTCTCCATTTGAGTATAACCCATCCATAATTTAGCAAGGAAGTTTGCTGATCAAAGCAAGGATCCTATTCTGTACCTCTACCAGCTCTGAGGGAGCGACATCCTTGCCACAGACAGATTGCTGGTAATTAGATTTCTGCTTCAATTTCACTTATGCTGTTGTCTGTGTACATGGAAATAATTGAAAGTGGGTAAGTTGCATTACGTAGCACTTCAGAGGGTGGAACCAGTATCTGATGGCTTCAAATTGTAGGGGGAAGAGATTTGAAGACTTTAGTGAGAACTTCTTACTAGCTGAAGCAGTAGAATGGAGGGTCTTACAAGCTGGAAGCCGCCTCTTAGAGTTTGACCAGTGGGCTGTATGTAGTCCTCAGGGGAGCCCAGGCAAAATCAGAATGGGGATTAGGAATCACTATTTCAAATACAATACTTTTTTCTGCCATGTCCGATTCTGAATATTGGTGATCATTATGGTGATCAGCCAAGAAGATTGTGCCGTGCCCTTTCATCTGCCTTCTTCATCGCACAGTGACACCCATATCACTGATCCAGCTCTGGCAAGTCACTTTCTGGTCCTGAGCCCTTTTGGCACACAAAGTCCTCATCAGCGCCAGGCCAGGATTGATGAAGCTGCTGCCCTCCACCAAGATAGATTTAAGTGGGATTTAATCCATTTAGGGACCATCACATGCCCACAAGGCTGCTAGTCCTCGGGTTGTTAGGTTAGTGTGCTGACCCACCCAGGCAGGCACAGTCACCACACAGTGGCACTACACAGAAAGTCTTGTTCGAGGAGAGTCCAGATATCAAACTCCAAAAGGCAAGCCAAGGTCTGATTACCGGTAGTCCAAGTCAGTAGTCTAATCCAAAGGGTGTCCAGGGGCATCGTCAGGGTTGGCAGAGAGGTCAGGGTCTATGTAGGCAGTCTGGAGTCAAGCAGGATGTAAGTCTTTGCACAAGAGTTGTACCAACGCTGGCAGGCTGCAAGAGGCTTGCTTATAAACCTCCCAGCTAATTGGTATCAGCTGGGAGCCTTCTTTGGTGCTTAGCTCTAGCCTGCCTGCATCTCAGGTGTATCTCCTTTCTGGACCTCTCCCTGGCTGAGGGCTGATCAGTGTCAGAGCCAGACTCCTGATCTGACAGGTCAGCTGCTGGGGAAAACAGACTTGGGCCAGGCGCAGGCTGAGATCCCTGGCTCAGGGCATCATAGGGCTCGGGTGCAGGCAGAACTGGACTGGGCATAGGGAGTGCCCCCTGATCCAGCTCATCTTCGGAGTCAGAGGAGGGCTGGATCATAACAGTTTGTTAACTGCCACCTGACACTCGGCGTTGAGTAGCTGGCAGTATGGTCTACTCTATTACCATAACAGGATAATCTGGCCAGATTTCAAATTCAGTTTGTAATAACTTAAAAGAAAATATCAACATGGTAGCAGATCAGACAAACAAAGACATTGTGGCACATTTAAAAGACTAACTGCTATATTTTTAATGTGAGCTTTTGTAGATCAAGTCCATTTCCTCAGCTGTAAGAAGAAGATTTTATGGCAACCATTTATACATGGCTGCCTGACCAGGTGGGGGTCACAGGAGGGCACCATGACTGGTCAGTAAATTGGATCCAATTGATACAAAACATCCTTGCAATGCCAATTATTCTTTGTAGATATAGTTAATAAATCAAATAACCGGGTGTCTTGGAAGGAAAGACTGGCAAATGCTGCTGTGCTGAACCAGATTTTGTTTATTGATACTAGACACCAATAAATGAGATCCGCACTCAGGACCAACTGAAAATAGCAGTTTGGCCAAGAAGAATGGAAAAGGAAGGCATTTATATATTCTGGTTTACTGGAAAATGTAATCCTGAAGATCCAGACAGATAATCGCCAAGAATAATATGTATAAATTGAATTCTTAATAAAACAATTATTTCTTCCTGAAGTCTAGTCATGCCTGCCACATGACCACAGAAACATCTGCGGAAGCAGACAGCGCTGGCTCTTCATTTTTAAACAGATGTGTACTGAAACCTAGAGTTAGATATGACTGGCTTTCGAGCAGGGGATACCTTTACCTTAAAGATTGGGAATGTCCCAACAGGAGCCTGGGTTGAGCAAGTCCAGTTTCAGGGTAATTAAAATTTATTGCAGGGCTGGAAAATCCACTCAGAATGGTAATCAGGAATTTCTGCGGCATAAATATAAATGGAATTAACTACCTGGTAATTGCCCTATTGAACTCCAAAGAGCGAACAAAAACTTGCCCCCTATGGCAAGAATGCAGCGGCTACGTACGGCTTCTTAGAGGATGTGTGCCCCATTGGGGCCAAAAGGAAATGGTGACATACATTTGCAGGGTGTGAACATTACAGTAGAACACTTTATATCGAATGTCGTGCATAACAAAATATTAGTATAACAAAGCGTTTTTGCGCTAACCATGATACTCCACATTATGATTTTTCTTTGTTATATGGGGTATACCTCGCATAACGAAAACCCCGTATAATGAAAATCTATGGGATGCATCATACAATGCAATTTTTAGAGATTTTTGTTATACGGCTTTTTTGTTATGCAAGGTATACCCCGTATAACGGAAAAAATCATAATGCGGGGTATCACGGTTAGTTCTTCGTATGACGAAAAATTCATATAGTGAAGCACCTTGCAGAACGGACTTTTTTCATTATGTGGGGTTCTACTGTATTGGGGAAAAAACATTGGCTCTATGACGAATGAAATAGAGGGAAAGAGATAGTTTCCAGGCCATGGCCGGCTGTGGTCCCAAAAGACAGCAATTTGAGAGTCCAATTGCAGGTCAGCAGGGAGCAAGAAAATGCTGGAAAAGAATTATTAATTATTATTTTGTTTGGATTTACCTAGAATAACCTCTTTCTTCTTATGGCCCAGATGCGAGACTTTAAAGGGGAAAATGGATACAGTGTTACCAGCTTGGAATGCTTTTGAAGTATGTTCAATGCAAGTTAATGGAGAAAGTCGAGATTGGACTGAGAAAATTCAAACTGGCGATCCAATCTCTGGTTTCAAGAGGTGCTTCCCCAGCAGCCATGCCACCTGGGCACGTAACCACATAAAGTAGTGGTTTGATTCCCAATTCCAGTTCCGTTGGCTAGCCGAGTAGACAAGGGGGATCTTTCTTTATTCGTGTTAGAGGTACCACCAGCTTATAATAACATACAAAGCTAAAATTAACACACCTAGGAACAAAATATAATTAAAATGGGCTAGATGACTGCAGTGGCTCAAGTGGCTAAGACGCCGACTGGAAGGTGGGAGGTCAGCAGTTCGATTTCCGAGTACTGGAGGACGGAATGAGCTCCCAGCTTTGTCCCAGCTCTTGCCAACCTAGCAGTTCAAAAGCATGACATTGCAAGTAGATAAATAAGGACCACTTCGGTGGGAAGGTCAACAGCGCTCTGTGTGTCTAGTCATGCCTGCCACATGACTATGGAAATGTCTGCAGAAGCAGACAGCACTGGCTCTTCATCTTTGAAACAGATGAGCACTGAACCCTAGAATTGGATATGACTTGGCTTTCGAGCAAGGGAAACATCTGGGTGACATCTGCAGGATGTATAAAGACTAGGACAGTAATAGTAAACCTTGGCACTCCAGTTGTACTTGGACTTTGATTCCCTGTAGCCTACATGCAGTAACCCCATTCGTGTGGATTCACGGGGACTTGGGCTTCTGAGAATTGAAGTCCTAGAACAGCTGGATTGCCAAGGTTCCCGCAGTAACCCCATTCATGTAGATTCACAGGGGCTTGGGCTTCTGGGAATTAAAGTCCAAGAACAGCTAGAGTGCCAAGGTTCACCATCATGGGACCTGGATCCACAGGTGGATGGAGGGGCGAGAAAGGCTCAATTAAAAAAAAATCCCCAAATACACTAGTTTTCAAGTTCATCACACTAACCGGAGGAAGTACAGCAAAACCCCGACTTACATATGCCTTGAGTTACATAAAATGTGAGTTGCATAATGTTTTTTGCACTAAAACCATGTCCTGATTTACATAAATGTCCCGATTTACATAACACAAATTCCTTTGGGTTTGCATCGAGTTACGTACAAAATTCATTTTTCCTATGGGGTTGCTTCGGTTTACATAAATATCATTTTCCTATGAATTTGTTTCGAATTAAGTAAAATAATAATAATTCATTTTCCTATGGGGTTGCTTTGAATTAATTAAAAAACCAATTTACAGAACAGACTTTTTACGTAAGTAGGGGCTTTACAGTAATAGCATGCAGGACGAGAAGCATACCTGTCAACCTTCCCGACTGGCCGGGATTTCCTGGTTTTCGGCGCCGATTTGCGCCATTTCCCGCCCCGTGCTGCCAAAACCCCGGAATTTGGCATTGGGGGAAAAGAGGTACTGCTCAGCCCTTCTGCGCAAGTCGCCTTCTACGCATGCGTAGAAAGCTTTTACACTTGGGTAGAACCCTTCTACACTTGAGTAGAAGGCTACGCATGCGTAGAAGGGGGCTACGCAAGCGTAAAAGCCTTCTACGCATGTGGAGAAGGTGACTTGTGCAGAACTGCCCTGCACAGGTCCCGGATTGGCCGGAGACACGGTTGACAGGTATGATGAGAAGGGGCTTTTGCAATTTTAAACTTGTCCCATTTTCTGGTTAGGAAATACTGGGGCTCTCTCCAAATAATGGTTCAATACATCTTGTGTTTGCCCTTCTTTGTATCTGAACTGGCCCCCTTATAGACTTGATTAGGAGATTGCGGGAGCTGGTCTAGGGAATTAAGTTCAAAGGTTTTATGTAGTTAGACAAGAGCAGTGGAAGTGAGCTCAATAGTAAATCAGGTTCAAAGGTTGGCATGTGTATGCTAATCCCTTTAAGTGGTGGGGGATACTGTTTCTCTGGCTCTTGTCAAAAGCTCAGATCTGGTAACTGCTGCTGCTTCTGTACTCCTTCAAAATATATAGTTGGTAAGATGAGCTGGAGAAGGAATTCAGAGGGGAGAAACAGCTTGCGGTTGGTTCAAAGCCCGATCTTTGTAATGGAAATACCATGTAACAAATGGCACTTGCCTGTCTCTTTATTGGTTTATTATTAGGTGTATTCATTTATCACTCCTTCGCTCACTGGAGCAACACACAATGGATGAAAACGTTTTGTCAAAGTAGGCTAAAAAGAATTTCTAAAAAAACCAGCACTAGGGGTGCCTAAACTTTTTGGGCTGTAGGTTGGTCGCGTGGCTTAGTGGGCCGGTCACTTGTTTCCTCCCACTGGAAGGATGTTTTGCAACAGGATGAGATAGACTTTTTAGGCTGTCATTTTCTCTGCTTAAACCAGGGGTGCCCAAATTATGGCCCATGGGCTGCATCTGGCCCCTGACGCCAATTCATCCAGCCTGCGACATTTTTGGCGCTCCTGGGAGTGGAAGTAAAATGTGCCCATATGGACGTGTTCTACTTCCACATTCAGGAGTGATGAGGATGTCACGAGTCAGATGACTTGGCGTCAGGGGCCATAGTTTGGGCACCCCTGTTATAAACAACTTACATGGCAGCAATAGGAACAGGTTGAGAGTCACTGACATACACGTTCAACTGGATGAAATATATCCATCATTAAGTGGGGGGAAACCCCCCCTGAATTTTAAAGGCAAAAATGATGACCCTGGGCTGTCCAACTTTAGGCATATCATAAGACGTCAAGACTATCTGGAAAGTACAATAATGGTTGGAAAGATGGATGGCAGATAGAAAAGTGGGGAACCAAATGTGAACTGGATTGACTTCTGAAAGAAAGCCATGGGCTTTAATTTACAGTAGGACATTTTGGAGATCTCTCCTTCATAGGGGTCACCATAGGTCGGAAATGACTTGACAGCACATTACGATAACAACAAAGAACACCCCCCTCCCCAAGCCAGTATGGCAAATGGTTGCACTCATTGTCATATCCTAGAACAGTGCTGGCAAACCTTTTAGAGACCAAGTGCCCAAACTTGCAAACCAAAACCCACTTATTTATTGCAAAGTGCCAACACAGCAACAGGGGAGGAAGGAAACGCTCCCATTGGGCTGCTGGGTAAAGGGGCGGGATGAACTTTTTCCTGGGGGGAGGGAGGAAGCGCTCTCATTGGGCTGCTGGGCAGAGGGGAAGGGTGAATTCTGTGCTGGGGGAGGGAGGAAGTGTTCCCATTGGGCTGTTGGGCAGTGGGGCGTGGTGAACTCTGTGCTGGGGCGAGGGAGGAAACGCTCCCATTGGCATACCTGTCAAGTATCCCGGATTAGCCGGGATTCCCTGTATTTCTGCACTCCGACCCCCTAGTTCCCGCCGCCATCCCGTAATTTTGGATGGCAGGAAAGGGGTTACTGCGCATGTGCGCCGCTGCCTCTGATGGCAACGCATGCACAGTAACCCCTTTCCTGGCCGAAGAGGTTTCTGCGCACGCGCACCACTGCCTATGACAGCCACACATGTGCAGTAACCGCGACTTGACAGGTATGCCCATTGGGCTGTTGGGCAGAGGGGCAGGATGAATTCTGTGCTGGGGGAGGGAGGAATCGCTCCCATTGGGCTGCTGGGCAGACAGGTGGGGCAAACTCTGTGCTGGGGTGACTGCATGAGTACCTACAGAGAGGGCTCCGGGTGTCACCTCTGGCACGCGTGCCGTAGAAATTGTAATCCAAAAAGACACCCCCCCTCCAAGCTGTGAGAGAAATATACTGGAGGTATGTCTGATATAATTGTGTGGGAAGATGTGAAACTCCACCAAAATGTTATCCTTTGGGGGGGGGAAAGTACCTCTAAGAAGATTACTCTTTAGTTCCACCATTTTCGGGTGGTGGAAATATATCTGATTATGAAAATTAATTTTAAAATCTCTTTGAAAGGTTAGGTTTCTGGCCTGTCTTGCCACATAGAATCTCCTGAGAGTTTAAATGTCTGTTCCAATCTTTGTTTGCTTTATCCTTTCATGCACTTCTTTCTGCTCTCATCTCTCCAAAGCCCATCAGCTGTCATTTCTTTGTATATCTCTTGTGTGGTCCACTGCTCTTATGAAAATAAACCAGGGTATTTTGCTGCCAGGTCTTAATCTTCCCTATATTGCTGTAATTAAGTGCTGTACATTTAAGAGGTTTGGAAAGAATGGGACTAGTCTGTTCCGAAAAGATCAGTTCAGGATGCCTTTTGATTAGCTGCAATGATTTGTTTACAATGCTCGTTAGAAAAGTAGAGTATTTAATTTGAACAAGAACAGGTATGACTCCTTTTTTTCTTGGTGTGTGTGTGTGTGGGGAGGCAGGTTCCAAACTAAATCCTAATATAAACCAGATGATTTTGCCCCTTTATTCTTACATGTCACCCATATTTCCCTTTGGATGTCTTGTTATGTATTTCATGGTGTGTATCCTAAAATCAGGACAAATTGACTCTTCTAGCTGGCTTGAGACTCAACTTCAAGAAAACCAAGATAATGGCAACAGGCCCTATCAGTCCCTGGAAAATAGATGGGAAAGAAGAAGCAGCGACAGGTTTTACGTTCTTAGGATTCAAGATCACTCAGATGTTGACTGCAGCTCTGAAATAAAAAGGCGACTGATGCTTTGGAGACAAGCGATGAGAAATTTGGGCAACATAGTTAAAAGTAGAGACATCACCTTGCAAACAAAAGTCCGCATAGTCAAAGCAATGGTATTTCCTGTAGTAATGTACGGCTGTGAGAGCTGGACCATTAGGAAAGCTGTGCGCAGTAGAATAGATGCCTTTGAGATGTGGTGTTGGAGGAGAGTTTTGAGACTACACTGGACAGCAAAGAGAAGAAATAGGTCGATCTTAAAATAAATTAACCCCGACTGCTCCTTGGAAGGTCAAATAGTAAAGAAGCTAAAGTACTTTGGACATTAAATGATAAGAGAGGATTCACTTGAGAAAGCCTTGATGCTGGGAAAGGTGGAGGGCAAAAGAAGAAGTGGATGGCCGAAAATGAGATGGCTGGATGGCGTTGTTGATGCAGTGGGCACAAAGCTGGGCGGGCTGAGGAGGATGGTGGATGACAGAGGTGCCTGGCGGGTGGTGGTCCATGGGGTCTCAAAGGGTTGGAATTGACTGTGCGACTGAACAACAAGTGGTTTATGGGAGAGTGGAACTCTTCTCTGTGAATGGTTCCATGTGTCTCTGGTCATAGTTGTTCCCAAACCAATTTTGGACGGGTTTTTTTTTTGTATGTGGCATAAACGTCTATGGCCTTCAGCACCCATAGTTGATAAGCAAGGCGACCTTTCAGAGAAAATTCTGCTCTTTAAGCAAATTAGTCTCTAAGCGAGGTGCTCATTACGCGAGGTTTTACTGTATTTCTAATATTTCACATAACAAGTATGTGCTTGAATTAATTAATTTTATCCACCTGGGGTCCAAAAGAGACCTGTTTGGGCTGTCTTAAAGTGTGTGCTGCTATAAAGTGTGTTTCTGTATGTATGTGCATGTACATGCATATCTGAAACTTGGTCAAAGTTAAGCCAATGTAACTCTTAACTCTGGTTTTAAACTGGCAAGCCTGTTATGCCTTCTTACCAATGCCATGTTACACAGCTGGTGTCTCTCCTCATTAATCTGTTATGATTTGCCATTTGAAACAACGTCCTGTGTAATTAGCATCTGTTAATGTCCCTTGCCTCCAGGCACTCTACCGTAGAGTCTAGTCCAGTTGCCAGGTGCTTTGAATGGGGAGCATGGTGGTTCCATCCTCTTGGCCTAGTCCATCTGCAGTTTTTGGATATGCACTACAGGCTGCAATTTCTGGAATCACACTGATCTTCTTTTCCTCTGTATATCTGTAAGGCCAACTTGCAAATCTCGGGAATGGGGTCATTTGCTAGGCATGAGCTATAGGCAGCTGGCAGGGAATGCCTATGAGCCTGAAACCAGGAAAGAGTAATTGCATGAAAGAGTTAGAGCCAAGCCAGAGTTGCCAGGAGTCGAGGCCAACAAAGTCTGGGCACAAGAGCTCAGGTCAAAAACACTCCAGGAAACTCAGCAATAAAAGGCTATCGGTACAGAGTCTTAAGGACTGCAGTGGCTTAGTGATTAAGACGCTGAACTTGATGACTGGAAGGTTGGTAGGTCAGCAGTTCAAGACCCGAGTGCTGCACAACAGAGTGAGCGCCCATCTCTGTCCTAGCTCCTGCCAACCTAGCAGTTCAAAAGCAAAAAATTGCAAGTAGATAAATAGGTACCACTTTGGTGGGAAGGTAAATAGCATTCTGTGCACTCCGGTGTGTAACAGTCTGCTTACTCCCAGGTAGGACTGGGTAGTCCTCCGGCCTCCTGGCGATGGGATTGTGCCTGCTCCTGCTTCCCTGGCCCAGATCGGACCCAGCAGTTCAGAGCTTTTCTTATCTGTGTGCCCAGTCACTCCTGACCAAAATCTAGGTAGTGAGCAAAGGGTGCCCGTGAAACTAGTATTCAGGTAACGTGTGCCAAGTAATCACTCCAAGTCTCTTCAGGTATTTTTAGAAATAACTTGAAAGCATAGCAAGATTCATAATACAATCCAGCCAAAGCTTAGAAAGCATTTCAAAACTGAAATAAAGCAAGCATGTTCCAGGGATAGGCCATAGCTATATTTTGGCAAGCTTAAAAGCACAGCATTCCAGAGAGTGTCTCTGTGTCGCCCTGTGTGTGTGTGCGTGCATCACTGGGTTATATCTCCTCCCACAGGGTCCACCTTTGACCCTCCTCCTTAGGGATTCCAACCAATGATCTTACAATAAGACATGTCAATCACACAATAAGTTTCATTTCTTCTAAACCATGAGTCTCACATTGTTTACATATTTTCTCTCTTCCTCTGACTTGAAATCGCCATTTTGAATGAGAAAACAGAACAGAGTATACCTCATTCTGTTACACGGTGTCTAGTCATGTATGTCACATGTCCTCGGAAACGTCTGCAGACACTAAATAAAATACAGCAGTATAAAAAGCTCAAGTTGTCTTGGTTTGGCAGGATAGCATTGTGTAAAATGATGTTGCTACCGAGACTTAATTTTTTGTTTGACGCCCTGCCAATCCAATTTAAGGATAAGGAGATTATGGAATATCAAAATTTGTTCAATGATTATTGTAGTGGAGGAAACAAACCAAGAATATTTTAAAAATTGTGGTATTTATCTCAGAAAGAAGGAGAATTAGGATTGCCAAATGTTAAGAACTATTATAGAGCTTTTCAAATAAAGAATACTGTGAAGATTTTAATGAAGGAGGTGGCAATCTGGGAAGAAATTGAGTTGAAATAACTAGAGCAAATTGGTAAAGCAGTATTTTTAGATAAAGACATGGGTAAAATAATTATTAAGAATAAAATGTTAAAGACAATGATAGATGTATGAAAGACAGTGAAGAAGAAATTAGCCCCAGATACATCTCTGATTATAGAAATGGAAGATATGAAGAATTTCCCGATTAAATTAGATAAGAGGATAAAGGAAGTTTTTGTTAGAAATGATGTGTTCCTGTTGAAAGACTGGATACGGATTTGTCAAGATAAAGAGAAAAAGCTAGAGATACTTATACAAATGAGGTTGAACTGGTTTCAGATCGTGTTAGTAAACAAGTGGAATAATAAATATTTGAGGGAAATCATTTTGGAAAGGTGTAGGACAGAATTTGAGGAATTGGTATTAAAGATAAGAAAGGAAGAAATGGGAATTAAGGGCATGGTGAGTAAGATATACAAGATTCTAAACCAAGAAGGTAGACCACAAGAAACATTGAGAAAAATTTGGGAACAAGTTTTTAATGTTAAAATCACAGAAATCGATTGGAAAAATAATTGGAAGAGAAGGATCATGAGAACCATGTCTGTTAGAGTGAAAGAACATAATTATAAAATGTTATGGAGGTGGTACCTGACCCCAGTTAGGTTGCATCAGATAGACAATAAAATAAAAATAAAATGTGTTGGAGATCTAAGAATACACTGGGTACTTATGAACACATGTGGTGGAGTTGCAATGTGGTAAAAATTGCGGAAGAAACTTCAAGAATAATGCGGATGAACCTTAAGCTGGGGTCAGGTACTGCTTTGTTGACAGACATGGATAACATGAATATAGATAAGAGTAAAAAAAAAGAGTTATTATATATAATATTAACAACTGGTAACAATGTATTGCAAGAAATTGGAAAAATTATGTGTCATTAAAAATTGAAGATTGGTACAAGGAAATGTGGGAGATTGCTTTGAATGACAAGTTAACTTGGGATTTGAATAAAAAGAAAGGTATTACAGTAATACCTCGGATAACGCTAAAATTTGGTTCCACAAGTCTTAGCGTTATCTGATTTTTAGCATTATCCGATGCATGCATGTATCGGATAACGTTAAAATCCTATGGGATGAACCGCATAACATTAAAACTCCATAAAAATACATTGTAACCGGCACAGGCTTTAGCAAACGTTATCCGATGCATCCCATAGGATTTTAGTGTTATGCAATGCAATCCCCCCCCCCAATGCTTAACGTTATGCGGTTTTAGCGTTATCTGATGCAAATGTTATCCGATGTATTACTGTATTACTGAAAATAAATGTTGGAATATATGGCAAGCATTTGTAGAACATACATTGATTAAAGGTGAAGGTGGTAGGCTGGCACCTGGTCAATTGATCTTTTGGAAATAGTAAGAGATGACTGTGATACACCGCAATCTACAGGGCAATGTATATATCACAGGTGTGTGTATTATGATTCAGTCTCTTTTTGGTCTTTTCTTTTTTTGTTCTATAGTATTGTGATAGAAAAAATAAGTAAACAATGAAAATATTTAAAAAGTAGTTATGAGTTCAGACTTAGATAAACATTTAGATAATGAGAGTATAATCATAGAATAAGAATTACTTATTTTATTGACTATTAAGGATTACATGTTTTACTGAGTTGTAGTGTAATTATGTTTTGTATTGGATGTATTGTATTTTTTATGTCTTGTTCATATTTTATTTTTAATTTCACTTTGAAAATTAATAAAACATTATAAAAATAAATAAAAACATAGATAAAACGCAATCGTGCAATTCAATATAATGCATATACTGGTACCAAAACGGAATATAAACAGAAAAATGCCTTTAATACATTCAACAGATCCAAGTTCAGGTAAATGAATCTTCCTTACATGATGCCCAAATTTGTTCAATATATTGGGTTCTTATAAATGCTGCCTTCATTATAAACTTAGCAGTTCTGCATACAATATGCACATTTACTCCCACGGGGTAATATGACAATCTATAATTGGGATCCCAAAAATGCTGTACTTTCCTTGATGAAAGATATTTAAGCCTAATAGTAAAGGTAAACGTTTTCCTTGCTCAAAAGCCAGTCGTATCTGACTCTAGGGTTCTGTGCTTATCTCTGTTTCAAAGCTGAAGAGCCAAGTGCTGCCTGCTTCTGCAGACGTTTCCGTGATCATGTGGCAGGCACGACTAGACACCGGAGAGCACGGTCCCTATTGTTCTACTTGCAATTTTTTGCTTTCAAACTGCTAGGTTGGCAGGAGCTGCTACAGAGACGGGAACTCATTCCGTCCTGCAGTACTTGGGAGTTGAACTGCTGACCTGCCGCCTTCCAGTCAGCGTCTTAGCCACTTGACTTATCAAAACTGGAGGTTAATTAAAGATAGCCTTTTGGTTTCTTTGTGGCCATAAATCCTATAATTCTCCATTCTGGGAATTCTACCTTCCAGTCAGCATCTTAGCCACTTGAGCCACTGCAGTCCCAGTATACAACTGGCATTTAAACAAAATATGAAAAATGTTTTTCATATCAAGAGAGCCACAAATAGAAGGGTTTTCCCCCATAATATGGCAAGTAATGAAAATGACCCTATTTAGCCAAGGAATCAAGCAGCTCAAATCTGGCTCTACCTCTTGCGCAATAACACACAACTCCTTCCACAACATGTAGAGCCAAGGTGTGTGTGTGTGTCCTTGATTGCATGAGGCAGTGGGTTCCTCTTCCTTCTAGCATACTCCAAAAATCAGATACAGTATCGTATCTCCAACATCAGTGGAGTCTCAGCTGGTGCTTCAGAAACCTTTTCTGTCTTGCCCCCTCCCTTACGTGGCAAAGTGGGGGCGGATTAAAGCTTGGTTGCTAGTTGAAGCGCCAGGTATAAAGACTTCATTTAGCAACTTAGGGGATGCCAAGGGAACAGGACTACCATTGGAAACCGAGAGGTGGAACATCATAGAATTATAGAATTGGAAGGGACTCAAGAGTCATTGAATTCCAGCCTCCTGTTGAAGCAAAAAAAAGAGAATCAACAGCAAAAGCATCCCTGACAGATGGCCATCACACAAAAAAGAAAAAACCCTCCAGTGAAGAAGAATCCATGACCTTCCTAGGCAGTCCATGCCGTCGGCAAGCAGCTGGAGAATCATTGTAATACCTTCCATCAAGGGACTTCAGCTATGTGAGCCTTGGGTTTGTGTTGATGCAGAAAGTTGTCTCCTCCCTTCCTCTTCTAGTATCAAACTTTCAAACTTCATTGTGGTCGATGACCAGTGCAGTAAAACGGGTTTAAGTGCATGAAATACCGTCAAAATGCACCACCACAAACACATTTGTTTGACTTAAAACAAAATAGAATAAAATCAGTTTTTAAAATTTATGCTACATTTGGGACAGGTATTACAAAGAATAAAACAGCACATTAAACAGTTTAAAAGTTATACAGTAGTTACAGTTATAAAATAAGAATAAAAATGTCTATATATAAAGGCACATAGTGGATATAATTACACCAGTAGGATATAAAATAGAATTACTAGTTCAAAATATCAGTCATTATAGTTGGTTTTTATCCTATCCCCGCTGTAGCTGGTTCTCTCTAATGCTTCGTACCCTCGTTGCCTCCAGGCAAATCGGACAACAGCGGCCGTCAGGTCAGTGGTTCTGTCTGAGAGGCTACAACAAAGAGTTTGGACATCTTCAAGTCTGTATTTGATTGTGGCCTTCTGAACATAACATCCTGTGGCTGCTGATAATTACGGTTTGCAAGGCAAATTCCAGTTCATGAATTTGAAATGGACTTGTTTCAAAATAGTAGGTGTTGACACTAGCCTTGTTTCCATGGTTTGGGTGTGCAGAGTCACAGACAGAACCCTTTCTCTCTTCCCACTGGAGGAAGAAGGAGACACTGAGACAGAACCCCACACCCAAGATACACACAGGCCCATTCTGGTTTTGTGTGGGTATGTTTTTGAGTTTTTATGGTAGTTAGTGTATTTTTTTTTACTGTATGTTTGAATTTGCAACACCATGATTTTGGGACCCTTGGGGTCATTGACCCGAGTATAAGTCAAGTCCCATTTTTGAACCTCATTTTGGGGGCTAAAAACTAGAGTTATACTCGAGTATATACGGTATATGTCTGATTTCTTCTGTAGAGTATTCCCCCTGCTCCCATCTCTGGAAAAAAGGGAGGAAAAATATCAGATGTTATATGAACAAAGATATGGAAATGGGAGAAGAGGGTAGCATCTGGAGGTTTTCAAATTTGAGACCACAGCCTGTGTGTTTCTTTTGCTGTTAAAAGAGTGAAAATCTGTTAGCTGTCATTTCCCATCTTGTCATTTACAGGGTTGGCATCTTGCAGGATCTTCCACTAGCTGTTTCTGTTTTTGAGCTCAGTAGACAGATGGTGGGAGGATTTTGCTATTTTCCCCTTGTTCTAAATATCTTGCATGTGTTCCATATCTTATCCTATTAGCCAGTTGTAAGGAAGGAAAGAAGGGAAATTTTACAATGGAATCCTAACTCAAAAACCTTGTGCCAACACAACAGGTATTCAGCTGGCTGAGCGAAGGATCTCCTGGCACAAATGTTATGCTGGCTAGCATTAGCTAGCCAGAGAAGGGGGGAGGTTGAGTTATATCAAATTGAAGCCTCCCTCAGCCCAGGCACACAGCTATTGAATCAGCAAAAGGCAGGGCAAGTTGAGTATAGTCCAAAGTCATTTCCAAAGTCCAAAAGTGGGGTGAGGTTTGGATACAATAGGGCAGTGGTGGCGAACCTATGGCACAGATGCCAGAGGCGGCATGCAGAGGCCTCTCTGTTGGCATGCACACCATAGTAGGGAAGCCCCAATGGGGAGGCAAGAGGGGAGGCTGAAACCCCACCTGGGAGGTGCCGGCAGGGTGAGGTAAGTTGATCAGACACCCCCTACCCACCAGTCCAAAGACATGGTTGTAACCATGGGGGGGGGGTTTCTGGGGCACCTGTGGGGGAGGGGTCAGGAGCCTCCTCCTCCTTGGGCACTTGGTCACAAAAATGTGTGCCATCATTGTAATATGGCTTTGGCTGTCGCAGAGTTATTGGATATACTTGAATATAAGGCAACCCGAATATGAGCCAAGGTACCTAATTTTGACCTGAAAACCCAGGAAAATAGATTGACCTGAGTATAAGCTGAGGGTGGGAAATTCAGCAGCTGCTAGTGAGTTTCAATAATTAAAATACTTGAAAATACGGTAAAGTTAATTAAATTGTCGGCACAGCTCAATCCGACACAGTCTTGGGACCCTCATGGTCATTGACTTGAGTATAAGCTGTGTCCACTTTTGGGGGCTCATTTTTGGGACTAAAAAATCTCAGCTTATACTCGAGTATATACTCAGACCAGCCTTCAGTCATCTTGATTAGTTAAGATTGCCTTCTTTGATGGGAGGGCAACTGTTTTGCCCTTTTCTTTCTGGCATCTTTTGTGACTGCAGAAGAAAAGCTGACCTAATAATCCTCCTGAACCAAGATTGACTGAATCATTGTTGAGCTGAACTGGGTTAGAGGACTAACAGAAGAACTTTGGGGCAGGAGATGGATGGGGCTCATTCTAGTTGTTAGTTACACTTAGAGTAGACCCACCCAGTCAGTTTTTGCTTGCCTGTTGTAATTTCAGGCAATGACATATGGTGACCTGAACTTCTATTCTAAAACTTTGGATGTCAGAGAATCCACCATCTTCTAAAGTAATCAGTTCCACTTCTATTCTAAAACTTTGGATGTCAGAGAATCCACCATCTTCTAAAGTAATCAGTTCCAGGTAGAAGACCTCTTACTGTCAAGATGTTGTCTTTAATGTTTCCACTCCAAATCTTGCTTGTAATTTGAATAAGCTAGTTCAGTTGTGGGCTCTGCGTTGTGCAGCACCTTTACTAAGAAGATCATATTCTTTCTTTGTCTTACTAGATAGCTTTGAGTAAGATTTTCCCTCTGGGAACATTCGGGACATACGTGACCTGCAAACAAACTGTCTCACACAGAAGACAGGCATTTGGATTTATGTTGCTGCTGACATGACATGATTTAGAGGGTTTTGTTCTTCAGAAGAATTGCTCTATACAGTTTTTCTCAAAGGAGTGTGTTAGATAAGGACAACTGGCACTACAGTGGTTTCTAGTTTTCTCGTGATTTTCATGGTTCATCCGTGTTCCATCTTCAATATTCTATGCTAGCTTCGAACCAAGGATTCTTGCAGTCAAGGATAAAGAAACTGCAAAATTATTTCCTGTACCATAATAGGCAGGCAAAATATTTGGTGGTGCTGTTGACAATAGAAGAGGTTCAGAGCAACTGGGGTTATTGAGGGGGGGGGGGCACAGTGCAACAAAACTACACAACAGAACACTTCAGTGCAACTGATGCCTGCACATAGGCAACATTGATTTGCACAAAATGACAGTGGTTGTTGCTTTCTTTCATGGAGTTTTGAAGAATTATGAGGATCTGAAGGGAAGTCTGTGTCACTTTCAGCAACCAGCCAATGTTTTTGTTCGCTGTCAGTGTGTACTGTAAGTAAAACCCCAGAATATGATTGCCCAGGGTTACATTTGCCCTGGGTTATGACACTGAATTTAATTAAAATAATGCCTCGATTTACAACTGATTTCGGGGTTACGATCGTCCCCCTCCCCACAAAAGCAACAGAGCAATCTCCTTACCTTTTCCACGGCATTTGGGGACCTTATCCGATGACAATGATTGCATCTCCGGAGCAGTAAACACTTTGGGTGGAGTGGGGGACAGCCATCTTATGTCCCAAAATGCTAGCATTGGCCATTTTGAACTTCCAAGATATCTGGGAGATGTACTCCTGAACAACAAACTGGCCAATGCCAGCATTTTGGACCATAAGATAGCTGGCCCCCACCCCACCCAAAGTGTTTACTGCTCCAGAGATACAATCGTCGCCATCGGATAAGGTCCCCAAATGCCGTGGAAAAGGTAAGGCGATTGCTCCACTGCTTTTGTGGGGGTGGGGGACAATCGCATCTGGCATTTTTTTGTGCTTTTGTATTTTTTTAATATTATTTTTGGTTGGGTCGGTAACCTTTTTAAATTTTCACTGCATCCCTATGGGAAATCGTGCTTCAGGTTACGCCCATTTCAGGTTACGACAGAGGCTTTTGGGATGGATCTCCGTCATAACTCAGGGTTTTACTGTACTTTGTTTCTCAAAGGGAAGCAAGGTTTAGAGACCTTAATATTTTTCTTGTCTTACACTCACCTTGTGGCTTGAAATCTCACAGGACTTGAGAACTCCACCTTGAGATAAGTCGAGACAGTCTGAATCAACAAGAGCGAAAAGCCTAGCAAGTATACGTAGCTCCCTGTTCCATATAGATTTCTTCTTAAAAGAGAGAACAAACAGAATGCATTTCTCTGTATTTTTATAATCTTTTTTTCCAAATGCAGGAGATAAACAAATAGAGTACTTCCACAATTCTTTTAGATGGGCTCAGAAGCAGAATCTCTCTCTAGCAAGCAGCTCTTTCACTGGGAGGTAGTGTGAGCAGTGGTGGGTATCAGCAGGTTTGCACCAGTACACGCATACCGGTAGTATAAATGGCTGGCCCCGCCCACCTCCCCAACCTGCCTCCTCCTCCTCCTCCTAGAAGAGGCTTCGGAGGGGGCTGGCTCCATTTCCCCCTTCATCAAAGGCATTTCCTGGGTGAAACGGAGCCCAGGAAACGCCTTGGAGGAAGGGGGAAATGGCTTCGGAGAGGGCTCCACTTATAGAGCTATGAAAATAGAAGCCTCTTCTATTTTCATCACTCTATAGCGAACCTCTGAACATACTTGTCAAGTTTTGGATTTGAAAATAAGGGAAATTTCCCGGCCAAAACGGGAGACGTGACAGCAATATTTATCTTGTGCTGCCCTCTAGTGGTGGCATTAGAGCATTGCAATCTAACTAATACAGGAAGACAGCGGGAAAGAGGGTAAAATACGGGAGTTTCCCGGACAAAACAGGAGACTTGACAGCTATGCCTCTGAAGCCATTTCCCCCTTGTCCAAGGCTTTTCCTGGGCTCCGTTTCACCCCAAAGCACATCCCCAGCCACTCCAGAGAGGCTGGGAAGGAACATTGGGGTGAAACAGAGCCCTGGAAAAGCCTTGGACAAGGGGGAAATGGCTTCAGAGGTTCGCTAAAGAGTGATGAAAAGAGCAGTCACATGGCCAAGAGGCCATATGGGCCCACCCAGTCACGTTGCCATGCCCACAGTGTGGTAGGAATTTTTTTTATATACCCACCACTGAGTGTGAGGCTCCTGTTTAGCCACTGCTTATGAACTACAGGGACAGGTTTCCAATTGTGGGATCTTTCTTGATCAATGGAGATTAAAACCTTCCCCACACAATCTGCTGTTTTGTTCACTTCGCTCTTTTTCCTCTTCATCTGCTTTTTATCTTTCCATGCACCCCACTTCAGAAGGAGGCAAGATAGCAATTTATGATTGCCCACTTCTTTAATATTTACGTATATATTTAATTGGGCAAGAGGCACAGTTTACCCCGAGGGTCTGATTTTCTGCCATGATCAGATAAAGAAGGCAAGCAGCTTCTTGAACTGGAAAAGGTCACACAGTCACATTGGTTGGAGAAAGAAGGGGAGAAGCTGTCATCTCAGCTGTGGCTGTTTCTCTGGCTGACGGGCAGCCCTGACACCCTTGTTGAGTGCTACCTTGACAAAGCAAAGCTGTCAGTTCTGGCATCCGTCACTGCTCCACACCCTGTGCATTGTTGCATCAATGTCAGCTTTAGATGAGGCACTTTGTGGGGCAGGAGATGGTTGACATGACAGTGTGCGCAGAACCAGACCTGATTGCTATCTTCATAGACCAATAGCTGGAGGACTTGTGAACTGGGCAACATAGGTAAAAGTAGAGACATCACCTTGCAAACAAAAGTCTGCATAGTCAAAGCAATGGTATTTCCGGTAGTGATGTATGGGTGTGAGAGCTGGACCATAAGGAAGGCTGAGCGCAGAAGAATGGACGCCTTTGAGATGTGGTGTTGGAGGAGAATTTTGAGAGTACCCTGGACAGCAAGGAGAACAAACAGGTCAATCAACAAATAGCCCCTGCAGGCACCTCTGTCCTCCACCATCCTCTACCATCCTCCTCAACCCACCCAGCTCTGTGCCCATTGCATCTACAATACCATCACTCCATCTCATTTTTGGCCGCCCCCTTCTTCTTTTGCCCCCCTCCCACCTTTCCCAACATCAAGGCTTTCTCAAGTGAATCCTCTCTTCTCATTTGATGTCCAAAGTACTTCATCTTCATCTTCAATATTTGACCTTCCAAGAAGCAGTCAGGGTTGATTTCTTCTAAACAGTTGGATTTCAGCCTCTGCAACCAACAGCCCTCCTCTTCCCCCAAAAGCCAAAAATGGATTCTTTGCATATAATCTTTCTCCTCGTTCATCTGTTCCTAACTTCGACCTTACTCTTTTAGCTGATAAGATATAAATAGATGTCTCACTGCCCTCTGGATTTCTTGCTAATGGGCTTTTAGAAGTTGCCTACTCCTCCCAGGCAAATCTGATGAGAGGAGATAGATTAAAATTAAGCCAAGTAAACAGCAGCACATAAATAGCTCTCTCCCATTTGCTTTGTCAAAACATTTTGTAATTAACCTCTGATTCCCATCATGAGAGGGGAAAAATAGGCTTCTTTTTTTTTAAAGAAGAAGAGAAAAAACCTGGGCATGAACTCCAAACCACTGAGAAATAAGGCAGAAAAAAAAAAATGTAAATTAGATGTGTAGTTTAGAGGAATTGATTCTGCTGAGACTAAATTAATCACAGTGTTTAATCGCGCTGTCTTTCAAATGTAGCAGTCATGACTGAAAATGGAAGTCAGGAGGAGTGGAAAGGAAAAGAAGAAAATTAACATCCATGAGGCTTTTTTTTATACAGACTTCAGTGGTGCGAAGCATGAATTAGTAACCAGCAGAAGGGAAAAACGAAAACTTTAAAGAAAGAGGGACAACCTGCTGAGAGCTGGGTGGAAAGGCTATACCATTTGAACCTGGCATGAGCCACACTGACCCCAGCCTCCATGCAAATGGAGGTGCTCAGAAGGCCAATTCCAAGATAATAAGATGTCTTAAAGGTAAAGGTAAAGGTTTCCTTTGCTCGAAAGCCAGTCGTATCCGACTCTAAGGTTCAGTGCTCATCTCTGTTTCAAAGCTGAAGGGCCAGCGCTCTTTGCTTCTGCAGATGTTTCCATGGTCATGTGGCAGGCAGTACTAGACACCGGAGCACACGGAACGCTGTTTACCTTCCCACCAAAGTGGTCCCTATTTATCTACTTGCAATTTCCTGCTTTCGAACTGCTAGGCTGGCAGGAGCTGGGGACAGAGACCTGTGGAAGTTCTCACTGCTCCTTGATTTTGCACTTTTAAAAAACCCACAAGCAGTTTTTTAAATCATTTTCCATCTTTAGTATTTTCCCCAGGTGTCTGGCCAGGTTATCCTGCTATGGTATTAGAGTGATGGCGAACCTTGACACTCCAGCTGTTCTTGAACTTCAATTCCCAGAAGCCCTGATCAGCAGGAGTGCTGACTTGGGCATCTGGGAATTGAAGTCCAAGCACACCTGGAATGCCATGGTTCACCATCACGGGAGTAGACCCTACTACCAGCAACTCAACGCTGAGTGTCAGGAGGAAGTTAACTAACCTAACAACCCTGAAGACTAACAGTCTTGGGTGCTAAAGTCCACAGGGAATGGTCCCCAAGTGTATTAAGTCCCACTTGAATCCATCTTGATGGCAGGCAGCAGCTGCATCAATACTGGCCTGGGACTGAGGAGGACTTTGTGTGTCAGAAGGGCTCAGGACAAGAAAGTGACTCAACCTATGGCCCGTGGGCCAAACATGGCCCCCCAATGCCAATTCATCCAGCCCCTGATGCCCTCGCCGATCCTGAAAGTGGAATTAAAACGCATTCTGCACATGCGTGGCATGCATTTTATTCTTGCTTTCAGGCGGGAGGAACCACGTGATGGGCCCGATCAGCAGTCCAGGAGGCGTGTTCAGGCCCGTGACCCAAAAACCTTGAGAAAGCCTGATATAGGAGTTAGTCTTTTTTTTATTTTAAGTTTACTCTCTAATATACTTGCACAGACTAACACAGCTACCACTTGAAAACTCTTTTAGGGTCACTATATGTCAATTTTCATTTGACAAAACACAACAACAAGGTGTAAATTAGGACGAAACTTCCGGAATGGGGAATTATGAAATTTGTAGTCCAAGAATTCCCAAATCCCGCATCCTTATGGACCACAGATCACAATTGCTATACAGGGCTCCCATTGGTCTGCACAAAGGCCTACAGTTCCTCCAAGCAAGCAAGGGATTTGCCATTGATGTTTATATAGATAAATAGATAGATAGGCAGGCAGGTAGATAGATAGATAGATAGATTGGTAACGGTACAGGTACAGGTACAGGTACAGGTACAGGTAAAGGTTTCCCTTGCTCGAAAGCCTTTTGTATCTGACTCTAGGGTTCAGTGCTCATCTGTTTCAAAGCCGAAGAGCCAGCGCTGTCTGCTTCTGCAGACATTTCCATGGCCACGTGGCAGGCATGATTAGACACCGGAGCACACGGAAGGCTGTTTACCTTCCCACCCAAGTGGTCCCTATTGATCTACTTGCAATTTCTTGCTTTCAAACTGCTAGGTCGGCAGGAGCTAGGACAGAGGCGGGAGCTCATTCCGTCCTGCAGTACTCAGGAATCGAACTGCTGACGTGCCGCCTTCCAGTCAACATCTTAGCCACTTGAGCCACTGCAGTCTCAGATAGATACATAGTCAGACAGACAGACAAATCACTGGCTCCTTTGAGGTTTCCTGGGACAGGAATTGACCCATTTATTCTTTCTCTGCAAACGTCTCAGAGACTGTTTAATGGCAGTTAATAACAAAGGAGTGGACTCCAGGAGACCCGTAGCTATTCTTCTCTGTGCAGCTAAAGGGAATTTTATCAGAAATTCAAAAAACTCTACAATGGGTCAATTTTCTTTTCAGCCAGTTCTGGTGATATAGGGTGATATGTAGCTGGAGAGTCAAACTTTGCCCACCTTATTGATCTGCTGTAATATACGGTGGTTTTTCAGATTGAAAAGGGACACGACAGGCGCTGCTCTTTCCTGGGGGGAAAAAGAGGATAAAAGAAAGCCAAAGCTGAAATCACAGAACACAAAGAAAAATAAAGCCAGAGTCGTGTGTTCCTTGTCGCTCAGAGGCAGGGATGGGGAGGCTTTACAGCTGTTCTTCCAGGGGAAAGACAGATTGTCCTGTCGTGATTCTGTATTAAATGAAAGAAGTTATAAAATTCAACCTTTTGTGGCAGAACAAGTGACTGGAAAATCCAACGGATGGTTGCTGCTTGGCTTTCCCTTTCAAAAAGCTCTCTAATACAGAACCCTTTGCCTAAAATTTTAAGATGATTGGCAAAATAATGTCTAAAATTGGCTAGACACTGGAACAGAATATACACACTGACTTAACCACCAGGAATTTAAGAAAACATCGGCAATCAGCTAGCAAGAGCTTGTTTATACTGAATGATTTGAAGGGCCTTATAGGTTCCTTGGGACTGCAGTGGCTCAAGTGGCTAAGACCCTGATCGGAAGGTGGGAGGTCAGCAGTTCGGTTCCCGAGTACTGCAGGATGGAATGAGCGCCTGTCTTTGCAGGCGCACCCCCCAATAAAGGACTCAGACACCAATGAAAGTGGATAACGGCATTGGGCCACATTTATTGATTCATGCCCTAGTCTGAATTATAAATTTCTATTGGTAATTGACCAATCATAATTCTTAAGGCAAGCAGGCCGAAGTAACACTGGTAAGGTACCACCCAAAATTGCCAACGGCAATTGCTACAATGTATCCATTTGTATCAATTTGTTTGTTGACCACAAACAAATTGTTGACCGTAGTCAATATCTAACTAATGACCCCACCCTCTGACGCGTATCCGTAAAATCACAGGGTGATGCATGCTGTCTAGCTATAGCCATCACCCCGTCGCCTAGTTCATCATTGACCGGACAACGTTTAACCAACTTATGCCTGTCTAGTGTTGTCCAGTCAATTGCGAACTTGCCGGATACCTGTGGGTCATAATGTTTACTTTACCAGTGCTACCCGCCCATGTGACCAAAGTCAACAGCAGCAGCAGAAAAACCCCTATGTCAAACCATAGCAACAGTGTGGGATGGGCGAAAAAACCAGGACCCGGAAGCCAATATGGGTCCCAGCCAAAAATTCCCACCCGGCCCCGAAGCGACCAAAATATCACACTGTTAACTAGGGAGGGGGTGGAGGGGAAAAACTTCTCCGCTCCGTCGCTTCGCAAAATGGCAGCTCGGCTGCCTCGTGGCCACCCCTTTTATAAGGGAGCT
Organism: Bradypodion pumilum; assembly: GCA_035047305.1. Classification (NCBI taxonomy): domain Eukaryota; kingdom Metazoa; phylum Chordata; class Lepidosauria; order Squamata; family Chamaeleonidae; genus Bradypodion; species Bradypodion pumilum. Next base: position 7,047,563 of record JAWDJD010000017.1, on the reverse strand, counting down.
GGCCACGCCCCTAACTACCCGGATGCCTTCATCCTGTGGGGAGGGGCACCGCAAAGAGCGCGGTGGCCATTTTGGCGCCGCGCTTGCATTGCAGGCGCACCCCCCCAATAAAGGACTCAGACACCAATGAAAGTGGATAACGGCATTGGGCCACATTTATTGATTCATGCCCTAGTCCGAATTATAAATTTCTATTGGTAATTGACCAATCATAATTCTTAAGGCAAGCAGGCCGAAGTAACACTGGTAAGGTACCACCCAAAATTGCCAACGGCAATTGCTACAATGTATCCATTTGTATCAATTTGTTTGTTGACCACAAACAAATTGTTGACCGTAGTCAATATCTAACTAATGACCCCACCCTCTGACGCGTATCCGTAAAATCACGGGGTGATGCATGCTGTCTAGCTATAGCCATCACCCCGTCGCCTAGTTCAACGTTTAACCAACTTATGCCTGTCTAGTGTTGTCCAGTCAATTGCGAACTTGCCGGATACCTGTGGGTCATAATGTTTACCTTACCAGTGCTACCCGCCACACGGAGGGGCTTCAAAGAAGGCTCGACGCCCCCCCCAGACCGTCAGCTCGGTCGACAGGCCTGCTCGCCAATCACCCAACAGGAGGTCCACACCTCCTCGCGACAGATGGGCCCCATCCCCTGCATACAAGTCATAACTTTGGAGGCTAATAGCGGGGTGACGACTGACCCTCCCCCAAGCCCTGTAGACAAGGAAACGCGCCACTGCCCTATTCACCATGTGTCTAGCACGGTCAAGGGCCAGGAGGTCAACACCCCCTCTGTAGGAATGGCGCGGGACCATGTCCGACCAAACAAGGGTTGTGGCGGGCCAGACGTAATGCAGGTAGGCAAGGTCCTTGCAAATCGCATATTTCAGCGACAAGCCGGTGACCTGGCCCAAATCATTGCCCCCCAGGTGTATGATCAGAATGTCAGGCGGGTCAGCATTCTGGCCTGAAAAAAGGAAAGGCAGCAGCTCCCGCCACAACATCCCGGGCTTACCATGCCATGTGAGACTTGCGTATGCACCAAGTCCCAGTCGGGGTCCCCACTCTGTCGCCGCAGCATAACGCGCTGCCCTGTGCACGTAGCTATGGCCCACCAGCCTTACTGTCACCGGTGTAATACGACACCCCGGGTCTGTAAGGAAAATTGAGGGAAAGTAGGTAAGGTGACTGGGTTGGTACTCACGGCGGGAGTGGGCGCACATAAAACTGAAAACATTGCGAACCCCACCGTCCCATGCTACGTATGTCAGCCCCTGAGTACCCAAAAGCAGCTGCGGTTGAGGCCGCCCCTATACGGAATGAATGAGTGCCATAGCGGGCGCCTGGGAGGCCCACACTGGCCAGCGCTTTGCCCGTCACCTTCCAAAATTGAAATTTAGTAAGGGGAGACCCATCTTGGTGACAGAAAAACGGGCCATGGTGCGTGCCATACAGTGCAAGGAAATCCTGTAGGGCACCAACCGGACAGATGTCTGCCGAGGAACATCGTAGCAGTCTACTCCACTGCCTACGCCGTGCTGATACGTTTTAGAGGAGCGTATCCCCAACTGAGCCGAATATTGTTCACTCAGACATCTTCGAGTTCCAGTGCCCTACGACTTGCATCCGCCTTATACAGCATCTCAAGCTCGCCGATGCGGAGCACTCCAAAAAAGGCCACCGTTGTAGCCGCATGAAATGGGCTGCCTCATCTTATCAAAACAGAGGCAAGGCCAGCCCCGGGCCAATTGGGTAAAAACCCCTGGGGAAATCGGGTGGCGGTCGTCCGGGCAACGCCCACGCGCGCGCACCCACCCCTCCAAAACATGTCTCCCACGGAAGTGAGTGGTGCTGTCCCCGACTTGCATCCGCCTTATACAGCATCTCAAGCTCGCCGATGCGGAGCGCTCCAAAAAAGGCGACCGTTGTAGCCGCATAAAATGGGCTGCCTCATCTTATCAAAACAGAGGCCAGGCCAGCCCCGGGCCAATTGGGTAAAAACCCCTGGGGAAATTGGGTGGCGGTCGTCCGGGCAACGCCCACGCGCACGCACCCACCCCTCCAAAACATGTCTCACACGAAAGTCAGTGGTGCTGTCCACATGACCTCCCACTTTGGCCATAAAAGCCAACGCTGACAGCTTAGATGCTATGGTGCGAGGTGCAAAGCCCTGGGCATGCAGGTAAACCATGAACCGCAGAACATGGGTTACCGGGATCGGCCAGGTTCCTGGCATTTGGAATTGGGTACAGAATGCTCTGAAAGAATTAAATGCGTGGTGATACACCTTACGCGTGCGTGGCGCTAGTGACAGGCCAATCGCCCGGTTCACCTCTCCTTGCCGATGTTCCATATCCCGTCCGGAAGTGGCGAGGGAAATTCCTCCGCATCCGGGGCCAAGGCACGGAACCGGGAGATCTGTAGGCGGGACAAAGCATCAGCAATATCATTAGTAACCCCTGGGACATGCCTAGCCCTGAAAAGAACGTTGAGGCGCAGGCTGCGCAACGCAAACTGGCGCACTGGGTCGATAACCCTGGGCGATTTAGAGCTCTGTGCATTGAGAAAGTGGACAACAGCTGCATTGTCACACCAAAGTGGACAACCGAGTTGGCCTCCTCCTCGCCCCATAGCATCAAAGCACCCAGTATAGGGAAAATTCCAGATACGTGAGACCACGCAGGCGACCCGTGCCTGCCCAGGATGGTGGCCACCCACCATAGGCCCACTTCCAATTGAAGTACATCCCATAACTCAGGGATCCCGGGCATCGGGCTGTATCTTAAAGCAAGGGGAAGCCAGGAGCTCAGACCTCCAAAATGACACCCCATTGAAATCCCTCAGGATCTGTAGCCAGACAAGCACGTCTGCCCTGATACCCCGGGTAAGTCTAACCCTATGGTGGGGCCTGGATAGTCCTGCCATGGCGTCGCACAAGCACCGCGCAAATGCCCTGCCCGGTGCGATGACCCTGCCAGCGAAATTGAGATGACCATGTAGCACCAGCAGGTCCCTCGGTAATGGCATGCGCTTGGCCAGCAAGTCCGAGATAAGGGCCACTAGCTTTGACACCTTATCCCGCTGCAACCTAGAAGCCTGTGCTACCGTGTCAATCTCCACCCCCAGGAATACTAGCTGTGTAGGCGGGCCCTCGGTCTTTTCGGGCGCTAAAGGGACACCAAGTTCCTCCATTAGCATCTGAAATGTGTTGAGGAGACGTGTGGACGTGTCCCAGCCCCGTTCAGCCCCGAATAAAATCATCCAGGGAATGGGCTACAGACCGGGACCCTGATCTGCAAACAAAAGCCCGCTCCAGGAAGATGGAGTAACGCTCGAATGCCGAGCCCGAATTGGAACAGCCAAAAGGCATGGCATCAGTGCAATAATATGCTCCCCGGAACGGGGGCGCAGGGACAGGGCCAACGACCCTGCCCGCATAGTCCTCCTTATCATTACTGGCAGGAGCCACCTCCTCCCTCCCCCTAAGGGATAAAGATTGGGGGCATCCTGAGGGGACCTATCACCCATGAAAGGGATACGTAACCCCTGCCTAAAACCCTGAAGGAGATCTCCGCATCCTCTCCCTTCGGGAACAATGTGAGCCAGCGCTCCAACATGTCCACATTAATTGGGGAGGGAGCCCTTTGGTGAACTAGATCCATATGCGGCAGTCTTGCCAGCCCCCTGTCCACCCCTCCCTCTGCCCCGCATCCCTCCAGGCCTGGGACAGCCAGAGGCCGCATGAGGGCCAGCACAGGGGGGACACTAATGTCTGTATTTGCCATTCTTCCTATTGCAGGAACCATTGGACGAGAAAGTCCAGCACCGCAGGCGGGCTGAAACCCCCCGCCCCGCCCCCTGGCAGTGGACCTGTGCTGGGGCCGCCCGCTGGACCGCATGTCCACAATGGTATCTCTCCCCGGGCGCGGGGCGCGTGGGCGTCATGTACAAAAGCCACAGCCTGGCATGGCTCAACCCACCTAATGTCGGGGTGCCGGGGAATCCGCATATGGAATTACACGTCATAAGCCAACCACGATGGGCCCAGAAAGTCAACCATCGCCTGGTAGATGTTGTCCAAATACTGGACCATCGAAATTGCCAAATCCGGCCGGGCCCTAAGGTACACCGCCATGTATATGAGGTAGGCCGGCAACCAGTTGGCCCACGTGCGTGGTGGCTTGCTACGACGTGCCTGCTCCTTATCCTTCTCATCCTGCCCCCCCCCCCTACTCCTTCGTGGGCCCTCTGTTGAGGAGTGAGAAGGTATCCACGTGATCCCCCCGCCAGATCTTCTCTTTGGTGGTCTGTGCCAAATGGACACCCAGCGGTAAGGAATACCCCGCCGTCAGCAAGGCCGACACGGGCACAACAGGAACTGCTGGCATCTGAAAGGGGGCCTGTACTAACCCAGCCACCCCCAAAACATTCCCCACAGGGTAGAAAACACCCCCCACCACGGGGCCCTGAGTGGTAGTTATCGTCGCCAGGTGGGGCGTCAGTGGCTGGACCGCTGCCCCACCCGCGCGAGGCCAGGCCATTGGAAACCCCCCCAACGTGGCCACGTGTGTAGGTGCACTAGCTTGGACCGCATACTCACGTGCTGCACCCCCGTAGGCCGCCCCCACCGGGGGTTCCGGCCCACTGGGGGCGTCGGAGCTCACAACCGCCGTCGAGCTCGTCGATGGGGCCTGACCCGCACCGGTCTGTTGAATGGGGAGCTGCGAGGCAGTGGCCCAGGTCGTGCCACGCGCCTCAAGCAGCTCGACCCGTCCCGTCGCCTGCCGCTGCCCAGCAGACGACGCGTCGAAACGAACCCCAAATGGAGACCAAGAGTGGCTAGCCCGGGCCAGGGATGTCTCGAGGGCCGCAACGCGGGCCAATAAGGCTTCCACGCTGACATGGGGCAAAGGACCAGCCGGCCATACAGGTCCCTGCACCCCGGGGCCCGAATAGGGCAACAACCCCACACCCGGGCCCGTTAGGGCCGATGTAGCAACCTGCCAGGGAAGGGGACCGGACCACCCCCCCAAGGCTGGAAGGCCTCGGAGCGAGCTACGCTCCTATAAAGGGAGGCCCAGCGGAATGGGCAACACCATGAGAGGTGTCCACCGCTTGCGGGCCGAGGGCCGCAGCCCCTACTGGCCCCGTGCGTGGGCCACCATCCTCCAGCCAGGGGGAATAGACCCCATTCCACCGGTCCCGGTGGGTGCAAGCAAATGTGGCTGCTGGGGAGGCGCAGCCGCGGACACCCAGATTGCGCCTCCGAACCGCACGAGCCGCGCTCGCAGCCGCCTTCTTCTTCGCGGGCCTCTCAGCCAATCGATGGGAAGCCGAAACGAGAGAATTCAGCAGCCAAAAGGCTTCCCGGTAAAAGCAAAAGCGACGGAGGTAAGAGGGAAAAACTTCTCCGCTCCGTCGCTTCGCAAAATGGCAGCTCGGCTGCCTCGTGGACACCCCTTTTGTAAGGGAGCTGGCCACGCCCCTAACTACCCGGATGCCTTCGTCCTGTGGGGGGGCCCCCGCAAAGAGCGCGGCGGCCATTTTGGCGCCGCGCTTGCATTGTCCCAGCTCCTGCCAACCTAGCAGTTTGAAAACAAGAAATTGCAAGTAGATCAATAGGGACCACTTGAGTGAGAAGGTAAACAGCGTTCTGTGTGGTCCAGTGTCTAGTCTTGCCTGCCACATGACCATGGAAATGTCTGCAGAAGCAGATGGCGCTGGCTCTTTGGATTTGAAGCAGATGAGCACTAAACCCTAGAGTTGGATATGACTGGCTTTCGAGCAAGGGAAAACTACATACTCTACCTCCTCTCTTTCTTCTTCCCTGCCTCCTCTTCTTCCTCCTCCTCATCTCACAAGCCACAGCAAGAATGAGTAGAATAACTGATGCCATTGCTACCACAGTGAGCAAGCTGCCTGTATCTGGCTTCCTGTAGTTTCAGGCCATTGATATGCGTCCTGCACTCTGGGATGAGCAAGAAAAGATCCTGCCCCTCTTCTTTATGATCATCTTTCAGGTATTTGGAGAGTCCTATCATATCCTTTCTCCGTCTCCTTTCCTCAAGGCTAAACACGCCCGCCCAATTCCTTCAGTCTTTCCCCATAATGGCTTGGTTCAGTTCTCTGGTCATCCTTGTTGCCCTTCTCTGCACCTGCTATAGTTTGCTGGCATCGTTCAAGTGGTGTCCTGAAGTGGACCCACGACACTAGATGGGGTCTAACTAGTGCCAAATAGAGGAGAACTAGTACCTCATGGGTTTTGGAGACTCAGTCTAAAATAGCAATTCCCTATGGGTTTGCTTTGACTTACATAAAGGTTCTTTTTCCTATGGGTTTGCTTTGAGTTACGTAAACTTCATAACAAAAATTTGGGATGAAACGTAGACCCTTAATTTAACACTTTGGAAAGTAGCCTGGTTTTGTTCAGTTCACCTGGCAGCCAGTCTGTTTTGACTTCTTTCTTGCTTCCAGTTTATTAATCTTCCGGCATAACAGGTAGCTAGAATAGGGCTTTGTGACTGTGCCAGCTCTACAGATGTGATAAATTCTTGCAAAAATGGGTGGTTCTTGGTAACGACACCCTGTAGGGATGTGAAGCTCACAGCTTCTTGCTCTCAGTGAGAAACTGAGCTTTCTTCCATAGCTTTTCTTCCCTTAAGAATGCATAGCCTACTAAGTACTCTTCCTTTTAATTTTTCCCCTCTGTTTGTTAGGACAAGGTGGGGCTGTTTCTCACCTGGCCAGTCTGGAATTAAGGCTGAATTATACGCTGTGTCATGGACAGCTAGGGACAAGATGCCCTCCTTTGGAAACCAGGATGGCCAATCTTCCATTTGAAGGGCTCACAAAGTTGATATAGTAGAACCCCGTATAGAGATGTTAATCTGTTCCACGGAGCTGATCGCTATGCTATTTTCGTCGTTGTACGATCTTCCTTATGGGAAAATCCATACAACGATTTTCCCTATGGGAAAAAACCATACAGCGATGTTTGGCGCTAAGCGGTTTTTCCCATTCGAAAATCATTGTACGGATTTTTCCATAGGAACGATCACTATGCGGAATGGCTTTTCCCCCTTCCAAGCCTAATCACTATGTGATTTCATTGCTGTATGGGGCGATCGCTATACGGGGTTTTACTGTCATACCTGTCAACCTTCCCGGATTGGCCGGGATTTCCCGGTTTTTGGCACCGATTTGCACCATTTCCCGCCCCGTGCTGCTGAAACCATGGAATTTGGCAGTGGGGGAAAGGAGGTACTGTGTAGCCCTTCTGCGCAGGTTGCCTTCTACGCATGCGTAGAAGGGTTTTATGCTTGTGTAGAACCCTTCTACGCTTGCATAGAACCCTTCTATGCATGCATAGAAGGCGACCTGCGCAAAAACGTTCTGCGCAGGTCCCGGATTGGACAGAGCCGCAGTTGACAGGTATGTTCTACTGTACTTCTTTTTGAAAGTCTTCTCTTAGAAGGGCCATGAAGTCCAAATCTCATTTAAAGATAAGGAGGAGGATCTCAGGTTTGCCCATCCAGAGTATATCCAGGCTCAGGTGCACTGGCTACCTTGGTTGAGATATACTGTAATTCTGTACACATTTGGGCATTTACATATATAAATTCGCGTATGCCATTTTATGCCAGTCAGTACCCTTATTTCAGATCCTCCTATATCAGTGATGGTGAAGCTTTTCTGGACCGAGTGCCCAAACTCAACAGGCTGCTGTCTGTGCCACAGAAGGACGTGGCAAACTCTGTCCTGGGGAGGAGGGAGGAAGTGCTCCCATTGGGCTGCTGGGTAGAGGAGCGGGGTGAATTCTCTGCTGGAACCTGATTTTTCCCAAGATTTTAATTCGTATTGCAAGTTTTTCGTAAGTCGAGCCGTTCTTATCTCGAGGTTTCACTGTATCTCAAAATATGCATTGTTCCAGTAGCTTTATCAGAACATTCAGGAGGTAAAAGTCCATTTTCAGTCTGTGTTCTGTTGAGCTTTATATATGCATATATGGTTTATATATGAATGCTTGTCTGCCATTCTGCTTGATTACTCTTTACCTCATTGCTTTGTGCTCCTTTTACCTTGTGTCATCTTGACCCTTGCATCTGGTGTATACAAACCATGCCTGGGAGTTTTACTCCTTGTCTGAAGAAGTGGACTTGATCCACGAAAGCTAACAGCAAAAATATAGCAGTTAGTCTTTAAAGTGCTTCAGTGTTACTGTTTTATTAGTTTTTTATTTTTGTTTTGTGAGATACCTGATTTTTGAAGTGATCTATAAGAGGTATCCCCTTTCCCCTGCTATTGTAGAAAGCCAGGCATTAATGTGTGATTGTAAAGGTAAAGGTTTCCCTTGCTCAAAAGCCAGTCGTATCAGACTCTAGGGTTGGGTGCTCATCTCTGTTTCAAAGAACCAGAGCACACGGAACGCTGTTACCTTACCACCAAAGTGGTCCCTATTTATGTACTTGCAATGTCTTGCTTTCAAACTGCTAGGTTGGCAGGAGCTGGGACAAAGACGGCGCTCATTTCGTCCTGCAGTACTCGGGAATCGAACTGCTGACCTCCCGCCTTCCAGTAAGCGTCTTAGCCACTTGAGCCACTGCAGTCCCCAATGTGTGATTGTAGAAGATCACTTTTATTGACCATTTCTTTCCTGTATTACAAAAAATCTTTTTATTGCTGGAAAGAAAGTGTCAGAATGGTGTATAGAGGAGCCCATGCCGGGTAGGCTTTTAAACTGCATCCCTTTGAAGTGGCCTTTAAACACTCTCATACTGATTTAAAAGTTAGTCTGAAGACAGCCTGTGCGTTCATCTGTTTTGGAGATGCTGCTGAATTTTGTAGAGAAGAAAAGCTGTCCAGTAGCACCATCTACAGGCTGTTACTCAGGATCTTATTTTCTGTGTGTCTTGGGCAAAAGGTGCCGAAAGGAAAGTAGTGAAAAAAAATTCATGATAGTTACTGGGTGTAATCATGGAAAAGTTAGCTCTGTCTGTTAATGGCATCCATTTCTCACGCTCATAGCCAAAGGTTGGATTCCCTGGTATCATAGGCTCAGGATGATCACAGGTAAAGGTTTCTGTAAAATATAGATTTGCAGAGTGGGTAAGGTAAAGGTTTCCCTTGCTTGAAAGCCAGTCGTATCTGACTCTACGGTTCAGTGCTCTTCTCTGTTTCAAAGCCGAAGAGCCAGCGCCGTCTGCTTCTGCAGACGTTACTGTAGTCATGTGGCAGGCATGACCGGAGCGCACACAACGCTGTTTACCTTGCCCCCAAAGTGGTCCCTATTTATCTACTTGCAATTTCTTGCTTTCAAACTGCTAGGTTGGCAGGGGCTAGGACAGAGGCGGGAGCTCATTCCATCCTACAGTACTCGGGAATTGAACTGCTGACCTCCCGCCTTCCAATCAGCATCTTAGCCACTTGAGCTAAGGGAGAACTTTACATTAACTTTACATTAACTATCATTTTGCATGGTGCTAAATATTGGCACAAAACCTCAAAGCACCTGCTTCCCCTTGTTAGGATTCTTTATTTTTTAAATTGGACTCAAACTGGAGGAACCTTTAAATAGAGGATAATCTGTAAAACAAAACAGATGTAACACAGGAAAGGGTGGCGTGTCCAAGTGCTGGATCTGGCCCTCCTGGACTCCCAGCCTGGATGTTAGGGTTCCAAGGTCACTTCTATTTGGAAAATAAATATTTCCAGTTTGGGAGGGAAAACAGCAATTATAAGGGATGTAAAGGGACTGCAGTGGCTAAGACGCTGAATGGAAGGCGGGAGGTCAGCAGTTCGATTCCCGAGTACTGCAGGACGGAATGAGCTCCCGTCTTTGTCCCAGCTCCTGCCAACCTAGCAGTTTGAAAGCAAGAAATTGCAAGTAGATAAATAGGGACCACTTCAGTGGAAGGTAAATAGCATTCCGTGTGCTCTGATGTCTAGTCATGCCTGCCACATGACCACAGAAACATCTGCAGAAGCAGAAGAAGTACATCTTCTTTCCAACCTACTTGTAGTATACTGTAGGCAGCCCAGGTCTCAGTATGGAAATTTTCATAACAAAATTTTGAGATGAAACGTAGACCCTTAATTTAACAACCAGTGTGCACAGCGTGCAAAAGGAGCCAAGTTACTTTAGCACAAGAGCCAGAAAGTCCCGTGGAGCCCTGCTCCCCATCTCTGACAATATAAATGTAGTCAGATCCTGTTGCGGATGAGCAATATAATCTGGCATCAACACAATCAGGGTGTGCTGTCTTGTCAGGTGTAAATGGCACCCCTGTTCATGTGCCTGTTGCACTCTTGATTGCACCACCAGATGCTTAGTAGGTAGCCAGCAAACAACCAGAGCTGCTTACACAGTTGCCCTCCTGTGCATGGATTGTGTCCCCCCCCCAAAAAAAAGCATTTGGAGCAAAATTTGTAACAAAAAATTAGCAATTTCCCGTCCTTCCTTGACACCCGAAATCTGTGCTCAATGCTGGCCTGGCCCTTTGCAGATATTTGGTAGATTATAAATCTTGCTCCCACTAAAGATCCTGTCCTGCTTATTGTGTCCGTGATGTTTTAAGACACAGAGGTCCCCAAACCTTTTATGCCATGGGCCTGACCACGCCCCTGGGACAGCTGAGTGCGCTGGTCACTTGGTCCCCCCACCACAAACACTGCAGTAAAAGGCATCCGTGGCTGTCATCAACGTGTTTATGACAGCCGTTGGCATGTTTGCGCATGCACATTGACAGCTGTCGTAAACGCATCCAGTGCGTCGGCATCATGGGCCACATGAAATGGTGCCGCAGGCCGGGGCTGGCTTGTGGGCCGTAGGTTGGCCACCCCTGTTTTAAGATCATCTTTTGCAGTCTTGTAGTTCTGTTCCTGTGCTGAAGGTGCGTGCCTTTTATTTTTGCACCAGATGGCACTCTTTAGTTCTATTTCAAAAAAAAAAAAAAAGAAAAAAGGAAAGGAAAGGAAAAAAAACCACCTCATTTCTTCTGGAGGTTTCCTTGAATACTTATTTTTCACAGACAAGGCCAATTATATGTCTGTATTTCCCCCTGTGAATCTTCATGAAAGCTTGTAAAAGTCCATTGACTCTGAAATGAAGCTGGTAGGGTGTTGGACTTAGTGGTTGTCACACTGCCACTGTGAGCATCCATGGTGAGCCGGAGTGAGTGAGGGTTCGCACTCCATTACAAAACATTGTACTTAATTTGGTTATCCTCTCACCCTCCTCCCCGCAGTACAAAACAGGTAATGTGCACACAGGGGATAGGAATGGATATTTCCTGGCTTTCTGTTTTTAAAATGAGAATAGAAGCTCTGTCCTTGCTTTATCCTGAGAAGAAAGCTTATGGGGCCAGGTTGCTTTAGCAAGAACTAGAAACATCAACAGGATTTCCCACAGAGGATCTTTTAAAGCACAGGTAGGAATCAGGAGAGCCTTGAATATGCTCTGAACCAAACCTCCAGCACCATAAAAAGAGAGAGAGAGAGATCAAAAACATGGAGAAATGCTCTTTGCAAAATTCAGGATTGGCAGTTTGTGTCTTTTCCAAACATTTCTTAGAAAACCATTGGACAGAATCTGGTTCGTTCTTTTGGCTTCCATAACTGCACTATGCAAATGTTGGACAGCTTCTGAGATTGCACAAGGAGGTAAACAGTAAAGCCTCCTTGTGCAAGCTTGGAAACCATGCTGCATGGTTTCCAAGTTTGCACAAGGAGGCTTTACTGTTTAGAAGTGTAATGGATCAGGGAATCAGCTGGAGGGCTGAAAAAGTGCCTAATTGGTAGTTTGCCCATTGTTACCAAAAGTAGAAGTATATATGAATAATGTTTCAAACTGTCAGTTTCTTCAGTACTGTATATTCTCAAGTATAAGCCGACCCACATATAAGCCGAGGTACCCAATTTTGACCTGAAAACCCAGGAAAATAGATTGACCCGAGTATAAGCTGAGGGTGGGAAATGCAGCAGCTGCTAGTGATTTTCAATAATCAAAATACGTGAAAATATGGTAAAAATAATTAAATTCTTGGTGCGTCTCAATCCGGCACTGTCTTGGGACCCTCATGGTCATTGACCCAAGTGTAAGCCAGGTCTCCTTTTTGGGGCTCATTTTTAGGGCTAAAAAACTCAGCTTATACTTGAGTATATACGGTATACAATTGTAAGCATATATTTTTCTTCATTAGAGCATAACCATTATCTGTTCCTCCTATAATGATAGAGACTTGTTTTGACACAAGTACCAACAAGTTGGCACTATTATTCACATTAAATTCACAAACCTATTCTCACTTTTGACTCTGACTCACTTCCAAAATGTAATTTACATGCTGACAGCACTAACTCATTGCTTTTACTGACCACCTAAGATGCTGACTGGAAGGCGGGAGGTCAGCAGTTCGATTTCAAAATACTGCAGGATGGAATGAGCTCCTGTCTTTGTCCCAGCTCCTTCCTGCCAACCTAGCAGTTCAAAAGCAAGAAATTGCAAGTAGATAAATAGGGACCACTTGGGTGGGAAGGTAAACAGCGTTCCGTGCGCTCTGATGTCTAGTCATGCCTGCCAGATGGCCATGGAAACATCTGCAGAAGCAGACAGCACTGGCTCTTCGGCTTTCAAACAGAGATGAGCACTGAACCCTAGAGTCGGATATGACTGGCGTTCGAGCAAGGGAAACCTTTACCTTTACTAAATCTTTCTCTCACACACCCTTATGTACAATACAGAATGTTTACATACAAGATTGGTATAAAGACCAATCAGCTTACATTTGGATTCTTAACTATTCTTTTACACTCCTGGAATGTCACTTCTGGCACACGTCTCACACACAATTGTCAATCAACTCTAGTCACTTACTGTTCAAGCAAGTACAAGCTTATACAGAAAACATGTGGCAGATCTCCAATACGTTGGAGGAACAACATAAAGTATAGAATTCTCCAACTTGCTCTGTGAGAAAAGATCTCTGGGAAGAGAGGCCCTGGACATAGACGGACTTCATGGCTGAAGAACCTGAGAGACCGGTGTGGCATGTCCTCAGAAGAACTGTTCTGAGGAGTTAAGAACAGGAAGACTATCACCATGATGATAGCCAATATCCAGAATGGATACGGCACCTGAAGAAGAAGAGCAAAATTGGCACAGACATAGCATTGGAAAATGAAGGTGCCAGCTCCGTGCGCTCCGGTGTCTAGTCATGCCTGCCACATGACCATGGAAACGTCTGCAGGAGCAGACAGCGCTGGCTCTTCGGCTTAGAAACAGAGATGAGCACTGCACCCTAGAGTCGGATACGACTGGCTTTCGAGCAAGGGAAACCTTTACCTTTACCTATGCAGATTTCACTCTCAGCAAACATTCCATTGACCTATAGAGCCAAATCTAGAGTTGTCATAGATAATAAGTACTTTTGAAATGTTAGCTGTGTTAGTCTGTGCAAGCATATCAGAGAGTAAAGAAAACAAAAGACAAAAAAAGCTGTGGCACCTTAAAGACTAACTCCTGTATTTTAATGTTAGCTTTCGTGGACCGAGTCCACTTCATCAGACATACAGGTGAAACTCGGAAATTTAGAATATCGTGCAAATGTTCATTCAGTTCAGTAATGCAACTTAAAAGATGAAACAAATATATGAGAGAGACTCATTACTTGCAAAGCGAGATAGTTCAAGCCTTACTTTGTTATAATATTGATGCTTATAGCTTACAGCTTATGAAAAACCCACCCCCACCCCAATCTCATGTACCCCATAATCATCACATACTCTCATGTGCACTGTACGCCATGATCATCACAATTATAACGAATTAAGGCATGACATCTCTCGCTTTGCATGTAGTGAGTCTATCTCATATATTTGTTTCACCTTTTAAGTGAAATGAATCAACATTTGCATGATATTCTAATTTTCCGAGTTTCACCTGTAAGAGTGGATATCACGGAATCCTGTGCATTCATACATTTCTGGTATTGGATTTCTGGGACATTATCAAATTTAAAAATTACATTCACCTTGCAGAACTGTCGTAAAAGTGTGGGAAGGAGGGAGGGGGATGTCTCTCATGGCAGTTGACCCCTACCTGTGCATACCCCATAACACTTCCACAATAAACTAATTGTAATGTCAAAATGTTTATTTTAGAAACCTAACTCCTCAACTGACTTCCATCAGAGATTTTCTGTTGCAAAACTTTTTTATTACTGGTTGTAAATGACTCGTTGATTTCCATGTCCAATGAACATGCACAGCTACTTTGGGTCTCCAATACCAGAAATGTATGAATGCACAGTATTCCATGATATCCACTCTTATGTCTGACGAAGTGGACTTGGTCCATGAAAGCTAACGTTCAGGAGTTAGTCTGATGGTAGCCCTGAGCTTTACACTTGAGTGAGTCATAGCTAGGGTTACCAGATGGTATCCTAAAGGACATACAGTAGGTAAGGGAGGACAAATTATAGAAAAGGAGGACATGTCTTCCTTTAGGATACCATTTGGCAACCCTAGTCATAGCCAGCTTCTCTCTCCTTTTTTCATTGCTCTTCTCTCTCTGCTACTAGTTTTAAAAAGATCAGGAGTTTTACTCCAAGACCACCCCATTAAGGAAGTAATAGAAAGCAAATTTGCAATAGGCATTTGACATTTGAAACTTCTCTTCTGCAGCTGCAATACATGAAATAGCAGGTTGTTTCAACATTCGTTTGCATGCACTTGTGTATGTGTACACTAGAGCCAAAATGTGTCTTTTCCCAACATTTAAAAGACTTTAAGAATGGATGAATAATGGGCGAGTTGAGGAGAATGGTGGAGGACAGAGGTGCCTGGAGGACGGTGGTCCATGGGGTCATGAAGGATTGGAACCAACTGTGTGACTGAACAACAACAACAAACTTCCAGTAACAATATGTAACCTAGTTTCTTGGCCTAAACGTTTGACAGCAGACCAGCCCCAAGTCACATGAGTTTTTGGTTATAATATGTGACGCTGGGCAGCTCTGCAACTCCCAAGGCAATGTACATAGCACTGGGGTATTATCTTATGTTTAGATTTGTTTTTCTTTTTAAGATAGTGTATTTTTTACGTTAAAATAGTATATGTCTAAACAAGAAGGTTTAAATAAGGTAAAATGAATATACACTATCTGTTATTACTGTATTTTTAAGTATGTGATTTTACTTTTAATTTTTACTTGTAATTTGATTTCTACGTTATTTTTTTATTATGTATCGATGTCTTTTTTCTTTGTGTATTACGTTTTCTTTTTAAAAAAATAATAAAAATTAATTTAAAAAAAGAAGAAAAGGGCCAAATGGTAATGGACAAAGTGTGAAGAGAAACACCGTTTGAGGCACAATCACAAAAGTGATCAAGAGCAAGAAAAGCTCATTTAGAAGATGGAAGGCTTGTCCGAATGAGGACAGCAGGCAGAAACATAAATACTGGCAGAACAAATGCAAGGCAACAATCAGGAAAGCAAAGCAAGACTTTGAGGAGCGTATAGCTAAAAATACTCAGAGGAATAACAAAGACTTCTTTAAGTACATTAGAAGTAAGAACCCAACTAGGAAGGCCATTGGACCATTAGATGACAATGGAAGGCAAGGGGTTATTAAAGAGGAAACAGAGATTGCAGAGAGACTCAATGAATTCTTTGCTTCAGTATTCACTGAAGAAGACAGAGGCCACATGCCCAAAACAGAGCCTATCTTCATAGGGAGGGAAACCGAAGAATTAAGCCAGATAGAAATAACCAGGGAGGAGGCATCCATCCACGAGTTCTCAGGGAACTTAAAGATGAAATTGCTGATCTCCTAGCCAAAATATATAATCTTTCCCTCAAATCAGGCTTTGTGCCTGATGACTGGAAGGTAGCGAATGTAACACCAATTTTCAAAAAAGGATCCAGGGGAGATCCAGGAAATTACCGACCTGTCAGTTTGACATGTGTCCCAGGTAAAGTGATGGAAACCATCCTAAAAGATAGAATTAATAGGCACATAGAAGAGAAGGCGCTGCTAAAGGAGAGCCAACATGGCTTTTGCAAGGGCAAATCATGCCTCACTAATCTGTTGGAATTTTTTGAGAGTGTCAACAAGCATGTGGATAAGGGGGATCCAGTTGACATTGTTTATCTGGACTTTCAGAAGGCTTTTGACAAGGTCCCACACCAAAGGCTCTTGAATAAACTTACCAGTCATGGAATAAAGGGACAGGTCTTGTCCTGGATCATCAACTGGCTAAGGGACAGGAAACAGAGGGTAGCACTAAATGGACACTTCTCCAAGTGGAGGGAAGTAAAGAGTGGGGTCCCCCAAGGTTCAGTACTGGGACCCCTGCTTTTCAACCTCTTCATAAATGATCTAGAGGTAGGAGTAAAAAGCAAGGTAGCCAAATTTGCTGACGACACTAAATTATACAGGGTAGTGAAAACTGTGAGAGATTGTGAGGAGCTCCAGAGGGATCTCTCGACACTGGGGGAGTGGGCAAAACAGTGGCAAATGAGTTTCAACATTAGTAAGTGCAGAGTGATGCATGTTGGGGCAAAGAACCCCAATTACATTTATAAACTGATGGGGTCTGAACTCTCTGCGACAAACCAGGAAAGGGACCTTGGTGTCCTGGTGGACAACTCAATGAAGGTGTCAACCCAGTGTGCCTCAGCAGTGAAAAAAGCAAACTCAATGCTAGGGATCATTAGGAAGGGTATAGAAAATAAGTCAGCAAGTGTCATTTTGCCTCTTTATAAATCTATGGTGAGGCCCCATCTGGAATACTGTGTACAGTTCTGGTCGCCATACCTCCAGAAGGATATTATGGAGCTGGAAAAAGTGCAGAGGAGGGCAACCAGAATGATTAGGGGACTGGAACACCTTCCTTACCATCTGAGGCTGCAACGGTTGGGCCTCTTCACTCTTGAACGACGACGTCTAAGAGGTGACCTGATTGAAGTTTATAAAATCATGCACGGTGTGGACAAAGTAGATAAGGAAAAACTGTTTTCCCTATCGCATAACACTAGAACTAGGGGACACTCGATGAAACTTTTGGGTACTAGTTCTCAAACAAATAAGAGAAAGTACTTTTTCACCCAGAGGATTACTGGTCTATGGAACTCCCTGCCAGAAGAAGTGGTGACAGCTGTCAGTCTTGACAGCTTTAAGAAAGGATTAGACAAGTTCATGGAGGACAAGAGTATCAATGGCTATAATTATGGATACTTAAGGACAACCTCCGGGTTGGAGAGATAGGCAGGATATCTCTCAATATCATTTCCAGGGAATCCTAAGCAGGTGAAGGCATCTGCTTGGGAATACCCTGAAGGAAATGGTGAGCCACTGTGTGAGACAGAATGCTGGACTGGATGGGCTGTGGCCTGTTCCAGCAAGGCTGTTCTTATGTTCTTATGTAAAGTCTATGTAATTAATAATTCAATGAAATGGACTGTAACTGGTTCAAAATATGCTTTACTTGTCTTCAATATGAATAATAGTTCAATTCCAAATCTTCAAAGAAAAACACTTACTTCAGTGTATAACAATGTACAAACTTGAAATCAATTACTTGTCTTCAGTATAATTAAATACTTGTTCTGGTATACAGAACAGGTTTTGAAGTTGACACAGTTTTACTATTCTATATCACCTGTTGGAACTGAAGTTTGTTGTTATTATACTGAAGACAAGTATTTGATTTTCAAGTTTATACTGAAGACAAGTAATTGATTTCAAGTGATTTCCAATGATGAAAGGAACATCCTGGGCATGAAGAGGAGGAGTGGCAGAATTGTTTTATTTCTGAAAAATTGGCACTGCTAACATCATCAGCCTTACGCAGCATAATCTACAAAACAGGATTTCAGTCGCAGTATCAAATTATTTTAGAAATGTCCCTGTACATTATAGTTTTGAGGGTTTTTATAAAAAAATATTTTTTTTTCAAGCTTTGATTTTTAACAGCACAAGTACACAACTGGGGCCACCAGAACAGGAAGCCATCATGATGAAAGGGGACATGATCGGGATTCTCCCAGCTGTATGGGACCATTGAAGAATGTGCTGTGATCAGTCAAGGGGTAGGAAATAGCTTGAAGAGGAAATGAATGGCATAGACTGGCTTACCTAAAGTAAAGGTAAAGGTTTCCCTTGCTCGATAGCCAGTCGTATCCGACTCTAGGGTTCAGTGCTCATCTCTGTTTCAAAGCCGAAGAGCCAGCGTTGTCTGATTCTGCAGAGGTTTCCATGGTCAAGTGGCAGGCATGACTAGACACCGGAGGAACACACGGAACACTGTTACCTTACCACTGAAGTGGTCCCTATTTATCTACTTGAAATTTCTTGCTTTCAAACAGAAGCTGGGACAAAGACGGGAGCTCATTCCGTCCTGCAATACTCGGGAATCGAACTGCTGACCTTCCACCTCCCAGTCAGCATCTTAGCCACTTGAGCCACTACAGTCCACTACAGTCTACTTTCCTATGTCCAGCCAAAACCAACATCCTAGTGGTTGGGCGACGAGCTGGCCATGCTGTTTTGTCAAGCTGGATGGAATAGGCTGTAGGCTGCTGAGGCTCTCTTTTGCACTTGGTGCTATCTTCTAATTAGCTTACTTTTCATCCAATTTGCTTCCCTTTAATGAATTGCAAACAAAAGAAGGGGGGAGATAGAGGGAGGGAGAATACTGAAGTTATGCCATTGGCTCCTTCCTTTTTGGTGTGCCTGGGAGCTCAGACGGATTTTAGGCGTTATGAAGTGGCTGCCTTTCAGAGAAACTGTCTTTGCTCATAGATATGAGGAACATATTTTCATAAAGCCTTCTTTCTCTCCGTTTCCTTGTAAACATATGAAAGAAACATGAGAGCGGGAGAGAAAGAGAGAGAGAGCGCATAAAACCCACCAAAGACGAACCATGGTCAGAATAAATATTCTGTTGCGCTGGCAAACTTTTAAAAGAATACACTGGTGGATTTAAATAGCTGCAGGCAAGAACTGAATATTTATTGTGACCAAGGCTCAGTGTGGTTTATTATGTTTATAAAACCGTTTAAGGCTACTTTTCTTTTGAAAACGAGTTTTTAATTTTGAAGGACTTTTTTTAAAAAAAATGAGTGTGCGTGTGTGTGAGAGAAATGGAATGCGGGGAAGAGAAAACACATTTTAATTCTTTCGGGATTACCTTTTTGACTACAGATGGTTGAATGCTGGGCAAGGGTGGTGGTGGGGATTTACCAAGAGAAGACAGCAAGAGAGAGGAGAGGGTTTGTTCTCCCTCAAACATATTCCCCATATGGGGAGAAATGAATGAAATGTTAAACTGTTGCCCTGTAAAACTGGAAGTGATAAACTGAATCAGTCATTCTGCATGGAGAGAGATAGGATGCTGTGGGAGAACAGGGTAGAAGTGGATGATGGAACAAAAACTAGCTCTGAACATACCTGTCAACCCGCGGCTCCAGAAAAACGGGACCTGCGCACATCGCTTGTGTGCAGATCGCGTTCCACTCATGTGTGGAAAGGTTTTACCCCTTCCACGCATGCGTGGAAGCACTACGCCGCTTGCGCAGCCCTTACTCAAGTGATGTAGTGCTTCCGCGCATGCGTGGAAGGGGTAAAACCCTTCCGCACATGCGCAGAAAGCATTTCCCCCGCTGCCAAATTACAGGGTTTTGGCAGCGGGGGCCGGGTTATGACATCAATCGACGTCAATTTATGGGGTAATCCCGGCCAAATTGGGAAGGTTGACAGGTATGGCTCTGAATGATATGCTTGTGGCAGCAGCGGCTGCAACTCGTATCCGAGAATGCAGGACAAATGCCATTGGCATGAATTTCAGTTCAATTCAATTCAATTATTTGACTTGTATGCCACCCCACTTGCAATGCAACTCTGGGCGGCTAACAAAAAGCAAAATATCACAGTTGCAATAAATACAATTAGAATATAACAGATACAAAATATCACAATTACAATGTCACAATTACAATGATAAAATAATTACCAAAACATTTCAAAAGCAAAACTCAGAAATATATTACAAACTCAGTCCGGACCACTCTGTCCATTACCCTCCAGGCAGAGTCAGCAGAGGGTAAGAGCCCGGTGATAGTGGTGGGCAGCGGTGGTGTTTTTGAGGCCTGCCGAGCGGCACAGCTGTCCTCTCCCCTCCAGGCCGGCCCGGCCGAGCGGAGTCCAGTGATGGTAGAGGCCGGTGTTGGCGTTTTCTCCTCCCAACCAGTGCGGAGGGGACCGGAAGTCAGCTGGGCGGCGGTGTCCAGCCGCCCGCAAATGCCTCACCTTTTTTTCTCCCCGGCCCTGAAGGGAGAATTTGTTTAAGGTGGATCCCAGCTTTCCATGAAATGACCCACACAATATGATGATGACGATTATTATTTATTATAAATACAAATCAACCATTTGGTTCACAGTTAAGGACTGGATTAAAATTAACAGTTCAAGCCCTAAACAAGGACCTAAGAGCTGTTAAGGTAACGTCTGAGTATACAGTAAAACCTCACATAAAGAGTGCCTTCCTTAGAGACTAACTTGCTTAAAGAGTAGAATTTTCTCTGAACGGTCGCCTTGCTTAACAACTAAAACCAACCAAAAACTCGCTTAACAACTAAACCAGGGTTCACAATCCCCACCACCACCAGAAGTCACAATTGGTCACTTACAATGGTGTTTCGCTTAAAGACCAAACTCGCTTAAAGAGCAAACCCGTGGAACACATTATGCTCTTTAAGCGAGTTACCACTGTATATGCAGTTTCCAGTAGAGTTGTTTTTTGGAGAGTTAGGCTGTTCAAATCAGATAAGTCCAAAATTTCCAGATATCTAGTGAGTCCTTTATTTTTTATTGTTATTATTGTTATTATTATTATTATTATTATTATTATTATTATTATTATTATTATTATTATTATTATTATTATTATTATTATTATTATTATTATTATTATTATTATTATTATTATTATTATTATTATTATTATTATTATTATTATTATTATTATTATGTGGCAGGCATGGCTAGACACCGGAGCGCACGGAACACTGTTTGCTTTCCTACCCAAGTGGTCCCTGTTTATCTACTTGCAATGTTGTGGTTTCGAACTGCTAGGTTGGCAGGAGTGGGGACAGACGACGGGTGCTCATTCCATCCTGCAGTATTCGGGAATCAAACTGCTGACCTCCTGCCTTCCAGTCAGCGTCTTAGCCACTTGAGCCACTGCAGTCCCATGGGCTTTACCTGGCAGGGAGAAAAAGCTCTTTACCACACCATTACCTTCGGTGAATCCACCTGCCACTTGTAAGGGTAAATTTGCTTGGAATGTTTGTATCTGGAGATCATCGGAGGCTCAAATTTGGAGAAAGTTTGGCTGTGAGGTGTGGAATTTACATCCCATCATCCCACTGTTCTGAAACCTGTTTCCATCACTAGCCCAGGCTCTCTCGCTTTCTTTCTTTTTTTCACAGCTGCCAGAGCATAACGGAGAGAGGGCAGATGGAATCAGTGCTTTGTTAGGGAAAGAAAGGACCTTGGGAGCCAGATTACCTCCTCCAAGTGGATAGGATGGTTTTAATTAGAACAGAGATTTCTTTTTAAATTATAACTTAAACACACACTCCTACACAGAGTGGGATTCCAAAGCCATACATCATTTTGAAAGCTGGGAGAGAGGGGAGGAGAGTTACCAGATGCTTAGTAGGTAGCCAGCACGCCTGCTACATGACCACGGAAACTTGACTTGATACTGAGTAATACTCAGGATCTGGTGCAAGATGTTAATGTGACTGATCCAATAGGGAACAGTGACCACAACTCAATTATGTTTAACTTGATCATAGACCGCAAGTCACTGATAAAATCTAACACAGAGACCTTAAATTTTCAAAAAGGAAATTTCCCAAAGATGAGGAAACTAGTAAAAAAGAAGCTGAAAGGAAAAATTGAGAGAGTCCAAACACTCCAAGAGGCATGGAGGCTGTTTACAAAAACAATAACAGAGGCCCAATTGGAATGCATACCCAAAAGGAAAAAGGGCACTGCCAGGTCCAAGAGGACTCCGATGTGGCTTACAGGAGCTGTTCGGAAAGTGATCAAGAGCAAGAAAAGCTCATTTAGAAGATGGAAGGCTTGTCCGAATGAGGACAGCAGGCAGAAACATAAATTCTGGCAGAACAATTGCAAGGCAACAATCAGGAAAGCAAAGCAAGACTTTAAGGAGCGTATAGCTAAAAATACTCAGAGAAATAACAAAGACTTCTTTAAGTACATTAGAAGTAAGAACCCAACTAGGAACGCCATTGGACCATTAGATGACAATGGAAGGCAAGAGGTTATTAAAGAGGAAACAGAGATTGCAGAGAGACTCAATGAATTCTTTGCTTCAGTATTCACTGAAGAAGACAGAGGCCACATGCCCAAAACAGAGCCTATCTTCGTAGGGAGGGAAACCGAAGAATTAAGCCAGATAGAAATAACCAGGGAGGAGGTCCTTGCATGTCTTGTTAAGCTAAACACTAACAAATCACCAGGACCAGATGGCATCCATCCACGAGTTCTCAGGGAACTTAAAGATGAAATTGCTGATCTCCTAGCCAAAATATATAATCTTTCCCTCAAATCAGGCTTTGTGCCTGATGACTGGAAGGTAGCGAATGTAACACCAATTTTCAAAAAAGGATCCAGGGGTGATCCAGGAAATTACCGACCTGTCAGTTTGACATGTGTCCCAGGTAAAGTGTTGGAAACCATCCTAAAAGATAGAATTAATAGGCACATAGAAGAGAAGGCGCTGCTAAAGAGAGCCAATATGGCTTTTGCAAGGGCAAATCATGCCTCACTAATCTTTTGGAATTTTTTGAGAGTGTCAACAAACATGTGGATAAGGGGGATCCAGTTGACATTGTTTATCTGGACTTTCAGAAGGCTTTTGACAAGGTCCCACACCAAAGGCTCTTGAATAAACTTGCCAGTCATGGAATAAAGGGACAGGTCTTGTCCTGGATCATCAACTGGCTAAGGGACAGGAAACAGAGGGTAGCACTAAATGGACACTTCTCCAAGTGGAGGGAAGTAAAGAGTGGGGTCCCCCAAGGTTCAGTACTGGGACCCCTGCTTTTCATCCTCTTCATAAATGATCTAGAGATAGGAGTAAATAGCAAGGTAGCCAAATTTGCTGACGACACTAAATTATACAGGGTAGTGAAAACTGTGAGGGATTGTGAGGAGCTCCAGAGGGATCTCTTGACACTGGGGGAGTGGGCAAAACAGTGGCAAATGAGCTTCAACACTAGTAAGTGCAGAGTGATGCATGTTAGGGCAAAAAACCCCAATTACATTTATAAACTGATGGGGTCTGAACTCTCTGCGACAAACCAGGAAAGGGACCTTGGTGTCCTGGTGGACAACTCAATGAAGGTGTCAACCCAGTGTGCCTCAGCAGTGAAAAAAGCAAATTCAATGCTAGGGATCATTAGGAAGGGTATAGAAAATAAGTCAGCAAGTGTAATTTTGCCTCTTTATAAATCTATGGTGAGGCCCCATCTGGAATACTGTGTACAGTTCTGGTCGCCATACCTCCAGAAGGATATTATGGAGTTGGAGAAAGTGCAGAGGAGGGCAACCAGAATGATTAGGGGACTGGAACACCTTCCTTACCATCTGAGGCTGCAACGGTTGGGCCTTTTCACTCTTGAACGACGGCGTCTAAGAGGTGACCTGATTGAAGTTTATAAAATCATGCACAGTATGGACAAAGTAGATAAGGAAAAACTGTTTTCCCTATCGCACAACACTAGAACTAGGGGACACTCGTTGAAACTTTTGGGTACTAGTTCTCAAACAAATAAGAGAAAGTACTTTTTCACCCTATGGAACTCCCTGCCAGAAGAAGTGGTGACAGCTGTCAGTCTTGACAGCTTTAAGAAAGGATTAGACAAGTTCATGGAGGACAAGGGGATCAATGTCTATAATTATGGATATTTAAAGACAACCTCGGGGTTGGAGAGATAGGCAGGATATCTCTCAATGCCATTTCCAGGGAATCCTAAGCAGGGGAAGGCATCTCCTTGGGAATACCCTGAAGGAAATGGTGAGCCACTGTGTGAGACAGAATGCTGGACTGGATGGGCTGTGGCCTGTTCCAGCAAGGCTGTTCTTATGTTCTTATATTCTATGTAAACGTCTGTGGAAGCAGACAGCGCTGGCTCTTCAGATTTGAAACAGAGATGAGCACTGAACCCTTGAGTGAGATATGACTGGCTTTTGAGTGAGGGAAACCACTCTCAACATTACCTAAAAGGTTTGCTATGGAGCTGGCAGGAGTTCTCAACCTTTTTTAAGACAAGGGCCGGGTCACACTACCTCAGGCAGCGTTGGAGGCCGGATGGCCATTTCGTCCTGCCTCCACCACATGGCATTTCTGGCTGTGGTGGAGGCTGTGGGGGCCACATGAAATGGTGCCATAGGTCGCATTCAACTCATGGGCCGCAGGTTGAGAATCCCTGAGCTAAGGAGACAGCTCAATGCAGCTCCACAGATAGACCTTTCCGTAGGGTGAGGGCTACCACTAAGAAACTATCTTCCTAGTTATAATCTTCTTTGCCATTTGTTGGCACCTGGAGGCTTGGAGTCTGAGAGGATTGGGTGATGCAAGCAATAGATCTCAGCACACTCATAATGGAGAATGCAAGCGCGGCGCCAAAATGGCCGCCGCGCTCTTTGCGGCCCCCCCCCCACAGGACAAATGATCCGGGTAGTTTAGGACGTGGCCAGCTCCCTCATAAAAGGGGTGGCCACGAGGCAGCCGAGCTGCCATTTTAGCTAAGCGACGGAGTGGAGAAGTTTTTCCCTGTGTCTCCGTCGCTCCTTACCTGGAAGCCTTTTTGGCGGCGAATCTTCTCTTTCGGCTTCCTTTGCCTTGAGTGAGATGCCTTCGAAGAAGAAGGCACTTTCGGGTGCGGCTCGCACGAGCAGGAGGCGCAATCCGGGTCGGAGGACCACGGTGGCGCCTCCCCAGCAGCCGCCTTTGCCGGCACCCGCCGGGACCGGCGGGATGGGGTCGATCACCCCTTGGCCGGAAGGTGCGGCCCGCGCCCCACACGCGGTGGACACTGCTTCTGGATCCGCTCATTCTGCTGGGCCTGCACCAGCGGTGGCGCAGCTCCCCCCGGGGCCTTCTAGCCTTGGGGGGTGGTCTGGCCCTCTGCCTTGGCAGGTGACGGCACCGACCCTCCCGGGCTTCGGTGCGGGACAATGGCCCTACCCGGGTCCTGGGGTACAGGGCCCTGTAACCGCGCCTCTCACAGGTGGGCCGGCCGGCCCTTGGCCCCAGGTTAGCGTGCAGGCCTTACTGGCCCGTGTGGCGGCCCTTGAGGCCTCTTTGGCTCGGGCCAGCCACGCTGGGGCTACCGGTGGGGTTAGTTTTGAGGCGCCGTCGGTCGGGCAGCAGCAGGCGACGGGACGGGCCGAGCTGCTGCAGGCGCGTGGCGCAACTTCAGCCACTGCCTCGCAGCTCCCCGGCCAGCAAGCAGGTGTGGGTCAGGCCCCGATGATGAGCTCTACGGCGGTCGTGAGCTCCGACGCCCCCGGTGGGCCGGAACCCCCGGTGGGGGCGGCCTGCGGGGGTGCGACATGTGAGTATCCGGTACAAGCCAATACACCTACACACATTGCCACTACTGGGGGGGCCTTTCAATGGCCTTGGCCTCGCGCGGGTGGTGCGGTGGCCCTGCCGCCAGCGCCCCACTCGGCGATGTCGACTGCTGCACAGCTTGCTGGGGTTACAGGTGTTCCCTACCCTGCCGGGAATTTATTGGGGGTGGCGGGGCCAGCACAGGCCCCTTTTCAGATGCCCGCGCTGGCTGCGGTCCCAGTTTCGGCCTTGCCAACGGCGGGATATTCTTTGCCACTGGGTGACCACCTAGCGCAAGCCACCAGGGAAAAGATATGGCGGGGGGAGTATGTCGATATCTTCTCACTCTTAAACAGAGAGCCCACCAAGGAGGAGAGGGAGGGGCAGGATGAGAAGGATAAGGAGCAGGCACGTCGTCGCAAGCCACCACGTACCTGGGCCAACTGGCTGCCGGCTTATTTAATTTACATGGCAGTGTACTTGAGAGCGCGGCCAGATTTGGCTATTCCGATGGTCCAATATTTGGACAACATCTACAGGGCGATGGTCGACTTTCCGGGCCCCTCGTGGTTGGCTTATGACGAGGAATTTCGCATGCGGATTCCCCTGCACCCCGAGATGAGGTGGGACGAGCCGTGCCAGAGGCTTTGGCTTCTGTATATGACGCCCACGTGCCCTGCGCCAGGGGAGAGATACCATTGTGGACATGCGGTCCAGCGAGCGGCTCCAGCTCAGGTTCCCCGCCAGTTGGCGGGGCAGGGGGTTCCAGCCCGCCTGCTGTGCTGGACTTTCTCGTCCAATGGTTCCTGCAATAGGAAAAATTGCAGGTACAGGCATGAGTGTCCCACCTGTGCGGGCCCCCACGCAGCCTCTGCCTGTCCCAGGCCTGGAGGGACGCGGGGCAGAGGGAAGGGCGGACAGTGGACTGGCAAGCCTGCCGCAGATGGAGCTAGTTCACCGAAAGGCTCCCTCCCCAATTAATGTGGACATGTTGGAGCGTTGGCTCGCATTGTACCCAAAGGGGGAGGATGCAGATTATCTGCTTCGGGGCTTTAGACAGGGGTTCCGTATTCCTTTCATGGGTGACAGGTCCCCTCAGGATGCCCCCAACCTTTTGTCCCTTAGGGGAAGGGAGGAGGTGGCTGCCGCCAGCATTAATAGGGAGGTCAATGCGGGCAGGGTCGCCGGCCCTTTCCCTGCACCCCCGTTCACTAACCTTAAGGTATCGCCCCTGGGCTTGGTTCCCAAGAAATCTCCGGGCGAGTTTCGCCATATCCATCACTTGTCCTACCCAGCCGGCAGATCGGTCAATGATGCTATACCTGATGACCTTTGTTCAGTCAGGTATACGTCTTTTGACCATGCGCTGCGCATGGTGCGCTCATGTGGCCCGGGTGCGCTACTGGCTAAGTGCGACATTAAGTCGGCTTTTCGCCTCTTGCCTGTGCACCCGGGCGACTTTGAATTGCTGGGTTTTAAATTCCGGGGTGAATATTATTTTGATAAGGCCATGCCTTTTGGCTGTTCCATATCATGCTCTGCATTCGAGCGTTTCAGTACCTTCCTGGAGTGGGCGTTCGTCTGTAGCCCATTACCTGGATGACTTTTTATTCGGGGGTGAACGGGGCTGGGACACGTGTCCACGTCTCCTCAACACATTTCAGACGCTAATGGAGGAACTCGGTGTCCCTTTAGCGCCCGAAAAGACCGAGGGCCCATCTAACAAGCTAGTATTCCTGGGGGTGGAGATCGACACAGTAGCGCAGGCGTCTAGGTTACCGGGGGATAAGGTGTCCCGGTTAGTGGCCCTCATCTCGGATTTGCTGGCCAAGCGCAAGGCATCGCTGAGGGAACTCCAAGTGTTACATGGTCACCTTAATTTTGCCTGCAGGGTGGTCGCACCGGGCAGGGCTTTTGCCCGGCGCTTATGCGATGCCATGGCAGGGTTATCCAGGCCCCACCATAGAGTCAGGATTACCCGGGGTATCAGGGCAGACATGTTCGTCTGGTTACAGTTCCTGAGGGAGTTCAATGGGGTCTCATTTTGGAGGTCTGACCTCCTGGCTTCCCCGAGTTTTCAGGTCCAGTCTGATGCCTCAGGATCCCTGGGTTATGGGATGTACTTCAATGGGAAGTGGGCCTATGGTGGGTGGCCACCGGCATGGGCAGGCACGGGTCGCCTGCGTGATCTCACATACCTTGAATTTTTTCCTATCCTGGGGGCTTTGATGCTGTGGGGCGAGGAATGGGCCAACTCGGTCGTGCATTTCTGGTGTGACAACGCTGCGGTTGTCCGTATCATCAATGCACAGACTTCTAAATCACCCAGGGTTATGGACCTAGTGCGCCAATTTGTGCTGCGCTGCCTGCGCCTCAACGTTTTGTTCAGGGCTAGGCACGTCCCAGGGGTTAATAATGATATTGCCGACGCTTTGTCCCGCCTGCAGATCTCCCGGTTCCGTGCCTTGGCCCCGGATGCGGAGGAATTTCCCTCGCCACTCCCGGACGAGATATGGACCATTGGCAGGGAGAGGTGAACCGGGCGATCGGCCTGTCACTGGCGCCCCGCACGCGTAAGGCGTATCAACAAGCTTTTAATTCTTATAGGGCATTTTCCGCCCAATTTCACCTGCCAGAGACCTGGCCTATCCCGGTGGACCATGTGCTGCGGTTCATGGTTCACCTGCATTCCCAGGGCCTCGCACCTCGCACCATAGCATCTAAGCTGTCAGCGTTGGCTTTTATGGCCAAGGTGGGGGGTCATGTGGACAGCACCTCTGACTTCCGTGTGAGACATGTTTTGGAGGGGTGGGTGCGCGAGCGCGGGCGTTGCCCGGACGACCGGCACCCTATTTCCCCAGGGGTTCTTACCCAGTTGGCCCGGGGCTGGCCAGGCCTCTGTTTTGATCATTATGAGCCAGCCCTTTTTCATGCAGCCACAACGGTGGCATTTTTTGGAGCGCTCCGCATCAGCGAACTTGTGATGCTGTCTAAGGCGGATGCAAGTTGTAGGGCACTGGAACTCGAAGATGTATATGTTGCCAAAGACTGGGCCCAGTTGAGGATACGCTCCTCTAAGACTGATCAGCAGGGCATAGGCAGTGGTGTAAGACTGCCACGGTGTTCTTTGGCAGACATCTGTCCGGTTGGTGCCCTACAGGAGTTTCTTGCACTGCGTGGCACGCACCATGGCCCGTTTTTCTGTCACCAGGATGGGTCTCCCCTCACTAAATTTCAGTTTTGGAAGGTGACAGGCAGAGCCCTCGCCAGGGTGGGCCTACCAGGTGCCCGTTATGGCACACATTCATTCCGTATCGGGGCAGCCTCTACAGCAGCTGCGTTTGGGTACTCCGGGGCTGACATACGCAGCATGGGAAGGTGGGGTTCACGATGTTTTCAGTTTTATGTGCGCCCGCTCCCCCCGTGAGTACCAACCCAGTCACCTTACATCATTTCCCTCAATTTTTCCTTACAGACCCTGGGTGTCGTATTACACCGGTGACAGTATGGCTGGTGGGCCACAGCTACGTGCAAAGGGCAGCGCGTTACGCTGCAGCGACAGAGTGGGGACCCCGACTGGGACTGGGTGAACACGCCAGTCTCACATGGCATGGTAAGCCTGGGATGTTGTGGCGGGAGCTGCTGTCTTTTCTGTTTTCAGGCAGAAGTGCTGCCCCGCCTGACATTCTCATCATGCACTTGGGGGGCAACGATTTGGGTCAGGTCACTGGCTTGTCGCTAAAGCATGCGATTTGCGAGGACCTCGCCTACATGCACTACGTCTGGCCTCCCGCAACCCTGGTTTGGTCGGACATTGTCCCGCGCCATTCTTACAGAGGAGGAGTTGACCTCATGGCCATTGACCGCGCTAGGCGCGCGGTCAATAAGGCGGTGGCGCGGTTCCTTGCCGACAAGGCTTGGGGACGGGTCAGTCGTCACCCCGCTATTGGACTAGAAAATTATGATTTGTATGCAGGGGATGGGGTCCATCTGTCGCGAGGAGGTATGGATCTCCTGTTGGGTGATTGGCGAGCAGGCCTGTTGACCGAGCTGACGGTCTGGGGGGGGGGGCGTCAGGCCTTCTTTGAAGCCCCTCCGTGTGGAGGGTAGCACTGGTAAGGTAAACAGTTATGACCCACAGGTATCCGGCAGGTTCGCAATTGACTGGACAACACTAGATAGGAATAAATTAGTTAAACGTTGTCCGGTCAACGACGAACCAGGCGATGGGGTGATGGCGATAGCTAGCCAGCATGCATCACCCCGTGATTTCACGGATACGAGTCAGAGGGTGGGGTCATCAGTTAGATATTGACTACGGTCAACAATTTGTTTGTTGTCAACAAACAAATTGATACAAATTGATACATTGTAACCAATTGCCGTTGGCAATTTTGGGTGGTACCTTACCAGTGTTACTTCGGCCTGCTTGCCTTAAGAATTATGATTGGTCGTTTTACCAATACAAATTTATAATTCGGACTAGGGCATGAATCAATAAATGTGGCCCAATGCCGTTATCCACTTTCAATGGTGTCTGAGTCCGTTATTGGGGGGTGCGCCTGCATTGATAGGAGTTCTACTCCTGAAAATCTAAAAAATCCCATGTTTACTGCACCAATAGATGTTTCCTCACAATCTTTGAACTTTACTGCATTCACAAAGTCTGTATTGTCTAATTTTTCATCTATTCCAAGGATAACATCAGTAATTTTTTGATTTTATGTACAGGTTCCCCACATGTACCTGTGGGGATATGTTCCAAGATGATGCCCAAAACTGTAGAAATCATTATCGTATACCAGAGTGATATATAGAGTGGGGAATGTATTAACTGATCTTTCACATGGGATCATGAAATGGGTCCCCTGATCATTAAAACACTGTTCCTACCAGAACACCTTATATGCCTCATGAGAAATCTATACATGAGTCAAGTGTAGGAGTCCGATCCATGTAAAGATAATCAGCCTCATTTAACGGTGCAGTTTATAGCCCCACATAAACAAAGGAAGAGTCTAATGGAGTCCAGCTTCATTAGACAGAGTGTGAGGAGGGAACAGAGATAGAGAAATAGAGGAGAGCAAGCATACACACACGCGACTGCTTTTCTTGGCTGACAAAGGAATCATAATGGCGTCTCTTTATTCAAACAGAGTATATCAGAAACAAAACTTAAGGCACAGAGCCAATCAGAAAGTCAGAACCCAAATAAGGAGAAGAAAGGAGAAATCTTCTCCCTATTCTACGCATGCCCAAAATCCAGCGTTGTCTCTCATGCAGACAAAGAGGCCTTTGTTTACAAAATGTGAAGGCGACAGGAGACAGAAACCAGATACATTCCTACATGTCCTCCTTTTTCATTTAAATTTGAGAGAGGGACGGCTAATCATACCCCTGCATGTCATCATACTCCATAACTACTCCTCCATATACATTATCACTGTCCTCCTGGACATCGTACCCCTCCTGACTCCTGGTACCTTGTTCCGGAGGATGATACCTCATTGAGTACAATTGCCGTCGTGCAAAACCCGATGTCTCCCTTCTACGCAGTGGACATGTGTTACACATAGAAATAAGATTAGGAATACAATTAATGCAAAAACACAAAGATATAAGGCAGATAATAATAATGAACCCATAAAAGAAAACTTGTCTAAGGACAGATAAATCAGGCAACCAAGAAGTCATCCAATCAAAGAGATTAACATCTGTGCGTACATTGTTAGTAATGCTCTCCTTTAAATTCTGAAGTTCTTTCTCAATAGTATTATTCAGATAAAATAACCCAATGCTGCACATTGATATTGTCCTGGATGGAAATTCGTGGCAACTCCATTAAAAAAGAACCACATGTTGGGATCCTTAATTTGCCATCCATTGCAAATTGAACCACTATCTATAGCAGAATAATCAGGAGTAAACATAGGAAACACATCATATATATCTTCAATAGTAGTGTTAAACAAGGTATAATTAAGCTTATAAGAACTGTTATAACTACCCAATAACCAAAAATAATCATCACATCCTGTATAATTGCCTACATTCCGCAAAACCCTTTGTGCTTGAGTCCAGTGCTTCCATTTACTATTCCAGACTCCAGAACTATGACAGCAGAAACAAAGTCCTTTAGTGTATTTCTTGAATGTCATGCTTCGCCAGCGGGTGTTGTTAAATTGTTCTGGGGGATTAGAGAAGAGTGTAGACCTATCAAGATGTTGCAAGTGTCCAATAACCAATTCAGGCGTGTTGAACAATGCCGGAAGAAAGGCCATTTGAGACACTGCCAGTGGATGCTCATAGTATAACGTTGCATTCTTACCATGAACCTCAAACATATAGTTAGCATGACGAAGCCAAAAGTTGGGGTTGCCCCCATGAGTCATTGTTTTTACAGCTGGAAGCACAGTAAGAAACAAAAGAACAAATGTCAGCAACTTTAGTCTACTGGTGAACCACCGTCCTGGAGCTGAGTAACCTTCTTCTCTCTCCATGGGCGGATCGCTCGAGCAGGAATCCACACAGGTCCTGAGGTTGTAGAAACAGCTGCGTATCCTCGTCCCCAGGTGATTAGAGGCACAGGACCTTTCCACTCAGGATCCGGTTGCTGCCGATAAACGACCAATGGCTTAGGAAGACACTCCTCGGTCCTGAAATGCAATTCGACTGGAGAGTGTGACCTGTTATGGGGAGCAAGAAGAAAATTAAGAGTATACAGTACTTTAGCAGCAGCTGTAGGTATTTCAGCCACAGAAACCCCTCTATCTCCCACTTGTTTGTGTAACAAATTTTTGAATGTCAGGTGGGCTCTCTCAACAATCGCCTGTCCAGTCGAGTTATAGGGTATTCCATGGGTTAGCTTAATGTCCCACTGACGGCAAAAGTCCTGAAAGGCAGAAGAAACATATGATGGCCCATTGTCTGTCTTAAGGCTTTTAGGTTTACCCATTACCGCAAACGAACGAATGCAATGTTGTATAACATGTCTGGATGTTTCCCCCCGTAAGGGTGTAGCCCATATAAATCCAGAGAAGGTATCAACAGTCACATGTAACTTAGAAAGCGGAGCCAAAGCAGGTACTTGCGTGACATCCATCTGCCATAGCTGATTGGCTTCTGTTCCTCGAGGATGAACAGCATCAAATGGCAGGAATATAGGAGACTTCGTACAGGAAGCACAGGATGACACAATGTCCCTAGCCTGTGACATAGGAATGGAAAATCGTTTATGCAAAACCTTAGCAGATTGATGAAACATTGCATGACTGTCAATGGGGTTGTCAAAGAGAGAAAAAACCTCAGCAGAGTCCCGGAGAGCAGAATCTGCTCGTGCATTGCCCTCCGTCAAATAACCTGGGATCCTTGTGTGAGAGTGTATGTGGGCAATGAAGAATGGGACCGTACGGTTGGAAAGAAAACCTTGAAGCTGTTGGAATAAGGCAAAAAGATCCCTATCCATCGATGGAGACAAATAAGCTTGAGCTAAAGTAAAAACAAGGCAGTAAACATATTGAGTATCCACAATCAGGTTAAAAGGCACATCAGAAAACGTAGAGAAAGCAAGTATGACCGCTGCCAGTTCCGACCGCTGGGCCGATGCTTGAGGTCCTGTAAAAACAACCTCCCATTCCCCAGTAGGACCCTGCCATGTAAGTACTCCACGGGAGGGGGAGCCATCCGAGAAAAGAGTAATGGCATGCAAGATAGGTTGCATGCAAAGCGGGGATGACAGGGAGTAAGAAGTGAGATTCAGCAAGATAAACCGCTTATCCATGGGGGGGGGGTTAAATTTAACTTGTCCCACAAAGTCCGCCATGGCCACCTGAAATGCCTCAGAATGCTGTAGCAAGGCGGTTAGCTGATCCTGTGAAAAAGGAAAACAAACAAAGTCAACGTCATAGCCAGTCAAATGCTTTGCCCTAGTACGGCATTTAAGGAAAAGATCAGCAATCGCATCAGGCAGGCGATAACAGTTTTTCGAGGGAGTGTGCGCCAAGTGTAGCCATTCCACGATGGCCACCTTCTGAGCGTTGACAGTCGCGAACAAAACAGCAGTGGGCAGCCTCGGTGTGGGAAGAAGAGCGCATGCCAGCGCAATGGTGCCTGAGGGCACCCGATCCACAGCGATGGTATGCAGCTTTTCGTTGAGGCGTTGAAGAGCTGTACGCATCTCCGTTGTGCAGGGAATGATGTCCGCTGGAGAAGTGTGTCCAGAAAGAGCAGCAAAGAGTGGTGACAGTTCCTCAGTGCTCAGGGCCAAGAAGGGACGAGCCCAATTTATGTTTCCTAGCAATTGTTGCAATTGTACAAGAGTGAACTGCTCTGGAATAGCTATTGTTGGCAATAGCGGAGTTGAAGCGGTAGCTGAGAGCCTATGTCCCAGATATTGGAATGGATACATCCGCTGCACTTTTTCAGGAGCTACGATCAAGCCCGCTTGTTGCAAAATGTCTGCTAGGTCCTGCAGGTGTTTCTCCGTGACTTGTGGACCATGCAATAAAATGTCATCGGTGTAATGATAGACTTTAACCTCTGGATGACGTTGCCTGAAAGGTTGCAAAGCCATGTTCACAAAATGTTGGCATAGAGTCGGCGAGTTGGCCATACCCATAGGCAAGACACACCATTCAAACCATTGAGTAGGATGTTCATTATTGTATACTGGCAATGTAAATGCAAATTTTTCTCTGTCTTGTGGCGCTAGCAAGATTGTATAAAAACAGTCCTTCAAATCTATGACCATGAGTTGATGATCTTCAGGAATCATGTTCAGATTAGGAAGTCCAGATTGTAGAGGTCCCATTGGCAAGATGTGCTCATTAACTTTTCTCAAATCATGCAACAATCACCATTTTCCAGACTTCTTTTTCACCACAAAAATTGGAGAGTTCCAAGGACTAGTGGTTGTTTGAATATGTCCCAGATTTAATTGCTCCTGTACAAGGGCCTCCGCCGCCTGGAGCTTTTCTCTTGAGAGCGGCCATTGATCCGTCCACACTGGCGGGGTGTTTTTCCATTGTAGTGGAAGTGCATGCAACGGCGCTGCAGGGGAGGCCCGTATCAAAAATTTGTCTGCAAGGTACACCCTGTTTTAGCCATGAGATCCCGGCCCCACAGAGTAATAGGAATATCCATAATCAGGGGGTGAAGAGAAACTTTTGTTCCCCCTGAGGTCTCAAAGACGATTGGATGAACACTCTGCTGTGCTGGCTCGTACCCGCCCACCCCAAAAACTTCCCTACAGGGGCGGACGGCCCATCCAGTTGGCCAATCCTTTTTTGCCACCACTGAAATATCGGCTCCCGTATCGATTAGTCCAGACACTGAACGTCCACCCATAATCAGCGAACGGGTCGGTCTATCCTCGGTGATTTGTATCACCGCCATAGCTGCTGTTACAGTCCCCTCCTGGGATGGAGTTGCAGTGGTCCCTAGTGGGAGCAGATGAAGGCGTCCTACAGGTTGTCCCTTAGGCAGGGTGAGATGTTGCGTGGCTGATGCAGGGATGACAATTTCTTGGTGACCCAATGTAACTGACCCTGCTGCAATGTGTACAGAAGCGGGTAAGGCGTCTGGGCAAGGAAGAACAATGCCCACCATGCCCTGGGGAATAACATCATCAACCAGTGTGGGAAGAGCCTCCACACACCCTGGCATAGTAAAGGTACAGTCCTTAGATAACCTCAATAATAGCCCTTCTTTTAGAGGATGGTTTTTCCTATATCGTGATATCATTTCTTGGGCAAGTTCCATATCTTCTTCCATCTCTTCCAAAACCTCCGCTATTGCTTCCTCACTGACCTCTGGTAGCCCTATTATTTTGCCTGGGCCCGAGCCTGGCCCGCACTCCCATTTCCCTGCTGCTGTGGAGAAAAGTCAGAGTCTTTGTGCTGAGCAGCTGAGGGGTTGGCATTAGGATTTGAGCGGCACTGATTGGCCCAATGGTACCCTTTCTGACAAATGGGACATTTCCTTGAAGGGCGTGCTGCCGGCTTTTGGGAGGAGCGACATTGTGCTTTAAAATGCCCTTCTTTTCCACAGCCAAAACAACGTTTGTTTTGAGCCTGAGTTGTGGGCAACTGAACTGCAGCTGCCAGAAGTTGAGCCTTGTAACTGTGAGTCCCCACATTTTGACAAACTTTCATCATGTCTGCTATCGATGTGCCTGGCCGAGCATAAACAGCTGTCAGAGCACCCTTACAATCCTCATTGGCATTTTCAAAAGCCAGTTGTTTCATGAGCATTTCCCGTGCCGGGACATTTTCCACCTGGTGGCTGAGGGCAGTCATGAGTCTGTTAATGAACTCAGTGTAATCCTCTTTAGGGCCCTGCCTTATTGCTGCAAACCCAGCAACTGAGCTATCTCCTTTGGAAGGAATCTTACTCCAGGCGCGCATGACTATCTGTGCAATATCTCCCAACTGGGCATCAGTGAGTGCCAACTGCTGTGTGGGGTTGGCAAAATTTCCCTCCCCACATAACATATCCATCGTGAGTGCAGGGCGTGTGCGATTTACCTCCCAAGCCACATCCCTCCACTCCTGCAAGCAGAGCATAGCTTCTGCAGGGGGCAGGAGTGCTTTAATCATCTGTTTCCAATCAACTGGTAGCAATTTTTGAGAAGCAATGGCTTCCAACAGAGCTTTTGTAAAAGGTGCATTAGCCCCATGGTCACGTATGCTGACTCTCAGTTCCTTCAGATATTTGTAATGGAGGGTTTCATATCTATCTGGGATTGCCGCTGCATTGCCAACAGCCGGAGCCCCCCCTAATTACTGGGTATATCTCAGTAGATTCCACATCCAGCACAGCTGCAGTTAAAGCAGCAGAGAACAGGTCTTTTGTAGGGCTAAAAGTGCTTGATTGCTGCAAGGCAGGATATAATGTCCCATCTCCTTTTCCACCCCCATCTCCATCAGGGGGCTCATGCTGTTGTTTCTCATATGATGGAGGGGCAGTTGCCAGAGTCCCTCCCTTGGCTAGGGCCAAAAGCTGTGGAAGGGGACCATCAAGCCTCTGGGAGAATAACATATTTCTTGGAGTAAGTCTTTGAAGACAGTTCCTGACTTCACTCCACATAAATTGAACTGGAACAGAAATTCCTTCATGCTTTTGCAATTCATTACCAATTTTTTCCCAATCTTTTAAGTCCAAACAATCATATTTAAGCCAAGGACAGAGTTTTCCTATAACTTTGACCAGCTGTTGCACCTCCTTCTTATCAGCCCATTTCCCATTCTTATGCAAAAGATCTGAGATATCTTTACAAAGCTCCTGCTCTTGCGAAGCAAACACACACCCCATAATAAAAAAAAATTTCCGCTCACCCTGTTGTAATTCTCAAGCGCTTGATTGACCTTTCCTCTGGTCGTGGGTGAATGAAGACCTTATCCCTGGTCGCCAATTATGAGGTGCTAATTGCTGCTTCAAAGCATTCCTTTGAATTTCATTCAAACGCCTCGCGACGGGGCGCCACTTGTAGGAGTCCGATCCATGTAAAGATAATCAGCCTCATTTAACGGTGCAGTTTATAGCCCCAGATAAACAAAGGAAGAGTCTAACGGAGTCCACCTTCATTAGACAGAGTGTGAGGAGGGAACAGAGATAGAGAAATAGAGGAGAGCAAGCATACACACACGCGACTGCTTTTCTTGGCTGACAAAGGAATCATAATGGCGTCTCTTTATTCAAACAGAGTATATCAGAAACAAAACTTAAGGCACAGAGCCAATCAGAAAGTCAGAACCCAAATAAGGAGAAGAAAGGAGAAATCTTCTCCCTATTCTACGCATGCCCAAAATCCAGCGTTGTCTCTCATGCAGACAAAGAGGCCTTTGTTTACAAAATGTGAAGGCGACAGGAGACAGAAACCAGATACATTCCTACAGTCAAGAAGCAACAGTTAGGACAGGATACGGAGTGACAGAGTGGTTTGGAATAGGAAAAGGGATAAGACAAGGTTGCATTTTGTCATCCTGCTTATTCAACTTATACACAGAGCACAAAATGCGCAACGCAGGGATGGATGAATCAAAAGTAGGAATTAAAATTGCTGGGTGAATAGTAAAGATGAAGTTAAAGTACTTTGGACATCAAATGAGAAGAGAGGATTCACTTGAGAAAGCCTTTGGTGCTGGGAAAGGTGGAGGGCAAAAGAAGAAGAGGGCAGCTGAAAATGAGATGGCTATATGGCATTGTAGACGCAATGGGCACAGAGCTGGGCAGGTTGTGGAGGATGGTGGAGGACAATGGTCTATTGGATCGCAAAGGGTCAGAGTCGACTGTACGACTGAACAACAAAATTTGGTCTCTAGTGGCCAGCTTTGGTAATGTAGTGGTTAAACTGTTATACTGCAACCAAAAGGTTGTGGGTTCAATTCTGACCATGGTTGACTCAAGGTTGACTCAGCCTTCCATCCTCCCAAAGTCAGTAAAATGAGTGCCCAGCATTTTGAGTGCAAAATGCTTTTACATTCAGAAGGCTACGAGTTGTACAATATTCAGAAGAGCCTACCATTTCTCTCTTAAACTGTTGCAATATATTTTTGGATTATAGTTGATAGGTCAGCTTTACTTCTCTGCTATACTTTTCCTAAAATTACTCCCCATTGTAAATTAGTGGTGGATGGGTTACAGCAGTGTAATTTAAGGTAACATATTTAAATTTAATTGGAGGAGAGACTTTGGTAATCTGTAACACAATGTCTTGGAACTCAGCAGTGAACCTTGATATGATATTTGAAACGAACATTTTCCTTTGTGCATATGTGGAATGCAACAGGCATAGAAACCTCTGGGACAGGGTGAGCAACAACCTTGTCATCATACACTCAGGAGGGTTGGCAAACCTTTTCTTGTTTCAGCCAACAAAAGAGCCTCCCATCGGGTAACAACACAAGATGCTGACTTAGGACTAGAAATGCAAATTCTTGCTTATTTCTTTCTCACATGAAAAAATTCTCTTTGCTTCAAACAAAAAAAAGGTGTTTTCTGGCTTTTTTAAAAACAAAAATTGAGCAAAATGGCCCAAATCACACAAATAACACTTTAAAGCAAATAGTGCCAATGGCACAAAATGAAAGTGGTGGCTGCTTTGTTGTATGTGCTTTTAAGCATTAGTGGGAGCAGAAGGTTATTTGCATCTGTTTTAACAATCTGTTCTTGTTGTGTGAGTGCTTTGTTTTTGAAAGGAAAAGTTGGGTGTAGTGAAGCCACAGCTTGCAAGCTAAAGCCAGGGCCGCATTCAGGTGGGGGGGGGACCATCAGGACTCCCATCCCAGGCCCGGAGATGATGGGGGTCCGCCTCCTCCAGGAAACCACTGTTCTATGCATGCACAAACAAACCATGCATGCGCAGAAAACCATAGGGGTGTTGTGGTGCCGGGAAACCACTGTTCTACGCATTTGCAAACAAACTGCGCATGCACAGAAAACCATAGGGGCATGGCCAAAATGTTGGAGGGGGGCGCTTACCGGGCCCAGAAATTTCTGGTGCCGGTCCTGGCTAAAACATCTGGACTCTTTGAGTAACAGGGACTGTGACATTATCTGCTTGCTCTTGAGGTTTCCCTGTTCTCTCTGAGTTTATGCGCTGTCCTCAGTAGATGGAAGGGAGGTGGATTTTACAAGGGACAGAACCTTGTGTCAATGCAAAGTGTTTGAGAATGGCTCGATCTTGATTAGGTGACTAAGAGCCATTAACTCTGCAAAAGCCTTGTTATTTATGTGCTGATTGGATGGATCCATTTGCCTGAATGTCTAGAGCAGGGTTCCTCACACTTGGCTCTCCAGGTGTTCTTGGACTTCAGTTACCAGAAGCCCATGTCAGCACACCTGCTGATCAGGGCTTCTGGGAACTGAAGTCCAAGAACATCTGGAGAGCCAAGTAGGAGGACCCCTAGTTTGGAGTCTTCTGTCAGGTTGAGCTCTCTGAGACGGCTCGAATCAGTGAGAACTGAGCAAACTTAGGGGCATGCTTATGATAAGTCAGAATCCCAGTATATAAAGCTCAGTATTTAAAAAATAATAATTCACTCCTTCTGTGTTTGCTGTCTATGTAGTATTGCCATATGCTAATTCTCCAGCTCTAATTTGGAATGGACTTATTACGTGACTTGTGCCTCATGCTTTCATACCATTGTGACTTACCCTTGCCAATATTTATATCTGTGCTAACCCACCCGGGTAGGCACGGTTGCCACACGGCAGTGCTACACAGAGAGTCTTGTTTGAGGATAGTCCAGATACCAAAGTCCAAAAGGCAAGCCGAGGTCTGTTTTTTTATTTATTTATTTTTATTTTTCACGCTTATATACCGCCCACTCAGGTACAACCCAACTCAGGGCGGTTTACATAGCAAATACATAAAAAGACACATGATAAAACAAAGTTAAAAGTTAAAAGTTAAAAAACCCACCCCTAAAAGG
This sequence comes from Bradypodion pumilum, assembly GCA_035047305.1. Lineage (NCBI taxonomy): Eukaryota > Metazoa > Chordata > Lepidosauria > Squamata > Chamaeleonidae > Bradypodion > Bradypodion pumilum. The sequence continues at coordinate 7,007,471 of JAWDJD010000017.1, read as the reverse complement.
TGCGCAAGTACTGAAGGGACCTTGGGGGAAGGCTGATGTTTACCGGTAGTACTCCAATGTACTCCAATGTGGCAGGAAATCGCTTGTTTGATGGCAAGTGTTCAAATTTATTTTAATGGTGTGTTATAATACACAATCACTAAGTTTTAAAAATCCGGGACTTTAACATGATTTTTATTGAACTGGCCGGGACAATTATTTTGACCTTGAATCCGGGACAATCCCGGTTTTTCGGAACGCATGGCAACCCTAAGAAGGGATCATAGGAGAGGAGATCGAATTTACATTTTCTTCTGGATAAGTTAGGGTTAGGGTGAATTGGTGGGGGCAGAATTGTGTTAATTGTGTGGCTTTTTGTGCACTATTACCTGGGGAAAGAACTACCTTGACACAGCCAGGCTTTCTCAAAACTAGAACATTTACCTAAGAATGGAAGATAAACTTTACTAGAAACTTTCACAAGTCTAGGAATTTTAGTTTTAAAGTCTAGGGTCACTGTACTTCATAAAACTGCCAATGGCTCCATGCATCGTTCTTTATATATTGCAAAGCAGTAGCAGTGGCTGTTCTCATAAAACACTAAGACAGAAATAAATTGTTTCTACAAGGGCTAGAGAGAGACTTGAAAAATGAAAGCTGACACTGCTGGTTGAAGAAGGGCACACACACACACACACACACACACACACACACACACACACACACACACACACACACACACACACACACACACACACATTGTGTGGCCTGCCTGGAACCTGAATCAATCCACAACAATGGGCTCATGGTCACTTTGTGTGCGGGTGTGCACTTTGCTTTGCAAAAGAGGAAACGGCCCTTATTTTGCACAGAGGTTTTGTGCAAATTGCAGAGATCCTCATGTGAAGGAGAGCTTTGTTCTTATTCACCTGCTGGAGGGCAGGAATATGTTGGTAATGCTTTGACAAACAGACCTGAAAACTTCTCATTGAGATGCCATAAATGGGTCATGATAGTCTAAAACAGAAGGAGTTAGGAATTTACTGAAGATTCTTCACATTCACGAGCTCCTGGTTCCTTAAACCTAGCTGCAAGCTTTTATTTGCTTTTTCTGTACCCAGAGTCAGTTGTGACCTCCACAAGTACACTAACACATGCTTAGGGATGAGTACCTACCCTTCCCCTTCGTTTTGTTGATTTCTAATGTGGATTGGAGACTTTTTGGCTTGCATGGATGATATATATACATAAGCTGAAGAACTCACCCACCATGTCACTTAGAGCAGGGGTCTCCAACCACTGGACCATGGGCCAGTACTGGACCACGGACTGTCCCAAATTGGGCTGTGGGGGTGGGTGGCACTGGGAGCCCCAATGGCAACCTTCTGCCCTCAATGGTTGAAAAGCCACACCAGCTCCGTGCGGCAGAAGACGACCCGCCATTCGGCTAAGGACACCTGCCGTCCCTCCCCTGGGCTTCACCAATGGCCAGGGGTTGAAAAGCCTTGCCAGCTCCGTGCAGCAGAAGACAACCTGCTGTTCAGCCGAGGATGCCTGCCACCCCTCCCCCAGGCCTCACCCATGCCCGGGGGTTGAAAATCCGGGACTTGGTCATTGGGGCTGGGGGGCTGTTTACCCCCCACCCCCACATGGCCAGCTTGGGCCTTGGAGTTTCTTGCTGGTCATTTGTTATGAACTTTTCTATGTGGTTTGTGGACTTTATTGTTTTTGATTTTTATGTGATACTTTGTTAGCCACCCTGAGTCGCGATGCGAGTGGGTGGCATACAAGCGTAATAATAATAATAATTATTATTATTAATAAACATGCTCCGCTGGATCTGCCCGGTGAACAGAGCAAGAGCACAGGCTTCAGACACAGCATATAGCCAGGTGGCTGGGCCCCTCCTCCACTTTGCTTAACTATGGCAGGTTTCTACGCCCCACCTGTGTGCAGTGTGATACCTCACTGCCCGAGTCGCTGGTAGGTGGCTGGGCCACTCCTCCTTGTTTTTGAGCTACAACAGAGGTATCACACTGGTCTGTGGAAAAATTGTTTAGCATGAAACCGGTCCGTGGTGCAAAAAAGGTTGAGGACCCCTGACGTAAAGGACTCTGAATAGGCTGAGGATACAAGACCAATATGCTCAAGTGGGGGCTGGTAGTGGACAACATGTGATGTGAATTTGGAGAGATACAGAATCTTGCTCATTTCCTGGTCTGCCGATTATTGACAAAAACATGCACTGAAGAAGACTTAAGTTTGGCCAATGACAAGGCCAAGAAAGGGATTTCATTTTGGTGGTCCGGGGTTTGAACAGGACACAAAAGAGAGAAGAGAGCAAAAATCCTAGGAAATCTCTAGTCCTGTGATGGCAAACATTGGCACTCCAGGTGTTCTTGAACTTCAGTTCCCAGAAGCCCAAGTCTCTGTGAATCCACACGGATGGGTTTACTGGAAGTACAGTAAACCCATTCATGTGGATTCACAGAGACTTGGGCTTCTGGGAATTTAAGTTCAAGAACACCTGGAGTGCCAAGGTTCGTCATCACTGCTCTAGTCTCTGACATGACTACATAGAAGTCCAGGTGGACCTCTCTATAGTGTGTTGAGTGTATCTCCCCAGTTGATAACCAAATGCACCTTGTATCACTTCTCCTTCTGGGCTGTGTGTGGTTTCGCTCACACTTCTGCCTCAGGCCCACAAAATTAAAAGCCGTCTTTTGGCGGCTGCTTTTCGCAATCTGTTGTGCTTGCTTGGTTGGACTCTTCTCCTCCCCATGAGCTCCTCCACTCCTCCCTCCTGCTGCTGCCTTCTTCCCTAAGGAAACATCAATAACTCCTCACCTCAGGCAATCTGTACTGAACCTGGCTGTTGCCTGTTAAAATTCAAAGCTTTCCTCATTTCAAAATTAAAAGCCTTTTGAGCTGTGCTCTCTTTACTTCTCTTGTTTACCATCTGTCTTTTTTCCTCCTCCAAATTGTCTGTGGAGCCCTGAGGCCTGGGGGCCATATGGATGTTTGTGGGTTTTCTCAGCATCATTCACATGGAGGAGGGATGTGAAGATTCCTTGGCCTTCATTTCAATGCTTTTCTCTAACCCCTACCTGCCTTTTCTCCATTGACGTCTTTCATGTTGGGATGTGAGACTTAATGCAAGCGTTATTTGCCATGCTGGATCCAGATAATGAGCCGGGATCCCCACTGCCTCTTTTATGAGTTTCCATCCATTTCTTCAAGTGGGGAGGAGCACTGAGTGTGAAGAGGAAAATTAGGATTCTTGTCTAGTCCCTGGAAAGGCTTCACATGAACACAGCCATCTCTTTGATGACTCTCCATCAAGGTTGGATGTTGCTTCCCTTTGAGCAGGTCAGAACCGTTGACTCGATGGAATTTATGCCAAAGAGAGAGGCTTGCCTGAAAGCCTCTCTATTTGGTTCAGGATCAGGCACAAGATAGGGAAAAGGAACATTTTTCTCCTTTCCCAGAATAAAACAAGAAAAGCATATCTAGACATATTTAACTGGCCTAGCTCAGGTTGCCAGCAGATTTGACTACATTTTGCTATGGTTTACTCACCAGCATGCACCATGGCAAAGCAAATCTAAGGCATGGCATAAAACATGGTGTTTCTCTCTCACATGCCAATATAACAAAACTCATCTTTCTCACTCATCCCTCCTCTTCCAGGGTTTTAACCAATTAAAGCACAGCTTACAATGTCTATCATCATACCTCTGTTCTCACAGTTTTAAGTCTGTTATGACTACAATTCAAAGTACCGGCCCTTTGGAACCTCCTGCCTGTGGAACTGTGTCTCCAGACGGAGTTGTTGCCCTTTAGAAAAGAACTAAAAACCTGGCTGGCGAGCCAAGTTTGGGGTGCAGGTGGAGGGGTGGCTTCCGTTGGGTGGTTAATATAGGGGAGGATAAGAACATAAGAACATAAGAACAGCCTTGCTGGAACAGGCCACAGCCCATCCAGTCCAGCATTCTGTCTCACACAGTGGCTCATCATTTCCTTCAGGGTATTCCCAAGCAGATGCCTTCACCTGCTTAGGATTCCCTGGAAATGATATTGAGAGATATCCTGCCTATCTCTCCAACCCGGAGGTTGTCCTTAAGTATCCATAATTATAGCCATTGATACCCTTGTCCTCCATGAACTGGTCTAATCCTTTCTTAAAGCTGTCAAGACTGACAGCTGTCACCACTTCTTCTGGCAGGGAGTTCCATAGGCCAGTAATCCTCTGGGTGAAAAAGTACTTTCTCTTATTTGTTTGAGAACTAGTACCCAAAAGTTTCATGGAGTGTCCCCTAGTTCTAGTGTTATGCGATAGGGAAAACAGTTTTTCCTTATCTACTTTGTCCACACCGTGCATGATTTTATAAACTTCAATCAAGTCACCTCTTAGACGTCGTCGTTCAAGAGTGAAGAGGCCCAACCGTTGCAGCCTCAGATGGTAAGGAAGGTGTTCCAGTCCCCTAATCATTCTGGTTGCCCTCCTCTGCACTTTTTCCAGCTCCATAATATCCTTCTGGAGGTATGGCGACCAGAACTGTACACAGTATTCCAGATGGGGCCTCACCATAGATTTATAAAGAGGCAAAATTACACTTGCTGACTTATTTTCTATACCCTTCCTAATGATCCCTAGCATTGAATTTGCTTTTTTCACTGCTGAGGCACACTGGGTTGACACCTTCATTGAGTTGTTCACCAGGACACCAAGGTCCCTTTCCTGGTTTGTCGCAGAGAGTTCAGACCCCATCAGTTTATAAATGTAATTGGGGTTCTTTGCTCCAACATGCATCACTCTGCACTTACTAATGTTGAAACTCATTTGCCACTGTTTTGCCCACTCCCCCAGTGTCAAGAGATCCCTCTGGAGCTCCTCACAATCTCTCACAGTTTTCACTACCCTGTATAATTTAGTGTCGTCAGCAAATTTGGCTACCTTGCTTTTTACTCCTACCTCTAGATCATTTATGAAGAGGTTGAAAAGCAGGGGTCCCAGTACTGAACCTTGGGGGACCCCACTCTTGACTTCCCTCCACTTGGAGAAGTGTCCATTTAGTGCTACTCTCTGTTTCCTGTCCCTTAGCCAGTTGCTGATCCAGGACAAGACCTGTCCCTTTATTCCATGACTGGTAAGTTTATTCAAGAGCCTTTGGTGTGGGACCTTGTCAAAAGCCTTCTGAAAGTCCAGATAAACAATGTCAACTGGATCCCCCTTATCCACATGCTTGTTGACACTCTCAAAAAATTACAACAGATTAGTGAGGCATGATTTGCCCTTGCAAAAGCCATGTTGGCTCTCCTTTAGCAGCGCCTTCTCTTCTATGTGCCTATTAATTCTATCTTTTACAATGGTTTCCATCACTTTACCTGGGACACATGTCAAACTGACAGGTCGCTAATTTCCTGGATCACCCCTGGATCCTTTTTTGAAAATTGGTGTTACATTCGCTACCTTCCAGTCATCAGGAACAAAGCCTGATTTGAGGGAAAGATTATATATTTTGGCTAGGAGATCAGCAATTTCATCTTTAAGTTCCCTGAGAACTCGTGGATGGATGCCATCTGGTCCTGGTGATTTGTTAGTGTTTAGCTTAACAAGACATGCAAGGACCTCCTCCCTGGTTATTTCTATCTGGCTTAATTCTTCGGTTTCCCTCCCTACGAAGATAGGCTCTGTTTTGGGCATGTGGCCTCTGTCTTCTTCAGTGAATACTGAAGCAAAGAATTCATTGAGTCTCTCTGCAATCTCTGTTTCCTCTTTAATAACCCCTTGCCTTCCATTGTCATCTAATGGTCCAATGGCGTTCCTAGTTGGGTTCTTACTTCTAATGTACTTAAAGAAGTCTTTGTTATTTCTCTGAGTATTTTTAGCTATACGCTCCTCAAAGTCTTGCTTTGCTTTCCTGATTGTTGCCTTGCATTTGTTCTGCCAGAATTTATGTTTCTGCCTGCTGTCCTCATTCGGACAAGCCTTCCATCTTCTAAATGAGCTTTTCTTGCTCTTAATGCCTGCCCCACGGATGCCTGCCCCACGGTTTCTTCGGTTCCTGCACCCCTCTCTTTTTAGGGGTGGGTTCTTATTGCTGGTTTTTATCTGTTTTTATTTGTTTTTATCTGTTTTTACCCACTGTGTGAACCGCCCGGAGTCGGCTTTGGCTGAGTGGGCGGTATAGAAACCAAAACCAAAACCAAAACCAAAACCAAAACCAACCAACCAACCAACCAACCAAACAAACAAACAAACAAACAAACAAACAAACAAACAAACAAACAAACAAACAAACAAATAAACAAACCTGCCTTGAAGGTCTTTCCCAGGCTTCTCTAGCTCTGCCCAGGGAATTAAGAACTCAAAGAAACTACTAAACTCATTAAAAGCAAACCCCCTGTATGTATTTTTAAAAAAAATCATGTCAGAAGCACACAAAGGCGCTTCCTGGATTGAAAGGATTTTTGCTGGAGGAACTCCACTCAGGAAAAGCCCGAATGAAGCTCATTTCATGTCCCCCAGATCTTTTCTCACCAAAGTGGTCCCTATTTATCTACTTGCAATTTCTTGCTTTCAAACTGCTAGGTTGGCAGGAACTGGGACAGACACCGGGTGCTCATTCCATCATGCAGTAGTCAGGTCTTGAACTGCTGACTTGCCGACCTTCCAGCTAACAATGCGAGCTTCTTAACCACTGAGCCACCACAGTCCCACCCCCTGTATTAATTCATTACAACGCTGAAAGAAAGAATATCTGCACTATTTTGACACTGAGGGAGTTAAATCCAAGTGGCCATACTTTTGTACTTAAGTGAAGAAGGAGAAGCCGCTCCAACCATGGCAAATAAAAGTGCATTAAAAAGCCATTTAGTCATGGGAATAAAAGGAAATGAAATACATGGTACGTTGGGATGGTTTATATTAGTGTCATTAACTCCTGTGTTTTGGAATAAGTCCCAGATGAAGAATTATGCCGAAATGACAATTTAATAGCACTAATGGAGGCCTTTCTCTACCGTACAGAATTCTTGAGCCTTTGAGATATATTCTTTTATTGCAAACTCTGTGGCATAGAAAAGTGTCAGATTACAATGGGGTGTGATTACAAATGAAGCAGTATACATTCTGCTTTTTATGAAGATAGCTAAGAGGAGCTTGTTTAAATCCTTTAATGCAATTTACCTTGAGAGCTGGCTGGCCTTGTTATAGTTTTTCCCCTAAGTGGGACTGAACTCTTTCTGTGACAGGTTTGCAAACTATCAGATTGCTTCCAGAGCTATCATAAAATCACTAACATCACTTGGTTTTACTGGTTTTAACCAGTGGTGGCATCAGAAAAAAATTTCCTACCACACTGTGGGCGTGGCCATGTGACTGGGTGGGCATGGCCTGTTAGCCATGTGACTGCTCTTCGCTATAGAGCTATGGAAATAGAAGCCTATTTTCATCACTCTATAGCAAACCTCTGAAGCCATTTCCCCCTTGTCTAAGGCTTTTCCTGGGTTCCATTTCACCCCAAAGCACCTCCCCAGTCACTCCGGAATGGCTGGTGATGCACTTTGGGGTGAAATGGAGTCCAGAAAAAGCCTTTGATGAAGGGGGAATTGGAGCCAGCCCCCTCCAAAGCCTCTTCTAGGAGGAGGAGGAAGAGGGCAGGTGAACAGGGCCAGCCATTTTTACTACCGGTACACAAGTACTGGTGCAAACCTGCTGATACCCATCACTGGATTTAACCAAGAATTCATGTGACTGGGGTTTCTGGAATTTACATGGGTAGTCATATGACCTATGGGAAGCTAGCAAGAAGACACAATCTGATCTGAGTGAGCATTTTCCACTGGCTGATTTCAAACACAGAAGGATAAGTGCATGATAAATGCAGGGGTCTCTTTTGGGTGTATCTGTGTCCATGCTGCTCAACCTTCTGTCCACATGCTGATAGGCTTATACTGATAGGCATATCAAGGCCATCATTCTCTCTTTATTAGGTCTTTTTCATGAAAAACAATTTGGACTTAACAGCCTTTTGAGGATATTCTGCTTTCAAACAGAGGGATGCCCTATGTTGTGGCTTCAACTAGAAACATAAACCCTCACTTTGTTCTCTATTGCAAGGACAAGTGACCTGTTGCTGCCGGCCTAGATCTGGACTTTGAGCATGAGGAGCCCTGTAGCCTGCTGCCAGTTTGGAGCCAGCTCCTCATGGCCAAGCCAGTCAGGCTGATCAGGGCTCGACAGGAGGACCAGGTGACAGCACTCTGGAGGACCAAGAGCAACTCATCACACTTGAAAGGTGCAGAACCCTATTGAGATATGATCTTCAGCTGAGGCGAAGGAGGGCTAGAGCACACCTTCAGAACTGGCCATCAGCTGTGAGTCCTGAGTCTCCTTAAAAGAAGGGACATGCTGGTAAGCTCTTGTCGGAGTAATCCATCTTGGACCCCAACACTGTGTTACCTAAACCTCTGATCTTGGAAAAACCTGAACCTTTGCCTGTGACTCCGACAATGTCCCTGGGCCATCCTCAAACAGTAAAATCCCGATTTACATAAAAAGTTAATTCTGTAGATATTTACGTAATTTTTTTATGTAAATCGATGCATCCCCATAGGGATGCATTGAAAAAACGGTCCTGACTGGACAAAAAAAAAGCAGCACAAAGGGAATGACAATGCGATCTGCCTACCTTTTACATGCTGCTGCTGCTGCATCTGCTTCCTCTTGAGCAGTTTCTCTGGCCATAGGGGGAGCAAGAACCGCCACCGTCGCCAGCGCTGCCGCATTTTTCTGGAGTCTCCTGCCTGAGCTTGCCTGAGCTTGAAATTGGTTTTCAATGCATTCCTGTGCAAAATCTCACTTTGCGCCTCTAATGGCCATCTCTGGCAATGACGGGCATTCCCCCCCCCTCACCCGGAAATAGGTTCTTTTAAGCTCTTCATCCGACGCACATTCCCAGTTAAAGCGCTCTGCGGACAAAGAGCGGAACTGAGCAGATATGCATGGGGACTCCAGAAAAATGCTGCAAAACTGCTGCAATCACCACCTCCGCCATGGTAAGTTATGTCTTGTGAATTCCGGCGGTGCGGGTGGGTTGTGCGAGGTAGAATTTCTAAGCCTAAAATGGTGTGGGGCTGCATTTTAGAGTTTAAAATGGCAGCACCATTTTGGGCTTACAACACACGGGTGATGTCTGGGAGTGTTGGAAAGGTCTACAGGAGTCTCAAGGCAGCATAGGATGGGTGTTTCACTACCTATAAAGCTCTATAGATCAGGCATGCCCAAACTATGGCCCATGGGCCGGATACGACCCCCGAAGGCATTCTATCAGGCCTGCGATGCTCTTGTGAAACCAGGAAGTAAATACGGATGCTTTTGCGCATGCATGAAAAGCGGCCATTTTACTTCCTTGTTTGGCATGTACACTTCTGTGGAGTAAAATGTTCATTTTGCACATGCAAAGCCAAAGAGCCAGTGCTGTCTGCTTCCGCAGACATTTCCGTGATCATGTGACAGGCATGACTAGACACCGGAGTGCACAGAGCGCTGTTTACCGTCCCACCAAAGTGGTCCCTATTTATCTACTTGCAATGACTTGCTTTCGAACTGCTAGGCTGGCAGGAGCTGGGTGGGAGCTCCTTCCATCCTGCAGTACTGTATTTGGGTATTGAACCTCTGACTTCCCACCTTCCAGTCAGCATCTTAGCCTCTTGAGGCACTGCACATCCATTTGCCTTCATTGTATAGATTTCTCCCTTCCTTCCTTCCTTCTTTCCAACTATCTCAGTGCAAATCCAATACAGTATATTTGTATTTTTTTTAAACTTGTATTTGTATTTTTATACCACCTTCCTCACCCTGGGGTGTCCCAAAGTGGTTAACAAATTACAAAATATACATTATATATACAATACACACACACACACATATTCCTTGCAAACCATTCACCTTCCTACAGTCTAAAGAAAGTTTAGCTGGAGACGTTTAGGCTGGCAAGGGGAACAAAAAAAGGAGGGAGAGGAAGAAAAATATTGTGGCTGAGAAAGGTTTAAGTAAGTAGAGGCAGCCAAGACTGTTTTATTACTTAGGCCTACCTTTGATGACCCATGAGAGTAGAGAATATTGACAGCTTGTCACTCAGTGGCATTCAGTAGATTGCTGTGACACAGCTCATCGAGCTTCTTCTGATAATAGCTGGGTTAGCAGGTTTGGTGGACGCAGCTCCTACTCATTGGCATTTTTTTCACCCTTGCATATTTGGTAAGCTTTATTTGTTTGTTTATTTGTCTACTTGTTTCCCACCCAACTGGTGCACGCCCCACTCTTGTAGGGTTGCCATAATTCTCTCCCACCAAACTGGGACAGCCATGTGACATCATTGCATTCACCTCGCTTAACAACTAAAACCAACCAAAAACTTGCTTAACAATTAAATCAAGGTTCGCAATCTCACCACCACCACCACCACCAGAAGTCACAATTGGTCACGTACAATAGTGTTTCGCTTAAAGAGCAAACTCACTTAAAGAGTAATCCCGTGGAACGCATTATGCTCTTTAAGCGAGCTACCACTGTAAATAGAAATGAACAAGGGAATAGATAAAATACATTGTTTTTAAATCATCATATATTAATAACAAATTTTCATTTCTTCTATTAATGTTACATTAAATCTTCAATTGTATTCAATCATTCTCATTATTTCTAAAGAAAGAACACCTACAACAGTCTTAAACCCTTGTTATTATATAAATTGTAACATAATAATATTCCTAGCAATAATGAAACAAATACAAAAATAAAATAAAAATAAGTGTCCACCCAGTGCTATCAAAAATGTCCAGTGAATTCACCATGTATTCACTTCATATATTTATTTCTTATTTAAGTTTCTCAACCTTTTTAAGCCGGGGACCAGGTCATGCTCGCTCAGAAAGCTTCGGGGGCTGGATGGTCATTTTGCCCTTCCTCCACCACATGGCACTTCCTGGTGTGGTGGAGGCGGTGGGTGGGGGACACATGAAATGGTGCCATGGGCCTCAGGTTGAGAATCCCTGAACTAAAATCACATGACATAAAAAAATAGGGAGTCGGGATCTCTGCTTTGATTCGGATTCCTACATTGAGCAGTGGGGTTGGATTCGATGGCCTTAAAAGCCCCTTCTAACTCAACTTATTCTATTATTCTAAAGGTAAAGTTTTCCCTTGCTTGAAAGCCGGCCGTATATGACTCTAGGGTTCAGTGCTCATCTCTGTTTCAAAGCCGAAGAGCCAGTGCAGTCTGCTTCTGCAGACATTTATGTGGCCATGTGGCAGGCATGACTAGACACCGGGGCACATGGAATGCTGTTTACCTTCCCACTGAAGTGGTCCCTATTTATTTCATTGCAATTTCTTGCTTTCGAACTGCTAGGTTGGCATTCCGTCCTGCAGGAATCAAACTGCTGACCTCCCGCCCAAACGTTTCAGGCCACGGGCCGGTCATGTAGTCCAGAGAGCCAGTCCCCACGGCTCAGGGACCAGATATGCCCCCAATGCCAATTCATCTGGCCCGCAAAGCCCTCATCGCTCCTGGAAGCGGAAGTAAAACGTGCCCGTCTGGGCGCGTTTTACTTCCACTTCCAGGAGTGATGAGGGCTCTGTGGGCCAGATGAATTGGCATCGGGGGTCGCATCTGGACCCCGGGCCGTAGTTTGAGCACTCCTGTCTTAAGGGTTTAATTATTTCCCTTAAAAACCCTCAGAAACAGGTTAGAATCTTCTAAGACTAAGCAAGCCTAATGAAACTAGCATGTTGTTATGTCAGATCACTTAATTTCCCCTATATCTGTGTCTTATTTCCAAATGGAATTTAAAAAGGGGACATTTCCTTCCTTTCACTCACACAGTTCATCCCTTTACAGTGTAAAAAAGTTTGAGATAAAAGCAAACTGAAAGTTTTTTTTAAGAAAAACTAGGACTAGGGAAGGAAGCAATTAATATAATACAGAAAGTTGACAAGCGATACTAAGGCAGAGGAAGACGTAAATTCATTAGCCATTATGTCTTTATGAATGTTTAGCTTGGGGGAGGAAAAAAAAAGTAGTTGAACAATATAGTTTTTCCAGCAAGGAAAGCTCTGAGTTTGAATTTAACTGTCTCTCTCTGAAAGCTTGTTTAATTCACAGGACCGGCAATAATTTACACCTAATTAGATTTTGTCAACTAAATAATTCTGTCTCATGTTTCCTTCCATGAAATAATGTAAGCAGTTTCGTCTTTGCTCTCAAAATAGCTGTAAATGTCACATTAATTTTGTTGACACCAGTAATGTCTGGGAAAGTCAGTTGGCAAGGTAATTTGTTAACGGAATATGTTACGGCTGGCAGTGAAGCAGGAAAAGCTGGTATAAAGGGATAATGTCGCTGCTGTAAGGTTGAATATCTTCCGTCTTGCCTTTTAGTTCCTCCGTAGCATTATAAAGTGTAACCAATCACTGCAAGTTTGTGACAAGCATAAAATGTTATATTTTGGTGATCATCTTGCCTGGTGTCATTGCTGAACTTTGCATAAATGGCTTCTCAAACTTTTACAATCTGGCTCACAGCAGAAGAACGGCACGCTGAGGAATGAGATACTTTAACCATATATTATTATTATTTTCTTTTAAGGAGCGAAAGAAATTCTCCAAAGGCGTCTCCGGTTAAGCTTTGTGTACCAGGCTGTGGTGTTTTTTTTATTTAAATGAACATATTGATTAAATTTTCAGATCTCAGTTTATTTCAAGCTTGGGTTTTACATATATTTCTTGCATTTCTCAACTTGAATGATATTTCAGATCCTCATCTCATTACAGGCACACGTCGGAGCTAACCTACCAGGCAGTCGTGAAGACTGTGGTGGCTCTTAGTGGTTAAGATGCTGAACAATTGGAAGGTCGGCAGGTCAGCAATGGAGACCCGAGTACTGCACAAGGGAATGAGCTCCTGTCTCCGACCCTGCTCCTGCCAACCTAGCAGTTCGAAAGCAAGAAATTGCAAGCAGATAAATAGGGACCACTTGGGTGGGAAGGTAAACAGCGTTCCGTGCACTCTGGTGTCTAGTCATGCCTGCCACATGACCACAAAAACGTCTGCAGAAGCAGACAACGCTGGCTCTTTGACTATAAACAGAGATGAGCACTGAACCATAGCGTCAGATATGACTGGTTTTGAGCAAGGGTGACCTTTACCTTTACGTTACTAGCAGTCATTACAGAATGCTTTTGTCTTATGATGTTACACTGGTTGGGAGAGAGAAAATGTAACCACCCCCACCCCATCACAAAAATCGAAAAACACTCATATTGGGGGGGGGCGGTTAGTTCTGTATGGATTCTGTTGGGCTTGGATGGTAGAAGTAGAAAGTAGGGTCATTAAACTTATGGAAGACACCAAACCTGGAATGCAAGCAGGTTCCTCAAAAGACAGAGTCAGGATGCAGGATGATTGAAGAGCTGGGGTTAAACAAGTGAAATGACTTTCAACCAGAAAAGTGGAAAGTTCTACATTTAGGCAGGACTAATTGAATGCAGAAATGTAGGATAGGCAATTGGTAAAGGTAAAGGTAAAGGTTTCCCTTGCTTGAAAACCAGTCGTATCCAACACTAGGGTTCAGTGCTCATCTCTGTTTCAAAGCCAAAGAGCCAGTGCTGTCTGCTTCTCCAGATGTTTCCATGGTCATATGGTAGGCATGACTAGACACCAGACCGCATGGAACGCTATTACCTTCCCACCGAAGTGGTCCCTATTGATCTACTTGCAATTTCTTGCTTTCAAACTGCTAGGTTGGCAGGAGCTGGGACAAAGATGGGAGCTCATTCCGTCCTGCAGTACTCGGGAATCGAACTGCTGACCTTCCGCCTCCCAGTCAGCATCTTAGCCACTGCAGAATTATCATGAGTCAATGGTGGGACAACGAACGGACGGACAGACAGAGCTGGGCCGGGCCGGCCGGCCGGCCACACTAAGCAGCATCAACAAAAGTATAGTTTCCAAATCAAGGGAAATAAAAATACCTTTCTATTCTGCTTTGGTGTGAACTCCCCTAGAATACTGTGTCCAGTTCTGGGCAATACAGTTTAAGAATAGTATAAGCAGTCTTCAATGTGTCCAGAGAGGGATGACCAAGAGGGTGGAAGTTCCAGAAATGAAGCCCTGCAAGACATTCATTCATTCATTCATTCAAATTTCTACTGCCATAGTTAAGTATCGTGTTTAGCTTGAATAAGAGAAGGTTAAGAAGTGATATGATCACCATCTTGAACTGTCTGGAGGGCTCTCATGTGGAAGATGGACCAAGCTTGTTCATTGAGGCACCAGAGGGTAGGACTGGGGTCAGATTAGAGGGCAGGAGATGTCAGCTGACCATTAGGAGGAACTTCCTGAGCTTTTTAAAATAGAAGTGGAATGTGAATAGTATTTCCTCTTTTAGGTTGGATTGGGGTCCCTTCAGTTCTATGGTTCTGTGTTTTGCAGGTTGGACATCCCAGGTTTACAGGCTACAAACCTAGTGTCGCTGGCACTCCTGTAGACTATTAAAACAGTTGCTAATAATGTGGGGCAGACCAGCCTAAGTGGGCTGCGGGTTTCCACAACAGTTTTCACAAGTGGTTGTCCATCAATCCTCATGGCTTTTTGCCAGTGTGATGTGCTGTCTCACATCAACCCTTCCTGCCAGGAATTATGTGTCTCTAAGCACACCAGTAGTAACTTTGGACAGTGAATGTTTCTTTCAATCCACAGCTCTCCTGTCTACTAATTGACCATGAATGAGAAATATCAGTGTTCAAAATGGGAACTAATGGTGTTGCTCAAATGTTTTTGCAGCCAGGTGTCCATGATTGTTATTATGATTATCACTGTTGCTTTAACCGTGCAAGTTTTTTTGTTTTGTTGCACATTATTAACACGCTTGCGCTCTCTTTGCAGCAGGGCTGGAAAAAAATGCATGGAAATATTTTGGTTCCCACTAGTGCCCAGTTCTGATATTGCACTTTGAAATTAATTAAAAAGGCCAAAGCAAAGAGTACTTCATTTGGCATCTAGAACTGATAAAACCAGGGGGAAAATCCTGTCATGCCTCTAAAAATGTGTTTTTTTTAAAAAGTAAAAAAATACATTTTTATTATAAAGATAAATGCACATTACAAAAAAGAACAATAACCTTTAGAACTAACTAGATATTATTTGTTACATCCAAGCAACATGTTTCTCCTTGAACCAAAAAAGTAACTCTGTAACTACCAGTTATATCAGAGATTATGCAATCTATGGCCCATGGGCCTAATCCGGCCCATGGCACCAGTTAATATGGACCATGGTGAGGAACCCAGGGCCACCGCCGCCACCACCGGAAGCAGCAAAAATACTGTGAAAAAACCATGAAATTCTCGGAATGCATAAAAATGCACTTCCTTTGCTCCCGCCGCCACCAGAGGTGGTGAAAATGGCCAAGATCGCACCGTGAATGCTGCCGCTGTTGCCACCACCAGAAGCATCAGAATGTGGTGGGAGGAACCATGCCTTCAGCCTGCTCACCTGTGTGAGGGGGTTGTGACTGGCCGACAGCGGAAAAAGTTTGTGAACCCCTGAGTTATATTATTTGCTATCCTAAAAGCAACTTGTCAGGGGATTATTTTACTTCCGAGCTCTTATAAAATCAATAATACTTGCTAGTGTGTAAATGCCCTTCTCGGGAAAAGTGAACTTCATGTTTCAGTTGAAGTGAAACCAAGGACATTTGTTAGAGTGAATGAGGAGTGTAGGATATGAACGCTTGAGAATGGCTTCTGTAAACCATGGTCAATTAGATCGATAGGTGGTCAAACTTGGGATGAGAAGGTTGCTGTGTTCTAAAATCAAAGAAAAATGTTGTAGGAAAAATAAAATAAACCCTTGGAGCACTAAAGGGACCAAATGAGAAAATTCATTAGTCTCTGAATGAAAATCTTGAAAGTGGGCATAGCACTGGTTAAGGGGGGGGGGGAGTGGCATGCTATGATGATTGGAATAAAGCACTCTGGCAATGCAGAATAAAGCATCATGCTCTAATCAGGACAAGAGCTGTGGGTTTGGCTTGTATTCTCAGAAAAAGTGGGGAAATTAAAACATGGTGGTCTACTTTAGCATGACAAATGAATCCCACATGGGCACAATATGTTCTAAAGGGAGCTACTTTGATCTCGTAACTTCCCCCCTCAATCTTCTGGAAATCTGGCTGTTACATGTCACAATGAAAGCAGGGAAGTGTTGAGCACTTTGGAAAATCTGGCCTTCATTTTGAGAGCTGAGGAGTGAGGGTGGGGAAGAATGATAGCCCAAATAATGAATGTTCGGTCCCTATGAACCCAGATGTCTTCATGTATGAAAAAAGGGGGGTTTCTAATAGAAATCTGTTTAAATTCTGGAGAGGTGGAAGATGAGACTGCATAATGAGAGATGAGTAGGATGTAAGAATAAAAGCACCCCTGGCGGATGGGTTTATCCTTACTCAACTCTGAGTCATATGTTGAGAAGAAACATGTGGCACGCATCAACTGGGAATGTACCATTTCAGGATGCAGGTTGAGCATCATGTCTTTTGAATAGTTCCACATGCCCAAAACATCCAAAGCGTGGGAAACTGGAAGCCTCAAGTAAGTATCAAATTTCTTGGTGCAAGGAATCTTCGTTTTAGATGGAATTACGTAAAACATTTCAAACGTATCATCTTTACCGATGTCCTGAAATACAGGCCTAAGTGGATTCTATTGTAAGGTAAAGGTAAAGGTCTGCTTTGCTCGAAAACCAGTCGTATCCGACTCTAGGGTTCAGTGCACATCTCTGTTTCAAAGCCAAAGAGCCAACCAATCATAATCTAAATACAGTAGAACCCCGTATAGCGATTTTAATCCATTCCACAGAGCTCATTGCTATGCAGTTTTCATCGTTGTATGGTCTTCCCTATGGGAAAATCTGTACAACGATTTTCTCTTTGGGAAAACCATACAACGATGTTTGGCGCTAAGTGGCTTTTCCCATTGGAAAATCATTGTATGGATTTTCTCATAGGAATGATCTTTATGCGGAACGGCTTTCCCCCCTCCAAGCCTCATTGTTATGCAATTTCATCACTGTATGGGGCGATCGCTATACAGGTTCCTACTGTAAATAATTAGCCAGCCAATAATAATCTAAATAAATAATTAGCCAGCCAATTATCATTTAGAGCAGGATTGCTCAGGTTTTTAGATTTTAATTAGATTTTCTGTGTTTTTTAGGATTTTTAAAGGAATTTTTGAGGGTTTTTTGTTGTTTAATGTTGGGGATTTATGTACGCCGCCCGGAGTCGCATGTTGATTGGGTTGGCTATACAAATTGAATAAAATAAATAAAATGAAAAATAATTTATTTGGTGCGATTTATATAGCCGCCCAATTGACAGGTGACTTTGGGCGGCGTACAGCAATTCAGTACAAATACATAAAATCCCCACAATTCCCTATAAAACCCTTAAAATTCCTAAAACACTAAAAGGCTACTACCACCCACACCAATTACAGGTCTTATTAAAAACTGATAAAAAACATGAGAGGTCATCCTCTAAACGAGCCAGTGGGGTGGCGGCGGTTGCCGCCATATTAAAAAATATGCTACTTGTTAGATTGGGCAGATTTGCTGTTCATCTCCAGTGTTGGGCCAGGCACTTACTGCTCCATGTAGATTTCTAGAGCCAGGAATTTCATATGACTGCCAACATTGCTCCCAACTCCAGAAAAAGAAGAAGAATGAGACGAGGATATAGGAGAAACCAGGCAGCTTGCTCACTGTGGTAGCAATGGCATCAGTTATTCTACTCATTCTTGCTGTGGCTGGTGAGATGAGGAGGAGGAAGAAGAGGAGGCAGGGAAGAAGAAAGAGAGGAGGTAGAGTATGTAGGTTTCCCTTGCTCGAAAGCCAGTCGTATCCAACTCTAGGGTTCAGTGCTCATCTCTGTTTCAAAGCCAAAGAGCCAGTGCTGTCTGCTTCTGCAGACGTTTCCGTGGTCATGTGACAGGCATGACTAGACACCGGAGCGCATAGGATGCTGTTTATCTTCTCACCGAAGTGGTCCCTGTTTATCTCCTTGCAATTTCTTGCTTTCAAACTGCTAGGTTGGCAGGAGCTGGGACAAAGACAGAAGCCCATTCCGTCCTGCAGTACTCAGGAATCAAACTGCTGATCTCCCACCTTCCAGTCAGTGTCTTAGCCACTTGAGCCACTGCAGTCCCTGTAGAATATGTGCCCATCCCCCAAAGCCACTCCTCAGCCTCAGGCCACTATTAATGAAACTGCTGCCCTCCATCAAGATAGATTCAAGTGGGATTTAATCCACTTGGGGACCATCACCCTTCCCTGCGGATTTTGGCATCCGTTAGTCCTCAGGGCTGTCAAGTTAGTTAACTGCCACCTGACACTCGGTGTTCAATTCAATTCAATTCAATTGACACTCGGCGTTGAGTCACTGCCATTATGGTCTACTCTATTACCATAGCAGGATAACCTGGCCAGACTTGCAGGCTGAGGGTTGGAGTCCCTAAATGTAAGCCCAACACGCTCAAGTTGTGGCTGCTAGCAGACAACAACACACTGTGTGAATGTGGAGAGATACAGAATCTGGCTCATTTACTGGTCTGCCAATTACCACCAGAGACATGCACCGATGAAGACAAGGTTGGCCAACGACAAAGCAAAGAAAGTGGCTTCATTTTGGCAATCCAGGGTTTGATTGGGACATCGAAGAAGATGAAGACTGGCAAGCCTAGAGGCAGGTCTTCTGGTGATTCTGCAACGTATTCTAAGCCCCAGTCGTATGAGTTCTGTGTTTCTGAAAAGAAGAGAAAAGAAAAATCAAACAAGTAACCTGGTGAAAATACTCCTCCTGGAAAGATTCCCACCTCCACCTCCTCCTATTGCAGCTTCATGTCAGCCACGTTAGAGTTTGGCCCTGATGTTAAGTGTCTGCAGGTATATTTCATTGCTTCCCTCATGTCTGGAAGCCCTGCCAACAGGCTGGCAGGAAAAAAAACCCTAATGGAAAATAAATGGTAATTAAAGCAAGAGACAGATTGAAGAAAGGAGAGCAAGAGGGAGCAGCAAGGCAGAATGAGTGGCAGTCTGCAGCCTGGCTTTTACACAGTCCGGGCAGCCCTAGAGATGTCTTTTGGCAAGCATGCCCAGGTTGAAGAGAGTGTGAGTGAAAACTGATATAGGAATAACGATTCCACGGCACAAGCATGGGAATAATTTAATTAATTGCACCGAAATTTCTTTGATGAATAGTTATGTGGTAATAAGCATGGGGTCGGGCAGCAAAATGAGTTTCAGGTTTTTAATGGTTCGGCACAGCTCAGTTTTGGAAGGCTTCCCATTTTTTAGCTGTTCCTCCAATACTTTCAGATTTCCATATTGTGGATTTCTGCCATACCTGTCAAGTTTCGGGAAATTTCTGTAAAAACCCTGTATTTTACAGTCTTTCCTGCCATCATCCCGTATTAGTTAGATTGCAATTAAACTAGAGTTAGACTGGAGGCCAGCACAGGATAAGCATAGCTGTCTAGTTTCCTGTTTTGGCTGGGAAATTTCCCTTATTTGACAGAAATTTCCCGAAACTTGACAGGTATGATTTCTGCCCATATGGTGTGCGTTTCTGCACACAGGAGGATCTCATTGACTGGCACTGCCATTGTCCACAGGGCTGTGAGTTCAAGGTTCAAAACTTCTCTGTGAGGGTTATTGTATCCAATGGTTATAGAAACTGGTTGAGGTCTGGGCTGTTTGAGTGGAATGGAAGGGGATACAGTAAAACCTATACATACAATTTTTTTCCATTTCCCGAGGTTATTTGGATGTTGGGGAAAAAATGATGTCGAAAACACATTGCATTAGCAGAAGCGGCCACTAGATGCCACTGTATACTTTTTGTATGCCAATTTTTTCCTATTAAAAATCTGTATGTCAATAAATCAATTGTTTATTGGGGCCAGTGGCCAGTTACAATAAAAAGTTTAAGTCAAGCGATTATTAATGAGATACAGCCCAATCAACATCTTTATTAAAATCAGGTCCAATAAAATAATGAGGTAATATTGAAATGTTAAAACACCAACAGTATCTAGTTTAAAATATAATTTAAAATATGACCTCAAATAAAACAGTCAAAAGTTATAGGCAAGTATAAAAGCAGTTATAAAATAGTAAAGTGACAGTATATATAAATACACTAAAACAATTATACAGCATAATGGGGATAAACAGGAATTACAGGCAAAGAAAAGGTACATGTTTTATTGGTTGTGGCCTACCAAATTTGTATGCCAAAAAATTTTTAAGATAAGATTTCTATTTGTATGTCAATTTTTTTGTAAGTCGAACTGTTTGTATGTCAGGGTTCCACTGTATCTGTATCTTCATCTAGGTATGTATCAGAGATTGGAAGTAGTTAGCTACAAGTAACTGGTACTTTAGAAGGCTTTAGAAGGCTTTAAGGTATAACACAACAATAGTTAAAACTAATATGATGGATAATCGCAAAATTTGGCCATGCAAGCAATGTTTTCTAGGCCATTTTAGAGCCATTTCGACAGAATTCCATCTCCTCCACGTTTCATGCCATTCTCTTATCAGTTGGAAATGACAAAAGAAGTATTATTCTGTCATTTGCATTTTCAAAGTACAACATCAGAACTGGCCATTAGAGGGAACCAGAAAGTATTTCATGGATATTCTGGCTTGCTGGTAAGGCCAAAAATGCATTAATGGCGTGGAACACAACAAATTGATGTTGTGAGTTGAGTAACAATAATGGTAATCTGGCTAATGTAAAGTAGTGGGTAATGTAATCAGTTCTTTTATGGGGGAAAGTTCAAAGTTTTGGCTATGGAGGTAACTTGGCTATCTCATCTGAAAGTAAGGCTGTGGTGTGTAGGAATCGGGGCCGCAGAGGGCCGGAGGTCCCGGAGGAGACTGATCAAGAAACGATACGAGGCAGTATGGAGGAGGATAAGATCAGTCGTTTATTGGGAAAAAGGCATCATCATATATAGGAGTAAAAGCGCAACGGTGGCAAAAACAGTCATCTGACAGAAATCACATCACCTGTTTGCTCGGGTTAATTGGGAATCTCTCAGAGGGAAGTTAATTAACTTGGCCAAACACAGGCCGGGGAAAACACCATTGTTTGGGGATTAGGCAGGGGTAAACATGGCCTCTGTTTACACCCGGGGTAAAGTTGAGCTTGGAGATGAGTGATTATTCTAATGGGTAACTGGGTTAACTATTCGCTCTCTCAGCAGATCCGCTGGTCAGGTCAGGAAATTGGGTGAATCAAACCCTATCATTTATCCACCCCCCTTAATTTCTCTGCCCGCAGAGCCCACGGCTCAAGGAGCGTTCCCCCGAAGTGGCCTCTGTGCGGGCCGTTCCATGCCACTGGGGCATGGGGAAACCACATCTCCCCTTTTAATTTCATTTAAGGACCTGACTGGCGACTCTGCGTAGGAGAGGCATCAGCTGCTGAGCGGGAATGACGCTTCGGGGTTTCTTCTTGGGGCGGCACTTCAATATCAGTGAGGGGATACATTGCGCCAAGCAGCAGACTGCTATGCCTAGCAGGACCACCCCCACTACCACCTTAAGTACCGTCTGAAGCCACCCCCATGGAATCCACGACCACATCCAGCTCCACAATGAGCTCCACCAGTCTCCCCATGCAGAGCCCTCTCTGATGCCCTGGACTATGGTGTGGAGGTTTGTGAGCTGATTCTGCACTCTGCGGGAATTGTCAGTAAGGTTGAAACAACACATACCATGGAAGGATTCGCAACCCAAATGATGTTGCATTAAGAGGTAGTCTATAGCTGCTCTATTGTCAAGTATGGCATGGCGAAGCTCCGCCTGCTCCTGGTTGAGCAGCGCGATCGCCGAGGAGGTGTGGTTGATGGCTTTGGCTAATCCGCAAGCCAATCGACTAATCCTCCGAGCGTTGCCGACGGCTAAGGCTGGCACGCCGACTATGCTGACTGCCAGCGAGACATATTCGACTGGACTCAAAACTCTAAAGCTGCTATCACATGAGCTGTCTAACTGGGTGGTACGAGTGTGCCTTATGGGTGCTGAAACATTTGAAACAATTGTGCTTGGGGTGATCATATCCTTAGTAAGGAGTAACAGTGTCAACCGACTTAGGCAACATGTGGAATCTGATACATGTGCGGGAATGTAGTTAAAAGTGTACTGATTACATGTAAAGAACCAACCAGACGGTAACGTAACATGGGCATACATTGAACCAAGTGTCTCTGGTTTATCACAAGTCCAGTTGCTGCTGCCGGTATCGAAGCAGCGGCGCTGAGTTCAGCCGACTGCAGCGCAGCCGACCATTCGAGCACAAGTAGAGTTCGGGCTGGCCGCCACTCGCGGAGTGTGAAGAGTGGCTGCGTCAGCCGGCAAAGTCATGGTGAACCGCAATCCCCCCCAGCGAGCGTAGGTTGCAAAACTCGGAGGGAGGTGCGGTCCGAAAATCCTCTTCAGCAGCCAGTCGCCATCCCTGGCGTGCGCATCTAGAGTGTGGCACACTGGGATGAGACAGGTGCTCAGAATTGAGGCAGAACCAATGTCCTGCTTCAGGCAAAAATCGGACTGGTTGACGAGACCCGCCAACCTTTCCCATAGGTTATAATGCATCCGGGCAGAAAGGTCTCCGTCTGGTATCAAGCCGCCGGCCCCAAGTGGGGCGGCCTGAACGCCTCCCCCCACAAGTAGGGAGAGGGTCAGGATGATGATGGCTGCCATGGTGTTGGCGTGAATTCGGGCGAAGATTGCGGCTGTGAGGTTCTCCGGTGTCGGCTCCTTCTCCTCGCGTTGGAGGGCATCCTCGGCCTCACTGCAAAGGGCCTTGATCATCCCCCAGGTGATCTTTGGCGCTGTCGGTGGCCGTCTCCTCCGACGGGTCTTGTCGGTCAGGGTGAGGTCCTCCATCTCCGGGATCGGACTCGGGTCGGCCTGGGTCCACGCCATGTGGTTCCAAGTGAGGCTTGACACACCGAGCTGGAATCCAAACGACACCTGTAGGAGACATAACTGCAGCATACCCTCTCCCCCAGGTTATGAGCGGCGCCGGGCCCCTCCAGGAAGGGTCCGGTGGCACTCGGTATCGGACCATCGGTCGCAGGAGAGCTTCCGAACGGCGGAAGTGCTTCTCCTGCGGCGTACAATCCGAAAAAACATTAAGGTGATTGTAAGTGAACAATACCTTATTCAGACAATGCTGTGCCTGAGCCTGTGACTTGGGGAGGGCTGGTGGCTCCCCCCTTTCTGTTTGTTTGTCAATATAGGACTTGAGCGTCCGATTGACCCGTTCCACAATCGCTTGCCCCTGCGGATTGTAAGGAACGCCAAAAGTATGCTGAATATCCCAAGGGGCCATGAAGGCCGCCAGCTGCCTGGAGCTGTAGGACGGGGCGTTATCGGTTTTAACGTGCCGAGGTTTGCCCATGGCTGCAATGCAGGAAAGGAGGTGCTGCTCCACGTGGGAAGCAGTCTCCCCTTTCTGCGCCGTTGCCCAAACGAATTGTGAAAAAGTATCTATGCAAACGTGCATGTACTGCCATCTGCCAAACTGCGGAACATGCATGACGTCCATTTGCCACACCTGATTGGCCTCCGTCCCTCGTGGGTTGACCCCCCACGAGGGCCCCCCCCGGTGCCCCTGCACAATGCTGGCAAGAGCGAACTATGCCCTGGGCCTGAGAAAGTGGCAAATTGAACTGTCTGACGAGTGCTTTGGCATTTTGGTGAAAGAAAGCATGACTTTGGATTGGCGTAGTGAAAACACCCAAAACTGAACGTTGCTGAATTTCCTTTGCCGCCACGTCCGCTCTGCTATTGCCCGCGGAAATCGGACCTGGGAGGTCCTGATGACTGCGGATGTGGGCAATATAGAGCGGCTCCGTGCGGTTTCGCAAATGAAATTGAGCAGTGAGAAACAAACTAAGCAAATTCTTGTCTATCGCGGGAGTGATGTATGCTCCCGGTAGACTGTGAGGCAAATTCCTAATGTACATGCTGTCCGTAATGATGTTTAAGCGTTCCTTGACGAAGGTGCGCAAGGCAAGGTTCACCGCTGCCAACTCCGCCCGCTGTGCGGACTTTTGTGGAAGAGTTAACAGCGTGCGCCAAGCTTGGCCCTCCTGCCAGGTCAAGACACCATATGTCCGACCACCATCAGTAAAAACTGTCCTGGCCCCCTGAAGTGGAACCAGCGAAGGCAACTCAAATAAGCTAACTGTCTGCGTCTGAAGTGAGACAAGTCTGGGGTCCTTTGGCAAGTGGTATGCCAAGCATCCGGTGAATCCTTCCAACGCAATTGGAAGCGAGTCACCGAGCTGCATTAATTGCTGAATTTGTTCCTTGGTGAACGGGACTACGATTTTGGCCAAATCATGCCCTGAAATGTCCCTAGCTCTCAACCGTCCGCGGTAAACCACCACGGAGACCAGTTCTTGGGGAGGAACGATGTTTCGTGAAGAGGTGTTCGGAAGGTACACCCACTCCACGATACTCGCCCCTTTCTCGGCATCTACGCCGAGCGCTCCGGTGAACATGGATCCTGACCGTACGATGTACAAATTCAGGATCGGAGCATATGGCCCTGGGGTGATCCTATCTACCCACCGCTGGCTGAGAACTTGGTTAACTTTCTCGAGAGCCAAGCGCGCTTCTTGAGAAATTTTTATCCGGTCTGCTGGCTGCTTACCTAATGTTAGCAGCGAGAAGAGCGGCTTCAAAAGATCCGTATCCAAACGAAAATACGGTCTGGCCCAATTGATGTTCCCTAAAACTTGCTGCAATTCTACCAGGGTGACTGAGTCCTGTAAATTGATTTGAGGCAAAACTGGTGCGGCGAAAGAGCGGAGAAGCCGATGACCCAAGTATGAGAAGGGCTCGGTTCTCTGCACTTTCTCTGGGGCAATGAGTAAACCTTTGTCCCCCAGGCTGGCCTGGAGGTCAGAAAATATTTCGCTGCCGAGTTGCGGCATCGCGACCAAGATGTCGTCCATGAAATGGCAAACTATGGCTTTAGGGTAAAGGCTTCGGAACTTTGCCAGTGCGTCGTGAACATAAATTTGGCACAGGGTGGGTGAATTGAGCATGCCCTGTGGCAAAAATTTCCACGCGTAACGCTGCGTAGGCTCACTGTGGTTCACAACTGGCACCGTAAAGGCGAACCTTTCCCGGTCCCGGGGGTCTAAGGGAATTGTATAAAAGCAATCCTTGAGATCTACAACTAGGATCTCCCACCCCTCGGGAATCATGTTCGGATTCGGGATGCCGCATTGAAGCGGACCCATTGGCTGAATGCATTTATTGATCTCTCTGAGATCGTGGAGGAGTCGC
The DNA here is from genome assembly GCA_035047305.1 of Bradypodion pumilum. Taxonomy (NCBI): domain Eukaryota; kingdom Metazoa; phylum Chordata; class Lepidosauria; order Squamata; family Chamaeleonidae; genus Bradypodion; species Bradypodion pumilum. The sequence goes on along the minus strand of JAWDJD010000017.1, from coordinate 6,982,053 downwards.
CACTTCCCCGACTTCTTCTTAATCACAAAAATTGGCGAATTCCATGGACTCGTGGACTGCTCTATGTGTCCTGCGTCTAGCTGTTCTTTAACTAGCTGCTTAAGGGTGACTAATTTCTCCCCCACTACCGGCCATTGTTCTACCCAGACCGGCGTGTCGGTGAGCCACTTAAGTGGCAACGCCATTACCCAAAGGTAAGTGTAGCACCGTACTGCTGTAAGATGTCTCGCCCCCAAAGGTTGATGTGCACGTCAAGAATGTGCGGCCGAATTACCGCAGTGCCGTCAGCCTTTGGAATCGTGACTGTCACCCACTCTCGGCTTCTGAACGCTTCCTGAATGCCGCCTACCCCCCACACATCAGAGACCGGCTCAATGGCCCACTCCCTTGGCCACTGGCCCCTGCTTATCACGCTCACATCTGCTCCGGTATCTAATAAGCCTGAGAATATTCTATTATTCAGAAATACCTCGATAACCGGGCACTGTTTCCACTCAATGTTGGTCTCCACTGTCGCTAAGACCTGGTATCCTTGTACTGCCTCACTGGCGCTCGAGCGGTCCTCTGACCGGGACTCGGAGCTGTCACTGAGCCTTCCCTGGCTATCTGCTAGCGAGTGACAAGGAACCATGATCAGTTGCGCTAAGGTGTCTCCTTTGTGAATTGTTTGGGGCAGGTGCGTCCACAACTGGACTTGGAGAACGCCTGAAAAATTGGAGTCAACGACTCCTGGAATTATGAAAATTCCGCGTGCTCCAGCTACACTACGGGGCAAAACTAAACCTATAAATCCCTTGGGCAGTGGACCCATGTACTGGGAGTCCACCAGATAGACCGTGCCTGGCAGGTCGCATGTAACGTCCGCCTGACAAGTCAAGTCTAACCCTGTACTACCCTTGGGGCTGGCCTGTGCCCTCGCGATGCCTGGAGTGGGACTGGGATCTAGTCTAGCTCTGGTGAGCTGAGGGAAGCCTCTGTTTGGACCGGGGCCAGAGACATGCCCGCGTTCCGGTTTCCCGAATCCGGACAGTCTCGGGCCCAGTGGTAGCCTCTTTTACACTTCGGACACTGGGTTTTCGGAGCCTTGGAACGGCCGGACTTTTGTCCGCCTCCCTTGGATCGGCACTCCCTAGCGAAGTGAACAACCTTGCCACAATTGTGACACGCTCCTTGGGTCTTTCCTTTTGGTCTCTTACCCCCTTGCACCGCTGCCGCTAGCAATCCCATCTTGTAGGATTCTGTGCCAACGTCGGCGCAAGCTCTGATCATGTCCGTAAGGGTCAAATCCGGACGATTGCCCAGGGACTGCAAGATTTTACGGCAGTCTAGATTGGCATTGTCCTTGGCTAGCTTCATCATGAGCTCTTGCTGGGCCTGCTCATTGTCAATCTGCCTGCTAATTGCTTCCTCCAGGCGATTGATGAAGTCCATATAGGGCTCTTGGGCTCCCTGCTTGATAGCGGTGTAATTTTTAGCCGCTTTGCCAGTTGCTGGGACTTTGAAAAACGCCCTAAAGGCAGCCTCGGACGACATCTGGAGAGTGGCAAGAGGCAGGTTGATTTGGGCATCGATGGGCTCGAAGGCACCTGAACCATATAACTGGTCAGGAAGTACTGCGCCTCCCATTCTGGCAGCCCTCGTCTGCGCCTCTAGGCGAAACTCGCTGTCCCAAATTAAGTACTGGCTAGGGTTGAGCATCATCCGCATGACGGCTTTCCAGTCATGGGGAATCCACATGGTGTTCTCGCACACTTGCTGAAGCGTGCCCCTCATAAAACGACTTTGGAGCCCTGTTTCTGAGATGGCTTTCCGTATGGCCATGAGAAGCTTATACGGAACTGGGGAATGAATTATCTGTTGGGCGCCTGTGAGCGCGTCTATTTAAATGCGGATGGGACATATCTGACTAAGCTCAGCTTCTTCTTCTGCGGCAACTCCCCCTTCCTAATCTCCTCTTCAATTGTACGCTGAAGGGGACTTTTGGTAACTCGGGAACCTGTTGCTGTCAGAGAAGCGCCTGCGCTCCTCAATCCTTGCATTCCACCGATGACGTCTGCAGCTGTCGCCGGGGGAAAGCTCCCTACGCTACCCTGCCTAAATTGGAGTGACGGATAGAGCGCTGTAGGCGCCGTTGGCTCGGCTGGCGCTTCTGGCAGATTTGGGAGTTCTTTGGCCTCTACCCGGACTGGCTCTATCTCCGCTAAGAGCTTCCTACACTTTCTCCATGTGCGAATTACGCCTCCTGGAGCTTTCGGGGGTTGCTGAATGCAGTCTCCTATCTGGTCCCAGAGCTCGAGGGTTAACGTACCTACTTCTGGGTAAAGCAGGCAGTGTTCCCCTAGGTACACCAAAAGTCTTGCTAGCTCCCCGCTGTGAAAACGCAAATTAAATATCCTGGCCAGGATCTTGAACTCTCCCTCACGAGTTCTTTGGCTAGCGGATGGACGCTGTCGCTGAGGACAGGTCCCCATATTACCTGCGATTGGGTCCTCTCGGGACGAGTCGACGCGTCTTTGGTAGGCAACAGGTTCTGGCGACATCGCTTTCTGGGTAGAGCTCGGAGCGTGGACTGCGGCCACGGGCCCTCGGTGGCCACTGCGCTGTCAGGGATTCACAGCTGTCCCTGCAGAACGCGTTTTTCCGTAACCTGCAAGCCGCCGCAAAAGCTGGGAGCACGCTGTAGGATGCCTCTTTGGACTGCCTCACCGCAGGCCGTCCCTCCGCTCGGCTGGCTGCCGGACGGAGTGCCGCGCTGTCCTCCGGGACAATTCGGACACGGTTCAAGCGCAGAACTGGACCGTGTGATCGCTACTCTGAGGAAGACCGCTCGCTTACTCACGAGTAGATCACGTTGGGGTCACCAGATGTAGGAATCGGGGCCGCAGAGGGCCGGAGGTCCCGGAGGAGACTGATCAAGAAACGATACGAGGCAGTATGGAGGAGGATAAGATCAGTCGTTTATTGGGAAAAAGGCATCATCATATATAGGAGTAAAAGCGCAACATTCATCTGACGGAAATCACATCACCTGTTTGCTCGGGTTAATTGGGAATCTCTCAGAGGGAAGTTAATTAACTTGGCCAAACACAGGCCGGGGAAAACACCATTGTTTGGGGATTAGGCAGGGGTAAACATGGCCTCTGTTTACACCCGGGGTAAAGTTGAGCTTGGAGATGAGTGATTATTCTAATGGGTAACTGGGTTAGCTATTCGCTCTCTCAGCAGATCCGCTGGTCAGGTCAGGAAATTGGGTGAATCAAACCCTATCATTTATCCACCCCCCTAAATTTCTCTGCCCGCAGAGCCCACGGCTCAAGGAGCGTTCCCCCGAAGTGGCCTCTGCGCGGGCCGTTCCATGCCACTGGGGCATGGGGAAACCACAGTGGTGGGGTGGGGTGGGGTATGGGTTAGCAAAACCATGGAATGTTATTTGAGATAAGTAGTTAAGAGACCAGCTGGAATAAAAAGGGAGATTTAAAAGATGATAAGTGGAATTAGTTGATAGCTGGATGAGAATGAATTTAGGAGAATACTATTTCTACATGTTTGTATCATAGACAATTGATGTCCATTGCTTACTGTGTAAACAGTCTCCTATTAACCTTAGATAGCCTTCAATTAAAATGTAGGATACCTACACAGTGCCCGTAGTAATATTGCTCATAATTTTTCTTGGAGGTTCTGATTTTTTGCCTGCCAAGATAGCTCAGTGAGTAAGGTCTCTAGCTATGGAGTTTGATTCTCCTGTTGTGCCCTCTAGAACAGTGATGGTGAACCTTAGCACTCCAGGTGTTCTTGGACTTCAATTCCCAGAAGCCCTGGTTAGCACACCTGCTGATCAGGGCTTCTGGGAATTGAAGTCCAAGAACAGCTGGAGTGCCAAGGTTCACCATCACTGCTCTAGAAGAAGAGCCAACCTGTATGGCCTTTTGGCAAGCGACAGAATCTTAGAGCAACTCCAGTAGAAAAGAATTTTGAACTGCTTCTGAGTACGTCTATGCCTAGAAAATTGGAAAGGGTCACCATAGGTCATAAAAGAATGCAAATATTATTCATTGTGATGAGCAAAGTTGGTGGGCATAGGAAAGAACAGTTGTGGAATTGTGCCTCATTCATGGTGGTAGAAATTCATTCCAACTCATCTATTAATGTCTGTACCAGGGCAGCCTCTTACATAACCCCCCAAAAACCTATCTTTTCTGGTCCTTATTTTTTGATTGAAGAGGCATGGGAGGAGAAGGAGAGGAACATTTTGAGAATGACTACAAGAAGCTGGTGGTGGCATAGTGGTCATTGTGGGAGTGATTTGTGAGAATTATCGGCTTGGATTTTGGATGAGTGTTACAAGGCCCCTGAAACATATATTCCATACTCAGGAAGAAGTGGCAACATCTGTTCAGTGGTTCCCAATGTGGGGCACACGCCCCACAGGGGGACTTCAGTTCCCAGAAGCCTAAGTCAGTCCATTGGCTGACCAGTGCTTTGGGGAATTGACTTCAGTGCCTTCTGGCAATTGACACCCAAAAACCAAAAGTTGGGAAATACTGGTCTAGATTCAGTGGACACTAATCATCACAACTGTAAAATGAATGCATCCTCCACAGATTTCTCTAATTTTCCTTCTATGCTATCACTAGATGTCTGGCCAGACAACCCTCTATGGTAATGGAGTACAGCCAGCGACTCAACGCTGAGCGTTGGGTGGTAGTAAATAATCTGGCTTCCTAAAGGGGCCAACGGCTACGGGTGGAGGAGCCCCTTTAGGTGGGGTGATTCCCCCCCCCCCTTAGTGGAAGAAATATCACTGGAAATCATCCTATTGGGGCCAACGGCAAAATGAGTGGAGGAGGAACTCTGATTCCCAACGGTGATGGAGGTGGAAGAGGCCATGCCAGATGGACTGGCTGTGAAGCAACACCTTGACAATATCCTCAATGTGGCAGCAGTCCATTGCAGTCCCGGTGTTGAATCCTGCATGTCTCATTTCATGTGTGCCACAGGAGATGACTCCGTGATCATACTGTGTGGGTCACTTCATGGCAAGCTGGGATACACCTTCAACCAATTCACTACAATGGCATTTTTCCTACTTCAGGGGGGGAAATGTGTTCTCGGAAATGAGTTGCAGCCACCGCAGCCACTGTTATCACTATATTTGGTGGGAATAAGTTCCATACATTTATTGTGCATTGTATGAATAAGCCTTATGTTTTTGTTCATTTTGAATCCAAGTCACTCATTTCAATTTCACTGGATGCTCCTCAAAGAATTATGGAAGAAAAAACTTCTCTTTACCCGCTTACTTCACACTGTGCATAATCTGGTAAAACTCTCACCTTTGTATGTATTTTTCTAACAGACAAGTATCTTAATACTTTAGGTCAGTGATGGTGAACCTTGGCACTCCAGGTGTTCTTTAACTTCAATTCCCAGAAGCCATGCAGCAGGAGTGCTGACTTGGGCCTTCTGAGAATTGAAGTGTAAGGTTCGCCATCATGAAGCTATGGTAATAGAGTAACCTAGTGATGGCGAACCTTGAGACTCCAGATGTTCTTGAACTTCAATTCCCAGAAGCCCTGAACAGCAGGAGAGCTGACTTGTGCCTTCTGGGAATTGAAGTCCAAGGTTCGTCATCATGGTAATAGAGTAGCCCATTGATGGTGAAACTTGAGATTCCAGGTGTTCTTGAACTTCAATTCCCAGAAGCCCTGAACAGCAGGAGCGCTTTAGGTTCTCCTCCAAGTCAGTAGAATCTGCTATTTTATACATTACATTTTCCTCTATTGTTCCTTCCCTGATTACCCAATTTTCCTCCAATTCCTCAGCTGCATTTTACATATGCCTGAGCTTTATTATCCAGTTTATTAGATTGCAAGGGGAAAAGACACACTCTTTGAATTGCACGGTAATACCAGAGTCTTGTCCTTTGCCAGAAATTTAAAACTAATGCAGTGGAGAAATGTACAAGTTCAAGTTTTAGCCGTTTGAATCTCTTTCTTCTTTTCCTGGAACCATGCCCACCTTATTATGAGTTCTTTAGATAAATGAAATGCAGCAGTAGCTTAGAAAAATGATGGCTATTCTCCAGTTTCCCCTCCTCCCCTTAAAGAAAGGCACTGGAGCCAGTATGTAAGTCCTTCCCCTTGGTTGCACTTAAACAGTGAGCTGACAGCATAATAGGTTTCTAGGAAATGGCAGACTGTGCTTACTTCTGTTTGATGTTGCAAATGCCTTGGACCTTGGGGAGATTGGGGGAAATGATGCTGTCCTTATTAAAGGGAAAATATGAACATGAGCTGGGGTTGTGGATTTACACTGTCATAGGGTTCTATCCACACTAGCCTTTGTTATTTGGTCAGGTAATATCATATTTGAGCTGTGTAACATTAATAATAATAATCTTTTGCGATTTCAGTGCATCTGTGTCCCTTAACTGCACACACCAGTATTGAGCGAGTCTCCCTAAATTTATTACATCACAGTGTCGCCATTTATGAACATTCTCAGTCAGACTGATGGAAGGGAGAGGATTTTCTAGAAATCCCATAATTTCCCATTCTGGGAGTTCTGCCTGATTTAGGTAAATGTAAAGGTTTCCCTTCCTTGAAAGCCAGTTGTATCCAACTCTAGAGTTCAGTGCTCATCTCTGTTTCAAAGCTGAAGAGAGCCAGTGCTGTCTGCTTCTGTAGACATTTCCGTGGTCATGTGGCTGGCATGACTAGACACCGGACTGCTCAGAGTCAAGCAATCGAGGGGGCAGGATATAAATCATCATCATCATCATCATCATCATCTCCATCTCCATCTCCATCTCCATCTCAATCTCAATCTCAATCTCCAGCCTCCCTCGATTGCTCAACTCTGGGCGGCTCACAGAATAGGTAAACATCACAAACTCATATAAGTCATAAATACAGTGGTACCTTGGACAAACTCCGATTTGGATAAAGCCCGATTCGGATAAAGTCGCAGTTTTCATGCACACTTGATGCATCGCATAAAGTCCAAAAACCGCTAAAAAAATGGACGTTATCCGAGGCATTCGGTATAGGAACCTCAGATAACGTCCATTTTTGGGACGTTATCCAATGCATCGCCCATTTGATTCAGATAAAGTCCATAATTGGATAAAGTCCAAACTTGTGGAACGGAGTTTGGATGTTATCCAAGGTTCTACTGTACAACATTACAAAATATCATAATAAAAATACAACATTACAAAATATCATCCTTGCAAGGAAAAAGAAAAAAAATCATTCATTTAAAGTCCATACATCTCAATTAACAAGTCCATGCCAACAAAGTAACTGTCTCAGCACAGATCATACCACGCCACAGGCGGGACACAAAGAACGGCAACAAGGGCCAGGGCCGCAACGTCCTTTTTATCCCTGACCGAGGCGGGGCTCCAAGGGCGACGGCGGCAGCTGATCCCCATCTCCCGGCCGGTGGCAAGGGCCGGGGAGGGTGAGGTCCCTAACTGAAATGGAGGAAGGAAAAAGTGTGCCTCAGACAGTGTTCAGCATTCGTGGTGTACAGGCTTGTTACTTGAACATGTGACATTGGTGGAGCCTTTATGGAATGGTCATGAAGGATGGGGCGGGACTGATTGGCGCCAATGGATACAAATGGAATGAAAGAGCAAGCTTTGTAGTGATTTTAATAGGAGCCATGTATAATTTTAAAATATTCTTTATAGTTTATAAATATGGCCCTATAAAAAAATCCCTAAAAATAAGGAAGCTGTGACTTTAAGCAATGAAGAAACCCAGTGGTTTGATAAAATAACAGGAAACAGACAATTTATTATGAGCAGCCCTAGTAGCTTTGGATTATCTATAAAAACTTTTTATGGCTCTCCCCAAGTGGCAAGAGGCCATAAAACATGCCTGAATGAGGGACTTGTTAATTTACTTGTTAAAGCAAATTAAAAATTTATAAGTGCTTTTAGGTAAATGAGCTCTTCTCTTGTTGAGGCCCTTGTGGGGTTCAGGATTCCTTCGAGGGAAGCAAATGGCTATGCTGAAACATTGCAGCAGAACAATAAAAGCTATTAAATTGTTCCTTTTTATTGCTGTGGAGAAACACAGCTGTCGCCAAGGTTTGGTATGAGATACTTAGAGGTTGGGAAGGCAGACTCAATGTTGTGGTGTCTCAGGTTGTTTTGCTATTAAGGACTCGTGTTCAATTTTCTAAAGTCAACAGTTTTTCTTGCGAGTCTTGTTCATTTCCGTTATCAAGCCACATACACCCAAATAGCTATTTTGTTCCTGCCAAAAATCAAGGCTTGGCTTTTGACCTTAATCTAAGCAGGAAGTCCAGGGAGGGAAGGCATCTCACAGAGTTTCTAACATCCAGTCTGTACTTCTTTCTGATTCTTGACTCTCCTAAAAAGGTAGAGAACTTCCTAATTGTTAGAGCAGTACAATGATGGATCCATTTACCTCAAACGGACTCCAATACTGGAGGCATTCAAGAGAAAATCATTCTCTGCCGCCCCCTTCTTCTTTTGCCCTCCACCTTTCCCAGCATCAAGGCTTTCTCAAGTGAATCCTCTCTTCTCATTTGATGTCCAAAGTACTTTAGCTTCATCTTTACTATTTGACCTTCTATTTATTTATTTATTTATTCATTCATTCAATTTGTATATTCAATCGGCATGCAACTCTAAGGGGTAGTCAGGGTTGATTTCTTTTAAGATTGACCTATTTGTTCTCCTCGCTGTCCAGGGTACTCTCAAAACACTCCTCCAACTCCACATTTCAAATGCATCTATTCTTCTGCTTTCCTTATGGTCCAGCTCTCACAACCATACCATTATAATGCATCAGCACTGAATACTGCAATGAATATATTCCTGTATATCAGAGATTAAACTAAACAAAACAAAATCATTCCTTCTCAATCTCTTGCATCCTTTTCAGACAATAGTATGTATAAAAAATGCACAAAATTATAATTTACAGTATCTTAGACATTAAGATAAGAATTACCATATATATTCGAGTATAAGCCGAGTTTTTAGCCCCAAAAATGAGCCCCCAAAAGGGAACATGGCTTATACTTGGGTCAATAACCATCCCAAAACCATGCCAGATTGAGATGTGTCGACAATTTAATGAATTTTACCTTATTTTCATGTCTTTTAATTATTGAAACTCACTAGGAGCTGCTGCATTTCCCACCCTCAGCTTATACTTGGGTCAATCTAGTTTCCTCTGTTCTCTGGTCAAAATTAGGTACCTCGGCTTATATTCTGGTTGGCTTATACTTGAGTATATACAGTACTTGTCTATAGTGTTATATGACCATAAGAGTTAGAATATATTTTTAAAAATATATATCAGAAAATTCAAATTCTATCTGTGACCAAGAACTTTAGTACAGCATACTGGAGTGGAGCACACAAAGCATGTATTGATATACTACACAGAAAAAACTGATCAGACAAGGTTTCACAATGGACGTACACACTGTCTCAAACTTCTTCCATTCCAATTACCATTCCTAATGGAATAAGTTGATGACTTGTTTCTGGTTGTTTGGGGGAAAATCTATAGAAAATGTCTTAATAGCACATCTAGTTCCAAGTAATATCCCCTTTGATTATGGATGCCGCCCATGTTCATGTCTCCCATGAGGAAACAGGTCATAAATGTAAGACTTTTGATTGCCCTTGAAGAACATCTTGGCCACATGGTTCTCATCATGAGATCTTTGCTGGCATTAGCTTGGGGCAGACTTTCTCAAATACAATTTTTTGGGTTTTAGCTAAACTGAATTTAAAGGCTGCTTTCTGAAATATGTACATCTTCCTCCCTCCCCCCACAAGAACCTAATAAAAGGAGACATGGCATCATTACAAGGGGTTAATCCATGCCTTTTCAAAAGGAAGACATAATTAGGAACCGAGTTCCCTTCTAAAATCTCAAATATACATTATACATCAAAGCCAACAGAGGGGTATATATTTATGCCCCATGGTAGAGATGGTTTCTGTGAATGTTGCTTAAGTACCCTGCTGATTGCTGATTGAAAACAGTTGTTAATTCTTTACTCCACTAAATTCCAAGTGGGGGGGAAACTTCCCTTAACAAAGAACAGATTGGAGAGAACCAAGTCTTACTGTGTGGAAATTAATGGCAGATGCCTATGCTGATAGCTAAAATGTTTCATTAGATGCTAATGTCTTGCTGTGTTTTTAATTGTTCAGAAATTAGCCTCCAGAATATTAAAACCATCTGTTTGTTATCATGATGAAACAGAATACTTAAATAGTTATTAATTTTTGTGGGGTTGGTTTCTCTCTTTTACCCCACCCCCTTCCCCAACTGCCTTTTCCTGTCTGCAACACTTTGATCTGTTGAGATTTTAGGGAATATTGGCAGCAAAAGAAGGTGGGGGATGAATGCAATTCCATGCCCAAAACTTCTTCTCTAGATGTGCACCACCCATATTAGTGCATGGCTGCTTTCTTTCATAAATTATTGCTCACCAAGGGGAAGCTGACGTTTTTAATGCATTGCCAGGATGTGCTGAATCTTGCTGAGCTTGTATAGTGGTTAGTTTAAGGTGTGATGTGGGATATTTTTGCACAGTGATGCTGTTTTGTGTCCTGGTGGGTTAATTTGCTGATCAAATCTATCCAGTTCTTGGAAAATTTTAATTGTGCATCCACCAATGAAGCTGTAGCACATTTTAGTGCTCAATAGTTTCTTTTAAATGGTATTGCCGGCAGTGGTGGGCATCAGCAGATTCACACCACTACGCGTGTACTGGTAGTAAAAATGGCTGGTCCCGCCCACTTCCTCCTAGAAGAGGTTTCGGAGGCGGCTGGCTCTAGTTCCCCCTTCATCAAAGGCTTTTCCTGGTCTCTGTTTCACCCCAAAGTGCATCCCCAGCCACTCCCCCAGGAGAGGGGGAATCTTTCTAGACAAGCCAGCAGGCAGGGGTCACCTTTCCATTAATGCCCCATACCTGGCTGCCAGCCAGATTTTAAGGTTTTTCCTAAAGGGCAGCAATTCCGTCTGCAGCCGTAACTCCATCAGCAGGAGGTTCCCTCCTTCGTGTGCTAGAGAGATGAGCCCCTCTAGCCGATGGTACAAAAATAGAGCCCATACCTGTCAACCTTCCCGGATTGGCCGGGATTTCATGGTTTTCGACGCTGATTTGCGCCATTTCCCACCCCGCGCTGCCGAAACCCCAGAATTTGGCAGCGGGGGAAAGAAGGTACTGCGCAGCCCTTCTGCGCAGGTCGCCTTCTACGCAAGTGGCATACGTAGAAGGGTTTTACGCTTGCGTAGCCCCGTTTTAGGCATGCGTAGAAGGCTACACCGCTTGCGTAGGAGGCTACGCAAGCGGCGTAGCCCTGTTCTATGCATGCGTAGAAGGCGACTTGTGCAGAACCATTTGCGCAGGTCCCGTATTTTCCGGAGCCGCGGTTGACAGGTATGAGAGAGCCCCTCTGGTCCGCTCTGATTGGACAGATGGACAATCTTGGGGAGACGCAATCTCTTAGGTATCCTGGCCCACTACCATGCAGGGCATTAAAGGTCATCACCAGCTCCTTAAGAAGAAACCCATACAATAAAGTATGGGCTTCTTCTGACTCTTTGCATTTTTATGGTTGCACATGGAGAAATACAGTAAAATCCCTACATACGAAAAAGTCCTTTCCATAGGCTTTTGCTTAAATCAGTTTCTTATGTAACTCGAAGCAAACCCATAGGAAAATGAATTTTTACATAGATCGAAGCAAACCCATAGGAAAAAGAATCTTTAAGTAACTCAAAGCAAACCCATAGGAAATCATGTATATCGGGACATGTTTTTAGCACAAAATCATTATGTAAGTTGCATTTTATGTAACTCGAGGCATATGTAAATTGGGGTTTCACTGTATCACTGTTAAAATTATACCTTGCCAAGTTGGCACTGTATCAGTCAGTCTCCCTCGTGATGTTTTGCTACGTTAGAATTGCATGCAACCTTTCCTATGGTTCATGTGAGTGACAGAGATGAGCAAAGTTTGGCTCCACCTTGATTTTCTAGCTTTTAGTATCCTTTCAGGACTGCACTGAATCCTTTTGTGTTCCTTTTTACTCAAAATCTTCTGGTACTAGGCTTTCAGCATCTTGGGCATTGAAATGCTCTGCTGAGAATTTCTCCCTGGAGATTTCTGAGCAGCTCTGCCATCCTTCCACAATGTTAAAGTAAAGGTTGATTGCCAGTCTGATCAGCTTGTCAGTGGTAGCTTCTCAGTTAAGAAAGACCCTCCGACTTCAACCCTAAAGCCAACACACTCAGTGATGGACCAGTCAGAGTAATAATCTGAATTAATAAAAGGCATCTTGCCATATTCCTAAAAAGAGGTGGATGATGCGAGGAATGATTTTATTTTTTACAGAAAATTGTTGTTGTATTACTGTGTATTTACTGTGTATATTGTGTACTGTATTATATATTGTTTATTTACCATGTAAGCCGCCCTGAGTCAGGTTCCTGATTGGGTGGCATACAAGTGCAAAAATTAAATTAAATTAAATTAAATTAAATTAAATTAAATTAAATTAAATTAAATTAAATTAAATTAAATTAAATTAAATTAAATTAAATTGTAGAATGGATTATGAATATTGACAGAAAAAGCTGAAAGTTGACATTAAAGTTGTGGATTTTCTGGACTTGTTACTATTATTCAGTCACACAGTCAAGTCCGACCCTTTGTGACCCCATGGACCATAGCACAGCAGAACTACAAATACAGTGGAACCCCGTATAACGAACACTTCGTACAATGAAAAACGTGCACAACAAAGCGTTTTTGCGCTATTGGCGATACCCCGCATAACAATTTTTCCCCATTAAGTGAGGTATACCTTGCTTAATGAAACCCCGTAAAATTTTCTTTTTTTCATTATGCGGGGTATCGCCAATAGTGCTTTGCAGGCGCACCCCCCCAATAACGGACACAGACAACATTGAAAGTGGATAACAGCAAAGGGCCACATTTATTGATTCAATGCCCTAGTCCGAATTATAAATTTGTATTGGTAAAACGACCAATCATAATTCCTAAGGCAAGCAGGCCGAAGTAACACTGGTAAGGTACCACCCCAAAATTGCCAACGGCAATTGGTTACAATGTATCAAATTGTATCAATTTGTTTGTTAACAACAAACAAATTGTTGACCGTAGTCAATAACTAACTCATGACCCCACCCTCTGACGCGTATCCGTGAAATAACAGGGGTGATGCATGCTGGTTAGCAATCATCATCACCCCATCGCCTGATTCGTCGTTGACCGGACAACGTTTAACTACTTTATTCCTGTCTAGTGTTGTCCAGTCAATTGCGAACCTGCCGGATACTTGTGGGTCATACTGTTTACCTTACCAGTGCTACCCGCCCATGTGACCAAAGTCAACAGTAGGAACGAAGAAAGACCCCTATATCAAACCATAGCAACAGTGTGGGATGGGCAAAAAAGCCAGGACCCGAAGCCAATGTGGGTCCCCACCAAAAATTCCCACCCGGCCCCGAAGCGACCATGATCACACTGTTAACTAGGGAGGGGGTGGAGGGAAAAACTTCTCCGCTCCGTCGCTGAGGCAAAATGGCAGCGCGGCTGCCTCGTGGCCACCCCTTTTATAAGGGAGCTGGCCACGCCCCTAACTACCCGGATTCTCTGTCCTGTGGGGGGGGGGCCGCAAAGTGCGCGGCGGCCATTTTGGCGCCGCGCTTGCATTGCAGGCGCACCCCCCCAATAACGGACACAGACAACATTGAAAGTGGATAACAGCAAAGGGCCACATTTATTGATTCAATGCCCTAGTCCGAATTATAAATTTGTATTGGTAAAACGACCAATCATAATTCCTAAGGCAAGCAGGCCGAAGTAACACTGGTAAGGTACCACCCCAAAATTGCCAACGGCAATTGGTTACAATGTATCAAATTGTATCAATTTGTTTGTTAACAACAAACAAATTGTTGACCGTAGTCAATAACTAACTCATGACCCCACCCTCTGACGCGTATCCGTGAAATCACAGGGGTGATGCATGCTGGTTAGCAATCATCATCACCCCATCGCCTGATTCGTCGTTGACCGGACAACGTTTAACTACTTTATTCCTGTCTAGTGTTGTCCAGTCAATTGCGAACCTGCCGGATACTTGTGGGTCATACTGTTTACCTTACCAGTGCTACCCGCCACACGGAGGGGCTTCACAGAAGACCTGACGCCCCCCCCCCCAGACCGTCAGCTCGGTCAACAGGCCTGCTCGCCAGTCACCCAACAGGAGGTCCATACCTCCTCGCGACAGATGGACCCCATCCCCTGCATACAAGTCACAATTTTGCAGACTAATATCGGGGTGATGACTAACCCGTCCCCAAGCCCTGGTGGTGAGAAACCGCGCCACTGCCTTATTGACCGCGCGCCTAGCTCGGTCAAGGGCCAGGAGGTTAACGCCCCCTCTATAAGAGTGGCGCGGAACAATGTCCGACCAAACCAGGGCCGTGGCAGGCCAGACATAATGCAAGTAGGCGAGGTCCTCGCAAATCGCATGCTTGAGCGATAAGCCGGTGACCTGGCCCAAATCATTGCCCCCCAAGTGGATGATTAGAATGTCAGGCGGGTCAGCCCCCAGGCCAGAAAAAAGGAAAGGCCGCAGCTCCCGCCATAACATCCCAGGCTTACCGTGCCATGAGAGACTGGCGTGGTCACCCAGTCCCAGTCGGGGTCCCCACTCTGTCGCCGCAGCGTAACGCGCTGCCCTGAGCACATAGCTGTGGCCCACCAGCCATACTGTCACCGGTGTAATACGACACCCAGGGTCTGTAAGAAAATTGAGAAAAAGGAAGGTAAGGTGAATGGATTGGTACTCATGGCGGGAGTGGGCGCACATAAAACTGAAAACATTGTGAGCCCCACCTCCCCATGCTGCGTATGTCAGCCCCAGAGTACCCAAAAGCAGCTGCAGTAGAGGCTGCGCCAATACGGAACGAATGCGTGCCATAACGGGCACCTGGTAGTCCCACCCTGGTGAGGGCTCTAGCTGTCACCTTCCAAAACTGAAATTTAGTAAGGGGAGACCCATCTTGGTGACAGAAAAACGGGCCATGGTGCCAGCCACGCAGTGCCAGGTATTCCTGTAGGGCACCAACCGGACAGATGTCTGCCAAAGAACACCGTAGCAGTCTTACTCCACTGCCTACGCCATGCTGATCTGTTTTGGAGGAGCGAATCCTCAACTGGGCCCAGTCTTTGGCAACATATACATCTCCGAGTTCCAGTGCCCTACCACTTGCATCCGCCTTAGACAGCATCACGAGTTCGCTGATGCGGAGCGCTCCAAAAAATGCCACCGTTGTGGCTGCGTGAAAAAGGGCTGCCTCATAATGATCAAAACAGAGGCCTGGCCAGCCCCGGGCCAACTGGGTAAGAACCCCTGGGGAAATAGGGTGCCGGTCGTCCGGGCAACGCCCGCGCTCGCGCACCCACCCCTCCAAAACGTGTCTCACACGGAAGTCAGAGGTGGTATCCACATGACCCCCTACTTTGGCCATAAAAGCCAACGCCGAGAGCTTGGATGCTATGGTGCGAGGTGCAAGGCCCTGTGCATGCAGGTGAACCATGAACCGCAGAACATGGTCCACCGGGATGGGCCAGGTCTCTGGCCATTGAAATCGAGTAGCAAAAGCCTTATACAAATTGAAAGCTTGTTGATACGCCTTACGCGTGCGTGGCGCTAGTGACAGGCCAATCGCCCGGTTCACCTCTCCTTGCCAATAGTCCACATCTCGTCCGGGAGTGGCGAGGGAAATTCCTCCGCATCCGGGGCCAAGGCGCGGAACCGGGAGATCTGCAGGCGGGACAAAGCGTCAGCAATATCGTTATTAACCCCTGGGACATGCCTGGCCCTGAACATGACGTTGAGGCGCAGGCAGCGCAGCACAAAATGGCGCACTAGGTCCATGACCCTGGGCGATTTAGAAGTCTGTGCATTGACAATGTGCACCACGGCAGCATTGTCGCACCAGAAATGCACCACCGAATTAGCCCACTGTTCGCCCCATAGCATCAAAGCACCCAGAATGGGAAAAAATTCCAGGTATGTGAGATCCCGCAGGCGACCTGTGCCTGCCCATGCCGGTGGCCACCCACCATAGGCCCACTTCCCATTGAAGTACATCCCATAACCCAGGGATCCTGAGGCATCAGACTGGATCTGGAAATTGGGGGATGCCAGGAGGTCAGACCTCCAAAATGAGACCCCATTAAACTCCCTCAGGAATTGCAACCAGACAAACATGTCTGCCCTGATACCCCGGGTAAGCCTGACTCTGTGGTGGGGCCTGGATAACCCTGCCATGGCGTCGCATAAGCGCCGGGCAAAAGCCCTGCCCGGTGCGACCACCCTGCAGGCAAAATTGAGGTGCCCGTGTAGCACCTGCAGTTCCCTCAGGGATGCCTTACGCTTGGCCAGCAATTCCGAGATAAGGGTCACTATCCGAGACACCTTATCACCCGGTAACCTAGAAGCCTGTACTACTGTATCAATCTCAACCCCCAGGAATACTAGTTTGGTCGACGGGCCCTCGGTCTTTTCGGGCGCTAAAGGGACACCCAGTTCCTGCATTAGCGTCTGAAATGTATTGAGGAGACGTGCACACGTGTCCCAGCCCCGTTCACCCCCGAATAAAAAGTCATCCAGGTAATGGGCTACAGACCGGGACCCTGACCTGCGGACGAAAGCCCACTCTAGGAAGGTACTAAAACGCTCGAAAGCCGAGCATGATATGGAGCAGCCAAAAGGCATGGCCTTATCAAAATAATACTCCCCTTTAAATTTAAAACCCAGCAATTCAAAGTCGCCCGGGTGCACCGGCAAGAGGCGAAAAGCTGACTTAATGTCGCACTTGGCCAGCAAGGCACCCGGGCCACACGCGCGCACCATGCGCAGCGCATGGTCGAACGATGTGTACCTGACCGAACAAAGGTCATCAGGTATCGCATCATTGACCGATCGGCCGGCTGGGTAGGACAAATGATGAATAAGGCGAAACTCGCCTAGGGACTTTTTAGGAACCAAACCCAATGGTGAAACCTTCAGGTTGGGAAAGGGGGGTACGGGAAAAGGTCCGGCGACCCTGCCCGCGTCTAACTCCTTTCTAATGCTGGCCTCGGCTACCTCCTCCCTTCCTCTAAGGGATAAAAGGTTGGGAGCATCCTGAGGAGATCTATCACCCATAAAAGGGATACGAAATCCCTGCTTAAAACCTTGGATAAGGTACTCCCTGTCCTCCCCCCTTGGGTACGATGCGAGCCAGCGCTCCAGCATGTCCACCTTAATTGGGGAGGGGGCCTTTCGGAGAACTAGTTCCATCCGTGGCAGGCTTGCCAGCCCACTGTCCACCCCTCCCTCTGCCTCGCACCCCCCCAGGCTTGGGACAAGCAGAGGCTGCATGGGGACCAGAACATGTGGGACACTCGTGCTTATATCTGCAGTTCTTCCGACTGCAGGAACCAGTGGACGAGAAAGTCCAGCACAGCAGGCGGGCTGGAACCCCCTGCCCCGCCATTTGGCGGGTAACCTGCGCTGGAGCTGCTCGCTGGACCGCATGTCCACAATGATACCTATCTCCCGGGGCAGGACGTGTGGGTGTCATATACAAGAGCCACAGTCTCTGACACGGCTCATCCCATCTCATCTCGGGGTGCAGGGGAATCCTCATACGGAATTCCTCATCATACGCTAGCCATGAGGGGCCCGGGAAATCTACCATTGCCCTGTATATGTTGTCCAAATATTGGACCATGGGAATAGCTAGGTCCGGCCGCGCCCTCAAATACACCGCCATGTATATCAAATAAGCGGGGAGCCAGTTAGCCCAGGTACGCGGCGGCTTACGGCGGCGTGCCTGCTCCTTGTCCTTCTCATCCTGACCCTCCCTCTCTTCCTTAGTGGGCTCTCTGTTCAGGAGTGAGAAGATATCCACGTACTCCCCTCGCCATATCTTTTCCCTGGTAGCCTGCGCCAAGTGATCACCCAATGGCAGGGAATACCCTGCCGTCGGCAAGGCCGAAAAGGGGATAGCTGGCCTACCCAAAGGGGCATGAGTTAACCCTGCCACCCCAAGTACGTTCCCAGCAGTGTAAGAACCAATGCCCACCCCAGCGGGCATGGTGGCAGTAGTTGTCGCCGGGTGGGTCGCCAGCGGCGTAGCCCCTGTACCACCCGCGCGAGGCCAAGGCCACTGAAAGGTCCCCCCCATATTGGGAATGTGTGTGGATGTACTCGTTTGCACCATATACTCACACGCTGCACCCCCGCGGGCCGCCCCCAACGGGGGTTCCGGCCCACTGGGGGCGTCGGAGCTCACGACCGATGTAGAGCTCATCACCGGGGCTTGACCCGCGCCAGGTTGCTGGCTGGGGAGCTGCGAGGCAGTGGCCGGAGGCGCGCCACCCGCCTGCAGCAGCTCGACCCTCCCCGCCGGCCGTTGTCCTGCTGCCGATAGCGCCTCGAAAGGTACCCCGAAAGGGGCACCTGCCTGACTGGCACGAGCCAAAGACTCCTCCAAGGCCGAAATACGGGCCAGCAAGGTGTCTACAGTAACCATGGGCAAAGAGCCGGCCGGCCCACTTGACCCTTGCATGGGTACAGGTCCCTGCACCCCATGGCCCAGATATGGCCATTGGCCAGGGCCGAAGCCCGGTAGGGCTGGTGAGGAGACCTGCCAAGGCGGGGCACCAGGCCACCCCCCGAGGCTAGAGGGCCCCGGGAGAGGCTGGGGTCCAGAAGTAGTCGGCCCAACAGGTTGGGCGGAAGGAGGAGCGGTGTCCACCGCTCGCGGGCCGCGGGCCGGAGCGCCCTCCGCGCCCGCACTCTGAACGGGCCAAGGAGCCATAGACCCCAAGCCACTAGCCCCGGCCGGGGATGGCAAAGGAGGCTGTTGAGGAGGCGGCACCACGGTCCTCCGACCTGGGTTGCGTCTCCTAACAGCCCGAGCTGAATTCGCAGCAGCCTTCTTTTTGGAAGGCATCTCGAGCAAAAAAGGGAAGCTAGCTAGGCAAAATCGACCCAAAAGGCTTCCCGGCAATACCAACGAGCGACGGAGGCGCAGGGAAAAAACTTCTCCGCTCCGTCGCTGAGGCAAAATGGCAGCGCGGCTGCCTCGTGGCCACCCCTTTTATAAGGGAGCTGGCCACGCCCCTAACTACCCGGATTCTCTGTCCTGTGGGGGGGGGGCCCGCAAAGTGCGCGGCGGCCATTTTGGCGCCGCGCTTGCATTGTATAAGGAAAAAATCCGTATAGCGAAGAGCCCCATGGAACAGAGTTTTTCCGTTATATGGGGTTCTACTGTACCATCATTTGTAACAACTTTTAAAAATTAATTTGTTTATTACTGTCATGTTTCAGTATTGTAAACAGCCCAGGGTGGGATGATCGCACAGGTGGGTGGGGAGAAAGGCCAACTTTAGAAGGCTATGAGGTTGAGCTAGGCCTAACTCCATCCTAACTTCTTGCTCCTGCCCCATAACTAGCTGGAGCTTTTTCTTCTTCTGAGCAGTATGTTTGGGTGGAGTTTAGTTTAGCTCAGCCTCAAAACTTTCTAATTTAGA
Organism: Bradypodion pumilum; assembly: GCA_035047305.1. Taxonomy (NCBI): domain Eukaryota; kingdom Metazoa; phylum Chordata; class Lepidosauria; order Squamata; family Chamaeleonidae; genus Bradypodion; species Bradypodion pumilum. The sequence goes on along the minus strand of JAWDJD010000017.1, from coordinate 6,962,417 downwards.
CCTTACTCCAAAGTGTATCATGCTGAGGCATTTGCAAAGGGCCTTTTAGGATAGAGTTCCCAGAATGGAGGGTGCTTGTAATTCAGAAAAAATCCAAAGTTCCCATCCTGCTTTTGATGAAAGCAGCACAGAAAAGGCTAAGTAATGATGCATTGCTACCAAATGAAGACTTCAGTTTTTGTTTTGTTTCATTAAGAACAAGAACTAAATGAGGCTGTGAGGACTAAGCTAATTTACTTGAAAACACACTGCTATTTTAAGCTGTTCCAAAAACCTGGCCATATAAATTATTCAAGTTGTAGAAATCAGCTTGCTGTTGGCTTGCAAGGAGATAATAGGGAAGCGGCCATCATAATGACAAAAACAGGGTAAGATCAATCAGACCAGGAAATGTCTAACACCATCCAGTAGCAATTAAGCAGCAATTAAGCACAGTTGCACTGATCTTTGTTGCCCTTTTAGCATTGATCCCTGAAACCTAAAAAGGATACAGTGGAACCCCATATAACGAATGCCTCATACAATGAAAAATTCATATAACAAAGAGGATTTGTGGAAACCATTATACCCCGCATAACAATTTTTTTCGTTATATGACACAGTGCATCTCTATGGGGGAAAAAAAAACCTACAATGAAAATCTCTGTGGGATGGATCGTACAACAAAAATTTATCGTTGTATGATTTTCCCCATAGAGATTTTTGTTGTAAGAGGCATGCTTCGTATAACGAAAAAAAATCATATAACGAAAGACATCGTGGAACCAAGTTTTTTTATTATTCGGGGTTCTACTGTACTGCTGCGGTCAAGGGCTGCTGTACCTCTAGCCAACATAATCTAGTACATACCTGCTTGGAAATAAATCGCCCTGAGTTCACCAGAACTTAATTTTGGAGGGGTGCATAGCATTTTGCAGGTTTAATGTCTACTTCACAAAAACATACGTGTGCAGAACTGTGTTGTCAACATGGACAGGTAACAGCTTTCCAGGCAGGACTCAGGTAGAGTTGCCATAATTCTCTCCCACCAAACTGGGATAGCCACATGACATCATTGCATTTGTCAAACTGTGCATGCGTTGGGCAAGGCTATTGAGGAGGCATGGGCTAATAAGAAGTACAGTTCAACAAAATCTGGAGGTACATACATTGCTAATCCCTGTGGTACACAAATAATTAACAAGGGTGGAGGGATAAGGCTCTTTTAAGTTAGATGACAAAGCATTCTTCTGTTGATCTTGAAGGACTACTAAAACTGCCACCTCTGGTTTGAAAGCGATAGGATGTAGATTCCCACATTTATTTTGCTCACGTGGGTGGGGTGGGGGTCTGAGTGAAATAAGGTGGCGGCTCCCTGAGCCCTCCTTTGAAGCACCAGTTTGTCCCCCCGTCAAGAGCACGCTCATCATTGCCGGTGCTGAGGCGGGAAGGTTTCCTTTGCAACTTTATGTTGCTGGTGGCAGATCCCTCTAGGCTGATCCCCTCCACCCCACCGGCCTTCCGTCCACTTTGCACCAACAACAAATACCTAGCCGAGTGCACATGCATGCGTGCAGTGATCCTGTCATAGGAAGGAAACGACGGAGGGGATATCAGAGTAAACAAAACAAAATGACAAAACCCCTCCCTTGTGGCACCTTAAAGACTAACTGCTGTGTTTTAATGTGAGCGTTTGAGGATCAAGACCACTTTGGCTGTAAACGGAGTTGAGCATCGGACCTGCTAAAAATCTGGGACTTTTGCATGTTTTTTGTTGAACCAGTCGGGAGAGTTTTGCCGAGCTTGAATCCGGGAAAATCCCGGGAAAACAGGACATATGACATCCCTAGACTCAGGAGATGCTGGGAATTGAACCTGGGAAGTTTCAGTGTTCCAACCCTGAGCTGTGGCCTCTCTCACTTTCTCTTGTATGTTCATCTTCTTGTTTCTCCAAGAAGTCTGCAAGAAATAATAAGGCTAGTCTCTTCTATCCCTACGTAGGCTATGTTTTATATTTATCTTTTTAATATTCTAGATGCAGCTTTACTTTTAATAACTGTCTTTTAAAAATTGTAGTGCCATTGCAGAGAACAATTCTAGTGATGGCAGGGAGCCTGCACTTATGTCTGACTCTGTGGCTTATTTTTAAAGGCCTTTACATTTTTCCAGCCATTTTTCTCACCTCCTGACTTAAAAAAGTACAATGAGATGTTGTCTCTTGAAGGAAAGGATCCCTCAGTAGTCTAGCATGAGAAGAGCTGTAGTTATCATTGAAGGTGACAAGGAGGGAGTGTGTGTACGTGAAAGGATTATTATTATTATTATTACGTTTAATTTCCACCCCGCTTTCCTGAGACTGTATCTAATACAGTGGTACCTCAGTTTATGCACACCTCAGTTAATGCAATTTTCAGTTTATGAATGAAAATCCATTGAAAATAATGTCGCGGTTTATGAATTTCCCCTGGAACAGATTAATTGGTTTTCAATTCACTCCTATGGGAAACTGCATTTCGGTTTACAAATTTTTGTTTTCAATGCAGTTTCAATGCATTTTCAATACAGTTTTGGTTAAGAAAGGAAATTTCCTGCCTTGTGGCAGTATTTGAAATTGTCTTTTAAAAATAGTTAAAACTGTTTTTATTCATCAGTTTTTATTTTGATAGCTGTTTGATTATTATTTTTATACGATGATGATGATGTTTCTAATATAATAATATTGTAGAGTAGTATAAAAAAATAATCTGCTTTTAATGTTGCTTGTTTTAATATTCCAGTGAGTTTTAGATGAGACACAAACTTTTATTTCCCTCTTGTGTGGCAGCTTAATCCAGGCCAGAACAGCTGTCGGGACAGTGACAGTGAAAACGCAAGTGCCGAATCAAAAGTGTTCCATCGGAGCAGTTCCCGAGAACAACTCAGCGATGTAAGTATAAGTCTGAACTTTAGCAGTTTTGATTTTGCTATTACTGTATTTACATCAGGGGTCTGATGTACATCACTAATCTGTTGGAATTTTTTGAGAGTGTCAACAAGCATGTGGATAAGGGGGATCCAGTTGACATTGTTTATCTGGACTTTCAGAAGGCTTTTGACAAGGTCCCACACCAAAGGCTCTTGAATAAACTTACCAGTCATGGAATAAAGGGACAGGTCTTGTCCTGGATCAGCAACTGGCTAAGGGACAGGAAACAGAGGGTAGCATTAAATGGACATTTCTCCAAGTGGAGGGAAGTAAAGAGTGGGGTCCCCCAAGGTTCAGTACTGGGACCCCTGCTTTTCAACCTCTTCATAAATGATCTAGAGGTAGGAGTAAAAAGCAAGGTAGCCAAAATTGCTGACGACACTAAATTATACAGGGCAGTGAAAACTGTGAGAGATTGTGAGGAGCTCCAGAGGGATCTCTTGACACTGGGGGAGTGGGCAAAACAGTGGCAAATGAGCTTCAACATTAGTAAGTGCAGAGTGATGAATGTTGGGACAAAAAACCCCAATTACATTTATAAACTGATGGGGTCTGAACTCTCTGCGACAAACCAGGAAAGGGACCTTGGTGTCTTGGTGGACAACTCAATGAAGGTGTCAACCGAGTGTGCCTCAGCAGTGAAAAAAGCAAAGGGTATAGAAAATAAGTCAGCAAGTGTAATTTTATCTCTTTATAAATCTATGGTGAGGCCCCATCTGGAATACTGTGTACAGTTCTGGTCGCCATACCTCCAGAAGGATATTATGGAGTTGGAGAAAGTGCAGAGGAGGGCAACCAGAATGATTAGGGGACTGGAACACCTTCCTTACCATCTGAGGCTGCAACGGTTGGGCCTCTTCACTCTTGAACGACGGCGTCTAAGAGGTGACCTGATTGAAGTTTATAAAATCATGCACGGTGTGGACAAAGTAGATAAGGAAAAACTGTTTTCCCTATTGCACAACACTAAAACTAGGGGACACTCGATGAAACTTTTGGGTACTAGTTCTCAAACAAATAAGAGAAACTACTTTTTCACCCAGAGGATTACTGGTCTATGGAACTCCCTGCCAGAAGAAGTGGTGACAGCTTTAAGAAAGGATTAGACCAGTTCATGGAGGACAAGGGTATCAATGGCTATAATTATGGATACTTAAGGACAACCTCCGGGTTGGAGAGATAGGCAGGATATCTCTCAATATCATTTCCAGGGAATCCTAAGCAGGTGAAGGCATCTGCTTGGGAATACCCTGAAGGAAATGGTGAGCCACTGTGTGAGACAGAATGCTGGACTGGATGGGCTGTGGCCTGTTCCAGCAAGGCTGTTCTTATGTTCTTATGTCCCTAGCATACCCCAGCCGGTGGGAGTGGGAGCGCAGCTGAGGGGAATCTAGGCAACGTGGCCGTAAAGACCGGCCTGCCTCATTCCCGCTGCCGCTGCAAAGCTGAAAAAGCCATCCCTGCCATCACCAGTTCCACCAGTTCCCTCCCTGGCCTGGCCGGCCATGGGAGGTGGGAGCTCAGCCGAAGCTCACCCCCCCCCAGCACCGCTGTCATCGACGCCAGTTCAATCGATGGACCTCTGTCTTCTGTGAGAGTTGGAAGGGGGGAGAGACTATGAGGTTTCCCTTGTGATTTTGAAATGTGTTATGATTGTCTACTATGATTTTTTTACCCCTTGTAATTTATATTGTAACGATTGATTTTGACATTTTTATTGGGGTTGTATGTGGTAATATTGTTTTTTTAAATTATTTATTTTTTATTTGCTAGTATGTGTATTATTATATCATTTTAACTTATATGTATATTAATCCTGTTGTAGCCGCTCTGAATCGGCCTTTGGCTTGGGTAGAGCGGGGTATAATACATAATAATAATAACAACAACAACAACAACAACAACAACAACAACAACAACAACAACAGCAGCAGCAGCAGCAGCAGCAGCAGCAGCAGCAGCAGCAGCAGCAGCAATAGCAATAGCAATAGCAATAGCAATAGCAATAGCAATAGCAATAGCAATAGCAATAGCAATAGCAATAACAATAACAATAATAATACCTGTCAAGCCGCAGTTTTCAAAATCCGGGAGCCGGGCATGCATGCACAGTAAGTTTCCAGGCGCTGGCCAGGAAAGGGGTTACTGTGCAGGCATGGCCATCAGAGGCAGTGGCACACATGCACAGTAACCCCTGCACACATGTGCAGTAACTCCTTTCCTGGTTGGTCAAATCACGGGACAGATGCGGGAAGGAGCGTGATGGAGCAGTGAAATACGGGATTTTCCGGCCAATCCGGGATACTTGACAGGTATGGTCCCTAACCACTGGGCTGTGGACCGGTACTGGGCAATGGGCCAGTACTGGACCACGGGCTGCCCAGAAATGGGCAGCGTGGGTGGGTAGTGCTGAGAGCCCCGATGGCAGCCTTATGCCCTCAACATGATCCTCTGGGACTGCCCGGCAAACAGAGCGAGAGCACAGGCTTCAGACACAGCAGATAGGCAAGTGACCGGGGAGAAGCAACATTGGTTTGAAAAGTTTAGTTCAGTGGTTACAACCTACCATTTCATGTAGCCCACCACCACCTCCGCCACACCTGGAAGTGCCATGTGATGGAGGAAGGGCAAAATGGCCGCCCGGCCCCTGAAGCTGTCCGAGGGAGCGTGACCCGGCCCTCTGCTTGAAAAGGTTGAGAACCCCTTGTTGACTACAGCTGAATTGAAGAGAACACAACATATCACAACATTTCCATATGAAAAGACTTGATTAATTGATTGATATAATACAGTAGATATGTGGTGGTGGTGGTGTTATGTTCACATTTTCTCTGATTTTAGAATTGCAATTTTGTAGCATTCTTTTGCATCATTGTTCCATAATGGTAACAATGTGGTTTAATTTCTTATGATTCTTCACTCAGATACTGTATACATTATTTTGCACTTGATTGTTATTATTTTTCGAAATGTGGCTTTTATATGTGGCTTTTTTTGTTCCGTGCACTCCAGTGTCTAGGCATGCCTGCCGCATGTCCATGGAAACTTCTGCTATAAACATAGATGAGTACTGAACCCTAGAGTTGGATACTACTGGCATTTGAGCAAGGGTGACCTTTACCTTTATTTCTAAACCAGGGATTCTCACCCTGCGGCCTGTGGGCCAGATGTGGCCACCGGCACCATTTCATGTGGCCTGCCAGTGCCTCCATCATGCCCGGAAGTGCCGTGTGGTGGAGGAAGGGCAAAATGGCCATCTGGCCCCCGAAGATGTCTGAGGGAGCATGAACTGGCCCCCGGCTTTAAAACGTTGAGAACACCTAAGCTATGCTTCTCCATTGACTAAATGAGGACTATATTGAAAAGGTATGGACCAACCTATTTTAGTCACTAGAGAAGGGGTTCCCAAACCTTTTATGCCATGGGCCTGATTACACCTCCTGGACAGCTGAGCAGGCCAGTCACATGGTTTCCCCCTCTGTAAATGCTGCCATAAACATGTCTGCTTCCATTGCCTCATCGGCATCACAGGCCACATGAAATGGTGCCGTGGACCAGGTCCGGTCTGTGTGCAGTGTAATGAGTCTATCTCATACATTTGTTTCACCTTTTAAGTTGCATCACTGAACTGAATGAACATTTGCACGATATTCTAATTTTCTGAGTTTCACCTGTATATGAGATAGACTCATTACATGCAAAGCAAGATAGTTCAAGCCTTACTTTGTTATACTATTTCTGCTTATTTCTGCTCATGTACCCCATAATCAGCTCATAATCTCATGTATAACAAATTAAGGCATGACATCTCTCGCTTTGCATGTAGTGAATCTATCTCATATATTTGTTTCACCTTTTAAGTGAAATGAATGAACATTTTGCACAATATTCCAATTTTCCAAGTTTCACCTGTAAATAGGGACCATTTCAGTGGGAAGGTAAACAGCGCTCCGTGTCTAGTCATGCCTGCCACATGACCATGGAAACATCTACAGAAGCAGACAGCGCTGGCTATTAGGCTTTGAAACAGAGATGAGCGCTGAACCCTAGAGTCACATACGACTGTCTTTCCATCAAGCGAAACCTTTACCTTTTACTAAGATGAACTGGCACCATAGAAAGACGGACATGGAAACAGCTGTGCAGCTCAGATGTGGAGGGGGAAAAAATCCCAAATATTTCTTGAGAGGTTCCATAGATAAGCATGGAAAATAGATTATTTTCCAGACAAAACTCGAAACGAAAGTGCAGTGCTTGACTAATTTTGGTTTGGCTTTGGTTTCAACACTAGTCTTAGAGTTTGGAAAGAAAGAAAGAAAAAATGAGACTCAGTGTTAAAATCACTGGAGCTGACAGCACTGAAATAAATCTGTTGTGGGTAATTGTAATCCATACTTGCTAAGGAAAAAAACAAACTTGATCTGTTGGAGAGGTTGGCAGCGGCTCTGCTAATAGTCCTTCATATGCTTTGCTAACATAGCAGAAATTTAAGTATGCTTTTTTCTGAAGCCTCACAATCTCTTGTTTGCTAGAGATTTTGGCAGAGAGACCTAAGAACTGCGTGAGATGAGATAAATACTTTCTTAGCCAAGCTTGTGGTGGCCTTGCAGTCAGTTTTTCAGATTCTTCTCCTTATGAAAGGTAAACAGCATTTTACATTTTTTCTGCTTAGTCAAAGGCAGGAGCTGTTCTCTGGGTTTTGAAATCACAGTTTTATAGCTAGTATTTATGCTACTGTATATACTCGAGTATAAGCTGAGTTTTGTAGCCCCCAAATGAGCCCCCCAAAAGGGGCTTGGCTTATACTCGGGTCAGTGACCATGAGGGTCCCAAGACCGTACTTGATTGAGATGCACCAACAATTTAATTAATTGTACCATATGTTCATGTATTTTGATTATTGAAACTCACAAGCAGCTGCTGCATTTCCCAACCTCGGCTTATACTCAGGGCAATCTATTTTCCTGGGGTTTTGGGTCAAAATTAGGTATCTTGGCTTATATTTGGGTTGGCCTATACTCAAGTATACACAGTATTTCAAACTAGTGCACCAAACCCAATCTCCCATTTCACTCTTCACATAGAAGAGGCTTCTATTTTCATAGCGCTATAGTGAACAGCCTCCTCTGAAGCCGATTTCCCCCTTCCTCCAAGGCTTTTCCTGGGCTCTGTTTCACCCTGAAGCGCCTTCTCAACCACTCCAGAGTGGCTGGGGATGCGCTTTGGGGTGAAACGGAGCCCAGGAAAAGCCTTTGATGAAGGGAGCCTCCTCCACAGCCTCTTTTAGGAGAAGGAGGTGGGGCGGGGAGGTGGGCGAGGCCAGCCATTTTTACTACTGGTACGAACCTGCTGATGCCAACCAGATCCCACACAGGGCTAACTAACCACAAGAGAAGTGGTGTGAAGGCAAAGTGGGAAGAGGAGGAGGAGACGGCAGCTCTCTCTCGCACATGCGCCTCCATTAAAAAGAACCCGCAAGCTTTGGGAAAATGTCCCCTTAGTTATCCAACTCTGCCATGTTCATTCAGCCCATTAGCTCCGCTCATCCCCACCCTTGAACTTGGCCTTGCCAATCAGATCACTTTTTCTCCTGTCTCACCAGGGTCTCGATGTTCCAAGTGGTGTTAGCATGGTCCTGCCTTGGACATGGGGCTGCTGGGGTTGGGGGTCCTCATCTCCCTCCCACCTCACCGTCTCTTTCTCACCTCCACCCCAGTTACTCCTCTACCCTCTAACGCAGCCCTGCTGGGACAGGAGGAGGCTAACACACATACTAAGAACAGAGCAGAACAAGCCTCAGTTTATCTCCAGAAGGAGACAAAGGAGGGACATGAAAGGACCAGATTGGAGAGGGAGCAGGAAACCAATCTATAGGGAACCAACATTGAATCCTAATCCAGTGGTCCAATGCCGTTCTAGGCATCCCAACTCAGTGCCTTTTAACCCTTAGATGCCAGGTGGATTCTCCAAGTCTTCCAAAGCAGTGCTATAGAAACGTCCTTTGTATTTGAGTTTTTGTGCTTCTCAGACAGTGGGATCTGTGGCTCCCATCTGATTTTGAGGGGAGGGATCCAAGAGGTCCCTTGCACAGTAACCGCTGGGCTGAATTCCTCCTCTTCCTACCCAGCTCCTTTCAACACCAGCAATTCCTCCACTGGCTTCCTCATTCTCACTTTATTCCCTATGTCCAGGGCTCTACTTTTGTCTTCCTGGCTTTCCTGCTCAGCAATGGCTCCCCTCCTCTTTCCCAGCAAAGAGCAGACTCCCCTTTCCCCCTTTTGAGGGTGGTCTCTCACACCCAGGAAAAGAGGAGGAAAGGAGCGGGGGGGGGGGAGAGGACCACGGGCGCATGCACACACCTGGCAGGAGCCGCTGAGAAGTCGCCTCACTGTTGCCAGTGGCTACAAGAGGAGCATAAGAACATATATAAGAACAGCCTTGCTGGAACAGGCCACAGCCCATCCAGTCCAGCATTCTGTCTCACACAGTGGCTCACCATTTCCTTCAGGGTATTCCCAAGCAGATGCCTTCACCTGCTTAGGATTCCCTGGAAATGGCATTGAGAGATATCCTGCCTATCTCTCCAACCTGGAAGTTGTCCTTAAGTATCCATAATTATAGCCATTGATACCCTTGTCCTCCATGAACTTGTCTAATCCTTTCTTAAAGCTGTCAAGACTGACAGCTGTCACCACTTCCTCTGGCAGGGAGTTCAAAGCCAGCATAAGGCTGGCTTTCCCCCCAATCCAAACCCAGGGCCCCATTCATAGTGGGGGTCTGGGGCACACCGGATATTAGCCCGCTAGCCCACTGGGCCAGCATGGGCCTGATAGCAACATCTCTTCACCCTATTCACTTTCCTTCCCTCCTTCCTTCCTTCCTTTGTTTTGCTGCCCCATCGCCGGAGCGATTCTGGGCAGCTCACAACCAGACATAAAAGCATAACAAACCTCCATACTAAAAAACATATAAATCTAGCCCATTAAAAACCCATTAAAACCCATTTAAAACCCACCCACCCCATCTGCAGAAGAGAGAAAGTTTAAACAAACCAACGGGTGGGGGTCACCTCCCCATCAGCGCCCCACACCTGCCCTGCAGTCTCTTAGGTATCCTGGCCCACTACCATGTAGGGCTTTAGAGGTCATCACCAGCACCTTGAATTGTGCCCGGAGGCAAACTGGTAACCAGTGCAGCTCCCGAAGCAGTGGCGAGGCACGGGCATACTGCCCGCGCCCCATCACCACCCGGGCAGCCACATTCTGGACCAGCTGCAGCCTCCAAATGGTGCTCAAGGGTAGCCCCATGTAGAGCACATTACAATAATCTAGTCTGCATCAACTTATTTTCTTTCTCTTGGGGAGGTACCCTATTATTCCCCTCTTTTGAAGGGGAAGGGAGCTCATCAGGATAGGATGGGTGGGAGACAATGCCCATGGCCCTTCTTGGCAAATTCGTTAGCTACAACTCTGCCCGGTTCATTTTCCTAAGCCTCCCAAGTCAGACAAGATGGGAAGTGAGAAGGACTTCAAAAGGAAAAGGGCAAAAGGTGCAGGATTCCATTACAAATGCCTCCAATCAGTTACCAAAAGTTTGCAGGAATAAAAATACCTTTGTCTACTGCCAGAGGGTCAGTAGGGTGGGGGAAGGAAATCTCACAAGAAGGATCTATCACTACCAGATGCTCCGGCCACAAGATTTGCAAAGTCAGTGCGTGTTGATGGCTTACAGCTCTTTCAATACTTAAGCAAGGAGCCATGCCCAAATCACCAATATCTATAAATAGAGAAATTAGGATTACACAAGGTAGTGGTTCCATAATGGATAGTTATTGATGTGCTTATAGAAATGCAGTCTTAATGGAGGGAGAATAATGCTAGGATACACTAAATCAATGATTACAAAGCTGACAGTGTGTGATAATACAATTCGGTCAGACTCACCTGTTCTATCTTCAGCATCTCCTTTTGTGGATGTAAAAGATATGGAATGCAAAGACATGTTGAAGGGGACTTACGATGTGTTGTGATCCAGCCATCCTCTGACTCCGAAGAGGACCTGGACGAGGGGCACTCCCTGTCCCCAGCCCAGTTCTGCCTGGACCCAAGCCTGAGGATGCCCTGAGCCAGGGATCTCAGCCTGTGCCTGACCCAAGTCGGTTTTTCCCAGCAGCTGACCTGTCAGATCAGGAGCCTAGCTCTGACAGTGATCAGTCCTCAGTCAGGGAGACGTCCAGAAAGGAGCTACACCTGTGATGCAGGCAGGCTAGAGCAGAGCGCCAAAGAAGGCTCCCAGCTGATACGGATTAGCCGGGAGGTTTATAAGCAAGCTTCTTGCAGCCTGCCAGCGTTGGTACAACTCTTGTGTGAAGACCGACAATCTGCTTGACTCCAGACTGCCTGCCTAGACCCTGACTTCTCTGCCAACCCTGGACACCCTTTGGATTAGACTACTGATTTGGACTAACGATAAACTGACCTCAGCTTGCCTTTAGGACTTTGATATATCGACTATCCTCAAACAAGACTCTCTGTGAAGTGCCACAGTGCAGTAATCACGCTTGCCCTGGACAGCGAGGAGAACAAATAGGTTGATCTTAGAAGAAATCAACCCTGACTGCTCCTTAGAAGGTCAAATAGTAAAGATGAAGCTGAAGTACTTTGGACATCAAATGAGGAGAGGACTCACTTGAGAAAGCCTTGATGCTGGGAAAGGTGGAGGGCAAAAGAAGAAGGGGGTGGCCACAAATGAGATAGATGGCTGGATGGTATTGTAGATGCAATGGGCACAGAGCTGGGCAGGTTGAGGAGGATGGTGGGGGACAGAGGTGCCTGGAGGACAACGGTCCATGGGGTCGCAAAGGGTCAGAATCGACTGTGCAACTGAACAACAACAAAGGCATTTGTTGCATTTTTAAATCTGATAATGTCTGAGAATTCCCTGGCTAATGTTCAAACCTGTTCTGTGAGTGTCCATCATGTGTATATAATTTATCTCTGCTGTCTCTCTCTGAATCCTTATTTTGTAGTTTCCCTCTTCCAATTGAAAGCTAACATTAAAATACAGGAGTTAATCTTTAAGGTGTTGCAGCATTTTAAATTTTTTAATTTTTGCTTTTGCTTTGTTTTACTCTCTGATATGCTTACACAGACTAACACGGCTTCCACTTCAAAATGTTCTTATAGCAGGACTCAGAAATAGATTCCAATCCAAGGATGGGTTGTAATCTGTACCAGACACAATTCTGATCTCTCACACACAAACACACACGGTGAGGGAGAAGACTTTTCAGAGATAAGTTAATGAATAGAAGACTTGCCCTCCAGTAGATTAAGGCCAATTAATTAGCCAACAGCAATTGACACCATGCTGATGAATCTGCACCCAGTTTTGTAAACCTTTCTTCTGCTTTCTGCCTCCCCTCCTGATCCCCCTCGCTGCATCTCTGCTTGTGTCAGCTTTAGGGGACTGACAATTTGTTTTCTGCTTTCTGGATAAGACTGTCCTCAGGGGCTGGAAAGATGCTGAAGCTGTCAGCCCTCCCCTTCCTTATGTAAAGCACGGCAGTGTCTCCAATTTCATCTTATCAGAATCTTGCCTGCAGTAGAATTCATTCAGTTGAGATTTTGCTCTAAGGCAAGATGGCTTCCCCTTCTGTTTCCCTCAACCTGGAATCTCAAGTCAACTCAATTTTTCTCTCCTTCTCCTTGATTTATTCATATTTTCATGCATTTCATGTCCAATGCAGTCTCCTTTGCCACTTGCTTTTAACGCATAACTACTCATCTTGGTACAACCGTACTAGAATATTCCAGGATATTAAAGGGATTTGCTGATGGAGTATTAGAAATTGTTCTTTAGGGCTAAGAAAATAATGAGGGAGGGGGCCCTCTGTTAATTGTACATGGAGGGGGAAGGAAATAAAAAGAAGCCATAACAATTACAGTACAGCTCTATATGGGACTGTTAACTATAAAAAAGACCTGGAATTATGATAGGCAAAGTCCTGAAACCATTAGCTTAATGCAAAGGGGATACAAACAAAATATTATGGGTTATTTAGGAAAATGAGCAGAAATAAAGTACATTATAAGAATGAGTGAGATAATGTTTATTTTTCTATTAATGTTGTGTTTGCTACCTTGGGAATTATATATTGTCCAGCATATTCCACTGTGAATATATTTCTGATATAGATGGTATTGTGGAATAGACTTTGGAGAGGTACTGTATATACTCGAATATAAGCTGAGTTTTTTAGCCCCAAAAAGGGGACCTGGCTTATACACAGATCAATGACCATGAGGGTCACAAGACCGTGCCGGATTGAGATGCACCAACCATTTAACTGTACCATATTTTCATGTATTTTGATTATTGAAACTCACTAGCAGCTGCTGCATTTCCCACCCTCAGTTTATAATCGGGTCAATCTATTTTCCTGGGTTTTCAGGTCAAAATTAGGTACCTTGGCTTATATTCAGGTTGGCTTACACTCAAGTATATACGATAGATTTGATAAAAGGAGTCATAAATACATTCCATATAACAGCCACCAAATATCAATGTATATTTCAAGAACAAGATTTGCCCTTGATTTTCAAATTATATCAGAGGCGTACGAGACCTCGTCTTCTCAATTGCATGGTAATGAGCTAGTTATGCTGGTGGATGGACTCAATGGCTGAAATCCAGTAGTAAGTTGCAGCTTTCACCAGGCATGAAATTAAATAAGTAATTTGATGTTGACATCAGAAATTGAAATGGACGTTTTGGCATCCAGTCATGAATAGTCTATCAGGAAAAACATCTTAATGGTTCGAACAGTATGACAGTGGAAACAACTGCCTTGAATGGTGGTGAGCACTTCATTGGAAGCATTCAAGAGAAAATTGGACAATTGCCTGTCAGCAATGCTTTGATTCGGGTTCCTGCATTGAGCAGGGGGCTGGACTTAATGGCCAGTCTACGTGGTCAAAGAAATATTGCTTGCCATCCTTCAAATCATTTTAGATATTCAAATATCCAGATCTGTCTGACATGATCATAGCCAATTTGCCACAACTTGAAAACAAACATATCCTTTTTTATTTTGATCTGGTCTGAATCAGGATAAATCAGTTTGGAATTTTGGATTCAGATGAAGCAGAGCCCAAATCTCTACTTTGGACAGATTAAGCAGCAGGAAGAAAGACCAGCCTAAATGACAGAGACCACATCCATATGCTCATGAAAATATAGTGGGAATACCAAAATCAGACTCCATTCTGAAGATACTAACCATCCTAAATGATGTTTGCTATAGCAGATTATTAGTTAGTGTAGCCCAACATTGTCTACTCTGACTAGCAGGAAGTTCTCAAGACCTTGAAGAGAAAGGGGAGGTGTGAGAAGAACCTTCTCATGGCAGGTGCTAAGAACTATTTACTTATCGTATGATGAATACATACATTGATGTTGATATAACAACAAGCACCAATTGACCATCTCAAGTTCCTGGCTAGAGTTCCACATCCAAGTTTGAAAGCCACTGAAAAGCTTCATCTGTGACACTATGCAAGTCCTCCAGTGTAATATAAGATGAGACCAAACTGCCACGTGCGGCCTCCTGGTCAAAAGCTACATAGAAGAAGATATAGTCCAAACGATCTTCCACAGGAATCTCAAGTCCGCAACATTGGGCCCTCAATTACCATTTGCTAAGGACTAAGCTGAGGTCATGTGGTTGTGATGCTGGGCACATGACAACCATAAATGCAATGACAATGTTTTTTTTGTTTTGGAGCTCCAGTAAGGTTTTCTATTAAAAATAATTATCTCTTTAGGATAATCTTGAGCCCTCCCCCCATGAAAGAGATGTTTTAGTCTAATGAGTGATGTATCCAATGAGAATTCCAACTCACAATACACACAAAAGAATTTGATGAGGAGCTCTGTAAGTCACCTCTGTTTTCTTCCCATGTGCTTGTTTTGTGTTTGGGGGTATGTGAGTCTGCAAGGCTGGGCTCTTAAATGCTTTGTTGCATTATGTTAATTCCTCAGCAGTGCAATCAAATTCATGTCGTAATTAAAGCTGTCAGTTGGAAGGCAAGCCAATAGCTGCGGAAACACAGCATAACAAATGAAGTGAAATGATTCTGCATGTAGCTATACAATGCTTCACCAGGCATGAAATTAAATAAGTAATTTGATGTTGACATCAGAAATTGAAATGATACCCACTGTTCCTCCATTCTGTCAGACCTGCATTAACAATGGCCAAAGTAAATACGAACCGCACAAGCCGCTTCGCCACCTAGCTGCCTCTTGTAATGCACTATATATATGCAAAACTGATGCAGCAGACCTTCAAAGACTTGAAGGATGTAATTTCTTTGGTTTCTTGATAAGCTACTGAATTCAGAAAGGTTGCTTCTTCTGTGTTCCAGGGACCAAACACTCTTTGTATTAAACACAACAGCTGAAGGCCTATTAAAATGCACCCTAGTCGCTTGTTATTTCAGGACTCAAATCCCCCCTGAGACTCCTTTCCCGTTGCTGCGTGTGGGTATCCAAAGTAGCCATGATTCCTTTATTGTTCTCTGATACATTTTTATTTTGCATGAGACATGGAACTGCAGACATTCCCTGTGCTTTCCAAATGAACAAGTATGAGCTTTTATCACACCAATTCTTTTACCAAAGATTAAGAATTCAGGGTTGCTAGCCTCGGGCAGCTGGCTAAAATCCCAGGACATTCCTCTGCTTTCTTAGGTCTCCAGTCCTGGAGATAAATCTCAGGGTGAGCCTATTTGGATGAGGAAAATTTGTTGTGGTAAATATGATTTAATGTCTGAGTAAGGCTGTGAGGAATTTAAGACCTAGCACAAAGAGTTATAACTGCTACCCTGCATTTAGGCACTTCTTACAGCATGGGTGCCCAAACTTTCCAGGCTGTGGGCCGGTCACGTGGTTCAGGGGGCCAGTCACTATGGCCTGTGGCCCCCGACCATACCTGTCAACCTTTCTGGATTGGCTGGGATTTCACGGTTTTCAGCGCCGATTTGCACCATTTCCCGCCCCACGCTGCCAAAACCCCGGAATTTGGCAGCAGGGGAAAGGAAGTACTGCGCAGCCCTTCTGCGCAAGTCGCCTTCTACGCTTGCGTAGAACCCTTTTACGCTTGCGTAGAACCCTTTTACGCTTGCGTAGAAGGCTACACTGCTTGCGTAGAAGGCTACGCAAGCGTAAAAGGGTTCTATGCAAGCATAAAAGCCTTCTACGCATGCGTAGAAGGCGACTTGCGCAGAACTGTTGTGCACAGGTTCTCCGGAGCCGCGGTTGACAGGTATGCCCCTGACTCCAATTCATCCTGCCTGTGAAGCTCTTGTTGCTCCCAGAAGTGGAAGTAAAATGTGCCCATATGCTCAGTTCCAGGAGCAATGAGGGCTTCGTGGGCTGGATGAATTGGCGCTGGGGGCCAGTTCCATAGTTTGGGCACCCCTATCGTACAGGGTAAAAAATGCTGCTCTTTCACCATTGCTGTATTATCTGGTTAGATGGGTTTGGGCTAACAATTTTTCCAGCAGGATGTTTTCAAATCTAGTGTCCCCCCCCCCTCAAGGGATCATTTGTGTAATATCCAATGGATCCGCCCTACAATAACACTATTTGCCACCATGGTGTGTAAGAAATATTTGTGAAGTTTTCTTTAAAAAAGAAAAAGAAAGAAAGAAGCCCACAACCACGAAACATTTCAATCAGCCTTATTGCCCATTGCATTTTGACTCCTTTGATCTGCTCCACTGGTTTCCACTGAAGGAGCTCTCTATGTCCCATCAAAAATATTTTCCAATCTTTTTAACACGTTAGGAAACCTCATTAGCATCTAAACCTCCAGTGCAATGTTCCACTGCTAATTGTCTTCCTTCCCCTTGAGGGTAATATAAGCCAGTGAGGAATCACTTATTTTCTCTAAACTGTCTCTTGGGACCACATTCTGATATGGGCAGCATACAGAGGCCCTAAAGCCCCACTTGTTCTACTGCCAGCTTCCCTCCTTCCCTCCCTACCCCCCTCACTTGCTGTAATTTGAATGCTTTAGCCTAACAGCAGCGATTATTGTGGTTGTTGTTGTGTTGTAAACTATATGAATTGCTGCTGCTGCTGTTAACGTGATTTCAAAATGAAGCCACACTATTATGAAGGATGATCTGCCCTCTATTTTTTTTCCCAATTGTCAGATTTAGGGGTGTTCAGGAGGTTAATGGGGACTGCAGTGGCTCAAGTGGCTAAGATGCTGACTGGAAGGCGGGAGGTCAGCAGTTCAATTCCCAAGTACAGTAATACCTCATACAAAGTCCGCTTCATACAACATTGGATTCATACAACATCGCCTAATTCCTTGAAAAAAGTTGCTTCATACAAAGTCGTGTGACTTTGTATGAGGCATTAGGGTTTTTCCCAGGTTGCATTGTGCCTGGGCAGAATAAAAGGCAGGACACATGTGTGCATTGCTCTTGTGGGTTTTGCATGAGGCAAAAAGTGTTTAGGAGTGGTTTTGAGAGCGATTTTGGATTTTTTTGAATTTTTTCGTCAGAATTTTTAGAAGCATTCCTGGGATTTTTGCAGCATTTTCCAGGTTCTTGGACAATCAGGGTTGTTTGACATGTTTTTGTAATGTTTTTAGCTTTTAGACAATGGTTTCTTAAAGTTCTGTCAGTTTCCTGTCTGTTTCCTTGACTTTGCCCTGATTTCTGTGCTGTTACAGTACAATGTATCTCTATGGAAACGACGTTGTACGAGGCATCGCGGCAAGGATTTGGACCTTGTATGAGGCATCGCGGCTAGGATTTTACATGCCTCATACAAAGTCCAAATCCGTATAAAGTCCAAACTTGTGGAACCAAGTTTGGACGTTGTATGAGGTATCACTGTACTGCAGGATGGAATGAGCTCCCACCTTTGTCCCAGCTCCTGCCAACCTATTCATCCATCCATTCATTCAATTTGTATAGCTGCTACAATCGACATGCGACTCTGGGCATCGTACATAAAATCCCCAATGTTTAATCTATAGAAACCCTTAAAATTCCTAAAAACACTGAAAAACTACCTCCCACCCGCACCAATTACAAATCTAGTTAAAAACTTTTAAAAGCATGAGTGATCCTACTCTAAATGAGCCAGTGGGTGGTGGGTGGGTGGGTGGGGGGTTGATCCCTCTCCACCTCCCCACACCTGCCCTGCCAGCCAGGTTTTCAGCTCTTTCCTGAAGGGCAGCAGCTCTGTCTGGAGTTTGAAAAGCAAGAAATTGCAAGGAGATAAATAGGGACCACTTTGGTAGGAAGGTAAACAGCATTCCGTGCTCTCTGGTGTCTAGTCCTGCCTGCCACATGACCACGGAAACATCTGTAGATGCAGACAGCGCTGGCTCTTTGGCTATAAACATAGATGAGCACTGAACCCTAGAGTTGGATACGACTGGCTTTCGAGCATGGGTGACTTTTACCTATAAGTTAGCCTGTGGAGTAGCACTGGATTTTTTTTTGTATCTTTCTCCATATTCACCCTGTACCTTTAGACTTTTAGCACATATATGTTTAAGGTCAAAGCAGTGATTTCGTGCTACTATAATTTGCATCAAATTATAGAATAACTGGGTTGGAAGGGGGCTTTTATGCCATCAGGTCCAACCCCCTGCTCAATGCAGGAATCCAAATCAAAGCAGACCTGATGGATGATTGGCTTCCAATTCTCTTTTGAATGGTTCCAGGGTTGGAGCGCTCATAGGGTTGCCATACGTCCCGGAAAACTGGGATTGTTCCGGATTCAAGGTCGGAAAAATTATCCCATCCAGTTCAATAAAAATCACGTTAAAGTCCAGGATTTTTAAAACTTACTGATTGTGTATCATAATACACCATTAAAATAAATTCGAACTCTTGCCATCAAACAAGCGATTTGCTGCCACATTGGAGTTGGAGTATACCTGGAGACAAATCTTAATGTCCTTGCCTCACACCACCGCCCGATAAGTGTGACCAGTGTGTTTCCTGGAAATGAGGACATTAAGACTTGACCACAATGTGACTTCTCAGAAGTACAACAGATCATCTTACAGTAAGAATTAACTGTTGTAAATAAATTCATTTATGGATTGATATATTTAATGTGAAAGTGTTTTGTAGCTGTCATTATATTATGTTTGTTTTAAAAAAAGGCAATTTTGTAGATAACCCGCCCATTTTTGTCAAGTATACTTCTGTCCCGGTTTTGTGGGAGAGAATTATGACCATTAAGATGTTTTTTCTTAATATTCAGCCCATATATTGACTCTTGTAGTGCAGATGATTCAGCATCAATTGAGAGCATACCTGTCAAGTATCCAGCATTGGCCGGGATTTCCCATAATTTAGTGCCGCTTTTCCTCCTTTCCCACCTAGAGCCACCGCCATCCCATAATTTGACGTTGGGGAAAAAGTAGTTACTGCACATCCCCTTCTGTGCAGCTCCCTTCTATGCATGTGCATGTCCCTTCTACGCATGCATAGAACCCTTCTATGCATGCGCAGAAGGGTTCTGCGCAGAAGGGGATGCATAGAAGCCTTCTACGCAAACGTAGAAGGGACCTGTGCAGAACGGTTCTGCGCAGGTCCCGTATTGTCTGGAGCCGTGCTTGACAGGTATGATTGAGAGTGTTTCTTAACCCATCCCAATGACAAAGGAGGACAGTCTTGTTGGGTATGGAGAATTTTCAGCAACCAGTCTCACCAAGAAATAAGGTTGTTTATTTTTGAAAATATTTATACCCTGTCTTTCTCCTCAGGATGATCTGAGGCTGTAGTTGCAGCTTCTTTACATGTAAGGTTTCCCTTTCTTGAAAGCCAGTCGTATCCAACTCTAGGGTTCAGTGCTTATCTCTGTTTCAAAGCCAAAGAGCCAGCGCTATCTGCTTTTGCAGACGTTTCTGTGGTCATGTGGCAGGCATGACTAGACACCAGAGCACACGGAGTGCTGTTTACCTTCCCACCCAAGTGGTCCCTATTTATCTACTTGCAATTTCTTGCTTTTGAAATGCTAGGTTGGCAGGAGCTGGGGCAGAGACAGAAGCTTTATTTGTCGTATTTCAAAGAAAAGAAGAAGCGAAAATGTAGTATTTCAACAAGGAAATGTCTAAAAACTAGGTAATACAGTAAAACCCCTACTTACGTAAAAAGTCTGTTCCGTAGGCTATTATGTAAATCATTTTTTTACTTAACTCGAAACAAACCCATAGGAAAAATGAATGTTTACATAACTTGAAGCAAACCTATAGGAAAAATGAATTTTTTACTTAACTCAAAGCCAACCCATAGGAAAATAATATTTATGTAAATCACAACAACCTTACAGGAAAAATGAATTTTTTATATAACTCGAAACAAACCCATAGGAAATTGTATTATGTAAATCAGGACATTTATGTAAATTGGGAAATGGTTTTAGTGCAAAGATCATTATGCAAGTCGAAGTTTATGTAACTCGAGGCATATCTAAGTCAGGGTTTTACTGTATTTCAACTAGGAAATGACTAAAAACTAGGTAATACAACATTTTAAATCACCTATATGCCTTTTGATTGACAAATCAAGACCACATATCTGTGAAATTTGTAATATTTTTCTGCCCACAATTCCACCCACCTTCTTTTTAAAGAAAATGTATTAACGTTGTGGAATAAATTGACAAGCAAAACCAGCCCAGCAATGAAGGAAGGAGCAGACATTAATTATTCCAAAACCCAGTGCTATTTTCTTTTGAAGTCTCCCAGATGAGAGATGCTTCTCCTTCTGTCCTGCCCCCACCCTTGACTGCCACAAAACTAAGTAGCTAGAGACCTGGGCATTGAATACCAGCATGTCATGGAGGTTTGGTTGATGTGTGTCTGTTTAGTCTCAGCATAGGCCAAAATGCCATCATTAATTCATTACCCAGCTGCCTGTCAAATAAATTGGCAATTACACCTACCGCCAGAGTCTAGAATTTCAGCAAATAGCATGTTGCTATCTGTGGAGTTATTGAGAAATGTAAAGGTGGGGGAGGAAATTAAGCGACAACAGTGTGTTTGTTTCACTAGCACATGACAAGGGGCAAGCCCCTTTGGAGTAGCAGGATGGGAATAGAAAAAAAAATCTTTTTTTAAAAGAACCGGTTAATCAAGGATGTGGATTGGAACATGTAAAAACAAAAGTTATATATATATATAAAGATCTGAATTTTCTTATTGTATTTTCTTTCTCTACAGACCTCAGCCCCGTCCAGCTTGGGAACAGGCTACTTTGTAAGTAGATCTCTACTTTCTAAATGTGCATTTTGGAATGGTGCGGAAGAGGATATTGATCAAATTGTGCCATTAGGAGACAAATGATCCATGTAAAGCTGCCAAGTTTTTAAAGTGTCATAATGCCTGTCCTACCACATGTCAGCAACAACAGAATTTGGACAGTGATTGTGACTCTCACTTCTTGTGACTTCCTCTCTCTTCTGCCCAGGTACCGTATATACGCAAGTATAAGCCGACTCGAATATAAGCCGTGTTACCTTATTTTGACCTGAAAAACCCAGGGAAATAGATTGACCTGAGTATAAGTGGAGGGTGGGAAATACAGCAGCTATTAATCAGTTTCAATAATCAAAATACATGAAAATATGGTAAAATTAATTAAATTGTTGGCGTGTCTCAATCCGGTGCAGTCATGGGACCCTCGTGGTCATTGACCCGAGTATAAGCTGTGTCCCCTTTTGGGGGCTCATTTTGGGGCTAAAAAACTCGGCTTATACTCGAGTATATACGGTATTTCTTCCATTACAAATTCCCTCAGGTGTTTGGTCCATATGCAAAATCCTCCTTCCTGGTTTCATGTATGACACCATGTCATTACCCTATTCCAGTGACAGCTAACCTTGGCACTCCAGGTGTTCTTGGATGTCAATTACCAGGAGTCCAAGTCAGCACTCCTGCTGATCAGGGCTTCTGGGAATTGAATTTCAAGGGTACCTGGAGTGCCAAGGTTGCCCATCACTTTCCTATTACTTGTCTTTTCATTTCGTCTAATGGTTTAGCCCAGTTCTTCTCATATTCATCTCTTTCTCAGCCTGTTCTTAAGACAAAAGGCAGTCCATTGTTCTTTAGGTTAATACAGGCATGTTAAAAGAGAGATGTTTTGTACAGTTGATATGTTAGTATTGGATTGATCGGAGATCTGTTGGTATGCTTTAGGTCTGTATTAAACTGATCTGCTCTGGGTGCCTTGAAGGTATCAGCTTAGCTACTTGTGCTTCATCTGAGTTATCTTCTTTCAGATATTGATCCACATGGGTATTTTGGCCAGTTGCACCAATATTCAAAATCACTTTAGAGCTGGATGAAATAGCAGATTAACTGATGAACAAAGTACTTGGAATGTTACTCCTCCAGTAACATATAACCAACTGAGGATTTAAGTAGTTCTGCGGTTTGTGTGTGTGTGTGGGTACTTCACTCACTAATGGTTCAGGTTGTCAGTTTCCTCAACCTTTCTACAGTTGGGGCCACAGAAGTGGTATTGTCTCTGGCTTTAGGATCGCATGTGTATCACATCTGTGGTTGCAAAATGGTGCTGTGCTTTTGAAAATGTTTCTTTGGTGATAGCAGGCCTTTGTCACATGGTTCTGTCTGTGCTCCTTGTCTGTAAAAAAGGAGACATAACCAGTAGCACCGTTTTGGAAATAATATGATCACTAAATTATACAGGGTAGTGAAAACTGTGAGAGATTGTGAGGAGCTTCAGAGGGATCTCTCGACACTGGGGGAGTGGGCAAAACAGTGGCAAATGAGTTTCAACATTAGTAAGTGCAGAGTGATGCATGTTGGGGCAAAGAACCCCAATTACATTTATAAACTGATGGGGTCTGAACTCTCTGCGACAAACCAGGAAAGGGACCTTGGTGTCCTGGTGGACAACTCAATGAAGGTGTCAACCCAGTGTGCCTCAGCAGTGAAAAAAGCAAACTCAATGCTAGGGATCATTAGGAAGGGTATAGAAAATAAGTCAGCAAGTGTCATTTTGCCTCTTTATAAATCTATGTTGAGGCCCCATCTGGAATACTGTGTACAGTTCTGGTCGCCATACCTCCAGAAGGATATTATGGAGCTGGAAAAAGTGCAGAGGAGGGCAACCAGAATGATTAGGGGACTGGAACACCTTCCTTACCATCTGAGGCTGCAACGGTTGGGCCTCTTCACTCTTGAACGACGACGTCTAAGAGGTGACCTGATTGAAGTTTATAAAATCATGCACGGTGTGGACAAAGTAGATAAGGAAAAACTGTTTTCCCTATCGCATAACACTAGAACTAGGGGACACTCGATGAAACTTTTGGGTACTAGTTCTCAAACAAATAAGAGAAAGTATTTTTTCACCCAGAGGATTACTGGTCTATGGAACTCCCTGCCAGAAGAAGTGGTGACAGCTGTCAGTCTTGACAGCTTTAAGAAAGGATTAGACAAGTTCATGGAGGACAAGAGTATCAATGGCTATAATTATGGATACTTAAGGACAACCTCCGGGTTGGAGAGATAGGCAGGATATCTCTCAATATCATTTCCAGGGAATCCTAAGCAGGTGAAGGCATCTGCTTGGGAATACCCTGAAGGAAATGGTGAGCCACTGTGTGAGACAGAATGCTGGACTGGATGGGCTGTGGCCTGTTCCAGCAAGGCTGTTCTTATGTTCTTATGTTCTTAAGATAAACATGCAGTTTGCATGTGTTGTGTGCACTTACATTAGCAACAAATGGGAAATGTTTATTTGATTTATATCCCGCCCTACTCAACACAGGCCGACTCAGGTCTGTACATTCATGGGTGTACATATACATTTCTGCAGTGAGCTTTCAGAAATGCCTGCTATTAAAAGGCAAAAGAGGAATGCTCTTGCAGAGAAAGAAGGTAATAAAAGCTATGAACTCATATGGAAAGTTCCCTTACTTATCCTTTCCTGTTCTTGATGTTCATTTTCCAAAACATGGTTATGAGGTTGCTGGGAGTAAGACATGTTGCCCATCTTTTGTCAATGATGTTAGGCCAGAACTAAAATGCACCAAAGCGTTTTCTGTCGGATCCCTTGGGCAAGGTGAAAACGGAGGGTACATGCCATGGTCTGCCTAGCCAGCAAGTTGTTGATGTAAACGGTTAGCATAATGGTATGCAGTGGCCAGCAAAGAGGTTTGCACCTGGCAAGGTGGTCCCTTGTGAGAAAAATAGGCAGACAGATCTTGGTGCAGAATAAAAACTCAAAGTAGGTTTACTCAGGAAGTAAAAAGGTGGAAGTATATACAGTGCAACAACTGTAACACAAAACAGATATATTCTCCTGGGCTGCTCAGTTGACCTCACTGAATGTTGTGTATTGGTGTTTAATTGCTGTTGGTTTTGCAATCAAGTCTTTGCTGCAAAAGTGCGCCCTTTTTGCAAGGTGGAAACTGTATGTTGTTTTCATTATGTTCTGAGTGGTTCCCGCCCTTCCTGAGAAGATGGGTAATTGTATCTAGTTCTCCCACTTCCTGTTCTGTGTATATAAGCAAGTCACCTCACCCTCATTCTTTGGTCCAGACGACCCCAAGTTATGAGCTGTTAATAAATCACTTATGTTTTGAACTGTTCAAGCTGGTCAGAACATACCTGTCAACCCGCGGCTCTGGAAAAAACGAGACCTGTGCAGATCACTTGTGCGCAGGTCGCTTTCCACGCATGCATGGAAGCGCTATGACGCTTGCGCAGTCCCTACGCAAGCGGCGTAGCGCTTCTGCGCATACGTGGAAGGGTTTTACACTTGTGTAGAACCCTTCCATGCATGCGTGGAAGTGCTCCGCCGCTTGCGTAGGGGCTGCGCAAGCGGCGGTAGCGCTTCCACGCATGCGTGGAAAGCATTTCCCCCCGCTGCCAAATTACGGGGTTTTGGCAGTGCGGGGTGGGTTATGACGTCAATCGACATCAAATTACGGGGTAATCCCGGCCAAATCGGGATGGTTGACAGGTATGGGTCAGAGTCCTTCCTGCGTTCGGACTCAACACTGAGACAGTTCAGTTGTGCTATATACAAGTCCATACAGTTCGGTAGCAGTCCAGTCCAGCAGGGTCAATGCAAGCTGTAATTACAGACAAAGGCAAAGAGTTCTACAACTTCTGTCTTCCTGGTGGAGGCTTACACCCAAGTAGTCCTTCTTTAAGTTCCAGCAAGCACAGATGGCATATTAGGCAAAAGCCATCATCAGGATCAGTACAAAGATTCAGTCCTCGTAGCAGGTTCTGGAAGACACAGGAATCTTCATCCAGACTGTCAGCAGAAGAAGTTGAGCATTGTAGCTGGATGTCTGGAATCCTGCTCTGACCTAAATACACTGGCCCATGGAGCACACCTGGGAAAAGTCCCAGCACCTGTGTGCCCCTGCAGTAGGGTTTTAAAGGCATCACAGACACAATATGCTTTGCAACCAGTTAGGGTGTGAGGTGAAGACTTACATCTCCTAACACAGGTGACGTGATATCCAAAAGGCTAAAAAAACTGCATGCAAATGGACTTGATTTCTCAGGTCCATTTGCATGTGTGGAATGTCGCCGTGGAGATGTCTACTAATGTGCAGACTCCTTGCTGAATAACGACTCCAAGGTATCAATGAGGAGGTGTTTCAAAGGAGTGGCTCATGCCACTTGTTGCACGAAGAAGACCATATTTCTCATTTAGAGAAGAACAGGATTCCTAAGGTGGCAAGGTGAACCCTCCTAATACCAAATGACAATTAGAATGACATTGAAATATATGGCGAATAACTTTCATGGGACATTGAAAGACTCTGAAAATTACATGGAAGGATGCCGAAGTACTTGCCTGAGATAAAAAACATTGGAGATCCCTTGCTGCTTGATATGCTAGCACAGCATGGGATGATCTAAATCTAAGTTGTCATAAAGCCAATTCAGAGTGTGGGAACTGCTTCCTTGGCTCTGAAGTGTAATGTGTGTGCTTTATTCTTTTTTAAAGGCAATGCTCTGGAGCAAACAAGGTACTAAGACTACTTTCAGCTGCTGCTAAATTATGTCATAAATTTGTGTCCCCCAGTCCAGACCTCAGTCACAGAAATGTTTCCTGATTTTGCAAGCTGACAATGGAGGCTTGTGTGGCAGGACTGGGGTGAGATTGTGGGTTGTCATTTTGAGTCTGAAATGTCTTTTAATACTAGTTTGTGAACATGGTAGGCATCTGTGTAGGATTACTATTTAATGCACTTAGAAAGATGAGATTGGTGCAGGTGGATGAGATTAATTAATCTTTTAGGAGAAAGGAGTGATTGGATTGTTTTGACATTTATTCTTCAGCTATGGAGCCATATGCCTCACCAATTCCCCCACTGAGGAATGCTTTAATTTGTACCCAATCTGGTGCATCTGGAAAGCATACGTTTTGAGAACACTCCCAGAGGAGGACGTTTCTCAGCTGCATTCACAACAGTAGATCTGAAAGCAGCTGTTTGCCCTGTTGTGTAGGTGCCTCTGGGATCTTCACGGGGTGCAATGTAGCATTGCCATTCCAGACGCCCTTCCTTGGAGAGCTGAGCCAGAAGCAGCTGCGTCACAGCAGCATCATGTATGGAAAGCCACTGTCATTTCCCCTGCAATCTTTGCCAAGAAGCTCTTTATGTTTCCGAGCAACAGACCAGAAATGGTCCACTTATGGCAGGAGTTCTGGGCCCAGCCCATGACACCATTTCATGTGGCCTGCGGCCACCCTCGCCACTCCCAAAAGTGGAAGCGGATGCATTTACGTCAGCTGTAAAATGCACCAGCACATATGTAAGTGTGTCCGGGCCTATCGTAAACACAGAAATGGGCACATTTATGGCTGTCGTAAATGCACCTGCTTCCGCTTCTGGTGGTGCATGGTCCAGCCCACTCAGCTGTCCGGGGGCATGGTCACGCCCTCGGCATAAAAAGGTTGAGAACCCCTGATTTAAGGCTTTGTATTATGTGAGGTGTGCGGGACTGATTGAAGTTTATAAAATCATGCATGGTGTGGACAAAGTAGATAAGGAAAAACTGTTTTCCCTATCGCATAACACTAGAACTAGGGGACACTCCATGAAACTTTTGGGTACTAGTTCTCAAACAAATAAGAGAAAGTACTTTTTCACCCAGAGGATTACTGGTCTATGGAACTCCCTGCCAGAAGAAGTGGTGACAGCTGTCAGTCTTGACAGCTTTAAGAAAGGATTAGACAAGTTCATGGAGGACAAGGGTATCAATGGCTATAATTATGGATACTTAAGGACAACCTCCGGGTTGGAGAGATAGGCAGGATATCTCTCAATGCCATTTCCAGGGAATCCTAAGCAGGTGAAGGCATCTGCTTGGGAATACCCTGAAGGAAATGGTGAGCCACTGTGTGAGACAGAATGCTGGACTGGATGGGCTGTGGCCTGTTCCAGCAAGGCTGTTCTTATGTTCTTATGACTGTGGTGCCTTAGTGGTTAAGATCTGAGAGCTACTAATAACACTAAACAAGACATATTGGGTTGGAAGATACTTGGAAATGCTTCTCTCATCTCCAGTGTACAGCTCAGGAAGCTGGGCACTTAAATATATTTTGCCTGCATGAAAATGCTTTATCTGTTTTGAGAGAGATGCATTTACAAAAAGGCACCCTGGTGATATGCTGTTTAGGTGTGTTGCAGTTAATAAACTCATATCTTTAAAGTGTGTGACTGTGAAGCTCTTATAAAGGAAAGTACATGTTATCTAGCACTTGGCGCCATAAGTCATGTTTAACAAATCTTTATTTCAACGGCTGGGCTAATGACAAAGCAGTTAACTGTAGTGGATACAACTGTAAAAAGAATATCTTATAGTTCACTAGCTAATTACCCAGCCTTGCTCAGGTTGTTTTCTCCTTTAAAGCAAGGATGATGTGGCTTGACTGCAGTTTTACTTTTCCGCCCGGTGGCGCCCCCGGCCCATAAACATTAAGTTCTGTCAAGCCGCAGCCTCTTTTGGTCAGCGAAAGGAGGCCGCAGCTTGACAGAACTGTACGTTTACGGGCCAGACACCGCACCGCTGAAGAAAGCTGTGGCCACTCATCACAGCCACAGATTTCTTTAGCGGCGGCATCTCCCTGCGGAAAATTCAAGCTGCTGGCTTGACTGTGCTGTGCATGCACAGTACTGCTGTTTCATTGCTGCTTCCCCAGCCAGTGGGTGTGTCCCCTTTGCATCCCACATTGGGGAGCATAAACCCCCAAATGGGTTTTGAGACCCCTACAGTGCTGATCTCACAAGCCCAAGGTATGTATGTGCTAACGTTCAGCGAGATTGTGAGTTCCTTTGGAGCACATACAAACCCACATCTCTGTTTTATAGATATAGATTATTTCCTATGATAAATTGTTAAAGTAAATGTTTACAGAGATTTGAAATTCAACAAACTTTCAGAATTGTTAAATATGACAACTGGAAACTCAATAGGTCTCAGTATTATACATATCAGACAAGAAACAAAATAAGATAAAAGTAAAAACAGGGGGGAAATAACGACAAAAATGCTGAGGCACTTTAAGGAATAACTGCTATATTTTCATGTAAAGTTCCATAGACCAAGTCCACTTACTCAGATATAAGAGTGGGGCTACATAGCAGTCATTTGTATCTAGCCTCAAAATAAAGAGACAGTGATTGGGTTGGACATGGGTTGCAAATTGTATGAGTCAGCAGGGAGTTTCCCACCTTGGAATGACCTGATAAATTCAGTTCTTTTCCAATGGAGATTATATCAATAACTATGGTACAGGGGTAGTGTGAGATTCAATTTTTTTACTACCTACTCTGTGAGTGTGATATGGTGGGTGTGGTGAGGGGGGAAGCCCTGAGTTGCACCCGTATTAGGACTACTTTATTTCAAAACCTGGCTGGGCGGGGCCAGCTGGAATTTCTGCCACCAGTTCTGGCGAACTGGGGTGGACCTGCTGAATCCCACCACTGTGGGTGGATACAGGAACCTGAGGCTATTGATAATGGTGCAGATGCAAATTGTGTGAGTCAGTGTGGCATTTCACACTTAGTGATATATCAAGACCCTAGTATGAGATCTGATATGACATCCAGTGAACTTTGTTCTCGGAAGCTTGTTTGGAAAAAGAAATAGTGGTTGGAATCAGAGAATGACTGGGTTGGAAGGGGCCTTTTACGCCATTGAGACCAACCCCCTGCTCAATGCAGGAATCCTAATCAATCACAAAAAGGCCAAACGGTGTGAAAAGTTCAATAGAGCATAAGAAAAACCGTTTGAGGCAAAAAAACATGAATAATGTAGCTAAATATCCAAAATATACTGTTGTTAATCGTACTCTTTCATTGAGTTTATAAAAATGTGAAGTAAATGAAAAACAAATCCAATCCACGTTCTTCACTGGTCAGAAAACCAGCCTTTATTCCAATAAGTCTAGATGTTAAACATCCTCAGGATAATCATCAAAATAATTCATAATCGTCAAAATAATCAGTCATAAATCATCAAAGCCATTCTGGTAAACTAGGCTTTTCCAACAAGTTCTTCTTCATGATTTCTAAAAAGTAATACATGCGATGATTATATGACCTGAGATAAACTCACAAAAATATTAAATAAATAAACATTTCCCATTCAATTGATACTTGAAGTCTGTACATATCAACTGCTTTAACAATTACTAAGTACTTTAATGGTGAAAAATGAACTCTCTACAGAATTGATTTTCAAACGATACATTGATGATCTTTTTTTCCTATTTGATTCTTTTTACATTTCACCTTTTATTCCATGGATCAATAATTAGGACAACAACCTCAAATTTTCCCATTACATGGACTCTACCTCTATCTCCTTTATAAACTCAATGAAAGATTACAATTAACAACAGTATATTTTGGAACTATTTAAGCTACATTATTCATGTTTTTTGCCTCAAACGGAATCCTAATCAAAGCAGATCCAACTCTCTCTTGAATGCTTCTAGAGTTGGAGTACTCACCACCTCTTGAGGCAGTTGGCTGCATTGTCGTACTGCTCTAACTATTACATTTCCCCTGCTATTCAACCTATATCTGGCTTCCTATAGTTTGAGCCTGTTATTACGTGTTCTGGCCTCTGGGGTGATTGAGAACAAATCCATCCCTTCACCTTTATGACACTCTTTTGTGTCTCTGTGAGTGCTATCATCATATCCCCTCTCAGTCTCTTGTTGTCAAGGCTAAACATGCCCAGTTCCTTCAGTCTTTCCCCATATGACTTGGTTTACAGCCCTCTGATCATCCTTCTTAGCTTTCTCTGTACGTGTTATAATTTGATGGCATCTTTGTTAATTGGAAAGGATCATAGAATGAGAAAAATAACAGGAGGTAACAACAATCTGTATATTTCACATTTAGTAAACCAAATTTGGGAGGGGGCAAGTTTGGGAGTGAAAAGTTTTCATTAAATAAAAAAGCAACTGATTCTTGGGAGACAAGCTATGAGAAACCTGGGGAACATAGTTAAAAGTAGAGGCATCACATTGCAAACAAAAATTCGCATAGTCAAAGCAATGGTATTCCCGGTGGTAATGTATGGTTGTGAGAGCTTGACTATTAGGAAAGCTGAGCGCAGAAGAATAGATGCCTTTGAGATGTGGTGTTGGAGGAGAGTTTTGAGAGTCCCCTGGACAGCAAGGAGAACAAATAAGTCAATCTTAGAAGAAATCAACCCTGACTGCTCTTTGGAAGGTCAAATAGTAAAGATGAAGCTGAAGTACTTTGGACATCAAATGAGAAGAGAGGATTCACTTGAGAAGGCGTTGGTGCAGGGAAAGGTGGAGGGCAAAAGACGAAAGGGGCGGCCAAAGATGAGATGGCTAGATGGTATTGTAGACACAATGGGCACAGAGCTGGGCGGGTTGAGGAGGAAGATGGTGGAGGACAGAGGTGCCTGGCAGGCAGTAGTCCATGGGGTAGCAAAGGGTTGGAATCGACTGTGCGACTGAATAACAACAACAAGTTTTCATTCAGTACATGAGGATGAACAGGCCATGATTCATATTGTAGTGTTCAGTAGGACATAATCCCAAAGAACCACACATTGGATTATTACAGCCTTAGTGCCACACATTTTGGGAATGAATCTAATAGCAAGTGTGGTCAGAAACATAACTCTTAATTGATTTTGGCCTTATTAGGATCTGAAAACCCTAGTACAGCACATCAAAAATGGAGCCAAGAACTGGGTTAATCAGGATGACCCTTCAGGTAATGACAGTGAACTTGGCTTATCTGAAATGGTGTACATGTTCATTTTTATACTACAGAAACCACAGAAAATGCATTGCCTGTTAACGGTGAATGTAATGGCCCATGTTTATCCCGTAAATACATCTCACACAATAAAATCTATCTTCACATCAATTAATTTTTATGTTTGTTAGCAACAGTGGAGGCCCCAGTGTATTACAAAGAAAGTAGAAATGGCCACTGAAATAAAGGAGTAAGTACGAAGCAAATGAAGCAAATACAGGGGTTTGCAGCATGAATGTAACTAAGCAAGCAAGCAAGCAATATATTTCCTGATCTTCTTAAAAAGCATAGTTGTAGGATCTGGCAAATGCAAGCCCTCACAATCAAAATATATCATACTTTCCATTGGTAAATAAGGCTGCTCCAGTTTAGTACTGGTAGGCTATTAAAAGTGTTTGGTACTTAAGGCAGAAAATCACACCATTTTACTTCACTGTACTTTGCTTTCCTGCTGGTACAAATATAACAATAATAAATTACCTGTATATACTCAAGTATAAGCCGACTCAAATATAAGCTTAACTATCTAATTTTGACCTGAAAACTCAAGAAAATTGATTGACCCGAGTATAAGCCGAGGGTGGGAAATGCAGCAGCTGCTAGTGTGTTTCAATAATCAAAATACAGTAGACCCTTGCATAACGACATTACTTGGTTCCCCAAGTAGCGTTGCTAAGTGATTTTTGTTGTTATGCGGGTTTCTATGGAGTTTCCCACATAACGACTTTTTCAGCGTCGTTTTCCGGATAATGATGGTTATTTTAGCGTCATTGTCAGGACAACGACACTAAAAATGTTGTTATGCGGGGGAACACGCATAACGTGTTATGCAGGGGTGCATAACGACGCATTGTTAAGCAAAAATGATGCCATACAAACGCGTTGTTATGTGAGGGTTGACTGTACATGAAAATATGGTAAAATTAATTAAATTGTTGGCACATTTCAATCCGAAGTGGTCTTCGGACTGTCATGGTCATTGACCCACGTATAAGTCATGTCCCCTTTTGGGGGCTCATTTGTGGGGCTAAATAACTCAGCTTATACTCGAGTATATATGGTAAATAACTAAACAGTTGCTGAATTTTCATGGTACCTGGATGTTTGTCCAACCATCACCAGCCACTACTGGCCTCAAGATACTTCGTAGTTCTTCTTGCTGTGCCATCCTAAAGTTTTGGGGCCCTATGACATCTGGGAAATTACCCAGTGTGATAGAGTGGCTCTTGTGAGGGAGCTAGGATTCAAAAGGATTCTGTTCAAGTTCTTGCTTGGCAATGAAAACTGACTGGGGTTAGTGGAATTGGTAAAACCACTCCTTAAATATCTTACTTACTTTGAAAACTCTCTTGGGGTGGCTACAAATTTTTTTGTACTAAGAATGCTATAGTGTCATGATGGCAAACCTTGGCACTCCCGGTGTTCTAGAACTTCAATTTCCAGAAGCCATGATTAGTAGGAGTGCTGACATGGGCTTCTGGGAATTGAAGTCCAAGAACACCTGGAGTGCCAAGGTTCGCCATCACTGCTATAGTGGATAGATTGTTAGATTAGGACTCTGAAAACCAGGGTCCAGCAGATTGTGACCCCAGAATCTAGGAGAGTTAGCTGTTTGGACCAGAACTACAGCAGTCCGTGAACGCTTGTGCCAAATAAAATTTATTTTATTGATATGTTGCTGGGCCACAAGAAGTGGAGGTTGGTGTCTGCATTTGTGGGGAAATCTTCTAGTATGGAAGTAAGGAACTGTCCAAGGGCTGAGCCCCTTCGGGAATAGAATTTAACAACTTGATTAATACCTGTTTAGTTTGGACTGCAGTGGCTCAAGTGGCTAAGACGCTGACTGGAAGGCGGGAAGTCAGCAGTTCGATTCCCGAGTACTGCAGGACAGAATGAGCTCCCGTGTTTGTCCCAGCTTCTGCCAACCTAGCAGTTCGAACGCAAGACATTGCAAAAAGATAAACAGGGACCACTTCGGTGGGAAGGCAAACAGCGCTCCATGTGCTCCAGTGTATAGTCATGCCTGCCATATGTCCACGGAAACGTCTCCAGAAGCAGACAGTGCTGGCTCTCCGGCTTTGAAACAGAGATGATCACTGAACCCTAGAGTCGGATATGACTGGCTTTCATTTCACCAATTTTATGGGCATGTACAACATGGCAAGCATAGGTTGGAAAATTATCTGGTCTGGAAACTCTATGCTTTTCTATCTCTGACAGCACAATATCTTAGAGCAGTGATGGCAAACCTTGGCACTCGAGGTTTTCATGGACTGCAATTCCCAGAAGCCCAGGTCAGCACCCCTGCTGATCAGGGCTTCTGGGAATTGAAGTTCCAGAACTCCTGGAGTGCCAAGGTTGGCCATCACTGGTCTTAGGCCATCCATGAAAACCTATGTTTCACCTCTTTCCATGCAGCACAAATGATAGGAAAAGATCCTTTTAGCAAATGTCAAAACCTTGGCATGCTAAAAATCACATTCCCAGCAAGCCGGCAGCCCACCTCCCCCATAACCTCTTGCCAGTCTCTCAGTGAAGCTTTGTTTAAACACACTTTTAAAAGGACTCCAAGGCAGTTTTTAGCATAATCAAACTTGATTATTTTTTGTCAACTCCCTCTTGGAAAGATTACAAGGTTTATTCAAGCAAGAGACAGCCCAACATTAGCTGTCACTCCAGATTCAGTCTGTCAAACTCTCTTTATTACTATGTTGGACCCTTTTCATTATTATTATTTTCCATTGGGCTGGAATAAATATATTCTTTGCTCATCATCTCTTGTGAAGCAACGTCAAAGGGATTATTATTTTCATGGTTATTTTTCTTCAGTCATTCACCACCACCTCGGCTTTCCTTCCCCTCCTGATCCCTCCCTCCCTCCCTTTACATATGACATAAAAAAGGCAAACGTGAACCTGAATAATAAAAGATTTGCTTCATTGACAGCCAAACATACATTATGGCACTTTGGGTCAAGTTGGAGTGATTGCAGAGCAGTTAAGCTGTCAGAGACAAAAGCCTTCGTCTTGTGAAGGGCTCCATTTCAGAGCATTAAAACTGAGTGTTGCAAAGCACTGCCTCCATTAGTTATGCTTATGGCAATGCCATATTTTGGACAAGAGTGTAGCCGGGTCTCTAAATAGCCATAACACAAAGGGAGAGAAGGAATGGAGTCTGGCACCTCCAGAAGTATGTACAAGGCTGTTGTTGTAGTAGTACAGATTTCATCACTGTTCAGTTGAGTTTTTGCATCCAAAGAAAATCAGAATGCTTTTCCTAGCCATCTCTCATCTGTCCGCTCTGTAACTGGAGGGATTGCTGAATGGAGTAAATATAAGCAAGCAAGAGAGAGGGAGCTCTGCCTTGGAAAAGTCCAGTTGTCTACTTCGATAAACCTGTAGGTCTGCCCTTCCCTCCTCCTCATTTTTAAATCTTCTATTACTTTGTTTACAACATTTACTATGGTTACAATGGCTACGGGCGGATGAGCCCCTTTTAGGTTAGGTGATGGTCACCCTCAGTGGAGGAAGTGCCACTGGAAACCATCCTATTGGGCCCAACGGCAAAATGAGCGGGGAGGAACTCTGATTCCCAACGGTCATGGAGGCGGAAGAGGCCATGCCAGATAGACTAGCTGTGAAGGCCCTCTTGTCCATGTCCTCAAGGCTGCGGCAGTCCATTGCAGTCTTGGTGTTAAATCCTGCATGTCGCGCTTCATGTGTGCCGTGGGTGATGGCTCCGAGATCGTAGTGTGTGGGTCACTTCATGGCAAGATGGGATCCACCTTAAACAAATTCATGCCAGTGACATTTTTCCTGTTGCAGGGGAAAATGCATTCTCGGCAAACCTGTCAACCGCGGCTCCGGCCAATCCAGGACCTGCGCAGAATGGTTCTGCGCAGGTCACCTTCTACGCATGCATAGAAGGGTTTTACACTTGCGTAGCCCCCTTCTATGCATGCGTAGCCTTCTACACAAGCATAGAAGGGTTCTACGCAAGCGTAAAACCCTTCTACGCATGCGTAGAAGGCAACCTGCACAGAAGGGCTGCGCAGTACCTCCTTTCCCCAGCTGCCAAATTCCGGGGTTTCGGCAGCGCGGGGCGGGAAATAGTGCAAATCTGCGCCGAAAACCAGGAAATCCTGGCCAATCCAGGAAGGTTGACAGGTATGATTCTCGGATACGAGTTGCAGTCGATGCCGACTTTGTTTACAACAACAAAAATGTTCGAGCACCAGGGGTGGCTATCCCAGAGGGGCACCTTTGCCCACCCATCCCTTTGGAAGGAGACAGTAATATTCACGCCTTTTTGTATCTTTATAACAGTCAGGAGGGGAGGAGACATTTCCCTTTATAACGGACCACAAGTCCCCTCCTCACCCTTCTGTAACTTTGCTCCAGGGGAAAAACCTTTCCTGCCCTCCCTCCTTACCTATTAGTGTGATTCTTCCAGTCGCTTTGGGGCAGGTGGGATTTTTTTGGTGTGATCCCTGACTGGCTGTTGGGGTCACACATTTTTCAACCCACCCCACACTGTTAGATTTGGGTGAGTGTTTCGGAGGGATTTATCCTTATTCTACGGGCGGGTAGTGCGGGTTTGGTAATAATTAACATAATTAGCATATAATTTTCTATCTGGGCAGATGGAATTAAGTAATCTCACAGTGGGGGGATTTAGGGATACTTATTTATTTCATAATTGGCTAACCATGATCAGAAGCCTGGACAGCCTTCTGGTAACAGTTTTATTCTCCCAATCTGGGAATTGAGATGTGGCCTGGCCCTGGGCCACTTCTTGTAATTTAGTTAAGGGCATTAAAAGGATAGCAAAATCTATTTGTCACCCACGCTACTTTGGCCCCAGTAACCTGTTTCCAGTATGTTTTTGGTTAATAAAGTCGTATTGTGACTTATCTTAGTCTCCTTACTTGAAGGGTGTCGGGCAATGATTGCAGTCTTCTGTCCAGTTCTTCAAGAAGAAGCAAGTCTCCTTCTGCCATTTTTTATTCAGATCAATGTCTGACTGGGCCTTGTGGGTCACTGTTTCAGTGAGATGGACATTGTTTCCATTGCCTAGAATTGAATCCTACCTATATTTGCTTTCATGAGGTTCATTTTTTACTACTATTACCCTTGACATATGGATCGATACAGCGGTCATTCTTCACAGGCTTTGGGATAGGAGAAGGAAGCCCCTGGGCCAGGGGCCACATCTGGCCTGTGGGAGGTGCCATTTTGGCCCACGGAGGATGCAAGGGATTCCCCCAGGACACCGAGTGCACCCTCCCAATTGGACGGAGAGAAAAGAAAGGTTGAATCTTTGCTGTCTTCAGATAGAGATCATGCCAAGGTAGAAAAACTGCCCATGAAGGGCTCCTGCTGGCACACTGTGCAATCAGTCAAGACCCATGTGACTCATTGTGCAGTCAATCAGCTTGCATTGTGCTTAGCCCAGCACATTTACAAGACCCAATGTTATGTTACACCTTGACAAACGTATCAGAATGGAGGAGGAGAATATGTGCAACTCTGTCCTTGTTTTTGTATGTGTACCAGCTTGTTCTTCCAAACTCCCTTGTCAAGCACTTGCAAGTTTTATATATTATTTTTAATATGTAAAAGAAGCTGTAAAATGTCTTACATTGTTTATGTGCATTCTCCAGGTAACAGTAATTTATCCCAAAAATTCATGCAGAGCTGTTGTTGTTTAAATCCTTTTGTACACACAGAATTATCACTCTTATGTTCCTCTTGCATTTAATTTGCCTCCATTTAATTTTATTCCACTTTATCCCACTCCTACCTTGGTATGGCTATGCCAATTTGCTACGACAGCTCATTCAACTGATAAAGTGGACTGTGATCCATGAAAGTGTATGCAGTACTAAATAATCTTATGCTGTTCTTGGAGGTGCTGCAAGATTCTTTCATGTTTCACTGTTAATTGTACTTCCTATTATTTCCTTTATGAGATCCTGTACACCAGGGGTGCACAAACTTTTTGGGCCATCGGCCAGTCACATGGTTCAAAGGGCCCAGGGGCTGGATCCAGCCTATGACGCCAATTCATCCGGCCCACGACATCCTTGTTGCTCCTGGAAGTGGAAGTAAAACACGTCCGCATGGGCATGTTTTACTTCTGCTTCCAGGAGTGATGAGGGTGTTGTGGGCCAAATTAATTGGCATTGTGGCCGGGATCTGGCCCCCAGGCTGTAGTATGAGCACCCATGCTCTACACCTTCTTTATGGGATAAATAAATAAATTATTTATAATTATAAATATTTATTTATTTATTGTTTGTTTGTTTTAAAGCACAGAGAAATGCAATTCAGAGAGGAGCAAGAATGTTCTATTAACAAGGTAAGGCAA
Organism: Bradypodion pumilum; assembly: GCA_035047305.1. NCBI lineage: Eukaryota > Metazoa > Chordata > Lepidosauria > Squamata > Chamaeleonidae > Bradypodion > Bradypodion pumilum. The sequence goes on along the minus strand of JAWDJD010000017.1, from coordinate 6,924,754 downwards.
TCTGCCTCCCCGCACCTCAAAAATATGGCCTGCCATTTCCAAAAGCATCATCCTCAATAACCAGTGATCAGGTATAACGGAAGCTGTAATTCAAAACATCTAGAGAAAGACAGGCTATCTCTTCATGTCAGCAACAGTCTACCCAATGAGAAGTTGAATCTGTGAATTAATTTTTTTTTAAAGTGCTGAGCTTTTGAAAGAGATTCAGACTTTGTTGAATCTTCATATTATTCATAAGTTTGTAGGGCTACGCAGAAAGCACTTTCTCGAAAACTGTGGTATTTTTGAACCACAATCGGGCGTACCCTAGTAATGGCAATCTTGTGTTGCTGGTTAATCTTTCTCACACTAGGTCAGGCGAAAGGTACCGCAGACTGAACTCACCAAAAGGTGCCTTCATTTACCTGGCTTCTTGTGTTTGTTGAATGGGGGATAGTATCATACAGCGTGCTGCCTTTTCACATTCATTTCTAAGAAAGGGGCCAACAACGTTTGGGGACTTCCAATGATAAATTTCCTGTCTTCTTGCACAAGATACCAATGCATGTGCCTGAAGAAGTGGTCTCGAATCAAGAAAGCTCACGCAATGATTGATTTTTAAAGTGATCCAATAAAGATGGATGTTTTTATAGCATTTTTACATACTGAAGCCTTTCATGTTGTGACTCGTAAGCCACCATGAGAAGTAAAATCAATAATTGTTGTAGAATAATGAAATATTAACCATGGTCAGAATAGACCCATTCATTCAGGTATGTTTATATAAGTGTTGACTTACCCATTCAGCAGTTGATTCAATGGGTTTACTCTAAGATGGGAGTGCCAATAAGATACTGGCTAATATTGCCATAAATTGCACACAACCACAAACACTTTACAATTCTTGGTGTTTAATGGTCAAATCAACACAGTTGTCTTCTAAGTGCTCAGCATATCAACACAGGTTTGTTCTTCCATTTATTTATTTATCATATGATGAATATCTACATTGATGTTGATATAACAACAAGCACAAATTTACCATCTCAAGTTCCTGGCTAGAGTTCCACATCCAAGTTTGAAAGCCATTGAAAGGCTTCATCTGTGACACTATGCAAGTCCTCCAGTGAGCCTCCAAGCGCGCGTAAAGGATACCTAGATATAATATGGTCCATGGTTTGGTCTTCTCCACAGTCACATTGGGGAGAGGACTTCCGTCCCCCTGTGAACAGAGTGGCTTCGCATCTGCCACAGTGTAACACAATGAAGTATATATACCCTGTGCTTTATTCTCATTCAATATGGCGATTTCAGATCAGGGGGAGAGAAAATGGAATGTAAACAATATGAGCTTCATGGATTAGAAGAAATGAAACTTAATGTGTGATTGACATGTCTTATTGTAAGATCATTGGTTGGAATCCCTAAGGGAGGAGATATAACCCAGAGACACATGCACACATACTGAGACATTCTCTTGGATGCTGTGCTTTTAAACTGCAAAAATGTAGAAACTTGAGAGAATGGGGGGGCTGTGGGCTATCCCTTAGAGAACCAGTTTGTTTTATTTACTTGCTTTGAAATGCTTTCTAAGCTTTTGCTGGACTGTATCCTGAATCTTGCTATGCTTTCAATATATTGCTAAAATACCTGAAGAGACTTGAAGTAATTACTTGGCACACGTTAGCTGAATCTACACTAGTTTCACGTGCACCCTTTGGTCACTATTTAGATTTTGGTCGGGAGTGACTGGGTACACTGATAGGAGAAGCCTGAACTGCTGGGTCCGATCTGGGCCGGGGAAGCAGGATCAGGCGCAATCTCATCACCAGGAGGCCGGAGGACTATCGAGTCCTACCTGGGAGTAAGTGGATTGTTATACACAGCCAGTCCTCACTCTGTTCAACATCCTCCACTGCTGTCTTGGAAGGGAAAATCTGGCCGGCCATTCATGTTCTTCCATAAAATGATGTAAAAAATGGAGAAATTGAAAAATATTTAGAGTGGAGAAGGAGGACATGAAATTGCTCTCCTACTATGGATCAGCTGGTTTTGTAATGCCTGTTCCAACTCATTCTATGGTTCTGTGAAGCAAAACCCAGTAGCATTGTACCCGGAACATTACCTAGGTCCACTGCAGTTGCATTTGGCTCACATCCCTCATTAAAGGGGAGACATATTACACAAACTGACATCAGGCCAAAGATGGAAATGCGGAGACAAGTTAGTAGGTTTCCACCTTCCAGGTTTGGGGTGGGTTTGGAGATGAAAACATCTTCTGATTTTATGAAGAAAATGAATTGCATCATGGGGGAAAGAAAAAGTCCCAGTCCTTTTTCTTAGCATTTTGTGTCAAAGTACACAATCACCGTCTCATAAAATGTAGGGCACCGGATTGAATTACCTCATCAAACTGCTGCTATCCTCTGTTAATGGTAATTGCGTGGATCTAGCGGTTTTTCTTAGTGCCTTGTCAGATATTTGCCTCCCACTGTTTTTCAATTCAAACCTTTTGATGAAAATATTCCCAGTACTTCTTTAAAGCAGACACCCGACTGTCTCTCTTGACAAAGGCAAGGTCTCTAAATCAGTTCCTGGTAATTTGTGGCGCAGCGGGCTATCTAAATCACCTTTTACCCATTGCTACTGTGTCATTTCCTCAAGAAAGAAAAGGGAGCTTAATGCCCATCACAAGAAGATTTTTGAAGGATTGATATTCTGCAGGTCCAGAGGTAGGGAAAGGAGGGAGCAAACGGACGATTTTATATTTGGTTTTCAGCGAAAGTGATCAAGATGAGGTTTTCGAATATTGTAATCCTAGAATTGGAAGGATGATCTGGTCAACCTCTGATCTGTTTGGGTACCCTTGACTTAGTAGATTGAGCCAGGATCAGGTATCCCAGTGTTACAACATTCACAGTTGGGGGCCATCAAGAACAGGGCTTAAAGATCCCTGACCAAGGAGAGACTTCTGTCTAGCATCCAGATAGACAGCTTTCTTCCACAGCAAGTTTCCTACACTCAAATCCACCTCTAGAACATAAGAACAGCCTTGCTGGAACAGGCCACAGCCCATCCAGTCCAGCATTCTGTCTCACATAGTGGCTCACCATTTGCTTCAGGGTATTCCCAAGCAGATGCCTTCACCTGCTTAGAATTCCCTGGAAATGGCATTGAGAGATATCCTGCCTATCTCTCCAACCCGGAGGTTGTCCTTAAGTATCCATAATTATAGCCATTGATACCCTTGTCCTCCATGAACTTGTCTAATCCTTTCTTAAAGCTGTCGAGCCTGACAGCTGTCACCACTTCTTCTGGCAGGGAGTTCCATAGACCAGGGATCCTCTGGGTGAAAAAGTACTTTCTCTTATTTGTTTGAGAACTAGTACCCAAAAGTTTCATGGAGTGCCCCCTAGTTCTAGTGTTGTGCGATGGGGAAAACAGTTTTTCCTTATATCTACTTTGTCCACACCATGCATGATTTTATTAATTTCAATCAGGTCACCTCTTAGACACCGTCATTCAAGAGTGAAGAGGCCCAACCGTTGCAGCCTCAGATGGTAAGGAAGGTGTTCCAGTCCCCTAATCATTTTGGTTGCCCTCTTCTGCACTTTTTCCAGCTCCATAATATCCTTCTGGAGGTATGGCGACCAGAACTGTACACCGTATTCCAGATGGGGCCTCACCATAGATTTATAAAGAGGCAAAATGACACTTGCTGACTTATTTTCTATACCCTTCCTAATGATCCCTAGTATTGAGTTTGCTTTTTTCACTGCTGAGGCACACTGGGTTGACACCTTCATTGAGCTGTCCACCAGGACACCAAGGTCCCTTTCCTGGTTTGTTGCAGAGAGTTCAGATCCCATCAGTTTATAAATGTAATTGGGGTTTTTTGCCCCAACATGCATCACTCTGTACTTACTAATGTTGTCTAAGATCTTATGTTCACCGTTCCATAAGTGCAATTCAGCTGTGGCAACCTTTAATTCAAACCTTGAGCACCACTCAAATTATTCTCCATCTTTACTATTTGGACCATAGGAGAAGTTTTATGCACTTATTTTTCATTTGTAGTATCATATTCTGCTTCAGAATTTGTAACAGTTATGTGCCGTTCTGAGTTGTAGTGCCCCTTCTCAGAGTTTTCTAGGTGTGAAGTATTCAGAAATGGGGTCTTCAAGTCTTTCCTTCTGGTGTTAACTCTGGAGCCCAACTACACAGGTTGGTTGTTCTCCCAGAAAGCACAATGGAGAACTGGAATACCTGATCCTGGCTCAATCTACTAAATCAGGGGTGCCCAAACTTTTTGGGCTGTGGGCCGGTCATGTGGTTCAGCAGTCCAGTCATGTGGTTCAGCAGGCTGGTCACATGATTCTCCCACCGGAAGCAGAAGTAAAATGTGCCTTGCAATCTGTGATATATTTTGCAACAGATTGCAAGGCACGTTTTACTTCTGCTTCCGGTGGGAGGAATCATGTGACTAGCCTGCTGAACCACGTGAGTGGCCTGCAGATATGTTTTGCAACAGGATGAGATAGATTTTAGACTGCCATTTTCTCTGCTTAAACCAGGGATGCCCAAATTACAGCCCATGTATGCATGTATGCATGTATGCATGTATGCATGTATGCATGTATGCATGTATGCATGTATGTATGTATGTCCATTCACCCATATCTATCTATCTATCTATCTATCTATCTATCTATCTATCTATCTATCTATCTATCTATCTATCTATCTATCTATCTATCTATCTATCTATCTATCTATCTATCTATCTATCTATCTATCTATCTTATTTCTCAACTGGGTGTTATCCCACTCTTGGCAGTGAACAAGCAGAGAAACCAAAAACAGAAATATCCACAACAAAATAGCTCCCTCATTGCTCCCGGAAGTGGAAGTAAAATGCACCTATATGGGCATGCATTTTACTTCCTCTTCTGGGAGCAACGAGGGCAGCATGAGCCGAATGAATTGGCATCGGGGGCTGGATCCGACCCACAGTCCATTGTTTGGGCACCCCATTAGCATTTCAGAATTGTCTTCCCAGAAGTTTAGTTTAGTTTAGTTTAGTTTGTAAGGTATTTGTTAATGGTGGGTTTTAATTTGTTGTGGATATTTCTGCTTTTGGTTTCTCTGCTTGTTCACTGCCCAGAGTGGGATAACACCCAGTTGAGAAATAAGATAGATAGATAGATAGATAGATAGATAGATAGATAGATAGATAGATAGATAGATAGATAGATAGATAGATAGATAGATAGATAGATAGATAGATAGATAGATAGATAGATAGATATGGGTGAATGGATATACATACATACATACATACATACATACATACATACATACATACAGACAGACAGACAGACAGACAGACAGACAGACAGACAGACAGACAGACAGACAGACAGACAGATAGTCCAGTCATGGCAAACATTTTAGAGACCAAGTGCCCAAACTGCAACCCAGAACCCACGTATTTATCGCAAAGGGCCAACACGGCAGGGCGAACTCTATGCTGGGGGAGGGAAGAAATGATCCCATTGGGCTGCTGGGAAGAGGAGTGGGTGCCAACAGAAAGGCCTCAGAGTGCCACATCTGGCATGCGTGCCACAGGCCCACCACCATTGTCATAGTGTGTGGGTCACTTATTTGCGACCTGGGATCCACCTTAAACAAATTTGCGCCAATGGCATTTTTCCTGCTTCAGGGGAGGAAAATGCATTCTCGGATAAGAGTTGCAGCCGACAACGATTTATCTCACTTTTATTCCATGATAGAATGCTCAGATCTGGTGCTAAAACATAGCTAATATAGGAAAGGGACAATGCTGAATGTTTATATTTTCAAACTTGAAATTTGAATCTTTCCGCTGCTGTGGTAGTGCAGTGATCCAACAATATTGACCATCAGACAAATTCCAAGTCAGAACAGAAGAATAGAGTTTAAAACAACAATGAAATAATGTGTTCTTTGGGTTGAACTGTTTTGGCCAAATCCTCCATGTGGTTTGCAGACTTCCCGAATGGAAGTGAAGATGGCCTTAAAAAGGAGAAGACTTGGCAGGCTAGAAATCCACTTCCATTTTGGAGTAACAGAGGGTGGTGTGGGGTAAATCAGCAATTCAGTTTTCTTTTCCAGCGAAAAGAGGGGTTACAAGGACAGCTGGAGGCTGGAAACATAATCCTATGGTGTTAGGAATGTGACCCTAGAGACATATTTTGCTCCTCTGTTATTTAAAAGTTACATATCTGGAAATGTGAACTATTTTTCTCATAAAAATGTTAATGAATCCCAGGATTTCCAGCGAAAAAGAACGTGGTTCCATCTAATGCCACAAGGAAGTGTTTTGTGTATTATGTTACCAACATGTAGCTGAAATGGTCAGTTCCTTTCTAACAGATCGAACGTTTGAAGTTCCTTCTATGCCTTGTGTGGAGATGGGAAAGGTTACTGTGGCAGGTGGTATTCTGGACCTTCATTCCTGAAAAGTAATATTTCCCATCCCTTGAAAAGTGATAGTTGATCATGATAGGCATGGCGTGTTGGTGGCTTGCGCACTGGTGTTTGGTGGAGTGGGTGGCTCATCAATCGTTGTGATGGGCACGACTGGGACCAAAGTGGTTAGAAGGAGGAGGAGGAGGAGGATTAGTTTTAAAAAAAAATTATTAAGCTTTTATTAAGAACTGAAATAATACAAAAACAAATAATGAAAATAATACAAAAAATAATACAGTAACAAATCTATACATTATAAAAAATACCTAAAGCAATAAAACAATATAACCCGACCACCTGTGCTCTGTCGGGGGATGTCGGCAGGGGTTTCTTGACCGTTTACCTTCAATTCTATTTCCAAAATTGGATCATGTCAGGGCTTGGGTTAAACTTGTTATCACCTAATAAAGCGAAGTTGACAAAGGAACCCCAAATCTCCCAAAATGGTGTCTTTATTGGCAACCCCTTTTTCTGGTGAACTTGGATAGTTAATTTCTCATTAAGAGCCAATTGCCAAACATCTGCGTATCATCTAACTTTACTAATATTAGTTCCACTCTTCCATTCCTTGGCAATTAGCTGTCTGGCTACCATCAATAAAGATAACAATAATTCTTTTTTATTATTTTCCAGATGTAAATCATCCACTTCACCTAGTAATACTATCTTTGGACTTAGCACTATTGTTATTTTTAATATTTTATTCAATTCTTCTTCTATAGCATCCCAGAAATTCCTCATTTTATCACACAGCCACCACATATGAATGTAAGTCCCTTTTCCTTTATTACATCTCCAGCATAAATCAGAGTTCTTATTATTTATTAAATTTAATTTGGCTGGAGTGAGATACCACCTCCAAAGTACTTTACAATTATGTTCTTTTTCCTTTATTGAAAGTGATTTCATACTTCTATGGGTCCATTGCTTTTTCCAGTTCTCATCTTTTATTTAATTCCCAAATCCTCCTCCCAAGTTTTTTAAGCCAATGCTGAGTATCTTCACTAGAATTTAACAACTGATAAATCTTACCCACTAAACCTTTTAAATTCTTTTTACCATTCCTTACTTCAAGAGTCAGATTTTCGAAGGGGGTTGATGCCCGATTTATTGTACTGTTTTCCCTCATCTTTCTATTCCACGCCTCCATCTGGAGTTCTTGCAGCCAGTTTAAGCCTAACTCCGCATAAATACTTTTTCTTTGGAAGATGGTATTACAATTATCAATCCAATCCGTGATTAATAGAGCTTTTTTGCGTGTTAAAATTTCTCTTGTAATTGTTACCTCTAAAGGACAATTTTGTTGGTCTAGAATTTCCATTATGGGCGAAGAATTTGGAGATAATATTGGTTTTAATCCTTTCCATATTCTGAATATATTCTTTAAAGAAAAATTACAAAATTGGGGATTAGTTCTTATCTCACCTAAAAATAATTCGCCCTTCCAATTTCTAAACTCTATATAATCTAATTCATACTTTTGCGCACAATTTTGACTTAATAGTTTAATAATTCTCTTTAAATTGAAAGCTCTGTAATAGAGTTTAACATTCGGGATATTTAGCCCTCCCAACTTGTTTTTTAAATACCATAAACTTTTATTAATTCTTGGCTTTTTCCCGTTATTACAGATTTCATTTACCAATTTCTGCCAGATTTTAAGCTCTGTTTCTTTTATTTGTATTGGTAAATTTTCAAATAAAAAGTTTAGTTTTGGCATAATTTTCATCCTGCACAAATTGATCATCCCAAACCGTGATATTTTCAATGATTTCCATTGATCCTTAATTCTTTTTATTTCCTCTTTTAACTTATTAAAGTTGATCTTATACAAATCCTTAACTTCGTCTGACACCATTATTCCCAAATATCTCATTCTATCTCTTATTTTAAATTTATATTTCTCCATTACTTTCTTCTTTCCCCCCTCCAATAGATTACAAGTAATAGCTTCTGTTTTATTCCAATTTTTTTTTAATCCTGTAACTTGCTTGAATAACTTCAAGTGATGTTGAATTTTATTAATATTTAGAAGAGGGTCCTTGACCACTAGCAAGGTGTCATCTGCAAATAGACTAATTTTTTTGTTTTTAACACCTGTCAAACCTTCATCTTGTCGAATACTTCTTTCTAACAACTCCATTGCTAGAATGAAAAGTGATGGGGAGAGCGGGCAGCCTTGTCTGGTACCAGCCTTAATCCTGATTTCCCCACTTAACCTATTATTCATTTTTATTCTTGTCACTGAATCATTATATAATTGATCAATTGCATGTTTAAATTTAGAACCAAACTCTAATCTGCAACATATTTCTTTCATAGTAGACCACTGAATAGAGTCAAATGCATTGTAGATATCTAGTGCCAAAATACAAACTTTTTCCTTACTCTTTTTAACCAAATCTATAATATTAACTAACCTACTTATCAGTCCCTCCATCTGTCTGCCTTTCAAAAAACCAGCTTGGTCCTCTCCTATATAAAAGCTTAAAAAGCTATTAAGTCTGTTATTCAATAAAGAGGTGAATATCTTAGCGTCCTGGTTTAATAAGGAGATAGGGCGGTAGGCATCATTTTCCCCCTATCTTTACCCGGTTTTGGGATCAATACCATAATTGAACGACTCCAGGATTTTGGCATATTTCCCCCCTCTAATATATAATTATACAATTTCTTTAATTTGGGAATCATTACTTCCTGACATTGTTTATATATTTCCAATGGAAAACCATCTTCACCTGGTGCTTTGTCATTTTTTAAGTTTTTAATCACTATTTCAATTAATTTATCTTGAATTTCTTGCTCCATATAATCTGAGTGTTCTTTTTTTAATTTTATATTTAAATTTTGATCTAAAAAGTTCCTAAATTTGTCACATTAACAGACTTTTCTTTGTATAAATCCGCAAAGAACTTTTCTGCAATATGGAGCTTCCCCTCTAGTTTATGTACTATGAGACCATCCTCATCTGCCAGAGCTTCTATTTGTCTCTTGATCTTCTTATTTTTTGCTCTTTTTGCTAAAGTTTTCATATCCTTACTATTAAATTCAAAGTCATTTCTCTTTAGATATACCAAATCCTTTCTTGCTTTGTCAATTTCTAAACCTATTACCTCTTTTCTTAAAGACTGAAGTTTATCCCAATTCCTCTCATTACCATCCTCTGCATGTCTTCTTTCTAATTCTTTTAATTCTTGTTCTCTTTTAACTATTTTCCTATTTAATTCTCTATCAACAATAATTTTTTCCTGAATGCAGTCTCCCCTTAATACCGCTTTCATGGCATCCCATAAAATATGTGGTGCCACTTCACCCGTATCATTGATCTCCCATTTTTCTACCCATTTGTCCATCAATCTTTTCTTTATCACTTCATTATTTAGGAGTTTTGTGTCAAACCTCCATATATTACTTTTTGAAACATCCTTTCCTAAATTAATTTCCAAAGTGATTGGGGTATGATCTGACAACTTAAATTCTTCCAAATTATGTGAAAGGTTCTCTGATACCATAAAATAATCTAATCTGGAATATGTTCTTGACACTGAGGAGAAGAAGGTAAATCCCTTTTCCTTTCCTTTCATATATCTCCAAGTATCTGTAAGATTTAGCTTCTTCATCCACCTGTCAAGTATATTGAATTGACCTTTCCGATAGTTGGAATAATTGGAAACATCAGTCACAGCTCTTGTTAAATTAAAGTCTCCACCTACTATCAAGTTTGGTGATCTTTCTTTTTGTTGTTGTTGTTGTTCAGTCGCACAGTCGATTCCGACCCTTTGCGACCCTATAGACCATTGTTCTCCAGGTGCCTCTGTCCTCCACCATCCCCCTCAGCACTCCCAGTTCTCCTTCGTATAGTTTGTGAATCCACACTCATGGGTTATGCGCCTGCGCAGAACAGCCGATCGGAGGCTTGAAAAGCCATTGGTCAAAAAGTTTTGGCGGCAAGACCGCCCACCGCACCGCCCACCCTGAGGCGCCCGCGCGCCATTTTACCTCAGTTCTCTTCTTTCCGCCGTAGCAGCAGGACGATCGTTGAGAGCTTCCTCAATTTTTTCGCCCTTCTGAGGGAAAGTCTTTTTGGCAAATCTCAATTTTTCTCGGTGATCTTGTCCTCCGGGCAGGATCGCCACCCCGGCTCTGTCTCTTCTCTTGAGTGGATTCAGTAGCCAATTTTTCGCATCGATCACCGTCTCCCCCCTCAAGGGGGTGGCGGCTGGTCGGCCCTTCGGGGTACTCGTCTCCAGAAACTTCCACTGGAAGAATTTTTTCCGCGGTTGATGGCTGCAGCGTTTAAACAGTGCACGGCTTGCCTTAAGAAGTTTCCGGCTTCCGACGGACACAGCCTGTGCCTCTTTTGTTTGGGAGAGTCGCATCAGAGCCAGTCTTGCCCGCATTGCAAAAAGTTTACGCGCCTCGCGGTGCAGAACCGAAGCAATCGCCTCAAGGCTCACCTGATGGAGCTCGCTCTGGCTCCCGCCGCGTCCGCCTCCACGGCCGCCGCTGCCGCTCAACCACCGCCGGCCTCTTCCTCCGTGCTTCCGATGAGGAAGAAGAAGAAGAAGGACAAGAACGGTGAGAAGAAGCGCAAGCGTGGGTCGGAGAAGAGACGGTCGCTTCCCCCCACTCCGCGCACACCCGCCTCTCCCGGGCCTTCTCCGCCGTTCTCGACTGCCCGATGTCCTTCTCCGGGATCCTCCATCTGGGGAGGACGGTCGTCTTCCGGGTCACCTGAGAAAGGACGCAGGGCTGGGGCTCCAGCTCGCCCACCTCAGGTGCTCTCCTCTCCTCCTCGGGGCAGAAACTCCTCGCCGAGGCAGGCCTCCGTCTCTCCACGGCCCAGAACACCGACGGACGAGGCGGTCGTCACCGTTTCGACGACCGTTTCGCCGACACCGACGCCGGCCACCGTTTCGGCTCCCACCGTTTCGTGGGCCACCATCCCGCCGGCCACCGGAGCTCCACCGCCAGCGGACTCGGACGCGTCTCAGATGGCCCTCGTCCGAGAGATGTTTCAGGTCATGGCGTCGTTTGCGACCAGGTTCCAGACCTCCACGCCTGCGGCCTCTGCGGCTCCGGTTCCGACCACCGCAAGCCCCGGGCATCCCGGCTCTGCCGCGGCCCCACCGACCTCCCGTGGGTCGAGTACCCGCTCCGCCGGCCCACCCAACCCGTCATGGTGTGGTCCGGACGTTGATGCGGTGGACGCCCATCCCGCCGGCCCGCCCAGGCCGTACTGGCGCGGTCCGGACGTGGACGAAAGACTGCCTCCCTCGTCCTCCGATGAGTCCAGCTCGTCGTCGGAGGAGGACGAGGGAGACGTCGACGCCGAGCGCACGCCGGAACAAGCCATCGGCTCGGTGGACCCACCGCGTGGTGAGGACCAGCGCTCACTGACCGCCATGCTCACGAGGCTCGGCACCGCCCTCAACCTGAAGGTCGACCAGCCGCCGTTGGAGGGTGAGGATCAGATGACCGCGAAGCTCGACAGGCGTGCCGTGCGACCGGTCCACATAACCATGCTCCCCTCCATGATGACCACGGCGAGGGCGACGTGGAAGAAACCTTTGGCGGCACACTCCGTTTCGTCCAGGCTCGACAGCATGTACCGGGTCCTGGACGAGAACGTCGAGTTCTTGCAGGCGCACCCCCTGCCGAATTCCCTGGTGGTCAAGGCCTTCCAGCATAGGACGGCCACCAGCGGATTCCCGGTCCCGTCGACGCCGGAGGGAAAGAAATTGGACGCGGTGGGGCGTAAGTTTTACGCCACCGGTTCCCTATTCTTTCGGGCCGCAAACTATTCGGCCGCCATGGGCCTGTACCAATCTCACCTCTGGGAGCAGGTGAAGGTTGAGACGGCTAAACTGCCCGCAGATGCCCAGAAGAGGATTGACGCGCTGGCCGCCGAGGGGGACTTCGTCGCCGAGCAGTTGATGCGCACTGCCCGGCATATCAACGATTATGCGGCAAAAGACATGGCCTCCGCAATCTACCTCCGTCGCCATGCTTGGCTCAGGGACACCTCCCTCGATGACGCTATGAAAAAGCTCATCGAGGAGTTTCCCTTCGACGGGCAGGGCCTCTTCGGTCAGGACACCGATAAGGTCCTGAATGAGATGCGCCAGACCAGTTCCACGGCGAAGTTCCTGGGGCTCACCACGCCGGCAACTTCCACCAGGCCGAGGTTCCAGCCCTTCACACGGCGGTTCCAGGGCAACCCACAGCAGCAGGGACCGGCGGAGCAGCCTAGATCCAGCTCCTATAAACAGCGGCGACAACACAAACCCCGCTACCGGCCCTACGGACAGGACAAGCGTTCGACCGCGAGGCCCAAGCCCCGCGTTTGAAGCTGCGACGGCCGAGTCTCTCTCGCTCCACATCCCGTACCTCCCCCTCCGGAACTTCCTCCAGGCATGGTCGGGCATCACGGACGACCAGTGGGTCTTAAAGATCTTGTCCTCTGGCTACGCCATCGAGTTCGTGCGGGTGCCTCGAGTAGGAAGACATCGTCTCACCACCTCGTCCCCCCATTTGGAGGAAGAAATATCAACCCTTCTCTCCAAGGGAGCCATCGAGCGGGTAGCACCGTCCGACTGGGACAACGGCTTCTACTCGAGGTACTTCGTGGTCCAGAAGAAGGACGGAGGCCTTCGCCCTATCCTGGACCTACGCCGCCTGAACAAATGCATCCACACCAGGAAGTTCCGGATGGTGACCCTACAGACCGTCCTCCCCCTCATCAACAAAGGGGACTGGTTCACAGTCATAGACCTCAAGGATGCCTACTTCCACGTTTCCATCCTCGAGGAACACAGACGGTTTCTCCGCTTCCGTATCGACCATTCCGTGTACCAGTACCGATGCCTACCGTTCGGTCTGGCCACGGCACCGCGGGTCTTCACCAAATGCATGGCTCCGGTGGCTGCATTCCTCCGTCAACGGGGCATCAGGGTCTTCCCATACATCGACGATTGGTTGATCGTCTCCCCCACCAAATCGTCGGCCGTTCGGGACACACAATACACGGTTCACCTCATGGAGAGTCTCGGCCTCAGGATCAACTTCACCAAGTCGAAGTTGACTCCCTCCCAGCGCGTCGAGTACATTGGAGCGGTACTCGACTCGCTCATTACGAGAGCCTACGCCCCCCAGAAACGCTTACGGGACATTGCGCAGGGGGTGAGCGAACTGCGCACGAAACCGTGCATCCGGGCGAAGAAGGCTCAGAGACTTCTAGGCCTGATGGCCTCAACGACGGCAGTGATCCCCCATGCCAAGTTGAAATTCAGGTCCCTGCAATCGTGGCTCCTTCACGAGTTCGACGCACTTCGGGAGAGCCAATGCAAACGGTTGACCCCATCTCCAGAACTGAGGGACCAACTGCTGTGGTGGTCTACACCACTCAACGTGGCCACGGGGAAGAGTTTCTACCCCCCGCAACCTTCACTGCAGATACTGACCGACGCGAGCAACCTCGGCTGGGGCGCTGCTTGCGGGACTCTCACGGTCAACGACACATGGGCACCGCACGAAACGGTGCACCACATAAATTACTTGGAGCTGCTGGCCATTTGGAAGGCCCTGCGCTCCTTCGAGACTCTGCTCACCGGCAAGGCGGTTCAAGTGGCCTCGGACAATACCACGGCGGTGGCGTACCTCAACAAGCAGGGAGGAACACGGTCCACCACCCTCTTGTACCTTGCAGTGCAGTTGTGGGAATGGTGCCTGGAGAGGCACATTTTCCCAATTGGAGTGCACATTCAGGGCACACTGAATGTCTTGGCAGACCACCTGAGCCGTCTCACCTCGACGACCCACGAATGGGAGCTGGACGACGGAGTGTTCCAGTCCCTGTGCCAGGTCTGGGGGACGCCGAGCATCGACCTCTTTGCATCGGAGTCCAACAAGAAACTCAGCAGGTACTGCTCCAGAGCAGGCATCGGACCGAACTCCGAGGGCGATGCCTTCATGAAACGGTGGGATCAGGACTATCTCTATGCCTTTCCTCCGTTTCCTCTGGTCCAGAAGGTACTCACCAGGATGCACCAACACAGAGCCAATGCAATTCTGGTGGCACCGGCGTGGCCGCGCCAACCCTGGTTTCCGCTACTGTTGCGCATGTCGTCACAGTATCGCACACTGCCGGAATCACCGACACTCCTCCAAATGGAGCAGGGCCAGCTGCACCATTCGGACCTGCCCAGCCTCCACCTCACCGCGTGGAGGATAACCCCAGACTGGCCAGGATCCTTGAACTAGCGCGGCGCCCTTCCACAAGGAAGTCCTACGCTTCCAAATACAGGCGTTTTTGTGCTTTCCTGGCCGCCCGGCAAACGCCCCCCACCCAGGTGGGACTGCAGGACATTTTAACCTACCTCCTCCAGCTGGCGGAGTCTGGCCTCAGCATCACCTCCATCCGAGTGCATCTCGCAGCAGTGGTAGCGCACTCTCCTGCTGGCTCGCCCGCTTCCGGGGCCTTCCGCGACCAAACGGTAAAGCGCTTCCTCAAGGGACTAAAGAACGCTTTTCCGCCGGCCCGGACACCGACGGCTCAATGGTCACTGTCCACCGTTCTCAACGCGCTCACCAGGACCCCCTTCGAGCCCTTGGCTACCGCCGATGTTCGTCTCCTCACATGGAAGACAGCATTCCTGGTGGCCATCACGTCTGCACGACGAGCTGGTGAGCTGGTTGCCCTGCGAGCAGACGCACCTTTTCTCCAGTTCTTCAACGACCGCGTCGTCCTCCAAGCGGACATCACCTTTCTACCCAAGGTGGTCTCCAAATTTCACATGGCACAAACTATCTCCTTGCCAACCTTCTTCCAGAACCCCACTAACGCCCAAGAAAGGACTTGGCACACGCTGGATGTGAAACGAGCTTTATTGTTTTACACCAGCAGGACTAGAGAGTTCAGGAAGTCACAACGCCTCTTTGTGGCTTATGGGGGAAAGTCCAAGGGTGAACCCATCTCTGCTCAAAGGTTCTCCAAATGGATCACCTCTACCATCTACCTGGCCTACGAGTCAGCTTCACTGCCACCTCCACCGCATGTCAGGGCGCATTCCACCAGGGCGGTTGCCACATCCACTGCCTTTCTGGAGGGCACACCGCTTGAGGACATATGTAAGGCTGCCACCTGGTCCAGACCTTCCACATTTGTCCAGCACTACAGGGTGGACACCAGAGCCACTGCGGACGCCAGGCTTGGCCGTGTCGTCCTCACCAGAGGGCTCCGGACTCAACGCCCCTGACGGGTCCACCTACGGGTTCTTCAGCTCATCGTGGGATCATCTCATCCGACTGCCCACCGACCAAGTAAGTGTGAGCTTGCTAATCTCCCATGAGTGTGGATTCACAAACTATACGAAGGAGAAAGTTCGGTTTCACTTACCAGTGATAACTTTCGTTCTTCAAGTATATAGTTTGTGAATACACACTACCCACCCTACCTCCCCTCTTGAGCTGCACGGATGAGATCAGTTGGTTTATCCTGTGCTTGGCTTAAGTATGGAACTGAGGTAAAATGGCGCGCGGGCGCCTCAGGGTGGGCGGTGCGGTGGGCGGTCTTGCCGCCAAAACTTTTTGACCAATGGCTTTTCAAGCCTCCGATCGGCTGTTCTGCGCAGGCGCATAACCCATGAGTGTGTATTCACAAACTATATACTCGAAGAACGAAAGTTATCACTGGTAAGTGAAACCGAACTTTCTGTGCCCACTGTGTCTACAATACCATCTAGCCATCTCATCTTTGGCCTCCCCCTTCTTCTTTTGCCCTCTACCTTTCCCAACATCAAGGCCTTCTCAAGTGACTCCTCCCTTTTCATTTGATGTCCAAAATACTTCAGCTTCATCTTTACTATTTGACCTTCTAAGGAGCAGTCAGGGTTGATTTCTTCTAAAATTGACCTATTTGTTCTCCTCGCTGTCCAGGGTACTCTCAAAACTCTCCTTTTTTATAATTGGTAAAATCTTATCTAAAAAGAAACCTTGATTTTTGTTTGGAGCATAAATGTTTACCAAGGTATATTCATCATCTTTGATCTTACCCTTAATTAGCTGAAACCTTCCCTCTTTATCACATATATTCTTGGACATTATAAACCCCAGTTTATTCACTATTATGGTAGCTATACCTCTAGAATTTGAGGTTCCCAAACATTTTTCATATATATCGTTTCCCTTTACATAAAGATTATTTTTATTTACATTTTTTTGGTGAGTCTCTTGAAGAAATATAACATCTGCTTTCTCTCTGTTCAAAATTACCTCTAGTCTTTTCTCTTAATTTGATTCCCCAGGCCCTTAACGTTGTATGATATAATTTTTAATCTCCTTGACATGAGGATTGGTTTTATTACCCTCACCGACAGTTCCCCAACATTGAAAGAAAAAAGAAAAATTGTGGAAAAAAAGTTAAAAACTACAAAAAAAGTTCTCTTTCATCCATTTTAAATTACTTCTATCAACCTTTGAATTCCATGTGCAAAGAAAAAAACTTAACAGTAACAAAAATGAGAAAAAAATTCTCAATCCCCCCACTTTCCTAGTCGGAAAGCAACCTTTGACATCCAAAGTTGGGGGGGGGGGAAACGTTAAGCAAAAAAATGACATTCTGACATACAACCGTTGCATGTTCAATATCTATTTTTACAAACTTAAAGATTAATATATTTCCAATAGACCATTTAATAAAATGAATGACCAAACCATTTAATTACCTCCCTCCGCCCCCAGCATTTCTTCATCTTCCACCTCATCTTCCTGCTCCTTCATCTTTGAAGTTAGTGATTCCTTTAGAGATTGCAGGTCCTTTGAACCCTTCTCTATAATATTTGCACTTATAAATATGTCCAACATTTGAGGAGTTTCCCTTAATACAAAATTTTTCCCTTGATTCATGAATCTTAATTGTTTGGGTGGCCTCCAATTATATTTAAACATGACCTCCAGACCCGTCATTCCAATGATATGTCATTGTATACTTCGGCTGTTATAGATTCCATTTTTAGGGCTTCTTGACCTAAAGATTTAATTCGATTCATCAATTTTAATTTTAAGCCCAAATTAACAAATTTCACCAGGACATTTTGCACTCCACCTCCATTGTTTTTTTTTTTTGGGCCAAGGAGGATCAGTTGTATGGGTGTCATGTTGTGATAGGAAAGGCAGATGAAAGGTCACTGTATTATATTCTCAAGACAGTCTTCATGGTTGATCGTCATGATGATCACCAATATTCAGATTCGGATATGGAAGAAGAAGAGGAAGAAGGAAGAAGGAAAGAAAGAAAGGAGGAGGAGGATCAGTTGTATGGGTGCCATGCTGTGATAGGGAAGGCAGATGAAAGGTCACTGTATTATATTCTCAGGACAGTCTTCATGGTTGATCGTCATGATAATCGCCAATATTCAGATTCGGATATAGAAGAAGAAGAAGAAAAAGAAAGAAAGGAGGAAGAGGAGGATAAGTTGTATGGGTGCTATGCTGCAATAGGGAAGGCAGATGAAAGGTCACTGTATTATATTTTGACAGTTTTCATGGTTGATCGTCATGATGATCACCAATATTCAGATACGGAAGAAGGAGGAGGATTTTGCATCAGAAAGTATTCTGGGTTGAAAGGATTTTACGGAAGAAACTCTGCTCAGGCAATGCCCAAATGAGGCTCCTTTCATGTCCCAAGAGCTGGGACATGAGCAGGGACTCCATCCGTCATGCAGTACCCGGGTCTCGAACTGCCGACTTGCCAGCCTTCCAGCTAACAAGGCGAGCTTCTTAACCACAGCCACCGCAGTCCAATGGGTATGAATACAGAGAGGCATTCTATACACACACAGGCAAGGAAGCTTCCACACACGTCCACACAGAGAAAGCTCTCTGCTTGTAATAAGGGAGCAAGCAGATGGCTGATGGTAGCCAGACCCTGAGGTCAGACAGCTTCCCACTTGCCCAGGATGAAAACATGGGAGACAGAAGGGATAATTAATGTGAGAGGACAAAAAGAGATTCAGCACATGCACTTTCAGGGGACAAGAAGGAACAGGTTGAAACAGCAGACAAAACAGCAGTAAAGGTAGCTAGAAGCTGGGTAGTATCTTTTCTTACTGACAATTCAAAGAATTAAAGAACATTGAAACTTAATGAAAAACCAGACTCCAAACCACTGTCTTTAAGGATATATAAGAATATCATTTGGCATATCTTATATTAAAAATTCAGCAGAAGAGATCTGAGCTTCTTTAGTAAGGCTGTAGGCTGGGCTCAGAAGATCAGCGCATCTTCCCCTGCACTGTCATTGATGTGATTACTGCAACCTTGTGGAATCACTCCCATTGACTATGACAGTGATGGTGAACCTTGGCACTCCAGGTGTTCTTGGACTGATTCCCAGAAGCCCAAGTCTCTGTGAATCCACACAAATGGGATACGTGCATTAAACCCATTCATGTGGATTTACAGAGACTTGGGCTTCTGGGAATTGAAGTCCAAGAAGACCTGGAGTGCCAGTAAATCCATTCGTGTGGATTTACAGGGAATTGGGCTTCTGGGAATTGAAGTCCATGAGCATCTAGAGTGCCAAGGTCATCTTCACCCACTGGCCATTGGTGTGGGCTGGGGGGGGGGGAGGCAAAGCATCAGTCCCCCCACATCTTCAAAGCTGAGCGCAGAAGAATAAATGCCTTTGAAATGTGGTATTGGAGGAGAGTTTTGAGAGTCCCCTGGACAGTGAGAAGAACAAATAGGTCAATCCTAGAAGAAATCAACCCAGACTGCTCCTTAGAACGTCAAATAGTAAAGATGAAGCTAAAGTACTTTGGACATCAAATGAGAAGAGAGGATTCACTTGAGAAAGCCTTGATGCTGGGAAAGGTGGAGGGCAAAAGAAGAAAGGGCGGCAGAAAATGAGATGGCTAGATGGCATTTTAGACACAATGGGCACAGAGCTGAGCGGGTTGAGGAGGATGGTGGAGGACAGTGGTGCCTGGAGGACAATGGTCCATAGGGTCCCAAAGGGTCAGAATCGACTGTGCTACTGAACAACAAATCTTAGTGGGGCCAGTTGAGTCGCAGTAACTGACTTGGGTATTTAAGGATAAGACTTGATTTTAATTAATAAAAATGCCTATTTCAAGAATCAAAATAAAATAGTAACTGCTATTTCCTTCATATCTCTCTCTCTCACAGAGAGAGAGAGAGAGAAGAGAGAATTTAGACTAATCTGATTTATGAAACTGATTGGCAGCACTGGATTGAAGTTGCCTGCCCAGTGCTTGTAATGCAAGGTCTTACGGGATTCATTGTCACAAGCTCTGATAGTGATCATCAGCTTTGACAGTTTTAATTAAACAAATGAAATTAATCAAATTCATGGTGCTAGTTCTGCATATTAGACATAATAAGCCAGCAGAGTTCCTGGATAGGGGAAATATTGTTCTAAATACAGTACCAGTTTCTGGGAGTGGACAAAGCAGAGTAAAGTCTTTTGGTTTCCTGTCTCCTAGACAGAGAGAATTTAAAAAAAATCTAATCTAGTTTGGACTTGAAAGTATTTGCATTTGTCCAGATCAATGAAACCTGAAGTTGGTAATATAAAGTTCTAAACTGAAGCACTTCCATTAAATAAATTTTGTAACAGAAATTACTCTGGGTTGAAAGGATTTTTGGTGGAGGAACTCCACTAAGGAAATGCCTGAATGAGGCTCTCTTCACGTCCCCAAGATCCGTTGTGTATCGTACCCTGACCTTCAAGTCTTCGAGATCAGCCTCTTAACCACTAAGCCACCGCAGTGCTGCTAGCTCTTCTGTTGTACTTCTGTTGTCTTGGCACTTGTTTCTGCAGCTCCCAATGTATAATTAGGTGCCAGTCTGTATGCAAGTGGCATACAGACTGCAGTAGCTCAAGTGGCTCAGATGCTGACGGGAAGGGGGGAGGTCAGCAGTTCGATTCCCAAGTACTGCAGGACGGAATGAGCTTCCGTCTCTGTCCCAGCTCCTGCCAACCTAGCAGTTCGAAACCAAGACATTGCAAGTAGATAAATAGGGACTACTTCGGTGGGAAGGTAAACAGTGTTCCGTGTGCTCTGGTGTCTAGTCATGCCTGCCACATGACAACTTGGAACGTCTACAGAAGCAGACAGCGCAGAGATGAGCACTGAACCCTAGAGTCGGATACGACTGGCTTTCGAGCAAGGGAAACCTTTACCTTTACCTTTAACTTTGCTTAGCTTTCAAACCCAGTGGAAATAAGTTCTGTTCTGGATGTCAGTGGAACCTCAGGGCTCCCATTCAGATGTATGGAGTCTGCTTGTTCGTGGGGGGAAAGATGGGTGTCACCACCTGTGTCAGGCATTAATAGGACATACAAAGGCAGCCACCCGTGAAAGCCACAGAACAGTATCAGTTGAGGACATCTGTGAGCTTGGGGAGAAGGGCAGGCAGTATGATAAATATTTAATTTAATTTAATTTAATTGTTGGATTTCTATACCGTCCACTCGACCAAGGCTGACTCAGGGTGGTTCACAATCATAGATAAAAACAGATAAAAACAGAATTAAGAACCCACCCCCTAAATATGGCAGCCCCCTGTACAGAACTCTTTTTTTCCTTGTCAGAATGAAGACTAGTATGTAGCAAAATGTTCCATATTTCTTTTATTTGCCCCCCCCACAAAAAAAAAATTAGGTCACTGGTGGCGAACCTATGGCATGCATGCCAGAGGTGGCACTCGGAGCCCTCTCTATGGGCACCCATGTGGTTGCCCAAGCACAGAGTTTGCCCTGCCCCTCTGCCCAGCAGCCCAATGAGAGGACTTCCTCCCTCCCCCAGCACAGTCCCCCCCCCTCTGCCCAGCAGCCCAATGGGAGAGTTCCCTCCCTTCCCTGTTGCCATGTTGGCACTTTGCGAAAAATAAGTAGGTTTTTTGTTGCAGTTTGGGCACTCGGTCTCTAAAAGGTTTGCCATCACTGTCTTAGGTAGTTTGGTTCACAGATTTTTTTAAATTAAAATTGAACGGTTTCAGCTAATAACACTGAATGTTCACTAGCTGTCTATCAGCATTCACATCTCGCCGTCTGTGATTGTTACTACGTTTGCTAAAGTCTATATTGCAAAGTTGTTGTTGTCGGCAACTTGCTGTGCAGTCAGAATGATTGCATTAATACCAACACACAGCATCACTTTCATGGCTTTGGCACAATTTTCATAAAGTGCAAAGCAACATCCAAAGTTGGGGGAGGGAGAGGAAAGAGAGAGAGAAAAAAAAACATAACTCAGAATTAGAGTTTTCAGGAGATTGTTATATAGACATTATTTCCCTCAGGTCACAAGCTTTAGTCAAATTTGGAAGAGAATGGAATTGCAAGCAGTGAAAGAAGCAGACAGAAAGGTATGAGTTCATGAACATCGAAATAACATTTTCATTTGTTGTTTTCCCTTGGGAAAGATACAACATTCTGGTAAATGGACACAGTTATAAGAAATGAATTTTTGTCAGCAGGGAAGTGATTTTAAGGCTCACTTATCCATTGGCAATCTAGATTTCTAACCCCAGGAATCTATGAAATTGCTACAGAATGTAGTCTTTATTATAAACAAGTCTTTCCCCCTCCTTTTCTACTGAAGGAGACCTATATATATATAAGGTTTAGGTAAAGGTTTCCCTTGCTCGAAAGCCAGTCGTATCCGACTCTAGGGTGCAGTGCTCATCTCTGTTTCTAAGCCGAAGAGCCAGCGCTGTCTGCTTCTGCAGACGTTTCCGTGGTCATGTGGCAGGCATGACTAGACACCGGAGCGCACGGAACGCTGTTACCTTCCCACCGAAGTGGTCCCTATTTATCTACTTGCAATTTCTTGCTTTCGAACTGCTAGGTTGGCAGGATATATATATATATATATATATATAGGAGACCTATATTTCAGTAGACATTTTGGGGGAGAGGTTATGGCTCAGATTGTTCTGAGATCACGCAGTTTACGCCGCACCAAGATTGTGAACTGATTTCTAGTACTGTAGAACCTTGGATAAAGTCCAAACTCCATTCCACAAGTTTGGACTTTATCCGATTTTGGACTTCATCCGAATCAAATGGGCGATGCATCAGATAACATCCAAAAAATGGACTTTATCTGAGGTTCCTATACCAAATACCTCGGATAACATCCATTTTTATAGTGGTTTTGGACTTTATGCGATGCATCACGTGTGCATGAAAACCGCGACTTTATCCGAATCGGACTTTATCCGAATCGGACTTTATCCGAGGTACCATTGTACTGTAGAAGAGTCCGTCAGTTTCTTGGATCTTCACAAAAAAGGTTGTGGGTAAGAATCAAAAGTACCAAAGAGATACAGTACTTCCAAATTTTGAAAGATCGTCTTTACTCTTGTAGGTAACACTCTCTTTACTTTGATTACCTGTATTCGTAGTATTTCCTTTATGGCATACACCTCTACATGTTTGTTACAATTTTAATAACCTTAAAATTGTTGTTCAGTTGCACAGTCAATTCCAACCCTTTGCGACCCTATGGACCATTGACCTCCAGGCACCCATGTCCTCCACCATCCTCCTCAGCCCACCCAGCTCTGTGCCCCTTGCATCTATGATACCATCTAGCCATCTCATCTTTGGTCGCAAAATCTTCTTTTGCTCTCTACCTTTCCCAGTATCAAAGCTTTCTCAAGTGAATCCTCTCTTCTCATTTAATGTCCAAAGTACTTCAGCCTCATCCTTACTACTTGACCTTCCAAAGAGCAGTCAGGGTTGATTTCTTCTAAAATTGACCTATTTGTTCTCTTCGCTGTCCAGGGGACACTCAAAACTCTAACACCACATTTCAAAGGCATCTATTCTTCTGCGTTCAGCCTTCCTAATGGTCCAGCTCTTACAACCATACATTACCACCGGGAATACCATTGCTTAAAATATGTACATCTAAAGTATCACCTCCCTGGTGCATTTTTTACTCAAAGAATGCTTCTCAATTGTTCCTTCTGGAAGTGGGTAACAAGTGGGATACCACAAGATTCAGTCCTGGGCCTGGTGCTGTTCGACATTTTCATTAATGACTTGGATGAGGGAGTGCAGGGAGGTATTTGTTGTTGTTGTTCAGTCGCACAGTCGATTCCGGCTCTTTGCGACCCCATGGACCATCGCTCTCCAGGCATCCTTGTCCTCCACCATTCTCCTTAGTCTGCACAGCCCTGTACTCATTGTATCTACAATACCATCTAGCCATCTCATCTTTGGCCATCCCCTTCTTCTTTTGCCCTCCACCTTCCCCAGCATCAAGGCCTTCTCAAGTGAATCCTCTCTTCTCATTTGATGTCCAAAATACCTCAGCTTCATCTTTGTTATTTGTCCTTCTAAGGAGCACTCAGGGCTAATATCTTCTAATATTGACCTATTTGTTCTCCTCACTGTCCAAGGGACTCTCAAAACTCTCCTCCAGCACCACATCTCAAAGGCATCTATTTTTCTTCGCTCAGCCTTTCTAATGGTCCAGCTCTCACTGCCATACATTACCACCAGAAATACCATTGCTTTGACTATGCGGACCTTTGTTTGCAGTGAAATGTCTCTACTTTTCACTATGTTCCCCAGGTTTTTCATAGCTTGTCTCCCAAGAATCAGTCACCTTTTTATTTCATGGTTGCAATCTCCATCTGCAGAGATCTTGGATCCTAAGAAAGTAAAATCTGTTACTGCTTCTATTTCTTCCCCATCTATTTTCCAGGGACTGATAGGGCCTGTGGCCATTATCTTGGTTTTCTTGATGTTGAGTCTCAAGCCAGCTTTTGCACTTTCCTCCTTCAATCCAATCAAGAGGTTCTTTAGGTCTTTCTCACGTTCTGCCATTAGGGTGGTATCATCTGAATAACACTTTTTAAATACTTGAAAGCTAATAACAGACTCAAACTACAGGAACATCAGGAAAAACCTCTTAACTGTTAGTTGGGGGAAGCAAGATTTTGGAATACTGCCTTACCCTGAAGTATCTGGGTATAATCCTGGATTGACTCTGGCCTACAGAAAACATTGTCTGAACACCAAACTGGAAGCTACTATTAAGACCAGCATGCTGGGGAAACTGGCTGGGCCAGGTTGAAGTACATACCCACAAACAATAAGAACAACAGTTTGTTCCTGTGATACTCTATAGCAGAATATGCTAGTGTTGAATGGTATAAATCAGCACATGCTAGACTCTAGATAATTGGATATACAGTAGCTCTTAATGAGTCATGCAGAAGATCATTACTGGCTGCCTGAATCCTACCCTCATTATAAAATCTGCTTTTTGGCTGGCATTGCCCCTCTGGAAATATGTTGAAAGGTGCTACAAAATAACAGATGAAATAAGGTAAAACAGCACCTAACTCATCCACTTTGTGGACACCACATTGTAGATGGCAGCTAAAATGGAGGAAAATTTCTCAAGCTTTAAATAGAAGAGCCAGAAGAGGCTAAGCTAAACCTAGGGAAAGCCAAAATAACATATATATTTTTTGCCAAATGGATGACTACCAGAGTATCTTCCACCAAGACAATAACCTGGAAGTCACTTAATAAGCTTTGAAGTGAAGTGGAAAGATTAAAGAATAATCAAATTAAATGGGGTTACTTGGAAACAAGACACATTTTCTGTGTATGTGGAGAAATTCAATTTATGCCCCACCAAAAGCACAAAAGAAACTGGTTGAGATAATGTAAAAAGTTGCTGCCGACGTGAGCCGCCGCGCCCTCCCTTGGCCCGCCATTGCTGGGGGTTAAAAGGAGTACTCCGTACCTGTGGGGGAGCATGAGGATGCTGCTGCTGTGAGCCACCGCGCCCTCCTGGCCCTTTTATCGGCCAGGAGGATGACAAGGGAGGGATTTTGACTTTTTTGTGGCGGTTCTGCTGTGCCTGGACGTGTGGGGCTTCTGAATAGAGGTTTTTCCCTTTTGCCTTGATATGTTTTGATACTGTGTATTTGATACTGTACCATTGTGGAATATATATTTTTTGTAACCGTATTGATTATTTATTGCGTATTTGTATCATTATATTGTAACAGTATGTACATTTATATGTTGTTTAGCCACTCTTGAGTCAGCCGTGGGCCTGAGTGGAGCGGGATATCCATTTAATAAATAATAATAAATAAATAATAATAACTGAAGTAGCCTGCCTCTGCCATCTGTATTGAATAACATGAGTTCAGCAGGGGACTGGACTAGAATAATTTGAAATGTCTCTTTTCCATTATTGTGTGGCTTGTCCCACTAGCTTCAGTCTTATTGCATGCCATGTTTTAAATGCATCTTGTTTATAAAAACAGTTAAGAGGATGCTATCACAAGACTGAAATAAGTTAGGCCTCCCCTCCCACACACACCATACTGATGAAAAACAGCCAGTCTATCAGGGTACTAGTGATTCATTTGTTTGTGTCCCCCTCTAGCAGTTCCTAAACAAACTGATGTATGGTCTGATTTGACAGGGTCAGAGCACTGTGGGTTTGTGATGATTAACCTTTCTGAGACATTTACTGATGAGATCGGATGAATAGGACGGCTGGCATGATGTGGCCTGGGGAGAGTCTACTTTCTGTTTTTCACTCAAAAGAGTTTTACCCTTTTACTTTTTTATACAAGCTCTGTTCATATGTTCAAAAAAGTATTACCATATATACTCAAGTATAAGCTGAGTTTTTTAGTCCTCAAAAAGGGGACTCGGCTTATACTCAGGTCAATGACCATGATTGGCCCAGAAACATGCCGGATTGAGATGTGCCAACAATTTATTTAATTTTTATCATATTTTATGTATTTTGATTATAAAAACTCACTAGTAGCTGCTGCATTTCACACCCTCAGCTTATACTTGGGTCAATCTATTTTCCTGGGTTTTCAGGTCAAAATTAGCTTATATTCGGATTGGCTTATACTCGAGTATATATGGTACTTGGAAAGTGTGAACAGGGAAAGAGTAATGATTCTGTCTCTTTCCTGCTGCCATCTCCAGGTAAAGAAGTGTTGCAAGAGGTTTGTCACATATGGAGCCTTTACAAGCAGTCAAGAACCCAGTTAATAAGAACACCATGAGAAGGTCTAGGCAGCAGGAGTTTTCTTCTTGGTGGTGGTCATTCTGTGCTTAACAGAGGACTGGTCTATCTAAAAGAGGTTGGAGAGGCTTTTGGGAATTCTAACTATGGTCTACTTACTCCATATTGAATAAAACAAAGCAAATAGATTTGGTTAGTGCTCCATTTCCTTACAGTGGTTGGCTGGCCCATCAGGCAACTAGGATTCAGCCCAGGGCACCCCCAGGCCCCCAGTACCCTTGGGTGCCAATCCAAAGTGCCGAGCCAAGCTGCAATGCCCGGAACAATCGAGCAAATGAGTGGGGTGCCGTGTTCCTCTGCCTGCCTTCCTCCTCCTCTGCTGCCAAAGTTAAGATTACAACAGTAGCTCCATTGACAGTGGAGTCACTGTGGCTTAAAGGCTGCAGTTTTGCCTTGTAAGCAGGTTTAGACGCCCCTCATCACTCCCTCTTCAGCACCCTTTTAGCATAGCCAGCACACCACTGTTACCTTATAATGAATCTTGAGTAGTATGTGGGCTATTACTGTATCCAAACAAAGCACCAATGCTGCATGCCAAAGGCCCATAGATCTGTGTACCAAAATGTAGTTCAGTATCTAGTTAGTGTTGTGGCCTTGGAACCTGAGTCCGATGAGGAAGACTTTCTGCCAGCCTCCCAGCCCACTGCCAGCAAACCAGGAAACCAAAATGATCAAGAAATGACAGGAGCACAGCCAGAAAATGCTGAGGCACCAAGTGTCAGTGAAGAGGAAGTGGAACCAAGCCCATCAGAAAGATGCAGGTTGCAGCTGCGAAATGAGCTATGGGTGTGAAGAAAAGAGGCAAGGGCTCATTTGCAAAGACCACTCCCAGCTGTGATCCCTGATCCTGAATCTCTTAAGGAGATGCACAAGCCTTGTTGGAACAATCTTTGCGAGTCCTGACTTTGCGCCACTAGAATCTGTACCTGTTGTCTGTTTGCTGACACTGTACTTTGGACCCTCTGCCTGGACCCTCGACTACGCCTCCAGATCATGGACTGGCCCTTTTGTCTGAGTTCTCCAACAACCGGCTTCTGAACTTGGCTCTTCTTGACCAACGCTTCTGCCTTATCCTTAGGGGTGCCCAAACTATGGTCCAGGAGCTGAATCCGGCCCCTGATGCCAATTCATCCTGCCTGTGATGCCCTCGTCACTCCCAGAAGCAGAAGTAAAACACAGCCATATGGGTGCATTTTACTTCCTCTTCCAGGAGTTGAGTGTGTTGTGGGCTGGATGAATTGGCATCGGGCCCTGTATTTGTCCCCTGGGCTGTAGTGACCAGCCCCTGGAACCACATGATCAGCACATGGCCTGAAAAGTTTGGGCACCTCTGCTTCAGACTGTTACAATATTCCACCTCTTGTTCCTACTCCTTGTGTAGTGGTTGCTAGCCAGCCTTCTCTACCGTGCAAGGAAGGGCATTGCAGTTTCCCACTACAAGCAGCCAGATAACCTCTGGGAATCCTTATAAGGAAGGCATGAAGACGACAGCTTTTATCCTTTTCCTGCTCCTCAGGTACATTCTTCATACATTTGTCTTAGTCTCCTTTGAAATCTATCCAAGGTCTTTACTTATATTTTTAGCTTATGACAAAAATTATGACATCTGACATGGTTTCATCTTCTTTCCAAGCTGGTGTGTTGCCTTCGGGGTGAGTCTGTGGTCTCTCTCGTGCCTGCAGAGCTTTGTGGGGATGGCATATTGTTATTAACTTCTGATGGCCTTAAACCCACAGGAGATAAGTTAATCGGTACCAAATGTAACTGGGGAAACATTGTAATGCACGCTGAGAGAACCCTGCTAGCAACAATCTCCGCTGCCTAGTCTCTGACAAATGACTGTGAGTAATTTGAACAGAAAGCTATAGAATAGGAAAGTTGCTTGAAATGTGGAAAGCAGCTTCTAAAATTCACCAGCATTCTCTGCTCCTGATTAACAAAGAGTTGGGGAAGGAATGAAATAAGGCCCACACAAAACATCTGGGAGAAACAGCCAGCCATATAGGGCAGGGGCGCCCAAACATTTCAGGCTGTGTGCTGGTCACGTGGTTCAGGGGGGCGGTCACTATGGCCCAGGGGCTAGATCGGGGCCCCAATGCCAATTCATCTGGCCTGTGAAGCCCTCATCGCTCCCGGAAGTGGTGAGGGCTTCGTGGGCTGGATGAATTGGCATCAGGGGGTGGATCTGTCCCACAGGCCATAGTTTTGGCACCCCTGATGTAGGGTGTGAATATATCGGTGCCAGATATATTGTGGGTTGTTGTTATACACAAGGGGTTCCCAACCTTTTCAAGTCGGGGGCAGGGTCACACTCTCTCAGTCAGCTTTGAGAGCCAGATGGCCATTTTGCCCTGCCTGCATGATGGGGGTAGCCATTTTGTCCCAACAGCTTCAATGGGGTGGTCATTTTGTTTCTAGAATGCCCTTGGAGGGGATGGGGGCCACATGAAATGGTGCTGCAGGCTGGATTCAGCCCACGGGTCTTAGGTTGGGAACCTCTGTTATACATGGTCCATTTGACATCTCCAAATTGACAAAATTATGGCTAATGCTTACTGCGTCTGTTGGGCAGAGGGCGGGGTCCCCAGAGGTGGATACAGTTATATCTAGGTTGCTCCCCAATTTCCTTCTTTAAATTTTGCACTGGCAGGGGAGGCAGTTCGGCAGTTTGGTGCAGGCAGCCAACCCATAAAAATAGGACAACCCATGGTTGTGATGTCACAACTCAGTATAAAGAAAGAATAATTACTTGCCTGTCACATGACCACATGGAGATGAGCACCACCATCTAGAGTCAGACACGACTGGCTTTTGAACAATGGAGACTTTTATCTTTGCTATACTCAAATTGGCAAATAGGCCACCGGAGATGTAGTAACCTTGAACATAGTGGTGTAAGAGAGCTTCTAAAAATTCCTCAGCCACATTTCTCTACACATTCAGATTTTCTGAATTAATTGGTGTTGGCCAAAATCTTATTTCATAGTTAAGCCAGTGGAAGGGAAATGGTGTCGCTGACAGAAGCAGATTACTGTTTGATAAGTCCCCAGTCAGACTCCTCCTTGTGCTTTGGTACATGACTGGGTGTTCAATTGGGGACTCATTAATTGCCCCCATTTGCCACTGAAAGTTATCCATTTTCTTTCCATAAGCAAAACAGCACAAAAGGACTTTGTCAGTTGTTTTTGAAAGGAAATTTCAATCAAACTCTAGGAAGAACTTGGCAGTAAAAGTAGCAATAGAATGAACTGCCTTGGAAGTTGATGGATTCTCATTCTCGGGAGATTTTTTCAGTCAAGGTTGGATGGTTTTAGCAATGCTTTCTTGCTAACTTCTTTTACTATTTATTTAATGTGCCATCTTTATCTCCATAGGGGAATCCAGGCAGCTCACGGTCAATTAAAATAACATAATAGACAAATTTTAAAACACAGCAAGCTATAATATTCTTTAAAAATAATTAAACAAATAGAAATAGTAAAAACCCACAATTTAAAAATATCCATTTGAATTAAATATATGCAGCATCCCTTAATGATCACTGTATGTCTAGGCTGAAAGTTCATGACCTACAAAGAGAAACGAGCTTTCTGGGGGACTACTGTACATCCACATCCTGGAAATAGTCACTAAAAATGCTCTGTATCATATCTTCCCAAAACAAACCTGTGGAGGGCCATGGGACCAAGAGAAAAGCTTCTCCTGAAGAATTTAATAAGATTATATCTTTAGATAACCTTGTCCCAAGTCATATAAGGCAGGGGTGCCCAAACCTTTTGGGCCATGGGCCGGTCACGTGGTTCAGCAGGCCAGTCACGTGGTTCCTCCCATCGGAAGTGGAAGTGAAATGCTCCTTGCAATCTGTTTTGCAACAGGATGAGATAGATTTTAGGCTGCCATTTTCTCTGCTTAAAACAGGGGTGCCCAAACTATGGCCCACGGGCCAGATCTGGCCCCTGACACCAATTCATCTGGCCTGCTCTGCCCTTGTTGCTCCTGGAAGTGGAAGTAAAATGTGCTTCTGGGAGTGATGAGGGTGGTCTGGGCCAGATGAATTGGCATCAGGGGCCAGATCCAGTCCACAGGCCATAGTTTGGGCACTTCTGATATAAGGGATTATAAGCCAAAACTAGCACTTTGATTGGGCCTAGAAATTGACTAGCGGCTAGTGAATCTGTGTAGCAAAGAAGTTGTATGCCTGTTGTAACTAGCACCAGTCAACAATCTGGCAGCAGCATTCTGAACCCACTGAAGGCCATCACAGGTCAGAGCAAGTAAAGGACAGTCCAGGAAACCTAAGGAGGTATTTTGTATTTCTTCCCATGCACAGACACATGTCCTTTTATGTATAAGTCACTTCCAACGTTCCCAAAAGTAGCTGTCATTTCTTGCCTTCGTTCTCCTCTATGTTATCATTTAGAATAGTTGTAGAGTTCTCTTTAGTTGTGCTTGGTAATAATCTTTAGGTGAGTTTCTCCAACCTAAATCAAAATCTGAACTAGAGTATAGTGGTACCTCGCTTTAAGAGCATAATGCTTTCCACGGGATTGTTCTTAGTGAAACACCATTATAAGTAACCAATTGTGACTTCTGGTGGGGGGATTGTGAACCTCAATTTAGTTGTTAAGCGAGTTTTTGGTTGGTTTTAGTTGTTAAGCGAGGCGACCATTCAGAGAAAATTCTGCTCTTTACGCGAGTTAGTCGCTAAGCAAGGTGCTCTTTATGCGAGGTTTTACTGTACTGGTCTTCCCGGTAGTAATGTATGGCTGTGAGAGTTGGATCCTAAGGAAGGCTGAGCGTATAAGAATAGACGCCTTTGAGCTGTGGTGCTGGAGGAGACTCTTGTGAGTCCCCTGGACTGCAAGGAGATTAAATTAGTCTATTCTGAACATACCTGTCAACTATCCCATTTTTCCTGGGAAAATCCCTTATTTTTACCCCTCTTCCTGCCCCCTCCCATTTTATTAATTTTCCTGTATTTTCCCTTATTTTTTTAAAAAAAAATCCTGACTGAAGCTGCAGTATTTTTTCCGGCCACCAGAGGTCGCTGTGTGGCAGGCTTTTCGCTTGTGGAAGGGGAGAGAGAGAAGGTGTTGGGAGGGGGGGTGTTCTCTTTCATTTCCCTTCCCTGCCACATGCTCATGGAGGCTTTGGTTTTGCTACTGCTGTTCGTAGCCACCATGGAGTCTACTCTAGAGGTGAGCGATATTTCATATATGCAGGGGCAAATCATGCTTTATTGAGCTGTTTGTGCCAGATCCAAGAGTTAACCTGGGAGGGGGGGGTATTGCTTGATCACTATATATGTGTGTGTGTGTGTGTGTGTGTGTGTGTGTGTGTGTGTGTGTATATGTGTATGTGTGTATGTATATATATATATATATGTGTGTGTGTGTGTGTGTATATGTGTGTGTGTGTGTGTGCGAGAGAGAGAGGGGGGGTGAGGGAGAGGGAGAGAGAGAGAGGGAGAGAGAGGGGGGAGAGAGGGAGAGAGGGAGAGGGAGAGAGAGTGGGAGAGGGAGAGAGAGTGGGGGAGAGGGAGGGAGAAAGAGAGGGAGAGAGGGGGGAGAGGGAGAGAGGGAGAGGGAGAGGGGGGAGAGAGGGAGAGAGAGGGGGAGAGAGGGGGAGAGAGAGGGGGAGAGGGAGAGAGGGAGAGAGGGAGAGGGAGAGAGAGAGGGAGAGGGAGAGGGAGAGACGGAGAGAGAGAGAGGGAGAGAAAGGGAGAGAAAGGGAGAGAGAGAAAGGGAGAGAGAGGGGGGAAGAGAGAGGGGGGTTCTCTTGCTTGAAAGCCAGTCGTATCCAACTCTAGGGTTCAGTGCTCATTTCTGTTTCAAAGCCGAAGAGCCAGCATTGTCATGTGGCAGGCATGACTAGACACCAGAGCGCACGGAACACTGTTACCTTCCCACCAAAGTGGTCCCTATTTATCTACTTGCAATTTCCTGCTTTCGAACTGCTAGGATGGCAGGAGCTGGGACAAAGACGGGAGCTCATTCCGTCCTGCAGCAAAATACTGAAGCTCAAGTATTTTGGCCACCAAATGAGAAGAGAGGACTCACTGGAGAAGGCCCTGATGCTAGGACAGATCGGAGGCAAAAGGGGAAGGGGGCAGCAGAGGATGAGGTGGCTGGATGGCATCGTTGATGTGGTGGGCGTAGATCTGGTTGGGCTGAGGAAGATGACAGATGACAGAGGAGTCTGGAGTGCAGTGGTCCATGGGGTCACAAAGGGTTGGACTCGACTGTGTGTCTCAACAACAAGAGTTTTCCCCACAGCTCCTTAGAATCATGAGTTCTTCCAATATACTCCTATTGCTGAACAGACATCCCTTTCTTTGTTCCTTCCCCCTGATGCTCTGGCACACTGATCAGCAGTGTTCCAGGTGGTTGAATCCAGGGACAACAGGGGATGCGTTTCTTCCAAGGGAAGAAGAGTGACTTCTAAAGTGGCCCACTGGGTTCTGTGGCTCAGTAGCTGTGAATTCAACACAGTGAGATTAGAAAAGGGAAAGCAAAGATAAAAAAGAATGGGAGGGGGGAGGGAATCTTACCTTTACTATGACTGCCATCTTTTTTAATAATGGGAAAAGGGTAAGTGCTTTCTGTGGTCAGGACAGATGTGCACATGTGCATGCATATAGAAACAGAGAGGGAGAACTTTAAAGTTATTGTACATCTGGTTACATTAAGATTCTTTTTGGGTGAGATATGTATTGGCACATCTGTAAAACACTAGGCAAAAAACCAGCCTTGATGTGGTCAAACCCATGATATCATCGCCATAGTTATTTCAGTGGTGTCTTATCATATCACACATGTGAGTTGATAATGCAGAAAGAGGGAAATGCACTGGTGGGGCTGAAAGAGCTAAAACCTATCTGTGTGCTTTATTTATTTGTTTGTTTGTGCTTGTATTGCCGCCCCCTCGCCGGAGCGACTCCAGGTGGCTAATAGTCAAAACACAAACAAAAATAATACACTAAAACCACTTTCAAGTATGTATTAGGCATTCTGCAAGGTAAGCCACAGTTCAAGAGAAGAGAGGCATCTGTTAAGAGAGGCATTATGTGTCAAACCAGGGAACATGAGCCATGTCACAAGCCAGTAGTCAGGACTGAACAAGACTGGACTGAAGTACAAAGACAGAATTTAGGCTTAAATTTACAGTCAGGCAAGAGAAACCATTGGTGTCAAAGGGACCAAAACAAGAAGGAATGATCAAAGAACAACCAGGAAACAACCAAGAGTGCAGGGGTACCCAAACTGCGTTCTGTGGGACAGGCCTCTGATGTCAATTTGTTCAGCCCACGCCACCCTTGTCACTCCCGGAAGCAGAAGTAAAACACGCCTGTGCAGGCGCATTTGACTTCCGCTTCCAGGAGCGGCAAGGGTGGAGTGGGCCAGTTGAATCAGCATCAGGGGGTGGATCTGGCTCACGGGGTGCAGTTTGGACACCCCTGCTTTAAGAAAAGAAAATGGCAGCCTAAAAATCTATCTTATCCTGTTGCAAAACAGACTGCACGGTGCGTTTTACTTCCACTTCCAGATGACTGGCCCACTGAACCACATGACCGGCCCATGGGCTGAAAAGTTTGGGCACCCCTGGCATAGAGAGTACTTATTTGCTGAAACAACACTCTGTTGGAACAGAAAGCTGTGCTATGTGCCGTCTTGTTCAGGAGACTCTCAGTGGGTGGGTAAAACCCATCAGAGGTACAGCTGAAGATCTTCATTTATTTTAGTTGCACAGGAAAGATTGAAAAGTGTGATGTTTTCTCCCCAATGGATCTTTGTTGTAGGTATTCATATTTATTTATTTATTTATAGCCCAACTTTCTTCCTTTCAGGTGTCAATATATGTTTTAATCTGGTTTTCATGGTTTTTAAAGTTTTAATTGTTTAGTCCTCTATGATGAGGACGTTTTGTACAGTAGAACCCCATATAGCGATTTTAATCCGTTCCACGGAGCTGATCGCTATGTGTTTTTTGGCGTTGTATGATCTTCCATCTTACATTGTATGTACAATGATGTTTGGCACTAAGCAGTTTTTCCCATTGGAAAATCATTGTACGGATTTCCCCATAGGAACAATCGCTATGCGGAACAGCTTTCCCCCTCCAAGCCTCATCGCTATGCGATTTCATTGCTGTATGGGACGATTGCTCTACGGGGTTCTAATGTATTTTGGATTTTTGATACTGTTGTGAGCTGCCTGCAGTTGTTTTGGCAAGGGAGGCGGCAATACAAATACAGTAAATAAATAAATATACTGTTTTAAAAATACAGCTAAAACATAGTAGCTTACTATATTAAAACTGAATGAAATATATTAAAGGGTGAAGCCATGTACAGTGGTACCTCATACACCAATTTTAATCTGTACCACGGGGCTCGTTGTTGTACGAAACATTGCATGCATCGTATAGCAATTTTCCCTATGGGATGCATTGTACAACAAATTTTTTTTGCTAAGTGGTTTTTCCCATTGAAAAATTGTATGATTTTTTTTCATAGGGAAAATTGTTATGCAGGACGCCATTTTTAAAATAAAAACTAATTGTTATACGATTTCTTTGTTATACGAGACGATTGTTGTATAAGGTTCCACTGTATATTGTTAACTAGCTGATTACCCAGCTTCGCTTGGGTTTTTCTTTTCTTTAACATAGGCCAGCCTTTTCCTCTTGGAAACCTCATGGGGTGTATGTAGGTCACTCCTACTGTGAAAACTACAGCTCAGCTCAGAGGGCTACAGCTGAGCTAGTCAGATAATGTCACAATCTCAACCTACCTGAGACTATGACATCAGCTCAATTACATCGCTTGGAAACACACACATTGTATAGATCAATTGCATCCCAATTTAGGGTCGTATGTCCCCCATGGGATTTGAGACCCCTACAGTGCTGATCTCCCAAGCCCAAGGTACGTATGTGCCATATTTCAGTGGGATCAGTCCAGGGGTGTGGGAGCCTTTGGAGCACATACAAACATAGATTTCGGTTTTATAGATATAGATACAATTTGTAAATACTTACAGCTAATTAAAACTACATTGCTACAACACAAGAAGAGCAAAAAAACAAACCACAATTAAAATGCCCTGATAAGTGGTGAAAAGCCTGTTTATGTTAAAATGGCTTCTGCCAGAAGAAGGGATAGCAAAGAGAAAGCTAGCTTAGTCTCCTGGCAAAGGGAGTTCCAAAGTCTTTGAGCAGCCATGAAGAAGGCATACAGGAAGCATCAACCTCATAAATTCCAGCAAACTGTCCCAGTAGTTTTGTATGTGTTTTAAAAAGTATTGGGGACAAACAGAACCCTGAAGGAACCTCACAGATTGGTGGCCAGGGTTCCCAAGAGGACTCCCCTCAATGGGTCCACCAGGAAAGAACAGACACACTTTAAAAACTTGGGACGATGATTCATGAAAAACCTGTATTTTGTGCAAAGTATAAGTTTCAAAGAGAGACCCAATATAACAGGGATTCATGACCTACAGCCCGTGGGATAAATCCAGCCCATGACACCAATTAATCTGACCCATGGTGAGGACCCTGCCGCTGCTGCACCGGAAGCATGGGAAATGTGCCAGAAGCACTGAACCCCCCCCCCCAAAAAAAACACACAACACCAACAGTGTGCAAAAAAAATTCCCAAACTGCCAAAAATGTGCCGCCCTCACTCCCACAGCTACGGGAAGCAGCGAAGGTGGCAAAACCATCCAAAAACGCACTGCAAATGCACCCAACGACACCAACACCTCCACCGGGAGTGGTGGAAGCAGCAGGAGAGCCGTGCCTCCAGCTCGCTCACCTGTATGAAAGGGTGTGGGCCGGCCCATGGCGCGAAAAGGTTGTAAACCCCTGCAATATAGCATAGTGAACAGAGTGACACACTAGGACTCTGGAGGTGTAAGTTTTATTCCCTGCACAGCCATGGAGACTCTTGGAGGAAACAGATTGGGCAAATCACGCCTTAAATATCTCACTTATCCTGAAAGCCCTATTAGGGCCACAATAATTGATTCCGACTTGATTTCATGTAATAAACAAGTTTTTAACACAAAAATAAAACCCACAGGGTGTTGTTGTTGTTATTGTTATTGTTGTTGTTCTTGCAAGTATTGTTGATTACAACCAAAGCAAACAAAACTTCCAGGCTGTTGTAGGAGCAAAAAAGCACCCCAAACTCTCAGTGAATGAATGTGTATTAATTGGTTAGTCTTACGACCTTATCAATAACATAACAGAAGAATTAAAATCTGTGCAATACAATAAATACAATAAAATACAATAAAAATACAACATGTACATACCTGAGCTACTTTTAAAAGGAATGTAAACTGGAGAAGGTGTCGTAATACAAATAATACATGCATATCCATAGTCAGATAAGTGAATCTCCCTTGCAGGATACCCCAATTTGATTGATATATTGGATTCTTTTAGCTGATGCCTGTTAATTATAAACTTGGCAGTTCTACATACAATGTGCATGTTAGAACCCAGGAGGAGATAGGACAGTTTGTGATTAGAGTCCCAAAAAGTTGTTTTTTCCCCAATAGGGATGCATGGTATTTAAATCTAATATCAGTGCATAACTGCCAAACTCTCAGTGGTTGTCCATATGTCAAGACAATTTTTTCATTGTGAATGAGAAAATTTGCACTTTTTTTTACATTCTGAGTATGCCTCGGAGGTGTAAAGGAGGCAACTTAGAAGGAAGCTTCACAGGAAAGCACAGATCTGGCAACTTCTGGTGGAGAGGCTCTTAATGTCTTTAGTAAGGAACACTGGAACAGAAAGGATTATTTGTTTGTTTGGGCGTACTGCATTTGCAAGGATAATACATTGTAAGGGTTCTTATTCTGGGTGGTACATCCTGACTTATGTCTGTAAGTAACCCATGATTTTTTTGGTCAAATTTCTGTTTTGATATGCCCAGTTATCTCTCTTTGTGTGACAGATGTTGCAGTCAAGGTAAGTTATAGAATCATCTTCGTTTGCGCCATTTTGCCTCCACATTTAGTTCATTTTAATGATCTTCCCTTATTTACATGGGTGTTTATTATTTCATATAATTTTATCCCCCTTTCCATCCCTTAGAGAGTATTATTAAATATAATGAATTCACTTAGTTATGGGCACCATGTCCAGGCTTAGCTTTAAAGACTGCAGCTTGCTTTGATCTATAACGTACCCAAATGTGTGATTATGCTATAAAAAGATAATAGTGGGAACATCAAAGGAACATGGGGGAGGAGGCAGAAACCCCACCAGATTGGCTTAGTATCTGCCGAACAGCTTAAGAATAGCGGCAGAACATGAAGAGAACCTGAGCTGAGTCTTTAATGCATTTTAATAGGCGCTCTTCAAAAAAAAATCTGTAATGTTGATATCCATGAAATATAGGATGATCTGACTTCCCTCGGAAATTTTGTTCCAAATGCCAGGTGTGTCTGGAAATCATGCAGTGCACCAGGTGGAAATAAGGACTTCAGGAACATTTCTTCATTTCCCATGAATAAAACACCTGTCATTTTCCCCTTCCGGAATTCCACCCCTTCACACACACACACACACACATCTCTCTCTCTCTCTCTCTCTCTCTCTCTCTATACATATATATATATATATATATATATATATATATATATATATATATATATATATATATATATATATATATATATATATATATATATATATATATATATATATATATATATATATATATATATATATATATATGTGTGTGTGTGTGTGTGTGTGTGTGTGTGTGTGTGTGTGTGTGTGTGTGTGTGTGTGTGTGTGTGTGTGTGTGTGTGTGTGTGTGGAACTCCCCTTCATATATATATTCTTTTCAACCTCCCTGTTAAGAACATCAAAAGCTACTTTTGGCAAAGAAGGGCACAGTGGGGTTAATTCAGTTTTACATAAGTAACCTGGAGCTAGATATCAAATGAAATTATGAGCTTCTTTCCATATCCATAGAACCAGCAGGCTTTGGGGACCGGGATGGGATGTCAGTGAAATTCATCATCCTCTTGTTAAGAATGTGGCTTAATGCTTAGTTTCTTCATTTAAATGAAAATCTTCCCATTCTTCATTCTTCTGAATAGATGCCCAAAACACAGCATTTAGAAACTAGCTCTTTTTAGGACTGTTTTTATCTGTTTTAATTAAAGGATTGAAATAATGTGCTGTTTCATCCTTGGATTTTAATTAAAGGGTTAAGAAGAGCTTTGCTTTGCTCATCTATGAAAAACCCATACAGATTATCATGTTAGTAATTATCCCGTATTAGTCTTCCATTTTTAATATGCGACAGAACCCGTTTAGTTTTGACATTTTCTGTTTTGAGATATAATCATTGTTCAGTGCACATAAAGAAAGCTGGCTGTGAAATATGTAGAAATGGGCAGCCCCATCTTTTGGAAATATTTCTTCTTCCTTTATAAATACCTGCAAGAATTAAGTATTGGTCTATTCCTAAGAGAGGGACTGCAGTGGTTAAGACTTAGTGGTTAAGATGCTGAAGTTGATGACTGGAAGGTCGGCAGATCAGCACTTTGAGACCCGAGTGCTGCACGACGGAGCGAGCTTCCGTCTCTGTCCCAGCTCCTGCCAACCTAGCAGTTTGAAAGCAAGAAATTGCAAATAGATAAACAGGTACCACTTGGGTGGGAAGGTAAACAGCATTCCGTGTCTAGTCATGACTGCCACATGTCCACGGAAAAGTCTGTACATGCAGACAGCGTTGGCTCTTTGGCTATAAACAGAGATGAGCACTGAATCCTAGAGTCGGATACAACTGGCTTCCGAGCAAGGGCGCCCTTTACCTATTCCTAAGAAGTTTGAGAATAGACCTCTGTGTGTCTGTGTTAGCAAGAATGTTCTTAATTTCACTGTCTATTTAAATGGACTGTCTTTTTCTTTGTATGCCTTATAGCCTAGTTGAGATGAACTTTAGACCTTGCAAAAATTCCCAAGCTATGTATTTTCTATTTTGCAACAAGGGGGGGGGGGATGTAACTGAATGTTTGGAAATTGAAGTAGAATCCAAAATTCCATTAAATATGTTGCGAAATGCAAAAACCAGCCTTTTTAGCAGTTTTTTTTTACAATTTGGAGAAATTTAGTACCTATGGGGTTTAAAAAGTAAGTTTGACCAGTGATAATTTGAAGGAAATTTAATGCTCTACAACTTTCTAATTACATGTAGTACACAAAAAATGCATGGTTTAGAAGATATGATCGGAAAACCGGGAAGAGTGCTAAAATTTATGTTTGGGTGATGTTTGGATACATTAGAAAGTTGTAGAGCATTAAATCTCCTTCAATTATCATTGGTCAAACCTATATTTAATCCCATAGGTACTGAGATACAGGGCTTTGAAAAAGTGCTAAATTTCTCAAAATTGTAAAAAAAAAAACTGCTAAAAAGGCTGGATTTTGCTATGTATCTTCCATTTCGCAACATATTTAATGGAACTTTGGATTCTACTTCAATTTCCAAACGTTCAGTTACATCCCCCTTTGTTGCGAAATAGAAAATACATAGCAAAAACCAGCCTTTTTAGCAGTTTTTTTTACAAATTTGAGAAATTTAGCACTTTTTCAAAACCCTGTATCTTGGTACCTATGGGATTAAAAAAGTAAGTTTAACCTGTGGATCCGCGTGCCCAGTTGGCACGCATGGCCTCTGGCAGAGGTTAAACCTAGCGAGCACGCTCCTGGCCCCTGGCCCTTGCCAGCAGAGAGAAATTAAGGGGGGTGGATAAATGATAGGGTTTGATTCACCCAATTACCTGACCTGACCAGCGGACCTGCTGAGAAAGCGAATACGTTACCTATTAGAGTAATCCCTCATCTCCGAGTCTCAGTCTCATCCCAGAAGCAAACAGGAGTCATGATTGCCTTAGTCTAAGCCCAAAACAATGGTGTTGTCCCAGCCAGTGTTTGTCCACACTAATTAACTTCCCCCCGAGAGATTCCCAATTAACCTGAGTAAATAGGTGATGTGATTCACTGTTGGGTGACGGTTTTTTCTACCTTGCCTTCTGATCTATAAATGGTTATGCCTTTTCCTCAATAAACCACTGGTCTTATCTCCACCTTGCCTCGTGTCGCTCCTTTGACCAGTCTCCTCCGGGATCCTAAGGGCCTCCTCACGGCCCCAATTACTACACCTGGTGACCCCGACGTGATCTACTCGTGAGTAAGCGACCCCCGAGCGGTCTTCCTCAGAGTAGCGATCACACGGTCCGGTTCTGCGCTTGAACCGTGTCCGAATCATCCCGGAGGACAGCGCGGCACTCCGTCCGGCAGCCAGCCGATCGGAGGGACCGCCTGCGGTGAGGCAGTCCAAAGAGGCATCCTACAGCTTGCTCCCGACTTTCGCGGCGGCTTGCGCCAAAGGGAAAAACGCGTTCCGCTCAGGGCAGCTGTGAGCCCCTGACAGCGCAGTGGCCACTGAGGGCCCGTGGCCGCAGTCCACGCTCCGAGCTCTACCCAGAAGCGTCGTCGCCAGAACCTATTGCCTGCCAAAGACGCGTCGACTCGTCCCAAGGAGGAATCTTCCGAGGACCCAATCGCAGGTAATATGGGGACCTGTCCTCAGCGACAGCGTCCATCCGCTAGCCAAAGAACTCGTGAGGAAGAGTTCAAGATCCTGGCCAGGATATTTAATTTGCGTTTTCACAGCGGGGAGCTAGTGAGACTTTTGGTGTACCTAGGGGAACACTGCCTGCTTTACCCAGAAGTAGGTACGTTGACCCTTGAGCTCTGGGATCAGATAGGAGACTGCATTCAGCAACCCCCGAAAGCTCCAGGAGGCGTAATTCGCACATGGAGAAAGTGTAGGAAGCTCTTGGCGGAGATAGAGCCAGTCCGGGTAGAGGCCAAAGAACCCCCAAGTCTGCCAGATGCGCCAGCCGAACCAACGGCGCCTA
Organism: Bradypodion pumilum; assembly: GCA_035047305.1. Taxonomy (NCBI): domain Eukaryota; kingdom Metazoa; phylum Chordata; class Lepidosauria; order Squamata; family Chamaeleonidae; genus Bradypodion; species Bradypodion pumilum. Next base: position 6,883,197 of record JAWDJD010000017.1, on the reverse strand, counting down.
CGGCGCTCTACCCGTCACTCCAATTTAGGCAGAGTAGTGTAGGGAGCTTTCCCTCGGTGACAGCTGCAGACGTCACCGGCGGAATGCAAGGAATGAGGAGCGCAGGCGCTTCTCAGAAAGCAACAGGTTTCCTAGCTACCAAAAGTGCCCTTCAGCGCACAGTAGAGGAAGAACTCAGGAAGGGGGAATTACCAGTAGAGGAGCTAGCAGAGCTCAGTCAGATATGTCCCATCCGCATGGAGATGGACGCGCTTACGGGCGCCCAGCAGATAGTACACTCCCCAGTCCCGTATAAGCTTCTTATGGCTATACGGAAAGCCATTTCCGAGACAGGGCTCCAAAGTCGTTTTACGAGGGGCACGCTTCAGCAAGTGTGCGAGAACACCATGTGGATTCCCCATGACTGGAAAGCCGTCATGCGGATGATGCTCACCCCTAGCCAGTATTTAATTTGGGACAGCGAGTTTCGCCTAGAAGCGCAGACAAGGGCTGCCAGGATGGGAGGCGCAGTACTTCCCGACCAGCTATATGGTTCAGGTGCCTTCGAGCCCATCGATGCCCAAATCAACTTGCCTCTAGCCACTCTCCAGATGTTGGCCGAGGCCGCCTTTAGGGCGTTTTTCAAAGTCCCAGCAACTGGCAAAGTGGCTAAAAATTACACCGCTATCAAGCAGGGAGCCCAAGAGCCCTATATGGACTTCATCAATCGCCTGGAGGAAGCAATCAGCAGGCAGATTGACAATGAGCAAGCCCAGCAAGAGCTCATGATGAAGTTAGCCAAGGACAATGCCAACCTAGACTGCCGTAAAATCCTGCAGTCGCTAGGCAATCGTCCCGACTTGACACTCACGGACATGATTAGAGCTTGCGCCGACGTTGGCACAGAATCCTACAAGATGGGATTGCTAGCGGCAGCGGTGCAAGGGGGTAAGAGACCAAAAGGAAAGACCCAAGGAGCGTGTCACAGTTGTGGCAAGGTCGGTCACTTCGCTAGGGAGTGCCGATCCAAGGGAGGCGGACAAAAGTCCAGCCGTCCCAAGGCTCCGAACACCCCATGTCCGAAGTGTAGAAGAGGCTACCACTGGGCTCGAGACTGTCCGGATTCGGGAAACCGGAACGCGGGCATGTCTCTGGCCCCGGTCCAAACAGGGACTCCCCTCACCCAAAGCTCACCAGAGCTAGACTAAATCCCGGTCACATTCCAGACATTGCGAGGGCACAGGCCAGCCCCAAGGGTAGTACAGGATTAGACTTGACTTGTCAGGCGGACGTTACATGCGACCTGCCAGGCACGGTCTATCTGGTGGACTCCCAGTACATGGGTCCACTGCCCAAGGGCTTTATAGGTTTAGTTTTGCCCCGCAGTGTAGCTGGAGCACGCGGAATTTTCATAATTCCAGGAGTCGTTGACTCGAATTTTTCAGGCGTTCTCCAAGTTCAGCTTTGGACTCACCTGCCCCAAACGATTCACAAGGGAGACATCTTAGCGCAACTGATTATGGTTCCTTGTCACTCGCCAGCAGATAGCCAGGGAAGGCTCAGTGACAGCTCCGAGTTCCGGTCAGAGGACCGCTCGAGCGCCAGTGAGGCAGTACAAGGATACCAGGTCTTAGCGACAGTGGAGACCAACATTGAGTGGAAACAGCGCCCCGTTATCGAGGTATTTTTGAACAAAAGAGCGTTCTCAGGGTTACTCGATACCGGAGCGGATGTGAGCGTGATAAGCAGAAGCCAGTGGCCAAGGGAGTGGGCCATTGAGCCGGTCTCCGATGTGTGGGGGGTAGGCGGCGTCCAGGAAGCGTTTAGGAGCCGAGAGTGGGTGGAAGTCACAATCCCAAGGGCTGACGGCACGGCGGTAATTCGGCCGCACATTCTTGACGTGTACATCAACCTTTGGGGGCGAGACATCTTACAGCAGTACGGTGCTACGCTTACCTTTTGGTAATGGCGTTGCCACTTAAATGTCTCACCGATACGCCGGTTTGGGTAGAACAATGGCCGGTAGTGGGAGAGAAATTAGCTGCCCTCAAGCAGCTAGTTAAGGAACAGCTAGACGCAGGACATATAGAACGGTCCACAAGTCCTTGGAATTCGCCAATTTTTGTGATTAAAAAGAAGTCGGGGAAGTGGCGACTCCTCCACGGTCTCAGAGAGATCAATAAATGCATAGAGCCAATGGGTCCGCTTCAATGCGGCATCCCAAATCCGAACATGATTCCCGAGGGGTGGGATATTCTAGTCGTAGATCTCAAGGATTGCTTTTATACAATCCCCTTAGACCCCCGGTACCGGGAAAGGTTCGCCTTTACGGTGCCGGTTGTGAACCACAGCGAGCCCACGCAGCGTTACGCGTGGAAATTTTTGCCACAGGGCATGCTCAATTCGCCCACCCTGTGCCAAATTTATGTTCACAATGCACTGGCAAAGTTCCGAAGCCTTTACCCTAAAGCCATAGTTTGCCATTTCATGGATGACATCTTGGTCGCGATGCCGCAACTCGGCAGCGAAATGTTTTCTGACCTCCAGGCCAGCCTGGGGGACAAAGGTTTACTCATTGCCCCAGAGAAAGTGCAGAGAACCGAGCCCTTCTCATACTTGGGTCATTGGCTTCTCTGCTCTTTCGCAGCACCAGTTTTGCCTTGGATCAACTTACAGGACTCAGTCACCCTTGTAGAGTTGCAGCAAGTTTTGGGTAACATCAATTGGGCCAGACCGTATTTCCGATTGGATACGGATCTTCTAAAACCACTCTTCTCGCTGCTAACTTTAGGCAAGCAGCCAGCAGACCGGATAAAAATTTCTCGAGAAGCGCGTTTAGCTCTCGAGAAAGTTAACCAAGTTCTCAGCCAGCGATGGGTAGATAGGATCACCCCAGGGCCATATGCTCCGATCCTGAATTTGTACATCGTACGGTCAGGATCCATGTTTACTGGAGCGCTCGGCGTAGATGCCGAGAAAGGGGCGAGTATCGTGGAATGGGTGTACCTTCCGAACACCTCTTCACGAAACATCGTCCCTCCCCAAGAATTGGTCTCCGCGGTGGTTTACCGCGGAAGGCTGAGAGCTAGGGACATTTCCGGGCATGATTTGGCCAAAATCGTAGTTCCATTCACCAAGGAACAAGTTAAGCAATTAATGCAGCTCGGTGACTCGCTCCCAATTGCGTTGGAAGGATTCACCGGATGCTTGGCATACCACTTGCCAAAGGACCCCAGACTTGTCTCACTCCAAACGCAGACAGTCAGCTTGTTTGAATTGCTTTCGCTGGTTCCGCTTCAGGGAGCCAGGACAGTTTTTACTGATGGTGGTCGCACATATGGTGTCTTGACCTGGCAGGAGGGCCAAGCTTGGCGCACGCTGCTAACTCTCCCACAAAAGTCCGCGCAGCGGGCAGAGTTGGCAGCGGTGAACCTTGCTTTGCGCACCTTCGCCAAAGAACATTTAAACATCATTACTGACAGTATGTATGTTAGGAATTTGCTTCACAGTCTACCGGGAGCATACATCACTCCCGCGATAGACAAGAATTTGCTTAGCCTGTTTTTAACTGCTCAATTTCATTTGCAAAACCGCACGGAGCCGCTCTATATTGCCCACATCCGAAGTCACCAAGACCTACCGGGTCCGATTTTGGCGGGCAATAGCAGAGCGGATGCGGCGGCAAAGGAAATTCAGCAACGTTCAGTTTTGGGTGTTTTTACTACTCCAATTCAGAGTCATGCCTTTTTTCACCAAAATGCCAAAGCACTCGCCAGACAGTTCAATTTGCCACTCTCTCAAGCCCAAGGCATAGTTCGCTCTTGCCAGCATTGTGCAGGGGCACCAGGGGGGCCCTCGTGGGGGGTCAACCCACGAGGGACAGAGGCCAATCAGGTGTGGCAAATGGACGTCACGCATGTTCCGCAGTTCGGCAGATGGCAGTACATGCACGTTTGCATAGACACTTTTTCTCAGTTCGTTTGGGCAACGGCGCAGAAAGGGGAGACTGCCTCCCACGTGGAGCAGCACCTCCTTTCCTGCATTGCAGCCATGGGCAAACCTCGGCACGTTAAAACCGATAACGCGCCGTCCTACAGCTCTAGGCAGCTGGCCGCCTTCATGGCCACTTGGGATATTAAGCATACTTTTGGCGTTCCTTACAATCCGCAGGGGCAAGCGATTGTGGAACGGGTCAATCGGACGCTCAAGTCCTATATTGACAAACAAACAGAAAGGGGGGAGCCACCAGCCCTCCCCAAGTCATAGGGCCAGGCACAGCATTGCCTGAATAAGGTATTGTTCACATACAATCACCTTAATGTTTTTTCGGATTGTACGCCGCAGGAGAAGCACTTCCGCCGTTTGGAAGCTCTCCCGCGACCGATGGTCCGATACTGGGTGCCACCGGACCCTTCTTGGAGGGGCCCGGCGCCGCTCGTAACCTGGGGGCGAGGGTATGCTGCAGTTATGTTTCCTACAGGTGTCGTTTGGATTCCAGCTCGGTGTGTCAAGCCTCACTTGGAACCTCATGGCGTGGACCCAGACCGACCCGAGTCCGATCCCGGAGATGGAGGACCTCACCCTGACCGAGGAGATCCACCGGGAGAAGCGACGGCTGCGGACGCCAGCACCGAGGATCACCTGGGGGATGGTCAAGACCCTTTGTAGTGAGGCCCAGGGCGCCCTCCGACGCGAGGAGAGGGAGCCGACACCGGAGAACTTCGTAGCAGCAGTCTTCGCCCAGATTGATGTCAACACCGTGATCTTCACCATCATCCTGACCCTCTCCCTGCTTCTGGGGGGAGGCGCTCAGGCCGCCTCGTTGGAGGCCAACGATCTACTGCCCGGCGGAGACCTCTCTGCCCGGATGCAGTACAATATTTGGGAGAGGTTGGCGGGTCTCGTCAACCAGTCCGATTTTTGCCTCAGGCAGGACCTTGGTTCTGCTTTGATCCTCAGCACCTGCCTCATCCCCGTGTGCCATTCTCCAGGCGCGCACCCCAGGGATGGGGATTGGCTTGTGAAAAGACTTTTCAGCCCGTACAACCCAGCGGCTTCTTCGGAGTATGCCCGTTGGGAGATGCGGCTGACCATGACCTTGCCGGCTGATGCAGCCACCCTCCACACTCCTCGGGTGGCAGTCAGCCCGAACTCTACCTGTGGACGAATGTACGGCTGCGCTTCAGCTGGTCGTACCCGGCGCCGCTGCCTCAACATTGGCAGTGGCAATTGGACTTGCAATAACCCAGTACCACTTGGCACCATGTACGCTCATATAACCCTGCCATCTGGTTGGTTCTTCACATGCAACCAGTATACGTGGAACTACATTCCTGCTAATGTTTCAGACTCTATATGCTGTATCAGTCGCTTGACATTGTTACTCCCTACCAAGGATATGGTCACCCCAAGCACAAATGTTACAAATGTCTCAAATGTTCCCTCACTCGTACGGCACACTCGCACCACCCAGTTAGACAGCTCATGTGAGAGCAGCTTTAGAGTAATGAGCCCTGCCGAATATCTCTCTTTGGCAGTCAGCATCTTTGGCGTGCCAGGCTTAGCCGTCGGCAATGCAAAGAGGATTGGTCGCTTGGCTTGCGGTCTAGCAAAAGCCATCAACCACACCTCCTCCGCGATAGCGCTCCTTAATCAAGAGCAGGCAGAGCTTCGCCATGCCATTCTTGACAATCGAGCGGCTATCGACTACCTCTTATTGTTGCACCACCTGGGTTGCGAATCCTTTCATGGTATGTGCTGTTTCAACCTTACTGACAACTCCCGCAAAGTACAGAGTCAGCTCACTGATCTCCACACCATAGTCCAGGGCATCACAGAGGGTTCTGCATGGGGAGCTTGGTGGAGTTCATTGTGGAACTGGATGTGGTCATGGATCCCCTGGGGGTGGCTCCAAACGGTACTCAAGGTGGTTGTGGGGGTGATTATACTAGGCATAGCAATCTGCTGCTTTGCACAATGTATTCCCTCGCTGATCTCAAGGTGCTGCCCCAGAAGGAGACCCCGAGACGTCATTCCCGCTCAACAGCTGATGCCGCTCCTACGCAGTCGCCGGTCAGGCTCTTAAGAAAAATTAAAAGGGGAGATGTGGATCCGCGTGCCCAGTTGGCACGCATGGCCTCTGGCAGAGGTTAAACCTAGCGAGCACGCTCCTGGCCCCTGGCCCTTGCCAGCAGAGAGAAATTAAGGGGGGTGGATAAATGATAGGGTTTGATTCACCCAATTACCTGACCTGACCAGCGGACCTGCTGAGAAAGCGAATACGTTACCTATTAGAGTAATCCCTCATCTCCGAGTCTCAGTCTCATCCCAGAAGCAAACAGGAGTCATGATTGCCTTAGTCTAAGCCCAAAACAATGGTGTTGTCCCAGCCAGTGTTTGTCCGCACTAATTAACTTCCCCCCGAGAGATTCCCAATTAACCTGAGTAAATAGGTGATGTGATTCACTGTTGGGTGATGGTTTTTTCTACCTTGCCTTCTGATCTATAAATGGTTATGCCTTTTCCTCAATAAACCACTGGTCTTCTCTCCACCTTGCCTCGTGTCGCTCCTTTGACCAGTCTCCTCCGGGATCCTAAGGGCCTCCTCACGGCCCCAATTCCTACATTAACCAGTGATAATTTGAAGGAATTTTAATGCTCTACAACTTTCTAATTACATGTAGTACACAAAACACACATGGTTTAGAAGATATAATCGAAAAACTGAGAAGAGTGCTAAAATTTTGCAGTTTTTGCCCCCCCCCTTCAAGGTTCCACAAAGAAACAAAGAGATTTTGTTGGATAAATTGAGTGTAGCTCCACTGGGTACCCATACACAACATCCCAAAGTTTCATTAACTTGGGAATTTTTGCAAGGTACCCCCACCCCCCATTTTGGACCTATGGTGACTGGGCTATTTCATCAGGGGTAGAAGCCTTCTCTTTGTGAAGCCAAATGTAGATTTTTGAGATGTTCTGTATGACACTTTTACCTCTCCCATGAACTACTGTTTACTGTTGTTGTTGTTTGCTTTTCTACAGTTATCAAAAGTTATTTCAATTGTATTGTTACTCCTAAGTGATTTGCATTAATATAAAGAAAAAGGCAAGAGCTTATACATTTTAGAAGATCTGGCTTTTGACTTCATGAGGTTTCCAGCCATTTAGACTTACCCTTCTAGAAGCAGGATGCAGGTGCGCACAAGGTCACATTTTAAATGTTTGCTGACTACTAATGTATAGTGCTTGAGTAGTAGAAGATACCTAGAAAACCTTTGAAAAATTCACCAAAAGTGGATTTCACTGAATACAATTGATTGGATGCCATATACTTATATGTAGGAGAGCAGAACAAGGATGATACCACCCTAATGGCAGATGATACCACCCTAATGGCAGAAAGTGAGGAAGACCTAAAGAAGCTCCTGCTTAGGTTGAAAGAAGAGAATGCAAAAGCTGGCTTGAGACTCAACACCAAGAAAGCCAAGATAATCTCAACAGACCCTATCAGTCCCTGGAAAATAGATGGGGAAGAAGTAGAAGCAGTGACAGACTTTACTTTCCTAAGATCCAAGATCACTGCAGATGGAGATTGCAGCCATGAAATAAAAAGGCAGCTGATTCTTGGGAGACAAGCTATGAAAAACCTGGGGAACATAGTTAAAAGTAGAGACATCACCTTGCAAACAAAAATTCACAGAGTTAAGGCAATGGTATTCCCAGTGGTAATGTATGGTTGAGAGAGCTGGTCCATAAGGAAAGCTGAGCACAGAAGAATAGATGCCTTTTGAGATGTGGTGTTGGAGGAGAGTTTTGAGAGTACCCTGGACAGCGAGAGAACACATAGGTCAATCTTAGGAGAAATCATCCCTGCTCCTTGGAAGGTCAAATAGTGAAGATGAAGCTAAAGTACTTTGGACATCAAATGGGAAGAGAGGATTCACTCAAGAAAGCCTTGATGCTGGGAATGGTGAAGGGCAAAAGAAGAAGGGGGAGGCCAAATATGAGATGTCTAGGTGGTATTGTAGACACAATGCACACAGAACTGGGTGGCCTGACGAGGATGGTGGAGGACAGGGGTGCCTGGAGGACTATGGTCCATGGAGTCGCAAAGGGTCAGAATCGACTGCACGACTGAACAACAACAAAAGCTAGAAAGGTCACGAGTTTGTGTGACTCGCCCACATTCATTACGGTGGCTGTATTTTTGTTAACTACTAGCATAGTTTGCCCGGCGTTGCCGGGCTTTTTCCCCCCTGTGCTTTATATAAAACAATGAATTCTTTGTTGTTTTTTGTAAAATTTTTATTTTTTTAACTTTGTAAAGTTTTATAGGTTGGTTTTATAGGTTAAGATCAGCATTTTTTGCCCTGCCGGGCAGGTATAACATGTGTGCTTGTGGTTGGGGTGGTTTTGAGGGGTAGACATACACACAATATAAGCATACATGCAACACAACCACACATGCGCACACAATACACACACACACAACACATACACACACACACAAAATACACACACAGCACACACAACACAACCACACTCATTCAATACACACATACAGCACACACAATATCACCACACACTCATTCAATACACAAATACAAAACAATCACACACACAACCCCACACACACACAACACACAACACACAACACACACACAACACAACCACACACTCACTCAATACACACACAACAACACACACAATACACACAGCACACACAACATAACCACACACACACACTCAATACACACACACAACACAACCACACAAACAACACAAACAACAGAACTACACACAACACATCCACACAAACAACACAACCACCCACACAACACACCCACACACACAACACAAACACACCCACACACAATACACACACACATGCCATAGCTCCATGGGGAGAGGATGGGCTCTTCCTCCCCCCCCAAGCCTTGGTGAGCACACACACACACACACACACACACACACACACACACACACACACACACACACACACACACACACACACACACACGCCGAAGCCTTGCAGGGGGAGGAGGGACTCTTCCTCCTCCCCCCTGACGCCTCAGTGAGGACACACACACACATGCCAAAGCTTTGCAGGAAGAGGAAGGCCTCTTCCTCCTCCCCCCTGAAGCCTCGGTGAGGACACACACACACACACACACACACACACACACACACACACACACACACACACACACACACACACACACACACACACACATGCTGAAGCTTTGCAGGGGGAGGAGGAGCTCTTCCTCCTCCCCCCAAGCCTTGGTGAGGACACCCAGGAGGCCTTTGCTGGGCGGGCGGGAGCATCGTTTGCCGGCTGGGCTGCTTGATTTTGGTGGCCCACACCCCACCGATGAAGGCCTTGGCGCCGGCATTGAGGGAGGAAAGGCCACACCATGGAGGCATGGAAGGTGAGTGGTCCAGCACAGAAGGCCGCTCTGGGGAGGCGCAGAGTACGAATTGCCCAGCTGCCAACAGGTAAGTGGGGCAGGGGACTGAGACTGGGGGGAAGGAGGTTGGTTCGTTCTCCCCCTTTCTTCTGTATGACCTGTGTGGGTGGCGTGCTCCCCAGGCCCGTTCCCCTCCTCAATTCCTCTCCCCCGCCCCACTTACCCGTTGCCAGTTGGGCCTTTCGTACTCTACGTTTCCCCAGTGCAGCCTTCTGTGCCGGGCCTCACCTTCCATGCCTCTGTGGCGCAGCCTTTTCTCCCTCTCCGCTGGTGCCGAGGTCCTCGCCGGTTGGGTGGGTGCCGCCAAAAGCAGGCAGTCCAGGATCCGACATGGCCAGCCGCCCACCGCGATGAGCTGGGGATGGCTTCCCTCCGGGAGACGAAGTACCTCCTGGAGGGAAGTTGTTGGCGCATTGGCTTTCCCAGCCTCCTCCATGCTCATGTCCCTTAGCCTGATTGGCTGAGGGGTCACAGCACGGAGGACGCTGGGACTTGTAGTTTCTGACGTCCGTCGCTCGGCAAGGTTTTGAAACGCTACTTTTGATTGGTTGCGGCTCGTAAAACAAAGACTGAGTCCGTTGTTTTTATCATCTTGATTGGCTGACACTGGGAGAAACACGGCGAAACGCAATGCTTTTTGGGAAATGAAGTTGTTTCCCTTTCTTGCCAATGGTGGGGCTGATGCCCCAATCGCGATTTTTTAAACCATTCGTTGACCTGCGTAGCCACTTCGCCCGTGCTCTCGAAGGGAGGGAACGGGTAAGTAGGGCGACGCACAGCAGCCCATAGCCAATTCCAACGGTGAACACTTGGTTTTATAGGTTAAGATTAAGGTATTTGTGACATTACATTTTTATATTTGAAAGCACCCTAGTTAAAATTACATAAAATATCCAAATCCCCAATTTACACCTTTTAGTAATCGAGAAAAATGAAACACTACTCCCTGAGCAAAATAATGACTTTTTAAAATCACTGTTTAAAATGAATCATGGATAACCAATCAACTTTTAAATCCCTATCAGAACTTGGAAAGGTGGTGCGGACCCAAGGCCCTGTCAGTTCAGCACCAAGTTCAGATAGTGGACAACCAAGAAATCTGTGGGAAGTGTAGAAGAAGTTCATGGTTACAAAACCATCCTATCACTGTTCTTGCAACTCCATTGACTAGAATTCAGATTAAAATATCTTTGAGATACTTGGGGAGAGGTAATATGCATGGCTATCATTACTGGTATTTATTTAATAATTTTATTTTATTTAGTATATTTTTATACCGCTTTCCTCACCTATTGGTGACCCAAAGTGGTTTACAGACAAAGATGGTAAATTACATAAAACTTAAAGCCCATGTCATGGGTAACAGCCGCTTCCACTCCCCTGCAACCAGCTGAGGGGAGGAGCTAAGGGGGCTCTATAGCAGGGACGAAGGTGGAAAATGTCCTCCTGCCATGGAGCAACGGTCACTCCCACTCCCCTCCAACCGGCTGAGGGGAGGAACTTAGGGGGCTCTGTGGCAGGAACGAAGGTGGAAAATGTCCTCCTGCCATGGAGCAACGGTCACTCCCATGGTAGCCTCATCCTCTGTGAATTTCCCATATTTTGCTTTTATCGTGCATAATTAGCAGTACAGTAAAACCCTGAGTTACAAATGCCTTGAGTTACTGGTACATAAAATTCATCTTACATAATGATTTTATGCTAAAACCACTTCCCGATTTACACGATTTCCTATGGGTTTGCTTCGAGATACATAAAGATTCTTTTTCCTATTAGTTTACGTTGACTTATGTAAAAATTCATTTTCCTATGGGTTTGCTTCAAGTTACATAAAAATTCATTTTTCCTATGGGTTTGCTTCAAGTTACGTAAATTTTTTTTCCTATTTGTTAGTTTCGAGTTACAAAAAAATTCAATTTAAACAAAAGCCTATGGAATGGACTTTTTTTTCGTAAGTAGGGGTTTTACTGTACCCTTGTTTATTAGTAAACAGTCATGATAGAGTGTTTAAATGGCTGCCTCTTCTTTCAGGATATGAGTTACAAATGAAGGACATAATTGGGTATGGCATGAAAGACAATACATATTTCAGTCAGTGATAATCCTGCTACATTTCAAGTTTATTTAATGGTGGTTAGTGTCTTTAAACGCAAAACAAACCCACACGCATAAGGAGAGGATTGAGAGGGAAGATGTTAATATCTGTTTTCCACAAAACATGAGTCAAATGAGGTTTACAAATCCACAGTGCCAGTTCTTGCAGACCAGCCTGTAGACATCCAGTAATTAGTGCATGCATTTCCTCATTAAAATATCATTAGTGAAGGCTTTGTTCTTTCAAGATGTTGCAAACAAAGGTTTATTGCATTGTGTTGATATCATTATACATACCAGTAGCCAGATGTTGGAGGAGTTTGATGATGGGGCAGAATCATTTATGTATTTCCAATCTCCAGTGTTGCAAAAAGTGGATTGTAATAAAATTTGCTTGTTGAAGTAAAACAAGACTCACCCGTGGGGGTGGGATTTTATTTATTTATCTATTTATTTTCTAATTTGTATTGCCGCCCAACTCCGAAGACTCACAGAAAATATAATAAGTAGCATCTAAAGTTTTTTATGTTGATTTTAGTGGCCTAGAAAATTAACTTTATATCAGCTCAGACCATTACTCCATCTGGTTCAACACTGTATAAATTTCAATTCAATTCAAACTTGATTACAGGCGATGATCAGTGCAGTAAAAGGTTTAAGAGCATGAAATACCATCAAAATGCACCACCACAAACACATTTGTTTGAGTTAAAACAAAACAGAATAAAATCAGTTCTTAAAGTCTATGCTACAATTGGGACAGGTCTCTGATTTAAAAAGAAAAAAAACAGCACATAAAACAGTATAAAAGTTTAAAAGTTGCAGTCGTAGTCATAAAATAAGGATAAAAATGTCTGCACACAAATGCACAAAATGGACACAGTATACATCAGCAGATTATAAAACAGGATCACAAGTGCAAAATAAAAATCATTGTAGTTGGTTTTTAACCTGTCCCCGCTGTCTGGGGTGTGTTGGCTATGCTAAAAGGGTGTGGACAGAGGAGGGAGCGAGCGGAGCCTATGGAGTTGGGTGCAGAGTGACAAAGGCCATGGCAGGGGGTGGGGCTGGTGCATCGCCATGCACGAACCAGCCATGGCAGGGGGTGGGACCTGTTTGGTGCATGGCAATATCCACCCCATGGAAACAGCACCCTGCTGCCTCAAAGGTTCTGGCTTGGGCAGAAATTGACTTGAATCGTTGTGTAGCCACCCGGTGTCATACTTCTGCCTGCCTCTGGGGAGTGCCAGACCCTGTGGTGCACCAGGACTTGTCCCAGTGTCCAAAATAGCCACCATGGGCCTGCCTGCTGAAGCTGTTTCTCTCTAATGATTTGTATCCTGGTTGTATAAATTAGACATAGGTAACTGGGAAAATCTCATCTCTCATGACCCTAGTTGACTCTAGATACCCTCAGAGTTAAGCCCCCACCCTCCCTCAAGCCTTGCCCTCTGACATCAGCAGGACCCCCATCTCTCTTACGGAGAGAGGCAGGGACTCTTTAGTTCATTTCTTCATCCTTTAAATGGGAATCTTTAAGAGATCTCATACAGTGCACCACAAGATCAAACAAGAATTTGAAGGACAGACTCCAAGTCTGCCCTTTCCACTCCCAGGTAACTGTGGATCAATCAGGGCAGAGTTGTGCTAAGTACACTACTGAACTGAGACTGCACGCAGCCCCTAGCAAGTATTGCTGACGGTGAGGAATGATTGAGCTTGCTGTCTAATCGACCAGTCAAATCCAAAAGAAAACATTTTGCCTACCCGTATGTTAAGGTGTAAAAATAAAAATTCAGTGCAGTATTAGCAAGTTTTCCTCATTCATTGCTAACACTGCATTGATTTTTAAATTTTTATACAGTGGTACCTTGCTTAAAGAGCATAATGTGTTCCACAGGATTGCACTTTAAGCGAGTTTGCTCTTTAAGCGTAACACCATTGTAAGTGACCCATTGTGACTTCTGGTGGTGGTGGTGATTTAGTTGTTACGCGAGTTTTTGGTTGGTTTTAGTTGTTAAGCGAGGGCAAACCATTCAGATAAAATTCTGCTCTTTAAGCGAGTTCGTCTCTAAGCAAGGCATTCTTTATGCGAGGTTTTACTGTATATATATTTAGCTTGCCTTCACTGCAAAGACTGCAGTGGTTCAAGTGGCTAAGGCGCTGACTGGAAGGCGGGAGGCCAGCAGTTTGATTCCTGAGTACTGCAGGACGGAATGAGCTCCCGTCTCTGCCCCAGGTCCTGCCAACCTAGCAGTTCAAAAGCAAGAAATTGCAAGTAGATCAATAGGGACCACTTTGGTGGGAAAGTAAACAGCGTTCTGTGTGTTCTGGTGTCTAGTCATGCCTGCCACATGACCAAGGAAACGTGTGCAGAAGCAGACAGCGCTGGCTCTTCGGCTTTGAAACAGAGTCGGATACGCCTGGCTTTCGAGCAAGGACAACCTTCCCTGCATTTGGTTGTTCCTAAATTCCAGATAGTTATGGCATATAAAAATATGAATACAGTAAATATGAAAATAAAAAACATACAGTGCTTGTTTAATACACAGGTTCAACATTATCCGTCAGTAATTTTGAGGCACAGCCCTCAAAGGGTTCCAGGAGGTCTCAACATGGCTTCTGGAACTGTCAGAAATATCCCTCTCAGCCTACAGCACAGGTGTAGAACCTGTCTCAGTTTGAGGGTTTCATTCCCACACTTCTTACTTTGGGGAAGGGGCACTGTAATGATAGAAGACTATTTAACTAGAGATTCCCGTGTTCTTTCACCCTCTGCCTCCTTACTATCTGTGTCTGTCACCACCTTGTGGGGCAGCTCAGCCCTTATGAGCCCTTATGAGCTCCTCTATGACTTCACGTGGCCCTCAGGCTAGTGAGTGTGCAGGGTTCAGATTATTCAGATTAGGTAGCAAAACATGGCCAGTTTAGCATGGTCCAGTCCGCCCCTTATCCTAATTCAACAGACACAAATTATTTATATTTTATGGAATTTATTTGAGTGAATTAAAGAAATGAATATAGCATAGGAAATCAGATTTGCAATCGTCATTTAAAGTATACATACAAAAATAAGAAAATGTAACTTATCTTGGCCCTTTTGGCCAGGCCCGTGGTGAGGAGATAATTTACGGGGACAGGCATGCATGTGCCACTACTCAAAGCCCATACCTTAAAGGGAAACACTACCTTGGCATTTTCCGCTTTGGTTCCTCTCGCCAGTCTGCTCCATGGGAGTAAGTCCAAAGCACTTCGGGCAGCTTTGGCAGCTTCTCCTGAAGCTGCCCGACGATGTTCGGACTTTCTCCCACAGGAGCAGAGCAGAGACTGGCAAGAGGAAGCGAAGCGGAAAATGCCAAGGTGGTGTTTCTCTTTAAGGTATGGGCTTTGAGCAGCAGCGCATGCCCACCCATCCCGGTAAATGTGAAAAGCCATACTGACTCACGTGATTTGCAATTGAATCTACTATATTAACCTACCCTTGTGATACTTTGTATTCCCCCACCATGTTTGATGGTTGCCATGAAGTCTCACTGTTACGTCTAAAAAAGTAAGCTTGAATCAGAAATTTCACATTAAAATGTATCAGTTATTAAGTTTTCCACCACATTTCTGGTAGCTTTCTTTTTGTTTGGTTTGTTTTCTTGTATGATATGCTTGTACAGACTAATACAGCTGCCACTTCAAAATCCTACTGTGTGTGAGCTATGTGCTATGAACGTATCGCTACCCTGTGACAGGGTTTGTCAGTTGTGTGAGATGTTTGAGGAATGGCTTGTCATTGCCATCCATCTCCATAAATTTCCATGGGCAAGTAGGGATTTGAACTCGGGTCTCTTGAGTCCTAATCTGAGATTCTTGCATAACATTTCAGAGAGTTTAATGTGTGAAAATAATAATAACGTGCATATGTTATCTCCCTCTTTCTCTCTTTTCTCTTTTTCTCTCTCTCTCTCAGACACACACACACACAGACAAATGTGCCTTCATTGTAGAGAAACCAGGCTCATAACAAGCCTCCAAACCTGTTAGAGGGTGCAAGGGGTGGTGTTGCACCATAAAAGATCATGATTAAAATAATGGGTGCAAATAAGAAAGAAGAGAAGAAATTGAAATAATTTTGCTTCTCTCTGTGTTTAACAGATATGCAGACACGCACACTGTCTCATTCAGCCCTGTAATCCTAAAATGGTGCGTATATGCCCAGGAGTAAATAAATTCACTGTTCAGTCCTGCCATCTTACATGAAGCACAGACTGTAAAATAGACACAAAAGATGTACGATACTCGCTAAGGCCCCCAGCAGCTATAATATCCATATTTGGCAGTTCACTTGACATTTATTCGCCCTACTTCCCAGTCCTTTCTATTGCTTCCCTCTGCCTTTGTCTCTCTCTAACAGCCAGGCTCGGCTCTCTGGGGCTCACCGACAGGGTGAGCAGATAACAAACCTGTCAAGAAGGGTTTAGCTGGGGAATAAATCCTGTATTCACCAGGAAATGATGTGTACAATGGGAAAATCCAGGGTATGACAAGAGCTTTACCCTGCGGAAACAGTGGCTGGCAGATGCTTAAAATGTTATGGCATATCTTATAAATGGACTCCAGGACAGTTGCTCCAATGGTATCTCAGCTGGATTAAGGGGGTCTTTTCCTCCTATTTTTATGGCTCTGCTGTTGGAAAGAGAGAGAAAGCAGAAAGGGCATTGGCGCTGACCTCTGAGCAGAAATTATATATTCAGATAGAGTTGCCATAATTCTCTCCCACAAAACCAGGACAGAAGTCTGTACTTGACAAAAATGGACGGGTTATCTACAAAGTAGCCCTTTAAAAAAACATAATATAATGACATCTATAAAAAACTTTCACATTAAATATATCAATACATAAATGAAAGTATTTACAACAGTTAATTCTTACCGTAAGATGATCTATTGTACTTCTGAGAAGTTTCGTCGCAGTCAACTCTTAACATCCTCAGTTCCAGGAAACACACAGGTCATGTTTATCGGGCAGTGGCATGAGGCGAGGATGTTAAGATTTTTCTCCAGGTATACTCCAACTCCAATGTGGCAAGAAATCGCTCATTTGATGGCGAGAGTTCAAATTTATTTTAATGGTGTGTTATAAAAACAATTAGTAAGTTTAAAAAATCTGGGACTTTAACATGATTTTATTGAACTGGCTGGGACAATTTTTCTGACCTTGAATCCGGGACAATCCTGGTTTTCTGGGACGTCCGGCAACCCTACATTCAAGTGATGCAGAAAATACTTATATTAAATTAGCTTTTTGCTACCCATTGTTAGAAATAGCAGCCTGGATCCTATTCATACCAGGTGTTACAGCAGAACACACTGTGTTTCCTAAGAAGGATGCTGGTAAGCCTCAGGTTTTTTTTGGCTCACACATGAAGTGCAGAGCCACTGGCCAAGGTTATATAATTGTGTAGTTGTTTCTGCTGAACTCGCTGACTGGAAGGTCAGAATTCAATTCCCAGGTACTGCATGACGGAGTCAGCTCCCGTCTTTGTCCCAGCTCCTGCCAACCTAGCAGTTTGAAAGCAAGAAAATGCAAGTAGATAGGGACCCCTTCGGTGGGAAGGTAATCAGCATTCTGTGCACTCCAGTGTCAAGGTGTGCCTGCCGCATGACCACGGAAACATCTGCAGAAGCAGACAGTGCTGGCTCTTTAGCTATGAACAGAGATAAGCACTGAACCCTAGGGTTGGATACGACTAGCTTTTGAGTAAGGGCGACCTTTACCTTACTTATTTCTGTAACAGAAAGAAAAGCAGGATAAATTTATTTATTTATTTATTCATATTTGTATCCCGCTCTTCTGGCGCATGCGCCACCCAGAGCGGTTAACAACATATACATAGGATAGTACATACAATTATAAAAACATCTAAAAACATAGCCCAGACCCTCCCAAACCCCTTAAGACAAAATAAAAAACGGTATAAAAGCTAACAGCTAAAACCATACAAAAATGCATAAAAACAGCTACATAAAAACAGCTCCAGCAATGCTCTGTAATATTGGACAGCTAGACTAGCCAGTGGACCTGGGCCATACCACAGGATGGGTCCCAGACCCGCTGGCACAGCCAGGTCTTGAGAGCCTTCCGAAAAGGGAACAGCTCCATCTGGAGGCGCACTTCCGATCGTAAGAGGTTCCACAGGGCTGGGGCAGACACAGAGAAGGCTCTTCTCCTGGTCCCAGCCAGATGTGTTACTCTTGTCAAGGGGACCACCACAGAGCCTCTTTGGTCTGCCCTCATAGGATGGGTAGAATGCCTTGGGGAGATGCGGTCCACTGCCCTGAAGGGCTAACCACTTTAAAGTAGTCTATTTAAAACATCTCATGGAGAAATTCCCATTGGTGTATCTTTGCTGTTGGAGGTGAATGTGAGTCCTCTTTTGGAATGAACCCAACAGCTGCAAAATGCCTGGCTATATTTTGCTGGTTTCCCAACTTCCAAAAAAAGATTTGCCTCAGAGTTGCCATAGGACTTGATTAGTCAAATCTGCCCAGATTTTAAGCAAAATTATTATTCATAACCATAGTCTTCCTCTCACTTACTCCAAAATTCACACTTCACATGACAAAATCTCATCCTTCCATGAATCTTATCCCATCTCCTTGGGATGGGACTCTATAAACCTGTTTCTGCCCCATTCTGGTCAAGAGTATTGAGCATGTATTTGCCACCACAAAGATCGCATATTTAATCTTCTTCTTTTAGCCCCTCAAAAATACTAAGGCAAAGACTGCACAAAGCCTCTCCTACCCAAGCCCAAAATAGCAAACCATTTCCCCAAAGATGCTACACAAATGTGTAGCATCAACCAACAACAGTTTACTTAAAAAGTAAACCAGGGAAGGTGACAGAAATCAATAATACCGCATATACTCGAGTATAAGCTGAGTTTGTTAGCCCCAAAAATGAGGGCCTCCCCCCCCCCAAGGAGACACTGCTTATACTCGGGTCAATGGCCTTGAAGGTCGCAAGAACGTGCCGGATTGAGACGTGCTGACAATGTAATTAATTTTACCACATTTTCATGTATTTTGATTATTGAAACTCATTAGCGACTGATTCTTGGGAGGCAAGCTATGAGAAACCTGGGGAACATAGTGAAAAGTAGAGACATTACATTGCAAACAAAAATTCACATAGTCAAAGCAATAGTATTCCCAGTGGTAATGTATGGTTGTGAGAGCTGGACCATTAGGAATGCTGAGCGCAGAAGAATAGATGCCTTTGAAATGTGGTGTTGGAGGAGAGTCTTGAGAGTCCCCTAGACTGCGAGGAGAACAAATAGGTCAATCTTAGAAGAAATCAGCCCTGATTGCTCATTGGAAGGTTAAATAATAAAGATGAAGCTGAAGTACCTTGGACATCAAATGGGAAGAGCGGGTTCACTTGAGAAGGCCTTGATGCTGGGGATGGTGGAGGGCAAAAGAAGATGGGGCAGCCAAAGATGAGATAGCTGGATGGTATTGTAGATGCCGTGGGCACAGAGCTGGGCGGGCAAAGGAGAATGGTGGAAGACAGGGGTGCCTGGAGGTCAATGGTCAATAGGGTCACAAAGGGTTGGAATCTACTGTGCAACTAAACAACAAAAACAGCAGCTGCATTTCCCACCTTCAGTTATACTCAGGTCAATCTATTTTCCTGGATTTTGAGGTCAAAATTAGGTACCCCTGCTTATATTTGGGTCGGCTTATACTTGAGTATATACCGGTGTCTCACGCTGCCAGAAGTTACTCATGAAACTTAAAACTTTAATTAAAATGCTTAACCTTTTTACCTCAGAATTGGCATGGACCAACTTCTAATCCATCTCTCCCATATTGGCAAGTTTTAGATCAATCTGTGGAGCTATTTTCTCTGTATAGGACTTGTTCCTTTGATTTCTAGCCATAACTGTGGCTAAATGGTTCATGTGACCTATGTCACATTTGGTGTAAGAGTGAATGTTGGAATGGCCTTGCTGTATTGGGTCAAAGACATCCCTCTTAGTCTCATATAAGCCTTCTTCTACGACCCTATGGTAATAGGTATGTGTGTGTTTCCCCATCTGCTGTTTTCCACATTTTCTGTTCAGCATGTTTTGTCTAGTATGTGCAAAAAAAGACTACCATATGGCAGACTACATAAAAACACTCATCTCACTTCTTCAGTGGACTGGAACAAAGATTCAGAAAAGGATTATGTTTTTCTTTCCTATATCTGTTTCCTTACTCTCTTTGTTGTTCCTGGAATTGAAGCTCAAGTCTTGCATTACAAGCCGGAGTAGATAACCTCCTGTTCCTACATGTCTTAGCCTATATGCTTTGCAGCGTAGTAGCTAAAAGCCCCAATACTGGTTGGTGAGAAGAGAATGTGGGGTTGTAGCCTGAAACATGTGAAGGGCACCAGACTGCCAATCTGGATATATCTCCAAAATGGATGATAAGAATGGGATTTTCTGATTTCTTGGGCTACAAATCCCATAATTTGCCATTCTGGGAGTTCTGTGTCACAGACATGTGTGACTCACTTGATCGAAAAGCTATGGAGGGCTTTGAGGCTTAACTAGACCTCCTCCCTCCTGTCCCAGTGCTAACTGGGATTTTTCTTTTTGCATAGAAAGCTGGGATAGGCCTAGCTAAGCCTCGAAGCTGGAAAGCTTGCAGGAAAAAAAATGAAATTTAGGTCTTTTCTCTGAGGTCAGCTACATCTAGGTGCTGATCTAGCCAGTTCCCTCCAAGCTCTGTAGTGCCCAAGTTGATCAGGAATTATGTGACAACTCATGTTTTTTTTTTAACTTGGTGGCCTGATGTACAAGTAGATATTAGCTACCTCTGATCTTTGGGTGTGAGGAAATTTATTTCTTTTATCTGTTCTGAGTTGACTCATTAAGGGGAAAAAACCCAATCAACCATAGATGTTTGTGTTGCAGCATTCAGTTAGATACAGAAATCACTTAATATGTCTAAAATGCCAGCTATACAGAGCAGGGGTGCCCAAACTACGGCCCATGGGCCGGACACATTTTACTTCCACTTCCGGGAGTAATGAGGGATTTGCGGGCCAGATGAATTGGTGGCAGGGGCATGATCTGGCCCACAGGCCATAGTGACCATCCCCCTGAACTACGTGACCTGCCAACAGCCTGAAAAGTTTGGGCACCACTGATATAGAGGAATCAAGTTCCACCACCCCTGTTTTTGGTGGAGCTTTCCTTCTTATCTCTGCTGAAGCTAACACTAATAGATCACACTTTTCATGCACTAATTAAATCAATTCACCCTGTTTTCATATAATTTTACATTTAGCATTCATTTTCTTCTTGGCATTTGAGTTCATTTGCTGATAATAAACAGCCAGGTGCGCAAACACATGCTCCTCTAGCATTGTGCACATACATATAGATCTTAACCTATAAAACCAAGTGTTCACCGTTGGAATTGGCTATGGGCTGCTGTGCGTCGCCCTACTTACCCGTTCCCTCCCTTCGAGAGCACGGGCGAAGTGGCTACGCAGGTCAACGAATGGTTTAAAAAATCGCGATTGGGGCATCAGCCCCACCATTGGCAAGAAAGGGAAACAACTTCATTTCCCAAAAAGCATTGCGTTTCGCCGTGTTTCTCCCAGTGCCAGCCAATCAAGATGATAAAAACAACGGACTCAGTCTTTGTTTTACGAGCCGCAACCAATCAAAAGTAGCGTTTCAAAACCTTGCCGAGCGACGGACGTCAGAAACTACAAGTCCCAGCGTCCTCCGTGCTGTGACCCCTCAGCCAATCAGGCTAAGGGACATGAGCATGGAGGAGGCTGGGAAAGCCAATGCGCCAACAACTTCCCTCCAGGAGGCACTTCGTCTCCCGGAGGGAAGCCATCCCCAGCGCATCGCGGTGGGCGGCTGGCCATGTCGGATCCTGGACTGCCTGCTTTTGGCGGCCCCCACCCAACCGGCGAGGACCTCGGCACCAGCGGAGAGGGAGAAAAGGCTGCGCCACAGAGGCATGGAAGGTGAGGCCCGGCACAGAAGGCTGCACTGGGGAAACGTAGAGTACGAAAGGCCCAACTGGCAACGGGTAAGTGGGGCGGGGGAGAGGAATTGAGGAGGGGAACGGGCCTGGGGAGCACGCCACCCACACAGGTCATAGAGAAGAAAGGGGGAGAACGAACCCACCTCCTTCCCCCCAGTCTCAGTCCCCTGCCCCACTTACCTGTTGGCAGCTGGGCAATTCGTACTCTGCGCCTCCCCAGAGCGGCCTTCTGTGCTGGACCACTCACCTTCCATGCCTCCATGGTGTGGCCTTTCCTCCCTCAATGCCGGCGCCAAGGCCTTCATCGGTGGGGTGTGGGCCACCAAAATCAAGCAGCCCAGCCGGCAAACGATGCTCCCGCCCGCCCAGCAAAGGCCTCCTGGGTGTCCTCACCAAGGCTTGGGGGGAGGAGGAAGAGCTCCTCCTCCCCCTGCAAAGCTTCAGCATGTGTGTGTGTGTGTGTGTGTGTGTGTGTGTGTGTGTGTGTGTGTGTGTGTGTGTGTGTGTGTGTGTGTGTGTGTGTGTGTGTGTGTGTGTGTGTGTGTGTGTGTGTGTGTGTCCTCACCGAGGCTTCAGGGGGGAGGAGGAAGAGGCCTTCCTCTTCCTGCAAAGCTTTGGCATGTGTGTGTGTGTCCTCACTGAGGCGTCAGGGGGGGAGGAGGAAGAGTCCCTCCTCCCCCTGCAAGGCTTCGGCGTGTGTGTGTGTGTGTGTGTGTGTGTGTGTGTGTGTGTGTGTGTGTGTGTGTGTGTGTGTGTGTGTGTGTGTGTGTGTGTGTGTGCTCACCAAGGCTTCGGGGGGGAGGAAGAGCCCATCCTCTCCCCATGGAGCTATGGCATGTGTGTGTGTATTGTGTGTGGGTGTGTTTGTGTTGTGTGTGTGGGTGTGTTGTGTGGGTGGTTGTGTTGTTTGTGTGGATGTGTTGTGTGTAGTTCTGTTGTTTGTGTTGTTTGTGTGGTTGTGTTGTGTGTGTGTATTGATTGTGTGTGTGTGGTTATGTTGTGTGTGCTGTGTGTATTGTGTGTGTTGTTGTGTGTGTGTTGTTGTGTGTGTATTGAGTGAGTGTGTGGTTGTGTTGTGTGTGTGTTGTGTGTTGTGTGTGTGTGGGGTTGTGTGTGTGATTGTTTTGTATTTGTGTATTGAATGAGTGTGTGGTGATATTGTGTGTGCTGTATGTGTGTATTGAATGAGTGTGGTTGTGTTGTGTGTGCTGTGTGTGTATTGTGTGTGTGTGTGTATGTGTTGTGTGTGTGTGTATTGTGTGCGCGTGTGTGGTTGTGTTGCATGTATGCTTATATTGTGTGTATGTCTACCCCTCAAAACCACCCCAACCACAAGCACACATGTTATACCTGCCCGGCAGGGCAAAAAATGCTGATCTTAACCTATAAAACCAACCTATAAAACTTTACAAAGTTAAAAAAATAAAAAATTTACAAAAAACAACAAAGAATTCATTGTTTTATATAAAGCACAGGGGGGGGAAAAGCCCGGCAATGCCGGGCAAACTATGCTAGTACCCTATAAATCTTGCCAGTGCATTTTGCTTATAATATTTGAAAAATAAAAACAGAGAGGAAAGCACTTGTCAGCTTCCCTTCCTGCATTCGTGGCTCCACATGCATATACAACACTGTGGTTTCATTAGAGGGGGCAAACTTTTTGGGCTGTGGGCCAGTCACTTGGTTGAGTGGGCCGGTAATGTGGTCCTTCCCACCGGCAGTGGAAGTTAAATGTGCCCATGCATGTTAGTGATGCACTGCAAAAAAATTATTACCCACTCAGTGGGCATGGCTAATAATGGGTATGGCTAATTGTGGGTATGGCATACTCACCGCCCCCCATCAGAAAAAGTACCTTGAAAGTGAGCCCGGCGGCACTGCTGGGAGGTAAGCAGGGTGGGTTGGTGGCCTGGTGCTGGCCTCCCACTCCCAGCACCGCCGGAAACACGTCCATGCTAGGTCCATGGGATGCGTTGCCGGCGGCGCTGCTGGGAGGTGAGCGGGGCTGCTGGGAGTGCCGCCGACAATGCTGCTGGGAGGTGAGTGGGGCTGCTGGGAGCGCTGCCGGCAATGCTGCTGGGTGAGTGGCGCTGCTGAGAGCGCCGCCAGCAATGCTGCTGGGAGGTGAGTGGTGCTGCTGGGAGGTGAGTGGGGCGGGTTGGTGGTTTATTGCAAGGAGCAAAAGAACAGGGGAAAAGGTGCAGGGACACTAGCTTATATACAGAACATAATGGTTACATTTACCCTGGCTTCCGAAGAAGCGGGGAAACGTTAACGAATCAGCTATTACAATAGTCTTTACGAATGGCACCTTTTTTGCAAGGTGCGCTGTAGCATAACCAGTGCTAATACATAACACTTCTCTAGCACTAGAAGAAGAGCCTTTTCGGTATCTGCTCTGGCCCTACGGAACCTCCTGCCATTTAAACTGTGACGGAGCTTGTAGGATTGGGGCCGTGAGGAGGCCCTTAGGATTCCGGAGGAGACTGGTCAAAGGAACGACACGAGGCAAGATGGAGCGAAGACCAGTGATTTATTGAGGGAAAATCATCAGTATATATTATGTCCAAGGCTGCGCATGGTAGAATGGTCATCTGACAGAAAATCACATCACCCATTTACCTGGGTTAATTGAGAACCTCTCTTGGGGAAGTTAATTAACTAAGGCAAACACTGACCATTGTCTGAGGCTTAGGCTAGGGTAAATATGGCTTCTATTTGCACCAGGGATTAGGCTCTCCTTGGAGATGAGTGATTACCTTAATGGGTAACGGAGTTAGATATTCGCTCTCTCAGCAGAACCGCTGGTCAGGTCAAGGAATTGGGTGAATCAAACCCTATCATTAATCCACCCCCCTTAATTTCTCTGCCCGCAGAGCCCATGGCTCAGGGAGCGTTCTCCCGAAGTGGCCTCTGCGCGGGCCGTTCCATGCCATCGGGGCATGGGGAAACCACATCTCCCCTTTTCGTTTTACTTAAGAGCCTGACTGGTGACTCTGCGTAAGAGAGGTACCAGCTGTTGAGTGGGAATGACGCTTCGGGGTTCCCTCCATGAGGGACATCTCGATAGCAGTGAGGGAATACATTGCACGAAACAACACACTGTTGTGCCCAGTATTACCACCCCCACAATCACTTTGAGTGTCGTCTGAAGCCGTCCCCATGGGAACCACGACCACAAGGAGTCCTACCACCCCCATGAAGAATCCTCCTTGATGTTCCTAACTAGGGTGTGGAGGTCCGTGAGCTGGCTCTGTATCTTGTGGGTATTGTCTGTGAGATTAAAGCAACACATGCTGTGGACAGACTCGCAACCCAAATGATGTAACCCCAGGGGGTAATCGATGGCTGCTTGATTATCCAGTATGGCATGGCGAAGCTCTGCCTGCTCCTGATTGAGCAGCGCTATTGCTGAGGAGGTATGGTTGATGGCTTTTGCTAATCCGCAAGCCAATTGACCAATTCTCCGAGCGTTGCCTATGGCTAAACCGGGCACGCTGACTGCAGTCTGGTTTTTCAGAGCTGTGGGTCTTCTGCTTTCTGTAGCAAGGCAAGATAATGAGATGTGTCACTGATCTCTTACTGTGACCTGGGGTGATTCTAAGCTATCTCTGCAACCTCTGGTGTTGTGCAAATGTCTTTCTAACACCTATGGGGAGGTGTGAAACTTACAATGGCTGGAGATAGCCGGCTACCGGGTGCTCAATCTTTCCAAGCAATGGGCCAGTGCAAAACATGGGCCGGTCTGGCTTCCTTTGGTGGAAGCTGGCCGTTATTAACAACATACAGAAATTCAAGTGTCCCTAGCAAATACCAACTGGAGCATTGTACAAGGCATGTATAAATAAGGAGCAACTACAGATAATAATAGCAATAAAAGACATTCAGCAGCTTTTCGAAGGTTGAGGCTTCTCTTCTTGGTGGGGTTTCATGTGTAGCTTGAGCTTGGAAAAGTCTTGTTTTGGGGAAAAGCATGGTCCTCAGAAGTAGCACTGAGTAAAGGAAGACGGACAGCTGATGACATCCAGGACAGTGACTGGTGCCGCTCTTTGCAGTCATCCGGGTCTGACTCTGGCCTCTGGGACCTGCATGGGGAAGAGACTTGTTTGGGAGATAAAAATTCTGAAAGAGTTAGTTAGTTTTTGCACTTATAGGATAGCAATTGCTGTGCAACTATGGGATGTTGTTCCCCCCCTTTTTGTTTGTTTGTCAATATAGGACTTAACCGTCTGATAGACCCGTTCCACAATCGCTTGCCCCTGCTGATTGTAAGGAACGCCAAAAGTGTGCTTAATATCCCAGGTGGCGCTGAAGGTGGCCAGCTGCCTGGAGCTATAAGCTGGGGCGTCATCGGACTTCGTGTGCCGAGGTTCGCCCTTGGCCGTGGGAAAGGAGATGCTGCTCCACATGGGGATCCGTTTCTCCCTTCTGTGCTGTTACCCAAACAAACTGTGGGAAGGTATTAATGCAAACGTGCATGTACTGCCATTTGCCAAAATGTGGGGATGTGTGACGTCCATTTGCCACACCTGAATGGCCTCTGTCCCTCGTGGGTGACCCCCCCACGAGGGCCCCCCGGTGCCCCTGCACGATGCAGGCAGGAACGGACTATGCCTTGGGCTTGGGGAAGTGGCAGGTTGAACTGCCTTGCGAGCGCTTTGGCATTCTGATGAGAGAATGCACGACTCTGAATTGGAGTAGTGAGGAACAAACTTAGCAAGTTTTTGTCTATCGCGGGAGTGATGTATGCTCCCAGTAGACTGTGAAGCAAATTCCTAACAGACTGGCTGTCAGTAATTATGTAGGAGCGTTCTTTGGCAAAGGTGCGCAAAGTGAGGTTCACGGCTGCCAACTCTGCCCGCTTGCGGAAGAGTCAGGAGCGTGCGCCAAGCTCGGTCCTTTTGCCAAGTAAGAACCTAATATGTGCGACCCCCATAAGTGAAAACTGTCCTAGCCCCCCGAAGGGGAATCAGTGACATTAATTCACACAAGGTGACTGTCTGCGTTTGAAGCGAGACGAATCTGGGGTCTTATGGCAAACCTTGGCGCATGAAGCGCCAGGCTTCCCTCGGGTAAATTTCTCAAGAAGGCCCCCCTGCGCACGCACGCCCATGGCGTGCGTGCACACTTTCACTGGAGCGATTCTGGTGCTCCCGTGAGAAGGGTGCCAGATGCTGGCTTAGCCTTTTGCCTGTGCTTAGACTAGCAGCAAAAGGGGAAGGGGTGGCCTAAAAATGCCTGTATCTGATTGAAGGTGTGACCTGACTGCACTCTTAAAATGGTCCTAGGCAGTCCTGGCTAATGGGTGGCACTCTGCACATGCTCAGGAGCTCAGGGACTAATCCTTCCTCTGTGCTCTGGAGTTTGCAAAATGTGTCTGCTTACTAGAGAGGGTACTGCGGGCCAGGTGCCATACTTAAAATGACCTAAGACTTATTAAAAACAAGCCAACTATGATGTGCCAGCTGTAAGGAGATAACACACAAAAAAATGAAAGGACACACAAGTTAAACCTTTCCAGCAGGGAGTTCCACTGGCGAAAGGAGGAAAGGAGGAAAGACAAGTCAGAAGTTAGCACAATGAGAATGCAGCAACTCTTATCATGACGAAATCAGATTAGGTCATGTAACTAAGACAACCGGGTCCTCCTGTTAATTAACCCTGGAGCCTGTGAAAGGAAGGAGTGTAAGGCTGTAGAGATAAATAAATTGGTTACTATTAAGGCCTGGATAGGAATTTTGTTCCTGTAAAAAAGGTAAGCATTTTCTGAATATACAGAGCGCAAGAATGTTTGCATGCTTTTTCCTGTGAAAGGGGTACAATGAGTGAGTTACTTTGCACAGATTAAAGTCAAAATACCAGAACAGTATCTTTCCTAAGAGAATGAAGGAGAGTTAGAACGATTCTCAACCTGCGGCCAGATGTGGGTAAGTGGGCCAGAGCCCACGTTGCTCTGCCCCTACCTCCACCAAGCTAAGAAGGGCTGTGCGGCGAAGGAAGGGCAGGATGACTGTCCGGACCCCCAGAGCTGCCTGAGGCCCCGGAACTTTGGCCCCTGACTTTAAAAGGTTGAGAACCGAGGTTACAAGATGATAACACAATACGCACATGAAGACAATGCAATTCTCTCACTCCTAGTGAGATACGTGACTCCAAGACGCTAAGAGACATTCAAAAAACCTTAAAACACAGAGATGGGGGTTTGAGGAACTCAGACGTGGGGAGGGGCCCCATAGCTTATGATCTAGTGAGGAAAATTCATAGAAGTGATTTTTGTTTTCAGATCGTGCTTCTGAAAAGAAAAATCTGTTTTCCTGAGTGACAAGGGTTGCAAAACCCGTTTCCAAGAGTGGCTTAATCCTTTGACAAAGAAAAAGTCTCAAGGGAAGAAGGAGGAACCACCCTGCCCTATTGCAGGTTAGGATTCCCCCCCCTCCTGCTGCCCTTAAGCTGCTAAGCAGGCAAGGCAAAGGGTTTCGTTCATCATGCTTTCTCAAACTTTAAATAGTTCCTGCCCATGAACAGAGTGCAAACTGTTTAACACATAATTCACAGTGACATTACCACGCAGTTACACACAAGGAACACTTTTTCAGTCATACTGTGGTCATAGAGACAAGGCTTTTGCAATCATACACAGTTCTTGCAGTCATACATTCAGTGGTGCACCACGCATACACACATCTATTTACGCATTCGCACATTCCTCCCCTGATCTGCAGCGTTCTATCCTACACATGAGGAGATGACTTTATACACAGCTGGCTATCACAGCCATCTGGGTGCTTCTACTTAGGGGCAAGTTTCTCTGGGCTACTCCCAAGGTGAGACAAGTAGGTTCTGCCTGTGCCCTGGGGGAACTCGGGGTACTGTTGCTGGGATGGTTCTTCTGGCATAGCCAGGGCGATGGCTGCCTCCTTTCTAGCCTGGGCCAAATGCATGCCAGAGTGGCCATTTGGCGTTAAGACAACCTTTTGAGAATCTGCCTGGTCTAGATTGGCTTTCTCTTCTAAGGTGTCTCATTTTACCACACTGGAAGCAGGCGCCTTGGGGTTTTGGCACTGCTCTGCGCCTGAGTGTGGTAATGGGTCTGCTCTGGAGCCCTGCGTGGCCAGGGGCCATGCAGATTTCCGTGAGCAGTGGGCGCTGAGCAGCCCTGCCTGAACGTGTCTGCCTTCAGATAGGCTGAGCACAGCAGTTGGGTGCTAGCTAATTGTGCCACTGGCAATTTCCCCGTGAATGGATCTTCCTCACCCATGCGCTGAATGGAGTTCTTAATTGGCAGGGGACTTTTAACTGTCAGAGAAGCGCCAAGGCCTCTCATGCCATGAATTCCTTCAGTGACGTCTGCAGCTGTCACTGAGGGAATGCTCCCTACACTGCCCTGCTTAAGCTGAAATGACGGATAGAGACTTCTTGGGGCTGATGGTTCTGACTGCGCTGGGGGTTTCTGGGTCTCTATCCGGACTGGGTCTACCTCTGCTGAGAGTTTCCTACATTTGCTCCATGTGCGAGTTATGCCCTCTGGAGCTTTCGGGGGTTGCTGAATACAGTCTCCTATCTGATCCCAAAGCTGAAGGGTTAACGTACCTACTTCTGGGTAAAGCAGGCAGTGTTCCCCTAGGTACACCAAAAGTCTCGCTAGCTCTCGGCTGTGAAATCTTAACTGAAATATCCTGGCCAGGATTCTGAACTCTCTCTCATGAGTTCTTTGGCTAGCGGACAGACCTTGTCGCTGAGGACAAGTCCCCATATTACCTGCGAAGGGTCCTCTGAAGTTTCCTCCTCGGGACGGGTCGACGCGTCTTGGGCAAGTAATAGGTTCTGGCGACGATTCTTTGGATAGAGCTCGGAGCGTGGTCCCCTACCACGGGCCCTCGGTGGCCTCTGCGCTGTCAGGGATTCACAGCTGACCCTGCGGAATGCGTTTTTCCGTAACCTGCAAGCCGCCGCGAAAGTCGGGAGCAAGCTGTAGGATGCCTCTTCTGTAATGCCTCGCCGCTTAGGCCGTCTTCCCGACCGGCTGGTTTACCGGCCGGGCTGCCGCGCTGTCCTCCGGGATGAGTGGACACGGTTCAAGCGCAGAACCGGACCGTGTGATCGCTTACTCACGGGTAAGATCACGTCTCGGGGTCACCAGATGTAGGATTGGGGCCGTGAGGAGGCCCTTAGGATCCCGGAGGAGACTGGTCAAAGGAACGACACGAGGCAAGATGGAGCGAAGACCAGTGATTTATTGAGGGAAAATCATCAGTATATATTATGTCCAAGGCTGCGCATGGTAGAATGGTCATCTGACAGAAAATCACATCACTCATTTACCCGGGTTAATTGAGAACCTCTCTTGGGGAAGTTAATTAACTAAGGCAAACACTGACCATTGTCTGAGGCTTAGGCTAGGGTAAATATGGCTTCTATTTGCACCAGGGATTAGGCTCTCCTTGGAGATGAGTGATTACCTTAATGGGTAACGGGGTTAGATATTCGCTCTCTCAGCAGAACCGCTGGTCAGGTCAAGGAATTGGGTGAATCAAACCCTATCATTAATCCATCCCCCTTAATTTCTCTGCCCGCAGAGCCCACGGCTCAGGGAGCGTTCTCCCGAAGTGGCCTCTGCGCTTGCCGTTCCATGCCATCGGGGCATGGGGAAACCACAGGAGCTGTTACCCTTCAGGAAAGGGCTGAAGACCTGGCTGGCAGGACAGGTGTGGGGAGATGGAGAGAAAGTAACTACTATTCCCCACTGGCTCTGTTTAGCTTCCCACTGAAGTGGTCCCTATTTGCAGGCGCACCCCCCAATAAAGGACTCAGACACCAGTGAAAGTGGATAACGGCATTGGGCCACATTTATTGATTCATGCCCTAGTCCGAATTATAAATTTCTATTGGTAATAACCAATCATAATTCTTAAGGCAAGCAGGCCAAAGTAACACTGGTAAGGTACCACCCAAAATTGCCGACGGCAATTGCTACAATGTATCCATTTGTATCAATTTGTTTGTTGACAACAAACAAATTGTTGACCGTAGTCAATATCTCACTAATGACCCCACCCTCTGACGCGTATCCGTAAAATCACGGGGTGATGCATGCTGTCTAGCTATAGCCATCACCCCGTCGCCTAATTCGTCGTTGACCGGACAACGTTTAACCAACTTATGCCTGTCTAGTGTTGTCCAATCAATTGCGAACTTGCCGGATACCTGTGGGTCATAATGTTTACCTTACCAGTGCTACCCGCCCATGTGACCAAAGTCAACAGCAGCAACAGAAAAACCCCTATGTCAAGGACTCAGACACCAGTGAAAGTGGATAACGGCATTGGGCCACATTTATTGATTCATGCCCTAGTCCGAATTATAAATTTCTATTGGTAATAACCAATCATAATTCTTAAGGCAAGCAAGCCGAAGTAACACTGGTAAGGTACCACCCAAAATTGCCGACGGCAATTGCTACAATGTATCCATTTGTATCAATTTGTTTGTTGACAACAAACAAATTGTTGACCGTAGTCAATATCTCACTAATGACCCCACCCTCTGACGCGTATCCGTAAAATCACGGGGTGATGCATGCTGTCTAGCTATAGCCATCACCCCGTCGCCTAATTCGTCGTTGACCGGACAACGTTTAACCAACTTATGCCTGTCTAGTGTTGTCCAGTCAATTGCGAACTTGCCGGATACCTGTGGGTCATAATGTTTACCTTACCAGTGCTACCCGCCACACGAAGGGGCTTCAAAGAAGGCTCGACGCCCCCCCCAGACCGTCAGCTCGGTCAACAGGCCTGCTCGCCAATCACCCAACAGGAAGTCCATACCTCCTCGCGACAGATGGACCCCATCCCCTGCATACAGGTCATAACTTTGGAGGCTAATAGCGGGGTGACGACTGACCCTCCCCCAAGCCCTGTCGACAAGGAAACGCGCCACTGCCCTATTCACCATGCGTCTAGCGCGGTCAAGGGCCAGGAGGTCAACGCCCCCCCCCTGTAGGAATGACGCGGGACCATGTCCGACCAAACAAGGGTTGTGGCGGGCCAGACGTAATGCAGGTAGGCGAGGTCCTCGCAAATCGCGTGCTTCAGCGACAAGCCGGTGACCTGGCCCAAATCATTGCCCCCCAGGTGTATGATCAGAATGTCAGGCGGGTCAGCATTCAGGCCTGAAAAAAGGAAAGGCAGCAGCTCCCGCCATAACATCCCAGGCTTACCATGCCATGTGAGACTTGCGTATGCACCCAGTCCCAGCTGGGGTCCCCACTCTGTCGCCGCAGCATAACGCGCTGCCCTGTGCACGTAGCTATGGCCCACCAGCCATACTGTCACCGGTGTAATACGACACCCCGGGTCTGTAAAGGAAAAAATTAGGGAAAATAGGTAAGGTGAGCCCAGTCTTTGGCTACACAGACATCCTCGAGTTCCAGTGCCCTACGACTTGCATCCGCCTTAGACAGCATCACAAGCTCGCTGATGCGGAGCGCTCCAAAAAATGCCACCGTTGTGGCTGCATGCAACAGGGCTGCCTCATATGCATCAAAACAGAGGCAAGGCCAGCCCCGAGCCAACTGGGTAAGGACCCCTGGGGAAATCGGGTGGCGGTCGTCCGGGCAACGCCCGTGCTCGCGCACCCACCCCTCCAAAACATGTCTCACACGGAAGTCAGAGGTGCTGTCCACATGACCCCCCACCTTGGCCATAAAAGCCAACGCTGAAAGCTTGGATGCTATGGTGCGAGGTGCAAGGCCCTGAGAATGCAGGTAAACCATGAACCGCAGAACATGGGTTACCGGGATTGGCCAGGTTACTGGCAATTGAAATTGAGTACAAAATGCCCTGAAAGAATTAATTGCGTGGTGATACGCCTTACGGGTGCGTGGGGCTAGTGACAGGCCAATCGCCCGGTTCACCTCTCCCTGCCAATGGTCCATATCTCCTCCGGGAGTGGTGAGGGAAATTCCTCCGCATCCGGGGCCAAGGCATGGAACCGGGAGATCTGTAGGCGGGACAAAGCATCAGCAATATCATTATTAACCCCTGGGACGTGCCTGGCCCTGAACAGTACGTTGAGGCGCAGGCTGCGCAACACAAATTGGCGCACTAGATCCATAACCCTGGGCGATTTAGAAGTCTGTGCATTTACAATGTGGACCACGGCCGCATTGTCACACCAGAAATGCACGACCGAGTTGGACCACTCCTGGGCCCATAGCATCAAAGCACCCAGGATAGGGAAAAATTCCAGATACGTGAGATCACGCAGGCGACCCGTGCCTGCCCCGGCCGGTGGCCACCCACCATAGGCCCACTTCCCATTGAAGTACATCCCATAACCCAGGGATCCCGAGGCATCAGACTGAATCTGAAATTGAGGGGAAGCCAGGAGGTCATGCCTCCAAAATGAGACCCCATTGAAGTCCCTCAGGAACTGTAACCAGACAAGCATGTCTGCCCTGATACCCCGGGTAAGCCGAACCCTATGGTGAGGCCTGGATAATCCTGCCATAGCGTCGCACAAGCGCCGGGCAAAAGCCCTGCCCGGTGCGACCACTCTGCAGGCAAAATTAAGGTGACCATGCAGCACCTGCAGTTCCCTCAGTGATGCCTTGCGCTTGGCCAACAAGTCCGAGATAAGGGCCACTATCCTCAACACCTTATCCCGCGGTAACCAAGATGCCTGCGCTATCGTGTCAATCTCCACCCCCAGGAAGACTAGCTGTGTAGATGGGCCCTCGGTCTTTTCGGGCGCTAAAGGGACACCGAGTTCCTCCATTAGCGTCTGAAATGTGTTGAGGAGACGTGTACACGTGTCCCAGCCCCGTTCACCCCCGAATAAAAAGTCATCCAGGTAATGGGCTACAGACCGGGACCCTGACCTGCGGACGAAAGCCCACTCTAGGAAGGTACTGAAACGCTCGAAAGCCGATCATGATATGGAACAGCCAAAAGGCATGGCCTTATCAAAATAATATTCGCCCCGAAATTTGAAACCCAGCAATTCAAAGTCGCCCGGGTGCACTTAGCCAGCAGCGCACCCGGGCCACATGAGCGCACCATGCGCAGCGCGTGGTCAAAAGATGTATACCTGACTGAGCAAAGGTCATCAGGGATAGCATCATTGACCGATCGGCCGGCTGGGTAGGACAAGTGATGTATTAGGCGAAACTCGCCTGGTGACTTCTTGGGAACCAAGCCCAGGGGCGATACCTTGAGGTTAGTGGACGGGGGTGCAGGGAAAGGGCCAGCGACCCTGCCCGCATTGACCTCCTTATTAATGCTGGCGGCAGCCACTTCCTCCCTTCCCCTAAGGGACAAATGATTGGGGGCATCCTGAGGGGACCTATCACCCATGAAAGGAATATGGAACCCCTGTCTAAAGCCCTGAAGTAGATAATCTGCATCCTCCCCCTTCGGGTACAATGCGAGCCAACGCTCCAGCATGTCCACATTAATTGGGGAGGGAGCCTTTCGGCGAACCAGCTCCATCTGTGGCAGTCTTGCCAGCCCACTGTCCGCCCCTCCCTCTGCCCCGCGTCCCTCCAGGCCTGGGACAGGCAGAGGCCGCATGGGGGCCCGCACAGGTGGGACACTCATGTCTGTACTTGCAATTCTTCTTACTGCATGAACCATTCGACGAGAAAGCCCAGCACAGCAGTCGGGCTGGAACCCCCTGCCCCGCCACTTGGCGGGGAACCTGTGCTGGAGCCACTCGCTGGACCGCATGTCCACAATGGTACCTTTCCCCTGGTGCGGGGCGTGTGGGCGTCATGTACAGCAGCCAAAGTCTCTGACATGGCTCATCCCACCTCATCTCAGGGTGCAGTGGAATTCTCATACGGAATTCCTCGTCATAAGCCAACCACGACGGGCCCGGAAAATCAACCATCGCCCGGTAGATATTGTCCAAATACCGGACCATAGGAATTGCCAGATCCGGCCGGGCCCTCAGGTACACCGCCATGTAGATGAGGTAAGCCGGCAGCCAGTTGGCCCACGTCCGTGGCGGCTTGCGACGACGTGCCTGTTCCTTATCCTTCTCATCCTGCCCCTCCCTCTCTTCCTTGGTGGGCTCCCTGTTTAGGAGTGAGAAGATATCAACATACTCCCCTCGCCATATTTTCTCTCTGGTGGCCTGTGCCAAATGGTCACCCAGTGGCAAGGAATAGCCCGCTGTTGGCAAGCGGGCATCTGGAAAGGGGCTTGAACTAACCCAGCCACCCCCAAAACATTCCCCACAGGGTAGGACATGCTACCCACCCCGGGGCCCTGGGTGGTGGTTGGCATCGCCTGTTGGTGCGTCGGCGGCTGTACCGCCGGACCACCCATGCGAGGCCAAGGCCATTGGAAAGCCCCCCCCAACGTAGCCACATGTGTAGGTGCACTAGTTTGTACCGCATACTCACATGCTGCACCCCCGCGGGCCGCCCCCACCGGGGGTTCCGGCCCACTGGGGGCGTCGGAGCTCACGACCGCCGTAGAGCTCGCCGCCGGAGCTTGACCCGCGCCGGCCTGTTGGTCGGGGAGCTGCGAGGCAGTG
Source organism: Bradypodion pumilum (assembly GCA_035047305.1). Lineage (NCBI taxonomy): Eukaryota > Metazoa > Chordata > Lepidosauria > Squamata > Chamaeleonidae > Bradypodion > Bradypodion pumilum. The sequence continues at coordinate 6,848,068 of JAWDJD010000017.1, read as the reverse complement.
GCCGAAGTCGCACCACGCGCCTCAAGCTGCTCGACCCGTCCCGTCGCCTGCCGCTGCCCAGCAGACGACGCGTTCAAGCGCACCCCAAAAGGAGCGCCAGCGTGGCTGGCCCGAGCGAGGGAAGCCTCAAGTGCTGCCACGCGGGCCAGCAAGGCCTCGACACTGGCTTGGGGCCACGGGCCAGCCGGCCCGCCCGTTACGGGCGTGGGTACAGGCCCTTGCACCCCGGGGCCCGAATAAGGCCATGACCCCACACCCAGGCCCGGCAGGGCCGGCGTGGGCATCTGCCAAGGGAGGGGACCACACCACCCCCCAAGGCCGGAAGGCCCCGAAGTGAGCTGGGCCCTGATGGAGGAAGGCCCAGAATGAGCAGCAGGAGCGGCGTCCGCCGCTTGCGAGGCGCGGGCCGCAGCCCATACCGGACCCCTACTCGGGTCCCCGGCCTCCGGCCAGGGGGTAATAGACCCCATCCCACCGGTCCCGGTGGGAGCCAGCAAAGGCGGCTGGTGGGAAGGCGCAGCCGTGGTCCTCCGACCCGGATTGCGCCGCCGCACCGCCCGGGCCGCGCTCGCGGCCGCCTTCTTCTTCGAAGGCATCTCAGACGGACCTAAGGGAAGCCGAAAAAGAGGAAAATAAGCAGCCAAAAGGCTTCCCGCTCGAGGTAAAAAGCGACGGAGTAAGAGGAAAAACTTCTCCGCTCCGTCGCTTCGCAAAATGGCAGCTCGGCTGCCTCGTGGCCACCCCTTTTATAAGGGAGCTGGCCACGCCCCTAACTACCCGGATGCCTTCGTCCTGTGGGGGGGGCTCCCGCAAAGAGCGCGGCGGCCATTTTGGCACCGCGCTTGCATTATCTACTTGCAAATTCTTGCTTTCAAACTGGTAGGTTGGCAGGAAAACAAGAAAAAGGACTGTTAAAAAATATTTTTTTCTTGCAAAAAAGCAATTTATTTTCTTGGGCTCTCCGGCAAACGCTCTCATCTGAAGGAGTGGGCAGCAGTCAACAAAATCTTATGCCAAAACGAAAAGACCCCAGCCTGTTTTATCTTTAAGCAGCTACTAGTTTTGTTGGTTTGGACGCTGCAAGAAACTAGAATAGCTACGCTTCTGGAAACTGATTATGCATGACAGTTTCTTACAATGATCATTTTATGCATTAAGGCTATTCCTCCTACCCCTGCATGAGATTTCTTTCCCATTTTCTGAAGACCTCAGGCTCCATGCAGACTCTGTCTCCAATGCCTTCCAGTCCGAAGACCTCCAGAAGACTTAATCAAAACAGTCATTCTTGGAATAGACCTGTTTTCTGCCTTACTCGTATGATACACTGAATGTGTCTAAAGTGTGATATTTAATTGCATTTTCTTAATCTTTACCACTGAATAGCTAAGCTTTCTAATACCTCTAAAATACTGCATCTCAGGCTTATCCTAATTAAAGAATCTCAATTTAATCCATATTGCATGACAATTCAATTTGTTGATTGCTTTTTTCCACCCCAACCCCGCCTTCCTGGCGTGCACCCCCCCCTTTTTTTGTGAAATTCCCGTCAAATGTATTAATTCAACATGATGAATCCTGTATTCAACCCACTGGAGTGAATAATTAAAATTAGCTGATAAAACTTTCAGCAGAATTACTTTATGAAATTGCTGAACAGATGTGTCATTTTAATGAAAATCCACAGACAAGCTCTTTCCCCCCCTCAGCAGGATAAAAATATTACCCCCATGGCACATACTTAATTTGGTGGTAAATACACTCCGAGCGATTGCTGGAAGGAAAGAAAAAGCAACTTGTCACACTTAGTAACTTGATTTTCCCCCAGCATGCCATAACAGCTATCTACAGTAATTCATAGCGCTCCATTGTTGCTCCAAGTCCCAAAGAGTACTTATTAAAATGCAATAATCTCCTATTTAAACAGAAACAATAACCATTAAATTTCCTGTGGATCCAAAATTTAGCGCAAGCCCCATCTGGTAAGAGTGATTAGAGGACTGATGAGGGAATTTAATTTGCAACATTCAAAGACTAAATCGGAGCTGATCGGGTCACCTGGGAAGTGGAGAACTGCTTGCTGTCATCTTACAAAAAAAATCTTGCTCTAAACTAAAAATGGGATGCAGGAGCCAAATTGTCATCCAGGGGCTGAGACTGACAGAATTGTATTTTATTATGTGTCTCCGACAGACTCGGTGAGCTGTGAGGAATCTGGATGGGCTGCTTGGCTTTTTGATCTGTTTGCCTCCCCAACCCCAACTTGACAAGTCTTGCTTATGTAGAGTTGGCTGTAAGGCCCTTGCTACCCAATCAGGTGCGCTTACTGACAGTTAATCAGTAGAAATACCCCAACTTGCAGTAATTTGATGTTATATGGTCACTAAGAAGTCCAACAATGTGCACCCAGACATTCTGAAAGTAAAAGAAGTATTTGGTTATTTATAAAATTCACCACTACTGTGTTGTGCTTTCTGGACACAAAGGTCTGGCTCGATCCGCAATGGTGAACCTTGGCACTCTAGCTGTTCTTGGTCTTCAATTCCCAAAAGTCCAAGTCTCTGTGAATCCACATGAATGGGTTTACTGCACATACACGCTATTCTTGGACGCGCAGTAAACCCATTTCATATGGATTCACAGAGACTTGGGCTTCTGGGAATTGAAGTCCAAGAACAGCTGGAGTGCCAAGGTTAGCCATCACTGGACTAAGTTGTCCTTTTAAAGTGTATCTTCCTTGTCTGATCTCTTAACACAAAGGAATGTTTTCTCTACATGTAAAATGTGATTGCTTCATTCTAAACTTAGAGAGAGACTATTAGCACTGCCAATGTTGTTGGCTTCATATGTTCACTCTTATTATGGCTCTTGGTCAAGTTGGACAAGGTTAATGGAAAATGTAGTTCAGCAAGATTGGAGGGGGCATCAGGTATCCAAGCCCTACTTTAAATGAACAACCCAAGCCTTTGGTGTATAGGTCAAAATCCTGTTGCTTAGCATAGTAAATCACACTAGATTAGGCTCTTTGAATTAAGTAGGATTTGGAGAGGCAGCTTCTCTGTAAATTCCATTGATTCTACTATATCTAACTGCAACTTACTATGCTAAAGCAATTCACAGAGTAGGGCTTTTGGAATCAATGGAACCTGTTGAGGAGTTGACTCCACAAATCCTGATTGCTTAACCTAACCTACTCTAGTGTTGCATGTAAGTGCATGTAAGTTGCATGTAGTGTTGCATCACGCTACGGTAATAGAGTAAACTGTACAGCCAGCGGCTCAATGCCAAGTGTCAGGCAGCAGTTAACTACCCTGGCTCCCTAAAGGGGCCAACAGCTATGGGCAGATCGTACCTGTCAAGTTTCGGGAAATTTCTGTCAAATAAGGGAAATTTCCCGGCCAAAACGGGAAACTGGACAGCTATGCTTATCCTGTGCTGGCCTCCAGTCTAACCAGTCTAATTGCAGTCTAACTAATATGGGATGACGGTGAGAAAGAGTGTAAAATATGGGGGTTTGACAGAAATTTCCTGAAACTTGACAGGTATGGGGCAGATGAGCCCCTTTAGGTGGGGTGATGGTCTCCTCAGTAGAGGAAGTGCCACTGGGAACCATCACATTGGACCCAAAGGCAAAATGAGCAGAGGAGGAACTCTGATTTCCAATGGTCATAGAGGTGGAAGGAGCCATGCCAGATTGTCTGGCTGTGAAGGCCAGTCCATATCCTCAAGACTGCGGCAGTCCATTGCAGTCCCGGTGTTAAATCCTGCACAGCTTTAAAAGGTTGAGAACTCCTGCATTAGCCATTCCTTCACAAATGGAGAATAACCAAGTTTTACTCAGAGGTATTTTAGGCCAACTGCGAAAACTACGACTGAAAGAAAACTCTCCGTCATCTCATTCTTACACTAGAGGCAAAAACTCCCAGCTTATATCAAATGAGAATGAAAATTTTAGTGCAAATTCTTCACACTATTTTTTCCACACCAGTTAGATGAAGGCATTGTAGATGAAATGCCCTTAATTTTCATCACATCTCTCCAGGCTGCTAAATTTTGTGCAAGTGCATCACAGCATTTCTTGTAAGACACAAGGAAAATAATTTGAAGAAATGGTTCAATATGCAGTAAAATAATGTTTTGAATCCAACGGCCATATCCAAATATAGTAAACCCACTAAATCAATTGGTGAATGGTAAGTCAACTCTTAAATATAAATCCCATTGATTAATGGGTATAGTCAAGATGAAACTACCAGCTGGACTATGTGAATACCAAGCAGTAATACTCAGTGATGCACTGCAAACATTTTTACTACACCCACTAACTCTGTGGGTCACGCCCAATTGGCCTCCTTATGCTATGACCTGGGGTAGGGAGGTGGGTGTGGCTGGCCAAGTGGGTGTGGCCTGGGGGAATTTCCGCTACCGGTGCCCGGCACCTGTGGGCACTTGGAGCAGCTCAACACTGGTAATACTACATGACAGGATTTGTCTTAATAATTTTGAATCCTGTGGCACAGATCCCAAATAACCATTGCATTTTTGTTTGCTTATGTGCAGAAAATGAAGCATGAACTTTTTTAAAAAAAAATTACGTGCTGTGTTTATACTTAATTGCCCCTCTGAATTTAGTTGTGTTGGGTTTTTTTCCAGATGAAAATGCTCCTTGATAAAAGGGCTTCCTATTTAATTTCAAAGTGTTCCCTTTAAATAAAACTCTTTCATCTTGGAAGTTTAAATGTAGTTGCATTTCCAATTTGCATTTTTTTTTACTTCATCTATTCACTGATATGCACCTCCCCTAGAAAAAGCAAATCAGAACAGCAATGGAGTAGTGTTCATGGTGGGTAAGACATATGTCTTAATAAATCCCCAAGGTAATCAAGAAAGACAGCAAAATGAAACAACTTATAAAATATTCCACCAGTTCCTTAGAGAATATTTAATGTACACAAGGTCAGGCCTTTGTAATGTTAATTTAAGACATAGGAAACTATCCATCATTTTTAAAGAGCCAAGTTGCCATTCCTGGTGACAGGTTTATGTTGTTAAAACAATATTAGTACCCTTGAGCCTCAAGAAGACAACAGAGTTCTTGCATTTCATCACTGCAGATTTCCTTGAGCTATAAACTTTCCCCATATTTCTGTTCAAAAAGCCCCAAGTTATTTGCACACTGTCTCTACCCAGATGTCAGTTAATCCATTCAAATTTGGAGGCCTTACTGAAGTATTTAATTAATTTAATTTAATAGATTTATATACTGCCCCATCCAATGGACTCTGGGTGGTGTACACAAGTTAAAAACCAATATAAAACAATTAAAAATCCCTTAAAAACATAGCAATATTACCCCCCCCCCCCGCTGTGCCATTTACTATTTGAAAACAAATATGAAATTTACAAGACCTTAACATTAACTGCAGTGGCTCAAGTGGCTAAGACGCTGACTGGGAGGCGGAAGGTCAGCAGTTCGATTCCTGAGTACTGCAGGACAGAATGAACTCCCATCTTTGTCTCAGCTCCTGCCAGCCTAGCAGCTCGAAAGCAAGAAATTGCAAGTAGATCAATAGGAACCACTTCGGTGGGAAGGTAACAACATTCCGTGAGCTCCGGTGTCTAGGCATGCCTGCCACATGACGACGGAAACGTCTGCAGAAGCAGACAATGCTGGCTCTTTGGCTTTGAAACAGAGATGAGCACTGAACCCTAGAGTTGGATACGGCTGGATTTCGAGCAAGGGAAACCTTTACTTTAATATTGATCATCTTGGCCTTTGTCTCAAGGGAAAGGGGAACCTGAGCTATGAAGGAGGGCCTGCAGGAATCTAAAGGAAAGGTTTCTGGATCTGAGGAGGCTGGTGCCAAAACTAGATGGGGGAGTGGATGGAGACAGGCTCTGAATGTGGCTTGGTGTGAATGGTACAGCAGTTGGTTGAGGTGGGGGTGAGTGTCTGGCTATGAAAGGCAGGTTATGGCTTTTGATACTAAATGGAATCATTTGCATCTTAAGTTTTATTTTTAAAGTAAGTCCCCCCCCCCCCCGGAATGCGATGGACCTGTTTGATTAACTTGTTTCTTCACAAAAAGAGCATGTAAATGTAGCAAGAAATAAACAGAATATCGCTTTACTGCTCATAACCGCCACCACTCCGAACACCGGCCTCCTGGGAGGTGGGAGCGCGGCTGAGGACTGTTTCATCAAGCCTGGAGTTGATGGACTTACTGGACAGCCGCCCTGGTGGGAGCAGGGCGGGGAGGAGAGACTGGCTTAGCCGCCTCCAGAGCTCCTGGTCTCCTCATTCTTTCCTTAGTGTGAGTAGGGGTGGATGGAGAGTTTGAGAAACAGGGAGATGGACTGGCCTAGCAGCTGCTGATGTTTCCTCCATTGATGAGCTGGGCTCCATCTGGGACATGAGCTGTGCTCTGTCACCTGGGGATTTTTTTGAGTATTGTAATGTTAAATGATATTGATGTTGCTCTGTATTGCTATATTGTATTTTGTGGTTACTGTAATGTAATTTGTGATTGATTTTTTGTATTGAACCTGCTTGTACATTTATTGTATTTACATGTTGTAAGCCGCTTTGAGTGGCACTTGTGTCAGGAAAGCGGGATAGAAATTAAACATAATAATAATAATAATAATAATAACTTCTTTATGTGTCTTTCCAAGGATATGTAATATGGAAGATTTTGCCTTCACTCTTGACTGACCCACTGTTATGTGCCTTAAGGATCTTTCCAATGATTCTTAGAATTTTATTTATATTTATTTATTTTTCTGATTTACATTGCCACCCAACTCCGAAGACTCTGGGCAGCTCACAGAAAATAAAACCAATCACATTTTAAAAGCCCAATAAAAACCTTATTAAAACTCCCACCAAAAATGACTCCAACCCCTACAGATTCAAAGAGGGACAGAGTGTTCATACTAAGTCAGCCAGCAGGCAGGGGTCACCCCATCGCTGGTGCCCCACACCTGCTTTGCCAGCCAGGTTTTTAGCCCTTTTCTGAAGGACAGCAACTCCATCTGGAGACACAGCTCAATTGGCAGGAGGTTCCATAGGGCCGGAACAGACACTGAGAAGGCCCTTTTTCTGGTGCTAGAGAGACGAGCCTCCCTAGCTGATGGCATAATTAGAGAGTCTCTCCGGTCTGTTCTGGTGGGATGGACAGATGTTCTTAGGGTGACACACTCTCTTAAGTATCCTGGCCCACTACCATCTAGGGCTTTAAAGGTTATTACCAGCACCTTGAATTGCATCCAGAGGCATACCGGTAACCAGTGCTGCTCCCGAAGCAGTGGCGAGGCACAGGCATACCGCCTGCACCCCGTCACCACCTGGGCAGCCGCATTCTAGACCAATTGCAGCCTCCGAATTGTCATCAAGGGCAGACCCATGTAGAGCGCATTGCAATCGTCAAGTCTGGAGGTGACCAGAGCGTGCATGACCATGAGCTAGGAGTCTTGATCTAGGAGTGGACATAACTGGCATATAACACGAAGTTGTGCGAAAGCCCTCCTGGCCACGAAGTCTTAGAAGTCTTAGTCTTTTGATGTCTTGGCTGCAGTTTATGTTTCAGTTGATGATGGAGCAAGATATAGACAACCTTACTCAATCTTGAATTCTTCATTCTGAACATTAAAGCTGTAGTCAAAATTTTAACCTATACTATTTATTTCCTGTGTCCTCCACCCACTGCCCAACCCCTTTTCCTCGCAACAAATGCAACTAGATATATAGTTGCCCCTGCCAGATATCTAAGGCAGTTAGAGGTTGGTTGCAAGCCATTGAAAAGCCTTTTCACTCGTGAGATGCCATGCACTCCCCACAGCAAGTAAAAAAAGATACCATTCACTGAAAGACTTTGTCCCTGCGGCTCTGGTGAAACTCAAACCACGGGTCATGTCCGCCTTAGATGTTCTTTTTATCGAGGCACTAGATCCAAATTAATTCTTCCCTTGATCAAGGGGTTCCATGGTTGCTCTGATAAAGATTTCTTCAGTTTCTGCTCAGGGATGAGCAGAGTCTGGTCATGGCTCAGGTGGCCAGATTCTGTACCTCGGTGCTAATGATTCACAGGATTTTTAAAGCAAATCCTTAACAAACACTTAAAGACATATTTATTGTCATACTCTATAATCATATATGTAACTTTCACTGCATTGGCCTATGACTGTAATAAATGTTGTTGTTGTCATCATTGTATTTATTTAGCTGTATGTTTTCTGATGATCTTAAATACGGTTTTCATGAGAGTAGTTCTTGCACTCAACAACTTGTACTGCATAGAGCTCTAAAGATGGTTGCATGCATCTTTTAAAATCCATCAGCCATTCTTCCTGCACTTCAGGTGTGTGTGCTTTGCTTCATAAAGGAAAAGGACACTGGCTTTAGACAAAGAAATTCAACCCAAAGTAAATAAGCCTCAGTAGAAGAAAGTGGTGTGTTTTGTTGTAGCAGTGGAGGACAATAATCTCACAGCAGTTAGCAGACTCTTCACAAGTTGTCTCAATGTATCATGATGGCAAGAACAAGTGACTCTGAGAAATTTTTACTTCCTTAGTTGTGTTTATAAGTACAGTAGATTCCGTATAACGAAAAAACTCCGTTCCACAGAGGTCTTCACTACATGGTTTTTTCTGTTATACGGATTCCTATGGGTGATGCCCCTTATAACGAAAATAAAATGTTTGTTATATGAATCACCATTTGCGATACCCCATACAATGAATTTTTTCGTTGTACGGGGTATTTCCAATGGTGATTTGTATAACAATTTTTTTTGTTATACAGTGCATCGGCAATAGCGCAAGAACGCTTCGTTGTATGGATTTTTTCGTTATACGAAGCATTCGTTATACGGGGTTCCACTGTACAGTGCAGTACTTTGTTTTATCTGTTCAGTATTTCCTGGGAAACCTTTCTTCTGAGTTTCAGCATGATTGAGAAGGGAGTGGGGAAAAAGAATCCTTTTTCATGCATGATTTTAGAAACATCTACCAAATCCCATCTTGCTTAACCTTTTTGTTCCCCTCTGACCATTTTGACCATTGCTCTGGCCTCCATGGAAGTTCAGCTGATTTTTGACCTTCATTTTTCTGAGAGGTTAAAAAAAAATTTGACCCAACCCTGAAGAATCTGGAATGCAGTCAACAGAACAAGGATTCTATGAAACCAAAAATTACCCCTTGGCCGTTCTTCAAAGCAGATACTATTTAAAATACCTCCCAGTTGGCTTTAAATTTCAAGAAAGGCTTCCTTTCTCTAAAGGCTTCTTTCTCCTTTTGGAAGTGGGCAAGATATGGAAAGTACAGTGGAACCACGTACAATGAAAAATATCCATTCCTCTCGGTTCTTTGTTGTAGGTTGTTGTTTTGTTGTACGGGACCACTGCCCCGTGGGGCTTCTCAGCCAACTTCCCTCAGAAGCCCCAACCAGCTTAAGGAATCTCCCCCTTAAGCTGCCGATCTCAAAGTACCTTTTGGGGTGATGAGGGAAAGGGTCCTTCTTGCCATCCCAAAAGGCATTTTGTGTTCATCCGTCTCTCTCACCACCTCAAAAGGGACTTTGTGAACGGACAAACGGCAAGTCCCTTTTGGGATGGCAAAAGAGACCCTTCCTCCCACTGCCCCAAAAGGGACTTTTCAAATGGAGAAATGCAAAGTCCCTTTTGGGGCAGTGAGAGGACCAGGGTCGGCATCAGAAATTTCTGGGCCCGGTACGTGCGCACCCATTTTTGCCAGGCCCCTGGGGTTTCCTGTGCATGGAGTGTTTGTTTGTGCATGTGTAGATCAGTGGTTTCCTGGCACCATTGGGCCACCGGCATCTCCAGGCCCAGAACGGGAGTCCTGATGGTCCCCCCTGATGATGGCCCTGGAGAGGATGGGTCTCTCTTGCCACTCCAATCCTGGGTGGGTGGGGGAAATTGGAGGGGGGACAAAAATCGTATAGCAAAGAGGATTTTGGAGCAAATGGGTGTATCGTACAATGAAAATCTTCATTGTACAATGCACCCATTTGTTCCAAAATCCTCATCGCTATACGATTTTTTTTCATTGTATGAAGCTTTTGTTATACGGTGTTCCAATGCACTCCATCTTCTGTTCTGGCATTTGAAAGGTCATATTGGTGAAGGCAAAAGATTTGCAAATGATTCGCCTTCCACATACTCAACATTACAGTTTCTGTTCATTTTACCTTGAGGCGTCTTTAACTCGTTGCACAGATGGCCTCACTCAGCCCTAACAAAATGTTTTAACCCATTGCATAAATTAAAGTAAGAGGCCCCCAAAGTACACCCATATCAACTGTTTGGTAACAAAACATAGACGTGTATGGAGAGAGGCAGCTCCCGTATCTGTAGAAAGTTCTGGAGTCAAACGGGTGATAAAGGGTGATGCCTTTAATTTAAACAGTATGTTTGTACTAAAAAATACAATTTGTCCTGATTAGTATGGGGTCTCCAGGGCCGACATCAGAAATTTCTGGGCCCAGTACGCAAAACTCCCCCCAATTTGGCCACGTGCCCCATGGTTTCTGCGCATGCGTGGTCTGTTTGCGCATGCACACATTGGTGGTTTCCCGGCATTGCCACGCCCCCGTGGTTTTCTGCACATGTGTGGTCTGTTTCCGCATGTGCACATCGTTTGTTTCCTGGTGCCAATGGGCCCACATCATCTCCGGGCCCAGGACAGGAGTCCTACTTGTCCCCCCCTGATTGCGGCACTAGGTCTCCAACCAACTACCAGAGGCAATTCTGATTAAATTGGTTTTAGAATATTGGGGGTGGTGTGGTGGAGGAGATAGAGTCTTTAAGGGTCTTATTCCTTAACAACAGCAGCAGTGATAACAAACAAACAAACAAACAAAAAGCTTTTCATTAGTCTGTTTTAACAAAGAAACAAGACGGGTTGGACAACCAAAGTAAATTTTGGTAATGAATACACTGTTGGTAGGTGCTCTCAGTTCTAAATGAAAAGACCACACATGTGCAGAAAACCACGGGGGCGTGGCAATGCCGGGAAACCACCAATGTGTGCATGCGCAAACAGACCACGCATGCGCAGAAACCATGGGGCACGTGGCCAAATTGGATGATCTCTGGCGAGAGCGGGATGGCGGTCATCCGTCCGTCCTTGCTCTTCTTGACCTCTCAGCGGCCTTCGATACCGTCGACCACGGTATCCTTCTGGAACGGCTCCGAGGATTGGGAATCCAGGGCACTGTGTGGTCCTGGTTTTCCTCATTTCTGAGGGGCCGGACCCAGTCGGTGTGGTTGGAGAGCGAGAAGTCCAGTCCTAGGTCCCTAAAATATGGGGTGCCTCAGGGCTCGGTACTCTCTCCTCTCCTTTTTAACATCTACATGAAGCCGCTGGGTGAGATCATCCGTTCCCACGGGGTGCGGTACCATCAGTACGCGGATGATACACAGTTGTACATCTCGGCCCGTGGGGACCCCAGTGATGCAGTCAAAGTCCTTTCCAGCTGTCTGGAGGCTGTTGGGGTCTGGATGGGGGCAAATGGGCTACAGCTGAATCCTAGCAAGACTGAGTGGCTATGGATAGGGGGTCCCGCCTTATCCCGGGAGCTACCATCTTTGGTTTTGGATGGGGCTATTCTGCCCCAGACCGACCCGGTGCGCAACTTGGGGGTCCTCCTGGATTCGCGGCTGCTGCTAGAAGAACAGGTGGCGGCTGTGGCCAGGAGGGCCTTTGCCCAACTTCGGGTGATTCGCCAGTTGCGCCCGCTCCTGGACCGGGACTCTTTGCTCATGTTCACTCATGCTCTGGTTACCTCCAGACTAGACTACTGTAATGCGCTCTACATGGGGCTGCCTTTGATGACCATTCGGAGGCTGCAGCTGGTCCAGAATGCGGCGGCCCGGGTGGTGATGGGGTGTGGACGTTATGCCCATGCCTCACCACTGCTGCGGGAGCTGCACTGGTTACCAGTTTGTCTCCGGGTGCAATTCAAGGTGCTGGTTTTGACCTTTAAAGCCCTATATGGTAGTGGGCCAGGTTACCTTAGAGACCGCATCGCCCTAAGGATGTCTGTCCGTCCAACCAGAGCGGACCGGAGGGGGTCTCTAATTGTGCCATCGGCCAGGGGGGCTCGCCTCTCTGGCACAAGGAGGAGAGCCTTCTCTGTGTCCGCACCGGCCCTTTGGAACCTCCTGCCTGTGGAACTGCGTCTCCAGACGGAGTTGTTGCCCTTTAGAAAAGAACTAAAAACCTGGCTGGCGGGCCAAGTTTGGGGTGCAGGTGGAGGGGTGGCTTCCGTTGGGTGGTTAATATAGGGGAGGATGCCTGCCCCACGGTTCCTTCAGTTCCTGCACCCCTCTCTTTTTAGGGGTGGGTTCTTATTGCTGGTTTTTATCTGTTTTATTTGTTTTAATATGTTTTTACCCATTGTTGTGAACCGCCCGGAGTCGGCTTTGGCTGAGTGGGCGGTATAGAAATTTGACAATAAATAAATAAATAAATAAAATAAAAAAATAAATATTTGCTCTGAGCCACTTACCCAGATACAGGTTTCCCTTGCTCAAAAGCCAGTCGTATCTGACTCTAGGGCTCAGTGCTCATCTCTGTTTCAAAGCTGAAGAGCACTGTCTGCTTTTGTAAATGTTTCTGTGGTCATATGGCAGGTATGACTTGGCACGGGACCACACAGAATGCTGTTTACAGGAGACCTTAATCCTGACTTAACTGAGCCACTGAGATACATAATTAGACCCTTGTGGACTCAGCCTTGGTTTTGCAACAAAAAGGGGGGAAAACACAGTTCCAGCTCTGAATCCTTATAAAAAAGGATCCTCAATTCTTATGAAAGAATCTCCAAACTCTTCCATATTCATGATGTTCTACATTGCTAAACATTCTTCTCCTTCATTTCTACAGAGGTTCATGTTACACCTTATGTTTTTTAATTCCTACACAAGACTTCTGGAAAAGGACATGATGAGAAATATGTTCTATTTTTTTCCCTTCTTAATAGTTTAAGTGAGTTGAAACAACAAAGGAATAGATTCTTGGTGCTGAAGTCAGTAATGGTCTCAATAATAATAATAATAATAATAATAATAATAATAATAATAATAATAATAATAATAATAATAATAATAATAATAATAATAATAATAATAATAATAATAATAATAATAATAACAACAACAACAACAACAACAACAACAACAACAACAACAACAACAACAACAACAACAACAACAACAACAACAACAACAACAACAACAACAATAATAAAAGTCTTACATGATATCAGGTTGATGGTGGCTCAAGTGGTTAAGATGCTGAACTTGCTGGCTGGAAGGTTGGAGTTCGATTCCCAGGTACTGCATTACGGAGTGATCTCCCGACATCTGTCTCAGCTCCTGCCAACCTAACAGTTCGAAAGCAAGAAATTGCAAGTAGATAAATAGGGACCACTTTGGCGTTCCATGCACTCCAGTGTTGAGGCATGCCTTCTACATGTCCACAGAAACATCTGCAGATGCAGACAGTGATGGCTCTTTGGCTATAAACAGAGAAGAGCACTGAACCCTAGAGTCGGATACGACTGGCTTTCGAGCAAGGGTGACCTTTATCTTTACCTATTAGGTTGATTCTGAATTATTGTGGCCACCCTGTTCAGAGTTTTCTAGCTGGAGACTATTCAGAAGTGGCCAAGGTTGGGATAAAGGTCAATAAATTGAAACTCTATCTGAAGAAAATGGAGGTTTCGATGGATGCTCCATTTGTTCAATGAGGTTGTATTCATTATCTTTTGAATGAGCTTATGTTCCTTCTGAGGGACTAATTTTGTGGCTCCGAATCATCTTTTCCTACTGGAGGCAACATTTTTTAAATGCAGAGTGACTAAACTGGAACCTAATCATGTCGAAGAGCTACATTTTTGCAATCCCCAACTTGAAAGCTCAGTCACAACACCCATATTTTAAACGACATATGTCTCCATGCATTTGAGCTACAAAATCATACCCGTCAAGCGCGGCTCCCGAAAATACGGGACCTGCGCAGAACCCTTCTGTGCAGAAGGGCTCTGCGCATACGTGCATGCGCAGTAACTACTTTCCCCGCTGGTCAAATTACGGGATGGCGGCAGGAAGGTGGAGGAAGTGGCGCAGAAATACGGGAAATCCTGGCCAATCTGGGATACTTGACAAGTATGTACAAAATGCCTGCTGTGAAATATAACAAAGGTACATCCATTTCCCTCACTCTCCATCCCTCTCTCTCCTCTCCTGCTTCTACTTGTATGGTCTGCTTCTTTGTTTCAGCATTTCTATTTTCCATAATAATGGATGGTGTGGGAAGCTAATGATGCGGTCTCTAGGTGTTGCTTTGCTACACAGAGTACCGATAATGAGCTGCGAGTAATAAGGTATGAGTCCCTGCAGATGAATTCTGATTACCTTGGAGGTATTCTCCCCTGAATGCTCCTTTCCCCCTTGATGTTTCTGTAAAGAACATTTCGATTTTGATGAGGGTTTTGTTTATTTGACTTTTAATTAGATTTGCAGTATGTTAGGTTAATAAACCACAGCCCCACAGAATCATATACTGCCAGGAATAGCAGAAGCCTACCTCCTGCCTTTATTTTCTTATACTAATACCCCTCTTTCTCAACAATGGTAAAAGGAGGTACAGTAAAGGTAAAGGTTTCCCTTGCTCGAAAGCCAGTCATATCCGACTCTAGGGTTCAGTGCTCATCTGTGTTTCAAAGCCGAAGAACCAGTGCTGTCTGCTTCTGCAGACATTTCCGTGGTCATGTGGCAGGCATGACCAAGCGGTTCCTGGGGACAGCCTTCTCCCCATCCCTTGGTTGCCACCCCTTACCCCTGTCTAGCTAAGAGAACTGATTGTCAAGAAGGAGCCAAACAACCAATCTAGTTTTTCAGATATATATTTTTTTAAAAACCCAACAACTTTCTATTATTAAGTAATTGTGCAATTTGTGTGAAATATACAATTTTGAGGGCAGAATCTACCTGTAGACAAATTACACAGAAATGAACCAGCTAGATAGCTCCAAAATTTGTTCTGTATAATTTCCAAAATGAACCCTAAAGCAGTACACTTCCCAATGAATGTAACTTGGAATGTAACCAGATCAAACCACACTTAAATAAGCATTACAAAGTCCTTTTGGGGCTGCCTTACAAATAAAAATCATCCTATCTTTTAGAGCAGGTACCAGCCATTCAAAGAGGCCCGAAAGACTGGTTGGCAATGGATTAGGGGCTTCTATTCATTTATTGGAAGCATTTTTTAAAAATCTCACCCTTCAGCCAAGGAAAGGCTTCAAAACCACCTTAGAACAATCTGGCACAGAGAAGGTCCACAAGGATCAACAGAGGACTGGAAACCAAGCCATATGAGGAAAGACTGAAGGAACTGTGCCTGTTTAGCCTTGAGAACAAGAGATTGAGAGAGGATATGATGATATCACTCTTCAGATACATGGGTCATAAAGAGGAAGAGCAGGGTCTGTTCTCCATCAACCAAGAGTACAGGATGCGTAATAATGGGCTGAAACTATAGGAAGCCAGATATAGGCTGAATATTAGGAAAACCGTCTTAACAGTTGCAACAGTACAACAGTGGAACCAACTGCCTTGAGAGGGGTGAGCACTCCAACACTGGAAGAATTCGGGAGAGAATTGGACAACCATATATCAGGTCTGATTTGATTTGGATTCATGAATTGAGCAGGGGGCTGGACTCGATGGGCTAAAATGCTCCTTCCAACTCTGTGATTCTATGATTCTATGCTTTACCTGTGCTCCCCTCTCCTTGGTTGACAGCAGATTTCAGTAGGAGGTGGACCAAGGCTGAGGAAAGATAACATTCAGACATGTCATCCTTTGGCCAATGCAGCCATTCCCCCAAAGGGAATCCCAAACTTTGGGTCCAACCCCTGTGTAGTATCCAGTGGTGGGCATCAAAAAAATTCCTACCACACTGTGGGCGTGGCCATGTGACTGGGTGGGAGTGACCTGTTGGCCATGTGACTGCTCTTCGCTATACAGCTATGAAAACAGAAGCCTCTTCTATTTTCATCACTCTATAGCGAACCGCTGAAGCCATTTCCCCATTGTCCAAAGCTTTTCCAGGGCTTTGTTTCATCCCGAAGTGCCTCCCCAGCCACTCCGGAGTGGCTAGGGATGTGCTTTGGGGTGAAACGGAGACCATGAAAAGCCTTGGAGAAGGGGGGGAAATGGCTTCGGAGGGGGCTCTTCACTATAGAGCTATGAAAATAGGAGCCTCTTCTATTTTCATCACTCTATAGCGAACCTCTGGGAAATGGCTTCAGAGGTTCGCTATAGAGTGATGAAAATAGAAGAGGCTCCTATTTTCATAGCTCTATAGCGAAGAGCCCCCTCCGAAGCCATTTCCCCCTTCCTCCAAGGCTTTTCCAGGGCTGTGTTTCACCCCAAAGTTGTCTCCCCAACCACTCCAGAGTGGCTGGGGATGCACTTTGGGGTGAAACGCAGGCCAGGAAAAGCCTTTGATGAAGGGGGAAATGGAGCCAGCCCCCTATAAAGCCTCTTCTAGGAAGAGGGGGCAGGGTGGGGGCAGCCATTTTTACTAATGGTACGCGCGTACTGGTGCGAACCTGCTGATCCCCACCACTGGTAGTATCCAAGGGATGCATAAGGCTTAGAAAGTAAAGAAAGCTTTAGCATTTTCTCACACATTAGATTGTAGAAACACTCTTTCCATCAGAAATCTCTCTCCATTTATTTCCCAATTTTGTTTAGCAAGCTGCAGCGACAATTTAATCTATGCCCTGTTACAAACACTCCTATAATTTAGCTGCCATTTTTTGCCTGGGTGAGACAATGATTAGTTATGGCAGGACAGTAATACATTGTCAGCCCCACTTATTCGGCGCTTGTTGATGTTTGGCCTAACATTGCTGGAGACACAGTGTCACTGCAAAATTGTCCGACAACACATGGGCACCGTAGTGAAGAGTGCAGAGGTTGTGGTAGGTCAGAACCTGCAGCAGCAATTTCTGATGGGGACAGAAGGATGGAGGCAGGAAGAAAATTGAGCAAGCTGTTGACACTGTTGAAGACAAAAGGGTTTTCCTTCCCCTCCTAGGATGCTTTGCATCGGTCTCAACTCTCCTGCCAGTTAAAGCTGGCCTGAAGATCAGTTTATCTGAAAATATTTTAGCCTCCGTTTTAGGATACCCAGTGTGGTTTAGTGAATAGAGTGGTAGTCTGGGACTCCAGAAGATGTGGGTTTCAATCCCTGCCTAGCAATATAAACACATGGCAGGAACCATTAGACTGTTTCTTAGTAACAGTAAAACACCATATAACAAATTTGATTCGTTCCGCAGGGCTAGTCTTTGTACGATTTTATCGCTATATGATGCATGCATCGTATAACGAATTTCTCTATGGGATGCATCATACAATGGATATATCTATGGGAAAAATCATACAAAGAAAAAAAATCATTGTACGATTTTTCCCATAGAGAAATTCATTGTACAATGCATCCCATAGGGAAGCATTGCATTGTACAACAACAAAAATCATTGTACGATACGATGTGGTTTTCCCCCCAAATTCCATTCATTGTACAATTTATTCGTTGTGCATACTCATCAAATGCAGCTCCACAAAATACGGGAAATTACTGTGCATGCATGGGCAGTAACCTGTTTGCGCATGCGCAACATGGGCACACATGCACAGTAAACCGTTTGTGCACGCGCACCATGAGCATGCATGCACAGTAACCCATTTGTGCATGTGCACTGTGGGCAGGCATGCACAGTAACCCCTTTCCCCACCATTCAAATGGTGGCGGGAAAGGGGAGGAATGAGCGCTGAAAAATGGGAAATCCCGGCCAATATGGGATACTTGACAGGTATGTTGTTGTATAATGCAATCGTTATACGAGGTTCCACTGTACCTTGAAATCCCTTAGGCTCTCTATAAATCAATTCCATCTTGAAGGCTCATAACATACACACACTACACTGGATAGGTGACTGTGGGTCCTTCCCAAAATTCACCCCAACCTAAATTCATTGCCCAACAGGTACATATGCTTCCAAAATGCTTGGCATTCAGCTTGCTTTTAGGGGACATCTGGTAGAGATGCTTGGCTTATGGAAATATTGTTTTGCTCTATCTTTTAACCTTTTTTAAAAAATTGCTGAGATAAGAAAGATGGTGTGGAGGATGGTATGGTGCATTTACCATTTGCTTTTAGTTCTGTTTACCTTGACAGATTTTCAAGTGGACTCCGTGATTGCTGGAAAATCCAGTGGTGCTGAATGTTTTAAGTCTCACAACACAGTGCATTTTACTTGCTTCTGCCTTTCGCTGCCATCATTTTCCACATTCCTTAAGCTGGATCTAAATGGCTATCATCACATTTTTAAGATTTGTTTGTTATCACTGAAAAATCCGACGGGAATACTTCCAACTTTCTAAATACCTCTTCTTCTTTCCTTAAACCAGGGGTGCCCAAGTTTTTTGGGCCATGGGCCGGTCACATGGTCCAGGGGGCTGTTCATAATGGTCTGGGGGCTGGATCCAATTCATCCATCCCACGAAGCCCTCGTCGCTCCCGGAAGCGGAAGTAAAATGCACCCATTCTGGGAGCGATGAGGGCATTGAGGACCAGATGAATTGGTGTCGGGGGCCAGATCTGGGCCCCGGGCCATAGTTTGGGCACCCCTGCCTTAAACTGTTTTGCCTAGTTCATATTCTGATAATTGAAGCCTCATATCTGTGCAACAAGTTGTTGTTCATACTCCTGTCCTAACTTCCTTCTGTCTAAAAAAAAATGTTTACTATCTAAATCCATATTAATTGATGCAAAGGCAAACAACCAACAAATTAAATTGGTCCTCAGAAATCGAGGGCAAATACTGTAGTATGTGTGTAACATGCTCTCAAGGTTGGCATCCATTCCAGCCTTCTGCACCACAGGCAACTTCTAGAATTTATTTTAAGGCACCCCAAAGTGGCATGTGATGTCATAATCTAATCTACTAAATTTTAAACTGCCATTTCTAATAAGTTTTGTGTTCACAGTTTTAAAATCAGTTTCTTAGTTCAGAAGACTCCATCTTAGTGGCTAAAATTCTGTTGTTTAGCAAACTAAGTCACCCCGAAATAAACCCACTGAGTCAATGTGGATTTGGTGAGTCATCTCCAGTGACGTGCTGCTCCAGGTTCCTACCTGATCCCAGGAACTGGTAGCAGAAATTCCCCCAGGCCATGCCCACTTGGTTGGCCATGCCCACCTCCATAGCCCACAGAGTTAGCCATGCCCAGGGTGTGGTTAGTTAGTAAAAAAATTGCAGCTCATCACTGGTCATCTCCTCAGTAAATTCTACAGATTCAAAAGAGACCTGCTCTAGTTGCAGTTTACTCTAGTGCAGTATGTCACACAGTGGTGGCTTTGTGGTTAAGTAATTGAACTTGGCGACCAGAAGATTGGAAGGTCAGCAGCTCGAGACCCGAGTGCTGCGTGATCGAGTGAGCCCCCATTGTCTGTTCCAGCTCTTGCCAACCTAGCACTTCAAAAACAAGAAATTGTAAAGAGATAAATAGGTATCGCCTCGGCGGGAAAGGTAACAACATTCCATGTCTCCAATATCTACATGACTATGGAAACGTCTGGCTTTCTGGCTGTAAACGGAGATGACCACTGCCCTCCAAAGTCAGATATGACTGGCTTTCGAGCAAGGAAGACTTTTACCTTTACTAGTATGTCACAGCTTGATTAGGTCCATTTGAATCAATGGAAAGCATTAGTATGTCAGCCAATAGTAGTCTAATGCAAAAGGAACAGCCATTCTGCTGTTTTCCATTTTTAAGACTGTAGCTTCCGTGGTAGAGATTAAAATACAAATAGAAAAAACACCAAGATCCACCTTTATAAAAATGCAACATTTGTTATGCAGTACAGATCTAACTCTGTACCATTTTTGTGGCTTCTTGCACAGCCTTGGCTGCTTCCCAGGGCAGCGGGAGGCTTTCCGGAGCATTTTCACTCTGTTTTGGGATTTCTCCCCCACTGCATCTCTACTGAATTTCAGCAGCTAGAACGTGGCAGTTGGAGACTTCCTGGTTCTGCTCTGGGAACCCAGGTGCTGATGTAAGCTCCATCCGGCACCAGAGGTCCCCAACCGCCACGGTTTAGTTGCCAAAATGCAGTGGAGAAGCGGTGAAAAGAATCCCAAAACAGAGCGAAAATGCTCCGGAAACTTCCCGCTGCCCTGGGAAGCTGCCAAGGCTGTGCAAGAAGCCGCCACGGTAAGTGATGTATTGGGATATCTGGTGGTGGTGGGAGCTTCTGGAGGTGCCAGGGTGGCCACTGTGGGCTGTATTAATGAGCTCCATGGGCCAGATTAGGCCCACGGGCCACAGGTTGGGAACTCCTGCTATATGGAGTCGAAGCTTGGACATTAATTAAAGCATCTGAAAAGAAAATTGAATCTTTTGAAAGCATAATATCCTTAAAGGTATCCGACTCTAGGGTTCAGTGCTCATCTCTGTTTCAAAGCTGAAGAGCCAGTGCTGTCTGCTTCTGGTCATGTGGCAGGCTTGACTAGACACTGGAGCGCACAGAACGCTGTTAGCTTCCCACCAAAGGTGGTTTTTTTTAAACTACTTGCAATATCTTGCTTCCGAACTGCTAGGATGGCAGGAGCTGGGACAAAGATGGGAGCTCATTCCGTCCTGCAGTACTTGGGAATGAAACTGCTGACCTCTCGCCTCCCAGTCAGCCCATTCCTTCTCTTATTCTCGTGCTGCAGTGAGAAATCCCGTGGGAATCAGTGTTTTCTGTGTCACCTGTTTTGTGAAGAATTCAGTATTTGAGTAAAATGAATCATTACCTGACTGATGACTTTCTGTGTTTACAGTGGAGTCATCTCAGAATATTTTCTTAAACTTAAACCAGGCCACGGAGGGTTCACTTTCCCCTTCTGCATTTTATTCTCTCAACGGACTCCTCTTATGATTAAATAGTTTACATGAACGTCATCTTCTTCCCTCCACACTGCTTGGTGCATTATAATCTCAGATATTATTCATGTAGCTATTCCTCCATGAACCATAAAACATTCATTTCTTTAAAATGAAAATGAAAACTCCAAAGCATTAATGGCCTAAATAGCATTGTAAAAAAGTTTATTACTTTATGTTTAATATTTTTCAAGTTTCTCTCTCTCTCTCTCTCTCTCACACACACACACACACACATACACTTATTTATTTATTTATGAAGGCTACAGCCATTTTGCATTTATATTAATCGCCAATGTTTTCCATCCGAAGGGATTAGCAAGGGAGCAAAAAATAATAATAATTCCTCCTCCCGCCATTTTTAAAACAAAGCTTTATTCAATTCACACCACCCAGACCATCTCTTTCTGATCTTATGCAGCAGTTCATGCATTGGGGGAAAATGCATTTGAAATAGGCACATAAATATGCCTCAGTCAATGGGGCAGAAATGTATACATTTTTAAAATTAACTCCGTTAATGCATTTTTTAAAAGAAATATGCAGAAAGACACATGTGAATGTTCATGTGGAAATCATTATACAGTGATACCTCATACAACGTCCAAACTTGGTTCCACAAGTTTGGACTTTATACGGATTTGGACTTTGTATGAGGCATGCAAAATCCTAGCCGCGATGCCTCATACAACATCCAAATCCTTGCCGTGATGCCTCATACGACGTCGTTTCCATAGAGATACATTGTACTGTAACACCACAGACTTCAGGGCAAAGTCAAGGAAACAGACAGGAAACTGACAGAACTTTAAGAAATCATTGTCTAAAGGCTAAAAACATTACAAAAACTTGTCAAACAACCCTGATTGTCCAAGAACCTGAAGAATGCTGCAAAAATCCCAGGAATGCTTCTAAAAATTCTGATGAAAAAATTCAAAAAAATCCAAAATCGCGCTCAAAACCACTCTTAAACACTCTTTGCCTCATGCAAAACCCACAAGAGCAATGCACACATATGCCCTGCCCTTTATACTGCCCAGGCACAATGCAACCTGGGAAAACCCCAATGCCTCATACAATGTCACACGACTTTGTATGAGGCAACTTTTTTCAAGGAATTAAGTGATGTGGTATGAATCCGATGTTGTATGAAGCGGACTTTGTATGAAGTATTACTGTAATAAACTTTGCTGTCCGGTATGGGCAAAATGGAAGCACCTCTAGGCCACGGGTTCTCAACCTCTTAAAGCCGGGGGCCAGGGCACACTTCCTTAGACAGCTTCAGGGACCAAATGGCCATTTTGCCCTTCCTCCACCACATGACACTTCCTGGTGTGGTGGAGGCAATGGGGGAGCCACATGAAATGGTGCTGCGGGCTGCAACCAGCCCATGGGCCACAGGTTGAGAATCCCCAACACAGAGACACACAGGGAAAAAATCACCTAAAGTTAAAACTGTAGTGGTTTAGATTTTTATCAGAACAGTGTTAGTAGAACAATCATTTCTCGGCATGGAAAGGCAACATAATTGGTTTGTATAGTGGCATTATAGAAAAATAGAAGGCTTCAGTAAAATCTAATATAGCTCTACTTAATAATATTGTTAAAGACTCTGAATTTGAATTTATATTTCACCTAGCTTGAGGCTAACAATTTCTGCCTGTACATTTTAGTGGAACTTGCCAAGGGGTCAGCCAATCTATTTTCGTTCTTAAAGTTTCCCAAAGTATGCAGAAGTTGACGACATTCCCCCTGGTATTGTTTTTGCCAGTCATTTGACCGAAATGGACAGTATTTCTTGGACTCTTGCCATGCACATTTTCTGTCTGATTTGAGTATATTATCTACAACTTGGTCTATCATTCATATAATACCATGTATACTCGAGTATAAGCTGACCCGAATATGAGTCGAGGTTGGGAACTGCAGCAGCTGCTAGTGAGTTTCTATAATCAAAATACATGAAAATACGGTAAAATTAATTAAATGTTTGGCACATATCAATCCGGCATGCTTCTGGGACCCTCGTGGTAATTGACCTGAGTATAAGCTGAGTCCCCCCTTTTGGGGCTCATTTTTAGGGCTAAAAGCTCAGCTTATACTTGAGTATATATGGTACTTTGTGATTTTTAAACATTCTCATTTGCTGATATAGCAGGAAATGTGCTAAGGAATTAAAATTTAGGGACAAAGATTAAGAAATTCAAATAATTTTGCTGCATCTAACAAAGTCTCAGGGAAAAACAGCCTTTCATACTTACTAAGCCATGTTGCAAGATATATTGCATCATGACTGAGAATGCACATACAGTGAATTCACATCTTTTCCATGGGGCTCGTTGTTGTATGAAAAAATTGCTATACAATGCATGCATCGTATAGCGATTTTCCCTATGGGATACATCGTACAACTAATATCTCTATGGGGAAAATTGAACAACAAAAAAAAATTGTTGTACAATTTCCCCATAGAGATGCATTGCATCGTACAACAATTTTAGTTGTTATATGGGGCACAATGTTTTTTCATATCCTCGTATGATTTAATTGCTATACGAGCATTCATTATATGGGGTTCTACTGTATTTTTAAAATTTATATGTGATTTAGAAAAAAAATGAAAGTTGCTAGAATAGTCTGTTGACTCAGTGGAAGTATGTGTCAATGTCCAAATTCCTGTAGATTAAATGGTCTACCCTTGTTAGAACTTAACAGTTTGCATTTAGACCAAGCCGTGCAGAAAGCAAAGAATATTTTCCACTGCGAATAGTGATGTATACATTTGGGAAATAAGCACATAAAACACATCATTGAGGAAGATACGCTTACTTAAGTAAAATTCATGTGTTTAAAAGCGTATAAATTTCAGTGAAAGGAAAAAAAACCCAAAGATATCACAATCTGTTACAAAGAAAACATTGGAAGAAAATGTCAATCGGACTTGAAGAAATAAAAAACAAATCTTTGAAGCAAGAGATGTTCACTTCCCTGTCCTTGAATCCATGTTGGGCTGTGACCCCATGGACCATTGCATGCCAGGCACCCCTATCTTCAACCATCCTCCTCAACCCTCCCAACTCTTTGCCCATTGCATCCACAATACCATATAACCATCTCATTTTCTGCCACCCCCTTCTTCTTTTGCCCTCTTCCTTTCCCAGCATTAAAGGCTTTCTCAAGGGAATCCTCTCTTCTCAAAGTACTTCATCTTCACTATTTGACCTTCCAAAGAGCAGTCAGGGTTGATTTTTTCTATGATCGACCTATTTGTTCTCCTCTCTGTCCAAGGTACTCTCAAGACTCTCCTCCAACACCACATTTCAAAGGCATCTATGATCCCAGGCCACAGGTCTCTAAACCACAGTTGAAGAATCTATTCTGCAGCTGTACACCAGTGAGCAGCTTGCAGTTGACTGGGAAGAGTTTAGGATCTCTTATCAATAGATCAAGTGTTACCAATCCCTATCTTTACAACAATAGGGAGAACAGAAGGATTACCTGTCAAACAGCATGAGCTGTCACATTACGAAGCTCCAGTGACTCAGATGTGATCATGTACAAATATACATGGAGGCAATGCCACAGAATGTATCACTCACAAGCCACTATTTTAAAGGAAGTTGTACTTAGTGGAGCTCAGGGCTCACTCTGAAAAATATTAATGAATAAGAACCAGTCAAGTTAAAAAAAAGCTGCCTACACTTGTGACAGAAATCATATGTTTCAAAGATGATTGGCAGAGGTTTTGAATCCAGAAATATCTAGCAAACCCTTTAATCAGTTTCTGCAGCAGTTTAATAAAAACAGAAGGATCAAAATACAATCAATAAGTTGTACACACTCAAAGTAAGATATATAGCATAAGCATAAAGCGAATTAAGAGGCTTGGGTGAAGGGTTTTCAAATAGTTCTGCTGCAGGGTAAGCCTAAGACAGTCATGGTGAACCTTGGCACTCCAGGTGTTCTTGGACTGCAGTAAACCCATTCGTGTGGATTCACAGAGATTTGGGCTTCTGGGAATTGAAGTCCAAGAACACCTGGAGTGCCAGTAAACCCATTTGTGTGGATTCACACAGATTTGGGCTTCTGGGAATTGAAGTCCAAGAACATCTGGAGTGCCAGTAAACCCATTTGTGTGGATTCACACAGACTTGGGTTTCTGGGAATTGAAGTCCAAGAACACCTGAAGTGCCAAGGTTTGTCTAAGATATGTCAGCACTTAACAAAGGACAGCAAATGGTTATATCTGCCTCAACAAGACTCCATACGTTATACTACTATAATGGCAGAAAGTGAGTTTAGTGTAAGGGACCAAAGACAATGAAACAGCCGAAGAGTTGGCTTAACACAGGTTTATTGCATGATGATCCGGAGGAACATGTGGTAATGGCGGATGGGTAGCTCAATATATACAGCTGGCTATACATTTGAATGTGGCTCGTCGACAGACTATTGGTTGCTGCCTGCGTGACGTCGTAGGAGGTCACGCCCTTCTTGACCAGGTGAGGAGGTCGCGGGGAATCTTCCCGCGCTGCTGAACCAGGTGGCTATGATCCATGAGAGCTGGACGCTCGCTACTGCCCTCTGGTGGTCACTAGCTCGCGTCCCCTTATTAGGTTACATTGATACAGCTGATGGTTATAATGTTGCACACAGAAAGGTTACATTGGTAACACATGGCAAAGGTATATTGTTAAAGGCACAGCTTTACAGAACACAACATCCCTCCCCCCTAAGATGAGACGAAGTCTCTCAGCCAAGATGGCTTGTTGCATGTGCGTTTGGGCCGTGAAGAGGGCTG
This sequence comes from Bradypodion pumilum, assembly GCA_035047305.1. NCBI lineage: Eukaryota > Metazoa > Chordata > Lepidosauria > Squamata > Chamaeleonidae > Bradypodion > Bradypodion pumilum. Next base: position 6,822,237 of record JAWDJD010000017.1, on the reverse strand, counting down.
CCCCCCCGGGGGCGTTATTGCTTCTTTGTTCCCTGGTCCCTTGTCCTGAAATGGGAGAGGGAGACTTGTTAGTGGCTTGCCGCTGTCTGGCGGCCTTAGGGGAAGGGAAAAACTCCACTGTGGGCAGACCGGGGGCCGTCGGGGCTAACGAAAAACCCCTCTTCTCGCTTGGACGGGTGGGGGACCACTCTGAAAAAACCCCCCGGTTCTGAAAATCAAAATCTAACTTGGTAGGGGTACCCGCATTTGTGGGGACTTTCCGCGAGATATGTATGGGGTCGGGTTCCTCCTCCTCGGAAAGATCCCCTAGGATATCTACGAGAACATCCTCCTCCCCCCTTGGTGGGGGCCCGCGGTCCCCTTTCCCTCCCCCTTGGGCTGAACGGGTGGGGGAGAACCCTAACGTTGACTGACTCCCTGCTTGATCTGTGCCCTGCTCATCGGAGACCCTGCGTCGGAGCTGGTCCGCGTGCCGCCTCCACAGGAGCCCTGTGCTGGTTTCCACTCGGTACGACACGGGGCCGGTTTGCTCCACAACTACGCCCGGCACCCAGGCTGGGCCCGTGCTGGCGTAATTCCTGCAATGCACGGGGGCGCCTATACTGAAACTCTTTGTAGCCTCTAGCCCGATGTTCCTTCCTTTGTCCTCTACCCTCGTGGGGTCTAGCCTAGTAAGGATGGTGGTCAGCTTCCTGCGCATTAAGAGCTCTGTGGGGGAGTATCCTGACGCTAATGGGGTCACCCTGTACCCTAGCAGAAACTGACACACTTGTAGGTTCAGATCCCCTGGGCCCATGCGCCGCAACACGTCCTTCGTGGTGCGGACGAGGCGCTCTACTTGGCCGTTGGTGGCCGGGTGAAAAGGGGCGGAGGTGATATGCTGAACGGCGTTAATCTCCATGAATGCCCTAAACTCGGAGGACGTGAAACAACTAGCGTTGTCGCTAATTAACGTGTCGGGTATGCCAAACGTGGAAAAGAGCCTCCGCAAATGCCTAATGGTCTGGGCCGAGGAGGTGCTCGTGACTGGGATAACCTCCAACCATTTGGAGAAAGCGTCCACTACAAGGAGGAACAGGGTGCCTCTGAACGGGCCCGCGAAGTCTACGTGCACCCGGGACCACGGCCCCTTAGCCGCGTCCCATTCCCTGTGGGGAAGGCGGGCCTCCTCTGGTCTGGAGCATTGGCAACTTTCACAAGTGCCGACCATGTGCTCGATGTCGGCGTCTAGCTGGGGCCACCAGAAGTAACTCCGGGCCAGCGCCTTGGATCGCACGATGCCGGGGTGGCTGACGTGAAGCAGTTTGAGCACCCGCAGCCAAAGGGAAGTGGGAATCACCACCCGCTGCCCCCACAAGAGACACCCCCTCTCTAGGGACAGTTCTAGCTTTTTTCTGAAAAATGGAGCGAACTCCTCCGCTGGGGAGGACGCGGGCCACCCTTTCTGCAGCCAGGAGCTTACTGCCGCTAACGTCTTGTCCTTCTCTGTCGCTTTGGCAATGTCGGCGGGCACTACGGGGGGCGAATCCAGCACCTCTATCATGAGAACCTGATGGTCCCGCTCCCCCATGCTCACCTGGCTGGGCGTTAGGGGGAGGGGAGACCTAGATAGGGCGTCCGCATGGCTGATCTCTTTCCCGGGCCGGTAGAGCAACGCGTGCTGATACGCGTTGAGAAAAATGGCCCACCTGAGCATCCTCGGAGACAGGATCTGTGGGGTGGGCTTATCAGCGGTAAAAATGCCTAGCAAGGGCTTGTGGTCTGTTACAATGGTGAAGGGGCGGCCGTACAGAAAATCGTGAAATTTTTTCATCCCCGCGACTATTGCTAGTGCCTCCCTGTCCGTCTGTGCGTAGTTCCTCTCTGCTTGGGACAGGGACCTGGAGTAAAATGCTATCGGGGCCTCCCTTCCGTTTTCCAACACGTGGCACAGCACCGCCCCCGCCCCCACTGGAGATGCATCACAGATCAGGACTACTGGGCGCTTGGGGTTGAAATGGGTCAGTATAGCGTCGGACGCCAGGAGGCTTTTCAGCTCGTCAAATGCCCTTTCTTGGTCATCGCCCCACTTCCATGCCTGGTCTTTCTTTAGCAGTTTGTGTAGCTGCTCAGCCACCGCTGCCTTTCGGGGAAGGAAGGAGTGGTAGAAGTTGAGCAGCCCTAGGAACGACTGCAACTCGGGCTTGGAGGTGGGGCGGGGGGCTTTCTTAATGGCTGCCACTTTGGACATGGATGGTTTTATTCCCTCAGGAGTCACACAAAACCCTAGGAACTTAACCTCGGTTGCGAAGAAGGCGCATTTGTCCTTTCGCAACCTCAGCCCCGCCTTTTCGAATATCGTCAGGACCTTCCCCAACCTTTTGGCCAATTCAGCCCGACTCCCCCCCGTTATTAACACGTCATCAAAATAAGGCAACACCCCCTCCAATCCCTTCAGGAGGCGTTCCACGAGTGACTGGAAAATTCCAGGCGCTGAATTCACGCCGAACTGGAGGCACGTCACCTGGAACGCCCCCTTATGGGTGACTATGGTCTGCGCAGCAGCTGCGGCAGGGGACACCGTGAGCTGCTGGTAGGCCAGTGCTAAGTCGAGCTTAGCGAAACACTTTCCCCCGTGTAACCTGGCCAGCAGATGGCTGACTACCGGCACCGGATATGCATTCGGGCGGATCGCCTTGTTGATGGTGCACTTGTAGTCGGCGCATATGCGGACCTCCCCATTGGCCTTTAGAGCGGTTACAATTGGAGTTTCCCACTCCGCAGAATCTACAGCACGACTAGGGGAAGGGACGCGGCGTGCTCCTTGAATTTGACCTGAAATTCTCCAACCCCCAACACTGGAATACTGTTCCCTTGCACGTCCCGTAGTGTGGACCTCAATGCTTTGAGCTTGGGCCGCTTGTGGGGGGCAATTCCCAAAAACTCCCTCTGGGAAATGAGTGAATATGAGGACCCCGAGTCAATTTCCATCCTAATGGGGACCCCTTGGATTAGTACCTCAACAAAGTAGCGGGGGTGTCTAGTAGACACGCTGAACACTGGGGCGTCGTCCTCGCTGCCGTCGGCGATGCGGCCCACGCCGTCCTGCTTCCGCGTGGCCTGGGCTCCATCCTTGGGTCTCGTTGGGCGGTCTTGTCCCGTGGAACGGTCTGCGGAGCTCCTCCGGGTCTCGCGCTTCTTCCTGCACACCTTGGCGATGTGCCCGCGGCGGCCGCAGTTGTGGCACTCGGCCTTCCGGAAGGGGCATTTCACGTGGTCGTGGGCCGCTCCACAGCCGTCGCATCGCCGGCTCTCCTTCCGGACCCTCTGGACGTCCTCGTCGTCGCTGCTCTCTGTGGACGACCTCGAAGTTCGCCGGGCCGCCTGTACCGGAGCCTCTGCTTTGCTCGCCTTTGGCCGCCAGTCCTGAAGTTCTTGGACCCCGGCCTTCGTAGCTTCTGCGGCCTGGGCCGCTCTTACGACCTCCTGCAACGTGGGAGGCGGCTCTTGGTTCATTAATGTGCGCTGGGTTTCGGCGTCGTTCAGGCCGCACAGCACACAGTCTCAGAGGGTGATTTCGGCATTCTCCCATTTGCACGGGCCGGCCGCCAGCCGCAGGGCCGCCATGAATGCGGCGACCGTCTCCCCGGGCGCTTGGACTCGCCTCCAGAATGCACTCCGAGCGGGAAACATCGCCGTGGTGGGCCGGACGTGCTCACGCAGCATTTGCATGAGTTCCTTGGCCTTGAATTCGCTCACCCTCCTCGGTGCAATCAGGTCCACCAAGGTCCTTTTGGTTTCTTGTGCTCTTTTCTTCGCCTCTTCCGTGACTTTGGACTCGATCAGTGCGGCCTGGAAGTCCATCTCGAAGATCTCCCAGTCGCCCGGTTTCCTGATTTCGAAACCGGCGCATGTCTTGGTCCCGTGGGCTGCCATATCCCACCTTCGTCGCCAGTTTAGTGTAAGGGACCAAAGACAATGAAACAGCCGAAGAGTTGGCTTAACACAGGTTTATTGCATGATGATCCGGAGGAACATGTGGTAATGGCGGATGGGTAGCTCAATATATACAGCTGGCTATACATTTGAATGTGGCTCGTCGACAGACTATTGGTTGCTGCCTGCGTGACGTCGTAGGAGGTCACGCCCTTCTTGACCAGGTGAGGAGGTCGCGGGGAATCTTCCCGCGCTGCTGAACCAGGTGGCTATGATCCATGAGAGCTGGACACTCGCTACTGCCCTCTGGTGGTCACTAGCTCGCGTCCCCTTATTAGGTTACATTGATACACTGATGGTTATAATGTTGCACACAGAAAGGTTACATTGGTAACACATGGCAAAGGTACATTGTTAAAGGCACAGCTTTACAGAACACAACATCGAGGAAGACCTAAAGAAGCTCCTGCTTAGGTTGAAAGAAGAGAGTGCAAAAGCTGGCTTGTGATTCAACATCAAGAAAACCAAGATAATGGCCACAGACCCTATCACTCCCTGGAAAATAGATGGGGAAGAAGTAGAAGCAGTGACTTTACTTTCTTAGGATCCAAGATCACTGCAGATGGTGACTGCAGCCATGAAATAAAAAGGCGACAGATTCTTGGGAGGCAAGCTATGAGAAACCTGGGGAACATAGTGAAAAGTAGAGACATCACCTTGCAAACAAAAGTCCACATAGTCAAAACAATGGCATTTCCTGTAGTAATGATATGGTTGTGAGAGCTTGACCATTAGGAAAGCTGAGTACAGAAGAATAGATGCCTTTGAGACGTGGTGTTGGAGGAGAGTTTGAGAGTCCCTTGGACAGCGAGGAGAACAAATTGGTCAATCTTAGAAGAAATCAACCCTGACTGCTCCCTAGAAGGTCAAATAGTAAAGATGACGCTAAAGTACTTTGGACATCAAATGAGAAGAGAGGATTCACTTGAGAAAGCTTTGATGATGGGAAAGGTGGAAGGCAAAAGAAGAAGGGGGCAGCCAAAGATGAGATGGCTAGATGGTATTGTGGACGCAATGGGCACAGAACTGGGTGGGTTGAGGAGAATGGTGGAGGATAGGGGTGCCTGGAGGACAATGGTTCATAGGGTCGCAAAGGGTCGGAATCGACTGTGCAACTGAATGACAACAACAAACAAAGGACAGCAAATGGTTATACTATATCCGCCTCAACAAGACTTAGCAAGTTATATCTGCATCTCAAAAGAAAGATCCTCCTGGGCCCTGTCATCCTTTCCCACAGTAAAAAATTCTTGGCTGTTCTTTAGGGTACTCTGCCTCAATTGCCTGAGGCAGAAGCTGAATGGTAGAAATGCTGCTAAGATAAATTTTCTATGGCAACTCTCAAGAAGGCAAGTTCTGCTCTGCAATTAGGGAATGGCCCAGAACTGCAGGGCAACTACTGAGAAGGCCTTGTTTCCTGTAGAGGAAGGTCTCTGAAAATGATCCCAACTCCTTGGGTGGTTGGTAGGAAAACTAGGGACATAAAAAGTACTTGTTGAACTGTATCTTCTTTCTAATTTGGACCGTGTTCGCTTGATAAGACACCATGATATGAAATTTTCTGGCTTCCATGCGAGAACAAGAGAGGTATCATTTCCCCCCCCCCCCTCATTAGGGTTAAAATAATTAGCACAAAATGTCTCTGCCACAAATTAGTTTCCTTCTCCTTTGGGGAAGCAAGGTACCAGCATGCACCAGAGGATGCAAACAACCCTTTTTCATTGTTAAAAGTCAAGCAGCAATTTATTTTGTGTAGTGCACATTATTTCTGTCAGAATTTTTGTTTGTATTAAAAGCATTATTTCGTGCTTGTTTCCTTTAACTTGCACCAAAAATCCCTCCACTTCTTATTCTCTTCTTTTGATAACTTTGTTGATAAATGCAGTAATACTTCAGATAACGTTTGCACCGCACAACGTTAAAACCGCATAACGTTAAGGAATCTGGAAAAAATGCACCACACAATGTTAAAAACCTATGGGATGTATCGCACAATGTTTGCTGAAGTCTGTGCTGGTTACAATGTATCTCTATTGAGTTTAACATTATGCGATTCATCCCATAGGATTTTAACGTTGTGCAATGCATGTATCGCACAACGTTAAAAATTGCATAATGTTAAGACTCGTGTAACCAAGTTTTAACATTATCTGGGGTATTACTGTACTTAACTTTTTTGTGAGACAAGAGGGATTTTATTTTATTTTATTGCAATTTCTCACTCTGTGCAAAAGCGAGACTGACAGAGATTCACATCACCAGTGAAGGCAGGAAAATTGTGTACAGAATACAATGGAACCAGTTAGGAATTGGTAGAGATGGGTCACCAGACTTCAAAATTACTGCAAAGATGAATTGCAAACTTTTTCCCCTTCCAGTGTTGCACCCTAAGATTTATCTCTATACATGGAGGCCCAGGGGAGCAAAGCAAAATCTTGAAACATCAGCCAGCACCTTGGCACCTGGCAACTAATACCAACTCTATAAATACCAAATCTAAGGAAGAGGCTAGTAAAATATCCCCCTGCATGCTGGTTTGTTGTGATCCAGCCCTCCTCTGACTCCAAGGAGGACCTGGATAAGGGGGCACTCCCTATGACCAGCCAAGGTCTGCCTGCACCCAAGCCCAAGGATGTCCTGAGCCATGGATCTCAGCCTGCACCTGGCCCAAGTCTGTTTTTCCTAACAGCTGACCTGTCAGATCAGGAGTCTGGCTCTGACAGTGATTGGCCCTCAGTCAGGGAGAGGTCCAGAAAGGAGCTACACCTGAGATGCAGGCAGGCTAGAGCGAAGCACCAAAGAAGGCTCCCAGCTGCTACTGATTAGCTGGGAGGCTTATAAGCAAGCTTCTTGCCATCTTCCATTGTCGGTACAATTCTTTAGTGCAAAGATTGACCCCCTGCTTGACTCCAGACTGTCTGCCGTGACCCTGACCTGCCTGCTGTGACCCTGACTACTCTGCCAACCCTGATGATGCCCCTGGACACCCTTTGAATTAGACTACTGACCCGGGATACCAGTAAACAGACCTTGGCTTGCCTCTTGGACTTTGATATCTGGACTATCCTCAAACAAGACTCTCTGTATAGCACTGCTGTGTGGTGACCATGCCTGCCCAGATGGGTCAGCACAAGGTTACTGGTATGTACTATTTCATATTTTTCGACTGTAGTTGCTAGGGATTGCAGTCCACAAATCCAAATCATCCCAGCTTACAGGGAGATGGTGAGATGCTGTTGATACAATCCGAATAGAGATTGAAGTTAAGACACCCGGGAAGCATTGGGGCAAATATTTATCCTCCACAAAGTCCATAACATGGGGGGGGAAAGTCTGAGGAAGCTGTTGGTGCAGGTAAAATTCCCTAAAATACCTGACCCAGTTGGTAGAGACAACCATCTCCTTCGACTCAAATCATCAAAGATGCCCACCCTACTTCCCTCAAATCCAGTTCATGTTTTGGGGCACTTGAGACAGCAACGTGTGCCATCCATGGAAGTGCCTGTGAGAAGCTTGCTATTACCTCTCCCTCCTGGCCAACAGGGCTTGTATTTCATTAGCACTGTGACAATGAGAGAGATAAATAGATCTGACAGTTATGAATGATGTACTGTCATGCACTCCCGCAATTGGGCACAGATAAATTGACACTGTTGTCAAACAGCAGCCAAGGAGAGGAGAAGCATGTGACAAACCTAATATGGTAAATGGGAGTCTTAATTCTTCATTAACTGAAAAGAAAGAGATTTGGCCATGTAATTTCTCCATGCTGCCTGTTTAAAGATTCCAATAACCCAGCCTTTACAGTTGGCTAGGCAAAAATTGCTTTTTCTTTCCATCTTCTTCTGGCCTTTCCTGAGCACGGGCGTGCACACACACACTTTCTTCTAAAGAACCATTGCTTAAATATGGGCTTATTGCTTTAGTTATTTTTAATGACTTTGAAATATATTGGCCTCATTACAGTGCAGTTCAGTTATCAATTCCTCTAATTAGGTGATGTGGTCCCATAAGAAATTCAACATTAAAGCACTAAAGAAGAAGAAGAAGAGTATGTGGTATCTGTGGCTAAAAACGGGGGTCTCCTGCAGGGTTTAAAGCAACAGTGCCCCTTTCTCCTCACTTCCTCATGCTAATGTGCTAGCCAACAAACAGGCCAGTGCTCTAATGAATGTTTACCTGTTTATAGATTCCCAGTTGGGGAAGAGAATGATGGATACATCCTCAGGATTGGGTGGCATCCTACTCCTTGCTTGTTGTTGGCGGCTGCAACTTATATCCAAGAATGCATCCCCCCCCACACACACACACACACAAAAGGAGGGGAAATGCCATTGGTGTGAATTTGTTTAAGGTGGATCCCATCTTGCTAAGAAGTGTGCTAATCCACCTGAGCAGGCATGGTCATCGCACAATGGTGCTACACTGAGAGTCTGTTCAAGGAGAGTCCAAAAGGCAAGCCGAGGTCTGTTTACCAGTAGTCTGAGTCAGTAGTCTAATCCAAAGGGTGTCCAGGGGTGTCGTCAGGGTTGGCAGAGAAGTCAGGTTCACGGCAGGCAGGTCAGGGTCTAGACAGGCAGTCTGGAGTCGAGTAGGGGGTCAATGTTCGCATGAGCCTCCCTGCTAATCAGTATCAGCTGGAAGCCTTCTTTGATGCTTTGCTCTAGCCTGCCTGCATCTCATGTGTAGCTCCTTTCTGGACCTCTCCCTGACTGAGGGCTGATCACTATCAGAGCCAGACTCCTGATCTGACAGGTCAGCTGCCGGGGAAAACAGACTTGGGCCAGGTGCAGTCTGAGATCCCTGGCTCAGGACATTCTCAGGTTTGGGTGCATGCAGAACTGGGCTGGGCATTCCCTAAGGGATTCCAACCAATTATCTTACAGCAATACACGTCCATCACACATTAAGTTTCATTTATCCCAACCCAGGAGGCTAACATCTAACATGTTTACATTCCGATCTTTGCAGGCGCACCCCCCAATAACGGACTCAGACACAATTGAAAGTGGATAACGGCATTGGGCCACATTTATTGATTCATGCCCTAGTCCGAATTATAAATTTGTATTGGTAAAACGACCAATCATAATTCTTAAGGCAAGCAGGCCGAAGTAACACTGGTAAGGTACCACCCAAAATTGCCAACGGCAATTGGTTACAATGTATCAATTTGTATCAATTTGTTTGTTGACAACAAACAAATTGTTGACCGTAGTCAATATCTAACTCATGACCCCACCCTCTGACTCGTATCCGTGAAATCACGGAGTGATGCATGCTGGCTAGCTGTCGCCATCACCCCATCGCCTGGTTCGTCGTTGACCGGACAACGTTTAACTAATTTATTCCTATCTAGTGTTGTCCAGTCAATTGCGAACCTGCCGGATACCTGTGGGTCATAACTGTTTACCTTACCAGTGCTACCCGCCACACGGAGGGGCTTCAAAGAAGGCCTGACGCCGCCCCCAGACCGTCAGCTCGGTCAACAGGCCTGCTCGCCAATCACCCAACAGGAGATCCATACCTCCTCGCGACAGATGGACCCCATCCCCTGCATACAAATCATAATTTTCTAGTCCAATAGCGGGGTGACGACTGACCCGTCCCCAAGCCTTGTCGGCAAGGAACCGCGCCACCGCCTTATTGACCGCGCGCCTAGCGCGGTCAATGGCCATGAGGTCAACTCCTCCTCTGTAAGAATGGCGCGGGACAATGTCCGACCAAACCAGGGTTGCAGGAGGCCAGACGTAGTGCAAGTAGGCGAGGTCCTCGCAAATCGCATGTTTGAGCGACAAGCCGGTGACCTGACCCAAATCGTTGCCCCCCAGGTGCATGATGAGAATGTCAGGCGGGGGAGCACTTCTGCCTGAAAAAAGAAAAGGCAGCAGCTCCCGCCACAACATCCCAGGCTTACCATGCCACGTGAGACTGGCGTGTTCACCCAGTCCCAGTCGGGGTCCCCACTCTGTCGCCGCAGCGTAACGCGCTGCCCTTTGCACGTAGCTGTGGCCCACCAGCCATACTGTCACCGGTGTAATACGACAACCAGGGTCTGCAAGAAAAAATTGAGGGAAATGATGTAAGGTGACTGGGTCGGTACTCACGGCGGGAGCGGGCACACATAAAACTGAAAACATTGTGAACCCCACCTTCCCATGCTGCGTATGTCAGCCCCTGAGTACCCAAAAGCAGCTGCTGTAGAGGCTGCCCCAATACGGAATGAATGTGTGCCATAACGGGCACCTGGTAGGCCCACCCTGGCGAGGGCTCTGCCTGTCACCTTCCAAAACTGAAATTTAGTGAGGGGAGACCCATCCTGGTGAGAGAAAAATGGGCCATGGTGCGTGCCACGCAGTGCAAGGAACTCCTGTAGGGCACGAACCGGACAGATGTCTGCCAAAGAACACCGTAGCAGTCTTACACCACTGCCTACGCCCTGCTGATCAGTCTTAGAGGAGCGTATCCTCAACTGGGCCCAGTCTTTGGCAACATATACATCTTCGAGTTCCAGTGCCCTACAACTTGCATCCGCCTTAGACAGCATCACAAGTTCGCTGATGCGGAGCGCTCCAAAAAATGCCACCGTTGTGGCTGCATGAAAAAGGGCTGCCTCATAATGATCAAAACAGAGGCCTGGCCAGCCCCGGGCCAACTGGGTAAGAACCCCTGGGGAAATAGGGTGCCGGTCGTCCGGGCAACGCCCGTGCTCCCGCACCCACCCCTCCAAAACATGTCTCACACGGAAGTCAGAGGTGCTGTCCACATGACCCCCCACCTTGGCCATGAAAGCCAGCGCCGAGAGCTTGGATGCTATGGTGCGAGGTGCAAGGCCCTGGGAATGCAGGTGAACCATGAACCGCAGCACATGATCCACCGGGATAGGCCAGGTCTCTGGCAGGTGAAACTGGGCAGAAAATGCCCTATAAGAATTAAAAGCTTGTTGATACGCCTTACGCATGCGGGGCGCCAGTGACAGGCCGATCGCCCGGTTCACCTCTCCCTGCCAATGGTCCATATCTCGTCCGGGAGTGGCGAGGGAAATTCCTCCGCATCCGGGGCCAAGGCACGGAACCGGGGGATCTGCAGGCGGGACAAAGCGTCGGCAATATCATTATTAACCCCTGGGACGTGCCTAGCCCTGAACAAAACGTTGAGGCGCAGGCAGCGCAGCACAAACTGGCGCACTAGGTCCATAACCCTGGGTGATTTGGAAGTCTGTGCATTGACAATGTGGACAACCGCAGCGTTGTCACACCAGAAATGCACGACCGAGTTGGCCCATTCCTCGCCCCACAGCATCAAAGCCCCCAGGATAGGAAAAAATTCAAGGTATGTGAGATCACGCAGGCGACCAGTGCCTGCCCATGCCGGTGGCCACCCACCATAGGCCCACTTCCCATTGAAGTACATCCCATAACCCAGGGATCCTGAGGCATCAGACTGGACCTGAAAATTAGGGGAAGCCAGGAGGTCAGACCTCCAAAATGAGACCCCATTGAACTCCCTCAGGAACTGCAACCAGACGAACATGTCTGCCCTGATATCCCGGGTAATCCTGACTCTATGGTGGGGCCTGGACAACCCTGCCATGGCGTCGCATAAGCGCCCAGCAAAAGCCCTGCCCGGTGCGACCACCCTGCAGGCAAAATTAAGGTGACCGTGTAACACTTGGAGTTCCCTCAGCGATGCCTTGCGCTTGGCAAGCAAATCCGAGATGAGGGCCACTAGCCGGGACACCTTATCCCCCGGTAACCTAGACGCCTGCTCTACTGTGTCGATCTCCACCCCCAGGAATACTAGCTTGTTAGATGGGCCCTCGGTCTTTTCGGGCGCTAAAGGGACACCGAGTTCCTCCATTAGCGTCTGAAATGTGTTGAGGAGACGTGTGCACGTGTCCCAGCCCCGTTCACCCCCGAACAAAAAGTCATCCAGGTAATGGGCTACAGACCGGGACCCTGACCTGCGGACGAAAGCCCACTCCAGGAAGGTACTGAAACGCTCGAATGCCGAGCATGATATGGAACAGCCAAAAGGCATGGCCTTATCAAAATAATATTCACCCCGGAATTTAAAACCCAGCAATTCAAAGTCGCCCGGGTGCACTGGCAGGAGGCGAAAAGCCGACTTGACGTCGCACTTAGCCAGCAGCGCACCCGGGCCACATGAGCGCACCATGTGCAGCGCACGGTCAAAAGATGTATACCTGACTGAACAAAGGTCATCAGGGATAGCATCATTGACCGATCGGCCGGCTGGGTAGGACAAGTGATGGATAAGGCGAAACTCGCCTGGAGATTTCTTGGGAACCAAGCCCAGGGGCGATACCTTAAGGTTGGGGAACGGGGGTGCGGGGAAAGGGCCAGCGACCCTGCCCGCATAGACCTCCTTATTAATGCTGGCAGCAGCCACCTCCTCCCTCCCCCTGAGGGACAAAAGGTTGGGGGCATCCTGAGGGGACCTATCACCCATGAAAGGGATACGGAACCCCTGCCTAAAGCCCTGAAGTAGATAATCTGCATCCTCCCCCTTCGGGTACAATGCGAGCCAACGCTCCAACATGTCCACATTAATTGGGGAGGGAGCCTTTCGGTGAACCAGCTCCATCTGCGGCAGGCTTGCCAGTCCACTGTCCGCCCTTCCCTCTGCCCCGCGTCCCCCCAGGCCTGGGACAGGCAGAGGCTGCGTGGGGGCCCGCACAGGTGGGACACTCATGTCTGTACCTGCAATTTTTCCTATTGCAGGAACCATTGGACGAGAAAGTCCAGCACAGCAGGCGGGCTGGAACCCCCTGCCCCACCACCTGGCGGGGAACCTGAGCTGGAGCCGCTCGCTGGACCGCATGTCCACAATGGTATCTCTCCCCTGGCGCTGGGCGCGTGGGCGTCATGTACAGAAGCCAAAGCCTCTGGCACGGCTCGTCCCACCTCATCTCGGGGTGCAGGGGAATCCGCATGCGAAATTCCCCATCATAAGCCAACCACGAGGGGCCCGGAAAGTCGACCATCGCCCTATAGATGTTGTCCAAATATTGGACCATCGGAATAGCCAAATCTGGCCGCGCTCTCAAGTACACTGCCATGTAGATTAAATAAGCCGGCAGCCAGTTGGCCCAGGTACGTGGTGGCTTGCGACGACGCGCCTGCTCCTTGTCCTTCTCGTCCTGTCCCTCCCTCTCCTCCTTGGTGGGCTCTCTGTTTAAGAGTGAGAAGATATCTACATACTCCCCCCGCCATATCTTTTCTCTGGTGGCTTGCGCTAGGTGGTCACCCAGTGGCAAAGAATATCCCGCTGTTGGCAAGGCCGAAACAGGGACAGCCAACGCGGGCATCTGCAAAGGGGCCTGTGCTGACCCCGCCACCCCCAATACATTCCCGGCAGGGTAGGGAACACCTACAACCCCAGCGAGCTGGGTAGTAGTCGTCATCGCCGAGTGGGGCGCCGGCGACTGGGCCACCGCACCACCCGCGCGAGGCCATGGCCATTGAACGGCCCCCCCGTAGTGGCAATGTGTGTAGGTGTATTGGCTTGTACCGCATACTCACATGTCGCACCCCCGCAGGCCGCCCCCACCGGGGGTTCCGGCCCACCAGGGGCGTCGGAGCTCAAGACCGCCGTAGAGCTCATCATCGGGGCCTGACCCACACCTGCTTGCTGGCCGGGGAGCTGCGAGGCAGTGGCTGAAGGTGCGCCACGCGCCTGCAGCAGCTCGACCCGTCCCGTCGCCTGTTGCTGCCCGACCGACGGCGCCCCAAAACTAACCCCACAAGTAGCCCCAGCATGGCTGGCCCGAGCCAAGGAGGCCTCGAGGGCCGCCACACGGGCCAGTAAGGCCTCCACACTAACCAGGGGCCAAGGGCCGGCCGGCCCGCCTGTGAGAGGCGCGGGTACAGGGCCCTGTACCCCAGGACCCGAGTAGGGCCATTGCCCCGCACCGAAGCCCGGAAGGGTCGGTGCCGGCACCTGCCAAGGCAGGGGGCCACACCACCCCCCAAGGCTAGAAGGCCCCGGGGGGAGCTGCGCCACCGCTGGTGCAGGCCCAGCAGAATGAGCAGATCCCGGAGCGGTGTCCACCGCATGTGGGACGCGGGCCGCAGCCATCCCCGAGCCCATGCTCAGGTCTCCCGCTTCCGGCCAAGGGGTGATCGACCCCATCCCGCCGGTCCCGGCGGGTGCCGGCAAAGGCGGCTGTGGGGAGGCGCCACCGTGGTCCTCCGACCCGGATTGTGCCTCCTGCTCGTGCGAGCCGCACCCGATAGCGCCTTCTTCTTCGAAGGCATCTCACGCAAGGCAAAAGGAAGCCGAAAATGAAGATTCGCCGCCAAAAAGGCTTCCACACTAGGTAAGGAGCGACGGAGACACAGAGAGAAAAAACTTCTCCGCTCCGTCGCTTAGCTAAAATGGCAGCTCGGCTGCCTCATGGCCACCCCTTTTATGAGGGAGCTGGCCACGCCCTAAACTACCCGGATCCTTCGTCCTGTGGGGGGGGGCCCGCAAAGAGCGCGGCGGCCATTGCATTCTCTGGTACATGGTCTAAAGGGACTTCCACGCATTGAAATCTCCATCTTGGATGGGCTAAAGCACAAGGCAATTTGATGGGCAAAACCTCATGGAAATGGGCTTTTTCTTGACAGTATTGTGTTCACAAAGCTTTGAAAAGTTATTTTGGCCTGAAATTTGTGATCTGCTCTTCTTTTTGTGCATAAGGTTTCATTTATCTTTATCTCTGAGCTTGTGTCTCCCTCTTTCTTCCAATTGAGTTTAAAGCCCTTCTGATGAAGTTCTTCATGCTTCATTTTTTTAAAAAAATCGTGTCCTGATCAGACCCTGGACTGCCAAAATAAAGCCATTTTCTTTGTTCTGTCACTGCCCAAATGCAAGTCCTCATCGGTGCATGTCTCTGGCAGCAATAGGCAGACCAGCAAATGGGCCTGACTCTGTGTCTCTCCACATTCACACCATGTGTTGTTGTCTGCCAGCAGTCCCCACTTGAGCATGTTGGTCTTGCATTTAGGGACTTCAACCCTCACCCTATTCAGAATCCTCCAGGTAACGTAGGGGAGATTGAGATCTTCAGCTATATCCACTTTTAATGGTGTTCCTTTCCCAGTGTGCTCCTCCCTCCATCTTCTAATGCGGTTTTGCTCTTGCATACCATCAAGAAGGTTTGTTCTTTCCACAAAGCTCTTTCTGGATCTGAGTTGGCAGACTTGAGGATCGTATCCGATCAGATGGGTGCCAAGGGTCATTCTCTTGCTTCATGCTCTTACCTCTTTTAACATGACAGCAAGAAGGTGAGAAAATTTTGTGTACACTTCTAAACAAAAAATCAACTTCTTACTAAGTTTACATTAAAAAAAATTGTGCTTTAATTAATCTGCTGGTAGTTAAAGACCCAAAAATTATACTGTCCATGTGTTAATTAGAGAAACGTAAACTTGTCTCAAACCAGGATTTCCAATCCATTCTGGTTACTAATAACAGTTAAAACAAGTCCTGGTTCTTTGAGTAATGTGGAACTGTGGCTTGCCAGAATTAAATCAGTCTTTTCGCCTATCTTGTGCCTATGTAAGAGAAGTGAAAGATGTCAAAATGTGACAACAGAGGGTTCATTACAGCTCATTAACAGAGTAGGAAACTGTGATTCCACAATACATCTGGGTGTAGGCCAACATGTTGTACTGTGAAATACCAGATAGACACTTTATAACTTTTCCATCTGTCTGCTTCACTTTCCAAATGGAATTTAGTGGCATTTTTAAAAATGAAATAAAATTGTAGCTTTTGGTAGTCCAACTTTGTGTGGATCCAGTCCTTTGATTCTGTTAGAGCTGGTAGAAGATAAAATATCTGAAAAAGAATAAATGAAGACAATTAGCACCCCAAATGAAAACAACCCGCTCATGAAGTGGAGAATGTCTTTGCTGGTCTTCTTCCAAAGAAACTTCAAAGGTGGCTCTGTTATTCAAACCCTTGCATGTTGTGCTTGTTTCCATGTTGTGCTTGTTTGTTGCTTAGTGCCTCGGGGTACCTCAGTGATGAATATCAGAAGTGGCATGCTCAAAGTTTCCAAAGGAATGGAGTTTAACTAGCATGCTGCCAAGGGACTACCCATGTGTGTTCAAACACTTAACCTTCTGGTTTTCTTGAGGCAGTTCAAGCTTTTCCTGCTAAAATTATCAAGCATTTCTGAGTTGTCCCTACATTGCTTGGTGAAGTTTGTAACCATTATGGGCAACATTAGAGTTGCCATAATTCTCTCCCACAAAACAAACATAATATAAAACAAAACAAACATAATATAATGACAGCTGTAAAACACTTTCACATTAAACATATCAATACATAAATGAATTTATTTACAATAGTTAATTCTTACTATAAGATGATCTGTTGTACTTCTGAGAAGTCGCATTGCGGTCAATTCTTAATGTCCTTGGTTTCAGGAAACACACTGGTCACACTTATTGGGCAGTGGTGTGAGGTGAGGACATTAAGATTTGTCTCAAGGTGTACTCCAACTCCAATGTAGCAGGAAATTGCTTGTTTGATGGCTAGAGTTTCAATTTATTTTAATGGTATGTTAATATAAAACACAATCAGTAAATTTAAAAAATCCGGGACTTTAACATGATTTTTATTGAACTGGCTGGAACAATTTTTCCGATTTTTCCGATCCCAGTTTTCCAGGACATATGGCAACCCTAGGCAACATACAGTCTGTGGTACGCCTGCAATCATTCCCATTTTTGTGGGTCCTGGACACCCCCTCCTGTTCTTGTTCCTACTCCTATTTTTCTGTTATTTGTTTTGTTGAAGATAGAGAATTGCCCCTTCTGGAAGCCTCCAGTGGAGGTAATATTCATTCCCACTTTAAAATAAGAAGAAACTCGGAATTCGCTGATTGCAAGAATCAAGATGGAAGACTCAATCCATCAGCTTAGCTGCAGAAATACAGGAAACCCCATGGGCCCCTGTAACATTTTCTGCGATCTGTCCCAAATGTTCAGTACTTGCCTGCTCATGAACTGAGAAACTGAGGAGCCTTTGAAGAAAACCTTTGCATCGACTAACTTTGAAAACTCAGAGCCAACCAGGGCTCCCGCTGCCAGAGCAAGGTGCTCATTAAAAGCTGTCCTGGGTGCTATAAAAGCTGTCCTCCAGTGCTTACCAAATCTTACACCCTTAAACTTGATGTTTTCATGCAACAATGTCACCCCGTGCCTTCTGATATTGGCTTCCAACTTTCAAGAGGTTCTTGATTTAGAAAGCAGACACCAGAACTGTGTATAGCAGAAGTTCTTGGAAACATGATGAAGAGTCTAGTTCCCAACCTTTTTGCACCACGGGCCAGACCATGCCTTGGACAGCTGAGCGGGCCAGTCATGTGGTTCCTCCCACCATAAATTCTGCCGTAAAACACATCCATGGTGGTCGTAAACATGTTTATGACAGTTGTGGGTGCATTTACAGAAGGTGTGGGTGTGTTTACACATGCACTGGTGCATTTTATGGCTGTTGTAAATGCGTCCGCTTCTGATTCTAGTAGCGGTGAGGGCAGCAGCAGGCCACATGAAATCTTGATGATGTGTTGATGGAGAATCAGAGATAGATGTTGACAGAGTTCCACCTAGGCTTCTGAGATATCAAAATGGATTTCTGTAGGTTGATTGCAGTGCGCCAAGCTAGTTGTCTAGATTTTAATCATTGGGCTGATGGGGCAGTTATAGCGGCATGGATTGGGAGGAGAGGATTGTTTATTATTCTTATCCAGAGGTGTAATAATGCCAGTGATCTTCTTAGTGGTTGCAGTGGAATATGGCTCAAGTTCCTAGCTAGAGTTCCACGTCCAGGTTTGAAAGCCATTGAAGGGCTTCATCTGTGGCACTATACAAGTCCTCCAGTGTTCCTCTAAATGCACGTAAAGGACACCTAAATATAATGTGTTCCATGGTTTGGTCTTCTTTCTACACAGTCACATTGGGGAGAGGACTTCCATCCCCATGTGAACATAGTAGATCCACATCTACCATAGATGGTCCACACTCTGTTCAGCATCCTCCACTGCCATCTTGGAAGGGAAAATCCAGCTGGCCATTCACAGGCTGAAATAGTAATGCCGTTCATACATTCAGGAAAGAGGCAACCTGCATATGAAGGAGAGAGCATAGATTGCTCCTACCCCAACTATCTTTGTAGAGAACAATGATCTCTAAACCTGCAGGCTGTTCACACAAGTTTAGTTTTTTGGGGCTCTGCCTTAAACAGGCCCGTGCTGGCCATTTGGGACACCAGAACAAGTCCCGGTGCACCCCAGTGACTGATGCCTCCCAGAGGTGGGCAGAAGTATGTCACCTGGTAGCTACAATCCATGATGTCATGCAATACCCCCAAGGGTGCCGCTCCCTCCCTCCCTGTCCAGTGCCCTTTTAGTGTAGCCAGTACATGTCTGCTTAAACAGAAAACCTTTAATTAGAGCAGGGGTAGTAGCAGCTCCCTTTCAGACTATCATATGAAGAGAGCAATGAGAGACAGGAGGTTTTTTGCTTCGGTGTTTGGGAAACCATCGTCTGGACATCCAAACAGGGCACGTAGCCACAGTAAACTGCAGTCATGCATGTATTTCCTTCCGACTCCCAATTTAAGCTAACCTAGAGTAAAATCTGAGCATTGAGACATATGGATAAATAATATTTCCTTTGTAGATTCTATGTAAGTTTTTTTTTAAAGCTGCTTGCTTGCTTTGAACAAAATTATAATAGTGCAAACCTTCCTCCAGTAAAATATCTTCTAAAGCAGGTGATGGTGTTTTTAATGTCTGCTGTTCATTTTTTTTTTTTTAGCAAAGAAGGCTGATCTTTCATCAAAGAAATGTATCGCTCTTCTCCCTGTCTTTAAAATGCCGCAATTATGCAGAAATGGCACCTGATTTATTTGAGTCTGAGCCACCGGCCAGTTGTGAGTCACTACAATTTATTGCCAACCGTCACTTGTACATGATAGGTTTGTAACAAATATCTGCCACATATTGTTAAATTAATCTTCCATTTAAAATTAATGGAGTTAGACTCCCCAGGTTCAATGTAATTTCGTGTTTCACAGGTAGGGAGCGACGTGTACCGAATGCGGAATGAACTGAGGCCAAACAGCCTAATCTTTCATCACCTTGAACCTGGTGACGAGGACGATTGCCGGCAGCAGCTAATGAGATTGAGCTCATGCGTCTCCCGAGGACGCCAGCTCAAGGCAGAATTTCTGCTCGGCTCTAGCAGCCTCCGTCTTATTTTAATAATTCCTCAGATATGACAACCCTGATGTTGTGTATGAAAAAGCGAGGCCTTTGGATAAAAGACATAGCAGACTGGGGGGAGGGGAGATGAAATGAATTTTACATAATTACTTCAAAACTGTAACTGGCAAAAGCGAACGTGTCACGGTTTTAAAATGTAGTAAGCATTTCAAGTTGTGAAATACGACAACTGCAAGCAAGAGTCTGGCTTCCAGTTACTATTAGGATGCAGCTTTGCCTCGAGTTTATTTTTCCTGCCATGTTTATCCACCACCACCACCACTTTATTTCATGTTTTCATTTGGGAAAATGGGATGGGGTGGAGAGAGAGATCAAAATGGCAGAGATGGAAAAGATTTTCAGAAAGTGTTGTGTGTTGAGGCACATCTGCAAGTAGCGTGGGCGGCACCATGCAAGAGGAAAATGGAAACCATCCAAATTAGGAGCCGAAAGTGGCACGAAAGCCCATGTTCCAGGGCACACTGGTTATGCTAATCCAAGCCCTATGATTGGTTACAGTTTTGGATCCTGTTCTCCATTGGTTAGTTTCATATATACCCTGTTATAATTGGTTAGTCATGGTTATCCGGCGGGTCGCTACTTTGTATCAATGAGCCACCGCCGAGAAGACACTGTAAACTATATACATGTTTACCCATGTTTACCCGGGAGCTACCAGCTTTGGTTCTGGATGGGGCTTTTTTGCTCCAGACAGATCCGGTGCGCAACTTGGGGGTCCTTCGGGACTTGCGGATGCTGCTCGAAGAGCAGGTGGCGACTGTGGCTAGGAGGGCCTTTGCACAGCTTCGTGTAATTTACCAGTTGCGCACGCTTCTGGACTGGGACTCGTTGCTCATGGTCACTCACGCTCTGGTCACCTCCAGATTGGATTTTTGTAATGCGCTCTACATGGGGCTGCCCTTGACGACCATTCAGAGGTTTCAGCTGGTCCAGAATGCAGCTGCTCGGGTGGTGATGGGGTGCAGGTGTTATGCCCATGCCTCACCACTGCTTCGTGAGCTGCACTGGCTCCCAGTATGCCTCCCAGTGCAATTCAAGGTGCTGGTTTTGACTTTTAAAGCCCTTCGTGGCATTGGTCCAGGGTACCTTAGAGACTGCATCTCCCCAAGGTTTTCAGCCCATCCTATCAGGGCAGACAGGAGAGACTCAATGGTGGTCCCATCCGCAAAAGAAGTCCCTCTCACCGGGGCCAGGAGGAGAGCCTTCTCTGTGTCTGTCCCAGCCCTATGGAACCTCTTACCACCAGAACTCAGGCTCCAGTCACACCTGTTATCCTTCAGGAAATTGTTAAAGACCTGGCTATGCCAGTGGGTGTGGGGTATGTTTGAGTCCACCACGCAAGCCTGCTGGCTCCTATAGTTTGTCTGAGGAATCCTGTGTATTTTATTTTATTTTATTTGCTGTTAGTACTATGTGGTGGGAGGGTGTGGGTAGGCTTTTTAATGCTTAACTGTCTAGGTTTTGGATTTTGGATTTTTAACAGTGTTTTTAGTGGAGGAGGTTGAGTGTTTTTAGCTAATGTTTTAGTTTGTGTTATTGTTTTGTATTGTATTACATGTTGTTAGCCGCCCTGAGTGGTGTCACCACCAGGAGGGTGGGATATAAATCTTTTAATAAAAATAAATAAATAAATAAATAAATAAATATATAAGCCCCATGGGTAAACAAGGGTGGGGCCGGACCAGATCTACACTCCTCACTCCATACAGGTAGCCAGCAAGTGCTAAGCCTGCGTCTCCTCCATTATGCTATGCTCTTATGCTAGCTAGTTATTGCCTCGTACATGGCAAGATTCCAGAGGGGCTGATTCCACTGGGATTGTGTATCCATCTCTGTGTCTGGAGCGCCTTGTCAGCTCATCTCTAAACGACTGTTGAATAAAGACTTGTTGCTGTTTTGTTCATCGTCGTCTGGACTGGTGCTTATAAGGGCCGGACATAACAGAAAGGTTCAGATTATTCCCTTTTATTGGTCCATCTGTGGTCTAATGACACCAGTCGTGTCACACACCATCAGCCATTGTTCTTATCTTTGTTAATGATAGGCTGGTTCAGATCTGTTCCTGAACAGAAAACAAGATTTATGTATTAAGACACACTTTCACTGCCTCTCCCCACAGTTAATTAATAATTTGTTGTGTTGTTTAGTTGCACAGTCGATTCCGACCCTTTGCGACCCCATGGATCATTGCCCGCCAGGCAACCCTGTCCTCCACCATCCTCCTCAACCCACCCAGCTCTGTACCCATTGCGTCTACAATACCATCTAGCCATCTCATCCATGGCCGCCCCCTTCTTCTTTTGCCCTCCACCTTTCCCAGCATCAAGGCTTTCTCAAGTGAATCCTCTCTTCTCATTTGATGTCCAAAGTACTTTAGCTTCATCTTTACTATTTGACCTTCCAAAGAGCAGTCAGGGTTGATTTCTTCTAATATCGACCTATTTGTTCTCCTTGCTGTCCAGGGGACTCTCAGGACTCTCCTCCAACACCACATTTCAAAGGCATCTATTCTTCTGTGCTCAGCTTTCCTTATGGTCCAGCTCTCACAACCATACATTTATCCCGGCGATAATTGCATGCCATCAAGTTACTTTGTGACTTACGTTTATCCTTTGCAGGCTTCTAAAGGTCGCCCTTGCTCAAAAGTCAGTCATATCTGACTCTAGGGTTCAGTGCTCATCTCTATTTATAGCCAAAGAGCCAGCATTGTCTGCATCTGCAGACATTCCCACAGTCATGTGGCAGGCATGACTAGACACCAGAGAACATGCAATGCTGTTTGACTCCCCACCAAAGTGGTTCCTCATTTATCCACTTGCAATTTCTTGCTTTCGAACTGCTAGGGTCGGCAGGAGCCGGGACAGAGACAGAGAAGAAGCTCACTCCATCATGCAGCACTAGGGTCTCGAGCTGCTGACTTGCCAACCTTACAGCCATCAAGTTCAGCATCTTAACCACTAACCCACCACAGTCCCATCAAGGTCTTTTAGGTATAGACAATTCAGATATGGTTTGCCAGTTCTATCAATCAAACTTTATTCAATCCAGTTCTAGGGATGTTCTGGGGTTGCATACCTTGCCAAAGGCCTGCATCGTCTGGTTCTTTTCCCAAGGAGGACCAGTGGAGCAAAAGAAGATGGGGGCAGCCAAAAATGCGATGGCAAGATGGTATTGTACAGAGCTGGGCGGGTTGAGGAGGATGGTGGACGACAGAGGTGCCTGGTGGGCGGTGATCCATTGGGTCGCGAAGGGTCAGAAACGACTGTGTGACTGAATAAGAACAACAAAAAACAGTGGAGAATTGAATTTACAGCCCTTCCCTTGAGTTGGACTTCCAAAAATCATGTCCCTTTGGCAACAGTGGAATTTTCTCTTTCCATTTCAGCCGAATAGCTATGTGTCCCAGGAGTAGATGGTGCTTTTGTCTTGATCAACATGAGAGATCCTAAACCTGTTTGTGGTGCCAATTAAAAGTAGTTCTTGCACCTGTTTTATTAAATAAAGAAGAGCCCCAGGTGAGATACCAGATAAAACCTTTGTCATCCTGTGTAGCTCAGCTTTGCGTCTCCATGGTAGCTCAGTAGGTTTCTGTTGTGTATCCATGTAATTCATCTGCCACTTGCTTGAAACTCAGCTGCCAGCTATAGCGCAGCTGAAGGAGCTCAGCTCATGTGGCTCCAATCACCCAATCAGTAACTAGTGTGGTGTTGTGTTCTGATGGTTTTACCTTCCACATGGATTACAATGTATCTGAGCCAATGTAACCTTGCCTATAGCAACAATGTAACCTTCAGCTGTATCATATAAACCCTGTAATAGGACGCGAGCTAATGACCACCAGCTGGCAGCAGCGAGCGTCCAAGCTCTCTTGGTCCGAACTCATCAAAGGCAACAGCGCGGGAAGTTTTCCCGCCACCACCTACACCTGGACAAGAAGGGCGTGACCCGCAATGACGTCACGCAGACAGTAGCCAATGGGCTACCATGGCACCACGTTCAAACGTATTACTACTGTATATAAAGAGCTATCGATCCGCCATTACCTCATGTTCCCTCTGTCCACGATGCAATAAACCTGAGTTAACCCAGCCCGAGGCTGTGTCCTGTGTCTTGGTTTGCATACACCAAATTGGCGACGAAGGTGGGATAATGGATCCCCACGGAACAGCCAGGGCACAGAGCGGGTTCAACATCACCAAACCGCAAGACTGGGAGCTGCTTGAGATGGACTTCCAGGCGGCACTGGTGGAACTCAAAGTCAAAGGAGACGACGAGGAGAGGAAGAGGGCCATCCTCACCAGAATGCTCGGGATGGAAACCAAGCGGACGCTGGTGGGCATCATCGCTCCGAAGAAGGTGAGCGAATTTAAGGCGGACGACATCATGAAGCTGCTGCGAGAGCGCTTCCGTCCCTCGAGGGCAATGTTTCCCGCTCGGAGCGCGTTTTGGAGGCGAGTCCAAGCGCCGGACGAGTCGGTTGAGGCATTCGTGGCCGCCATGAGGATAGCCGCCGCCCCCTGTAAATGGGGCGACATCCTAGAGATGGCCCTCAGGGACGGAGTGCTGTGTGGCCTGAAAGACAAGGAGGTGCAGCGCAGCTTGATGAACAAGGAGCCGCCACCCACGCTGGCAGAGGTCGTAGAGGCCGCGGAAGCCACAGAGTCCACGAATGCTGGAGTGGACGAGATGCACCAGTGGCGTGAGTGGCGTCCTAGAGCCGGCAAGGCGGAAAATTCGGTGCACGGGAAGTCCGGACAGTCGGTGCACGCAACTCGACGGGCCTCAAAGTCGTCTACGGAAGGCAGCGACGGCGAGGAGGTCCAGAAGGTCCGAAAGGGTGGTCGACGCTGCGAGGGTTGCGGAGCGGCCCATGAGCGCGCGAGATGCCCGTTCAGGAAGGCCGAGTGTTACACCTGCGGCCGTCGGGGGCACATCGCCAAGGCATGCAGAAAACGGAAGGAGGGCCGGAGGCAGTCACAAGACCGTTCGGCCAGGCCGGACCGTCCAGCGAGGCCCAAAGATGGCGCCCAGACCACGAGGAAGCAGGATGGCGTGGGCCGCGTCTCGGACGACAGCGAGGACGACGCCCCAGTGTTCAGCGTGTCCGCGGGACAGTCCCATTACTTCGTTGAGGTATTAGTACAAGGGGCCCCTATTAGGATGGAAATTGACTCGGGGTCCTCCTATTCTATAATTCCCCAGAAAGAGTTCTTGAAAATCGACCCCCACGTGCGGCCCAAACTTAAAACGTTGAGGTCCACGCTACGAGACGTACAGGGAAACAGCATTCCGGTGTTGGGGGTCGGGAAATTTCGGGTTAATTTTAAGAGACATTCTGCGGAACTGCCCCTAGTTGTCCTTAAGGGGGGAAGTTGTAGCCTCCTAGGGACACAGTGGTTTCAGCCCTTAGGTTTGTTCATAGGGGGAGTGCATACAGTGGAGGTGGACCCAATACAAGCGGTTTGCGATGCGCATCCCGCCGTTTTTAAGAAAGGACTCGGAAAGTTCAAGGGACCCCCTGTAGCCTTCGACCTAGACCCGGAGGTCCGCCCGATAAGACTCAAACCGCGCAGGGTGCCGTTCGCACTCAAGGACAAGATAGAGGCGGAACTGGACAAACTGGTGGGCCAGGGGATTCTTATTCCTGTTGATTCCGCGGAGTGGGAAACTCCAATTGTAACGGCTCTAAAGGCTAACGGGGAGGTGCGCATTTGCGCTGATTATAAGTGTACAATTAACAAGGCGATCCGCCCTAATGCATACCCGGTGCCGGTGATCAGCCACCTTTTGGCCAGGCTGAATGGGGGAAAGTGTTTCGCTAAACTCGATTTGGCACATGCCTATCAGCAACTTCCTGTGACCCCGGCCACGGCCGCGGCACAAACGATAGTTACACATAAAGGGGCGTTCCAGGTGTCGCGTTTACAGTTCGGCGTGAACTCGGCACCCGGCCTTTTTCAGTCGCTTGTGGAACGCCTCCTGAAGGGACTGGAGGGGGTGTTGCCTTATTTTGATGACGTGTTGATAACAGGGGGGAGTGAGGCTGAACTGGCAAAGAGGTTGGACAAAGTACTAACCGTGTTCGAGAAAGCGGGGCTGAGACTGAGGAAGGACAAATGTGTTTTTTTCGAAACTGAGGTCGAGTTTTTAGGGTTCCGGATCACACCCGAGGGGATTAAGCCGTCTAAATCCAAAGTAGCAGCCATAAAAAAGGCCCCTCGCCCCACATCCAAAACCGAGCTACAGTCTTTCCTGGGGCTCCTCAATTTTTACCATACATTCCTCCCGCGGAAGGCGTCCGTGGCCGAACCGCTCCATCGGTTACTTAAAAAGGAGGAGACATGGATGTGGGGTGACGAGCACGAGAGGGCGTTCAAAGAGCTAAAGCAACTCCTAACATCTGAGGCAATCCTGACGCACTTCGACCCCAAACGGCCAGTGGTCCTAGTCTGTGATGCATCCCCGGTGGGGGTGGGGGCGGTGCTTTGCCACGTGTTGGAGGACGGAAGGGAGGCCCCGGTAGCGTTTTATTCAAGGTCCCTGTCCCAAGCGGAGCGCAATTACGCACAAACCGACAGGGAGGCGTTAGCAATAGTAGCGGGAACCAAAAAATTTCACGATTTTTTGTATGGCCGCCCGTTCAAAATCGTGACCGATCACAAGCCACTGTTAGGGATTTTCACGGCAAGCAAGCCCACGCCGCAGATCCTGTCCCCGAGAATGCTGCGATGGGCTATTTTTCTCAACGCATACCAACATGAGTTGGAGTACCGGTCCGGAAAGGAGATCAGCCATGCTGATGCACTTTCGAGAGCTCCTTTGCCCTTGTCGGATGACCAAAAGGCGAGAGTAGAAAGAGACCGCCAGGTGTTGCTAATTGAGGTCTTAGACGCACCCCCAATAGTACCAGCCGACATTGCTAGGGCGACAGGCAAGGACAGAACGCTGGAGAAAGTTAGTTCATGGGTACAGAAGGGGTGGCCGGCATCGTCCCCGAGTACAGAATTCGACCCATTTTTTCGGAAAAAGCTAGAGTTGTCCCTAGAGAGGGGGTGCCTTTTGTGGGGCCAACGGGTGGTGGTCCCTACGCCCCTGCGGCCGAGGGTGCTCGAACTGCTGCACGTCAGCCACCCGGGCATAGTTCGTTCAAAGGCGCTGGCCCGGAGTTACTTCTGGTGGCCACAGCTGGACGCGGACATTGAGCACATGGTCGGCACTTGTGAGGCATGCCAGGGATCCCGACCAGAGGCGGCCCGCCTGCCGCATAGGGAATGGGACACAGCAAGGGGGCCATGGTCCAGAGTGCACGTAGATTTCGCGGGCCCATTCCGAGGAACCATGTTTCTCCTGGTGGTGGATGCGTTCTCCAAGTGGCTGGAGGTTATCCCAGTAAAGAGCACGTCCTCCGCCACGACAATTAGCCAGCTAAGGAGAGTCTTTTCCACGTTCGGTTTACCCGACACTTTAGTCAGCGATAACGCTAGTTGTTTCACCTCCGCGGAGTTCGGGGCATTCATGGAGGCAAACGCCATTCGGCATGTCACATCCGCGCCGTTTCACCCGGCCACGAATGGCCAAGTGGAACGGCTGGTGCGTACAACAAAGGAGGCGCTGCGGCGCATGGGCCCGGGGGACCTGAATCACCAAGTATGCCAGTTCCTCTTAGCATATAGGGTGACCCCCTTGGCGTCAGGCTACTCGCCGGCAGAGCTCTTGATGCGGCGAAAACTGACCACGATCCTGTCCAGGCTAGACCCGACGAGAGTCGAGGATAAAGGGAAAAACATAGGGTTGGCAGTCTCGAAAGGTTTCGCCGCCGGCGACCCTGTTCACTGCAGGAACTATTCCAGCGCAGGGCCAGCCTGGGTACCAGGGACGGTTGTAGAACAGACGGGGCCAGTGTCGTACCGGGTCGAGACTAACACCGGCCTCCTCTGGAGGAGGCACGCAGACCAACTGAGGCACCGTGTGAGTAGGCCAGTCAGTGGGGCTCAGCAACAGGATTCAGCGTTAGGGTTCTCCCCCACCCGCTTAACCCAAGGGGGAGACAGCAGCGGACAACAGTCCCAAGCAAGGGGGGAAGGCAGAAGCAGCGGCCCCGACTCATACCCTTTTGATACACCAGTCCTATCAGAGGCCGGGGAAGGGGGAGAGGAGTTCGCGACCGCTGCCCCCGATTGTAATTTTGATTTTGATTTTGCGAGCCGGGGGGGTTTTCAGGAGTGTTCCCCCACCCATCCAAGCGAGAAGAGGGGTTTTTCGTTAGCCCCCAGTGCCCCCGGTTCCTCCCTAAGAAAGAGCACACCTCCCAACAACGCCGCGGAGCCGTGGCAAGTCACTAACGAGTCTCCCTCTCCAATTACAGGACAGGAAACCAGGGGACAAAGAGAAGGTAGCAAACCCGGGGAGAGGCAGCCCGCATCGAGACCCCAGCGTGTTCGAAATAAGCCATCTTGGCTGAGAGACTTTGTCTCCTAGGGGGGGGGGAGTGTGTTTAAGTGTGGGCTCGAGACTTTGTCTCGTCCTAGGGGGGAGGGGTGTTGTGTTCTGATGGTTTTACCTTCCACATGGATTACAATGTATCTGAGCCAATGTAACCTTGCCTATAGCAACAATGTAACCTTCAGCTGTATCATATAAACCCTGTAATAGGACGCGAGCTAATGACCACCAGCTGGCAGCAGCGAGCGTCCAAGCTCTCTTGGTCCGAACTCATCAAAGGCAACAGCGCGGGAAGTTTTCCCGCCACCACCTACACCTGGACAAGAAGGGCGTGACCCGCAATGACGTCACGCAGACAGTAGCCAATGGGCTACCATGGCACCACGTTCAAACGTATTACTACTGTATATAAAGAGCTATCGATCCGCCATTACCTCATGTTCCCTCTGTCCACGATGCAATAAACCTGAGTTAACCCAGCCCGAGGCTGTGTCCTGTGTCTTGGTTTGCATACACCAAATGTGGGAAACCTTCCCACCACAGGTGAGCCACGCCAGGTATGCAGTATGTCAGAATGACATCACTGGTACTGCAACCAATGGGCGCCTTTCGGGTGAAATTCAAATGTATTGTGTATTGTGCCATATATAAGGAGGTACGCCTCCGCCATTACCTCATGTACAGATTGACCATGCTGCAATAAAGAAGTGTTTGGCCCACCTGCTGGCTCGTGTGCAATCAATCTGCTTACATCAAAGTTTCCTATGTTGTCCAGCTTTCTCCAGAGGGAAGCAGTAACCTGTGATTGCTGTCCTAAATCCACACACCCACATCTCCTTGCAGGTACACACGCCATGTTATGGAAGCTTGTGTTCCCTCTTGTGTAAGTTCTATTTCTTTTTCTCTGCCAGTTTAATTTGTCTAGTCTACCACACTGAGTTTGTCAAGCAAGAAGGCTGTTCTTTTCAGAGGTGTACTTTTGGTGGTGTGATGTAACTGTGTTAAAATAGATTGTCACTGACACAGAGGGATGGCAGTGTTAATTTGTAGTCTATTGCCGTAAAACCAGCAAAGGTCCTGTGGCGCCTTAAACATTGGCAGGCTTTATTTTGGCTGAGTTTATATTGCAGTGGCTCAAGTGGCTAAGACGCTGACTGCATACCTGTCAATCGCAGTTCCAGAGATCACGGGACCTGTGCAGAATGTATCTGCGCAGGTCCATTCTACACATGTGTAAACACCTTTTACGCATGCATAGAAGTGACCTGCGCAGAAACATTCTGTGCAGGTCACTTTTACGCATGCGTAGAAGGCTTTTACGCATGCGTAGAAGGCTTCTACGCATCCCCTTCTGCACAGAAGCCTTCTACGCATGCATAGAACGGTTCTACGCATGCATAGAAAGGACCTGCGCAGAAGAGATGTGCAGTAACTCCTTTCCCCACGCTGCCAAATTACGGGGTGGCGGCAGATCCAGGAGGGAAAGGAAGAAAATCGGCGCGTAAATACGGAAAATCCTGGCCAATCCGGGATACTTGAAAGGTATGTGACTGGGAGGCGGGAGGTCAGCAGTTCGATTCCTGAGTACTGCAGGATGAGCTCCCGTCTTTGTCCCAGCTCCTGCCAACCTAGCTGTTCGAAAGCAAGCAATTGCAAGTAGATAAATAGGGGCCACTTTGGTGGGAAGGTAAACAGCGTTACATGCCCTCTGGTGTCTAGTCATGTCTGCCTCATGACCACAGAAACATCTGCAGAAACTCTTCAGCTTTGAAACAGAGATGAGCACTGAACCCTAGAGTTGGATACGACTGGCTTTCGAGCAAGGGAAACTTTAGTGTAAGGGACCAAAGACAATGAAACAGCCGAAAGGTTGGCTTAACACAGGTTTATTGCATGATGATCCGGAGGAACATGTGGTAATGGCGGATGAGTGGCTCAATATATACAGCTGGCTATACATTTGAATGTGGCTCGTTGACAGACTATTGGTTGCTGCCTGCGTGACGTCGTAGGAGGTCACGCCCTTCTTGACCAGGTGAAGAGGTGGCGGGGAATCTTCCCGCGCTGCTGAACCAGGTGAATATGATCCATGAGAGCTGGACGCTCGCTACTGCCCTCTGGTGGTCACTAGCTCACGTCCCCTTATTAGGTTTACATTGATACAGCTGATGGTTATAATGTTGCACACAGAAAGGTTACATTGATAACACATGGCAAAGGTACATTGTTAAAGGCACAGCTTTACAGAACATAACATCCCTCCCCCCTAGGATGAGACGAAGTCTCTCAGCCAAGATGGCTTGTTGCATGTGCGTTTGGGCCGTGACGAGGGCTGCCCCCCCGGGGGTGTTATTGCTTCTTTGTTCCCTGGACCCTTGTCCTGAAATGGGAGAGGGAGACTCGTTAGTGGTTTGCCGCTGTCTGGCGGCCTTAGGGGAAGGGAAAAACTCCATTGTGGGCAGACCGGGGGCCGTCGGGGCTAACGAAAAACCCCTCTTCTCACTTGGACAGGTGGGGGACCACTCCGAACCCCCCCCCAGTTCTGAAAATCAAAATCTAACTTGGTGGGGGTACCCGCATTTGTGGGAACCTTCCGCGAGATATGTATGGGGTCGGGTTCCTCCTCCTCGGAAAGATCCCCCAGGATATCTATGAGGACATCCTCCTCCCCCCTTGGTGGGGGCCCGCGGTCCCCCTTCCCTCCCCCTTGGGCTAAACGGGTGGGGAGAACCCTAACGCTGACTTTGTCCCTGCTTGGTCTGCGCCCTGCTCGTCGGGGACCCTGCGTCGGAGATGGTCCGCGTGCCGCCTCCACAAGAGTCCCGTATTGGTTTCCACGCAGTACGACACGGGGCCGGTTTGTTCCACGACTACGCCCGGCACCCAGGCTGGGCCCGTGCTGGCGTAATTCCTGCAATGCACGGGGGCGCCTATACTGAAACTCTTTGTGGCCTCTAGCCCGATGTTCCTTCCTTTGTCCTCTACCCTCGTGGGGTCTAGCCTAGTAAGGATGGTGGTCAGTTTCCTACGCATTAAGAGCTCCGCAGGGGAGTAGCCTGATGCTAGCGGGGTCACCCTGTACCCTAGCAGAAACTGGCACACTTGCAGGTTCAGATCCCCGGGGCCCATGCGCCGCAACGCGTCCTTCGTGGTGCGGACGAGGCGCTCTACTTGGCCATTGGTGGCCGGGTGAAATGGGGCGGAGGTGATGTGCCGAACGGCGTTGATCTCCATGAATGCCCTAAACTCGGAGGACGTGAAACAACTAGCGTTATCGCTAATTAATGTGTCGGGTATGCCGAACGTGGAAAAGAGCCTCCGCAAATGCCTAATGGTCTGGGCCGAGGAGGTGCTCGTGACTGGGATAACCTCCAACCATTTGGAGAAAGCGTCCACAACGAGGAGGAATAGGGTGCCTCTGAACGGGCCCGCGAAATCAATGTGCACCCGGGACCACGGCCCCTTAGCCGCGTCCCATTCCCTGTGGGGAAGGCGGGCCTCCTCTGGTCTGGAGCATTGGCAACTTGCACAAGTGCCGACCATGTGCTCGATGTCGGCGTCCAGCTGGGGCCACCAGAAGTAACTCCGGGCCAGCGCCTTGGATCGCACGATGCCGGGGTGGCTGACGTGCAGCAGTTTGAGCACCCGCGGCCGAAGGGAAGTGGGAATCACCACCCGCTGCCCCCACAAGAGGCACCCCCTCTCTAGGGACAGTTCTAGCTTTTTTCTGAAAAATGGAGCGAACTCCTCCGCTGGGGAGGACGCCGGCCACCCTTTCTGCACCCAGGAGCTAACTGCCGCTAACGTCTTGTCCTTCTCTGTCGCTTTGGCAATGTCGGCGGGGACTACGGGGGGCGTATCCAGTACCTCTATCATGAGAACCTGATGGTCCCGCTCCCCCTTGCTCACCTGGCTGGGCGTTAGGGGAAGGGGAGAACTAGATAGAGCGTCCGCATGGCTGATCTCTTTCCCGGGCCGGTAGACCAACGCGTGCTGATACACGTTGAGAAAAATGGCCCACCTGAGCATCCTTGGAGACAGGATCTGTGGGGTGGGCTTATCTGCGGTAAAGATGCCTAGCAGGGGCTTGTGGTCTGTTACAATGGTGAAGGGGCGGCCATACAGAAAATCGTGAAATTTTTTCGTCCCCGCGACTATTGCTAGTGCCTCCCTGTCCGTCTGTGCGTAGTTTCTCTCTGCTTGGGACAGGGACCTGGAGTAAAATGCTATCGGGGCCTCCCTTCCGTTTTCCAACACGTGGCACAGCACCGCCCCCACCCCCACTGGAGATGCATCACAGGTCAGAACTACTGGGCGTTTGGGGTTGAAGTGGGTCAGTATGGCGTCGGACGCCAGGAGGCTTTTTAGCTCACTAAATGCCCTTTCTTGGTCATCGCCCCACTTCCATGCCTGCTCTTTCTTTAGCAGTTTGTGTAGCTGTTCAGCCACCGCTGCCTTCCGGGGGAGGAAGGAGTGGTAAAAATTGAGCAGCCCTAGGAACGACTGCAGCTCGGGCTTGGAGGTGGGGCGGGGGGCTTTCTTAATGGCTGCCACCTTGGACTTGGATGGTTTGATACCCTCAGGAGTCACACAAAACCCTAGGAACTCAACCTCGGTTGCGAAGAAGACGCATTTGTCCTTTCGCAGTCTCAGCCCCGCCTTTTCGAATATTGTCAGGACCTTCCCCAACCTCTTGGCCAATTCAACCCGACTCCACCCCGTTATTAACAAGTCATCAAAATAAGGCAACACCCCCTCCAGTCCCTTCAGGAGGCGTTCCACGAGTGACTGGAAAATTCCAGGCGCCGAATTCACGCCGAACTGGAGACGCGTCACCTGGAACGCCCCCTTATGGGTGATTATGGTCTGCGCAGCAGCTGCGGCAGGGGACACCGTAAGCTGCTGGTAGGCCTGTGCTAAGTCAAGTTTAGCGAAACACTTTCCCCCGTGTAACCTGGCCAGCAGATGGCTGACTACCGGCACCGGATATGCATTCGGGCGGATCGCCTTGTTGATGGTGCACTTGTAGTCGGCGCATATGCGGACCTCCCCATTGGCCTTTAGAGCGGTTACAATTGGAGTTTCCCACTCCGCAGAATCTACAGGCACAAGGATCCCCTGGCCCACCAACTTGTCCAGTTCCGCCTCTATCTTGTCCTTAAGTGCGAACGGCACCCTGCGTGGTTTAAGGCGAATTGGGCGGACCTCCGGGTCCAGGTCGAAAGTCACTGGGGGCCCCTTGAATTTCCCCAGTCCCTTTTTGAAGACTTCGGGGTGCGCCTCGCACACCTCCTGAATTGGATCAGTCCCAACGGCGTGCATCCCAACGGCGTGCACCCCCCCAATGAACAACCCCAGGGGCTGGAACCATTGAGTCCCGAGGAGGCTGCAATCTCCTCCCTTGAGCACGACTAGGGGAAGGGCCATGGCGTGCTCCTTGAATTTGACCTGAAATTCTCCAACCCCCAACACTGGAATACTGTTCCCTTGCACGTCCCGTAGTGTGGACCTCAGTGCTTTGAGCTTGGGTCGCTTGTGGGGGGCAATTCCCAAAAACTCCCTCTGGGAAATGATTGCATATGAGGACCCCGAGTCAATTTCCATCCTAATGGGAACCCCTTGGACTAGTACCTCAACAAAGTAGCGGGGGTGTCCTGTAGACACGCTGAACACTGGGGCGTCGTCCTCGCTGCCGTCGGCGATGCGGCCCACGCCGTCCTGCTTCCGCATGGCCTGGGCGCCGTCTTTGGGTCTCATTGGGCGGTCTTGTCCCGCGGAACGGTCTGCGGAGCTCCTCCGGGTTTCACGCTTCTTCCTGCACACCTTGGCGATGTGCCCGCGGCGGCCGCAGTTGTGGCACTCGGCCTTCCGGAAGGGGCACTTTACGCGGTCGTGGGCCGCTCCACAGCCGTCGCATCGCCGGTTCTCCTCCCGGACCCTCCGGACGTCCTCGTCGTCGCTGCTCTCGCCGGACGACCTCGAAGTTCGCCGGGCCGCCTGTACCGGAGCCTCTGCCTTGCTCGACTTTGGCCGCCAGTCCTGGAGTTCTTGGACCCCGGCCTTTGTAGCTTCTGCGGCCTGGGCCGCTCTGACGACCTCCTGCAACGTGGGAGGCGGCTCTTGGTTCATTAATGTGCGCTGGGTTTCGGCGTCGTTCAGGCCGCACAGCACACAGTCCCGGAGGGTGATTTCGGCATTCTCCCATTTGCACGGGCCGGCCGCCAGCCGCAGGGCCGCCACGAATGCGGCGACCGTCTCCCCGGGCGCTTGGACTCGCCTCCAAAACGCACTCCGAGCGGGAAACATCGCCGTGGTGGGCCGGACGTGCTCACGCAGCATCTGCATGAGTTCCTTGGCCTTGAATTCGCTCACCCTCCTCGGTGCAATCAGGTCCACCAAGGTCCTTTTTGTTTCTTGTCCGAGCATCCTGGTGAAGATGGCCCTTTTCTTCGCCTCTTCCGTGACTTCGGACTCGATCAGTGCGGCCTGGAAGTCCATCTCGAAGATCTCCCAGTCGCCCGGTTTCCTGATTTCGAAACCGGCGCATGTCTTGGTCCCGTGGGCTGCCATATCCCACCTTCGTCGCCAATTTAGTGTAAGGGACCAAAGACAATGAAACAGCCGAAAGGTTGGCTTAACACAGGTTTATTGCATGATGATCCGGAGGAACATGTGGTAATGGCGGATGAGTGGCTCAATATATACAGCTGGCTATACATTTGAATGTGGCTCGTTGACAGACTATTGGTTGCTGCCTGCGTGACGTCGTAGGAGGTCACGCCCTTCTTGACCAGGTGAAGAGGTGGCTGGGAATCTTCCCGCGCTGCTGAACCAGGTGAATATGATCCATGAGAGCTGGACGCTCGCTACTGCCCTCTGGTGGTCACTAGCTCGCGTCCCCTTATTAGGTTTACATTGATACAGCTGATGGTTATAATGTTGCACACAGAAAGGTTACATTGATAACACATGGCAAAGGTACATTGTTAAAGGCACCGCTTTACAGAACATAACAGAAACCTTTACCTTTACCTTTCCTTGTCTGCACCCAACAGGCATCTGAAGAACTTGGCTGAAAGCCAATGCCAAATAAAATGTGCTACTCTTTAAGGCAGGATTGGCCATACTACGGCCTGTGGGCCAGACCCAGCCTGCGGCACCCAATCATCTGACCTGTGCCACCCTCACCACTACCGGAAGTGGAAGTAAAACGTGCCCACACATGTGTATAATGTACCCACATGCACATAACGCTGCCGTGAATGCAACCGCTGCTGTCGTAAATACGTTTATGATGGCTGCAGGCGTGTTTTATGGTGGGAAGAACAACATGCCCGGCCCACTCAACCACGTGACCAGCCTGCGGCGCAAAAAGTTTGGCCACTAAGGGGTCCCAAGCCTCTTTGCTCATTTTGTGGCGAGGGCTCAAAACACATCTCAGGCACTGCATAGAAGAAAATGACAGGATTGCCCCATATGGTACCTTTGTGTTCATGAGTGTAATCTACTGAAGAGGCACGCTGTGGCCCTCCAGATATTTTTAGAGTAAGCCTCTCATCAGCTTTGTCCAATGCTCTACTTCCCTTCTTAATGACAGGAAGGTGACCATTTTCCCTTGCTGCATTAGAAACAAGAACCATCTTTGCTGCAAGGCTGGATTTCACAGGTTGTAGACAGGTAATTGAATCTGGAAAATGGAAATATTAGCTACTTGTCCGCAAGTTTGCACTAGGCATATCTCAAAGAAGGAATCTCAAATCAGGCAAAGAAACTTCTTGGGTTCCCTGTGGTTTGTCCTCCAGGCCAGGCCTGCCAGGGGTCTATGACCCATTTCATTTTCGATTTTACTGATATCAGATGATGCTTGTTAGCTGCTTAGAATCTCATGACACTTATGGAGAAATGCATTATGGATGTTAAATGGTGGTCATTGGCAGCCACTCATAGGAAAAAGCACTTCAACTGCCACATAATT
Organism: Bradypodion pumilum; assembly: GCA_035047305.1. Classification (NCBI taxonomy): domain Eukaryota; kingdom Metazoa; phylum Chordata; class Lepidosauria; order Squamata; family Chamaeleonidae; genus Bradypodion; species Bradypodion pumilum. The sequence goes on along the minus strand of JAWDJD010000017.1, from coordinate 6,786,535 downwards.
GTGGCAAAGGGCCTTTTTGTTAGGAGAAACATCAGGGCTGTCACATTCTATTCTAAGCCATCTGGTTCCAGAACACCTGGGAGAGAGACCTGGGCACCTGTTCCATGGGGCCAAAAGTGTTCTGTTCTAGTACAGCTTATAGAAGCATATCTTTGTTGTTGTTCAGTCACATAGTCGAGTCCAACCCTTTGTATGGACCATTGCATGGTAGGCACCCCTATCCTCCACCACCCTCCTCCTCAACCCACCCAGCTTTGTGCCCATTGTGTCAACAATACCATCTAGCCATCTCATTCTCTGCCGCCCCCTTCTTCTTTTGCCCTCGACCTTTCCCAGCATCAAGGGTTTTTCAAGTGAATCCTCTCTTCTCATTTGATGTCCAAAGTATTTTAGCTTCATCTTCAATATTTGACCTTCCAAGGAGCAGTCAGGGTTGATTTCTTCTAAGATCGACTTATTTGTTGTCCTCTCTGTCCAGGGTACTCTCAAAATTCTCCTCCAACACCACATCTCAAAGGCATCTATTCTTCTGCGCTCAGCTTTCCTTATGGACCAGCTCTCATGACCATACATTTTTACAAGAAATACCATTGCTTTGACTATGCGGACTTTTGTTTGCAAGGTGATGTCTCTACTTTTAACTATGTTGCCCAGGTTTCTCATAGCTTGTCTCCCAAGAATCAGTCGCCTTTTTATTTCATGGCTGCAATCTCCATCGGCAGTGATCTTTGCTCCTAGGAAAGTAAAGCCTGCCACTGCTTCTACTTCTTCCCCATCTATTTTTCAGGGACTCATAGGGGCCTGTTGCCATTATCTTGGTTTTCTTGATGTTGAGTCTCAAGCTAGCTTTTGCACTCTCTTCCTTCAACCTGATCAGGAGCTTCTTTAGGTCTTCCTCACTTTTGCCATTAGGGTGGTATCATCTGCATATCTCAAGTTGTTGATGTTTCACCCAGCAATTTTGATCCCAACTTGTGATTCATCCAGCCTTGCATTGCGCATTATGTGCTCTGCAAATAAGTTGAATAAGCAAGGTGACAAAATGCAGACTTGTCTTACTCCTTTTCCTATTCCAAACCACTCTGTCATTCTGTATCCTGTCCCAACTGTTGCTTCTTGACTCATGTACAGATTTCTCATGAGACATAGAAGGTGTTCTGGTATTCCCATCTCTTTAATTACTGTACTTGCCACATTTTATTGTGGTCCACATAGTCAAAGGCCTTGGTATAGTCAATGAAACAGAAGTAGACTTGTTTCTGGTATTCCTACTAAAAAAATAAATCAGTATAATTACATTCAGGGAGATTTACTCTCAGGTAAATGTATATTGAGTCACAGTATTTCAGAAATGAATAGGTAGATCATAGGAGCATGAAGGATGGACCTGTTAAAATCTGTGATGGTGAACCTTGGCACTCCAGCTGTTCTTGAACTTCAGTTCCCAGAAGCCCAAGTCTCTGTGAATCCACACAAATGGGTTTACTGTGCATATGCCTGGAGTGCCAAGGTTCACCATCACTGATTTAAAGCATGCAAGTTATATTGTTTTCATTGTTTTTCTTGTTGATTTTTCAAGAGATAGAGGACCTTAGAAAATTACAAACAAGAATCAAGTTTTCCCTTGTTTGATATGGATTACGGAGTACATTAGAAAGAAGTAAGACTTGTGATGAATCTTTAGGCTAGATTTATTAGTCTCTTCAATATCTGTTGAAGTCAGCAAAGCTGCAGTAAACTTTAAGTAAACACTAACAATTTTGATGATAAGATTTTGATAGGAGGTTCCTTTTTTCCAATTTTCCCACACACACTTTATAAATAATATAGCAGCTGTTACATTTTTGGGGAAATGTGACCATAACAAGGCAAAGTGGAATCCAGTGTTCTAACTGACTGGGAGGAAGAAGGTCAGCAGTTCGATTCCCGAGTACTGCAGGACGGAATGAGCTCCTGTCTTTGTCCCAGCTCCTGCCAACCTAGCAGTTCGAAAGCAAGAAATTGCAAGTCAATAAAGAGGGACCACTTTGGTGGGAGGGTAAACAGCATTCCGTGCACTCCGGTGCCTAGATGTGCCTGCCACATGACCACGGAAACATCTGCAGAAGCAGACAATGCTGGCCTTGCATAACCTTGCATAACCTTGACAAAAGCACCACATCCAATGGACAGAAAGAGAATTTGGACACCTCCATATGCAAAATTCCTTGATGATGATGATGATGATGATGATGATGATGATGATGATGATGATGATGATGATGATGATGATGATGATGATGATATGCCATTAAGTCAGTTTTGACCTATAGCAACCCTTGCCAGATTCTGAAACATAAACTATTCAGAAGCACATCTGGTACATATTACATCTGGTGTAGCTCTAGGACTACACAAGTTGTCCAACACTAGATAGTCTCAGTTGTCTCCTGGGAGGCATAGTAGGGAATTTATTTATTCCAAACTAGACCTTTCTGGATTGACTTGGTCTGAAAAAGAGTGATGGGAAGAGTGCATAATAATCTATGGGATGGTGCATGAAGGCAATTGCCTACCTGCACCCAGGTAAGTCAGATTGGGCACATTTTTTCACGGCAGTAGGGAGGGGATGAGCCAGATGAAGCTTGCAGCCTTTTAAGGCTGGCTCCCCCCTTCTTGGCCCTTCTTTACCTTCTGCAGCAGTTCAATGGTGCCCCACCCTCCCACCCTGTGGTCAGTGTGAGATTAGCTGGTCGCCCTGGGCGGGGTGGGAATTTGTTGGCACCCACCTGGTTTAGCTCTTGGGATGGGTGTTTTTTTCTGCCCATCCCACACTGATGCGCAGGGGATGGGCTGTTGTGTAATTGGGTCGGGTTGCACCAATTGCGGTGACTGGCGGGTAGCGTGGGAAAAGGTATAGCTGAATACCCAATCACTGTCAGGTAAGGGCCAGCAGGTATTCAACAACTGCAACTGTTAACCTTAGGGTTCGGCTTGCAGTTGGGGAATGCGCCGGTGGCTCAGGTAGGGTACTGCATGTGCAGGCCGCAAGGCCTGGTAGCAGTGCTGTTTAATTGCCCAAAGGGATGTCAGGTAGGGGGACTTAGTTAAAACCCCTACTGACTAGGGGTTTACACCTCAGGAGTAAGAAAGGGTAAAGCACAGTTTATCAACCTTGGCCCCCCAAATGTTCTTGGACTTCAATTCCCAGAAGCCCTGATCGACTTGGGCTTCTGGTAGTTGAAGTCCAGGAACACCTGGAAGCCCAAGGTTGAGAAACCCTGGAGTAGAGGTACCATTCTTCACTCAACCATTGTCCTGCACTATATTTGGCCCAGTAACAATTAATGGATGATGTTCCAGGTTGTTGTTGTTGTTATGTTAATAAAGTGGCCATAATGTTTAAATCCAAACCTTGTGTCTGACACGTTACTCGGGAATGGGTGGGCAAAAGGAAATCCCATCCACAATAAATGTGTTTCCCTGCAATTATTGTTAAGTGTGCAGGTATGCTGAAGAAGAAGAAAATGTGCAAATTATAAGTGAACATTTCTCCCACTTTTCAAAACTGGGCATTTGATTGGTAATAAAAATGACAGATAGTCAGCTATAGCAGAGTCTTTTGTTCAACTCTGCTCTGATTACAAAGCTTATTAGTTGAAGTTACACCCTCTTTAAGAGCAATGATTACCAGTAATAGGGTCAAAATGATTTTGGAAAGTTCAGATTTACTGGGCTCCCTAAGGAAATGAATTCAGTGCCAAACATATTTGTAGGGATTGGGGCCACTGGCGTGGCCTTAATGTCCCGGAGGAGACTGATCAAGTGACGACACGAGGCAAAAGGAGCGAGATCAGATCAGTACTTTATTGGAAAAAGGCAACATCATTTATAGGGAAGAAAGCGCAACGGTGGCGAAACTGTCACCGGACAGGAAAATTACCTCACCCACGTACCCGGGTTAATAGGGAACTTCTCAAAGGGAAGTTAATTAACTTGGACAAACACGGGGCGAGGAAGACCATTGTGTAGGGCTTAGGCAGGGGCAAACATGGCTTATTTGCGCCAGGGATTTTCCCCCGAGCCGGGAGATGAGTTACACACTTAATGTTTCACAGGAGTCAGCTATCTGCTTACTTGGCAGAGCCGTAGGTCAGGTCACGGTAATTGGGTGAATCAAACCCTATATTTTATTCGCCCCCCTTAATTTGGCGGCCGCAGAAACCACGGGCTGGGAGCTTCTCTCACCGCGGTGGCCTCTGGCGGGCCGTTCCATGCCCCGCGGGGCATGGGGAATCCGCATCTCCCCTTTATTTTCTATTTAAGGACCTGACCGGCGACCCTGCGCAAGAGCGGCATCAGCTGTTGAGCGGGTATGACGTCACGGAATTTCTCTCTGGGGCGGCACTTGGAGATCAGCGAGGGAATGCACTGAGCAAAACAACAGAGCGTAATGCCTAGTATGGCTATCCCCACCACTACCTTAAGCACCGTTTGCAGCCACCCCCAGGGAACCCGTGACCACATCCAATTCCACAGGGAACTCCACCAAGCTCCCCACGCGGAGCCTTCTGTAATGCCTGCAACTATGGTGTGGAGATCCGTGATCTGGCTTTGGATCTTACGGGAGTTATCAGTGAGATTGAAACAACACATTCCATGAAAAGATTCGCAACCCAGGTGGTGCAGCAAGAGGAGGTAGTCGATAGCCGCTCGATTGTCGAGAACGGCATGGCGAAGTTCTGCCTGCTCCTGATTGAGGAGCGCTATCGCTGTGGAGGTATGGTTAATGGCTTTAGCCAAGCCGCAAGCCAAGCGGCCAATCCTCCGTGCGTTGCCGACGGCCAAGCCTGGCACGCCGACTAGGCTGACTGCTAGTGATACATACTCAGCGGGACTCATTACCCTAAGGCTGCTGTCACAAGAGCTGTCTAACTGGGTTGTGCGTGTGTGCCATATGAATGGGGAAACATCAACATTTGATACATTTGTGTCATTAGTACTTGGGGCAATCATGTCCTTAGTAGGAAGTAACAGTGTCAAGCGACTGATACAACACATTGAGTCCGACAGATTCGCAGGAATATAGTTCCATGTGAACTGGTTGCAGGTGAAAAACCACCCTGAAGGTAGGGTGACATGAGAGTACAGCGAAATGAGTGTCTCTGGTTTATTACAAGTCCAGTTGCCGCTGCCGGGGTTAATGCAGCGACGCCGAGTCTGACCGCCTGAGGTGCAGCCGGTCATTCGGGTACAAGCAGCGTCCGGGCTGATCGCCACTCGAGGGGTATGAAGAGTGGCTGCGTCAGCCGGCAAGGTTGATGCAAGTCGCAATCCCCCCCAGCGTGCGTATGCTGAGAAGGTGGTGGGAGTGTGTGGGCCAAAGAACGCCTTCAACAACCAGTCGCCATCCTTGGTGCGCGCGTCCAGAGTGTGGCACACGGGGATGAGACAGGTGCTGAGGATAGATGCAGAACCAACGTCCTGCTGTAAGCAAAAATCGGACTGGTTGACGAGACCCGCCAACCTTTCCCACAAGTTGTACTGCATTCGTGCGGAAAGATCTTCACCAGGCGGCAAGCCGTCGGCCTGGATTGGAGTAGCCTGAACGCCTCCCCCCAATAGCAGGGAAAGGGCCAGGATGAGGGTAATTGCCGCTGTGTTGGCATGAATCTGGGCAAAAACTGCAGCTGTGAGGTTCTCCGGCGTTGGCTCCTTCTCCTCACGCTGAACGGCGTCCTGGGCGTCACAGCAAAGAGTCTTGACCATCCCCCAGGTGATCTTGGGCATCGGCGGCCGTTTCCTCCGGCGGATCTTCTCGGTCAGAGCGAGGTCCTTCATCTCCGGGATCGGACTCGGGCCGGCCTGGTTCCATGCCATGCGGTTCCAAGTGGGGCTTGACACACCGGGCTGGAATCCAGACGACACCTGTTGGAGACATAATTGCAGCATACCCTCTCCCCCAGGTTATGAGCGGCACCGGGCCCTTCCAAGATGGGTCCGGTGGCACTCGGTACCGGACCATAGGTCGCGGGAGAGCTTCCGAATGGCGGAAGTGCTTCTCCTGCGGCGTACAGTCCGAAAAAACATTGAGGTGATTGTATGTGAACAATACCTTATTCAGACAAAACTGTGCTTCTCCCTGTGATTTGGGGAGGGCTGGTGGTTCCCCCCTTTCTGTTTGTTTGTCAATATAGGACTTTAGCGTCCGATTGACCCGTTCTACAATCGCCTGCCCTTGCGGATTGTAGGGAATGCCAAATGTATGCTTGATGTCCCAGGTGGCCATGAAGGTGGCCAACTGCCTAGAGCAGTAGGACGGGGCGTTGTCTGTTTTCACGTGCCGCGGCTTGCCCATTGCCGCAATGCAGGACAGGAGATGCTGCTCCACATGGGAGGCAGTCTCCCCCTTCTGCGCCGTCGCCCAAACGAACTGGGAAAAAGTGTCTATGCAGACGTGCATGTACTGCCATCTGCCAAACTGCGGCATATGCGTGACGTCCATTTGCCACACCTGATTGGCCTCTGTCCCCCGCGGGTTAACCCCCCACGAGGGCCCCCCCCGGCGCCCCTGCGCAATGCTGGCAAGAGCGTACTATACCCTGGGCTTGAGAAAGTGGCAAATTGAACTGTCTGGCGAGTGCCTTGGCGTTTTGGTGAAAAAAGGCATGACTTTGAATTGGAGTAGTGAAAACTCCCAAAACTGAACGTTGCTGAATTTCCTTTGCCGCCGCGTCCGCTCTGCTATTGCCCGCGGAAATCGGACCCGGTAGGTCTTGATGACTGCGGATGTGGGCAATATAGAGCGGCTCCGTGCGGTTTCGCAAATGAAATTGAGCAGTGAGAAACAGGCTAAGCAGATTCTTGTCTATCGCGGGAGTGATGTAAGCTCCCGGTAGACTGTGAAGTAAGTTCCTAACATACAGACTGTCAGTTATGATATTTAAACGTTCCTTGGCGAAGGTGCGCAAAGCAAGATTCACGGCTGCCAACTCCGCCCGCTGTGCGGACTTCTGTGGAAGAGTTAGCAGCGTGTGCCAAGCTTCGCCCTCCTGCCAGGTCAGGACACCATAAGTGCGTCCGCCATCAGAAAAAACTGTTCTGGCCCCCTGAAGTGGGACCAGCGAGAGCAATTCGAACAAGCTGACTGTTCCTGTTTGAAGCGAGACAAGTCTGGGGTCTTTAGGCAAATGGTATGCCAAGCTTCCAGTGAATCCTTCCAAAGCTATCGGAAGCGAGTCACCTAGCTGCATCAACTGCTGAATTTGTTCCTTGGTGGACGGGACTACGATCTTGGCTAAATCGTGCCCAGAAATATCCCTAGCCCTCAGCCTGCCGTGGTAGATCACCGCGGAGACCAGTTCTTGGGGCGGAACAATGTTCCGAGATGAGGTGTTAGGCAAGTATACCCATTCCACAATTTTCGCTCCCTTCTCTGAGTCTACTCCTAGCGCCCCAGTGAACATGGATCCCGATCGCACGATGTACAGATTCAGGATTGGGGCATAGGGCCCCTGGGCGATCCTATCTACCCATCTTTGGCTGAGAGCTTGGTTAACTTTCTCGAGCGCCAAGCGCGCGTCTCGAGAGATTTTTATCCGGTCTGCTGGCTGCTTACCTAGCGTTAGCAGCGAGAAGAGCGGTTTCAGAAGATCCGTATCCAATCGAAAATACGGTCTGGCCCAATTAATGTTCCCTAAAACCTGCTGTAATTCTACCAAGGTGACTGAGTCCTGTAAATCGATCTGAGGCAAAACTGGTGCGGCGAAAGAGCGGAGAAGCCGATGGCCTAAGTATGAGAAGGGCTCGGTTCTCTGCACTTTCTCCGGGGCAATGAGTAACCCTTTGTCCCCCAGGCTGGCCTGGAGGTCTGAAAACACTTCGCTGCCAAGTTTCGGCAACGCTACCAAAATATCATCCATAAAGTGACAAACTAAGGCTTGTGGGTAGAGGTTTCGAAACTTTGCCAGTGCGTCGTGAACGTAAATTTGGCACAAAGTGGGCGAATTGAGCATGCCCTGTGGCAAAAATTTCCACGCGTAACGCTGCGTGGGCTCACTGTGGTTCACGACCGGCACGGTAAAGGCAAACCTCTCCCGGTCCCTGGGGTCTAAGGGGATTGTATAAAAGCAATCCTTGAGATCTACGACTAGGATCTCCCACCCCTCGGGAATCATGTTCGGATTCGGGATGCCGCATTGAAGCGGACCCATTGGCTGTATGCATTTATTGATCTCTCTGAGATCGTGGAGGAGTCGCCACTTCCCCGACTTCTTCTTAATAACAAAAATTGGCGAATTCCAAGGACTTGTGGACTGTTCTATATGTCCTGCGTCTAGCTGTTCCTTAACTAGCTGCTTGAGAGCAACCAATTTCTCCCCTACTACTGGCCATTGTTCTACCCAGACCAGAGTATCGGTGAGCCATTTAAGTGGCAACGCCATTACCCAAAGGTAAGGGTGGCACCGTACTGCTGCAGAATGTCTCGCCCCCAAAGGTTGATGTGCACGTCAAGAATGTGCGGTCGGATCACCGCCGTGCCCTCAGCCCTTGGGATTGTGACTTCTACCCACTCTCGGCTCCTAAACGCTTCCTGGACTCCGCCTACCCCCCACACATCGGAGACCGGCTCAATGGCCCACTCCCTTGGCCACTGGCTTCTGCTTATCACGGATACATCAGCTCCGGTATCTAACAGGCCTGAGAATGATCGATTATTAAGAAATACCTCAATAACCGGGTGCTGTTTCCACTCAATGTTGGTCTCCACTGTCGCTAAGACCTGGTATCCTCGCGCTGCCTCACTGGCGCTCGAGCGGTCCTCTGACCGGGACTCGAAGCTGTCACTGAGCCCTCCCTGGCTCTCTGCTGGCGAGCGACAAGGAACCATGATCAGTTGCGCTAAGGTGTCTCCTTTAGGGATGGTTTGGGGCAGGTGTGTCCAAAGCTGAACTTGGAGAACGCCCGAAAAATTGGAGTCAATGACTCCTGGAATTATAAAGATTCCGCGTGCACCAGCTACACTACAGGGCAAAACTAAACCTATAAAGCCTCTGGGCAGGGGTCCCATGTACTGGGAATCGACCAGATAGACTGTGCCTGGCAGGTCGCATGTGACGTCCACCTGGCAAGTCAATTCTAGTCCCGCGCTGCCCCTGGGGCTGGCCTGTGCCCTCGCAATGTCTGGGATGGGGTTGGACTCTACTCTGGCTCTGGGGAGTTCTGGGTGAAGGACGCCTCTGTTTGGACTGGGCCAGAGACATGCCCGTGTTCCGGTTTCCCGAATTCTGGCAATACCTGGCCCAATGATAGCCTTTCTTACACTTCGGACAGAGGGTGTTCGGAGCCTTGGGACGGCCGGACTTCTGCCCGCCTCCCTTGGATCGGCACTCCCTAGCGAAGTGACCGATCTTGCCACAATTGTGGCATGCTCCCTTGCTCTTACCATTAGGTCTTTTCCCTCCTTGCACCGCTGCCGCTAGCAGACCCATCTTATAGGATTCTGTGCCAACGTCGGCGCAAGCTCTAATCATGTCCGATAGGGTCAAGTCAGGACGATTGCCTAGGGACTGCAAGATTCTACGGCAGTCCAAGTTGGCATTGTCCTTGGCTAGCTTAATCATGAGCTCTTCCTGGGCTTGCTCATTATCAATCTGCCTGCTAATGGCTTCTTCCAGGCGATTGATGAAGTCCATGTAGGGTTCCTGGGCTCCCTGCTTAATGGAGGTGTAATTTTTGGCTGCTTTGCCAGTGGCTGGGATCTTAAAGTAAGCCCTAAAGGCTGCCTCGGCTGACATCTCGAGAGTGGCGAGAGGCAGGTTGATCTGAGCATTGATTGACTCGAAATTACCCGAGCCATACAGCTGCTCAGGAAGCACCACGCCTCCCATCCTGGCAGCCCGAGTTTGCGCCTCTAGGCGGAAGTCGCTGTCCCAGATCATGTACTGGCTAGGGGTCAGCATCATCCTCATGACGGCCTTCCAATCATGGGGAATCCACATGGTGGTCTCGCACACCTGCTGAAGCGTGCCCCTAGTAAAACGACTTTGGAGCCCTGTTTCTGCAATTGCCTTCCGCATCGCCATGAGCAGCTTATACGGGACTGGGGAATGAACAATCTGCTGTGCGCCCGTGAGCGCGTCCATTTCCATGCGGATTGGACATATCTGTCTGAGCTCAGCTAGTTCTTCTGCTGGCAATTCCCCCTTCCTAATCTCCTCTTCAATGGTGCGCTGAAGGGGACTCTTGGTAACTCGGGAACCCGAAGCTGTCAGAGGAGCGCCTGCGCTTCTCATGCCTTGCATTCCCTCGGTGACGTCTGCAGCTGTCACCGCGGGAAGGCTCCCTGCGCTACTCTGCTGGTACTTGAATGTCGGATAGAGTGCGGTGGGCGCAGTCGGCTCGACTGGCTGGACTGATGACTTATTTAACGGGGGTTCTTCCGCTTCTATCCGGACTGGTTCGATCTCAGCTAAGAGTTTCCTACACTTCCTCCATGTGCTCATTATCCCTCCTGGGGCCTTCGGGGGTTGCTGAATGCAGTCTCCTATCCGATCCCAGAGCTGTAGGGTTAACGTACCTACTTCTGGGTAAAGCAGGCAGTGTTCCCTAAGGTACGCCAAAAGTCTCGCTAGCTCCCTGCTGTGAAAGCGTAACTTAAATACCCTGGCCAGGATTCTAAACTCTTCCTCACGAGTTTTTTGGCTAGCGGACGGACTCTGTCCCTGAGAACAAGTCCCCATATTACCTGCGAGTTGTCCTCTGAAGTTTCCTCCTCGGGACGGGTTGACGCGTCTTGGGGCAAGGTAACTGGTTCTGGCGACGATTGTCTGGGTGGAGCTCGGAGCGTGGCCTCCTGCCACGGGCCCTCGGCGGCCTCTGCGCTGTCAGGGGCTCACAGCTGCCCTGAGCGGAACGCGTTTTTCCCTTTGGTGCAAGTCTCCCCGAAAGCCGGGAGCAAAGTGCAGGAATGCCTCTCTTGGAATGCCTCTCTTGGAATGCCTCGCCGCTGGCCGTCCTTCTGACCGACTGGCTGCCGGCCAGAGTGCCGCGCTGTCCTCCGGGCGGACGGGTCGCGGTTCAAGCGTCGAACCGGACCGCGTAGTTCGCTACCCGTGAGTAGACCTCTCCCGGGCCGCTTTACTCACGAGTAAATCACGTCGGGGTCACCAGATGTAGGGATTGGGGCCACTGGCGTGGCCTTAATGTCCCAGAGGAGACTGATCAAGTGACGACACGAGGCAAAAGGAGCGAGATCAGATCAGTACTTTATTGGAAAAAGGCAACATCATTTATAGGGAAGAAAGCGCAACGGTGGCGAAACTGTCACCGGACAGGAAAATTACCTCACCCACGTACCCGGGTTAATAGGGAACTTCTCAAAGGGAAGTTAATTAACTTGGACAAACACGGGGCGAGGAAGACCATTGTGTAGGGCTTAGGCAGGGGCAAACATGGCTTATTTGCGCCAGGGATTTTCCCCCGAGCCGGGAGATGAGTTACACACTTAATGTTTCACAGGAGTCAGCTATCTGCTTACTTGGCAGAGCCGTAGGTCAGGTCACGGTAATTGGGTGAATCAAACCCTATATTTTATTCACCCCCCTTAATTTGGCGGCCGCAGAACCCACGGGCTGGGAGCTTCTCTCACCGCGGTGGCCTCTGGCGGGCCGTTCCATGCCCCGCGGGGCATGGGGAATCCGCACATATTGATGTTGGGCTGAAGCAAAGCTGTCTCTGCTGGGGCCCAGGGAGTTTGTGGGCTTAGTAAGGAACATGAGGCCAGCGGAATGAAAGATCAAATAGATGTGATGCTCAAGGGCAAACTAACACCTCCAAAGTTCATCACAGCAACTGCAATCAGGCTGAAATGAAGGCTGGCACAGTAGGGAGGAGCAGTAATGTGGGAACAAGAAACTTGGATCATTAAAATGGTACCACTCTTCCCTAGGCAATTTTACTCCAAGAAGCTTATGGAAGGCTAGTTTGGTTTGGTCTTTCTTGTGTTTAACCATATAATTTTGTCTGTGCTCTCTTGAGTCATGCAATCTAAGCTTTGGCAATAATAATTTAGAGTTGCCACTCCCAGTACATTAGAATTATTAAAAAAAACTGAGTCGGAAGGGACCCTTAGGCCATTGAATCCACCACCACCACCCCGCTTGATGCAGGAATCCGAATCAAAGTTGATCTGACAGAGAGTTGTCCAATTCCCTCTTGAATGTTTTCATACCTGTCATACCTGTCAACCTTCCCGGATTGGCCGGGATTTCATGGTTTTCGGCGCCGATTTGGCCCATTTCCTGCCCCGCACTGCCAAAACCCCGGAATTTGGCAGCGGGGGAAAGGAGGTACTGCGCAGCCCTTCTGTGCAGGTTGCCTTCTACACATGCTTAGAAGGGTTTTATGCTTGCGTAGAACCCTTCTACACATGCGTAGAAGGCTACGCCGCTTGCGTAGAAGGCTACGCATGCGTAGAAGGGGGCTACAAGCGTAAATCCCTTCTACGCATGCGTAGAAGGCGACCCGCGCAGAACCGTTCTGCGCAGATCCCAGATTGGCCGGAGCCGCAGTTCACAGGTATGCTCACCACCTCTCGAGGCAGTTGGTTCCATTGCCATACTGCTCTAACTTTCAAGAAGTTTTTCCTAATATTCTACCCATATCTGGCTTCCTGTAGTTTCAGCCTGTTATTACAAGTCCTGCACTCTGGGATGATGGAAAACAAATCCTGCTCTTCCTCTTTATGGCTATCTTTCAGGTATTTGAAGAGTGCTATCATCATATCCCCCCTCGGTCTCTGTTTCTCAAGGCTAAACATGCCCAATTCCATCAGTCTTTATTTGTTTGTTTGTTTGTTTATTTAGTAATTATCTTTTTATACCACTTTCCTCACCTATTGGTGACCCAAAGCGGTTTACAGATAGACAAAGATGGTAAATTACATAAAGCTTGAAATACAATTAAACATTGTGGCTGAACATCTGAGGGAGCCTAAGAGACAGCATCCAGGCTCAATGTCCAGCCCTTGATCAAGAGCAAGAAAAGCTCATTTAGAAGATGGAAGGCTTGTCCATATAAGGACAGCAGGCAGAAACATAAATTCTGGCAGAACAAATGCAAGGCAACAATCAAGAAAGCAAAGCAAGACTTTGAGGAGCGTATAGCTAAAAATACTCAGAGAAATAACAAAGACTTCTTTAAGTACATTAGAAGTAAGAACCCAACTAGGAAGGCCACTGGACCATTATATGACAATGGAAGGCAAGGGGTTATTAAAGAGGAAACAGAGATTGCAGAGAGACTCAATGAATTCATTGCTTCAGTATTCACTGAAGAAGACAGAGACCACATGCCCAAAACAGAGCCTATCTTCGTAGGGAGGGAAGCCGAAGAATTAAGCAAGATAGAAATAACCAGGGAGGAGGTCCTTGCATGTCTTGTTAAGCTAAACACTAACAAATCACCAGGACCAGATGGCATCCATCCACGAGTTCTCAGGGAACTTAAAGATGAAATTGCTGATCTCCTAGCCAAAATATATAATCTTTCCCTCAAATCAGGCTTTGTGCCTGATGACTGGAAGGTAGCGAATGTAACACCAATTTTCAAAAAAGGATCCAGGGGTGATCCAGGAAATTACCGTCCTGTCAGTTTGACATGTGTCCCAGGTAAAGCGATAGAAACCATCCAAAAAGATAGAATTAATAGGCACATAGAAGAGAAGGCGCTGCTAAAGGAGAGCCAACATGGCTTTTACAAGGGCAAATCATGCCTCACTAATCTGTTGGAATTTTTTGAGAGTGTCAACAAGCATATGGATAAGGGGGATCCAGTTGACATTGTTTATCTGGACTTTCAGAAGGCTTTTGACAAGGTCCCACACCAAAGGCTCTTGAATAAACGTACCAGTCATGGAATAAAGGGACAGGTTTTGTCCTGGGTCAGCAACTGGCTAAGGGACAGGAAACAGAAGGTAGCACTAAATGGACACTTCTCCAAGTGGAGGGAAGTAAAGAGTGGGGTCCCCCAAGGTTCAGTACTGGGACCCTTGCTTTTCAACCTATTCATAAATGATCTAGAGGTAGGAGAAAAAAGCAAGGTAGCCAAATTTGCTGACGACACTAAATTATACAGGGTAGTGAAAACTGTGAGAGATTGTGAGGAGCTCCAGAGGGATCTCTTGACACTGGGGGAGTGGGCAAAACAGTGGCAAATGAGCTTCAACATTAGTAAGTGCAGAGTGATGCATGTTGGGGCAAAAAAACCCAATTACATTTATAAACTGATGGGGTATGAACTCTCTGCGACAAACCAGGAAAAGGACCTTGGTGTCCTGGTGGACAACTCAATGAAGGTGTCAACCCAGTATGCCTCAGCAGTGAAAAAAGCAAACTCAATGTTAGGGATCATTAGGAAGGTGTTGTGTTCTGATGGTTTTACCTTCCACTTGGATTACAATGTATCTGAGCCAATGTAACCTTGCCTATAGCAACAATGTAACCTTCAGCTGTATCATATAAACCCTGTAATAGGACGCGAGCTAATGACCACCAGCTGGCAGCAGCGAGCGTCCAAGCTCTCTTGGTCCGAACTCATCAAAGGCAACAGCGCGGGAAGTTTTCCCGCCACCACCTACACCTGGACAAGAAGGGCGTGACCCGCAATGACGTCACGCAGACAGTAGCCAATGGGCTACCATGGCACCACGTTCAAATGTATTACTACTGTATATAAAGAGCTATCGATCCGCCATTACCTCATGTTCCCTCTGTCCACGATGCAATAAACCTGAGTTAACCCAGCCCGAGGCTGTGTCCTGTGTCTTGGTTCGCATACACCAAATTGGCGACGAGGATGGGATAATGGATCCCCACGGAACAGCCAGGGCACAGAGCGGGTTCAACATCACCAAACCGCAAGACTGGGAGCTGCTTGAGATGGACTTCCAGGCGGCACTGGTGGAACTCAAAGTCAAAGGAGACGACGAGGAGAGGAAGAGGGCCATCCTCACCAGAATGCTCGGGATGGAAACCAAGCGGACGCTGGTGGGCATCATCGCTCCGAAGAAGGTGAGCGAATTTAAGGCGGACGACATCATGAAGCTGCTGCGAGAGCGCTTCCGTCCCTCGAGGGCAATGTTTCCCGCTCGGAGCGCGTTTTGGAGGCGAGTCCAAGCGCCGGACGAGTCGGTTGAGGCATTCGTGGCCGCCATGAGGATAGCCGCCGCCCCCTGTAAATGGGGCGACATCCTAGAGATGGCCCTCAGGGACGGAGTGCTGTGTGGCCTGAAAGACAAGGAGGTGCAGCGCAGCTTGATGAACAAGGAGCCGCCACCCACGCTGGCAGAGGTCGTAGAGGCCGCGGAAGCCGCAGAGTCCACGAATGCTGGAGTGGACGAGATGCACCAGTGGCGTGAGTGGCGTCCTAGAGCCGGCAAGGCGGAAAATTCGGTGCACGGGAAGTCCGGACAGTCGGTGCACGCAACTCGACGGGCCTCAAAGTCGTCTACGGAGGGCAGCGACGGCGAGGAGGTCCAGAAGGTCCGAAAGGGTGGTCGACGCTGCGAGGGTTGCGGAGCGGCCCATGAGCGCGCGAGATGCCCGTTCAGGAAGGCCGAGTGTTACACCTGCGGCCGTCGGGGGCACATTGCCAAGGCATGCAGAAAACGGAAGGAGGGCCGGAGGCAGTCACAAGACCGTTCGGCCAGGCCGGACCGTCCAGCGAGGCCCAAAGATGGCGCCCAGACCACGAGGAAGCAGGATGGCGTGGGCCGCGTCTCGGACGACAGCGAGGACGACGCCCCAGTGTTCAGCGTGTCCGCGGGACAGTCCCATTACTTCGTTGAGGTATTAGTACAAGGGGCCCCTATTAGGATGGAAATTGACTCGGGGTCCTCCTATTCTATAATTCCCCAGAAAGAGTTCTTGAAAATCGACCCCCACGTGCGGCCCAAACTTAAAACGTTAAGGTCCACGCTACGAGACGTACAGGGAAACAGCATTCCGGTGTTGGGGGTCGGGAAATTTCGGGTTAATTTTAAGAGACATTCTGCGGAACTGCCCCTAGTTGTCCTTAAGGGGGGAAGTTGTAGCCTCCTAGGGACACAGTGGTTTCAGCCCTTAGGTTTGTTCATAGGGGGAGTGCATACAGTGGGGGTGGACCCAATACAAGCGGTTTGCGATGCGCATCCCGCCGTTTTTAAGAAAGGACTCGGAAAGTTCAAGGGACCCCCTGTAGCCTTCGACCTAGACCCGGAGGTCCGCCCGATAAGACTCAAACCGCGCAGGGTGCCGTTCGCACTCAAGGACAAGATAGAGGCGGAACTGGACAAACTGGTGGGCCAGGGGATTCTTATTCCTGTTGATTCCGCGGAGTGGGAAACTCCAATTGTAACGGCTCTAAAGGCTAACGGGGAGGTGCGCATTTGCGCTGATTATAAGTGTACAATTAACAAGGCGATCCGCCCTAATGCATACCCGGTGCCGGTGATCAGCCACCTTTTGGCCAGGCTGAATGGGGGAAAGTGTTTCGCTAAACTCGATTTGGCACAAGCCTATCAGCAACTCCCTGTGACCCCCGCCACGGCCGTGGCACAAACGATAGTTACACATAAAGGGGCGTTCCAGGTGTCGCGTTTACAGTTTGGCGTGAACTCGGCACCCGGCCTTTTTCAGTCGCTTGTGGAACGCCTCCTGAAGGGACTGGAGGGGGTGTTGCCTTATTTTGATGACGTGTTGATAACAGGGGGGAGTGAGGCTGAACTGGCAAAGAGATTGGACAAAGTACTAACGGTGTTCGAGAAAGCGGGGCTGAGACTGAGGAAGGACAAATGTGTTTTTTTCGAAACTGAGGTCGAGTTTTTAGGGTTCCGGATCACACCCGAGGGGATTAAGCCGTCTAAATCCAAAGTAGCAGCCATAAAAAAGGCCCCTCGCCCCACATCCAAAACCGAGCTACAGTCTTTCCTGGGGCTCCTCAATTTTTACCATACATTCCTCCCGCGGAAGGCGTCCGTGGCCGAACCGCTCCATCGGTTACTTAAAAAGGAGGAGACATGGATGTGGGGTGACGAGCACGAGAGGGCGTTCAAAGAGCTAAAGCAACTCCTAACATCTGAGGCAATCCTGACGCACTTCGACCCCAAACGGCCAGTGGTCCTAGTCTGTGATGCATCCCCGGTGGGGGTGGGGGCGGTGCTTTGCCACGTGTTGGATGACGGAAGGGAGGCCCCGGTAGCGTTTTATTCAAGGTCCCTGTCCCAAGCGGAGCGCAATTACGCACAAACCGACAGGGAGGCGTTAGCAATAGTAGCGGGGACCAAAAAATTTCACGATTTTTTGTATGGCCGCCCGTTCAAAATCGTGACCGATCACAAGCCACTGTTAGGGATTTTCACGGCAAGCAAGCCCACGCCGCAGATCCTGTCCCCGAGAATGCTGCGATGGGCTATTTTTCTCAACGCATACCAACATGAGTTGGAGTACCGGCCCGGAAAGGAGATCAGCCATGCTGATGCACTTTCGAGATCCCCTTTGCCCTTGTCGGACGACCAAAAGGCGAGAGTAGAAAGAGACCGCCAGGTGTTGCTAATTGAGGTCTTAGACGCACCCCCAATAGTACCAGCCGACATTGCTAGGGCGACAGGCAAGGACAGAACGCTGGAGAAAGTTAGTTCATGGGTACAGAAGGGGTGGCCGGCATCGTCCCCGAGTACAGAGTTCGACCCATTTTTTCGGAAAAAGCTAGAGTTGTCCCTAGAGAGGGGGTGCCTTTTGTGGGGCCAACGGGTGGTGGTCCCTACGCCCCTGCGGCCGAGGGTGCTCGAACTGCTGCACGTCAGCCACCCGGGCATAGTTCGTTCAAAGGCGCTGGCCCGGAGTTACTTCTGGTGGCCACAGCTGGACGCGGACATTGAGCACATGGTCGGCACTTGTGAGGCATGCCAGGGATCCCGGCCAGAGGCGGCCCGTCTTCCGCATAGGGAATGGGACACAGCAAGGGGGCCATGGTCCAGAGTGCACGTAGATTTCGCTGGCCCATTCCGAGGAACCATGTTTCTCCTGGTGGTGGACGCGTTCTCCAAGTGGCTGGAGGTTATCCCAGTAAAGAGCACGTCCTCCGCCACGACAATTAGCCAGCTAAGGAGAGTCTTTTCCACGTTCGGTTTACCCGACACTTTAGTCAGCGATAACGCTAGTTGTTTCACCTCCGCTGAGTTCGGGGCATTCATGGAGGCAAACGCCATTCGGCATGTCACATCCGCACCGTTTCACCCGGCCACGAATGGCCAAGTGGAACGGCTGGTGCGTACAACAAAGGAGGCGCTGCGGCGCATGGGCCCGGGGGACCTGAATCACCAAGTATGCCAGTTCCTCTTAGCGTATAGGGTGACCCCCTTAGCGTCAGGCTACTCGCCGGCAGAGCTCTTGATGCGGCGAAAACTGACCACGATCCTGTCCAGGCTAGACCCGACGAGAATCGAGGATAAAGGGAAAAACATAGGGCTGGCAGTCTCGAAAGGTTTCGCCGCCGGCGACCCTGTTCACTGCAGGAACTATTCCAGCGCAGGGCCAGCCTGGGTACCAGGGACGGTTGTAGAACAGACGGGGCCAGTGTCGTACCGGGTCGAGACTAACACCGGCCTCCTCTGGAGGAGGCACGCAGACCAACTGAGGCACCGAGTGAGTAGGCCAGTCAGTGGGGCTCAGCAACAGGATTCAGCGTTAGGGTTCTCCCCCACCCGCTTAACCCAAGGGGGAGACAGCAGCGGACAACAGTCCCAAGCAAGGGGGGAAGGCAGAAGCAGCGGCCCCGACTCAGACCCTTTTGATACACCAGTCCTATCAGAGGCCGGGGAAGGGGGAGAGGAGTTCGCGACCGCTGCCCCCGATTGTAATTTTGATTTTGATTTTGCGAGCCGGGGGGGTTTTCAGGAGTGTTCCCCCACCCATCCAAGCGAGAAGAGGGGTTTTTCGTTAGCCCACAGTGCCCCCGGTTCCTCCCTAAGAAAGAGCACACCTCCCAACAACGCCGCGGAGCCGCGGCGAGTCACTAACGAGTCTCCCTCTCCAATTACAGGACAGGAAACCAGGGGACAAAGAGAAGGTAGCAAACCCGGGGAAAGGCAGCCCGCATCGAGACCCCAGCGTGTTCGAAATAAGCCATCTTGGCTGAGAGACTTTGTCTCCTAGGGGGGGGGGAGTGTGTTTAAGTGTGGGCTCGAGACATTGTCTCGTCCTAGGGGGGAGGGGTGTTGTGTTCTGATGGTTTTACCTTCCACTTGGATTACAATGTATCTGAGCCAATGTAACCTTGCCTATAGCAACAATGTAACCTTCAGCTGTATCATATAAACCCTGTAATAGGACGCGAGCTAATGACCACCAGCTGGCAGCAGCGAGCGTCCAAGCTCTCTTGGTCCGAACTCATCAAAGGCAACAGCGCGGGAAGTTTTCCCGCCACCACCTACACCTGGACAAGAAGGGCGTGACCCGCAATGACGTCACGCAGACAGTAGCCAATGGGCTACCATGGCACCACGTTCAAATGTATTACTACTGTATATAAAGAGCTATCGATCCGCCATTACCTCATGTTCCCTCTGTCCACGATGCAATAAACCTGAGTTAACCCAGCCCGAGGCTGTGTCCTGTGTCTTGGTTCGCATACACCAAAGAAGGGTATAGAAAATAAGTCAGCAAGTGTCATTTTGCCTCTTTATAAATCTATGGTGAGGCCCCATCTGGAATACTGTGTACAGTTCTGGTCGCCATACCTCCAGAAGGATATTATGGAGCTGGAAAAAGTGCAGAGGAGGGCAACCAGAATGATTAGGGGACTGGAACACCTTCCTTACCATCTGAGACTGCAACGGTTGGGCCTTTTCACTCTTGAACGACGACGTCTAAGAGGTGACCTGATTGAAGTTTATAAAATCATGCACGGTGTGGACAAAGTAGATAAGGAAAAACTGTTTTCCCTATCACACAACACTAGAACTAGGGGACACTCGATGAAACTTTTGAGTACTAGTTCTCAAACAAATAAGAGAAAGAACTTTTTCACTCAGAGGATTACTGGTCTATGGAACTCCCTGCCAGAAGAAGTAGTGAAAGCTGTCAGTCTTGACAGCTTTAAGAAAGGATTAGACAAGTTCATGGAGGACAAGGGTACCAATGGCTATAATTATGGATACTTAAGGACAACCTCGGGGTTGGAGAGATAGGCAGGATATCTCTCAATGCCATTTCCAGGGAATCCTAAGCAGGTGAAGGCATCTCCTTGGGAATACCCTGAAGGAAATGGTGAGCCACTGTGTGAGACAGAATGCTGGACTGGATGGGCTGTGGCCTGTTCCAGCAAGGCTGTTCTTATGTTCTTATGTAATGTCAGTGATGGAGACTGGTACCCAATATCCTCTGCAACATCCTTGGGCATCTTAAGGCCCAAGTCATGGGTAACAGTCACTCCCACTCCCCTCCAACCGGCTAAGGGGATGAGCTCAGGGGGCTCCGTGGCAGGGACGAAGGTGGAAAATGTCCTCCTGCCACGGAGGGGCTTGGTTTCCATTCCTCTGAACATCCTTGTTGCCCTTCTTTGTTCCTGCTCTAATTTATTTGCATTTTTCTTAAAGTGTGGTGTCCAGAATTGGACACAGTACTCTAGATATGGTCTAGCTAGTGTGGAATAAAGGGGGACTAGTACCTCCATGGGATTTGGAGACTATACTTCTGTTATTCCAGCCAAACAGTGATGGCCTTTTTTGCAGTCACACCCCACAGTTGACTCATATTTAACTGTTAAATCTTTGTTCATGAAGACCAGTGGTGGGCATCAGCAGGTTCGCACCAGTATGCGCGTACCGGTAGTAAAAATGGCTGGCCCCACCCACCTGCCCACCCCGCCCACATCCTCCTCCTCCTAGAAGAGGCTTCGGAGGGGACTGACTCCATTTCCCCCTTCATCAAAGGCTTTTCCTGGGCTCCATTTCTTCCCAAAGTGCATCCCCAGCCACTCCGGAGTGGTTGAGGAGGCACTTCGGGGTGAAACGGAGCCCAGGAAAAGCCTTGGAGGAAGGGGGAAATGGCTCCGGAGGGGGCTTTTCGCTATAGAACTATGAAAATAGAAGCCTCTTCTATTTTCATCACCCTATAGTAAACCTCTGAAGCCATTTCCCCCTTGTCCAAGGCTTTTCCTGGGCTACGTTTCACCCCAAAGCACATCCCCAGCCACTCCGGAGTGAACTCTGTGCTGGGAGTGGCTGGGGATGTGCTTGTTTTAAATGTTTTATTGGGGGGTTTTGTACAAGTGTTTTAGGTTTTATAGCTTCTATTTGTTAGCTGCCCAGAGTCACTGCGGCGAGTGGGCGGCAGTATAAATATGTGCAAATAAATAAATAAATAAGGAACTCTGAGTTGCCTTTGTAGCTCCATAAGACTTTCCATTTGCAGCACAACAACCTCTACTCAGTAACTTTTGTTACTATGATTTTCTTAATTGATTCCTGTTTTCTGACAGCTAACCACAAGCAGCCATAATATGATCTTCTGAAGGTTTATTCAGTTCTACAGTGCATTGAGTGCATTGTGTGACTTTCCAAGGTGGTTCTCCCATTAGATTGTGTTTAATAACTTAATCTGGCACATTGTACATTTATAGCCGTTTTGCTGACAGGTCTAACTCTGTGATGTGACATATGCCATCCCATGCTTTGGTCCTGAAATCTCAGGGAGTATGTGCTGCTGAGCTGGCAATTCTACACATGCCTGTATATACAACGTGCAAGTACTGTATAGTAATCTACCATGGCTCTTCTTGTGTTCTTAGCTTTTGGTAGCTTGTGCAGGTATTCTGCCTGTTCTGTACATTTGTTTCTCTGGACATCTGCAACTTTTTCTGCCATTTTATTAAAGCCAAGGGAAAGATGCCACAAGGAAACTTTTTTTCCAATGAGATGTTTTCGGATAAGGGAATGCAAGCAGCAGCAGGCCTAATAGAGAGAAAGGGACAGATAGCTCACTTATCTATCTTGAAGTAGTAAAATAAGCTCTAAAACATAACCAAAATAAATTAGAAAACAGACTGTAAAAGATTCTGTTTGGTATTAGTTGTAACTAATGTACACCCACTGAGTTAATGAAATCAGTGTTAAGTATAATGTATGGGTGTGAAAGCTGGACCATAAGGAAAGCTGAGCACAGAAGAATAGATGCCTTTGAGATGTGGTGTTGGAGGAGAGTTTTGAGAGTCCCCTGGACAGCGAGGAGAATGAATAGTTCGATCTTAGAAGAAATCAACGTAGACTGCTCATTAGAAGGTCAAATAGTAAAGATGAAACTGAAGTACTTTGGACATCAAATGAGAAGAGAGGATTCACTTGAGAAAGCCTTGATGCTGGGAAAGGTGGAGGGCAAAAGAAGAAGGGGGCAGCAGAGAATGAGATGGCTGGATAGTATTGTTGATGCAATGGGCACAGAACTGGGCGGGTTGAAGACGATGGTGGAGGATAGGGGTGCCTGGCGGACAATGGTCCATAGGGTCGCAAAGGATGTAAATCGACTGTGCGACTGAACAACAAAAAAAAATATATTTCCAGTTTCCATCAATTCCATGGGTCTGTTCTACCTGGCCACAGTGTTGCAAAAATGAGACTGAAAACCAGGAGGCACTCTATTGATGGCATAAAACATTTTAGAAATTCGATTTTAATGCTGTGTTCATATAATGCGTATGTATTTGTCTATAAAATAGCAAAGAAACTGTCAGTGGGTTGAGGGGTGAGGGGTAAGTGAAGATAATTATTTCAGCTGCCAAAGGAAGTTAATCCTTAGCTGCCTGATGGATGCTTGATGAAAAACATACTTCCTTTATGTTGCAAGGAAAATTCTCACTGGCCCTGCTGTAATAATCAGTTTTCTACACTGTTGCTATTTGCCTTAAACAACAACATGGATTTAGCAGCATCTCTTGTGGTTTCGGTCCTCTCTTGCTGATGTTTGGAAGCAGCTCTAGAAATAATACAGCAGTTCCTTCTATCACATTCTTTATTAGCATGCTGATCCATTTCTGAAGAGTCCTGGATTCTCATTTCATTTTTGCATCCTGTGGCCTGCAAGTGAAAAATGTGCTTAGGAAAATGTTGGATCGGGGCCCGATGCAGGCCGGAGGGTCCCGGAGGAGACTGGTCACATGAGGCACGATGGAGCGAAGACCAGCGTTTATTGATGAAAAGACCCAAAACTTTATACCTTGCCTGGCTTGACCTCGTGCATAGGTTGTGCGTGACCATCACAGGAAAACTCTGAGTCTGCACATTGAGATTACACAAGTTACCCATTAGGGATGACTTAACCAGGGGAAGTTTCTTATCTATCTAATTTACTACCGGGGACATGCATTGTCTACTGTTATCGGGAGCAAACATGTGCCTAGGTTGACTCTTGGGCTTAGAGCTTCTGCGGATGCCAGATTACTCATTATATGCCTATCGAGTTCATCACCTGGCGATCTTTTGCCCTCTATTGTCCGAACTGCCTGTTAGGTCAGCGATCGGTGAATTAAACTATAGCTATTAATCCGCTCTCCAATTTCTGTCCCTTCGGAACCAAAAGCTCAAAGGAGCATTCTCCCAAAACCGTGGTTCTGTCAGGGACAGTGTGCTAATTGTATGCGCAGATCCCACAGGAAAATAAGATATTCACCTTGAATAATTAGGTGCCTCCGGGTGCAATTCAACGCACTGGTTATGACTTTTAAAGCCCTCCATGGTGTTGGGCCTGGTTACTTAAGCGACCACATCACACCGAGAACATCTGCCCGTCCCACTAGAGCAGACCGGGGGGGGGGGGTTCTCTACGGGTACCAAAGGCTAGAGAGGCTCACTTATCCAGCACTAGACTGAGGGCCTTTTCGGTATCCGTTCCAGCCCTATGCAACCTCCTGCCGACTGACCTCTGCCCCCAACCAGAATTGTTGGTCTTTAGAAGAGATTTAAAGACATGGTTAGTCCAGCGGGTGTGGGGTGCTTCTACTGGACCTACCCCCCCCCCCCGGCTCATATGATTATCGGTCAACTCTACCACCTGGTTTTTAGATTTTAGATTTTAGAGTTGTATGATGTTTTATTTATGTGTATTGTGTATTGGAGTGTTTTTATGTCAGCGTGGTTTCTTACGTTGTAAACCACCCGGAGTTGCCTTGGCGAGGGGGTGGTTAATAAGTCTAAATGAATGAATGAATGAATGAATGAAACTTCCAACTAGCCCTAGGACAAGAAGAGAATGCTTGTTTGAAGCTAGGTCTAGTTCGACATCACCGCTTTTTAGCTTGAAGTCTTTCTTCAACGTGAGCCACATATAGGCATTTGTGAGATGCAAGTTGGCTGCAACTTGATCCGAGTATACGTTTTCCCCCTGCCCCAGTCTTGGTCTTGGAGGCCGGCAGATTCTGGACTACCTTAGCCCTCCAAGGCAAGCAGGGAAAATGCCACTGGTGTGAAAATGCATGTATGTCAGATAGAACTCCACGAATGGAGAATTATGAGATCTGTAATCCAAATCCCATCCCGAATTATCAGCTCCCAGTGATTGGGTAGACAAGAGCCCATTTGTTATTTGAAACAGTGAAACCATGTCTCTGTGTACAAGTGAATACATGGATGCCTTGAAAAAAACATGTTCAGGAAAAGAAGTCTTGATAAAATCATAGTTTTGGGATTTTTTATCTCATTGTTTTGTAGAGTTTATATTTGTGGTGTTTCTATATGTGTAACTGCCCGGAGTCGCCTAGGCGAGAGGGTGGTAATACAAATGTGATTAAATAAATAAATTTTGGAATGTCTCCAAGTTGAACTGAGACACAGAAGAGTAGAGTGAACCAATGGAATTACAAAGGAACAAAAGGGAGAAAACTTTGGTGCCCAGGATTTCTGTGAATACTTTAGGAGCCCCTGTGTTGTCTTCTGTTGTGATGAAGGCTCTTGAATTTTATTACTGGTGTTATTTTGCCCTTAAACCTGCATCTTCTGAGATTTTATCCTTCCTTCAGTAGATTTATTAGCTGCACTAAAGTAGAGAATGAGGGAGAGGAGCGAAGGAGAATGTATAATGAACAGAAGGAAGATGGAACAGTGGGAGGAAAGAGCGGGCAGAAGATAAAGGGTAGATGGATGAAGACAAATGGTAAAGAGATGTGACAGAGAGTAAGAAACGTAAACCAAGGTTTCTTGCAAGCTCCAGGTAGAACTGGAGCCTGGAGGTGGTTTCCTGCAGAAAGTGGAGTAAATCAATGAGGAGGAAATTAATAGAGTGATGATGAAAATAAAGTAGACTCATTTAAGGCACATGCAATACATTGCAGATGATGTAGGGAAAGAGCATACCTGTCAAGTATTGGCTAGGATTTCACGGATTTCAGTGCCGATTTTTGTCCTTTCCCACCCGGAGCTGCCGCTATCCCGGATCTTGCCAGTGGGGGGGGGGGGAGGAGTTACTGCACATCCCTTCTGTGCAGGTCCTTTCTACGCATGCATAGAACTTTTCTACACATGCGTAGAAGGGTTCTGTGCAGAAGGGGATGCGTAGAACCCTTCTACACATGCGTAAACCGACCAGCGCAGAACGGTTTTGTGCAGATCCATTCTACGCATGCGTAAAAGCCTTCTACGCATGCATAGAAGCGACCTGCACAGAACGGTTCTGTGCAGGTCCGTTGTACACATGCATAAAAGCCTTCTATGCATGCATAGAATGGATCTGCGCAGAACCGTTCTGTGCATGTCCATTCTACGCATGCGTAAACGGCTTTTACGCATGCGTAAAACGGACCTGGGCAGAACCGTTCTGTGCAGGTCCCATATTGTCCGAAGCCGCGCTTCACAGGTATGAGAAAGAGATGCCCATAAGGGCATAGCTTACAATTAATTGAAGAACGAATTATGCTGATACTTCAGAAAACATGGCAGTGGAAGGAAGCAAAGGGCATGGACGGCCTTTTAAACTGAAAGAATGGAGTGTCATGAAGCAGCCCATTTCTGAGCACCAAAGTTTTCTCCCTCTAGTTGCTTTGTAATTCCATTGGTTCACTCTACCCTTCTGTGTCTCAGTTCAATTTGGAGACTTTCCAAAATTTATTTATTTATTTAATCACTTTTTCATGAGGTTATGCCCACCCAATTATCTTGTGCTTCAACTCATCCAAGATGGAGAATTCAACATGTGGGAGATGCTTTAGGACACATTCCAGAGAGAGAGCAAGAGAGAGATTGGAATGTAAACTAATTTCAATTGGATGAGATTCCACACGTGGGGGAGGTTGATATCAAAAGAACGAAACCATGGCAAATGGTGGAGGCTGCAAATGCAGCTGGAAAAACTGTGTGATCCCTCCACCAACACTAAAAATGTAAGCATTGGGTGCGACTATGCCTTGGGCCTGCACAGCTGAGTGTAGGGGGGTAGGTCATGGCGAGAAAACGTGGGGGAACTTTATTTTGCTATGTGAAATAAAGACTTTATCTGAGGGCATTATTTATTATGGATTTCCTATCGCTATGTGATTTTTACGTTATTTCATTTTTCATTTCACTTTTATTTGTGAAATTTTCTCAGCCCGAAGGTGACTCAAAGTGGTTCAAACAAAGCGTCATAGGAAACAGCAAAAAACAATACAATAAGTGCCAATATACAAAATAAATAAATACATATACAATAAAGTCCCAATGTTACAATATACAAATTCAATATGCAATGTATAAGACAATGCAATATATAAGATTCATATCACCAACCCAGCAACAACAGAACAACAAAGTCCTCCTCCGGGCAGGTGAGGCCCGGGGCTAGGCTGGCATGAGCATCCTTAGACTGCTGAGCAGCCACAACTGCCTCAGTCCTTCTCTTCCAGTGATTCCAGGGCTGGCGGCATTCCTCGGCAGGGCCAGTGAGTCAGGGCTGGCAGTTCATATCCGTCCTGGGCGGGAAAGGGCTGGCCCTGAAACAGCTGTGCTGGCAGCGGCAGTCCTCGGCAGGGCCAGTGAACGTTATCCAAGGTTTTACTGTACGAAAATCTAGAAGATTGATGCATTTCCAATGCAGGAGGATACATTCTCTTTGCAGGATTTTAGTGTCTTTTCTGGGAGACATAGAAGGAGTCGCAGTAAGGACTAACACAGGTTTATTGGTTGATGATCAGAACGAACATGTGGTAATGGCGGAGATACCTCACATTATATACAGTGGTACAATACATTTGAATCTTGCTGCACGGTAGCTCATTGGCTGCTACCAGCGTGACGTCGTCCGGGTCACGCCCATCTTCGGTGGTGGATCGGTGGTAGTTTGTTGTTGCGGGGAGTTCCCGCGGCTGCAGGTGATTTGAGGAATGAGAACCATGTGAGTTGAACACTCGCAGCTGCCCTCTATGGGCAGCTTGCTCGCGTTCCTTTAACAGCTGGGTTACATTGTGATTGTGGCCAGGTTACATTCATACATTTCTTAAAGCGACATTGTACATACATATGAAGCAACATTGTACATACACAACATCCCTCCCCCCTAGGATGGGACGAAGTCCCTCAACCATTGTGGCTTGCCGCACGTGGGCCTGGGGCGAGCGGCCGCTTGACTTAACACAGGGGAGCCTGGCTCTGCGGAGTCCTGTCCTGCAACGGAAAGGGGGGACTCGTTAGTGGCTCGGTGTGGGCTCTGCGATCCCCTTTTATTGGGGGACGGGAATGGGATGAACAGTTGGGTAGTGAACTCCTGCCTGCCGTTTGAGGAGCTAGGGGTCCCCCCCAGTACGAATCTCGGGACCGACGAAGAGACCCTCGTGCCCTCGCCCCCCCCCCGCTGCCGGCCTGGGAGTCCTAGGGACTGTGGCGGGCGGACTCTCCCCCGTTGCCTGCCTTGGGGGTGTGGGTCTCCGGGGAGCTGGAGCTATGGTATATTCTAACACAAAAGGACTGGGGGGGACTGGAGGTACCAGGGGCTGAACTGAAACCCCTCTTCTCGCTAGGACGGGTGGGGGACCACTCCGCTACACCCCCCTGGTACGGCAACTCATAATCATAATCATAATCATAATCAAGCTGATCCCTCTCTTTCAAAGTATCCTCCTCTGTGGTTGGGAACCCAGGATACGCATTTGTATCTGCGGGTTCCGCCGTGTCTCCCCCTTGGGTAATGCGGGTGGGGGAGGACCCTAACGCTGATTTCCCCTCACTGGTGACTCGCCTTCTGAGTTGGTCGGTGTGCCTTCTCCAGAGTAGACCCGAGCTGGTCTCGACCCTGTAGGATACAGGCCCCGTTTGTTCAATGATTGTCCCTGGAACCCACGCTGGCCCTGAAGCCGCGTAGTTCCTGCAGTGAACCGGGTCCCCTACCGAGAAACTTTTGGAGCTTTCTCCCCCTATGTTTATATTTCTCCCTTCATCCTCCACCCTGGACGGATCCATCCGGTCAAAGAGCGTTACCGGACGCCTCCTCATGAGGAGTTCGGCTGGGGAAAATCCTGAAGCTAGGGGGGTTGTCCTATAGCAGATGAGGAACTGACACAGGTGGAGGTTTAACTCACCGGGACCCATGCGCCGCAGTGCGTCTTTCGTAGTGCGCACTTGGCGCTCTACCTGACCGTTTGTGGCGGGGTGAAAAGGGGCAGCGGTAATGTGCCTGATGGCGTTTCGCTCAATGAACGTCTTGAACTCTGCAGACGTGAAGGTACTAGCGTTGTCGCTAACAAGGACGTCTGGCAGGCCGAAACAGGCAAAAAGCTTGCGCAACTGTTTGATGGTTGCCGCAGAGGAGGTGCTGTTCATGGGGATTACCTCCAACCACTTGGAGTAGGAGTCGACTACCAGCAGAAACATGGACCCGCGGAAGGGGCCAGCGAAGTCAACATGGATCCGGGACCATGGCCCGCGGGCCGTATCCCATTCCCTATGGGGCAACCGGGACTCCTCGGGCCGAGAGCTCTGGCAGCTCTCACACGTGCCCACTAAACGCTCTATGTCCCCGTCTATCTGGGGCCACCAAAAGAAACTCCTGGCCAGAGCCTTGGAGCGCACGATCCCGGGGTGACTGGTGTGCAGTAGTTTCAGCACCTTGGCCCTTAGCTTCTCTGGGATAAGTACGCGCTGGCCCCAGAGTAAGCAGCCCCTTTCCAGCGAAAGCTCTACCCTGCGCCTAAAAAATGGCCTGAACTTTTCATCGGGGGGAGTAGTGGGCCAGCCTTTCCTAACCCAGGAACTAACTTGGGCCAGCATCTTGTCGGCCGCCGTGGCTTTGGCGAGGTCGGCCGGGACAATGGGGGGTGAGTCGAGGGACTCGATCAGCAGGACTTGGTGGTCCTGCTCTACCTCGCAAGCGGAGTCCCCTAGACTAGGGAGGGGAGACCGGGACAGTGCGTCCGCATGGGAGATCTCCTTCCCTGGGCGGTAGACCAGCTCATACTGGTAGGCGTTTAGGAAAATGGCCCATCGCAACATTCTGGGGGATAGGATTTGTGGGGTGGGTTTACCGGTAGTGAAGATCCCCAGAAGTGGCTTGTGATCAGTCACTACCGTAAACTTGCGGCCGTATAGGAAATCGTGGAACTTCTTCGTTCCCGCGATTATGGCCAGGGCCTCCCTATCTGTTTGCGCGTAATTGCGCTCGGCTTTCGAGAGGGACCTTGAGTAGTACGCCACCGGGGCTTCCCTCCCGCTCTCCAACACATGGCACAGGACCGCCCCCACCCCCACTGGGGACGCATCACAAACTAATACCACTGGCTTTTTGGGGTCGAAATGGGTCAGGACAGCGTCCGAGGACAGGAGTGACTTGAGCTCCTTGAACGCTCTCTCCTGCCTGTCCCCCCACCGCCAAACCGCGTCCTTTTTAAGCAGCGCGTGCAGTGGCTCCACGACCGATGCCTTCCGAGGCAGGAAGGTATGATAGAAATTTAGGAGCCCTAGGAATGACTGTAGCTCCAGTTTCGCGGTGGGGCGAGGGGCGTTTTTTACGGCCGCAACCTTTGACTCAGAGGGTTTGATCCCCTCTGGGGTTACCTTAAAACCTAGAAACTCGACCTCCCTCGCAAAGAATACGCATTTGTCCCTCCTCAGTCGAAGACCTGCCCTCTCGAACACTGAAAGGACCCCATCTAGCCTCTTTGCTAACTCTAGTTCGCTCCCCGCCGTTATCAACACGTCGTCGAAGTATGGGAGGATGCCTGGAAGCCCCTTTAAAAGGCGTTCCACGAGGGACTGTAAAATTCCGGGCGCCGAATTCACGCCAAACTGAAGGCGTGTTACCTTAAACGCCCCCTTGTGCGTCACTATTGTTTGCGCGGCGGCAGCAGCCGGGGATAGAGAGCTGCTGGTATGCCTGGGCCAGGTCTAACTTTGCAAAGCACTTCCCCCCATGTAACGTGGCCAGCAAGTGGCTGACCACGGGCACCGGATATGCATTTGGCCGAATGGCCTTGTTGATGGTACATTTATAGTCCGCACAAATCCTGACCTCCCCGTTTGCCTTAAGGGCTGTAACAATCGGCGTTTCCCACTCCACCGAGTCAACTGGAACCAAAATCCCCTGCCCCACCAGTTTGTCCAGTTCCGCCTCGATCTTGTCCTTGAGTGCGAAGGGCACTCTCCTTGGTTTGAGGCGGATGGGCCGGATTTCTGGGTCCAGCTCGAAGGAAACCGGGGGCCCCTTGTATTTCCCAAGCCCCTTCTTGAAAACGTCCGGGTGCGCATTGCACACATCCCGCATTGGGTCAGTCTCGATGGCGTTAATGCCGGACAGTTCAATTCCCAGGGGAGCAAACCACTGCATTCCCAAAAGGCAGCACCTCCCCCCCTTGAGGACCACTAAGGGCAGTTTCTCGGAGTAGTTCTTGAACTTCACCTTGAAGTTCCCCACCCCCAACACCGGGATCCCATTCCCCTGCACGTCCCGTAGGTGTGACCTCATGGCCCGGAGCTTGGGCCGCTTATCTGGGGAAATACGCATAAACTCCTTTTGGGACAGGATGGAATAAGATGACCCCGAGTCTATCTCCATCCTCACTGGGACCCCTTGCAACAGTACCTCTACGAAAAACCGCCGGTGCTCCAGGCCCACGCGGTTCACGCCTTCCTCACTGTAGCTGGCTGAGACCTTCCTGGTGCCAGCCACCTTCCGTTGGTGCGTCTGGGGATGGCTGGAACTCCCCTTGTCCTCGACTCGCCCGCGCCTGCACACTCGGGCGATGTGCCCCTTTCGGCCGCAGTTGTGACATTCGGCCTTTCGAAATGGGCACCTCGTGCGGTCGTGGGACGCTCCACAACCGTCGCAACGGCGGTCCTGCCGTTCTCGGGTCTGCCGCTTCTCACGACGCTTCTTGATCCTCTGGACGTCGTCGTCCTCGCTGGAGTAGGGGTCCGCTGTCGTGGACGACTCCTCGGACAACGTTGGTGTGCCGGCGGGCGGCTTGGGGGCCCGCCAGGCCGCCTTCGCTGGTGTCTGCCGGGCCGCCTGTACTGGTGACTTGGCCCTCTCGGACGCGGCCCCTCGGGACTTGAACAGTCTCACCCCGCTCCTGGCCTCCTCGGCTGCTTGGGCCTCCCGCAGTACCTCGTTGAACGTGAGGCGTTGGTCGCGGGTCATCAGCTTCCTCTGCAGCTCCTCGTCCCTCAAACCACACAACATGCGGTCACGGAGGGCCTGGTCCAGGTCATCCCACTGGCAGTGGACCGCCGCAAGCCTGAGGGCCACCGCGTAGGCGGACACGGACTCGCCCGGTCGCTGGTCTCGCCTGTGGAACACGACCCGGGCTGGGAAGATCGAGACGGGCGGCTGGAAATGCTCGCCCAACCTCTCCAGGATACGGTCGATGGGCACCTCGTCTACCTTCCGGGGGGCCACCAGGGTCATCAGGATTCGCAGCGTGGCCGGCCCCACTTGGGCCAGGAAGTGGGAGCGCATCTTCGCGTCGTCGTCGACGCCCGCGGCTTCCATCGCGTGCCGAAACTGGCACTCGTAGAGCTCCCATTGTTCGGGCTCGCTCACATCGAACTGGTACGCCTTGACCTTGGGATTCGCCATCGATCCCACCTTCGTCGCCAATTTAGTGTCTTTTCCGGGAGACATAGAAGGAGTCGCAGTAAGGACTAACACAGGTTTATTGGTTGATGATCAGAACGAACATGTGGTAATGGCGGAGATACCTCACATTATATACAGTGGTACAATACATTTGAATCTTGCTGCACGGTAGCTCATTGGCTGCTACCAGCGTGACGTCGTCCGGGTCACGCCCATCTTCGGTGGTGGATCGGTGGTAGTTTGTTGTTGCGGGGAGTTCCCGCGGCTGCAGGTGATTTGAGGAATGAGAACCATGTGAGTTGAACACTCGCAGCTGCCCTCTATGGGCAGCTTGCTCGCGTTCCTTTAACAGCTGGGTTACATTGTGATTGTGGCCAGGTTACATTCATACATTTCTTAAAGCGACATTGTACATACATATGAAGCAACATTGTACATACACAACAAGGATGCACCTGAAAAGAAGGGGGAGACCCCTCCCCTCAAACTTTGCCACAGAATGACCCTGCAGAATACTGCATTTTACTTCTCTATTCCCTTACTCCTAGTCATGAGCTCACAAGATCTGAGGGCAAGGATAGGGATAAGGCAATGAGCAAGAGCGCACTTGTTCTATAGCAGTTGGAGTTGTTTATTTTCACTTGAAAATCTTGATTTTGAAACATACATGAGGAAATATGTCTCACCCAGAGTTGCTGTACAACCGTGTTCATTTGATGTGAATAGTGACTAAATATGAAGGGGTGGGGGGGTGGATCCTTTTCTTCCACCCTCATCCATCTTCATAGCACAAACTTCAGTGTACAAGCCTTCCCCAGATGTCCAAGGAATTAAAAGTGGGCCAATGTATTTGAAAAAAATGTGTATAACTCCTAGGAAACTTGGAATTACTTTTGATCAGCTCATTTAATAAAAAGGCAATGAGAACATTTGCATGCAAGTGGTTGATCATATGTTAACTAAGAATTACTTAATTGCCTTAATGGTTTAATTTTATTCACCACTAATCTGATTAAGAAGGGAGAACTAGTGGGTGGCAGGCTGGAGGAAAATGGTCCATTTTCTACAGCATTAGAGAAGCTGTGGTTTTCTTCCAATATTCCTCATACACACCCTTTCCATTTTGTAAGGTTTCCAGTTTCTTTTGAGAGCAGCCCTGAAATACAAGGCTCTAATAACATGCATTAATTTCTGTCCCAGATAAGGGGAATCATGCCGTTTCTTGCTGAGTAATTTAATAGGACCTCAGATCTAATTTAATAGTGCCTTTATGTCTCTGTCAGGAACAGTTAGCACTGATTGGTATAACAAGTTATACAAGTCAATAAATACATTAATCTCTTGGGAACCTGGGACAACAAATCTGTTAGCAATGAGAGAGAGAAAGCTACAAGGACAGCCAAGCTAAAGGGACAAAATGCAACGATAAATAAACAAAAGAGGGGTGGGAGAGGAGTTTCCTGAGTTTGGAAAACAGACAAAGCTAAAACTGTTGTTAGTTAACAATCACAGCATCTCTAGTGTTCCCAAGGGTTGGGCCTGGTTAGATTGGAGATCACCACCCAATTTCTGCTGCTGTATTGGAAGAAGTTGCCAGACAAAACACACAGTCATTGTGTAGAGGGTCCTTGAATACGACCCCAACTTCTCTTGGTAGGGACAGGTAACTCTAGAGAACCACTCCCAGTCCCAGGTACATGGACTAAGTGTCTAACTCATTATAAAACAGCTTCTTATGTTCTATCCTGAAATTGAATTCACTAGGACTAATTTAAGTGGCGGCAAAGGAAGTCCCACTGCTTCTGATGGGTCAACTCTAGTTGGAACTAGCATTAGATATAGTCAACCATGTTCAACCTTATGGCAGTTGTCATGAAAAAGTCCAGTTCTGAGCTGTTATTTTCCCTGAGACTTATACCATGTGCTTTAGCCCCATCCAAGATGGAGATTTCAATGCATGGGAGACCCTTTCGGACACATACCAGAGAGTGATTGGAATGTAAACATGTTAGCCTCATGGGTTGGAAGAGATGGAGCCGAATGTGTGATGGACATGTCATGCTGTAAGATCATTGGTTGGAATCCTTTAGGGGAATGGTGGGGAGGTGAACCCTGAGGGAGGAGATACAACCCGAAGGTGGGGCCAGAAAAGGAGACACTCTCTTGGGTCTTAACTGCAATCATGTAGCTAATTTAGACAGAAGGAGGGCCACACTGGCTTTGAGGCACACTGGCTTTTCCCCAAAGAGCAGCTATCTTTATTTCTTTATTTTGAAATGCTTTCTGAGATTCTGATGAACTGTATTCTGTCTCTTACTTTGATTTCAATATACTTTTAAAATACCTGGAGTGTTTACTTGGTTCACGTTACCTGAATCTACACCAATTTAATGAGCACCCTTTGTTCACTACCTAGATTTAGGTGAAGAGTGAGAGGGCAAGCTTTTAGGAAAAGCCTGAACCGCTGGGCCTGAGAGGTCCAGGGAAGCAGGATCAGGTGAGATCCCATCGAGAGGATGCTGGAGTGCTACTTGGGAGTAAAGGATCATTACAGCAGGCATTATATGTGTCCTGGCATGCTTGCGTCCACACACAACCATGTCTTCTTTCTATATTTTAAAAGTTAAGGTTAATAACATTTTCAGGTTTATTTCAAAAAAAATCCAGTGACATGTTTATGACATGTTTATGACAGCTGCGGGTCACTTACAGCAGCATTCTGCACATGCACGGGCACATTCTGTACACGCACATGCATGTTTAACTTCTGGTGAGAGGAACCATGTGGCTGGCCCGCTCGAGCACGTGACTGGCACGCAGCCCGAAAAGTTTGGGCACCTTTGTTTTAGAAGGTACAAGGCTGGAAGGTTAGCAAAAGACAAGCAGCAAAGACAAGCAGACAAGGGTGGGTGGGATTTTTTAATGTGGGTTAGGGGTGTAAATTTGTTTTTAATGTGGGTTTTTTAAAAGTGTGTCAGCCACCCTGAGTCGGGTTCCCCCTGAGTGGGCGGCGAACAAATTGAAATATTAAATTAAATTAAATTAAAACCAAAGCCTGGCATTTTTAAGGTAAAAGAAAGTACTGTAACTGGAAAGATGTTGACATAATTAAAGAAGAAACGGAAAAGAGGGAAGTGGGGACAGAAGGAGAAAGCAAAAAACATGCAGCTCATCCTGGAATGGCAAAAACTATGGTCCACTACGGTATCCCTATAATAATGTGCCAGTTAGAGGGGTGGTTTTTAGCTTTGATGTCTCACTCGTTTGGATGTTCTGTGAAACTGGCTCTTGTACAAAGATGTAAGAGAGATGCTTCTGTTGTTCCCAATGTGCTGTCCCCATCACCTCCCAAGGAGTACTTGGAGACCCTGGTGGCAAGAGAGCCTCGGGCAGTGGTGGCAAACCTTTTTGAGAACAAGTGTCCAAACTGCAACCCAAAACCAACTTATTTATCACAAAGTACCAACACAGCAACAGGGGAGGCAGGAAACACTCCCACTGGGCTACTAGGCAGAGAGGCGGGGTGAACTCTGTGCTGGGGGGGAAGGGGGAAGCACTCCCATTGGGCTGCTAGGCAGAGGGGGCGAACTTTGTGCTGAGGTTCCTGCACGGGTGCCCACAGAGAGGGCTCTGAGTGCCACCTCTGGCATGCGTGTCATAGGTTCACCATCACAGGCCTAGGGACATGGGCAATAGGGACAGGACATCCAGGTGGGAGAAGGAAGGCAGATGAGAGCTATAGCTTAACTCTTGAGAGTGGGGACACAGGTTGGGTGGAATGGAAGGAACCAGATAGAAGAAGAGGACGGTTGTCGGATTTGCTATCAGAAGGCTAGTCAGAAGCCTGTGAAGAACTGCCCACCATCTTTTGCATCCTGGGGCAGAACTAGCCACTGCTCTTCCAAGAACTCTGGACAGGATAGTTGAACAGCTTTGCTCCTGGGAGAGGCTGTGGTAGGGATGCACCCAGTGATGCACTCCCAAAAAATTTGCTACTACCTCTGTGGGCTGGGCCAAATCTGTGGGCAGGGCCAAATCTGTGGGCATGGCCAATGCAATAGGGTATGGAGGTGGGCATGGCTGGCCACGTGGGCGTGGCCTGGGGGAATTTCCGCTACCGGTTCTCCCAAACAGGACAGGACCTGCTTCATTGCATCACTGGATGCACCCCTCTTCTCCCCCTCTCCAAACCACTTACTGGACCCTAACAATAACAAGTGAACTGTCTGACTGACCAATGACTGGGAAGGCCCACACTAACACAGAAAATGTAATTAATTTAAATCAAATAATTTCTACAAGTTAGTAGTCTGCCAGAAATATCGAAACTGGAAACATCCTTTTCTTTGTTTGTTTAAATGCAACATTTATTCTTGTTTAAAATATAGGGTTTTGCACTTGGGCTTTAAAATCCTCCTATTAAAAAGGGGGAGAGAGATTTACGGTTATCAGTAAGCTCCATTTTCTTTGTGTTTGCTTCCAAAGTTGCTGGGTTGATGAGCAAAAAAAGGAGGGGGGCAAAGGAAAGGAAGGAAGAGGCAATTATAATTTATTATGCTGTAATTGTTACCTAAATGTTTTTGAATAAGCAAAAATCACATCTGTTGAGGAGTGAGTTCTGGGCTGAGAGAATTCCCTCTGCAATGGAGCCTGTATTCTCAAATTCTGTAACTGTACACATAAAGCAACGCATTTATTTCCCCACTGAGTCCATTACATTCCCAAGTCAAACGGCATCTTCTTTTTCCTTTCCCATATTAAAGCCTTTGATTTAATGGAGGTTTTAACTACTAGTTCTTCAGGGAATTTTCAGTAGGCTCTGCACAGATTAGGTTATTGGAAAGTATAGTTATTTGCTTGTAAAGTGGTAGTTCCGTGTCAAAATTGATTTTCTCTGGTGCTACAGCATTAAGACAGATAAGCTTCCACTTTGCATCCAAAATAACATGATCTTCCTGCCTGGATAGGACCCCCCTCCCCTTTCTCTCTTCTAAATGCAAGTGCTTCGTTTACGGAGCTGCTTTGAAGAAAGGCGTAGAATCATTACAAAACAATGGAGCCACAGCTGGGACCTCCCCAGTTGTCTCCATCCTGGACCACTCTAGGGCCTTTCCAAGGTTAATCATCACAGGTCAACGATCAGAACACGTGGAGGGGAGCCATGTCCTCTTTTTGAAGAATTATCAGAGGACTGTCCTCTGCTTGGAAGAGGGATGAGACACCCTCACAACAAGGAATTATTCTCCTCATTCCATGAAAGGTTAGGGTATTTCTCCAGGGCTTCTCCAGCTATCACCATCTCGGCTCATAATCTGGCCAGGTCATCTTTGGCAGGTGGGCACCTGTTGGCAAGTGGTGTCGGGGTTTGTCGGCACCGATGCTGTGCCAGGTGATACACCTTTAACCATCATGGACGTCAAGTCAGCAGATGTTGGGGCTTGCATTTTCTCTGATGCTATTGTGGGCTTTGATTCAAGGAGCTCCGACACGACGTTGAGTCATATGACTCCATCAGGATCGTTGAGCACCGAATTGGGTCTGCATTGAACTGTTATATTATTGATTCATTATTATGTATTTTGTGGAAGGTCTGCTTATGATATTTGATGGATTGTAACTTTGTTTGGATTCTATGCTATGAATATGTTTTGTTTAATTTATGTTGTATGCCACCTCGTGTCACATGATATGCTGAGAGAGGCGGGATAGAAATCTAACAAACAAACAAACAAACAAGTAAATAAATAAATATTTTTGATGCATTTGACCAGAAAGACAAGGACATGTTGGTCCAAACTGATCATCATCATTATCATCATCATCATCAAACCTTTATTGGCATTACAAATGGAGACAAAGAGAAGAATTAACAAAATGTTCACATAGCTGACTGTAACCTACACAACCATAGCTGACCATAGCTCATACCTGTCAACCACAGCTCCGGACAATCCGGGACCTGCACAGAATGGTTCTGCGCAGGTTGCTTTTTACGCATGCGTAAAAGCCTTCTACGCATGCGTAAAAGCAACTTGCGCAGAACCGTTCTGCGCAGCTCATTTCTACTCATGCGTAGAAGGCTTTTACACATGTGTAGAAGGCTTCTCCGATCCCCTTCTCCACAGAAGCCTTCTACGCATGCATAGAAGAGTTCTACACAAGCATAGAAGGGTTCCATGCATGTGTAAAAGCCTTCTACACATGCATAGAAGCGAGCTGCGCAGAAGGGATGCACAGTAACGCCTTTCCCCTCGCTGCCAAATCCCGGGGTTTTGGCAGCTCCAGGTGGGAAATGGCAAAAATCAGCACCAAAAATGGGAAATCCCGCCCAATCCAGGAAGGTTGACAGGCATGCCATAGCTTACACAACACAACATTAAGAATTACGGCCAGTGATGTGCTGCTCCAGGTTCCCACCTGATCCCAGGAACCAGTAGCAGAAATTCCCTTAGGCCACACCCACTTGGTTGGCCACGCCCACCTCCATAGGACAGGCCATGGTGTGGCCGGCCAAGTGGGCATGGCCCACAGAGTTAGCCACACCCACAGAGTTAGCCATGCCCAGGGTGTGGGTAGTAATTTTTTTTGCAGCTCATCACTGATTACGGTTTCCATGTCTGTTAACTACTTTATCTAGAAACTGAGCAATTTATGAACACCCCTCTGACCAGAAGCCCAGTGGGAGTGTTTCCTTCCTCTCCTGTTGCTGTGTTGACACTTTGAGATAAATAAGTGGGTTTTGGGTTGCAGTTTGGGCACTCGATCTCAAAAAGGTTTGCCATCACTAGCCTAGAGTTTATTTCTGTAGTAGCTGACATAGCCTACAGTTGAGGCGTGGTAGTCTGCAAATATTTTGAAGGTTCACCCATCCCTGATTTACATTTTCACCCTAAAGGAAGCATTACTGAAGCAGTAGTCATGTTACCTGGCCAAGCTGACAGATATTGGAGCTAACTTTTGATTCGTCACCTTATGAACAAATCCCAATGAAAGAGGCATGGCAGAGTCAGCAGATGGCTCCAAAACAAACAGTTTAAATCCATCCTGGATAATCTGCCAGACTTTCCAATCAGTAATTGAGTAGTAATCTGGAAGGTTTAGACATTTCATCCCATTAAGGTTAATGCCGTCTTAATCTTTGGCTGTTATCAGGACAGGAGGGGGGGGGGAGAGAGAAAGAGAGAACACATGCATGGGAAAGAAAGAAACATAGGCACCAGCCTTTTTTAAACCCAAAGCAACTAGATGCATTTATATGCATTCCTTTATGTACATATTATGCACACTTCCACGTGGAAAGTAGCATCT
Source organism: Bradypodion pumilum (assembly GCA_035047305.1). Classification (NCBI taxonomy): domain Eukaryota; kingdom Metazoa; phylum Chordata; class Lepidosauria; order Squamata; family Chamaeleonidae; genus Bradypodion; species Bradypodion pumilum. The sequence goes on along the minus strand of JAWDJD010000017.1, from coordinate 6,747,185 downwards.
GAAGAACGTTGAAAGGAGTATAAAAAGAAAGTTTGCAGTTGGAAACTGTGGTGGGCTTAAATTTTTTTTACTACCACACTGTGGGTGTGGCCTACTCTATGGGTGTGGCCTACTCTGTGGGTGTGGCTTACTCAATGGTTGTGGCCATGTAACTGGGAAGACTATCTAGTCATGCCTGCTCAGTGGTGGGATTCATTTTTTTACAACCTACTCTGTGGGCGTGGCATGGTGGGCATGTCCAGGAAAAAGCCCTGCGTTGCACCTGAATTAGGACTACAGTGGACCCTCATTTGATGACGCGTTCAAATAGCGTCATTTCCACTTATTGACGCGTCGTCACTCGCCACGTGACTATCCGCACAATGACAAAAAAAACGTTGTGCAGATTAATTACGTTTTTTAATGTCGTTGTGCCTATAATGACAGTTTTTTGCCGCTAGATGGCACAGCTGCCATTGAAAACCGCACAATGACGTTTCCCCTATAGCGACGTTACTTGGGGAACCAAGTAGCGTCTTTATTCGAGGGTCTACTGTACTTTATTTCAAAACTTGTATGGGCAGGGCCAGCCAGAATTTCTGCTGCCGGTTCTAGCGAACTGATGCAAACCTGCTGATGCCCACCACTGGTTGGGAACCTCTTCTCCAGCCACCACTTAGAAGTCAGAGTGGAAATCAGGTTATGCACAAGATTCAGCTGGAGCCCAATTTACTGATCAAATCAGCCTGATTCGAATTGATTCGTATGAGGTCTGAATTGAAGCAAAACAGCATGTTTCACCTCTGGAGCAAAACAATGTGAATTTACAAATTGATTTCTGTCCGGAGCACAAACCAAACTCTATGAATCACAGATTAATCCTGTTGCATCCTTTTTCTTTAAAATAATAATAATAATCAAAATTTTAAAGATGCCTATTACACAGATCCCTGAAGCTGCCTGCCTGAAATGTGTCAGTTTTAGGCTCTTTTGCAACTCTAAGTTTAGTTTGTGTCAGCGCAAGCCCCAGCCCCAAATTATAGCTGTTGTGGTTTTTCAGTGTAAGTCAATGAAAGATTTACAGATCAGATCTGATTTGGGATACAACTCAGTTCCTATGAGGGCGCAGATCCCTTCCGACCCAATTGGGACTTGTTCCAAAGTCATAAATTGGCTCTAAACTGAATTGGAGAACTGTGTACCTCCCTAATAAAAGCTTGAAGTGAATCACAGTGCCACATGAGTTCATACTCATACCCAACCAACTTTCCTGTTTCACTTTTTACAGTTGTTAGTGGTAGCCTTGTCAGGTACAATATGTCAGGGCAATATGTATGTATTGAACTGGTAAAGCCACTCTTTAAAATCTTACTTATCTTGAAAGCCTTGTTGGTTCTGACTAGATGCCATATAACAAACGCACACAGCATCCTTAAGGAGATGTAGGAATGAAATACATTGCATTTTAGTAATTACATATTAAGGATTGACTCTATGTTAATGACAAGATGGTTGGATTTCCACTATAACCATGGATTTAGAGCAGGAGTTCTCAATCTTTTTAAGCCGGGGGCCGGGTCACGCTTCCTCAGGCAGCTTCAGGGGCTGGATGGCCATTTTGCCCTTCTTCCACCACATGGCACTTCCTGGTGTTGTGGAGGCGGTGGGAAACCACATAAAATGGTGCCATGGGCCGCATCCAGCCCACAGGCCAAGGTTGAGAATCCCTGAATTAGAGGGAGGGAGGAGACGAATTCTGTGGCTATCTTTAGAAAACAGCTCAACAGACTGGAAAGGTTGCAGCAATAGGTGTCAATTTTGAGACAGAAAGGGGAAGAAATGATATAGTTATAGGAGTTTAAATTTTGACATGGGACTGGTATTGTAAGTTTTCTTTTGCTGGATTTCTCACCTGCCCTTCACAATTTTAAGTGTTTCTTCCAACATCTATTTCAGCTTTTCTTTTGACTACATGGATTGTCTTTTTGCATTTTCCCTTTTTTCAGTCCACAATTCCTCTGGCTCACAATAATTTGAGTTTAATAATACAAATCTATTCCTTACGTGGACTTTAAACTCACCACAAATGTTATTTAAATTATATTTTGGGACTACAATTCTCTTAGTGTGTTTTTTTTGGGGGGCTTTACTCTAGTGTTGGATGTTAACAGTTCATGATCAGTACCAAAGTCTGCTCTTGCTTGGATCATTAGCAGCAGAGCTATTCATGACTGCTCTTTGTTCTTCTACTGTGGCTGATTGTTTTCCAACCTGGGAATCATGTCTTCCAGCCAGTGGTGGACATCAGCAGGTTTGCACCGGTACACATGTATCGGTAGTAAAAATGGCTGGCCCCAACCTCCTCCCCGCCCCACCCACCTCCTCCTAGAAGAGGTTTTGGAGGGGATTGGCTCCATTTTCCCCTTCATCAAAGGCTTTTCCTGGGCTCCATTTCACCCCAAAGCGCATCCCCAGCCACTCCGGAGTGGTTGGGGAGGCACTTCAGAGTGAAACGGAGCCCTGGAAAAGCCTTGGAGGAAGGGGGAAATGGCTTCAGAGGGGGCTGTTTGCTATAGAGCTATGAAAATAGAAGCCTCTTCTATTTTCAACACTATAGCGAACTTTTGAAGCTATTTCCCCCTTGCCCAAGGCTTTTCCTGGGCTTCGTTTCACCCCAAAGCACATCCCCAGCCACTCTGGAGTGGCTGAGGATGAACCTTGGGGTGAAACAGAGCCCTAGAAAAGCCTTGAACAAGGGGGAAATGCTTTCAGAGGTTCGCTATAGAGTGATGAAAGTAGAAGAGGCTTCTATTTTCATAGCTTTATAGCGAAAAACAGTCAAATGGCCAACAGGCCATGCCCACCCAGTCATATGGCCATGCCTACAGTGTGATAGGAATTTTTTTAATGCTCACCACTGCTTCCAGCCTTATCTTTTGCTTCATTTAGGACTGTCTCATAGTGTTTTCATGGTAAGGAGAGTTCAGTAGGGATTTACCATTGCCACCAGCTTTGCAGTACTAGCAAAGGTTAATTTGAGTGTCATTGCCGTTGCCTCCACTGCTAGTGACATCTTCAGCTGCTGCTGATGTTCAGTAGCAATATCTTCCTCTGCCCTTTAAAGTTCAACTGGTTGCTTCCTGACTCCCCCTGTTTATAATTTCCTCCCCAGTTACTTAAAAGGTGGTTAGCACATTTATCTATCTAAATCAGTGGTTCCCAACGTGGGGCCCATCAAAAGATTTACCCAAAATTTCAATTTCCTTCATATTCAGTATGAAAAGCAAGTAATCTTTCACCATGGATTTACCCTTTCCCAATCTTTGTTTTCCTATCAGATTATGAATTTTGAAAAACATCAGGATCTCTGAAAGTGTCCAGACTGTGGAAACTAAGCCACCAGACTGTGTTTTATTTCTTATACTATATACATCTTTCTCATTGCAAAGCCAGCACCTCATGCCAAATTGTCAAGCCCCAAATTGTCAAGCCCATCCAGACACACAGCATAAACAAATTAAGGCCCCCCTTGCCTTCCAAACCACAGCAAAAGAAGGATTCAGTGCAACCAGCCCTCCCCGACCACCCATGCATCATTCCAACATACAGTACTGTGTTTTGGGTCATAAAAGTGCCAAATTATATTAGTGGTTTTAGACATGTTGAATCAGACACTTTCAAATTGCTCCTGGCAAGGGAACTGTTTGGTCTCAAGGTCTCCTATGAAAACAAAACAGCCTGTTGGCCAGGGGTGTGCCGGGCACCATGGGAGGGTGCTGGACAGGGGCAAGGGGCGCATACATGCTAGGTTTTGGACATGCAAATAAGGAAAATTTTGGGTCACGCCCATCTCCCCAGCAGGCCACCCCCACCCCCTCTCCACCAGGCCAAACCCCCTCCTCACCAAAATCTAGGCACATCCAAGAGCCTAGAAGAGGAGGAGCCACCAGAACCAGGGAGGAGTGTTGGGCTCCCCCAGGTGGAGGAAGAACCACCCCTAGGCACTCCCCTTAGCACTACTGCTGCGCCTCACAGGGAACAAGGCAGCAGGCCAGCCTTACTGTGATAATTCTATTTTAAAGATCTTTCCCCATTCTCTGCTGCGACAGCATTTCCTATTATAGTGATTTTTCATTGAAGCCGATTGGCTCATTGTCTCTTCCCTTTAACACCCTCTTTCCCAGGAGAGAGAAGAGATAATGAGCCAATCAGCTTCAAGTATATTTGCATACAACACAAAGAGGATATTTCCGTGGTTTTGTCTTAAACACAGAGTTTTTAAAAATGAAATTGAGGTACACAAGGGTAAGACAGTAGACAATTAACTGATATAAGTATAAAAAACAATTCCATGAAAAACCACCATAATATGAAATGCTGTCGCAGCAGAGAATGGGGAAAGAGATTTAAAATAGAATTATTATAGTAAAGCTGGCCTGCTGCCTTGTTCTCTGTGAGGGGCAGCAGTGGTGCTAAGGGCAGCACCTAGATGGTGCTTCCTCCTCCACCAGGGGGAGCCTAACACTCCTCTCTGGCTCTGGTATGAGGAACATGCCTCGTAAATAAAGATATAATAATGATACAATAATATATGGGAGATTTACATGCCCCCTGGATTTTTTTTTAAATACGGGAGATTATTAAAAATAAGTGATGGCGGGAAGAGGGCTAAATTATGGGGTTTTCCTGGGCAAAACAGGATACTTGACAGCTATGGAGGGGTGGCAACCAAGGGATGTGGGAGAAGGCTGCCCCGAGAACCACATGGTTACTGCCCCTTGCTTGTGCCACACGGCACACTGCACTTTAGAATAAACCATTGCTCCAAGCTGAAGGAGGGAGCTTGGAGCAATGTCTTATTTATTTATTTGTTTGTTTGTTTGCTTGCTTGCTTATTTATTTATTTATTTGGCTTATACCCCGCCCATCTGGGATGGACTCCCACTCTGGGCGGCTTACATTATTAAAAAAAGTGAAACAAACACCATAAAGACAATAAAACAACCTCCATCCACCTAATCAGAGTCAGAATCAAGGCCCCCAGCTCTTGTCATAGAAAGGCACAAAAGTTGTTGTTGCATTTGCTGATACAGGGCGCCAACAGCAAGCATGGTAAAACTGAGTTTTGACATGGGAAGTGGTAAACTGAGCAGCACTGGAGGGATTGTAAAGATGAGGGGTTATAAAGCGTTGTAAGTTGTGGGTCTACTATGTACAAACATATATTGAAATATATGTTTGTACATAGTGGACCCACAACTTACAAAATAGTTACATTTGCTTAATTTAAAGTGCAGTGCACCGGGCAGAAATAATAATTACATTATTTGCACCCCAGGGCGCCAGAAGTAAGGGCGCACCAGGATGAATCCCCCTGTCCCGGTGGCCCAGCCCATGCCTGTTCTTGGCAATGAAGAGCAAGAGGTCTTCATCTTCCCTGGGTGCACAGTGGCTGAGAATGGATCAAAGGAGGCCCCTCTGCTTGGCTATCGATATTGAAAGACTCCTTGAGTTAGGATGTGTCACCTGATTCCTGCTAGTAAGTTTCTGCCTTCCCCTCAGAAAGAGAAAGAGTACTAGTTCTCAAACAAATAAGAGAAAGTACTTTTTCACCCAGAGGATCACTGGTCTATGGAACTCCCTGCCAGAAGAAGTGGTGACAGCTGTGAGTCTTGACAGCTTTAAGAAAGGATTAGACAAGTTCATGGAGGACAAGGGTATCCATGGCTATAATTATGGATACCTAAGGACAACCTCCGGGTTGGGGAGATAGGCAGGATGTCTCTCAATGCCGTTTCCAGGGAATCCTAAGCAGGTGAAGGCATCTGCTTGGGAATACCCTGAAGGAAATGATGAGCCACTGTGTGAGACAGAATGCTGGACTGGATGGGCAGTGACCTGTTCCAACAAGGCTGTTCTTATCTTAACCTATAAATCCAAGGGTTAACCGTTGGAACTGGCTATAGGTTGCTATGCCTCGCCCTACTTGCCTGCACTCACCCTTCGTGCACACGGCCGATCTGGGTACGCAGGTCAACGAAGGATTGAAAAAACCGGCAGTGGGGCAACAGCCCCACAAATGCGAAGAAAGGGAAACAACTTCACTTCCCAACATTCCTTGCGCCGCGCCGCGCCAGAGCCAATCAGGCTGAGAGGCTCTCGCATGGTGCAGCGTTCGGAAACGCGCCGCAGCCAATCAAAAGAAAAGCATTTTAAAAAAACGCAGCACAAACACAAAGCACCAACCCATAACTACAAGCCCCAGCGTCCTGCGCGCCATGAGCGCGCAGAACGCTGAGGAAAACGGCACCCGAAAAATGAAAAAGAAAAAGAACTCACCGCCTCACAGCCAAGCACACACCAGCCGGCTTTCTTTCCCTCACCCACGGCGCCTGAAGGACCCGACTGGAGTTTCCCCTTTAATATCAGTGGGTGGGGGTTGCGATCCCCCTCTCCGCTGGCTACCCTAGGTTTGGGAGGTTTGTGGGGAGAAAAGGGGTATATTGCCCCAACACTTCTGGACCCAGGAGACCAGGCAGAGTGGATCGAATCCCCCCCTCCTTAAAACAACTCCGTCTTTTCTTCTCTTTAAAAACGGAGTTGTTTTAAGGAGGGGGGGAGGGAATCGATCCACTCTGCCTGGTCTCCTGGGTCCAGAGGTGTTGGGGCAATATACCCCTTTTCTCCCCACAAACCACCCAACCCTAGGGTAGCCAGCGGAGAGGGGGGTCAGAACCCCCACCCACTGATATTAAAGGGGAAACCCGATCTACTTTCACGACTTCACACAATCAAAGCACCATAACACACTAAAGCCCCCCTCCCTACCACCTAGCCCACCCTTCCTAACCCCCAATGACCATGCCCCCTCCCCACCACCTACCCCACCCTTCCTAACCCCCAATGACCATGCCCCCTCCCCACCACCTAGCCCACCCTTCCTAACCCCCAATGACCATGCCCCCTCCCCACCACCTAGCCCACCCTTCCTAACCCCCAATGACCATGCCCCTCACCACCACCTAGCCCACACTTCCTAACCCCCAATGACCATGCCCCCTCCCCACCACCTAGCCCACCCTTCCTAACCCCCACCGAAAAACAACTCACCGCCTCACAGCCAAGCAAACACCAGCTGGCTTTCTTTCCCTCACCAACGGCGCCTGAAGGTCCCGACTGGAGTTTCCCCTTTAACATCAGTGGGTGGGGGGTTGCAATCCCCCTCTCCGCTGGCTACCCTAGGGTTGGGAGGTTTGTGGGGAGAAAAGGGGTATATTGCCCCAACACTTCTGGACCCAGGAGACCAGGCAGAGTGGATCGATTCCCCCCTCCTTAAAACAACTCCGTCTTTTCTTCTCTTTAAAAACGGAGTTGTTTTAAGGAGGGGGGGAATCGATCCACTCTGCCTGGTCTCCTGGGTCCAGAAGTGTTGGGGCAATATACCCCTTTTGTCCCCACAAACCTCCCAACCCCAGGGGAGCCAGTGGAGAGGGGGGTCGCAACCCCCCACCCACTGATATTAAAGGGGAAACCCCGATCTACTTTCACGACTCCACACAAACAAAGCACCATAACACAATAAAGCCCCCCTCCCTACCACCTAGCCCACCCTTCCTAACCCCGAACGACCACACCCCCCTCCCCACCACCTAGCCCACCCTTCCTAACCCCCAATGACCATGCCCCCCTCCCCACCACCTAACCCACTCTTCCTAACCCCCAATGACCACACACCCCTCCCCACCACCTAGCCCACCCTTCCTAACCCCCAATGACCATGCCCCCCTCCCCACCACCTAACCCACTCTTCCTAACCCCCAATGACCACGCCCCCCTCCCCACCACCTAGCCCACCCTTCCTAACCCCCAACGACCATGCCCCCCTCCCCACCACCTAACCCACCCTTCCTAACCCCCAATGACCATGCCCCTCTCCCCACCACCTAGCCCACCCTTCCTAACCCCCAATGACCATGTCCCTTCCCCACCACCAAATAAATAAATAATTTTTAAAAAATTACTAAAAACAGTCAAACACATCCAAAAATACACAAAAACAAAAACACCAAAAGCAATACGAAGTAAACAAAGACACAATCAAAAACAAAACAAACAGACAAAAATACAAATTGCAACCCCCCCCCCGCCCACACACACACACACACACACACACACACACAAAAGAAAGAAAACAAGCAAACTTACCAAAAGATTGCTACCTCCACCAGGACTGGAAAAGAAATGAATAAAGAAAGAGACTACTTACCAGAAGAAGCTCCACCCAGAGGCCAGGAGAGAAAAAACAGTCAAAATACAATAACCCCTACCAGCACCACCTGCTGGCCACAATAGTAAAAACAATTCAAAAACACACAACAGCTCCAAATAAAAGGCCACAAGAGTAAAAACAAATCAAAAACATAACACAAATTCACAATTTTACACAAAAGGTCACACCAATAAAAAGTCAAAAAAATTACACTAAAACACACTTTAACACAAATCACAAACATATGTCAATAAAATACAATAGAAACTTTTAAAAATCCTGTGCTGAGTTATAACTCAAATTTAAACTCAAAACATCTAAACACATTTTAAAAACATTGAATGTAAAAAACATTTACTTTTACATTATTAAAATTATTACCTACGGTACAACTAATTAAAAAATTCAAAAAACTAAAACATTATTCGCTTACATAAAACAATTTGAAAAAATTATATCATACTTTCTTCTTTTATTAATCCTCAAAAAAACCCAAAAAAGCAGATCACAGTTAATAACAGCCAAGCCAATTTTTTAAACATAAATAAACATTTAAAAAATTAAAATTACAGACTAAGCAATTTTTAAAAAACATTAACACAATTTAACCTTCCAACACAATGTAAAACTATTGCAAAAATAAAATTGGTTCATTTTTTATTAAAACACACGGGGGGAAAAGCCCGGCAACGCCGGGTAACCCTTGCTAGTGTTCTTATAAAAGGGAAAGAGAGAGAGAGAGAAGGAAAGAGAGAAAGAGAAGGAAAGAAAGAGAGAGAGAGGGAAGGAAAGAGAGAATGAAAAAGAAGGAAAGCCAGAGAGATAGAGAGAGAGAAGGAAAGAGAGAGAAGGAAAGAGAGAAAGTGAAGAAAAGAAAGAAAGAAGGAAAGAAGGAAATTCAGAATGAGAGAGGAGAGAGAGAAGGAAAGAGAGAGAAAGGAGAGAGAGAAGGAAAGAGGGAAAGAGAGAAAGTGAAGAAAAGAGAAAAAGTGAAGAAAAGAGAAAGAAGGAAAGTCAGAGAGAGAGAGATAGAAGGAAAGAAAGAGAAGGAAAGAGAGAAAGAGAAAGAAGGAAAGCGAGAGAGAGAGAGAGAGAGAAGGAAAAAAAGAGATTCCCCCTTGTAGCTTTTATTTATGCACTCACCCTCCATCTCATGCTTCACAGTGGTGAACCATGTGTTCACTTGCGTAAACTCATCTAACCACCCTCCCTTGCTTCAGATTACTAGCAGGTGATAAATAGCTATTGCTTTCCACTCTATTTCGCCAGGCACAGCTTCTTCCGTGCCCTCATGAGGTTTCTGACCTTTCAGTCAATGCCTTTTGCAGCCCCTCCGGGGCCTCCGGGGAGCAGTAATGGACTCGCGTTAATTGCCTGTTGAAGGACAGAAGCCGTTCCTCACTGGGCGATTGGTGATCCCCCTGGTGAATACAGCTGTCCTGGTCACTGGGAAGACAGATCTCCCGGCAGGCACACACATGCAAACACGCTGGGTCAATGCATCTTTCCTGAGCCGCATGTGCAGTAATCAATTGCCTAGGCTAGTACAGGCTCCTGCCCCGCAGAGTTGGTCCTGAGGGAGGGGAAGGGGGCAAGAAAGGAAGGTACATCCTAATCCTCTGGTGGTCTGCCATCATTTAGAGAAGGGGGACGGATGGGACCAGCCTGCAGCTCAAGCCATGGAGGGATCATTAAGCAGAAAACACAATGGGAAAAGAAGGAGACTTGGATTGCACATAGCTTTTCCTCAGGGGAACAAATTGCCACAACATCACCATCATCTTCCCATGAAATCTTCTGAAAGCAACCATTTTGGTGGGGAATTTTTGTTTGTTTGTGAATATGTTTATCCTGCTTTTCGTTAAAAAAAATCAAAGTGGCTAAGAGTCAAAATAGATTGCAGAACTGTCTGGCTATTGTAATGTGTGGTGATGATTTTTATTGGGAGTTTTATTAAGTGTAATTTTTAACTTTTGATTGTTATATGGCTGGTTTTATGATGTTAGCTGCCCTGTGTAGGGATAATTTTTTCCCCCCTAGAGGGGCGGGATACATGTGTAAATAATAAATAAATAATAAAATAAATAGCAAAGGTAAAACTTACCCTTGCTTGAAAGCCAGTCGTATCCGACTCTAGGGTTCAGTGCTCATCTATGCTGTCTGCTTCTGCAGACGTTTCCGTGGTCATGTGGCAGGCATGACTAGACACCTGTTATGTATGTAATACTATGCCTTTAAGATGGAATGCAACAATGTAACCCAATGTATTGCAACAGTTACAATGAGCTACCGCTGCCTCTAGATGGTATCGAGAGGCAGCTGATAGCGATCCACACACATGATACGAGTTAACCAATTACAGCCAGCCACGGGAACTATTCCCGCCACAGGTAAACCTGATGAAGAATGCCGTGCATCACAATGATGTCACGAATACAGTAACCAATGAACAACCGTGTAACCAATTTCAAATGTACCATGCTGTATAAAAGGAGCTGCGTCTCCGCCATTACCTCATGTTCAGATTGCCTACTCTACAATAAACATGTGTTTGGCCTTATGAATGCTGCCTACCGTGTATCAATCTGCAAACATCAAAACACCAGAGTGCACGGAACGCTGTTTACCTTCCCGCCGAAGCATTACCTATTTATCCACTTGCAATTTCAAAAGGCCTTGGGTCCTCCCAAAAGTCTGGCTCTTGGGCTTTAAACAGAGATGAGATCTGAACCCTAGAGTCAGATATGACTGGCTTTCGAGCAAGGGAAACCTTTCCCTTTAAAGATGCATAGGAATGTGCCAGTAGAATATTTTGGATTTATTTTCTTTGGGGGAGAAAAGCAACGAGGTGGTTTCATCATGGCCTGCCATTTTTACGTTTTATGCATCTGAGACAAAGCAGGGAGAGAGAGAGAGAGAGGCTTAGCACACCAGGAAACAGTCACTGGTTGCCAAGGTAACACCCAACAAATCTCGATGATAATATATGTGGTGATGCTTACCGTGGGACACCACCAGAGAGGTAGTTTATGTGAGCTAATTGGCTCTAGGTCTGCACTTAGAGATATATTAAAGAAATGTTCCTGTATTTATTAGCTTGCTTCCACAGACCCTTCAGCTCCCTCCCCATTTTTGCAAGCCAAGGATATGTAACCTGAGGCAGAATTTAAATTTGAGCCGAGGAGAATGTTGGGCTTGTTTTGCCAGTTTATGAAGCAATTAAGTATTCTAGACTGACGGAGAATCGGCTTTTGTTCCCCACCACCACCACCACCACCTTTGCTTTCTCCTTCTACTAGTGAAATTAAATAAACTGGATGGGTAGTGTCATGAAAATGGAAATAGGGCCAGAATAGGGAGCTATGTTCACATGGTTTTTGTAGCATCCCATAATTAAAAGGTGGCATGGACCTGGAGGCTTTCCAGACAAGTGGACAAAATACATTTTAAACAGCCTCAAAAAGGCCGCAAAAAAACCTAGATTTTTTTTTTACAGGGTCCAGCAATACAGTAGGGATTTGGGCTATACAGGCTCTCACTGCTTAACCAAGAAAGAGTGAAAGAACAAGAAATGAAAGAAAAGATAGGAGGGATTGAGGGAAATTGCATGCTGTCTTTGCAGTTTTGATTTAATCATTAGGAACAACAGCAAAATCAATCAATCAATCAATTAATCAATCTAATGTCAGCTTAGGAAGGCTAGTTAAGAACACTTTCCCTTCCTTTGTGTACTAGTTGCTGGAGTAATTTTAATTTAATTTAATTTAATTTAATTTAATTTAATTTAATTTAATTTAATTTAATTTAATTTAATTTAATATAATTTAATTTAATTTAATTTAATTTAATTTAATTTAATTTAATTTTCGCACTTGTATGCCGCCCAGTCAGGAAACCCAACTCAGAGCGGCTCACATGATAATTAAACAATATACACGGTAAATACACAATAATATAATGTACAACATTCAGTCTACAAAAACAGCACGTAATAATATACAACAATACAATACTATAATATAATGATAAAGTCACAACCACATAGAAAAGTTCACAAACAAACAACAAAGTCCGGGGGTGGAGCGGGAGGTGTCCTCAGCCTCAAGGCAGGACCATCTTCTGCCGCTCGAGTAAAATAATAGAGTACAAAATATAATAGAATACAGTAACATATAACAACAATACATAAGTCACAATGTCATGTCATCGTAAAAACAATATACATCATAAAAGTGCAGAGAGAAAAGCATTTCAAAGCCTAACAGAGACGTTAAAAAGCAGCGGCGAATCTCTTGAAGCCACCGAGCCCCGGCAGCTGTGGCCACATCTCCCTCCAGCAAGGTCGGGCTGAGGGTAGGTGCCCAGCGGCAGCAGTGGCAAAGCTCTTAAAGATGCCGAGCCCTGGCAGCTGTGGCCACTTCTCCCTCTGGCCAGGGCAGGCTGATGACAGTCATCCAGCGGCGGTGGCAAAGCTCTTGAAGCTGCCAAGCCCCGGCAGCTGTGGCCATTTCTCCCTCCAGCCAGGGCGGGCTGAGGGCAAGTGTCCGGCGGTAGCGGCAGCAAGACTCTTGAAGCCACAGAGCCCCGGCAGCTGTTGCCATTTCTCCCTCCGGCCAGGGCGGGCTGAGGGCAGGTGTTCAGCAGCAGCAGTGGCGAAGCTCTTGAAGCCGCCAAGCCCCGGCAACTGTGGCCACTTCTCCCTCTGGTAAAGGTCACCCTTGCTCGAAAGCCATTATGCAGGAATCACTTTCCCCCCTGTAAATCAGGGAGTAGAGTGGGAGATTATATAATTTAACCATGAAGACTTCTGGTTACCATTAAAGTTAATGGGAATTTCAGAAGTGAATTCCTCTTGTCTACCCAAAACTGTGGTTTGGACTGCCTCAAGTATATATTTCATTTATATGTAACAAGTGAATAACAGGGCTAAGCCCTGCTACCTCTTTAACATGGATCCCTGCAGGGCTGCAAATTGTAGAATACAGGATTGCTAACAAATTAGAAACACAAAAGAGTCCATGCTACTTGATGGATAAAAATTCAAGAGGTTCATCAATCTTTTTTAAAACGCTCAGATGTCTGTAATGACATGCCACAAACTCAGTTCTTCGTATTAATTCTTAAATACTTTTCATCATTTAGAAATTCCAAGTGATACCTCACCCAAGAAGAGACGTCAGCTGCTATATTTATTCTTTGTATGGAGGGAATTTTTTTTATCAACTGATACTGAGCATTTCTATAGCTTCTGCATCTTATCACAAGTATAATAAAACCATGCTGATTTATCTCAATTCAGTAGTAACCCTTCATCTATCCATTACCAACATTTATTCTTCTTCTTTAAAGTTTTTACCACCATATTGTGTTCCACCGCCCAGAGTGGAAAATATCTTAGATGGGGGGTGGGTGGGTGGGGTGTATGAAAATGCAATAAATAAATATACATTATTTATTGGAACTGCAGTGACTTAATGATTGGAAGGTTGGCAGGACAGCAATTTGAGACCTGAGTGCTGCACAATGGAGTGAGCTCCTATTTCTGTCCCAGCTTCTGCCAAACTAACAATTCAAAGACAAGACATTGCTAGTAGATAAATAGGTACTGATTTGATTGGAAATATAACAGCATTCCTTGTACTCCAACATCTAATCATGCCTGCCACATAGCTATGGAAATGTCTGCAGATGCACTCAACACTGGCTCTTTGGTTGTAAACACCCTAAAGTCACACCCTAAAGTCCAATATTACTGGCTTTTGAGCAAGGAGACCTGCTTATTTAACTTATATACAGAGCACATAATACACAATAATGCAGGGCTGGACGAATCACAAGTTGGAATTAAAATTTCTGGGAGAATCATCAACAATTTGAGATATGCAGATGATACTACCGTTATGTCAGAAAGTGAGTAAGACCTAAAGAAACTCTAAAAATCACTCAAACAGCTGAAGGACTTTGAAAATGAAAAAAAAATCATAAAAAGAAAATCTGTGGCTCTAACATAATGCCTTCAAGTCAGCATCTTAACCACTTGAGCCACAAGGCAGGTAATAAGTCAGTTTGATAAATAATGTTTCCTCCTTGTTCTGAAGACCCAAAGGGGGTTGTATGCCTCTGGCTTTACTAGTTAATTTATGAACGGAGAGGTCCTGAAGAAAGTATTAGCAGGAACCCTGAATAAACTGACAAACCCATGTTGAAAGAACAAACCTAGGAAGCTATGAGAGCAGACTGTCTAGTGCAGGAAACATGTTCTGCCTTACCCATCTTGACAAGGTATTGAATAAATACTGGAGGACGACTCATTGCCAGTTTCTACCAGATATGAGGAAAATATGGCCCTTCAGAAGTTCCTAATGCACATAGTTGAATTTTTTTAGAATAGTAGCCATGTTAGTCTGTGTTTCAGGCACATCAGAGAATAAACAAAACAAAAACGCTATAGCGCTTTAAAGACTAACTGTTATATTTTAAACGTGAACTTTCCTGGATCAAGTCTACTTTGTTCTTGGTTTTGTTTTTTATGCACATAGGTGATAAAGAGTTATGGAAGTTATTGATCTTTTCCAAAGAATCTCCAGGTCAAATAGCACTGAGGAAGAAACTGTTTCTAAAGCCGATGGAACTTTTTCAGGGAAATAATGGCTTAATCTTATGAAAACAAAATAGCATTTAGCTGGAACAGGCAGATAATTCTCAAGGTCATAGCAAGATGGAGTGAAAATCTCATCTTTTCCTCACCAATTTGGGGTGAGTTGCAAATACCAACTTCATAAATGCAGCAGGAGAGAAAACATCCAGGTTTCCCTGTTCATACCCACTGAGCCTCATGATCAGCACTCTTCGCAGCAAGTGATATTAGCATTTTTCTAAAACCATCATACTTATATATTTAATGTGAAATACAATTACAGTATATACTCAAGTATAAGCCGGGTTTTTTTGCCCCCAAAAGGGTACAAGGCTTATACTCGGATCAACAACCACAAGGGTCCTAAGACTGTGTCAGATTGAGATGTGCTGGCAATTTGATTAATTTTACCATATTTTCATGTATTTTTATTATTTATTTATTTATTTATTTATTTATTTATTTAGGAGATTTCTACCCCGCCTTCCTCATCCAAGGATGACCCAAGGCAGCTTACAAAAAAGTGAAACTCATTTATTGAAACTCACTAGCAGCTGCTGCATTTCCCACCCTCAGTTTATACTCAGGCCAATCTGTTTTCCTGGTTTTCATGTCAAAATTAGGTACCACGGCTTATATTCGGGTCGGCTTACATTTGAGTATACACGGTAATGCCTTATTTCATCCCATTTGAATTTGAATTGCCCAGCATGGCTGGTACTCCAGACTAGATTAGGTCTTTTAATTGCAAAATCACCCTGCTAGTTTGGGCGTAGGATGAAATGATAGTTGTGCCCAGAAGTGTATCAGTAAATTTTGAACTGCAGATGGTTCCTTTTCCTTGGAAAAAATGAATCATTTATAAATAATGCCATTTTTAACTAGTTGCTCCCAAGCTGTGGCTAGGTTATTGTTTTTCATTGCAAATTATTTCATGGATAACTGAAAGAGATGTAGGTTCCAATCGTGGATATATTTAAATTTTAAGAAGGTTCACAGTGCTTGCATTGTAGAAGCTGAATGTTTGATCTCATCAGATAGTTACCCAAACTGTCGTGCTATTGACTGGCTTGGAAAAGCATCAGACTGGATAATGTGTTGAATAATGTAGGCATCTGTTCTGTTTTGCTCTGTTGTTTATAATATATTCATGGAACTGGAGGCTTTTATGTTATTTCTCAGCAGTGGCCGCAGCTGATGAGATGTTCTGCTACTATAATGAATCTGGAGAAATCAGAGAGAAAATGCATCCATTCATTTTCCCAGGTGTTTCAGATCATAAACACAATACATCTATACTGAAGCATTAGCCCGCTTCAGGTGTTCTCTTCCAGGTGCTCTCACCATGTGCTGAGGGAGAAAGGGAGCTGTGCATGATACACCCCCCTATATTTTTTTTAACATAGGGACCATTCAATAATTATGTGGTCCTCAAGGGGGGGGAGGGGGTATGCCATCTGAATTATGGGGAATTATGTGTGTGTGTGGGGGGGGGTCAGGTCAAGGATTACGTAATCCATTTGGAGCTGTTGTGGTTTCGAAACATAGCACTTTTTAAGGTTTAAAAATGATCTCTGGGAATTTTGATCCAATTTGAGATTATTGAATCCTCACCGATATGTTCTGCATTAGGCACCAATAGTGAAAAGCTCTAAAAATTAGAGTTTCAATACAAAAGCTCTGGATTACATAATTTTAAAGGGGGAGGGGTTAAGCGAAAATTACGGTCGGATTACATGGGAGGGGTCAATTTCCCCCCAAAAATGGATCATGTAATTGTTGAATGGCCCCACGGTTGTAATCAAATTAGATGTGTCACTCTTATTAACAGTTAATGTATTAACCTTTCCCCATTTCATTTCCTCTTTCTGCAGATGAGGCATGTCTGTTTGTTTGTTTGTTCATAAGAACATAAAAACATAAGAACAGCCTTGCTGGAACAGGCCACAGCCCATCCAGTCCAGCATTCTGTCTCACACAGTGGCTCACCATTTCCTTCAGGGTATTCCCAAGGAGATGCCTTCACCTGCTTAGGATTCCCTGGAAATGGCATTGAGAGATATTCTGCCTATCTCTCCAACCCGGAGGTTGTCCTTAGGTATCCATAATTATAGACATATATACCCTTGTCCTCCATGAACTTGTCTAATCCTTTCTTAAAGCTGTCAAGATGTGGGAAGGCATCTGGTTTCCGTCTTCCTGTCTGCCTTCACATTGTGTAAACAAAGACCTCTTTGTCTGCATGAGAGATAACACTGGATTTTGGGCATGCGTAGAATATGAGAAGAATTCTCCTTTCTTCTCCTTATTTGGGCTCTGACACTTCTGATTGGCTGTATGCCCTAAGTTTTGTTTCTGTTAAGTTTCGTTTCTGGTATACTCTGCTTGCTTAAGTTTCGTTTCTGAGATACTCTGCTGGAATAAAGAGAAGCCATTAGTATCCTTTGTTCAGCCAAAAGACCAGAGTGTGTGTTTTGCTTTCTCTCTATCTCTGTTTCCTATTTACTCCGTCTAATGAAGCTGGACTCCGTTAGACCTTTTAACTCTCTATCTTAAAAGATCTGATGATATAAACTGCTGCTTCATGAGACTGATTGAGACATGAATCAGATTTCTACAAGTGGCGCTCCGTGTGACGCTTTGAACTACAATGAGAGAGCCTTCTTTGAACTCTGCTTCAGCATTTAGCACCTAATTATCACCTCATCGACCGGAAGGTCTCATTCACCTACGACCAGAGGAAAGGTCATTCGAGCGCTCGATTCATCCAATTCTACATTGGGTCCCACATTAGGTGAGTGAAAATGGGGTGTATGCTGGCGTCGCAAATGAATGAACTTTGTAAAGATATCTCAGATCTTTTGCATATGAATGGACGAAAGGCTGATGAGAAGGAGATACAAAAGCTAGTCAAAGCTATAGGGAAAATCAGTCCTTGGGTTAAATATGATGCATGCTTGGACTTACAACAGTGGAAACAGATTGGGAGAGAAATGCAGAAGCATGAGAGAATTTTTGTATCAGTTCAATCTACGTGGGAGGAAGTTAGAGACTGCCTTCAGAGACTCACTCCAAAGAATATTCTGTTGTCTCAGGGGCTTGCTGGCCCCCTCCCACAGCTTTTGCCTCCAGCCAAAGGGGGGGCTATGGCAACTGCCCCTCCATCATATGAGAAACAACAGCCCCCTGATGGGGGTGGAGGTGGAAATGGAGATGGGACATTATATCCTGCCTTGCAGCAATCAAGCACTTTTAGCCCTACAAAAGACCTGTTCTCTGCTGCAATACTGCCTGCCGAGTCTAGAAAACAACTAGTGCCAGCTGATGGGGAACAAATGGTGGGGACCTCATCACAGATTGAAGCTATTAATGCATGCAGAGTGGCAGGAAGCAAGAAGTGTGGTTCAAAGAGCATAGGGGATCTCAGCCCCCCCGTGAAGCAACCCTCATCACAAAAGCAGGAGAAGCTGAGTAGTAAACTTGATACCTCACGTTTGGGCAGGAAGATCCTGCAGAAATGGAAGGATGGCCCAAAGGAGGAATGCACAAAACCCAAGACCAGAAAGGGGTGCAAGTACAAACTAACAGATGCAGTTTGTCATAAAGTTGAGATTCAGAAGCTGCAGATGAAAGAAATGCAGAGGAAAAGGGGCGTGGATCCGTCCTGTATGGACAGCAGGCTGTTGCAAAAATACAAGGAGGGAGAAGACATACAGTTTTTGGCTGATTTTGAACTGCCCAACCCTCAAACAAAGAGATCCAGAGTGAGCTGTCCCAAGTTTCAGCATCAGGATTGCAGGAAAAGCAACTTGGACTTCCCTGTGATTTTCTTCTGTGTGAAATTACTTGCAACTTCTGGAGAAGTCTTTGTGCTTTCACACCTCTTCGCCTGCCTTAATGCAGATGGGTGTGGCTGGAGCATGAAGGAATGTGTGTTTGCCAGAAAAGCTGAAAAGGGGGGTTGTGTGGGATTGTCTTGTGAATTCAGTGAGACTTAATTTATGGCTTAATTTCAACCTTTGCCATGCCAAGAACTGTGCTGGAGAGAAGAGAGTGTTTAAGGAAGCTTCAATCAAGATTTGGACTTTTAATTTGGACATTTTAATTGGACTAAAAAGAAAAAAAGTTTGTGTGGACTTTAAAGAAGAATTGGCTTTGTTTGCATTATAAAACCTGACAGCCTTTTTAAAGAAATTGTCTACCTGCTCAGGCTATGAGTGTGAAATGCTTTAATGAGATTTGTACTGTATTTGAGTTACCATGCTATGCTGATTATAAGTTATTGAATGCTTCTTTCATTTACACCAGTGGGAGAAGAAGAAATTTAATGCCTTACTCATGTAATTGGGGAAGTGAGAAATGCTTTCTAAAATGCAACCAGACCTCCTTCATGTAAGGAAGAAAAGAAATGTTCATGTTTTGTTCATGCTTAAATGTTTTGCTTATTCTCTTGCAGGAGAAAGACCTGTCTTTGCTTATGTTATGTATTGCCTTATGAAACTGCATATCTCAAGGTACCTTCAGAAGTACATGGAAGAGTTGTCAGTACCCTACACATGTATATGGGTTTGTGATATTGCATTTGTGTTATACATCAGGCATGTTTCATGTTTAGTTACATGGTACTAGTAATAACAGGGCATGCTCCTGTTTCTTAGGGGAGTGTCTTCCTAAGCCATTGGTCATTTATTGGCAACAAGGGAATCCTGAGTGGAAGGATTCCTGCTCGAGCGATCCGCCCATGGAGAGAGAAGAAGGTTACTCGGCTCCAGGATGGTGGTTCACCAGTAGACTAAATTTGCTGACATTTGTTCTTTTCTTTCTTACTGTGCTTCCAGCTGTGAGAACAATACCTCATGGGGGCAACCCCAACTTTTGGCTTCATCATGCTAACTATATGTTTGAGGTTCATGGTAAGAATGCAACGTTATACTATGAGCATCCACTGGCCGTGTCTCAAATGGCCTTTCTTCCGGCATTGTTCAACACGCCAGAGTTGGTTATTGGACATTTGCAACATGTTGATAGGTCTACGCTCTTCTCTAATCCTCCAGAACAATTTAACAACACCCGCTGGCGAAGCATGACATTCAAGAAATACACTAAAGGACTTTGTTTCTGTTGTCATAGTTCTGGAGTTTGGAATAGTAAATGGAAGTACTGGACTCAAGCACAAAGGGTTTTGAGGAATGTAGGCAATTATACGGGTTGTGATGATTATTTTTGGTTATGGGGTAGTTATAACAGTTCTTATAAGCTTAATTATACCTTGTTTAACACTACTATTGAAGATATATATGATGTGTTTCCTATGTTTACTCCTGATTATTCTGCTATAGATAGTGGTTTGATTTGCAATGGATGGCAAATCAAGGATCCTAACAGGTGGTTCTTTTTTAATGGAGTTGCCACGAATTTCCATCCAGGACAATATCAATGTGCAGCATGGGGTTATTTTACCTTACCTGTACGAGTGCAAATGCCGCTTCGGGCAGATGCACGGCGCCGGAGAGCTACTGCCGGCCCGATGGGTTCTGGTTGCAATGATGAAGTGATAATCGATGTTCAGCTTTCTGATGGTAGCTCCTGGGGGAGAGCTATAGGGAGTGCTATCACTGGAGCACTCACATTGGGATCATACCCAGGTGTCATTTCCCAGGAGAATAGAAGGTCCATTTTGGGACTCACCTGTAGGCTGGAGAAATCAATCAACGCCACAGGGAGGGTCATACGGGATCTTCAAATGGAAATCACTGAGCTTCATCAAGACCAAATGCAGGACAGACTGGCCATAGATTACCTGTTAGCAAAATCCGGAGGATTTTGTAAACTGGTCGGGAACCAGGGATGTCGGGTAAAATTCCAGGATCTGAACAATACTATTGAGAAAGAACTTCAGAATTTACAGGAGAGCATTACTAACAATTTACGCACTGATGTTAATCTCTTTGATTGGGTGACTTCTTGGTTGCCTGATTTATCTGTCCTTAGACTAGTTTTCTTTTATGGGTTCATTATTGTTATCTGCCTTATATCTTTGTGTTTTTGCATTAATAGTATTCCTAACCTTGTTTCTATGTGTAACGCATGTCCACTGCGTAGAAGGGAGACATCGAGTTTTGCACGACGGCAATTGTACTCAATGAGGTATCATCCTCCGGAACAAGGTACCAGGAGTCAGGAGGGGTACGATGTCCAGGAGGACAGTGATGATGTATATGGAGGAGTAGTTATGGAGTATGATGACATGCAGGGGTATGATTAGCCGTCCCTCTCTCAAATTTTAATGAAAAAGGAGGACATGTGGGAAGGCATCTGGTTTCCGTCTTCCTGTCTGCCTTCACATTGTGTAAACAAAGACCTCTTTGTCTGCATGAGAGATAACACTGGATTTTGGGCATGCGTAGAATATGAGAAGAATTCTCCTTTCTTCTCCTTATTTGGGCTCTGACACTTCTGATTGGCTGTATGCCCTAAGTTTTGTTTCTGTTAAGTTTCGTTTCTGGTATACTCTGCTTGCTTAAGTTTCGTTTCTGAGATACTCTGCTTGAATAAAGAGAAGCCATTAGTATCCTTTGTTCAGCCAAAAGACCAGAGTGTGTGTTTTGCTTTCTCTCTATCTCTGTTTCCTATTTACTCCATCTAATGAAGCTGGACTCCGTTAGACCTTTTAACTCTCTATCTTAAAAGATCTGATGATATAAACTGCTGCTTCATGAGACTGATTGAGACATGAATCAGATTTCTACATCAAGACTGACAGCTGTCACCACTTCTTCTGGCAGGGAGTTCCATAGACCAGTAATCCTCTGGGTGAAAAAGTACTTTCTCTTATTTGTTTGAGAACTAGTACCCAAAAGTTTCATGGAGTGTCCCCTAGTTCTAGTGTTATGCGATAGGGAAAACAGTTTTTCCTTATCTATTTTGTCTACACCGTGCATGATTTTATAAACTTCAATCAGGTCACCTCTTAGACACCGTCGTTCAAGAGTGAAAAGGCCCAACCGTTGCAGCCTCAGATGGTAAGGAAGGTGTTCCAGTCCCCTAATCATTCTGGTTGCCCTCCTCTGCACTTTCTCCAACTCCATAATATCCTTCTGGAGGTATGGCGACCAGAACTGTACACAGTATTCCAGATGGGGCCTCACCATAGATTTATAAAGAGGCAAAATGACACTTGCTGACTTATTTTCTATACCCTTCCTAATGATCCCTAGCATTGAGTTTGCTTTTTTCACTGCTGAGGCACACTGGGTTGACACCTTCATTGAGTTGTCCACCAGGACACCAAGGTCCCTTTCCTGGTTTGTCGCAGAGAGTTCAGACCCCATCAGTTTATAAGTGTAATTGGGGTTTTTTTGCCCCAATTGTTCGTTCATTCATTTGTTCGTTCATGTCAGAGGCATCACCAACATATAATTAATATATCTAAAACAAAAAGGAATTAAAAGGGCTAGGTGACATCAGCAGCATTTCCTCTTGCCAACATGAGGTCCTCCTCCGTGCATGTTGAAGGACATTGTATGCATTCTATCATATGGGAAATAGTTTGTTCTTCTCCGCATTCACACAGGCTGTCATCTACAGGAAAACCCCACTTTCTCAGGTTAGCCCTTGATCTTCCTACCCCTGCATGCAGTCTATTTAAAGCTTTCCACATCAGCCATGGTTGTTCTTGGCCAGGCAGTAGAGAGTCATGAGGTCCTGCTCAGTTATCTGGTAGCTCCATGCTCGCCTTCCATAGTTCTAAGGTGGTCTGTGGGGGCTGGTTGTTCAGAGGGGCAGAGGTTCTGAGGAAGCTATGCCTTGATTTCAGTTTCTGCTTTGGTGGTTGGTGATTGAATAGCAGGTGTGTTTCCGAGGATCTTGCTTTTACCCACTCATTCTGAGCAGCACTTTCTTGGCAAAATTTTAGTCTTGGAGAAAGAAAACAACAGAAAATAACTTATATATTGAGGTTTTTAATCTTTCTTCTCTCTGCGTACCTAACAGAAATAATATCATTTACAATCAAGGAAGCAAACATTTAAGTTTAAATTGTGTATATTGCTTCATATTTATAAAGATATTTCTCCAGTTTAGTCTTTGATTCCAAGTCAAATCGGCCTGGGTTGTTTCCAGAAGTGTCAAAAAGGGTGGTGACATGGTATGATTTATACCATGTGCTTTAGGCCCATCCAAGATGGAGATTTCAATGCAGGGGAGACCCCTTTCTCACATACCAAAGGCATTGGAATGTGTAAGCCTACTGGCCTCATGGGTTGAGAAAAATGAAACCTAATGTGTTATGGACATGTCATGTTGTGAGATCATTAATTGGAATCCTTTACGGGAATGGCTATCTTCTCCCTGAGGGAGAAGATAAAACCCGAAGGTGGAGGCCAGGAGACTCACACTCTCTTGGACGCTACGCTTTGAACTGCAATCATGTACTGTAGCTAATTTAGACAGAGGGGAGGCCAATGGGCTTAAAAGGCAGCTCTCTTTATATGATATGCTTTCTGAACTTTTGATGAACTTTATTCTGAACTTTACTTTGATTTCAATATATAGTGGAACCCCATATAGCGATTTTAATCCGTTCCACGGAGTTGATTGCTATGCAGTTTTCGTCGTTGTACGATCTTCCCTATGGGAAAATCCATACAACAATTTTCCTTATGGGAAAAAAACGTACAACGATATTTGGTGCTAAGTGGTTTTTCCCATTGGAAAATTGTTGTACAGATTTTCCCATAGGAACGATCATTATACGGAACGGCTTTCCCCCCTCCAAGCCTCATTGCTATGCGATTTCATTGCTGTATGGGGCGATTGCTATACGGGGTTCTACTGTACTTTTAAAATGCCTGAAGAGGCCTGGAGTGATCACTTGGCTCAACGCTACCTTATTTACACTAATCTAGAGTCCTAGGTTGCTCAGCCAGGGGGCGGCAGCTCAGAAGCATGAAGGGCTTACTCTTGAGTAAAATCCTTTATTTTTAAATTTTTAAAGGGTTGCTGCAGATCTCTAATGATTGCACATTACAGTGGAACCCCGTATAACGAACACTTCGTATAACAAAAAATTCATACAACGAAGCATTTTTGTGCCATTGGCGAAACCCCGCATAATGACTAGACACCAGAGTGCACGGGGTTTTGGTTAAGCAAGGTATACCTCGCCTAATGAAACACTATATAATGAACATTTTTCCATTATGCGGGGTATCGCCAATAGTGCTTCGCATCACAAACAAAATTGTATAGCGAAGAGCCCCGTGGAACAGAGGTTTTTTTGTTGTTGTTATACAGGGTTCTACTATATCTTAAATAAGGTGTGGACTCCAAATGAACCGAACAGTCTTAGTGGGATAGGTGGAAGGAGGCATAGTCTGATTTAATGGAGTTCCATTGTAATATTTCCTCTTTGTTTATCTCTTCTGTTTAAAGTTGTATTAAATATTAATACAATGCAGAGTGTCAGGTGGCAGTTATCTTACCTGACTCCCTAAAGGGGCCAATGGCTGTGGATGGATGAGCGCCTTTAGGTGGGGTGACAGTCACCCTCAGTGGAGGAAATGCCACTGGAAACCATCATGTTGGACCCAATGGCAAAATGAGCGTAGGAGGAACTCTGATTCCCAACTGTCATGGAAGTGGAAGAGACCATAAAAGATGGACTGGCTGTGAAGGCACACCTTGTCCATATCCTCAAGGCTGCGGTGGTCCATTGCGGTCCCGGTGTAAAATCCTGCATGTCGCGCTTCATGTGTGCCGTGGGTGATGTCTCCATGATCATAGTGTGTGGGTCACTTCATGGCAAGATGGGTTCCACCTTAAACAAATTCACGCCAATGACATTTTTCCTGCTGCAGGGGAAAAAATGCATTCTCCGATACGAGTTGCAGTCGACAACAACGATATATTAATAGGAGTTTTGGAAGTGTCAGAAATACTTGTGCTTCTTCGCCTTGTCCTCCAAAATGGCTCCCTGTCTTCTTGTTCTTTTATGTGCTCGGAAAGTGACAGCTCAGAGTATGACAAAGAGCCAGAACGTTGGAAATGAGCCATGACATACCGAGATGATTGGCCAATTAGCATGCTGTCAGTACTGACACCTGAGTTCTGGTGTGTCTTGTTGTTTCATGTCCTTTCATTGTCAGGTAGCCTTATGCCTGTCAATTCACCTTATTTCTGAGTTTTCTGTGCACGAATGTGTGTGTATGCATTCATATACATTTTCCCCCAGCCCAGTAGTGCTATCTGCAGCTAATAATAAGTCTAGATGTTGAGGGAGAATGAATTAGGCTTGTTGTGCAAATGATGGATCCCAAGATGGTGTTGCTGGGTGAGGGAATGACATACAGAAAATCTGGCTGCCGGGCATCCCTCCCCTCTTTACTGTTTACTTTTCTTTCTCCTTTCCTAACGTCACAAATGTCTTCTCCCTGGGGATAACATCATCATTTGTGTTTTGTTGATGACTTATTTAGTTGAAACTGCCATGTGTCTTTTGGCATCTTATTTTATTTTTAAAAATTGCATCATATGTACAGCATCAGTTTTTATACACTTTAGAATCCATTTTGTGATATGCCAGAAGCTGCTTATTCTCAGTTGTATGTATAAATGATCATGACTTTCTGTGTTTCCACAATATTCCATGCCAAGATCCAACTATTTGTTACCCTTCAGCCACAAAACAGGAGTCGGCATTCCATACCCACTATGCACTCTCAGGCCTCTTAGTTGTTTTACAAAAAAATTGTAGTAGTAGTTACTTGTAGGAAATTAATCCCAAAAGATTAAAGTAAACCCCTGTAGAATCTTCCATGCTATATGAAATGGAATAAGCACATAATGCACAATGCAGGGATGAATGAATCACAATTTGGGATACTACCCTAATGGCACAAAGTGAGGAAAACCTGAAGAAGCTCCTGCTTAGGTTGGAAGAAGAGAGTACAAAAGCTGGCTTGAGACTGGACATCAAGAAAACCAAGATAATGGCCACAGGGCCTATATCAGTCCCTGGAGAATAGATGTGGAAGAAGTAGAAGCCATGACAGATTTTACTTTCCTAGGATCTAAGATCACTGCAGATGGAGATTGCAGCCATGAAATAAAAAGGTGACTTATTCTTAGGAGGCAAGCTATGAGAAACTTGGGGAACATAGTGAAAAGTAGAGACATCACATTGCGAACAAAAATTCACATAGTCAAAGCAATGGTATTCCCGGTGGTAATGTATGTTTGTGAGAGCTGGAGCATAAGGAAAGTTGAGCACAGAAGAATAGATGCCTTTGAAATGTGGTGTTGGAGGAGAGTTTTGAGAGTCCCCTGGACAGCGAGGAGGACAAATAGGTCAATCTTAGAAGAAATCAACCCTGACTGCTCCTTAGAAGGACAAATAGTAAAGATGAAACTAAAGTACTTTGGACATCAAATGAGAAGAGAGGATTCACTTGAGAAAGCCTTGATGCTGGGAAAGGTGGAGGGCAAAAGAAGAAGGGGGCAGAGATGGTATTGTAGATGCAATGGGCACAGAGCTGGGTGGGTTGAGGAGGAGGATGAACAACAGAGGTGCCTGGCGGGCAATGGTCCATGGGGTCGCAAAGGTTTGGAATCGACTGTGCAACTGAACAACAACAAGGGAAATCTATCTATATATTTTAGGCTGAAATCGATAGTGCAGTTCTGTTTATGTAACAGGGATGACATCAGCAGCGGTGGGCCAATAGGGGATGAACTGTATCCCCCTTAATATTTTCAGCAAATTGGGCTTCCCTTGCAAAGTAAGCTACAGCAGAAGCATCATTCCTGTGGTGGCACCAAGTATGCAAATATACTTGAAGCCCTCTCTCTCCTGGGAAAGAGGGTATTAAAGAGCCAAAGAGCCAATCGGCTTCAAGTATATTTGCATACAACATAAAGAGGATATTTCCGTGGTTTTGTCTTAAACACAGAGTTTAAAAAAATGAAATTGAGGCACAGAAGGCTAATGCAGTAGACAATTAACTGATATAAGTGTAAAAAAACAGTTCCATAAAAAATCACCATAATATGAAATGCTGTCACAGCAGAGAATGAGGGAAAAAAATTAAAACAGAATTATTACAGTAAGGCTGGCCTGCTGCCTTCTTCCCCATGAGGGGAAGCAGTTGTGATAAGGGGAGTCCCTAGGGGTGGTTTTTCTTCCACTAAGGGGAGCCCAACATTCCTCCTCTCTGGCTCTGGTATGAGGCACATACCTCATGAATAAAGATATAATAATACAATAATATATGGGAGATTTACACGCCCCCAGGATTTTTTTAAAAAATACGGGAGATTATTAAAAAATATGTGATGGTCGGGGGAGGAGGGCCAAATTATGGGGTTTTCCTGGGCAAAACAGGATATTTGACACCTATGGTTGGGATCGGTAACAACATTCCATGCGCTCTCGCATCTAGTCATGCCTGCCACATGACCACTGCACCAAAACATCTGTAGATACAGACAGTGCTGGCTGCTTGGCTGTAAACGGAGATGAGCACCAAACCCTAGAGTTAGATACAACTGGCTTTCGAGCAAGGGACACTTTTACCTTTATATTTATTGATGACATTAGCCTGATTCAATCATTATGTCTTAGGGTTATATCACTGTGGGAGGGAGTGGAACAGAGCTGCCATGTTCCCCACCAGCATTTCTTTACTCCCGTGAAAAACACTGTGTCATTAGAGGTGAGTTTCTCATTCCATTGGGTGCCTCCAGCCAAGGCAGAATCTTGAAAAATTACCGTATATACTTGACTATAAGTTGTCGTGAATATAAGTCGAGGTACGTAATTTGGACCTCTAAAACTAGGGAGATAGATTGACCCGAGTATAAGTCGGGGGTGGGAAATGCAGCAGCTGCTAGTGAGTTTCAATAATTAAAATACATGAAAATTAATTAATTTAGACATTTGCAAGGGTATGTTTTTGAATGTTTACATTGACCCGAGTATAAGTCAAGTCCCATTTTTGGACCTCATTTGGGGGGGCTAAAAACCCGACTTTTACTTGAGTATATACGGTACTGTTTAGAACCATACAGAAGCTTAGGGAAAGATGGTAGAAGGGGTGGGCCTAGCACACTCCCTTGATGGAAGAGAAGACCTGACTAGGGTTTGCTCCAGGGCCAGTACAGATACACGAAGTGGCTGTTGATTCCATTTTGAAAAGGGGATGACCACTTCGTTTTGAAACCTTCTCTTTGCAAACTCTCCATACTGCTTTCTCTTTTTTAGCCTGAAAACAATACTTCAGGCAAGAATAATGTAACCAGAAAATCTACCCTGGCCTAAGGGGGCACTTGGGCTTTTTCGTCTTGTTTCTTGTTGACTTTGATGAAAGCATAAAAGCCTAAAACTCGAGAGAGGGGTTCTCCAAGGCTCAAATGGCTGCTGCCTCTCCAATTGTGTGTATCATAATTCACCCCAACATGATACCCTTGCATTTAATCCATTTTATGCAAAGTGGGGTGTTTTCCCCCCTCTTTAAATTGGCCTCCTGTTATTGTTGTCTCTTCTCTTACCCTCCAACCCTTTTCAACTTTTCATACATTAGAGCAACTGGAGAATGATGGAGTCAAGTTTCTGTTATCATTAGCCTTCACAGCCAAGCCTTTAAACAATTACCCACCATCAAAATGCTCCCTGTAGAAAGTAAAAAGCACTAATCACAGGTAGTGATGGTGGGTGTGAAACACGGAACTCATACCAGCGATCCATAGGATAATAGGAGGATTCAAGGCATTTCCAGAAGGGCTCCTTTGTGAAGCTAGGCATGCCCCTGCTGAGCTGAAAGGACTATTTTGCTCAATTTGTCTAAAAGCCAGCTAGTTTGTATCATGGTCAGGGTGTGTGTATGTTAGCAATTCAGGTTGATTTAACCCTTTCCCATCTTGACTAAGTTTTCCAAAATAATAATTGAGGACTGATAGTATACAAGCTACCAAACATTTGCAGCTGAAGTACAGGGGTTCTCACCCTTTTCAAGCCAAGGGTGGGGCCACGCTCCCTCAGACAAATTCAGTGGCCGGACGACCAGTTTGCCCTGCCTGCCACACATGTCACTTCCGGGTGTGGTGGAGGTGGTGGAGGGCCACGTGAAATGGTGTCACAGGCCGCATCCAGCCTCTGGGCCATAGGTTGAGAACCCCTGCTCTAGTACAACATGGGGCAGCGCCAAGGGAACCTCCACCAGTCTTGGACACTTTTCCTAATAGTCTTTTAGCACAGTGTACTAGGCAGAGTGAAGTTTATGGGTAAAGGTTGTTGAAGAAGACGTTTTTGCTACCTAGTTACCCATATATACTCGAGTATAAGCTGCCATGAATATAAGCAGAGGTACCAAATTTTGACATGGAAACCCAGGAAGATAGATAGACCTGAGTATAAGCCGAGGGTGGGAAATGCAGCAGCAGTGAGTTTCAATAATCAAAACACCTGAAAATATGGTAAAATTAATTAAATTTTTGGCACATCTCAATCTGGCATGGTCTTGGAACCCTCATGGTCGTTGACCTGAGTATAAGCTGGATCCCCTTTTGGGGGCTTGTGGTTTCCCCATGCCCCAGTGGCATGGAACGGCCCGCGCAGAGGCCACTTCGGGGGAACGCTCCTTGAGCCGTGGGCTCTGCGGGCAGAGAAATTTAGGGGGGTGGATAAATGATAGGGTTTGATTCACCCAATTTCCTGACCTGACCAGCGGATCTGCTGAGAGAGCGAATAGCTAACCCAGTTACCCATTAGAATAATCACTCATCTCCAAGCTCAACTTTACCCCTGGTGTAAACAGATGCCATGTTTACCCCTGCCTAATCCCCAAACAATGGTGTTTTCCCCAGTCTGTGTTTGACCAAGTTAATTAACTTCCCTCTGAGAGATTCCCAATTAACCCGAGCAAACAGGTGATGTGATTTCTGTCAGATGACTGTTTTTGCCACCGTTGCGCTTTTACTCCTATATATGATGATGCCTTTTCCCCAATAAACCACTGATCTTATCCTCCTCCATACTGCCTCGTATCGTTTCTTGATCAGTCTCCTCCGGGACCTCCGGCCCTCTGCGGCCCCGATTCCTACATCTGGTGACCCCGATGTGATCTACTCGTGAGTAAGCAAGCGGTCTTCCTCAGAGTAGCGATCACGCGGTCCGGTTCTGTGCTTGAACCGTGTCCGAATCGTCCCGGAGGACAGCGCGGCACTCCGTCCGGCAGCCAGCTGAGCGGAGGGACGGCCTGCGGTGAGGCAGTCCAAAGAGGCATCCTACAGCGTGCTCCTGGCTTTCGCGGCGGCTTGCAGGTTACGGAAAAACGCGTTCCGCAGGGACAGCTGTGAGCCCCTGACAGCGCAGTGGCCACCGAGGGCCCGTGGCCGCAGTCCACGCTCCGAGCTCTACCCAGAAAGCGACGTCGCCAGAACCTGTTGCCTGCCAAAGACGCGTCGACTCGTCCCGAGAGGACCCAATCGCAGGTAATATGGGGACCTGTCCTCAGCGACAGCGTCCATCCGCTAGCCAAAGAACTCGTGAGGGAGAGTTCAAGATCCTGGCCAGGATATTTAATTTGCGTTTTCACAGCGGGGAGCTAGCGAGACTTTTGGTGTACCTAGGGGAACACTGCCTGCTTTACCCAGAAGTAGGTACGTTAACCCTCGAGCTCTGGGATCAGATAGGAGACTGCATTCAGCAACCCCCGAAAGCTCCAGGAGGCGTAATTCGCACATGGAGAAAGTGTAGGAAGCTCTTAGCGGAGATAGAGCCAGTCCGGGTAGAGGCCAAAGAACCCCCAAATCTGCCAGAAGCGCCAGCCGAGCCAACGGCGCCTACGGCGCGCTATCCGTCACTCCAATTTAGGCAGGGTAGCGTAGGGAGCTTTCCCCCGGTGACAGCTGCAGACGTCACCGGTGGAATGCAAGGAATGAGGAGCGCAGGCGCTTCTCTGACAGCAACGGGTTCCCGAGTTACCAAAAGTCCCCTTCAGCGTACAATTGAAGAGGAGATTAGGAAGGGGGAGTTGCCAGCAGAAGAACTAGCTGAGCTTAGTCAGATATGTCCCATCCACATGGAAATAGACGCGCTCACAGGCGCCCAGCAGATAATTCATTCCCCAGTTCCGTATAAGCTTCTCATGGCCATACGGAAAGCCATCTCAGAAACAGGGCTCCAAAGTCGTTTTACAAGGGGCACGCTTCGGCAAGTGTGCGAGAACACCATGTGGATTCCCCATGAATGGAAAGCCGTCATGCGGATGATGCTCAACCCTAGCCAGTACTTAATTTGGGACAGCGAGTTTCGCCTAGAGGCGCAGACGAGGGCTGCCAGGATGGGAGGCGCAGTACTTCCTGACCAGTTATATGGTTCAGGTGCCTACGAGCCCATCGATGCCCAAATCAACTTGCCTCTTGCCACTCTCCAGATGTCGGCCGAGGCCGCCTTCAGGGCGTTTTTCAAAGTCCCAGCAACTGGCAAAGCGGCTAAAAATTACACCGCTATCAAGCAGGGAGCCCAAGAGCCCTATATGGACTTCATCAATCGCCTGGAGGAAGCAATCAGCAGGCAGATTGACAATGAGCAAGCCCAGCAAGAGCTCATGATGAAGTTAGCCAAGGACAATGCCAACCTAGACTGCCGTAAAATCTTGCAGTCGCTAGGCAATCGTCCCGACTTGACACTCACGGACATGATTAGAGCTTGCGCCGACGTTGGCACAGAATCCTACAAGATGGGATTGCTAGCGGCAGCGGTGCAAGGGGGTAAGAGACCAAAAGGAAAGACCCAAGGAGCGTGTCACAATTGTGGCAAGGTTGGTCACTTCGCTAGGGAGTGCCGATCCAAGGGAGGCGGACAAAAGTCCGGCCGTTCCAAGGCTCCGAAAACCCAGTGTCCGAAGTGTAAAAGAGGCTACCACTGGGCCCGAGACTGTCCGGATTCGGGAAACCGGAACGCGGGCATGTCTCTGGCCCCGGTCCAAACAGAGGCTTCCCTCAGCTCACCAGAGCTAGACTAGATCCCAGTCCCACTCCAGGCATCGCGAGGGCACAGGCCAGCCCCAAGGGTAGTACAGGGTTAGACTTGACTTGTCAGGCGGACGTTACATGCGACCTGCCAGGCACGGTCTATCTGGTGGACTCCCAGTACATGGGTTCACTGCCCAAGGGCTTTATAGGTTTAGTTTTGCCCTGTAGTGTAGCTGGAGCACGCGGAATTTTCATAATTCCAGGAGTCGTTGACTCCAATTTTTCAGGCATTCTCCAAGTTCAGTTGTGGACGCACTGCCCCAAACGATTCACAAAGGAGACACGTTAGTGCAACTGATCATGGTTCCTTGTCACTCGCCAGCAGATAGCCAGGGAAGGCTCAGTGACAGCTCCGAGTCCCGGTCAGAGGACCGCTCGAGCGCCAGTGAGGCAGTACAAGGATACCAGGTCTTAGCGACAGTGGAGACCAACATTGAGTGGAAACAGCGCCCGGTTATCGAGGTATTTCTGAATAATAGGATATTCTCAGGCTTATTAGATACCGGAGCAGATGTGAGCATGATAAGCAGTGGCCAGTGGCCAAGGGAGTGGGCCATTGAGCCGGTCTCCGATGTGTGGGGGGTAGGCGGCATTCAGGAAGCGTTCAGAAGCCGAGAGTGGGTGACAGTCACGATTCCAAAGGCTGATGGCACGGCGGTAATTCGGCCGCACATTCTTGACGTGCACATCAACCTTTGGGGGCGAGACATCTTACAGCAGTACGGTGCTACGCTTACCTTTGGGTAATGGCGTTGCCACTTAAGTGGCTCACCGACACGCCGGTCTGGGTAGAACAATGGCCGGTAGTGGGGGAGAAATTAGTCGCCCTTAAGCAGCTAGTTAAAGAACAGCTAGACGCAGGACACATAGAGCAGTCCACGAGTCCATGGAATTCGCCAATTTTTGTGATTAAGAAGAAGTCGGGGAAGTGGCGACTCCTCCACGATCTCAGAGAGATCAATAAATGCATACAGCCAATGGGTCCGCTCCAATGCGGCATCCCGAATCCGAACATGATTCCCGAGGGGTGGGAGATCCTAGTCATAGATCTCAAGGATTGCTTTTATACAATTTCCTTAGACCCCCGGGACCGGGAAAGGTTCGCCTTTACGGTGCCGGTTGTGAACCACAGTGAGCCTACGCAGCGTTACGCGTGGAAATTTTTGTCACAGGGCATGCTCAATTCGCCCACCCTGTGCCAAATTTATGTTCACAACGCACTGGCGAAGTTCCGAAACCTTTACCCTAAAGCCATAGTTTGCCATTTCATGGACGACATCTTGGTCGCGATGCCGCAACTCGGCAGCGAAATATTTTCTGACCTCCAGGCCAGCCTGGGGGACAAAGGTTTACTCATTGCCCCAGAGAAAGTGCAGAGAACCGAGCCCTTCTCATACTTGGGTCATCGGCTTCTCCGCTCTTTCGCCGCACCAGTTTTGCCTCAGATCAATTTACAGGACTCAGTCACCCTGGTAGAATTGCAGCAGGTTTTAGGGAACATCAATTGGGCCAGACCGTATTTTCGTTTGGATACGGATCTTTTGAAGCCGCTCTTCTCGCTGCTAACTTTAGGTAAGCAGCCAGCAGACCGGATAAAGATTTCTCGAGATGCACGCTTGGCTCTCGAGAAGGTCAACCAAGCTCTCAGCCAGCGATGGGTAGATAGGATCTCCCCAGGACCATATGCTCCGATCCTGAATTTGTACATCGTACGGTCAGGATCCATGTTCACGGGAGCGCTCGGCGTGGATGCCGAGAAAGGGGCGAGTATCGTGGAGTGGGTGTACCTTCCGAAAACCTCTTCACGAAACATCGTTCCTCCCCAAGAACTGGTCTCCGCGGTGTTTTACCGCGGACGGTTGAGAGCTAGGGACATTTCAGGGCATGATTTGGCCAAAATCGTAGTCCCATTCACCAAGGAACAAGTTCAGCAATTAATGCAGCTCGGTGACTCACTTCCGATAGCTTTGGAAGGATTCACCGGATGCTTGGCATACCACTTGCCAAAGGACCCCAGACTAGTCTCACTTCAGACGCAGACAGTTAGCTTATTTGAGTTGCTTTCGCTGGTTCCACTTCAGGGGGCCAGGACAGTTTTTACTGATGGTGGTCGCACATATGGTGTCTTGACCTGGCAGGAGGGCCAAGCTTGGCGCACGCTGTTAACTCTTCCACAAAAGTCCGCGCAGCGGGCGGAGTTGGCAGCGGTGAACCTTGCCTTGCGCACCTTCGCCAAGGAACGCTTAAACATCATTACGGACAGCATGTACGTTAGGAATTTGCTTCACAGTCTACCGGGAGCATACATCACTCCCGCGATAGACAAGAATTTGCTTAGTTTGTTTCTCACTGCTCAATTTCATTTGCGCAACCGCACGGAGCCGCTCTATATTGCCCACATCCGAAGTCATCAGGACCTCCCGGGTCCGACTTCCGCGGGCAATAGCAGAGCGGACGCGGCGGCAAAGGAAATTCAGCAACGTTCAGTTTTGGGTGTTTTTACTACGCCAATCCAGAGCCATGCTTTCTTTCACCAAAATGCCAAAGCACTCGCCAGACAGTTTAATTTGCCACTTTCTCAAGCCCAAGGCATAGTTCGCTCTTGCCAGCATTGTGCAGGGGCACCGGGGGGGGGCCCTCGTGGGGGGTCAACCCACGAGGGACGGGGGCCAATCAGTTGTGGCAAATGGACGTCACGCATGTTCCGCAGTTTGGCAGATGGCAGTACATGCACGTTTGCATAGATACTTTTTCACAATTCGTTTGGGCAATGGCGCAGAAAGGGGAGACTGCTTCCCACGTGGAGCAGCACCTCCTTTCCTGCATTGCAGCCATGGGCAGACCTCGGCACGTGAAAACCGATAACGCCCCGTCCTACAGCTCTAGGCAGCTGGCCACCTTCATGGCCACTTGGGATATTCAGAATACTTTTGGCGTTCCTTACAATCCGCAGGGGCAAGCGATTGTGGAACGGGTCAATCGGACGCTCAAGTCCTATATTGATAAACAAACAGAAAGGGGGGAGCCACCAGCCCTCCCCAAGTCACAGGCTCAGGCACAGCATTGTCTGAATAAGGTATTGTTCACTTACAATCACCTTAATGTTTTTTCGGATTGCACGCCGCAGGAGAAGCACTTCTGCCGTTCGGAAGCTCTCCCGCGACCGATGGTCCGATACCGAGTGCCACCGGACCCTTCCTGGAGGGGCCTGGCGCCGCTCATAACCTGGGGGCGAGGGTATGCTGCAGTTATGTCTCCTACAGGTGTCGTTTGGATTCCAGCTCGGTGTGTCAAGCCTCACTTGGAACCACATGGCGTGGACCCAGGCCGACCCGAGTCCGATCCCGGAGATGGAGGACCTCACCCTGACCGACAAGACCCGTCGGAGGAGACGGCCACCGACAGCGCCGAAGATCACCTGGGGGATGATCAAGGTCCTTTGCAGTGAGGCCGAGGACGCCCTCCAACGTGAGGAGAAGGAGCCGACACCGGAGAACCTCACGGCTGCAGTCTTCACCCGAATTCACGCCAACACCATGGCAGCCATCATCATCCTGACCCTCTCCCTACTTGTGGGGGGAGGCGTCCAGGCCGCCCCACTTGGGGCCAGCGGCTTGATACCAGACAGAGACCCTTCCGCCCAGATGCATTATAACCTATGGGAAAGGTTGGCGGGTCTCGTCAACCAGTCCGATTTTTGCCTGAAGCAGGACATTGGTTCTGCCTCAATTCTGAGCACCTGTCTCATCCCAGTGTGCCACACTCTAGATGCGCACGCCAGGGATGGCGACTGGCTGCTGAAGAGGATTTTTGGACCGCACCTCCCTCCGAGTTTTGCAGCCTACGCTCATTGGGGGGGATTGCGGTTCACCATGACTTTGCCGGCTGACGCAGCCACTCTTCACACTCCGCGAGTGGCAGCCAGCCCGAACTCTACTTGTGCTCGAATGGTCGGCTGCGCTGCAGTCGGCCGAACTCAGCGCCGCTGCTTCGATACCGGCAGCAGCAACTGGACTTGTGATAAACCAGAGACACTTGGTTCAATGTATGCCCATGTTACGTTACCATCTGGTTGGTTCTTTACGTGTAATCAGTATACTTTTAACTACATTCCCGCAAATGTGTCAGACTCCACATGTTGCCTAAGTCGGTTGACACTGTTACTCCCTACTAAGGATATGATCACCCCAAGCACAATTGTTTCAAATGTTTCAGCACCCATAAGGCACGCTCGTACCACTCAGTTAGACAGCTCATGTGATAGCAGCTTTAGAGTTTTGAGTCCAGCCGAATATGTCTCACTGGCAGTCAGCATAGTCGGCGTGCCAGCCTTAGCCGTCGGCAACGCTCGGAGGATTAGTCGATTGGCTTGCGGATTAGCCAAAGCCATCAACCACACCTCCTCGGCGATCGCGCTGCTCAACCAGGAGCAGGCGGAGCTTCGCCATGCCATACTTGACAATAGAGCAGCTATAGACTACCTCTTAATGCTACATCATTTGGGTTGCGAATCCTTCCATGGTATGTGTTGTTTCAACCTTACTGATAATTCCCGCAGAGTGCAGAATCAGCTCACAAACCTCCACACCATAGTCCAGGGCATCAGAGAGGGCTCTGCATGGGGAGACTGGTGGAGCTCATTGTGGAGCTGGATGTGGTCATGGATTCCATGGGGTGGCGTCAGACGGTACTTAAGGTGGTCGTGGGGGTGGTCCTGCTAGGCATAGCAGTCTGCTGCTTGGCGCAATGTATCCCCTCACTGATATTGAAGTGCCGCCCCAAGAAGGAACCCCGAAGCATCATTCCCGCTCAGCAGCTGATGCCTCTCCTACGGAGAGTCGCCAGTCAGGTCCTTAAATGAAATTAAAAGGGGAGATGTGGTTTCCCCATGACCCAGTGGCATGGAACGGCCCGCGCAGAGGCCACTTCGGGGGAACGCTCCTTGAGCCGTGGGCTCTGCGGGCAGAGAAATTTAGGGGGGTGGATAAATGATAGGGTTTGATTCACCCAATTTCCTGACCTGACCAGCGGATCTGCTGAGAGAGCGAATAGCTAACCCAGTTACCCATTAGAATAATCACTCATCTCCAAGCTCAACTTTACCCCTGGTGTAAACAGATGCCATGTTTACCCCTGCCTAATCCCCAAACAATGGTGTTTTCCCCAGTCTGTGTTTGGCCAAGTTAATTAACTTTCCTCTGAGAGATTCCCAATTAACCCGAGCAAACAGGTGATGTGATTTCTGTCAGATGACTGTTTTTGCCACCGTTGCGCTTTTACTCCTATATATGATGATGCCTTTTTCCCAATAAACCACTGATCTTATCCTCCTCCATACTGCCTCGTATCGTTTCTTGATCAGTCTCCTCCGGGACCTCCGGCCCTCTGCGGCCCCGATTCCTACAGGGGCTTATTTTTGGGGCTAAAATAACTCAGCTTATACTCGAGTATATACAGTAAACATCTGTTCCATGCAGGAAGACCAGAGCAGGGATGGAATTTTCACATCGTCTGGGCAACAAATACAATGATTTTTCATTCTGGGAGTTCTACCTTCCTTACAGGCCCCTGAACGTGATGCGTTTGGATGGAAGATTTGAGGCTCAGCTGCCTAAGTCCTGTTCCTGCTTTGGTTCTATCTGGGAGGGTTTTTTTTCTGAACAGGAAATATAGGCAGTTTGAACTCCCAGAATGGAGAATTATGGTATATGTCATCATCAGAAAATCTGCAAGTCCCATCTGAAATCACACAATCCTGCAACAGATGTTTGGCCAGACTCTACAGACTTATGGATACGGGAAATTGCTCAGCATTGCCCTCCTTATGATGTGATTTTAGGATGGTACTGTGACCGTGAATCTAGATTGGATCTGGTATAAATTAGCTCCTCAGCCACTATTCTTCTTTTCTTCACCCCCACCCCTCTTTCTGCCTGCCTGATCTCAACAGTTTTGTCAGAAGATCTGTGATTACATAATGCAAAAGGGGTTCTGCCATGTGGGGAGGGGTCTCCTGCCCGATCCATACCCATTGCAACCGGTGTATCTTTGAGTTTGGATTAAATACTGGATTGTTCACATTCAATTGCTTTATTTTAATAATAAATAGTATTTTTAAAAAATCATACATTCCTGAAAGAAAGAAAGAAAGAAAGAAAGAAAGAAAGAAAGAAAGAAAGAAAGAAAGAAAGAAAGAAAGAAAGAAATGTTTTGCATTAATTTTACATGTTGAAATATTTCCTTCAATAAGATCATTATTCCTAAATAAAATCATTTAAATACCTCAGAATGCCTTCAGTCTTCCACTCAGCCCAGCTTTTTTTGTCAGTCCAAATGGCTCAAGAATATGTGCTATGAGACACTAAAGAATATAGTGTGACAACATAATTTTGGACTTGGTTGTGTAACCTTCAAACCATACAGAAGCAGGTAAAAGTACCCAGGCATGGAAGAGGAAATGCATAAGCATTCCTTTGTCCCTCTGGCCATTTCTTATTTATAAAGGTCACTCTTGCTTAAAAGCTAGTCGTATCCGACTTTAGGGTTCAGTGCTCATCTCTGTTCCATAGCCGAAGAGCCAGCTTCTGCAGACGTTTCCGTGGTCATGTGGCAGGCATAACTAGACACTGGAGCTCACAGAACGCTGTTTACCTTCCCACCCAAGTGGTCCCTATTTATCTACTTGCAATTTCTTGCTTTCGAACTGCTAGGTTGGCAGGAGCTGGGACAAAGACTGGAGCTCATTCTGTCCTGCAGTATTTGGGTTTTGAACTGCTGACCTGACCTTCCACTCAGCACCTTAGCCACTTGAACCACTGCAGTCCCTGTACTTATTTATATGCTTGTAACAGAATGAAATATACTCTGTGCTTTAGCCTCTTTCAAAATGGTGATTTCAAATCAGGGGGAGAGAGAAAATATGTAAACATCCTTGCCTCATGAGTTACCTCGTGGCTTTACTGAAATGAAACCCAATGTGTGATTGACATGTCTTGCTGTAAGATCATTGGTTTGAATCCCTAAGAGGGAGGGCCAAAGGTGGACCCTGTGGGAGGAGATATAACCCAGAGATTCACGCGCACACACAGAGACATTTTCTTGGATGCTGTGCTTTTAAGCTGCCAAAATGTAGAAGCTTGAGAGAAAGTGGGGGGCTATGGGCTATTCCTTAGAGAACCAGTTTGCTTCATTTCCTTGCTTTGAAATGTTTCCTGATCTTTTGATGGACTGTATCCTGTATCTAGCTATGCTTTCAATATACTTCTAAAATATCTGAAGAGACTTTGAGTGATAACTTGGCTTGATGCTACCTTATCTACACATATCTGGATGCCTGGGTTGTCCAGCCAGGGAGCTGCAACTCAGAAAAACAATAGTCCCTACTTGAGAGTAAGGCACGTATTGTTACATTGGTCTAAATTTGCTTGCAGGATGGTTGTAGATAACCCACCCATTTTTGTCAAGTCACAATCACTCTTGCATTTTGAATAAGATTTAAGCTAGAATATTTTTAAACTGTATCTCCAGCAACTATGCTATTTCCTTTATTTAATTAGTATCTACAGAGTTAAACTTCAGCAAGCAGTAAGAATCTGGACCTACACACACACACACACACACACACACACACACACACACACACACACACACACACACACACACACACACACACACACACACACACACACACACACACACACACAGAGTGACAGTCTCTGTTCATTTCCCAAGAACTGAATTTTTCATGCAGTAATTAAAATTTGTAGGTCAAGCCTCCCCTGGCACCATTTTCTGCTAATATGGGAGAGCAACAGGCGGATTCACTTACACAGTGCTTTGCCATGCTGAGATTTAAAGGATGAAGGGTGACATTTCCCCTCCCATTTTGTAAATTAATGCCATTGATCTGCCTAACAAGAAAGTTAGGCTTCAAAATACCAAATGATAAAGAGATTAAGACTTGGAATGGCTTTCCAAAGGAACCTCGACTCTAAGACTGGATGCAGAGTATTGAGCATCCAATTAGACTTTTTAATAGGCTATTGACTTAAAAGAATAAGGAAATGTGGTGGCTCAAGTGGCTAAGATGCCGACTGGGAAGCGGGAGGTCAGCAGTTCGATTCCCAAAATGAGTGGAGGAGGAACTCTGATTTCCAATGGTCATGCCAGATGGACTGGCTGTGAAGGTGCACCTTGTCCATATTTAATTTAATTTGATTTAATTTTTGGATTTATGCGCCGCCCACTCAGGCAAGCCCGACTCAGAGCGGCTCACATATCCTCAAGGCTGTGGCAGTCCATTGCAGTCCCGGTGTTAAATCCTGCATGTCTCATTTCATGTGTGCCGCAGGAGATGGCTTCGAGATCACAGTGTGTGGGTCACTTCATGGCAAGCTGGGATCCAACTTAAACAAATTCACCCCAGTGACATTTTTTCTGTTTCAGGAAAAAATGCATTCTCGGATACGAGTTGCAGTTGACGGTGATGACCTGGATATAATCCAATTTCCTGTTACCGTTCATAAACTGTGGTGTCCAAAACTGGACATGATATTCTAGGTGTAGTCTGACCAAAGGAGAATAAAGTATGATTATTACCCCCTTAATCTGGACTCTGTGCATAACTTTATGCAGTCAAGTATTACATTAGTGATATGGAAGTTTCTTCTTTCTCAAATATTCCAGTACAGTTGTAGCTTTTCAAAAATACAAGGTTTTGAAATGTATATTTGAAAAATATGTTTAGAAAAACATATGTAGAGAGAAGTGTATTTTTAAAGCACATATTTAATTA
This sequence comes from Bradypodion pumilum, assembly GCA_035047305.1. Taxonomy (NCBI): domain Eukaryota; kingdom Metazoa; phylum Chordata; class Lepidosauria; order Squamata; family Chamaeleonidae; genus Bradypodion; species Bradypodion pumilum. Next base: position 6,706,475 of record JAWDJD010000017.1, on the reverse strand, counting down.
CCTATCTGATTGGGAATTTTCTTGAGATTTAAAAAAAACCCAAAAGAAAAACAATAGTCCCTACTTCAAGAGAACTAAGATTGAACAGATATACAGTAGAACCTTATATAATGAAAATATTTTTTCTATGAGGCACTTTGTTATACTATTTTTTCGTTATACAATGCATGCATCTGACAACAAAAATCTCTATGCAAAAAAACATACAATGAAAATCTCTATAGGAAAAATTGTACAACAAAAAAAATTACATTGTATGATTTTTCCCATAGAGATGTTCGTTGTATGATTTTTCCCATAGAGATGCATTGCATCATATAATTTAAAAAAATCATTATACAGGGCAAAGGGTTTCCCCCCAATTTTTCTTTGTTGTACAATTTTTGCTTGTCCGGTTTCGGGCTTGACATGAGAAAGAGCTTGCATTTGTGGCTTGGACTTTTTGAACTTTTCTATTGACTTTATTATTCATATTGACTGTATTGATTGTACTGTTGTAAATTTTCTATTATGTATTTGTTCTCTTTCTTTATTCTTTCATTATTGTATTTTTCTTCTTTTAGCAATGGTCTATTGCCGCCTTGAGTCAGCTTTGGCCAAGAAAGTGCGGGATATAAATTAAAATTCTTCATTATTATTATTATTATTATTATTATTATTATTATTATTATTATTATTATTATTATTATTATTATTATTATTATTATTATTATTATTATTATTATTATTATTATTATTATTATTATTATTATTATTGTGTTGTACGATGCATTCATTATACGGGGTTCAACTGTATGGGTAAATGTATGCAAAACAGACCAGGGAATTAGGACTGTTTTTATAAGGGAACTATATGACATAATGGAACATAAGGCTACTAGAATCAGAGATGCGACTTTGTGCAGTCTTCGTGATAGCTCAAGACAGGTCACATAAGAAACAAATGTGTCTTGTTTCACGCAAAATAAGAGTTTGTACTCTGTTGCCTTTTACCAGCAAGACAATTCACTTTTTATTCAGTCTCGATATTTTGTTATTGACCAGCTGATGAGAAAGAGGCTTTCAACGGAGTCTCACTGTATGCTTTTAAATGTATTTTTAAAAGTAATACTGTTATTATTATAACCTACCCTGACTATCACTACATTTCCAGTTCAAAGTGTTGATTATAACCTTTGAAGCATCAATTGTCATGGGACCAAACTATTTGAAGGGCTATTTTATGGAATCAAAGAAAACAAGCTGCCTCCCATCTTCCGCATGACATCTCTTCATATGTTTGAAGATGGGTATTATATGTTTTGTTTTCTCTTTTCCAGGCTAAACTTACCCAACTTACTCAACCATTCCTCTGCAGACTTAGTTTACAAAACCCTTAGCTTCTTATGATCCTGGATGCTCTGTCCATATCTATCTTTAACTGTGAACTTTAAAGAGAGATATGATCAGTGCGTAACAGAATGGTCCTGTTCTTTCTGGGCACTAATTCTGTTGATACAGTCTAGAAATACTTTATTTTCCTTCACATTCACTTCAAATAGACATGTGCTTTGCTTGCAGTGTGCTCATATGGGGCCATTCAACAATTACGTGATCCATTTTTGGGGAAAATTTGACCCCCCCCATATAATTTTCACTTTGGCCCCCCTCCCTTTAAAATTACGCAACCCAGAGCTTTTGTATCTAAACTCTAATTTTTAGAGCTTTTCACTATTGGTGCCTAATGCAGAACATATCGGTGAGGATTCTCGATGCATCACACCCTTTGTGAAGAGATTTTTCTGCAGGTTAGAAATAGACTGCACAAGCAATTCAATGATCTGAAATTGGATCTTTAGTGTAAGGGACCAAAGACAATGAAACAGCCGAAGGGTTGGCTTAACACAGGTTTATTGCATGATGATCCGGAGGAACATGTGGTAATGGCGGATGGGTAGCTCAATATATACAGCTGGCTATACATTTGAATGTGGCTCGTTGACAGACTATTGGTTGCTGCCTGCGTGACGTCGTAGGAGGTCACGCCCTTCTTGACCAGGTGAGGAAGTCGCGGGGAATCTTCCCGCGCTGCTGAACCAGGTGGCTGATGATCCATTAGAGCTGGACGCTCGCTACTGCCCTCTGGTGGTCACTAGCTCGCGTCCCCTTATTAGGCTAACATTGATACAGGTGAAGGTTATAATGTTGCACACAGAAAGGTTACATTGATAACACATGGTAAAGGTACATTGTTAAAGGCACTGCTTTACAGAACACAACATCCCTCCCCCCTAGGATGAGACGAAGTCTCTCAGCCAAGATGGCTTGTTGCATGTGTGTTTGGGCCGTGAAGAGGGCTGCCCCCCCGGGGGCGTTATTGCTTCTTTGTTCCCTGGTCCCTTGTCCTGTAACGGGAGAGGGAGACTTGTTAGTGGCTTGCCGCTGTCTGGCGGACTTAGGGGAAGGGAAAAACTCCATTGTGGGCAGACCGGGGGCCGTCGGGGCTAACGAAAAACCCCTCTTCTCGCTTGGACGGGTGGGGGACCACTCCGAAACCCCCCCCCCCGGTTCTGAAAATCAAAATCTAAGTTGGTAGGGGTACCCGCATTTGTGGGGACTTTCCGCGAGATATGTATGGGGTCGGGTTCCTCCTCCTCGGAAAGATCCCCCAGGGTATCTATGAGGATATCCTCCTCCCCCCTTGGTGGGGGCCCACGGTCCCCTTCTCCTCCCCCTTGGGCTAAACGGGTGGGGGAGAACCCTAACGCTGACTTATTTCCTGCGTGAACCGTGTCCTGCTCATCGGAGACCCTGCGTCGGAGCTGGTCTGCGTGCCGCCTCCATAGGAGCCCTGTGCTGGTTTCCACGCGGTACGACACGGGGCCGGTTTGTTCCACGACTACGCCCGGCACCCAGGCTGGGCCTGAGCTGGCGTAATTCCTGCAATGCACGGGGGCGCCTATGCTGAAACTCTTTGTAACCTCCAGCCCGATGTTCCTTCCTTTGTCCTCTACCCTCGTGGGGTCTAGCCTAGTAAGGATGGTGGTCAGCTTCCTGCGCATTAAGAGCTCTGCGGGGGAGTATCCTGACGCCAACGGGGTCACCCTGTACCCTAGCAGAAACTGACACACTTGTAGGTTCAAATCCCCTGGGCCCATGCGCCGCAACGCGTCCTTCGTGGTGCGGACGAGGCGCTCTACTTGGCCATTGGTGGCCGGGTGAAACGGGGTGGAGGTAATATGCCGAACGGCGTTAATCTCCATGAATGCCTTAAACTCGGAGGACGTAAAACAACTAGCGTTGTCGCTAATTAACGTGTCGGGTATGCCGAACGTGGAAAAGAGCCTCCGCAAGTGCCTAATGGTCTGGGCCGAGGAGGTGCTCGTGACTGGGATAACCTCCAACCATTTGGAGAAAGCGTCCACAACAAGGAGGAATAGGGTGCCTCTGAACGGGCCCGCGAAATCAACGTGCACCCGGGACCACGGCCCCTTAGCCGTGTCCCATTCCCTGTGGGGAAGGCGGGCCTCCTCCGGTCTGGAGCATTGGCAACTTTCGCAAGTGCCGACCATGTGCTCGATGTCGGCGTCTAGCTGGGGCCACCAGAAGTAACTCCGGGCCAGCGCCTTGGATCGCACGATGCCGGGGTGGCTGACGTGAAGCAGTTTGAGCACCCGCGGCCGAAGGGAAGTGGGAATCACCACCCGCTGCCCCCACAAGAGACACCCCCTCTCTAGGGACAGTTCTAGCTTTTTTCTGAAAAATGGAGCGAACTCCTCCGCTGGGGAGGACGCGGGCCACCCTTTCTGCAGCCAGGAGCTTACTGTCGCTAACGTTTTGTCTTTCCCTGTCGCTTTGGCAATGTCGGCGGGCACTACGGGGGGCGAATCCAGCACCTCTATCATGAGAACCTGATGGTCCCGCTCCCCCATGCTCACCTGGCTGGGGGTTAGGGGAAGGGGAGACCTAGATAGGGCGTCCGCATGGCTGATCTCTTTCCCGGGCCGGTAGACCAACGCGTGCTGATACGCATTGAGAAAAATGGCCCACCTGAGCATCCTTGGGGACAGGATTTGAGGGGTGGGCTTATCCGCGGTAAAAATGCCTAGCAGGGGTTTGTGGTCCGTCACGATGGTGAAGGGGCGGCCATACAGAAAATCGTGAAATTTTTTCGTCCCCGAGACTATCGCTAAGGCCTCCCTGTCCGTCTGTGCGTAGTTTCTCTCTGTTTGGGACAGGGACCTGGAGTAAAATGCTATCGGGGCCTCCCTGCCGTTCTCCAGCACGTGGCACAGCACCGCCCCCACCCCCACTGGAGATGCATCACAGATCAGAACTACTGGGCGTTTGGGGTCGAAGTGGGTCAGTATGGCGTCGGACGCCAGGAGGCTTTTCAGCTCACTAAATGCCCTCTCTTGGTCATCGCCCCACTTCCATGCCTGCTCTTTCTTTAGCAGCTTGTGTAGCGGTTCAGCCACCGCTGCCTTCCGGGGAAGGAAGGAGTGGTAAAAGTTGAGCAGCCCTAGGAACGACTGCAACTCGGGCTTGGAGGTGGGGCGGGGGGCTTTCTTGATGGCTGCCACCTTAGACTTGGATGGTTTTATCCCCTCAGGAGTCACACAAAACCCTAGGAATTCAACCTCGGTTGCGAAGAAGACGCATTTGTCCTTGCGCAACCTCAGCCCCGCCTTTTCGAATATAGTCAGGACCTTCCCCAACCTCTTGGCCAATTCCGCCCGACTCCCCCCTGTTATTAACACGTCATCAAAATAAGGCAACACCCCCTCCAGACCCTTCAGGAGGCGTTCCACGAGTGACTGGAAAATTCCTGGCGCCGAGTTCACGCCGAATTGGAGGCGCGTCACCTGGAACGCCCCCTTATGGGTGACTATGGTCTGCGCAGCAGCTGCGGCGGGAGACACCGTGAGCTGCTGGTAGGCCTGTGCTAAGTCGAGCTTAGCAAAACATTTCCCCCCGTGTAACCTGGCCAGCAGATGGCTGACTACCGGCACCGGATATGCATTCGGGCGGATCGCCTTGTTGATGGTGCACTTGTAGTCGGCGCATATGCGAACCTCCCCATTGGACTTAAGAGCAGTTACAATTGGAGTTTCCCACTCCGCAGAATCTACAGGCACAAGAATCCCCTGACCCACCAATTTGTCCAGTTCCGCCTCTATCTTGTCCTTGAGTGCGAACGGCACCCGACGTGGTTTTAGGCGAACAGGGCGGACCTCCGGGTCCAGGTCGAAAGTCACTGGGGGCCCCTTGAATTTCCCCAGTCCCATTTTGAAGACTTCGGGGTGCGCCTCGCACACCTCCTGAATTGGGTCAGTCCCAACAGCGTGCATCCCCACGGCATGCACCCCCCCAATGAACAAACCCAGGGGCTGGAACCATTGAGTCCCGAGGAGGCTGCAATTTCCTCCCTTGAGCACGACCAGGGGAAGGGACGCAGCGTGCTCCTTGAACTTGACCTGAAATTCTCCAACCCCCAACACTGGAATACTGTTCCCTTGCACATCCCGTAGTGTGGCCCTCAACGCTTTGAGCTTGGGCCGCTTTTGGGGGGCAATTCCAAAAAACTCCCTCTGGGAAATGATTGAATATGAGGACCCCGAGTCAATTTCCATCCTAATGGGCACCCCTTGGACTAGTACCTCAACAAAGTAGCGGGGGTGTCCCGTAGACATGCTGAACACCGAGGCGTCGTCCTCGCTGCCGTCGGCGATGCGGCCCACGCCGTCCTGCTTCCGCGTGGCCTGGGCGCCGTCTTTGGGTCTCGCTGGGCGGTCTCGTCCCGCGGAACGGTCTGGGGAGCTCCTCCGGGACTCGCGCTTCTTCCTGCACACCTTGGCGATGTGCCCGCGGCGGCCACAGTTGTGGCACTCGGCCTTCCGGAAGGGGCATTTCACGCGGTCGTGGGCCGCGCCACAGCCGTCGCATCGTCGGCTCTCCTTCCGGACCCTCTGCACGTCCTCGTCGTCGCTGCTCTCTGTAGACGACCTCGAAGTTCGCCGGGCCGCCTCTACCGGAGCCTCTGCTTTGCTCGACTTTGGCCGCCAGTCCTGGAGTTCTTGGACCCCGGCCTTCGTAGCTTCTGCGGCCTGGGCCGCTCTGACGACCTCCTGCAGGTGGGAGGCGGCTCTTGGTTCATTAATGTGCGCTGGGTTTCGGCGTCGTTCAGGCCGCACAGCACACAGTCTCGGAGGGTGATTTCGACGTTTTCCCATTTGCACGGGCCGGCCGCCAGCCGCAGGGCCGCCACGAACGCGGCGACCGTCTCCCCGGGCGCCTGGACTCGCCTCCAAAACGCACTCCGAGCGGGAAACATCGCCGTGGCGGGCCGGACGTGCTCACGCAGCAACTGCATGAGTTCCTTGGCCTTGAATTCGCTCACCCTCCTCAGTGCAATCAGGTCCACCAAGGTCCTTTTTGTTTCTTGTCCGAGCATTCTGGTGAAGATGGCCCTTTTCTTCGCCTCTTCCGTGACTTCGGACTCGATCAGTGCGGCCTGGAAGTCCATCTCGAAGATCTCCCAGTCGCCCGGTTTCCTGATTTCGAAACCGGCGCATGTCTTGGTCCCGTGGGCTGCCATCCCATCCTCGTCGCCAATTTAGTGTAAGGGACCAAAGACAATGAAACAGCCGAAGGGTTGGCTTAACACAGGTTTATTGCATGATGATCCGGAGGAACATGTGGTAATGGTGGATGAGTAGCTCAATATATACAGCTGGCTATACATTTGAATGTGGCTTGTTGACAGACTATTGGTTGCTGCCTGCGTGACGTCGTAGGAGGTCACGCCCTTCTTGACCAGGTGAGGAAGTCGCGGGGAATCTTCCCGCGCTGCTGAACCAGGTGGCTGATGATCCATTAGAGCTGGACGCTCGCTACTGCCCTCTGGTGGTCACTAGCTCGCGTCCCCTTATTAGGCTAACATTGATACAGGTGAAGGTTATAATGTTGCACACAGAAAGGTTACATTGATAACACATGGTAAAGGTACATTGTTAAAGGCACTGCTTTACAGAACACAACATCATCAAAAATTCCCAGATATCATTTTTAAACCTAAAAAAGTGCCATGTTTCAAAACCACAACAGCTCCAAATGGATTACGTAATCTTTGACCTGAACACATACCCTGGTCCTCTGCCCCCACGTAATTTTCCATTATTCATATGGCAGACCCCCTACCCCCTCGAGGATCAGGTAATTGTTGAATGGCCCCAATGCTATATATTTTTCAAACATACTACTGCCCATGCTATAGTTGGGCATGTGGGTTTTCTTTTGGCTCTCTTCTCCAATTAATTAGGGTTTTGATAATGGGTTTTAATTGGGTCTTTATTTCTTTAGTGTAACGGTTTTTAATAATAGTGGACCATTTTATTGTGATTGTGGGTTATGAATTATGAGCCGCCCAGAGTCGCTTCGGCAATAGGTGTGGTCATATAACTCTAAATAAATAAATAATTAAATATTGAATTCTGACTGTGTCTTCTAAAATTTCCAGTTGCTTCTGCCAAGTCATTTATACTTTCCCAAACAAGGTGATGCTCAAGATAATACAGGACAGACTTCAGCAGCATGTGGAGAGAGAATTACCAGAGGTGCAGGCTGGTTTCAGAAGAGGCAGGGGGACTAGAGACCACATCGCCAACATACGCTGGATCATGGAGAAAACAAAGGAATACCAGAAACAAGTTTACTTTTGTTTTATTGACTACACTAAGGCATTTGACTGTGTGGACCACAACAAGATGTGGCAAGTAATTAAAGAGATGGGAATACCAGAGCACCTCATATGCCTCCTGAGAAATCTGTACATGAACCAAGAAGCAACAGTTAGGACAGAACATGGAATAACAGAGTGGTTTGGAATAGGAAAAGGAGTAAGACAAGGCTGCATTTTGTCACCATGCTTATTCAACCTATACACAGAGCACATAATGCGCAGTGCAGGGATGGAGGAATCACAATATGGGATTAAAATTGCTGGGAGAAACATCAATAATCTGAGATATGCAGACGATACCACCCTAATGGCAGAAAGTGAGGAAGACCTAAAGAATCTCTTGATTGGGCTGAAGGAGGAGAGTGCAAAAGCTGGCTTGAGACTCAATATCAAGAAAACCAAGATAATGGCAACAGGCCCCATAAGTTCCTGGAAAATAGACGGGGAAGAAGTAGAAGCAGTGACAGATTTTACTTTCTTAGGATCAAAGATCACTGCAGATGGGGATTGCAGCCATGAAATAAAAAGGCGACTGATTCTTGGGAGACAAGCGATGAGAAACATGGGGAACATAGTGAAAAGCAGAGACATTACATTGCAAACAAAAATTAGAATAGTCAAAGCAATGGTTTTCCCAGTAGTAATGTATGGATGTGAGAGCTGGACAATTAGGAAGGCTGAACGCAGAAGAATAGATGCCTTTGAAATGTGGTGTTGGAGGAGGGTTTTGAGAGTCCCCTGGACAGCGAGGAGGACAAATAGGTCAATCTTAGAAGAAATTAACCCTGACTGCTCATTGGAAGGTCAAATAGTAAAGATGAAGCTAAAATACTTTGGACATCAAATGAGAAGGGAGGATTCACTTGAGAAGGCATTGATGTTGGGAAAGGTGGAGGGCAAAAGAAGAAGGGGGAGGCCAAGGATGAGATGGCTAGATGGTATTATAGACACAATGGGCACAGAGCTGGGAGGGTTGAGGGGGATGGTAGAGGACAGAGGCGCCTGGAGAACAATGGTCCATAGGGTCGCAAAGGGTCGGAATCGACTGTGCGACTGAACAACAACAACAAAATGAATGTTGCTGTTTTAAAAAGGCCCTCATTCCACGGGTCTGGCTGCTATGCAATTTTGTCATACGATTTTTCCTATGGGAAAAAGTACAACAATTTTTTCACTTAGTGGTTTTTCCCATTGAAAATTAGTTGTACTTTTTTTCCATAGGAAAAATCGTTATGTGGGGCACCACTTTCTTTAAAAACCTATTTGTTATGCGAATTAGTCACTATGGGGGGCATTTGTTATACACGGTTCCACTGTACATTCCGTAGACTTTTGCTTAAATTGGTTTTTACGTAACTCGAAGCAAACCCATAGGAAAAATGGAATTTGTATGTAAATCAAAACAAACCCATAGGGAAATGAATCTTTATTTAACTCGAAGCAAACCCATAGGAAATCATGTAAATCAGGATGTGGTTTAAGCACAAAATCACTATGTAAGTCGAATTTTATGTAACTCGAAGTATATGTAAGTCAGGGTTTCACTGTATATCTAAGAGATATTGTCAAGAGTCAACATAATGATTAAGATTTCATTTTTATAATTGTTGTTATGGATTATTTTTAAAGACGAAATGCACCCAGAAGTGGATATTTTCAGAGGAAATATGTTGAAAATAAGTTGTTCAACATGTTTTTAAAAATTAAAGATTGGTGTGTGCTGGGGCTGAAACAGACTTATGCAAAAGAAAAAGAAAAAAGAAATTGACTCTAAATAACACAATTTATTCTTCTGAACCACAAATAAACTTCTCTCTCTCTCTCTCTCTCTAATTATCACTTATATAAAGAGTGGGATGTTGTACTGCTGGCTGTTGTTTAAGTCTTCTATACATTGAGTAATTGCTTGGTGTCCTGACCCTTGCTCCTCTTTCAGTATCCTTTCAGAAGATCAGCATTTCTTTTACTCTGTCATCCCCCACGTTCTGCCGTTTGTCAAAAAGCAGCCATCTCAGTCTAGGATAAAGGGTTAATATTATGCTTATGTTACAGTGCATTAAAAGCTCTAATTTAAACAGTATTACATTCCCATCTGCCAATCTCCAGTAATCTTCTTTAATTGCAGTAATTAAACTATATTTACATGTTCAGAATACTTGTAATTTAGCAAATTGCGCACTCTGCTCTCCATTTAATCAAACAACCAGTTCCAGTATATTTAGTGTGGGGAAAAAAGTAATTTCAGTGTTTTGATTACTATAGCATATTTGACAGAGTAAGTACCCCTCTAGTCAAGGCTTTGAAAAGGAAAGGCAAACATGAAATATAGGCATGGTTTGATTGCCACGAGAATGTATAATTGCATGTTGAGAATTTAGTATTAGGAGGTGCAAAGCATTTCTCACTTATCTTTCATTCAGACACAGCTGACATAACAGATAATGGAAGATATCTATTTAGAGATTGCTTGACAAAGTACACACAATTTTTGCATTACACTCTTAAATAAAATCACTAGGGAAACAAGGTCTGTAGGTGTGTTGATGCCTATGGTGTCTTCGTGTCCAGAAAAAAAAAGTTTCTGAAGATCTTGCTGATTCTCACATTATCTGAAGTATGTTGTAATGCAGGAGGCTTCAACCTTTTAAAGCCGGGGGCCGAGTCAAGCTCGCTTGGACAGCTTCAGGGGCCAGATGGACGTTTTGCCCTTCCTACACCACATGCCACTTCCTGGTGTGGTGTAGGTGGTGGGAGGCCACATGAAATGGTGCTGCAGGCCACATCTGGCCCATGGGCCACAGGTTGAGAATCCCTGTTGTAAAGTATGGCCTTCTCACCAAGCTCATCAGAGAAAGGTAAAGGTTTCCCTTGCTCGAAAGCCAGTCATATCCGACTCTAGGGTTCGGTGCTCATCTCTGTTTATAGCCAAAGAGCCAGTCTGCAGACGTTTCCATGGACATGTGGCAGGCATGCCTCAACACTGGAATGCACAGAACACTGTTTACCTTCCCACTGAAGTGGTTCCTAATTATCTACTTGCAATTTCCGGCTATCCAACTGCTAGATTAGCAGGACCTGGGGTCCACAACCTTTTCAAGCTGACTCCATGTTTCACACCCACCATCACTACCTGTGATTAGTGCTTTTTTTCTTATCTATATTAAATGTGAAAGTGTTTTATAGCTGTCATTATATGTATTATGTTTTTTTAAAAAAACCCTATTTTGTAAATAACCCACCCATTTTTGTCAAGTATACTTCTGTCCCGGGAATCGAACTGCTGACCTTATTAACTCTATCCTGTGGATGACTACAGTGACTCAAGGGGCTATGACACTAACTAGAAGGTGGGAGGTCAGCAGTTCGATTCACAAATACTGCAGGATGGAATGAGCTCCCGTCTCTGTCCTAGATCCTGCCAACCTAGCAGTTCGAAAGCAAGAAATTGCAAGTAGATAAATAGGGACCACTTTGGTGGGAAGGTAAACAGCATTCCGTGTGCTCCGGTGTCTAGTTATGCCTGCCACATGACAACGGAAACATCTGCAGAAGCAGACATTCATTCATTCGATTTGTATGCCACCCACTCAGCCTATGCCGACTCAGGGTGGCTCACAAAAATCGTGGCATATAATAATAATAATAATAATAATAATAATAATAATAATAATAATAATAATAATAATAATAATAATAACAACAACAACAATAATAACAATAATAACAATAATAATAATAATAATAATAATAACAACAACAACAACAACAATAACAATAACAATAACAATAACAATAACAATAATAATAATAATAATAATAATAATAATGATGATGATGATGATGATGATGATGATGATGATAATAATAATCACATCCAATCCAATCCAAAACAAGGTACAATTACCATACATGACAAGATACAATTAGCAAAATTCAAATGGCATACAATAATAAGGTCACCCAAGACAGTGCTGGCTCTTCGGCTTTGAAACAGATGAGCACTGAACCCTAGAGTCGGATACGACTGGCTTTCGAGCAATGGAAACCTTTACCTTTACTAGGTGCAAACCCATAGGAAAAATGAAATTTTTATGTAAATCGAAGGAAGCCCATAGGGAAAAGAATCTTCATGTAACTCGAAGCAAACCCATAGGAAATCGTTTAAATCGGGATACGGTTTTAGCACAAAATCATTATGTAAGTCGAATTTTATGTAACTCAAGGCATATGTAAGTCAGGGTTTTACTGTATTTTTTTAAAAAAAGGAATAAACCCCACAGTTCAGTAGCTATGGAGGTGAAATGTTGCCTGCTTTCTTTTACATTGCACTATTTTTGTGTCAATTCGAAGAACCGTGAATTTTGAAATTTATCTGAGATACGGTTCGCACATTGTTTTGGAAGTGCAGATTGCTATTACAATGCCAACCCAACCAATCTTCCCAGTCCGAAGAATGCAGCTGATACTTAATAATCCAGTACAGTATTTAGTAGTGGAATTAGTATGGCTGCTAATGTCTGCAGAGAGTGGCATGAAGGAGACAGGGAGAGCCATATTTTAAACCTGAGAAACGAAGCATGAAGCTCTGGAAAGGCCCAGCCCTCATTAGCAGAATGGTGAATCTTTCTAATTAGTTCTTTCTAGTGTAATTAGCATGGATGAGTCTAATCATCTTGTGTGCAACCAAATCTTAATGCTTGAGAAGGGATGTCCTTGGCCTGTCTTTCAAAGGAATTTCCAACGTGTTTTTTTTAATTGCAGTGCTTTGTTAGATTTTTTTTTTAAAGGAACAAACTGCATTTATAGACACTTTATTAGTCAAAAGCAAACTCACAATGAGTACTTTCGATGATTCAATAAAGATTGATCACTGCATAGAGTTGCCATAATTCTCTCTCACAAAACCGGGACAGAAGTAGACTTGACAAAAATGGGTGGGTTATCTACAAAATAGCTTCAAAAGAACATAATATAATGACAGCTATAAAACACTTTCACATTAAATACATCAATACATAAATGAATGTATTTACAAAAGTTAATTCTTACTGTAACATGACCTGTTGTACTTCTGAGAAGTCGCATTGCAGTCAACTCTTAATGTCCTGAAACACACTGGTCACACTTATCAGGCGTGTCAAGATATAAATTGCAAATTGCCGATATTCTCACTAAGCCTTTTACCTTATAAACAACATGCTTACCTTACTACAAAACTGGGTGTAATAATGTAAATATTGTAATTTTTCATTTGTTATTCAATCAGTTAGAAGGGGTATTGTGAAGATATACCCCTAACTGATGTAAACTACTTTTCCCATAATGCAATAGTCTCCTAGCCCCTCCTACTGTACAATAGAATGCATCTTAACCTATAAAACCAAGGGTTAACTGTTGGAACTGGCTATAGGTTGCTATGCCTTGCCCTACTGACCCGCACCCACCATTCGTGCACACGGCCAAAGTGGGTCCGCAGGTCAACGAAGGTTTCAGAAAACTGGCACGGGGGCAACAGACCCACAAACGGCAAGAAATGGAAAGAACTTCAATACCACAAAACCATTGCGGTTTGCCACGGTTCGCCGAGCGGCAGCCAAATACGATGAGAAAGAAGGTTCTCAGTCGTTCTCAGGCGCGCCGCAGCCAATCCAAACATACGTTTTAAAACATTGCCGAAGCACGAACGCTGAAAACAGAGGTAAAAATACATATCCCAGCATCCTATCAGCCTTATTATCATTTAAGAGGCACACTACAAATCACATCATCCTACGCATTCACAGTAATATAGCCAATCAACTGCTTTGGAGCGAACGCGTCAAACGTGATGAAAAATAGCAACACCAAACGGTACAAGAGGAGCTGCATTACCTTGCTAACCCCTCATAGTTACGTACTTTTGCAATTGCGTATTGGTACGGAGCTAAAACAATTGCGAGCTTTGAGCAGAGAACTTTGACTACGAAAAACCTACTTCTTTCTTTCTAATTAATTTATTATTTAACATTTACCTTCGACTTTTCAGTTTGTCTTTTGCTTTAAATTAATTATAGTTTTTTATTTTGCTGAGCATAAACCACAATTACAGTTATCATCAATTCATTTACTATTTAATTTGTTTACGTTACCTTTACTTTGATTTCTTTTTATTTAATTTTGATTTACGAATATACTATCAAAACACATAGAGTTTAAAAATACACATCCCGAACCAATTCTCAACACACATAAGCAGAACGCATCGGATCCATTCCTACTCAACTACAAATCGTTACGCAAACCGTAACATATCGGAGCTATTGAAAAGCAAATTATTGACAGAGCACACTCCATTCTCTAAATTAATCATTAAGTTCAAAAAGCCATCGAAAATAATAGAACCATCGAAAATAAATTAAATAACCTTTAATACACGTTGAAATAAACCAAACACGTCCGAAATAAACGTTAGAGAAAAGAAAAGCGACACGCGTTTAAGAGGAAAGGAGCAGTTTAAAGTAAAGACAATTACAAAACAGAATACCTTAGCGAAATCAGAAATAACCCAGGGAAAATTACAATACATTTAAATTAACAAACATATATATATCTTAAAAATATTAAAAGTCATATTGAACGTTTCAAAAAGACTTTGATAATTTAAAAATATTTAAACCACACCATACTATTCCTTTAAGACAACAACGGAGCACTTTGCACTCAAACTGAAAGAGAAAATAGCCTTTAAATACAGAAAACTTCCACTTCATACCATAATATTATAGTTTCAAAAATACTTTTCAATTTTTAAACATTGCAAAAATACTTTTCTGTTCCCAAAACAGGAACAGAAACTTGCAAAAAAATATCAGCAATGGACTACTACTCATACATTTTAATGATTAGAAATGAAGAACAAAATCATATACTGCACTGCAAAAAATTGTTAAACCAGTTTGTAGTTGTAAAGGTAAAGGTAAAGGTTTCCCTTGCTCGAAAGCCAGTCGTATCCGACTCTAGGGTGCAGTGCTCATCTCTGTTTCTAAGCCGAAGAGCCAGCGCTGTCTGCTTCTGCAGTCATTTCCGTGGTCATGTGGCAGGCATGACTAGACACTGGAGCGCACGGAACGCTGTTACCTTCCCACCGAAGTGGTTGATATGTATGCAAAAATTGAGTCTGAAAGAGTACTTTACATTAGAACCAATCAAAAATCACTCAGAGCAGAACAATACATACACTTAAAAGATGCTGTGGCACAAGATGGAAACCCAGCTAATGTCGGAACATACTGCCAGCAACATACACTGGAAGCCCAAGACATATGCATGAATACACTCAGGATGCCATGACCTATGTTAGGAAACATGGAAGACCAGATTTATTCATTACTTTTACATGCAACCCAACATGGCCTGAGATCAAAAATAACCTCAGAAATAATGAAACATCTAATGACAGACACGATTTAATGGCAAGAGTATTCAGACAAAAACAAACACAATTAATTAATCTGATCACCAAAAATGAATTACTTGGAGAATGTATTTGTTATATGTACACCATAGAATGGCAAAAGCGTGGGCTGCCACATGCACACAACTTAATATGGCTAAAAAACAAAATACATCCCACTGAAATTGATAAAATAATATCTGCAGAAATACCAGAGGAAAATGAAGACATTGAATTGCATGCAATAGTGAAGAAAAACATGATTCATGGTCCATGTGGACTTCTTAACCCACAAGCAACATTTATGAAAGATAAAAGCTGCACCAAAAGATATCCCAGAGCATTATTGAAAGAAACACAAACATCAGAAGATGGATACCCACAATACAGAAGACGTTCTGTAGAGGATGGAGGGAAAACAACAAAAATAACAATGAAAACACAAGGAGAAGTAGTAATTGACAACACATGGATAGTCCCATACAGTCCTTTACTATCAAAAATATTCAACGCACACATAAATGTGGAATATTGTAATAGTGTTAAATCAATAAAATATGTCTGCAAGTACATAAATAAAGGCAGTGACATGGCCGTTTATGACGTCAGAAACCAAAACAAAAATGATGAGATATTACAGTACCAATGTAGAAGGTACATTAACACAAATGAAGGTTTCTGGCGTATTCTTGGCTTCCACATTCATGAAAGACATCCCACAGTCCTTCATTTAAGTGTCCATCTGGAAAATGGCCAAAGAGTTTATTTCACACCAGAATCAGCAACAAGTATGGCAGAAAATCCAAAGGAAACAACTTTAACAGCATTTTTTAAATTGTGCCAGACTGATGAATTTGCAGAAACGATCCTATATAATGATGTGGCTACTTATTATACATGGAATAAAACTAAGAGACAATTCTTCCGCAGAAAAACTGGCACTTATATACCAGAACTTGACATGTATCAAAGTGATGCATCCGAATAATAGCGAATGCTTCTATCTCAGAATGCTACTCCACACAATCCCTGGTCCTAAATCTTTCCCTGGAAAGATTCCTGAACTAAAAACTGTGGATGGAAAAATTATGGAAACATACAGAGAAGTTTGTCAGCATATGGGATTATTAGAAGCAGATCAACATTGGGAAACAACTTTGGAAGAAGCCAATATATTTTCTATGCCACAACAAGACTGAGTGGCTATGGATAGGGGGTCCTGCGTTAATCCGGGAGCTTCCATCGTTGGTTCTGGATGGGGCTATTTTGCCCCAGACAGACCCAGTGTGCAACTTGGGGGTCCTCCTGGATTCACGGCTACTGCTAGAAGAACAGGTGGCGGCTGTGACCAGGAGGGCTTTCGCCCAACTTCGGGTGATTCGCCAGTTGCGCCCACTCCTGGACCGGGACTCCTTGCTCATGGTCACCCATGCTCTGGTTACCTCCAGACTAGACTATTGCAATGCGCTCTACATGGGGCTGCCCTTGACGACCATTCGGAGGCTACAGCTGGTCCAAAATGCGGCTGCCCGGATGGTGATGGGGTGTGGCCGTTATGCTCATGCTTCGCCACTGCTCCGGGAGCTGCACTGGTTGCCAGTATGTCTCCGGGTGCAATTCAAGGTGCTGGTTTTGACCTTTAAAGCCCTATATGGTAGTGGGCCAGGTTACCTAAGAGACCGCATCGCCCTGAGGATGTCTGTCCGTCCAACCAGAGCAGACCGGAGGGGCTCTCTAATTGTTCCATCAGCCAGAGGGGCTCGCCTCTCTGGCACAAGGAGGAGAGCCTTCTCCGTGTCTGCACCGGCCCTCTGGAACCTTCTGCCAACAGAATTACGTCTTCGGACGGAGTTGCTGCCTTTCAGAAGGGATCTTAAAACCTGGCTGGCAGGTCAAGTGTGGGGTGCGGGTGGAAGGGTAACCACCATGGGGTGGTTGGTGTAGAGGAACTCTTCCCCATGGTGCCTTTTCGATCCTGCAGCCCTTGCTTTTTAGGGGGTGGGTAGTCTTAACTTTTTTTACTGTTTTAACTGTTTTTAGGATTATTGTTGTATTTGTGAATATTGTCTGTAAACTCCTTGGGTTGCCCTGGGGTTACTTTTTATGTTGTTAGCCGCCCAGAGTCGGCCTTGTGTTGAGTGGGCGGGATATAAATTGAATAAATAAATAAATAAATAAATAAATAAAATGAGAACATTGATAGCTATAATACTGACTTCATGTAGTCCATCAAATCCACTACATTTGTGGGAAATGTTTAAAAACCCACTAAGTGAAGATCACCTACTCAAAGCAAAGAAAGAAAATCCATCTTTAAACATTGACTATACACCACACATCTACAATATGGCCTTAATAGAAATTGAAGACCAATGCATACGCATGGCAAACAAAACACTAAAACAAGTTGGCCTTCCAGAAGCTACAAGGAACGAAGGAGATGCACTAAATGCTGATTATATAAGAGAGACCACATATAACATAGACAGATTAAAAGAATACATAACTGAAAATAAACCACTACTAAATGATGAACAGAAAGCTGCCTATGAAAAAATAATGACACAAATAAATTCAGAAAGTGGAGGAATAATATTCTTACAAGCAGCAGGAGGAACAGGAAAAACATTCCTTACAAATCTAATTCTGGCAGAAATAAGATCAGAAAGCCATGTGGCATTAGCCATAGCATCATCTGGAATAGCAGCCACATTAATGGAAGGGGGTCGAACAGCTCATTCTGCACTCCAACATAGCAAAACAAGAAACACCCACATGTAATATTACAAAAGATAGTGCACGTGCCAAAGTATTTAAAGAAGCGAAAATAATAATATGGGATGAATGTACCATGGCACATAAGAACTCAATTGAAGCTTTACACAGAACTCTACAAGATATTAATGACAATCAAAAAAATAATGGGAGGACTTCTATTACTTCTTTGTGGAGATTTCAGACAAACACTCCCAGTAATTCCAAAATCTACACCAGCAGATCAAATTAATGCATGTATAAACCAATCCTTTCTATGGAAAGATGTGCAAAGCATAACACTGACAGAAAACATGAGAGCAAGACACAAGAGTAACAATTAAATTAAAACTCACACTTACCAAAAGACGAGCAAAGACTCCACGGCCAATCTTCACACAGCCTCAAAAAGGAGGAACATTATCCTTTCAAAAATACAAACCCCATTTCATTCTTCAAAAAATTATAAAAGGTACAGCACAAGAATAGAGAAAGGGACCAAAGAATCGCGTCTGCTAACATTTTAAAAAAGCGAGCCAAAGTACACTCACGGCGACTCCAATAGGAAGCAAGCCCAACAAATACAGACACGCCTACTTAAACACCAAAATACGCACTCACTTACAGCAATGCCTACTCCAAAGCCAAACAGCGATGCGCAAACGAGCCACACCTCCACACATGCAAAACAACGAAGCTAAGCTAGCTCCGCCAACATCGCAAAACAGCGAGGGAAAATAACGCAAGAAAGAGAACTTAAAAACACACAGACTACAAACAGCAAAGAAACGGAACCAATCCAGCCACGGAACCTTGGGAAAGTAGGGGGGAATATTGAACCTACGGAACTCAAACTCACAGCGACATTTAATAAACAGTGATGGAAGCAAGCACGGAAAAAAGGGCAAACGAAAGACCTGCCAAAAATGACGATCTTGGGAAAGCTCAACTTTCAAAAGAAAATTATAGAACAGGATCCTTAAGTGCAACGAAACAAATACTCCATCACTCTAACGGAAAGGAATGGTGTAAAATTATTACACATATCGAGTTTGAGACTCTCAAATTATTTTCATGCAGGAATATAACTCAGACAGTGAAGAAGGTGAAGAAGAAGAAGAAGATCAAGAGCAAAAACCAGGTGAACATCTGTACAATAATAATCCTGAGCCACAATATGCATCTATATCAGAGGACTCTCAAAGAAAACTAAAAGAAATTATTGAAAAAATTAATCAAAAACAAATAGCAGCAACTGATTACCAACATTGCACAACAAGACCAGATGAACAAAACAACAACAAATAAACAATTACCAAACCAAGAAATAGAAAAATCTAACTCTGAAGACGCTACAATAGTTAGAAAAAAGAAAACACAGAAAATAATTGATCAAATCAATCAAAAACAAACAATAACAAATGAATCCAAAAATTACAGAGCAAACACAACTGAAGAAAACCAAAACACAACCACAAACAAACAAATTTACAAACAAGAAATGGAAGAATCTAAAAATCCAGAAGTACAAGTTGTGAGGAAAAAAGAAATACAAACAACATCCAAACAAAAAGGAATTTTGCCATGGAAACAACAAACAACAGAAATCACAGAAAATAATGTTCAACCAACAAATCAGTTTCAAAAAAACATTAAAAAAAGGACACAGAATTAAAACAACAACAAAAACAAACATTAGAAGAAATAATACAGCAAATAAACAACAAACAAATACAACAAAATGAAACAAATTACAAAAACAAAGACAAAACATATGAAAAAGAACAACAACAAGAAAATAACCCACAACTACAAATAAACCAAAATATGCTCATAGATTCCATACTACAAAGCTCATGATGATGAATCCACCCAACCCATTCAACCTGCCATTAGCATTAATAATGCAAAACCATTTAATCAACATTAAATTTCTACAGAGTCAAGAAAAAACAGGTAAATAACAATAAATGTTTATTTACAAAAGATTTTTTTTAACAATACAATTGATTTCTCTAATTTTTCTCATTTCATAGATGCCACAACAAAGCCAAACTCAAACAACTTTCCTGCAAAAACCAACCACAAAGATAAATTAAGGTAAATAAAAATATATTGATAAACTAATTTATGCAAATATATATCTAGAACAAAATGTTTAACAATAACAATTATTACACTTACAAATCAATCAAAAAATACCTTAATTACAACTACTCAATACAAAAGATAAACCATCATTACTAAAATCTTGCACGAAACTAGACAAATATCAATATCTCTCCCTATGTATTCTCTTTTTCAGATGCAACAGACACATGGATGGAACAAAACAACAAATATAAATATTTAAAAGTTACAAACATAGTTAAATTTATAAAAATGTTTAACAAATTTAATTAACAGAGTTTTGCATGCACGTTTAATTAACATTACTACAGTTTTTAAAAAGTTTCAATGTTTTAAATATATTTTGTAACAAACCAAAAAAAGCATTACAAACAATGTACAATTACATGCAAAAAACAAAAAAGAATTGTTAAAAATAAACAATAATTTAAAAGAAAAATGAATCATAATTTATTAAACAAAAAACAAAAAAAGCCCAGCAACGCCGGGCAACCCCTGCTAGTACCTTATAAGCCGTTGGGATCCCAACTGTCACTTTTCCGTAGGGGTCTTTCAGCTGTGAGAAGTCCCTGTAAGTTTATCATTAAAGGACTATGCAATAAGGAGTTATTAAGAACCCGATGTTTATTGGAGTTATTGCCTTAGGTAATCAAATCTAACAAGGCAGTGGTGTGAGGTGAGAATGTTAAGATTTGTCTCCAGGTATACTCCAACTCCAATGTGGCAGGAATTTGCTCGTTTGATGGCAGGAGTTCAAATTTATATTAATGGTGTGTTATAATACACAATCAATAAGTTTTAAAAATCTGGGAATTTAACATGATTTTTATTGAACTGGCCGGGACAATTTTTCCGACCTTGAATCTGGGACAATCCTGGCTTTCCAGAACATATGGCAACCCTATCACTGCATGATAACAGCACTGTGGTGGTTTTGTGGTTAAGATGCTGAGCTCGGAGACTGGAAGGTCAGGGTTTGATACCTGAGTGCTGCTGCCCTCCATCAAGATGGATTCTAGTGGGATTTAATCCACTTGGGGACCATCACCCTTCCCTGTGGACTTCACCAAAGCCACTAGTCCTCAGGGTTGTCAAGTGGGCTAATCGTCATGTGTCCCTCAGCTTTGAGTCACTGGCAGTATGGTGTACTCTATTACCATAGCAAGATACCTGGATTGACTAGTCACACAATATCAAAGGTGCATCTCTGTGATAAAAAATAAATAAAATGCATATAAAAAGATCTGTTTTCCAGACAAACTGTATACAGATGTTTATTTGGTGAAACTAATACGATGGTGCTTGTGTGCAGATTTCCATATGTTTTTCATTAAAATAATTGTAGACTGATGGGAAGAAACAGTTTATAAATGAAAATACGTGAGACTGACATGGACCATAAATAGATCTATTGATCTCATAGTTAGGCTAAAGGCACTACAAGTTATGCAAACCCATGGCATGTTGGCTAAAAATCATCTCTGAATCTCAGCCAAACCCAAGACCTCCAACTATGACAGTAGATGGGCTATTACCTGCCTCTCCCCCTCCCCTTCTTCTCAGTCATGGGAGATGTAATACCAACATCTGGCACTAATATCTGGTGTTGACATTTTGCAGGGAATGAGAATATGAGCTATTAGCAAAGATGTTTGCTTGTACCTAATTAACATTTTGTTGTATTCCTCTCTCTCTCTCTCTCTCTCTCTTTTATCACACTAGCATCAGTATTATCCTTTCACAGCTAGCTGGGAAGCTCTCACTCATTTCCCTGCTGAGTTTTCAAGACTGTGTGTCATTCTGCTGACTTAATATACACTTAAAAGGCCTGCCAAGATTCTGACTAATTACCAGCTCCCTATCCATTGATAATGTGTTGGAGTTTTGATTGGACGGAGCTTAGAAAACGTACCTTAGTTGGGCCAACTCCTTGGATATGTTGCTGAAGAAATATTTATTTATTGGATTTATATAACCACCTTTTTTGCCTAAGCGACCCAAGGTGGTTCACTACGTCAGTTAAAACCCATACCCAATACTAATTAAAACTAAATATTATAAAGCTACCTAAAAACGTCCATAAAACTTCCCCAATTCCCTTAAAAAGAAGAACACCCAAACAGGAGTAAATAAGAACCCCGGGCAGCGCTAAATAAGCCAACAGGGCTGGGTTGTGGTACCAGTTGTACCCCACACCTGCTGGCATAGCCACGTTTTTAAGGCCTTCCTGAAGGAGAGCAACTATGCCTGGAGACACAATTCAAGTCCCAGAGGTTCCATAGGGCCGGAGCAGATACAAAGAAGGCTCTCCTCCTGGTCCCAGTGAGATGTGCCTCCCTAGCTGATGGGACCACTAGGGAGCCCCTACGGTCCCCTCTCGTAGGATGGGTTGAAAACTTTGGGATGATGCGGTCTCTTAAGTATCCTTTAAGTATCCTTTAAGTATCCTTAAAGGTCAAAACCAGCACCTTGAATTACACCTAGAGGCATACTGGCAACCAATGTAGCTCCCGTAGCAGCGGTGAGGTATGGG
This sequence comes from Bradypodion pumilum, assembly GCA_035047305.1. Taxonomy (NCBI): domain Eukaryota; kingdom Metazoa; phylum Chordata; class Lepidosauria; order Squamata; family Chamaeleonidae; genus Bradypodion; species Bradypodion pumilum. Next base: position 6,683,906 of record JAWDJD010000017.1, on the reverse strand, counting down.
CATAATGCCAGCACTCTGTCACCACCCGGGCAGCCGCATTCTGAACCAGCTGTAGCTTCCGGATGGTCATCAAGGGAAGCCTCATGAAGAGCGCATTACAATAATCCAGTCTGGAGGTGACCAGAGCATAGGTGACCGAAAGTAAGGAGTCCCGCTCAGTAGAATATTGTCAGTAGTAGCTTCCTACACATGTGCTTTAAAAGAGAGTTCTAGAATTCAGAAATGTTCTAATTTGCAAAGGAAGGCTTCTCAGAAGTAGATGCCTCCTTCGATGTAAAGTGTCTCCTTGAGGAGAGGGTCCTGATCTGGAGTGCCCTTCTGCTAAACTTCTTCCAGTTGAGCCTAGAGTGGGCCTCGATATAGAATAATTGAGTTGGAAGGCGCCTTTAAGACCATCAATTCCAACTCTCTACTCATTCCTAGGCTGGCAGTGGTGCTGAGCACAATGTCTATATCAGGTTCAACTCACCTCTTGTCCTGTCTTTTGCTGTTGCTCTAACTTTGTGTGGGGCACACGTCCCATGGGGGGGTGTTGTTTTTTAAGGGAGTCGATTTGAGAATGAGTTAGACCAAGTTAATGGCCTTTTAGGCTTCCTCCATGTGAATAGGAGTTCAGATTTTTACTAATAATAATTATATGTCACGAGGAGGGGGGATCAGGTTTTTAGAGATGCTTAGGTGGCCATGGCCAAAAAAGGTTGGGAACCACTGATCTAGAGTGACACCTAAATATTTTGGGATAAGGTAATTTTCCAAAATCTTGCCCTCCCAGCTAACTCTAAGATTCCTTCCTGTTTCTCTGTTCTTTAAGTTGAAGTCACTGACCTGAGCTGTCAAAAGGTTTGGTTCCATCTCATTGTTTTTATAATATAAGGAAGGATCTTTTAAGACATCAGTTAACTAGAGCTCAATGGGCTCAAAACTTTCTCCCTAGACTACAAATCATCAGCATAGATTAAACTCTTAGCATATGGGAACATCAGTTGATCACGGTATATAAAAAGGGCTAGAATACTACTCTGTAGGACAGGGATTCTCAACCTGTGGCCCGTGGTGCCATTTCATGTGGCCCACCCAACACCTCCACCACACCAGGAAGTGCCATGTAGTGGAGGAAGGGCAAAATGGCTGTCTGGCCCCCAAAGCTGTCTAAGGGAATGTGACCCGGCCCCCGGCTTTAAAAGGTTGAGAACTCCTGCTGTAGGAAGATCATTCTTTTTATTACTCCATAAAGGTGCCTAGAAATTGTTAGTTTTGAAGTAGAATGGTGGCCAATTTTGCTAGTCCAGGATCTTTAGGAAGGATGTAGAACTTTCTGAGCAGTTTTTAATGGTGGAAAGTGTCATACACTATACTGTCTTCATTCATTGAAAACAGGGGCTGTGGTGTCTCAGTGGTTAAGAAGCTCACCTTGTTAGCTGGAAGCCTGTCAAGTCAGCAGTTCGAGACCCAGCTACTGCATGACGGATCGAGTGCCTATCTCTGTCCCAGCTCTTGGGGACATGAAAGGAGCCTCATTTGGGCATTCCCTGAGCAGAGTTTCTTCCACAAAAATCCTTTCAACCCAGAATAATTTCTGTCACAAAATTATTATTATTACTAAAGAAAACCTAAGACTGATAGAGAAGTCCTCCAGAAAGACTCCAAAACAAAAGAAATACAGTGGTATTTTGCTTAAAGAGCATAATGTGTTCCATGGGATTGCTCTTTAGGTGAGTTTGCTCTTTAGGTGAAACACCATTGTAAGTGACCAGTTGTGACTTCAGGTGGGGGGGGGGATTGTGAACCCCGCTTTAGTTGTTAAGTGAGTTTTTGGTTGGTTTTAGTTGTTAAGCGAGGCGGCCATTCAGGGAAAATTCTTCTCTTTAAGCGAGTTAGTCTCTAAGCGAGGCACTCTTTATGCGAGGTTTTCTGTAGTATGGTCTCCCTCTCTTCACATTATTGGTCATGAGGATACACTATGCCTTTGATCATCAGTTGCTGGAGAATACAAATGGGATGAATACAGCTGTGGTGCTCTCCTTTTTTGAGAGCTTCCACCAGAAGCCTCTGGCCCACCCCTATGAAAACAGAATGTAACCAACACAAATTTCATCTGATATATGTGGGATTTTTCCTAGTGTTATTTAGTGTTTCAACTCCTCGTATATCATCTTAGGGATATACTAAAAATGGGTTCTGTGAGATATCTCATTTTCTAAGAACCAATCTGAAAAGGAGCGTGCATTGATAAGCAAGATGATCTTCACTAACCTTTATGCAATCTTTCTGGTTTTCATGTCTGTTTCTTCCTTCCACACCTACTTCCTCTCGCCTGTTTTTCAGTGTAAAAGGTCATCACAATCTGTGATACCTTCTTAAGCAGGGTTTAAATAGCTGACCTCATATTAATGATGGACCTTCTGCCTTTTGCCCTTCTACTTTTAATGAATGTGTCTATTAGACTTTGGAGCATTTTGAATGAATGGTGTTAATAACAGCATACATTGGCATCTCCAGTGCATGTGGTGTGGAACAAAAGAAAAAGGTACAGTGGTACCTCGCTTAAAGAGCATAATGCGCTCCATGGGATTGCTCTTTAAGTAAGTTTGCTCTTTAAGCGAAACACCATTGTAAGTGACCAATTGTGACTTCTGGCAGCGGTGGTGGGAATTGCAAACAGTTATTTGAGATATTCAGTTTCCTGTCTCTTTCGTTTAATGTCTTTAATACATAATTGTTGTTGTTGTTCAGTTGCACAGTCGATTCCGACCCCCTATGACCCCATGGACCATCGCGAACCAGGCACCTCTATTGTCCCCCAGCCTTCTCAACCTGCCCAACTATGTGCCCATTGCATCAACAATACCATCTAGCCATCTCATTTTGGCCACCCCTCCTTCAATTGCCCTCAACCTTTCCCAGCATCAAGGCCTTCTCAAGTGAATCCTCTCTTCTCATTAGTTACACACAATTTTTCAGTGATTGAAAAATAGGGTGCACAGTGGAGAACTTGCCAGATAAGAGGACAAAACTTACCATTCTTAAATAGTCATCTAAATAAAAAGGGTTCTGGCCAGTATCTGAGTCCTGAAAACTATTTTTCTTGAGGGCTTGAGATCTTCAACTGTTTCACTGTGCCATGTACACAATAGGTACCCCCTATGCCTCTAATCCTCAACAACCAGTGTCATAGAGTAGCAGTCATTGCTGTTTTTGTACAGTTAGTGTCACTTGCATGACAGTATTAATTTGTGTTAAATTGTTGTTTGTTATTATTTGTTTATTTTGTGTATATTAATTTATGTTTATTTATTTTATTAGATTTCTATTGCTGCCCCTCGCTGAAGTGACTCCAGGCGGCTCACAATCACCATAAAAACACTCAAATATAAAAATATCCCCATGGCAATTAAAACCATAAAAATATTTAACATTTAAAAGCTGTTAAAATGCCCTCCCAACAATCGCAATAAGCTAAAAAAAAAAAAAAACCAAAATTGCTGTTTGTGAAATTTTGCTTAATTTGCACAAACACTGTTTCTGTTGTCCTTCCATTGTCAGGAGGGCCATATCTCATCCAATTTATTTATATTTATATTTATTTATAATTCAAACTTTTATAGCTGTCTCACTTGCCAGAGAGACTCCGGGTGTCTCACAAAATTATAAACTCTAAAACTTTAAAAGATACTGAGATTATAAAATTTAAAACCATTTAAAACCCATTGCTAAAAATGTCCAATGATTAAAATAAGATAAAATTAAAGCGGCCGTCAGGATGAGAATAATTTTCAGGTTCATCATTGTTGTGTGTCCTTTTTACTTCAGCTATTTCTGAAGGAAAAAAATGTGAAAATACAGTGGTACCTCGCTTAAAGAGCATAATGTATTCCATGGGATTGCTCTTTAAGTGAGTTTGCTCTTTCTTTATTTTTATTTATTTTATTTTATTGTTAGACTTCTATACCGCCCACTCGACCAAGGCCGACTCAGGGCGGTTCACAATCACAACATAAAACAGATAAAACTGATAAAAACAGAATTAAAATCCACCCCCTAAAAAGGGGTGCAGGTACCGAAGGAACCGAGGAGGAAGGCATAATCCTCTAAACCAGCCACCCAACGGAAACCACCCCTCCACCTGCACCCCAAACTTGGCCCACCAGCCAGGTTTTTAATTCTTTCCTAAAGGGCAGCAACTCCGTCTGGAGACGCAATTCCACTGGCAGGAGGTTCCAAAGGGCTGGTGCGGACACAGAAAAGGCCCTCCTCCTTGTGCCAGAGAGGCGAGCCCCTCTGGCAGATGGAACAATTAGAGAGCCCCTCCGGTCCACTCTGGTTGGACGGACAGACGTCCTTAGGGCGATGTGGTCTCTTAGGTAACCTGGCCAACTACCATATAGGGCTTTAAAGATCAAAACCAGCACCTTGAATTGCACCCGGAGGCAGACTGGTAACCAGTGCAACTCCCGAAGCAGCGGTGACGCAAAACACCATTGTAAGTGTCCAATTGTGACTTCTGGCAGGTTTTTTTTTTTTTTTTTTGCAAACTCCCATTTAGTTGATAAAATTGAGTTTTTGGTTGGTTTTAGTTGTTAAGCAAGGTGACCATTCAGAGAAAATTCTGCTCTTTAAGCGAGTTAGTTTCTAAGTATTGCATCCAGCCCTTATAAGCAGCAGTCCAGACAACGGAACAGAACCAAGTATTTATTCAATGGTCTTTTAGGATATGCTTACAAGGTGTTCTGGACACAGAGATGGCTATACAATCCCATGTAATTAGTCCCTCCGGAATCTGCCGTGTAGGAGGCAAGGACTAGCTACACCTGGAGCAGTAGCATATTGGAGGAAACCCAGGCTTAGCACATTGCTGGCTACCTGTGCGGAATGGGTAGTATAGATCCAGTCTGGCCCCACCCTTGTTTGCTTGTGGGACTTATATAGTGTCTCCCCGGTGGTGGCTCCTTCATACAAAAGCGACCCGGCGGATAACCATAATTAACCAATCATAACAGGGTATGTATGTAATTAACCAATGGGGAACAGGATCCAAAATTGTAACATATTACAGGGCTTGGATTAGCATAATGAGCGTGCCCTGGAACGGGGTTTTTGGCTCCTAATTCGGATGACGGGAAACCGCCATTTTCTATCTTGCAAGGCGCTACCCGGGCAACTTGCAATAGTGCCTCAATACACAACACTAAGTGAGGTGCTCTTTATGCGAGGTTTTGCTGTATATTGTGGAGTTTCAAAAGAGTCCACAATCAGTACTGTAGGAAGTGGGGCCGTAAAGCGGCCCTTGAGGTCCCGGAGGAGACTGGTCAAAGGAACGACACGAGGCAAGATGGAGCGAAGACCAGTGATTTATTGAGGGAAAATCATCAGTATATATTATGTTCAAGGCTGCGCATGGTAGAATGGTCATATGGCAGAAAATTACATCACCCATTTACCCGGGTTAATTGAGAACCTCTCTTGGGGAAGTTAATTAACTAAGACAAACACTGACCATTGTCTGAGGCTTAGGCTAGGGTAAATATGGCTTCTATTTGCACCAGAGATTAAGCTTAACTCAGAGTGAGTAATTGCCTAATACGTAACAGAGGTTAGAGATTTGCTCTCTCAGCAGAGCCGTTGTTCAGGTCAAGGAATTGGGTGAATCAAACCCTATAATTTATCCACCCCCCTTAATTTCTCTGCCCGCAGAGCCCACGGCTCAAGGAGCGTTCCCCCGAAGTGGCCTCTGCGCGGGCCGTTCCATGCCATTGGGGCTTGGGGAGACCACATTTCCCCTTTCTGATTTATTTAAGGACTTGACCGACGACTCTGCACAAGAGGGGTACCAGCTGATGAGCGGGAATGACGCTTCGGGGTTCCCTCCATGGGGGACATCTCGATAGCAGTGAGAAAATACATTGCACGAAACAACACACTGTTGTGCCCAGTATTACCACCCCCACAATCACTTTGAGTGTCGTCTGAAGCCGTCCCCATGGGAACCACGACCACAAGGAGTCCTACCACCCCCATGAAGAATCCTCCTTGATGTCCCTAACTAGGGTGTGGAGGTCCGTGAGCTGGCTCTGTATCTTGTGGGTATTGTCTGTGAGATTTAAGCAACACATGCTGTGGACAGACTTGCAGCCCATATGATGTAACAATAGGGGATAATCGATAGCTGCTTGATTATCCAGTATGGCATGGCGAAGCTCTGCCTGCTCCTGGTTGAGCAGCGCTATTGCTGAGGAGGTGTGGTTGATGGCTTTTGCTAATCCGCAAGCCAATTGACCAATTCTCCGAGCGTTGCCTATGGCTAAGCCTGACACGCTGAATATACTGACTACAGCCTGGTTTTTCAGAGCTGTGGGTCTAAATTCAGACTGCTTTCTGTAGCAAGGCAAGATAATGAGATGTGTCATTGATACTGTGACCTGGGTTGATTCTAAGCTATCTCTGCAGCTTCTGGCATTGTGCAAATGTCTTTTCTAACACCTATGGGGAGGTGTGAAGATAGGCTGGGGATTATCGGCTACCGGGTGCTCAAACTTTCCAAGCAATGGGCCGGTGCAAAACATGGGCCGGTCTGGCTTCCTTTGGTGGAAGCTGGCCGTTATTAACAACATACAGAAATTCAAGTGTCCCTTGCAAATCCCAACTGGAGCATTGTACAAGGCATGTATAAATAATAGCAACTACAGATAACAATAGCAATAAAAGACATTCAGCTGCTTCTTGAGGCTTCTCTTCTTGGTGGGGCTTCATGTGCAACTTGAGTTTGGAAAAGTCCTTAGAAGTGGCACTGAGTGTGCAAAATGTTCATAGAAATGTCTTTGGAGATGTAAGTCATAAAGGAAGACGGACAGCTGATGAAATCCAGGACAGTGACTGGTGCCGCTCTTTGCAATCGTCCGGGTCTGATTCTGGCCTCTGGGACCTGCATGGGGAAGAGACTTGTTTGGGAGATAAAAATTCTGAAAGAGTTAGTTAGTTTTTGCACTTATAGGATAGCAATTGCTGTGCAACTATGGGACGTGGTTTCCCCCCCTTTCTGTTTGTTTGTATTAATGCAAACGTGCATGTACTGCCATTTGCCAAAATGCGGGGATGTGTGACGTCCCTTTGTCACACCTGGATGGCCTCTGTCCCTCGTGGGTTGACCCCCCACGAGGGCCCCCCCCCCGGTGTCCCTGCACGATGCAGACAGGAACGGACTAGGCCTTGGGCTTGGGAAAGTGGCAGGTTGAACTGCCTTGCGAGCGCTTTGGCATTCTGAAGAGGGAATGCATGACTCTGAATTGGAGTTGTGAGGAACAAACTTAGCAAATTTTTGTCTATCACGGGAGTGATGTGTGCTCCCGGTAGACTGTGAAGCAAATTCCTAGGAAACTGGCCGTCAGCAATTCTGTTTAAGCGTTCTTTGGCAAAGGTGCGCAAAGCGAGGTTCACGGCTGCCAACTCTGCCCGCTTGCGGAAGAGTCAGGAGCGTGCGCCAAGCTTGGTCCTCTTACCAAGTAAGAACCTAATATGTACGACCCCCATAAGTGAAAACTGTCCTAGCCCCCTGAAGAGGAACCAGTGACATAAATTCACACAAGGTGACTGTCTGCGTTTGAAGCGAGACGAGTCTGGGGTCTTATGGCAAACCTTGGTGCATGAAGCGCCAGGCTTCCCTTGGGTAAATTTCTCAAGAAGGCCCCCCTGCGCACATCCGCCCATGGCGTGCGTGCACACGTTTAGAAGAGTACCAGATGGTGGCTAGCCTTTTGCCTGCGCTTAGACTAGCAGCAAAAAGGGAAGGGGTGGCCTAAAAATGCCTGTATCTGATTGAAGGGTGTGACCTGACTGCACTCTTAAAATGGTCCTAGGCAGTCCTGGCTAATGGGTGGCACTCTGCACATGCTCGGGAGCTCAGGGACTAATCCTTCCTCTGTGCTCTGGAGTTTGCAAAATGTGTCTGCACACTAGAGAGGGTGCTGCGGGCCAGGTGCCATACTTAAAATGACCTGAGACTTATGAAAGACAAGCCAACTATGACGTGCCAGCTGTAAGGAAATAATACACAAAAAAATGAAAAGACACACAAGTTAAACATTTCCAGCAGGGAGTTCCACTGGCGAAAGGAGGGAAGGAGGAAAGACAAGTCAGAAGTTAGCACAATGGGAATGCAACAACTCTTATCATAACGAAATCAGATTAGGTCAGGTAACTCTGGAGCCTGTGAAAGGAACCAAATATGGTTAAGGCCTGGAGAGGAATTTTGTTCCTATAAAAAAGGTAAGTATTTTCTGAGTATACATAGCGCAAGAATGTTTGCGTGCTTTTTCCTGTGAAAGGGGTACAATGAGTGAGTTACTTTGCACAGATTAAAGTCAAAATACCAGAACAGTATCTTTCCTAAGAGACTGAAGGAGAGTTAGAACGATTCTCAACCTGCGGCCAGATGTGGGCGAGTGGGCCGGAACCCACGTTGCTCTGCCACTACCCCCACCAAGCCAAGAAGGGCTGTGTGGCGAAGGAAGGGCATGATGACTGTCCGGACCCCCAGAGCTGCCTGAGGCCCCGGAGCTTTGGCCCCTGACTTTAAAAGGTTGAGAACCGAGGTTACGATAACACAATACGCACATGAAGACAATGCAATTCTCTCACTCCTAGTGAGATACGACTTCCAGATGCTAAGAGACATTCAAAAAACCTTAAACACAGAGATGGGGGTTTGAGGAACACAGATGTAGGGAGGGGCCCCATAGCTTATGATACAGTGAGGAAAACTCATAGAAGTGATTTTTGTTTTCAGATCGCGCTTCTGAAAATAAAAATCTGTAAGAGTTGCAGAACCAGTTTCCAAGAGTGGCTTAATCCTTTGACAAAGAAAAAGTCTCAAGGGAGGAAGGGGGAACCACCCCGCCCTATTGTAGGAGGCAAGGCAAGGGGCTTCATTCATCATGCTTTCTCAAACTTTAAATAGTTCCTGCCCATGAGCAGAGTGCAAATTGTTTAACACATATTTCACAGTGACATTACCACGCAGTTACACACAAGGAACACTTTTCCAATCATACTGTGGTCATAGAGACAAGGCTTTTGCAATCATACACAGTTCTTGCAGACATACATTCAGTGGTGCACCACACATACACACATTTATTTACGCATTCGCACATTCCTCCCCTGATCTGCAGTGTTCTATCCTACACATGAGGAGATGACTAATACACAGCTGGCTGTTTTACAACCACCTGGGTGCTTCTACTTAGGGGCAAGTTTCTCTGGGCTACTCCCAAGGTGAGACCAGCAGCTTCTGCCTGTGCCCTGGGGGAACTCGGGGTACTGTTGCTGGGATGGTTCCTCTGGCATAGCCAGGGCGATGGCTACCTCCTTTCTAGCCTGGACCAAATGCATGCCAGGGTGGCCATTTGGCATTAAGACAATCTTTTGAAGATCTGCCTGGTCTAGATTGGCTTTCTCTTCTAAGGTGTCTCATTTTTCCACACTGGAAGCAGGCGCCTTGGGGTTTTGGCACTGCTCTGCGCCTGAGTGTGGCAATGGGTCTGCTCTGGAGCCCTGCGTGGCCAGGGGCCGTGCAGATTTCCGTGAGCAGTGGGCGCTGAGCAGCCCTGCCTGAACGTGTGTCTGCCTTCAGATAGGCTGAGCACAGCAGTTGGGCGCTAGCTAATTGTGCCACTGGCAATTTCCCCGTGAATGGATCTTCCTCACCCCTGCGCTGAATGGAGTTCTTTCTTTGCAGGGAACTTTTAACTGTCAGAGAAGCGCCAGGGCCTCTCATGCCATGAATTCCTTCAGTGACGTCTGCAGCTGTCACTGAGGGGATGCTCCCTACACTGCCCTGCTTAAGCTGAAATGACGAATAGAGACTCCTTGGGGCTGATGGTTCTGACTGCGCTGGGGTTTTCTGGGTCTCTATCCGGACTGGGTCTACCTCTGCTGAGAGCTTCCTACATTTGCTCCATGTGCGAATTATGCCCTCTGGAGCTTTCGGGGGTTGCTGAATGCAGTCTCCTATCTGATCCCAGAGCTCGAGGGTTAACGTACCTACTTCTGGGTAAAGCAGGCAGTGTTCCCCTAGGTACACCAAAAGTCTCGCTAGCTCCCCGCTGTGAAAACGCAAATTAAATATCCTGGCCAGGATCTTGAACTCTTCCTCACGAGTTCTTTGGCTAGCGGATGGACGCTGTCGCTGAGGACAGGTCCCCATATTACCTGCGATTGGGTCCTCCGAAGTTTCCTCCTCGGGACGAGTCGACGCGTCTTTGGCAGGCAACAGGTTCTGGCGACGTCGCTTTCTGGGTAGAGCTCGGGGCGTGGACTGCGGCCACGGGCCCTTGGTGGCCACTGCGCTGTCAGGGGCTCACAGCTGTCCCTGCGGAACGCGTTTTTCCGTAACCTGCAAGCCGCCGCGAAAGTCGGGAGCAAGCTGTAGGATGCCTCTCTGTAATGCCTCACCACGTAGCTGTCTTCCCAATCGGATGGCTTTCCAACTGGGGCTGCTGCTCTGTCCTCCGGGATGATTGGACAAGGTTCAAGCACAGAACCTGGCTGTGCTGATCGCTTACTCACAAGTAGACCGCTCGGGGGTCGCTTACTCTCAAGTAGATCACGTCGGGGTCACCAGATGTAGGAATTGGGGCCGTAAAGCGGCCCTTGAGGTCCCGGAGGAGACTGGTCAAAGGAACGACACGAGGCAAGATGGAGCGAAGACCAGTGATTTATTGAGGGAAAATCATCAGTATATATTATGTTCAAGGCTGCGCATGGTAGAATGGTCATATGGCAGAAAATTACATCACCCATTTACCCGGGTTAATTGAGAACCTCTCTTGGGGAAGTTAATTAACTAAGACAAACACTGACCATTGTCTGAGGCTTAGGCTAGGGTAAATATGGCTTCTATTTGCACCAGAGATTAAGTTTAACTCAGAGTGAGTAATTGCCTAATACGTAACAGAGGTTAGAGATTTGCTCTCTCAGCAGAGCCGTTGTTCAGGTCAAGGAATTGGGTGAATCAAACCCTATAATTTATCCACCCCCCTTAATTTCTCTGCCCGCAGAGCCCACGGCTCAAGGAGCGTTCCCCCGAAGTGGCCTCTGTGCGGGCCGTTCCATGCCATTGGGGCATGGGGAGACCACACAGTACTCTTACCACCTTCATTTTTTAAGTCATAATAACAAACATCAGCCACCATGGATTCTTTTTTTCCTTCTGAGAAAAAAGATAGAGAGAGGGAAAGAGACTGAAATGAAATGATCAACTGATATATGATGCTAACAGAACATTCACACAGAACATTTAATCCAAAGGAAAGAGGGAAAGGGCTGGAGAGAAATTTCTGCCACTTTAGAGACATGATAAGATCCTTTCCTGGAGGTTTTGTGCCAACCCTGCCCCTGAGGCCATTCTAATTGCTTTACATCTGTACAAAGATTCCTTGTAAGTGGTCTTTGTGCCTCCATTTGTCTTCTTTTCAGATGCTTTGCAAAGACCTTAATTGGTCTTCAGGGCCTCCCTTCCCGCCCGTCTCCATTTCTATGTGCCTTTAGGGCTGCAACAAAAAGCCAGTATTACCTGAGCTAGGGCAAAGGGATGCCAGCAATATCTCTGTCTACCTTTTAACAATATAATTAATGAGCTTTTAAAAAACAAGAAATGGCTTCTACTTAAACCATTGGGGAGAAGTAATTTAAGTCGAAAGATCAAATAGAAGAAAGGTTCCTCTACCCCAACCCCTGAAGGCCTGTGCTTATTTTCCCCCCTGTAATATAATTATTGAAAGTGCTGATTAGGTTGCTTTCCACTCTCTTTAGAAGATCAAATTCCACAAATCAATAATTGCCAATAGCAGGTGAGGAGGTTCTGAGGGGATAGGATAGAATAGCTGTGAATTGAAGCTTCTTCCAATTTCTTCTTCTTAACTTGCTAATGACTGAAGAATGTTAATTTTTAGCCTAGTTGGTAAGTGATACTTTTGAATTGTTAACAAATGGAATGTACCAACAGTACATTCTCTCCACCATCCCTTCCAATAGTTTTGATGCCATGTTTTGGATAGTGGGGGCGGAAGGAGGCTCCACCCTGGTTTCCCTTTTTTAATGTCAGTGGACCTGTCATGGTAGGAGTGAATCAGCATGGCCCTATATGTTGGCTTAGTGGATGAGGTCGGCAGGTCAGCAGTTCGAGAGTCGAGTGCTGCAGGACAGAGTGAGCTCCCATCATCTGTCCCAGCTCCTGCCAACCTAGCAGTTCAAAAGCAAGAAATTGCAAGTAGATAAACAGGGACCACTTTGGTGGGAAGGTAACAGTGTTCCATGCACTCCGGTGTCTAGTCATGACCACATGATCATGGAAACATCTGCAGACGCAGACAGCAATGTCTGTTTGGCTGTAAACAGAAATGAGCACTGCACTCTAGAGTCGGATACGCGCAAGGGTGACCTTTACCTTTACCTAAAGTTACTACATCTTAGGTGGGTAATGTTGTGGCCTGCCACAGGTTGCAGGGCAGTAACTCCCAGCATTTGATTTGATTTGATTTATTCGACTTGTATGCCACCCACTCAGCATACACAACTCAGGGCGGCTCACAGAAATCACAACATATCAAACATTACAGTACAATAAAATACAGTAATACCTCAGATAACGTTTGCACCACACAATGCTAAAACCGCATAACATTAAGGAATCTGGAAAAAAATTGCATTGCGCAACATTAAAATCCTATGGGATGTATCGCATAACGTTCACTGAAGTCTGTGCTGGTTAGAATGCATCTCTATGGAGTTTTAACGTTATGTGATTCATCCCATAGGATTTTAACATTATGTGATACATGTATCACATAATGTTAAAAATCAGATAACACTAAGACTAGTGGAACCAAGTTTTAGTGTTATCTGGGTATTACTGTATAACAATACAATAAAGTGTAACAATGCAATAAAAAGTAACAATGCAATAAAATATAACAATACAATAAAATGTAACAGTGCAATAAAACGTAAAAGACCAACACATACATTGACTGTTGGATATGCTGGCTGCAGTTGTAGTCCAAATACACCTAGAGGGGCAAGGGTAACTACACCTGCACTATATAATGCAATATAGAGGCTTACGACAGCCATGAGTGCATTTATGGCAGCATTTGTGTATGCATGGGGCACTTTTGTATATGTGTGGGGCACGTCCGCTTCCAATAGTGGTGAGGGCAGCATGGGTCAGGTGATTTGGTGCCACGGCCTGTGGGACGTAGATTGGGCACCCCTGTCCTCACCAATACGTTTGTAAAACCCACCGTCTGACAGACAGGAATTCTCTGGGTCTCCAGAGAATAGCTGAGGAATTTAATTCTATAATAGCACCTGAGATGGTGAATTGGGAGAGCATCTGGAGGTCAGAAGTTATGGCTGCCAGTTGCCAAGAGGCACAGGAATGAAATAGTAGGCAATGCGGTAGGGGAGGAACACACGTTGTTCCACTTTTTGTTGTTCAGTTGCACAGTCGATTCCGACTCTTTGCGACCCTATGGACCATTGCTCTCCAGGCACCTCTGTCCTCCATCCTCCTTAGTCCACACAGCCCATTGTGTCTACAATACCATCTAGCCATCTCATCTTTGGCCATCCCCTTCTTCTTTTGCCCTCCACCTTCCCCAGCATCAAGGCCTTCTCAAGTGAATCCTCTCTTCTCATTTGATGTCCAAAATACTTCAACTTCATCTCTGTTATTTGTCCTTCTAAGGAGCACTCAGGACTAATCTCTTCTAATATTGACCTATTTGTTCTCCTCGCTGTCCAGGGGACTCTCAAAACTCTCCTCCAGCACCACATCTCAAAGGCATCTATTATTCTTCGCTCAGCCTTTCTAATGGTCCAGCTCTCACAGCCATACATTACCACCGGAAGTACCATTGCTTTGACTATGCGGACCTTTGTTTGCAGTGAGATATCTCTACTTTTTACTATGTTCCCCAGGTTTTTCATAGCTTGTCTCCCAAGAATCAGTCGCCTTTTTATTTCATGGCTGCAATCTCCATCTGCAGAGATCTTGGATCCTAAGAAAGTAAAATCTGTTACTGCTTCTACTTCTTCCCCATCTATTTTCAAGGGACTGATATGGCCTGTTGCCATTATCTTGGTTTTCTTGATATTGAGTCTCAGGCCAGCTTTTGCACTCTCTTCTTTCAACCTAATCAGGAGCTTCTTTAGGTCTTCTTCACTTTCTGCCATTAGAGTGGTATCATCTGCATATCTCAAATTGTTGATGCTTCTCCCAGCAATTTTGATCCCATATTGTGATTCCTCCATCCCTGCATTGCGCATTATGTGCTCTGTGTATAAGTTGAATAAGCAGGGTGACAGAATGCAGCCTTGTCTTACTCCTTTTCCTATTCCAAACCACTCCGTCATTCCATACTCTGTCCTAACTGTTGTTTCTTGACTCATGTACAGATTTCTCATAAGACATATGAGGTGTTCTGGTATTCCCATCTCTTTAATTACTTGCCACATTTTGTTGTGGTCCACACAATCAAAGGCCTTGGTGTAGTCAGTGAAACAGAAGTAAGCTTGTTTCTGGTATTCCTTTGTTTTCTCCATGATCCAGCGTATGTTGGCAATGTGATCTCTGGTCCCCCTGCCTCTTCTGAACCCAGCCTGAACCTCTGGTAGTTCTCTTTCTACATGCTGCTGCAGTCTATCCTGTATTATCTTGAGCATCACTTTGCTAGCTTGTGGGATGAGCGCAATTGTTCGATAATTTGAACATTCTTTGGCATTGCCCTTTTTTGGGATTGGGACGTATACTGATCTTTTCCAATCCTGTGGCCACTGTTTCGTTTTCCAAATCTGCTGACATTTAGCATGTAGTAGCTTGATTCCATCATCTTCTAGGTCTTTGAAGAATTCAACTGGGATACCATCATCTCCACTGGCTTTGTTATTTGCCGTGCTTTTTAGGGCCTTTCTGACTTCACTCTCTAGGATGTCTGGTTCAAGTTCAATTTCCCCCTCATTGTTATTATCCGGGGTGTTTAGGTCTTTTTTGTAAAGTTCCTCTGTGTACTCTTTCCATCTTTTCTTTATATCTTCTGCATCCGCTAACTCTTTGCCATCTTTGTCTTTTATCGTGGTCATTTTTGCTTTGAACGTTCCCTTGACTTCCCCAATTTTTTAAAAGAGATCTCTAGTCCTGCCTCTTGTGTTGTTTTCCTCTATTTCTTTGCACTGTTCATTTAGGTAGCTTTCCTTATCTCTCCTTGCTTTTCTTTGAAATTATTTAAGTGATTGTATTTTTTCCTTTCTCCTTTGCCTTTTGCGTTCCTTCTTTCCTCTGCTATTTTAAGAGCCTCATCCGACAACCACTTTGCTTTCTTGCGCTTCTTTTCTTTTGGTATAGTTTTCCTTGCTGCCTCCTGCATAATGTCTCTCATCTCTGTCCATAATTCTTCTGGTACTCTGTCTATCTGGTCCAGACCATTGAATCTGTTCCTCACCTCCACCGTGTATTCCTTGGGTATGTTGTCTAGATCATATCTATCCGGCCTATTAGTTTTCCCTATTTTCTTCAGTCTGAGCCTGAATTTTGCAATCAGTAGATTGTGATCTGAGCCACAGTCCGCTCCATGTCTTGTTTTTGCTGACTGTATGGAGGTTCTCCATCTTTGACTGCAGAGTATGTAGTCAATTTGGTTTCGATGTTGGCCATCTGGTGATGTCCATGTGTAGAGTCTCCTCTTGTGTTGCTGGGAAAGGGTGTTTGCTATGACTAGTGTGTTATCTTGGCAGAACTCTATCAGTCTTTGCCCTGCTTCGTTTTGTGTTCCCAGACCAAACTTGCCTGTTATTCCGTCCACTTTTTGATTTCCTACTTTTGCATTCCAGTCTCCTAAGATAATGTGGACATCGTTTCTTGGTGTCTGTTGTATAAGATGTTCTAGGTCCTCATAAAACTGGTCTACTGTGGCTTGATCTGCACTAGTAGTTGGTGCATATATTTGGATTACAGTGATATTAAATGGTTTGCCTTGTAGTCTGACTGACATCATTCTATCATTTTTGAGATTGTATCCCATTACTGCTTTTCTCACTCTTTTATTTACAATTATGGCCACTCCATTTCTTCTGAGGTTTTCTTGTCCACAGTAGTAGATATGATGGTTTCCAGAGCTGAATTCGCCCATACCTGTCCATTTTAGCTCACTGATTCCCAAGATGCCAATACTTATTCTTTCCATTTCCTTTTTTACCACTTCCAGCTTTCCTTGGTTCATAGATCTTACATTCCATCCCTATGCAATATTGTTCCTTACAACACTGTATTTCTCCTCCCCCTTTCCTGCCCATCCCTTTCTGTCCATCTAATGTGCTGAGCATCCTTCCTGTTTCTTCTGATTTGTCCCTTTGTTTTGCCTTTGCTTTGGTCAATAGTTGTTCCACTATGTGAAGTTAGATTACTGTTTGGAACGGCTAATTGCTCTTGTATCTGGATAACTCAGGTCTTACCAGAGACCTTCTGAACTTAGGAAGCTATTAAATAGAACAGAGGTTGCTAAAAGCAAAGAGCTTCAAATGCCCACGCTTTCCCTTGTTCAACCTCTCCCCATCAACCCCCACTGACTTGCTTCTTTCTTAAAGTAGCCCTTCCAGAAATGCACGAGCATTTTAACAACCTTATGGGCACGACAAAGGATGAAGTTATCCACAGCTGGACTAATTATTTTGTGGAGGAGCCTCTTTGGGGGAGGACGAGCCAGAGAAGCCCAAGACAATCCAGAAAAATAGGGAGGGGAGCTTATTACGAGAAGATCTAATATGGCAGAAACACAACGTTTGCACTTCTTTTAATTCAAAGGGACTCGATTCTCCCTTCTGATTTCGGATTGCCTACTTGGCTGTAATGGAAGAGATTTTTCTGACTTAAAATAACGTCCACAGAGTGCAGTGATTCCCTCTTTCTCTGTGTCTACAATGCGTTCATACTGCTTTTCTGTAAAACCACAAAGGTAGCATGCAGCTTTTAAAAATCAGCAAAATAGCAGCATGAAATCATTGAACATCAAAAGAAATAATGGTGGTAAAAGCAATTTTAAGAGAGCTAAAAAGTAGTGTCTTAACATCTTTTCTCAAAGCTGAGAGTGGAAATGGGTCATAATCTTACATCTTTACTATAGCCTCCTACAACAGACTTCAACTCTTTCTAGCTATTGGCGATGTTTGTACAGTATGCAGTATAGGTAAAGGTCACCATTGCTCAAAAGCCAGTCGTATCCGACTCTAGGGTTCACTGCTCATCTCTGTTTCAAAGCCGAAGAGCCAGCGCTGTATGCTTCTGCAGATGTTTCCGTGGTCATGTGGCAGGCATGACTAGACACCAGAGTGGAAGGAAACTGAGATATTCATGCAGCAGGGGTGTACTTTAAAAATAAAACTGCCTCAAAAAGGGTACAGCAACTTTTGGTCTTTAGGAATCATCACAGTATTCTTGAGGGATGTTTTAAAAATTAGTGTCCTGATCTGCAAGGTCAATGTAAAGTGCAGTGGAACCCCGTACAATGAAAAAACTCTGTTCCACGGGGTTCTTCGTTGTACAATTTTTTCGTTGTACAATTTTTTCCACTCGCCGCACATGCGCCCCGACCAGGTTGCTTTGGGAGGAGGTAGCTGAGCGGGTTGGCTGCCTTCTCGGGAATTGGATGCCACAACCGGGTTGCTTTCGGAGGAGCCAGCTGACCCACTCAGCTACCACCTCCTCCTTCATTGCATCGTACAAAAATATCATACAATGAAGAGGATTTTGGAACAAGTGAGTGCATCGTACAATAGCGGGGGGAATTGCGAACCCCGATTTAGTTGTTAAATGAGTTTTTGGTTGGTCTTAGTTGTTAAGCGAGGCAACCATTCAGAGAAAATTCTGCTCTTTAAGCGACTTAGTCTCTAAGTGAGGCGCTCATTATGCGAGGTTTTACTGTACTGCAACATACCTGCTTGAGAATGAGGTCCCTTAAGTTTGGTATCTAGAATATTTCAGTCTACTAACAGGCTACAACTTGAAAAGGTTGATAACCAAGAACAGTGAGATCAACTCCTATGGTGGAAAAAATGTTTTGAACCCGAAGATTGGTTCCAACAGCCATTAGCCAGCATCTTAATAAAAACAGATGCAAGTCTCAAGGGCCGGGGAACACAGTGTTGGAAATGATGATTTCATACACTGTGGTCACAATCCGAGACAATTTCAAGCTGGCATCAAAGCATTCAAACCTATGATTGTGGGCAAAGTAATACAATTCACCGTAGACAATGTCACCACAGTGTCGTCGTCATCGACTGCAACTCGTATCCGCAGACAGTGCTGGCTCTTTGCCTTTGAAACAGAGATGAGCACTGAATCCTAAAGTCAGATACAACTTCACATTTTCCACCTTCGTCTCTGCCACAGAGCCCCCTTGGCTCCTCCCCTCAGCCGATTGGAGGCGAGTGGGAATGACCGTTGCTCCGTGGCAGGAGGACATTTTCCACCTTCGTCCCTGCCACAGAGCCCCCTTAGCTCCTCCCCTCAGTCGGTTGCAGGGGAGTGGAAGTGGCTGTTACCCATGACATGGGCCTTAAGTTTTATGTAATTTACCATCTTTGTCTGTAAACCGCTTTGGGTCACCAATAGGTGGGGAAAGCGGTATAAAAATATACTAAATAAATAAATAAATAAATAAATAAATAAATAAATAAATAAATAAATAAACTAGCTTTTGAGCAAGGGAAACCGTTACCGTTACCTTTACATCTTGCCATGAAGTGACCCACACACTATAATCTTGAAGCCATCACCCATGGCACACATGAAGCATGACAATGTACTACATACACATATGAAGGAGAATATTCTGTGTCTCTTGTCTATCCCATGTTCCTTCTCTGGGAGTGGTACATTTAGAGGGAAGTCTTTCCAGGATCCGTTCACATAATAATAATTTCCTGTCAGAAATTATTCTGGATTGAAAGGATTTTTGCAGGAGAAACTCTGCTCAGGGAACACCCGAATGAGGCTCTTTTCATGTCCCCCCCAAGGTCTTCCCCCACTGAAGCAGTTCCTATTTCTCTACTTGCAATTTCTTGCTTTCAATCTGCTAGGTTGGCAGGAGCTGGGACAGAGACGGGTGCTCAAACCATCATGCAGTGCCCAGGTCTCGAACTGCTGACTTGCCAGCTTTCCAGCTAACCATTGAGCCACCGCACCACCCATGTATTTGAGAACATCTGTCACTGCTGGAAGTTTTCTTGTAATAAATCTGTTTGCAACAAAAATGAGCAGGAAATGTACTAACTATTGTTTAAGAGCTGCTTATAGGGGAAATTTTAGCAAACGATCCTAGTTCATAGGCATAGGGCCACCATCAGGGGGGGACTATCAGGACTCCCGTCCCGGGCCCAGAGATGACGGGGGCCTGGCGGCGCTGGGAAACCACTGATCTGTGTATGTGCAAACAAATGATGCATGCGCAGGAAACCACGGGGGTGAGGTGGCGCCAGGAAACCACTGATCTGTGCATGCACAAACAAACGATGCATGTGCAGGAAACCCCAGGGGCATGGCCAAAATGTGTGTGTGTGTGCCTGCGTACTGAGCCCGAAAATTTCTGATGCCGGCCCTGTATAGGCATCTACCAGTTGGCAAACCCTCCAGATCTCATAATGTAAAACAAAATACTTGTGCATCACCCAGATATAGTGAGATTAAAATTCACAGCCTGGAGAATTTTCCAACACTGAAGAGAATTATACTGGAATGCAGGGAATGTTCCACTATATGAAACTATGTATATAAATGGAAGAAGTTTGTTTAGTATGCTAGATTGGTACAAGGATCTTACCATCCATCCACTTTACATGCTGCTTTATGTTTCATGTTTCACCTCAAGCAAAACAGCTTGCCACATGCATCAATAAAAATCTGTTTGTTCACAATAGTAGCATACCACCTTCAAGGCCCTCTGGCATCAAAATGTTTCACAAACAACTCTGATTTTTTTTTAAAGGGGCTAAGAAATATCTGTCTTGACCAAAAGCCACTTTGGGTACTCATCATGGGCATACCTGCCAAGTGCGGCTCAAGACAATACGGGACCTGCGCAGAAGGTTTCTGCGCAGAACCCTTCTTTGCATGCACAGAAGGCTTCGCAGAACCCTTCTACGCATGTGCAGAAGGCTTCTGTGCATCCCCTTCTACACATAACCCTTCTGTGCATGCATAGAAGGGTTCTACGCTTGTGCAGAAGGGGATGCGCAGTAACTTCTTTCCCCTGCCGTCAAATTATGGGATGGCAGCATGTCTGGGCGGGAAAGTAGAAAAAGCGGCCCTGGATTACGGGGAATCCCGGCCAATATAGGAATACTTGACAGATATGATCATGGGTACTTTAGTGTATGGGACCAAAGACAACCGGACAACCGAAAGGTTGGTTTAACACAGGTTTATTGCATGAGGTTCCAGTGAAGCATGAGGTAATGGCGGTGATACATCTCAATATATACAGTAGCTCTCTACATTTGAATCTTGTAGCACGGTAGCTCATTGGCTGCTACCGGCGTGGCCTCGCCCAGGCACGCCTCTTTCTTCTGCTGCTGAATGCGGGGAAGGTTTTCCCGCGGCTGTCCGTGATTGAGCAATGTGAACCATGTGAGGCTGAACGCTCGCAGCTGCCCTCAATGGGCTGTCTGCTCGCGTTCCTTTACAGCTGATATCGTTTGTATCTGGAGTGGTTACATTCTTGCCTTTACAGTATAATGAACATGCATACATACATACATAACATCCCTCCCCCCTAGGATGGGACGAAGTCCTGTAACCAATGTGGCTTGCCGCACGTGCGCTTGGGACGCGCTTGCGTCTGACCTAGTACTGGAGAGCCTGTGATCCCTGACTCCGCGGGTGCTTGTCCTGCAACGGGAAACGGGGATTCGTTAGTGGCTCTGTGGGGCGTCCGTGCCTGCCTCGCGCCCGGGGATGGGAAAGGAATGAATAGTTGGGAGGTGAACCCCTGCCTGTTGCTCTCGGACCCCGGGGACCCTCCTATTGTGAACCGCGGAACCGATGAGGTCGCCCTTGTGGTTCGGCTACCTTCTGATTCCTGCTCGGGGAACCTTGAGACTGTGGTGGGCGGACTCGCTGATGCCTCCCGTCTTGGGGGTGTCGGTCTCCGGGAAATTGGCGCTATATTGCATTCTAACTCACAGGGGCTACTGGGACTGGAAGTACCAGGGGCTGAACTGAAACCCCTCTTTTCGCTAGGACGGGTGGGGGACCACTCCGCTAACTCCCCCTGGTACTGTAAATCAACGTCTAAACTTCTATGGGCATCTGTGTTTCGGGGAAACTCCCGCGGGGTATTGTGTGGTCGGGGCTCTTCCATTTTGTCGGGGACCCCCGCAAAAGATTTCTGTGGATCGATTCCCTTTCCTCCCCCCTTGGTGGGGACCCATGCTCCCCTTTTCCTCCCCCTTGGGCTAAGCGGGTGGGGGAGTACCCTAACGCTGATTCGATGCTATTCTCGTCTCCGTCCTGCTCTCCGGGGACCCTGCGCCTGAGTTGGTCCACGTGTCGCCTCCACAGGAAGCCTGTACTGGTCTCTACGCGGTATGAGACGGGGCCGGTTTGTTCTACTATGGTGCCCGGCACCCAGGCTGGCCCCGCGCTGGCGTAGTTCCTGCAATGCACCGGGGCGCCTACGCTGAAACTCTTTGTGGGTTCCACCCCTATATTCCGCCCTTTGTCCTCTACTCTCGTGGGGTCTAGCTTGGAGATTCCCATGGCCAGCTTCCTGCGCATCAACAGCTCTGCGGGGGAGTACCCTGAGGCTAACGGGGTGACCCTGTATCTCAGCAGGAATTGGCACAATTTCAGGTCGAGGTCTCCGGGGCCCATGCGCAGCAGCGCGTCTTTCGTGGTGCGCACGAGGCGCTCTACTTGGCCGTTGGTGGCCGGGTGAAAGGGGGCAGAGGTGACGTGCCGAATGGCGTTGCGCTCCATGAATGCCCCGAACTCGGCGGACGTGAAACAGCTAGCGTTATCGCTGACGAGGGTGTCGGGTAAACCGAACGTGGAAAACACCCTCCTTAACTGTTTAATTGTTGTGGCCGAGGAGGTGCTCGAGACTGGAATGACCTCCAACCACTTAGAGAACGCGTCCACCACGAGGAGGAAAAGCGTTCCCCTGAACGGGCCAGCAAAGTCTATGTGTACCCAGGACCAGGGCCCCCTTGCTGCGTCCCACTCCCTAGGTGGCGAGCGAGCCTCTTCTGGCCTTGAGCTTTGGCACGCTTCGCAAGTGCCGACCATGTGTTCGATGTCGGCGTCTAGCTGGGGCCACCAAAAGTAACTGCGGGCTAGCGCCTTTGAGCGGACGATCCCCGGGTGGCTGACGTGCAGCAGTTTAAGCACCCTCGGCCGGAGAGACGTGGGGATCACTACCCGCTGTCCCCACAAAAGGCAACCCCTCTCTAGGGACAACTCTAGTTTCTTTTTGAAAAATGTGTCGAATTCCGCTGCTGGGGAAGACACGGGCCACCCTTTCTGTACCCAGGAGCAAACTGTGGCCAGCGTTTTGTCCTTGCCTGTCGCTTTGGCGATGTCGGCCGGTACTACTGGAGGGGAGTCTAGAACCTCTATCATTAAGACCTGGTGGTCCCTCTCTACTTCGCCCACGTGGCAGCAATCCCGGGGAATGGGGGACCTCGACAGGGCGTCGGCATGGCTGATCTCCTTCCCGGGCTGGTAAAGCAACGCGTGCTGATACGCGTTGAGAAAAATGGCCCACCTGAGCATTCTCGGGGACAGGATTTGGGGCGTGGGCTTATCTGCGGTGAAAATGCCTAGCAAAGGCTTATGGTCAGTCACTATGGTGAAGGGGCGGCCGTACACAAAATCATGAAATTTCTTGGTCCTCGCAATTATTGCTAGTGCTTCCCTGTCTGTCTGCGCATAGTTTCTCTCCGCTTGGGACAAGGACCTAGAGTAGAACGCTATCGGGGCCTCCCTACCGTTCTCCAGCACGTGGCATAACACCGCCCCCACCCCCACCGGGGATGCATCGCATATCAGGACCACTGGGCGTTTGGGATTGAAGTGGGTCAGTACAGCATCTGATGCCAGGAGTCGCTTCAGGTCATTGAAAGCCTTCTCCTGGTCGTCGCCCCACTTCCATGCCTCATCCTTTTTTAACAATTTGTGTAGCGGTTCTGCCACGGCTGCCTTCCGCGGAAGGAAGGAGTGGTAGAAGTTGAGCAGTCCGAGGAACGACTGCAACTCGGGCTTGGAGGTGGGGCGAGGGGCCTTCTTGATGGCGGCTACCTTGGATTGGGCTGGCCTTATTCCCTCGGGAGTGACACGGAACCCTAGGAACTCCACCTCTGTAGCGAAGAAGACGCATTTGTCTTTCCGCAACCGCAACCCCGCCTTTTCGAATATTGTCAGGACCTTTCCCAACCTTGTTGCTAATTCGGCCCGGCTCCCCCCTGTAATCAATACGTCATCAAAGTAGGGTAACACCCCCTCTAACCCCTTCAGGAGGCGTTCCACAAGTGACTGGAAGATCCCGGGCGCCGAATTCACGCCGAATTGGAGGCGCGATACCTGGAACGCCCCTTTGTGGGTGACTATGGTCTGCGCAGCAGCTGCGGCGGGGGTCACCGGGAGTTGCTGGTAGGCTTGGGCCAGGTCGAGTTTAGCGAAACACCTCCCCCCGTGTAACCTGGCCAACAAGTGGCTGACTACCGGCACCGGATACGCATTAGGGCGGATCGCCTTATTGATGGTGCACTTGTAATCAGCGCATATACGGACCTCCCCGTTGGCCTTGAGCGCTGTTACAATTGGAGTTTCCCACTCCGCAGAATCAACAGGAACAAGAATCCCCTGGCCCACCAATTTGTCCAACTCCGCCTCTATTTTGTCCTTTAGTGCGAAAGGCACTCTGCGCGGTTTAAGTCTGATTGGACGTACTCCAGGGTCCAGGTCGAAAGTCACTGGGGGGCCCTTGAATTTTCCGAGCCCCTTTTTGAAAACCTCGGGGTGCGCGTTGCACACGCTCTGTATTGGATCAGTCCCGGCGGCGTGTGCTCCCACGGCGTGCACCCCCCCAATGAACAACCCCAGGGGCTGGAACCATTGAGTCCCGAGGAGGCTGCATTTACCTCCCTTGAGGACGACTAGGGGAAGCGTTGCAGTGTGCCTTTTAAACCGGACCTGGAACTTCCCAACCCCCAACACTGGGATGCGGTTCCCTTGCACGTCCTTCAGTGTGGCCCTCAACGCTTTGAGCTTGGGCCGCATGCGGGGGGCGATTTTCATGAACTCCCCCTGGGAAATAATAGAGTATGAAGAACCCGAGTCCACCTCCATTCTAACAGGGGCCCCTTGTATTACTACCTCAACGAAGTAACGGGGGTGCTCCGTGGAAACGCTGCAAACCGGCGCGTCGTCCTCGCTGTCGTCGGAGATGCGCCCTACTCCGTCCCGCGTCCTCGTGGTCCGGGTGCCGTCCTTTGGCCTCGTGGTGCGGTCCTGCCTCGTGGTGCGGTCCTGCCTCGCCGAGCGGTCTGGAGAACTCCTGGTGGCCTCGCGCCGTTTCCGGCAGACCTTGGCGATGTGCCCGCGCCGGACGCAGTTGTGGCACTCGGCCTTGCGGAATGGGCATTTGGCGCGGGCGTGGGCGGCGCCGCAGCCGTCGCAGCGCCGGCCCTCTCTCTGGACCCTCCGGACATCCTCGTCGTCGCCGCTCTCCACAGACGAGTTCGAAACCCGCCGGGCCGCGCGCACCGAGCTCTCTGCCTTTGCGGGCTTCGGGCGCCAGTCCTGAAGCTCGTGCACCCCGGCAGTAGTGGCCTCCGCGGCCTGTGCCGTGTCGAGGACTTGTTGCCACGTGGGAGGCGGCTCCCTTTTCATCAGCGCGCGCTGAGTCTCTGTGTCCCTCAGACCGCAGAGCAGGCAGTCCCGGAGGGTGATGTCGGGGAGCTCCCACTTGCATGGGCCGGCGGCCAACCGCAGGGCCGCGGCGAACTCATCGACCGATTCCCCGGGTGCCTGGACTCGCCTCCAGAACGCGCTCCGAGCGGGGAACATCGCTATTGCTGGCCGGAGATGGGCGCGCAACGCCGCCAGGAGCTCTGTAGCTTTGAGGTCACTCACCTTCCTCGGCGCGATCAGGTCCACCAAGGTCCTCTTGGTCTCGTGTCCGAGCATGCGGACGAAAATGGCCCTCTTTTTGGCCTAATCGGAGACTTCGAGCTCCACCAGCGCTGCGTTGAAGTCTATCTCAAACAGCTCCAAGTCTCCCGGCTTCTTGATCTCGTAGCCGGCGCATGTCTTGGTCCCGTGGGCAGCCATATCCCACCTTCGTCGCCAATTTAGTGTATGGGACCAAAGACAACCGGACAACCGAAAGGTTGGTTTAACACAGGTTTATTGCATGAGGTTCCAGTGAAGCATGAGGTAATGGCGGTGATACATCTCAATATATACAGTAGCTCTCTACATTTGAATCTTGTAGCACGGTAGCTCATTGGCTGCTACCGGCGTGGCCTCGCCCAGGCACGCCTCTTTCTTCTGCTGCTGAATGCGGGGAAGGTTTTCCCGCGGCTGTCCGTGATTGAGCAATGTGAACCATGTGAGGCTGAACGCTCGCAGCTGCCCTCAATGGGCTGTCTGCTCGCGTTCCTTTACAGCTGATATCGTTTGTATCTGGAGTGGTTACATTCTTGCCTTTACAGTATAATGAACATGCATACATACATACATAACAGGTACTAAGTCAACTAATGAAACCCCAGTTGTGAACCAATGGCTGCAAAGGTGTTGAGGCTTACAAGCTATCAGATCGTGTTCTTTGTGTCCTCAGCAAGGAGGGCAGATGACACAATCCAGTTTTTTCTATAATTCTGTAAGGACAAGGTTATGCTTTACTTTATTATCTCATTTCTCTCAAACGTTTTTCCTGATTTCCATCTTTACCAACCCTTGCCATTGCCCACATTTTTTGCCTTCACCAGTCATTAAAAATCTCTCTATAGTCTTGATTATCATTTTTATCATGTTAGAAGCACACAAAGTTGCTTTCCGGAGTGGCTGGGGATGTGCTTTGGGGTGAAATGGAGCCCAGGAAAAGCCTTGGACAAGGGGGAAATGGCTTCAGAGGTTCGCTATAGAGTGATGAAAATAGAAGATGTTTTTGTTTTCATATCTCTATAGCGAAGAGCCCCCTCCGAAGCCATTTCCCCCTTCCTCCAAGGCTTTTCCTGGGCTCCGTTTCACCCTGAAGTGCCTCCCCAACCACTCCAGCCTTGGAAGAAGGGGGAAATGGAGTCAGCCCCCTTCGAAGCCTCTTTTAGGAGGACGAGGAGGGTGTGGGGTGGGGAGGTGGCTGGGGCCAGCCATTTTTACTACCGGTACACACATACTGGTGTGAACCTGCTGATGCCCACCACTGGTTTATACTAAAGTGCCAGACGCCAGGCGGAGCTAGTAAGAGAAGGCAACCAAGCGGTTCCTGCAGCCTTCTCCCGTCCCCTTGGCCGCTGCCCCTCACTTGGTCTGCCCTGCGTAGTGTGCAGCAATGTATGGGATTCCCCCCAACCCCAAATAGGTGCCCCCACCACTCCCTGTCCATTGCCCTCCCATGGTGCCCAGCACACCCTGTCTAATTGTCAGTTGCCCTGTACCAGGGAAGAATTCTGGATTGCAAATTGTTGCCTTGCTTTAGCTCTTGATTTTATGGCTGTAAGGATCAATCTGCTAGTGGCCTACATTAGCCTCAAGTATAATGGATTGTGTGTACCCCTCAAGCTGTTCCATGCATCAGCAGCTTCACATTAGCATGTGTTATATGCTGTTGTGTTCTCTTAATTCTTGATCTTCTTTGTTAAGCAGGAGGAAACAGGCACCTTTATCTGGTAATTGACAATACTGAAGTGTCTGATAAAGAACTAAAGAGTGTTCTCTTAGATAAAATCAATTCCAGATTAACACCCATTTCATTCTTGAGAATAAAGCATGTAGCAATGGTATTTGTCAGATAATATTTATAGGGCAGAACTGTGGCTCTTTTTAACATAGCCATATATAAAGACTTAATTAGAGACAAGGTCTGGGAAGGCTGCCTCTCAGAAGAAATGGCATTCTGGATATCCAGTAAATGTTTTAAAATCCAAACAAAAAAGAACATTGACCCCTTTAATTTGTGGGTTTCAAGGGTTTGTTTCATGCTGCCAAAGAATCTGTGTTGAGTAATGGGGTTCAGTATTAAATAGAGGAAGAGTTTTGATTTGGATTATTTAAGAATTTAGTTTGATATATGTCTTATACGCATACACTGGAATAATATTTACTTCTAAGATTAATATGCAGAACCAGAGTTAATATGCAGAACTAAACTACCGTATTTGCCAGCATATAAGACGCATCAGAGTATAAGAAACACACCATTTTTATACACATTTTAAGGGGGAAATTAATTTTCTACATTTCCCCCATGAATTTCCAAAATTAACTCCAAGAGCAAGGGGTGGAAAAGAAGGATCCTTTAAAGTCTGATTCCACCCTACCTCTCCCCCGCTGGCTGTCAGGAGCTGGGGAGGGTAGGATCAGCTGGGCTCCTAGCAAAAAGGCTGTTTTTTGCTATGTATTCCATTTCGCAACATATTTGATGGAATTTTGGATTCTACTTCAATTTCAAAACATTCAAATACATCCCCCCTCACTTTCTTTTCCCTCCCACTACCCCATCCTCTGTAGGATGTTCATACTTACAAAAGGGAAGATGCATAGCAAAAATCAGCCTTTTTAGCAGTTTTTTTTACAAATTTGAGAAATTTAGCACTTTTTCAAAACCCTGTATCTTGGTACCTATGGGATTAAAAAATAAGTTTGACCAATGATAATTGAAGGAAATTAAATGCTCTACAACTTTCTAATTACATGTAGTACATAAAAATGCATGGTTAGAAGATATAATAGAAAAACTGAGAAGAGTGCTAAAATTTGCAGTCCCCACCCCCACCCCCACCCCAGGTTCCACAAGGAAATTTTGTTGGAAAAATTGAGTAGCTCCACTGGACACAACATCCCAGAGTTTCATTAACTTGGGAATGTTTGCAAGGTACCCAACCATTTTGGACCTATGGCAACTGGGCTAGATTGGAAGGTCAGCTAGTCACCATTCGAGACCTGAGTGCTGCATGATGGAGTGAGTTCCCGTCTCTGTCTCAGCTGCTGACAATCTAGCAGTTTGAAAGCAAAAAAATTGCAAGTAGATAAATAGGGACCACTTTGGTGGGAAGGTAAACAGCATTATGTGCACTCCTGTGTCTAGCCATGCCTGCCACATGTCCACAGAAACGTCTGCAGAAGCAGAGAGCAGTGGCGCTTTGGCTGTAAACAGAGATGATGAGCACCAAATCGTTTTTGAGCTAGGGAGACCTTTACCTAGATAGAGAACACACAGAGATAGTTTGCTACCCTCTTTCCTCTATGGGGCACCCTGGGACTGTGCAGATTGCCCGTGGTTATACAGGCTGGCTCTCCTTGGAAGCGGTGTGGGAAATTGAACATCCAACTTCTGGCTCTGCAGCAAGGCACCTAAACCTCTGAGTAATTGAGCCGGTTAAATATTTTTTTAAATTAAATTAAATTAAATTAAATTAAATTAAATTAAATTAAATTAAATTAAATTTAATTTAATTTAATTTAATTTAATTTAATTTAATTTAATTTAATTTAATTTAATTTAATTTAATTTAATTTAATTTAATTTAATTTAATTTTTCAATTTGTATGCCGCCCCACTCGCAGAGCGACTCTGGCCGGCTAACAAAGAAAAACACAATATCACAATTACGGTACAAAATATCAAGTCATAAGCATTTCAGAAACATTACAGTGAATATCCCAACCACCATCATAAAACTTCAACCCATCCCCATCCGCACCAATTAAAAAATCTAGTTAAAACTTTAAAAAGCATGAGTGATTCCTACTCTAAAATACAGGTACCATTATCTTTTGGGTAGGAACTATAGCAGAAAATTCAGAGAAGTGTGAAAAACAAAGGGTAATTCCCTGTCTATTGATGTAGTAGTAGAGGAAGCACAAATTAAGAGAGCTACGATATCATGTCCCCCGATAATACTTTGGACGTACTGTTGTTCTGAGACACCACATAGGGAAATGGCAGCTGGTGCAGAAATAGGAATCAATATTAAAAGGGAAATGCTCTCTTTTTCAAAGGTCAGTGGTGTTTACCAGAGCTTGGAGATGCTTCCAGCTGTGTATTTTACCTCTCTCTTCCACCTAGTTTTCTGTGTGCAACTATGGACTGACTTGCTAAGGGTATAAGAGTGCAGGTGTCCAGGGGTACCCTGAGCACCATGGGAGGGCGTTGGACAGTGGCAAGGGGCAGCAACCAAGGAACAGGGGAGAAGGCTGGCCCCGGGAACCACTTGGTCACCGCCCCTCGCTTGCTCTGCCCGGCATGTGACACCTTAGAATAAACCATTGCTCCAAGCTGAAGGAGGGAGCTTGGAGCAATGGCTTAATCCAAAGTGACGGGCGCTGGGAGGACCAAGCAAAGGGTGGCGACCAAAGGATGGGGGAGAAGGCTGCCCCCAGGAATTGCTAGGTCACTGCCTCTCTCTTGCTCCGCCCGGAGTGCAGCACTTTAGAATAAGCCATTGCCCAGAAGAAGGTTATAATTAAGGAAAATAACTTATGGAATATATGGAGGCCATTTTTGTAGTATACATTGATTGAGGATAAAGGGGGCAGACCAGCACCAGGTCAACTGAGTTTTTGGAAAAATTAAGAGTTAGTTATGGGAAAATGTAATTCCCAGGGCATTGTAAATATCACTGGTGATTTAATTTTTTTTGTTTTATTTTCTTTACTTTAACGTGAATGCTTTTTATATTATTAGAAGGCCAAGAATAGATATATAGATAGATATATAGATATATAGATATAGATATAGATATAGATATAGATATAGATATAGATAGATAGATAGATAGATAGATAGATAGATAGATAGATAGATAGATAGATAGATAGATAGATAGATAGATAGATAGACAGAGACACAGACACAGACAGAGACAGAGATAGAGATAGAGATAGAGATAGAGATAGAGATAGAGATAGAGATAGAGATAGAGATAGATAGATATAGATATAGATATAGATATAGATATAGATATAGATATAGATATAGATATAGATATAGATATAGATATACATAGATAGGTAGATAGATAGGTAGACAGACAGATAGATATAGATATAGATATAGATAGATACATACATACATAGATACATATAAAATAAATTTTAATTTATATCCCGCCCTACTTGGCACAGGCCGACTCAGGGCGGCTAACAGCATTTCAAATAAAGATACAATATAATTATACAGAAATACAATGGAGTAAAGCAATAAATTCAGAATATAACAAGGTAACATAAAAATAAGATACAAAATATACAAATTACAAATGTATAAATTTTAAAGCATCAAATCCATCATACACAGCACCAGGAGGGGAAAAAATCAAACATATATATGTGGTTTTATATTATAAAATATACTTACATAAGGAGTATATATTTGATGAATGATGAATAGGTTGTTAAAAATGAGATCAGTTCAAAATAATGAATAGGAAAAGTTTTATTTTTTTCTTATATGTATTGTACTGTACTCTGTATTGTATTGAAATGCATTGTTGTTTGATTTTTTGTTTTGTTATTTCTTTTAAAAATTAATAAAAAATATATATTTTAACAAAGAATAAACCATTGCTCAAGCTGAAGGAGGGAGCTTGGAACAATGGCTTGCTCTAATGTGCAGCGTGCCGGGTGGATAAAATAATAATAAAATTATAATTTGCGCCCCAGGGCACTAGAGGTGAGGGCGCACCGGGATGAATCCCCCTTTCCCGGTGGCCCAGCCCTTGCCTGCAGGTGTCTGTTAGGGTTTGGCAGGTGGATTCCCAGTGCTAAGCCTCCAGAAGGAAAAAGAAGGGAGAAGTCAGTTGAAACATCTTGTCAACCTACACAAGACCCAGAATTTCAGGAGACTCGTTTGCAGCACAGAAGACTCATATAGCACATCGTCCTTGGAGAAATAATACAAGCACACTTACGCTAGATGAAAATAGCTGTCAAATTAGTGGGCCTGGAAGTTGCAGCATGCATTGTTACAAGCTGCTGAAAATTCACAGCAGAACCACCAGGCCCTCCCCTCCATCCATCTTTCTCAACTTATATTTTAATTGGCTTCTAGTTAAGTTTTTTTAAAAACTGCAAGACTTGCTGACATGCAATCTAATACTGTGTTAATAATTAATGGGAACCTTTGGTGGCATCCACACACCCCTCCTCTTTTCTCTCTGGATAAACTGGGGTGGGTGGGTGCAGAAAGATAGCGAGAAAGGGGGAAGTTAGAGCAGAAGGAAGGAGCCAACCCATTATTATTATTATTGGCATGTTGTTTGCAGGCTTTTAAATGTAGTACAGGCACGGTCCCCCCCTCCCAACAAATCTCGAGGGCACTCGGGATTTCAGGAAAGGTTTGTACAAAGAAGACATATTAATAACTGTTCTGTCAGGAGAGATTCCAATTAAATTCAATTGGGTTTATGGCTCCTTTTAGATTTCTTTAAATGTACGGACAACAGGCCTTTAGAGTATGAATATTGGATAATAAGAATGTGGTTGTGTTGGGAGTTTTTAAAATAGTTTGTTTTAAACAATGGTATCTTCGGTACTTATGACTCGCCATCTTGTAAGTGTGGAGAATGGTGTTTAACATGTACAGTCGCAACACACTGTGATGCCTTCTCCTGTGCGGAAACCTACCACCCTTGCCCTTTAATTTCTTCTTCAGTGGCTCATGTGAAGCCAAGGTTTTTCACGCTAGATCTTTAACAGACAGTTTGGGGAATTTTATCCTTAGCAGCACGTAAAGCAGGCCAGGTAATTGAGACCTGAGGGATTACCTTCCCTTTTTTGGCAGGAAGGTACTCATTTTCAGAGGTGTACTGAATCTATTATGTCTAACCCAAGCTGCTTTTGTATCCTGCCGCCATAGAATGTAAAGATTTCCCCCAACTGCCTTGGCTCGCTTTAAAGATAAAAGGTAAAGGTTTCCCTTGCTCAAAAGCCAGTCGTATCCGACTCTAGGGTTCAGTGCTCATCTCTGTTGCAAAGCCGAAGAGCTAGCACTATCTGCTTTTGCAGACGTTTCCGTGGCCATGTGGCAGGCATGACTAGACACCGGAGTGCATGGAACACTGTTTACCTCCCCGCTGAAGTGGTCCCTATTGATCTCCTTGCAATTTCTTGCTTTTGAACAGCTAGGTTTGGCAGGAGCTATGACAAAGACAGGCTTATTCCGTCCTGCAGTTCTCGGGAATCGAACTGCTGACCTCCCGCCTTCCAGTCAGCATCTTAGCCACTTGAGCCACTGTGGTCCTTTAGACCCCAGACATACATTTGATAAATGAGTTAACCTTGACACAATCAGAAAATTCATGGATCGGAATAACTGGAAAGGACGCCTAGGGTCATTGAGTCCAGCCCCCCCCCCCTTTGCCAAAGCATGAAATCTAGAACTAGACCTTCAGTCTGCTGTGTCGAGTTATGCTTGGCATCATAGTTTGCTCTTAGTGCCCAGTCTTGCCTGCCACGGTACACACTGCATGGGCCAGTTCTTCATATTTATCTCCATGTATTTATTGTAAAATGGCTTAGAAAATGGCAGACAAGGCAACGAGGTAGGAAGGAAGGCTCTTTTAGTGTACCTGAGAGAGTGGGCCAAGGCAAGGGGCAGAGTATTTTAGAAATGCAAAGTGTTACTTATTTGTTTTTACTAGTTGTGCTTTGTTTTAGAGGTATCCTAAATCCTAAATCTAAGTAAGGGCTCCTTGACATGATTTGCTACGGGCCCTGCACAGGCTTTATCTGGCACTGGTGAGAGAGGGTTGTTCACATCCCTAATTGTGACCTGGGCATTTTTTTGAGAGAATCTCACAGTGCCCTTGAGTCGGGTGGCCCAAAAATAAACCCAGCCTGCCCATTTGATTGGTAACAGAAACTCAGAAATAGTAGCAGAAACTCAGATACAATAGAACCTCACATAACGAAAAAACTCCATTCCATGGAGTGCTTCGCTATGCGAGTTTTTCCGTTATGCAAAGCTAATGGGAAAATGTTCATTATCCGGGGTTCCCATTGACCGGGTATATCCCTGTTACCAAACACTACCACCACCACCCCGCACCCCCCGCATAATGAACCAAATTGTTACACTGGGTATCACCATTGCTTAACGAACACTTCGTTATGCGATTTTTTTCGTTATACAAAGTGTTTGTTATGCAAGGTATTACTGTACCAGCTTTTGTCTTGACATCACAAAACTGTGTCTTTTTAAAATTGTTCTTAAGCACCTTTCCCCCCCCCCCCCCCCGAATCCCTCAAACCCACTTTTGATCAACTCAGGAGGAAAAATATAATCTGATTGCCTACTCTGGTAATTCCTCTTGATCAGTTCTCATCCTTTTTAAGCCAGGGGCCGAGTCAGGCTCCCTCAGACAGCTTCGGGGGCCAGACGACCATTTTGCCCTTTTCCCACCACATGACACTTCCGGGTGTGGTGGAGGTGGTGTGGGGCCACATGAAATGGTGCCATGGACTGCATCCGGCCTGTGGACCGCAGGTTGAGAATCCCTGCTCCAGATGATGAGAAAAACTAAGGGGGTTGAGAAGAAGTAAATTGATCAATACGGTTCACATAAAAATGGCTGGTGAGTTTTCATCACACTCCTCTGACAACACTGGTGGAAGCTCTCCCGCTTGGCGATTTCTTCCTAGGGGAGAAATATGGAATACTGCAATTGCAATGAATTGAGTTTTCATTTATACCCTTGCTTTTTCACCCTCCCCTTCCTTCTCCTAGTTTGGCCTTCTTTCTCCCGTTTTCTTTCCTTTCTGCTAGAACCCATTGAATCAACCCTCAACAAGCCAAACCATCCAGCCAGTACTAGTGTTATGTATGTACAATGTTGCTTTAAGAAATGTATGAATGTAGCCTGACCATAATTACAATGTAGCTCTGCTGTTAAGGAACGCGAGTAAGCTGCCTATAGAGGGCAGCTGCGAGCGTTCAGCTCACATGGTTCACATTCCCCAAATCACCGGCAGCCGCGGGAATCCTTCCCGCGCGAGGATCACCTGGAGAAGATGGGCGTGACGCAGAATGACGTCACGCCGGTAGCAGCCAATAAGCTACCGTGCAACGAGATTCAAATGTATGTGCCACAGTATATAATGAGCTGTACCTCCGCCATTACCACATGTTCATCCTGATCATCAACCAATAAACCTGTGTTAGTCCTCACTGCGACTCCTTCTTTGTCTTCCATGCAAGACGCTAAATTGGCGACGAAGGTGGGATAATGGCGAATCCCAAGGTCAAGCCTTACCAGTTCGATGTCAGCGAGCCCGAACAATGGGAGCTCTACGAGTGCCAGTTCTGGCACGCAATGGAAGCCGCGGGCATCGACGACGGCGCGAAAATGCGCTCCTACTTCCTGGCCCAGGTGGGGCCGGCCATGCTGCGTATCCTGATGAACCTGGTGGCCCCCCGGAAGGTGGACGTGGTGCCCATCGACCGCATTCTGGAGCTGTTGGGCGAGCATTTCCAGCCTCCCGTGTCGATCTTCCCAGCCCGGGTCGCGTTCCACAGGCGAGACCAGCGACCGGGCGAATCTGTGTCCGCCTACGCGGCGGCCCTCAGGCTTGCAGCGGTGCACTGCCAGTGGGACGACCTGGACCAGGCCCTCTGAGACCGCATGCTGTGTGGTCTGAGGGACGAGGAGCTCCAGCGGAAGCTCATGACCCGCGACCACCGCCTTACGTTCAACGAGGTACTGCGGGAGGCCCAAGCGGCCGAGGCGGCCAGGAGCGGGGTCAGGGTGTTCAAGGCCCAAGGGGCCACGTCCGAAAGGGCCAAGTCACCAGTACAGGCGGCCCGGCGGACACCAGCGAAAGCGGCCTGGCGGGCCCCCAAGCCGCCCGCTGGCACACCAACGGCGTCCGAGGAGTCGTCTACGACGGCAGACCCCTGCTCCAGCGAGGACGATGATGTCCAGCTGGTCAAGAAACGAGGAGAGAAGCGGCAGACCCGCGAGCGGCAAGACCGCCGCTGCGACGGTTGTGGGGCGTCCCACGACCGCACGAGGTGTCCGTTCCGAAAGGCCGAGTGTCACAACTGCGGCCGAAAGGGACACATCGCCTGAGTGTGCAGGCGCAGGCGAGTCGAGGACAAGGGCAATTCGAGCCACTCCCAGACGCACCAACGGAAGGCGGCCGGCACCAGGAAGGTCTCAGCCGGCTACAGCGAGGCAGGCGTGAACCGCGTGGGCCTGGAGCACCGGCGTTTTTTCATAGAGGTACAGTTACAGGGGCTCCCAGTGAGGATGGAGATAGACTCGGGGTCGTCCTATTCCATCCTGTCCCAAAAAGAGTTTATGCGCATTCCCCCAGATGCGCGGCCCAAGCTGCGGGCCATGAGGTCACATCTACGGGAGGTACAGGGAAACGGGATCCCAGTGTTGGGGGTGGGGAACTTCAAGGTGAAGTTCAAGAACTACTCTGAGAAACTGCCCCTAGTGGTCCTCAAGGGGGGGAGGTGCTGCCTTTTGGGAACGCAGTGGTTCGCTCCCCTGGGAATCGAACTGTCCGGCATTAACGCCATAGAGACTGACCCAATGCGGGACGTGTGCAATGCACACCCGGACGTTTTCAAGAAGGGGCTCGGGACTTACAAGGGGCCCCCAGTTTCCTTTGACTTGGATCCAGAAATCCGACCCATACGCCTCAAGCCAAGAAGAGTGCCTTTCGCCCTCAAGGACAAGATCGAGGCGGAACTGGACAAATTGGTGGGGCAGGGGATTTTGGTTCCAGTTGATTCGGCGGAGTGGGAAACGCCGATTGTTACGGCCCTTAAATCAAACGGGGAGGTCAGGATTTGTGCGGACTATAAATGTACGATCAATAAGGCCATTCGGCCAAATGCATATCCGGTACCCGTGGTCAGCCATTTACTGGCCACGCTACATGGGGGGAGGTGTTTTGCCAAGCTAGATCTGGCGCAGGCATATCAGCAGCTCTCTGTAACCCCGGCTGCTGCCGCTGCACAAACGATCGTAACGCACAAGGGGGCATTTAAGGTAACGCGCCTTCAGTTCGGCGTGAATTCGGCCCCCGAAATTTTCCAATCCCTCGTGGAACGCCTTTTAAAGAGGCTTCCAGGCGTCCTCCCATATTTCGACGATGTGTTGATAACAGCGGGGGGGAATCAGAACTAGCGCAAAGGCTAGACAGGGTCCTTTCAATATTCGAGAAAGCGGGCCTCCGACTGAGACGGGACAAATGTGTTTTCTTTGCGAGGGAGGTTGAGTTCCTTGGGTTCAAGATAACTCCGGAAGGCATCAAGCCCTCCGAGTCCAAGGTTGCGGCTGTGCAAAACGCCCCTCGCCCCACCGCGAAACCGGAGCTGCAGTCATTTCTAGGGCTCTTAAATTTTTACCATTCCTTCCTGCCGAGGAAGGCATCCGTTGCAGAGCCACTGCACGCGCTATTGAAGAAAGAGGCGGTTTGGCGGTGGGGAGATAGGCAAGAGAAAGCTTTCAGGGAGCTAAAGGCACTGCTATCCTCGAACGCTGTCCTGACCCACTTTGACCCAAGGAGACCAGTAGTTCTAGTCTGTGATGCGTCCCCAGTGGGGGTGGGGGTGGGGGCGGTTCTATGCCACGTGTTGGAGAGCAGGCGGGAAGCCCCGGTAGCGTATTACTCAAGGTCCCTCTCGAAGGCCGAGCGCAATTACGCGCAAACTGATAGGGAGGCCCTGGCCATCATCGCGGGAACGAAAAAGTTCCACGACTTTTTATACGGCCGCGAGTTTACGGTAGTGACGGATCACAAGCCACTTCTGGGGATCTTCACTACCGGCAAACCCACACCGCAAATTCTATCCCCCAGGATGCTGCGTTGGGCCATCTTCCTCAACGCCTACCAGTATGAGCTGGTCTATCGCCCAGGGAAGGAGATCTCCCACGCGAACGCGCTGTCCCGATCTCCCCTCCCAAGTGCAGGGGACCCCACATGCGAGGTAGAGCAGGATCACCAAGTCCTGCTGATTGAGTCTCTCGACTCACCCCCCATTCTCCCGGCCGACCTCGCCAAGGCCACAGCGGCCGACAAGATGCTGGCCCAAGTTAGTTCCTGGGTGAGGAAAGGGTGGCCCACTACTCCCCCCGAGGAACATTTCAAGCCATTTGTCAGGCGTAGAGTAGAGCTTTCGCTGGAAAGGGGCTGCTTACTCTGGGGCCAGCGGGTAGTTGTCCCAGAGAAGCTGAAGGCCAAGGTACTGAAGCTACTGCATACCAGTCACCCCGGGATCGTGCGCTCCAAGGCTCTGGCCAGGAGTTTCTTTTGGTGGCCCCAGATAGACGCGGATATAGAACGTTTAGTGGGCACGTGTGAGAGCTGCCAGAGCTCTCGGCCCGAGGAGTCCCGGTTACCCCATAGGGAATGGGACACGGCCCGCGGGCCATGGTCCCGGATTCATGTCGACTTCGCTGGCCCTTTCCGAGGGGCCATGTTTCTGCTGGTAGTCGACTCCTACTCCAAGTGGTTGGAGGTAATCCCCATGAACAGCACCTCCTCTGCGGCAACCATTAAACAGTTGCGCAAGCTTTTTGCCTGTTTCGGCCTGCCAGACGTCCTTGTTAGCGATAACGCTAGTACCTTCACGTCTGCAGAGTTCAAGACGTTCATTGAGCGAAACGCCATCAGGCACATTACCGCTGCCCCGTTTCACCCCGCCACAAACGGTCAAGTGGAGCGCCAAGTGCGCACTACGAAAGACGCACTGCGGCGCATGGGTCCCGGTGAGTTGAACCTTCATCTGTGCCAGTTCCTCATCTGCTACAGGACAACCCCCCTAGCTTCAGGATTTTCGCCAGCCAAGCTTCTCATGAAGAGGCGCCCGGTAACACTTTTTGACCGGATGGATCCGTCCAGGGTGGAGGATGAAGGGAGAAATATAAATATAGGGGTAGATAGCTCCAAAAACTTTTCGGTAGGGGACCCGGTTCACTGCAGGAACTACGCGGCCTCGGGGCCAGCGTGGGTACCAGGGACAATCATTGAGCAGACGGGGCCAGTATCCTACAGGGTTGAGACGAGCTCGGGTCTACTCTGGAGAAGGCGCACCGACCAACTCAGAAGGCGAGTCACCAGTGAAGGGGAATCAGCGTTAGGGTCCTCCCCCACCCGCATTACCCAAGGAGGAGACACGGCGGCATCCGCCGATACAAATGCATATCCTGGGTTCTCAACTACAGAGGAGGATACTTTGAAAGAGAGGGATGAGCTTGATTATGATTATGAGTTGCAGTACCAGGGGGGTGTAGCGGAGTGGTCCCCCACCCGTCCTAGCGAAAAGAGGGGTTTCAGTTCAGCCCCTGGTACCTCCAGTCCCCCCAGTCCTTTTGTTTTAGAATATACCATAGCTCCAGCTCCCCGAAGACAAACACCCCCAAGACAGGCAACGGGGGGAGTCCGCCCACCACAGTCTCTAGAACTCCCGGGCAGGTAACGGGGGGTGGCGAGGCCACGAGGGCCTCCTCATCAGTCCCGAGATTCCTACTGGGGGGAACCCCAAGCTCCCCAAGCGGTAGGCAGGGGTTCATGTCCCAACTGTTCATTCCATTCCCGTCCCCCAATGCAAGGTTGTTGCAGAGTCCCCACCGAACCACTAATGAGTCCCCACTTTCCGTTGCAGGACAGGACTCTGCGGAACCAGGAGCCTCCGGCTCCCCTGTGTTAAGTCAAGCAGCCGCATGCCCCAGACGCACGTGCGGCAAGCCACAATGGTTGAGGGACTTCGTCCCATCCTAGGGGGGAGGGGTGTTATGTATGTACAATGTTGCTTTAAGAAATGTATGAATGTAGCCTGACCATAATTACAATGTAGCTCTGCTGTTAAGGAACGCGAGTAAGCTGCCTGTAGAGGGCAGCTGCGAGTGTTCAGCTCACATGGTTCACATTCCCCAAATCACCGGCAGCCGCGGGAATCCTTCCCGCGCGAGGATCACCTGGAGAAGATGGGCGTGACGCAGAATGACGTCACGCCGGTAGCAGCCAATAAGCTACCGTGCAACGAGATTCAAATGTATGTGCCACAGTATATAATGAGCTGTACCTCCGCCATTACCACATGTTCATCCTGATCATCAACCAATAAACCTGTGTTAGTCCACACTGCGACTCCTTCTTTGTCTTCCGTGCAAGACACTAAAACTAGTAACGGTGTTTGTGTTTAATAGGCTGTCCTTCTATTTCTGTTGTAATGCGTATGCTGTACTTGTTGTAATGAAATGAGGCTGAATGCACCCATCTCCCCTCTTCCACCCATAGTGCGTCTGTGTGTGTCTATATTGTTCAGCACTGCCATTTGCTGGGTGGGTGGAGGTTTTCCTAGCTGACTTAAGGCGCTGCTGTGCCGGAGGGATTCAGAACATATTGGTTGGCAGTTGGAGGCTGTTCAGATGCATTTGCTATTATTTCAACACTGACAGGAAACATACATCATATGAATTTAGAGTGCCAGCACTATATTCCATACTTGTTGTTCAGTCACACAGTCGATTCCGACCCTTTGCGACCCCATGGACCGTTGCCCGCCATGCACCTCTGTCCTCCACCATTTTCCTCAACCCACCCAACTCTGTGCCCATTGCGTCTACAATACCATCTAGCCATCTCATTTTTGGCCACCCCCTTCTTTTTTTCCCCTCCACCTTTTTTAGATTAGATAAATTAGATTAGATAAATCTTTATTGTCATTGTCCCGCACAGAACAACGAGATTGGGGGGAAAAACACTTAACAACCCAACAAAACCTAAACAAAATACAACTATACAAAATTATCAACATACTCCCACCCCACATATACACATTTAACCCCTAAAAGCTCTAAAACTCTAAAAACTCTAAAACCCTAAAAACTCTAAAAACTATATACAGAAGCTCCCTCATAGACTGCATTGCACTGTATTCAAAGCCATAACCGCTTTTGGGTAGAAACTATTTCTCAAGCGGCTGGTCCTGGTCTTTATGACCCTATACCTTCTTCTAGAAGGCAGAAGCTGAAAGAGATCATTCCCGGATGCATACTATCTTGCGCAATCTCTACAGCTTTCTTATAACACCTGGTGGCATAGATTTGATCTAGAGTGGGAAGAGTACGCCCGATTATCCGCTCCGCAGTCTTTATGAACCTGGACAGCATTGTTCTTTCCCTATCTGTACAACTCCCAAACCATACACACAGACCATAGGTTAACACACTCTCTATGGTACAGTGGTAGAATGCCAACAGCAGGTCCTTTGAAAGATTGTTCTTCTTCCTGAGGATTCTCAAGAAGTATAACCTCTGCTGTGCTCTCTTCATCAGAGCTTTGGTGTTTGCTCCCCATGTTAGATCATCCCTCAGCTCCATTCCCAGAAATCGAAACACCGAGACCTATTCCACACAATTCCCTTCAATAATAAGTGGCTGGATGTTCAATTTGCATTTTCTAAAGTCCACAATGATCTCTTTTGTCTCTTTCTCACAATGATCTCTTTCCCAGCATCAAGACTTTCTCAAGCGAATCCTCTCTTCTCATTTGATGTCCAAAGCACTTTAGCAATCATCTTTACTATTTGACCTTCTAAGGAGCAGTCAGGGTTGATTTCTTCTCAGATCAACTTATTTCTTCTCCTTGCTGTCCAGGGGACTCTCAAAACTGCATACAAACCTGATTTAAAAAGTGAGAGAAAGAAAGATTGGGGGCGGGCACATAGGCTTTATCCTTCTGATGTGTAATGAAGTGGCTAAAGAGAGCGACATGTTTAAAAACATAAACAATATCCATGGGAGGAGGAGGCCGTATTTTTCAAGAGACCTCTTAGAAATCTTTCAATGTTCTATAGAATTCTTCATCATTAATTTAATTAATGCATTCTTCCGGACATCTCTTACAGAGAAAATTACTTTAACTGATTTCCCCATAGGAATGCATTGAAAACCAAAATACTTTAATCAAAACACAGTTTCCCATAGGAATGCATTGAAAATCGATTAATCTGTTCCGGGGGAAAATTCCATAAACTGAGCCACTGTTTTCTATGGATTTCCTTTTGTTATACGGTTTTTATGTGAACCGAGCCATTTGTTAACCAAGGTTCCACTGTTTTCCTAGCATATCCTGGTCCCATTCTCATTTCTGACAATATTACTTCACTCCCTTCATGGCAAGCCACCCTTCTTCTGTCTGGCTGCCCATCTGCTCATTCTGTTAACTGGGAGCTTGGGCAACTTTAATTTAAATTTAATTTAATTTTCCAATTTGTATAGCTGCCCAACTCAAAACAACTCTGGCCGGCTCACAACATCAAAAACAATACAGCAATCCAAAACATTAAAAGCATCTTTTTCATCACCCTGACCCGGCAACAGTAGCAAGGAACCTTAATAGGAAGGAACCAATGTTATACAGAGACAATTAATATTTATTTATTTTATTATTTTATTTGATTTCTATTGCCACCCCCTCGCCAAAGCGACTCTGGGCAGCTTACAATCAACCAATAAAAAACACCGAAATATAAAAACATCCCGACAGCAATTAAAATCATAAAAACACTAAAGGTAAAGGTAAAAGTTTTCTTTGTTCGAAAGCCAGTCGTATCTGTCTCTAGGGTTCAGTGCTCATCTCTGTTTTAAAGCCAAAGAGCCAGCGCAAAAGCCATTAAAACACCCCCCAATGTTTACAATAGGTTAAAATATACTGGTGATATTATACAATCACCAATTGATAGGCCTTAGAACATTAAATTAGAAACCATACTTTGTTTCATAATTGGCCAATGATCACAAAAATAATGTTGACCAGATCCCTTTGCTTAGAAAGGAAAGAATGAAAGCAGCAGTGGCTCTTGTGGATACACCAGCAGTTCTATTCAACCTCAAAGGCTGCCACTCTGCCCATGAGAGCGCATGATTTGTGTAATACCACCAGGGGTTCTATACTTTCTGAATCCCTCCATAGCTCATTTCACTGCAAAACTCCCAGCCTATAAATAGCTCTATGTCTGTTATCATGGGTTGTCAAAAGTGGGAGAAGAAGAATAAAATAAAAAGTCAGAATTTGATATCCATTTGCAAAAAAATAAAAATAAAAAAAATTCATAAGTAGTCATTAGAGTAAAAGCAAAGTGTAAGCTCTCTTGTTCCGCTTTTCTAAGAATGCCCAATAAATAACACAACATGTTATTTCCAAGCTCAGGCAAATGCCTGTTACCAAGAATACATCAGGGGAAACACCACAACAAAAATGCTATTAAGTACACATTGTTATACAGTGGTACCTCGCTTAAAGAGCATAATGTATTCCACAGGATTGCTCTTTAAGCAAATTTGCTCTTTAAGTGAAACACCATTGTAAGTGACCAATTGTGACTTCTGGATTGCAAACCCCGATTTAGTTGTTAAGCGAGTTTTTGGTTGGTTTTAGTTGTTAAGCGAGGCAACCATTCAGAGAAAATTCTGCTCTTTAAGCGATTTAGTCTCTAAGTGATGCTCTTTATGCGAGGATTTACTGTATAAACATTTGAATATATGTGATTTGAATATATAATGTGATATTTTTTTTACAAAGATATTGAAAATCTATACAGTAATACCTCGGATAACATTTGCACCTGATAACGCTAAAACCGCATAATGTTAAGTAATCTGGAATTGCATCACATAACGTTAAAATCTTACGTTCGCTGAAGCCTGTGCCGGTTACAATGTATCTCTATGGAGTTTTAGCATTATGCAATTCATCCCATAGGATTTTAACATTATGCGATACAGTATCGCATAATGTTAAAAATCAGATAACATTAAGACTTGTGGAACCAAGTTTTAGCGTTATCCAAGGTATTACTGTACTGCTTAAACATAATGTTAAGGTTTTGTAGATTTTCTTTTTCTATTTCGATAGTAAATGGCACAGCAGGGGGTTATATTGATATGTTTTTAAGGGTTTTTTAATTGGAGAGTCCATTGGATAGGGCAGTATATACAGTGGTACCTTGGATAAAGTCTGATTCAGATAAAGTCCGATTCGGATAAAGTCGCGGTTTTCATGCACACGTGATGCATCACATAAAGTCCAAAACCGCTTAAAAAATGGACGTTATCTAAGGTATTTTGTATAGGAACCTCAGATAAAGTCCATTTTTTGACATAATCTGATGCATCACCCATTTGATTCGGATAAAGTCAAAAATCGGATAAAGTCCAATCTTGTGGAATGGGGTTTGGACTTTATCCAAGGTTCTACTGTAAATCTATTAAATTAAATTAAATATCCTTTCCAAAGGCAATGGATATTATACCCTTATCAGACCACTAAATAATTCATAACTAGCTTTCAACCCCACACAGGGTGTTTTCAGGCTGAAATACCTGCATAACGTGCCATATGATAGATCCTAGGATTCTATAGGGTAGAGCTATGAAAGTTATAGTGGTATCAGACTTGTGGAATTGTGTAAGGTAGATACAGTTTTGAGGTGCCCAGTGTGGTGTAGTGGATAGAGTGAAAAATTAGGGCTCTGGTGACTAGGGATTAAACTCTCACTTAGCCATAGAAACTTACTGAAAAAGAATTGGTAAAAAGAAA
The DNA here is from genome assembly GCA_035047305.1 of Bradypodion pumilum. Lineage (NCBI taxonomy): Eukaryota > Metazoa > Chordata > Lepidosauria > Squamata > Chamaeleonidae > Bradypodion > Bradypodion pumilum. Next base: position 6,640,075 of record JAWDJD010000017.1, on the reverse strand, counting down.
CCACTTCATTTACTTTGAAAGCCTTATTAGGATCACTATCAATTCTGACTTGACAGCACATAGTAAAGGTAAAGGTATACCTGTATAACACATAACAAACTAACAAATATACACTCTGAGACTATTTGTGAAGTCTACTCCAGGTGCTTGGATGCAGAAAAAAAATCCTTCTATGCTTTCAATAAACAGGGAACATGGGCTCCTTGCATTACTGAATATCTTGAAAAGTGAATTGTGGTTCAAATTAGGTTCAGAACTGTCCAGTTTGCCAAGTTCAGTTTCGAAACAAACGTGGGGAACATTTGGTCCATTCAAAACAAACGATAACATGGTGGAGAATGCAATATGGCGGGGAGTGAGCTAATTATGCTACATACTGCTAATTGTGACCTTCACCCACAAGCAACATTCAAGAGGTTTGCCTTCATTTGGAGCATAATCAACAAACTTCTTTCCCTTCACAGGAAAGATGGAAAATTTCTTGAATCTCTTTGGATTGCCTTAAACAAAAGTATAGTAAAGGTAAAGGTTACCCTTGCTCGAAAGCCAGTCGTATCCGACTCTAGGGTTCAGTGCTCATCTCTGTTTCAAAGCCGAAGAGCCAGCACTGTCTGCTTCTGTAAACGTTTCTGTGGACATGAGGCAGGCATGCCTAGAGACCAGAGCGCACGGAACGCTGTTTACTTTGCCACCGAAGTAGTCCCTATTTATCTACTTGCAATTTCTTGCTTTCGGACTGCTACTTAAATGACAATGGCGGAATTCTATCTATGGAAAAGGCACATGTTTTAGTGCAGAATTGCAATAAACTATGAAATCTCCATAGACATTATCTGTTTCAGGCCACGTCTCACAACTCAGTGCGCAACAGGCAATGTCTATGGAAATTTCATAAAACAGCAATTTGCCTCTTAAAAGTTACGCCGTTTGCATGACTTTGCAATAGGATTTTAACCAATGTAACTGTAGATACATTGTAGATACAGGGACTGCAGTGGCTCAAGTAGCTAAGATGCTGACTGGGAAGCGGAAGGTCAGCAGTTCGATTCCCGAGTACTGCAGGACGGAATGAGCTCCCGTCTTTGTCCCAGCTCCTGCCAACCTAGCAGTTTGAAAGCAAGAAATTGCAAGTAGATAAATAGGGACCACTTCAGTGGGAAGGAAACAGCGTTCTGTGCGCTCCGGTGTCTAGTCATGTCTGCCACACGACCATGGAAATGTCTGCAGAAGCAGACAGCGCTGGCTCTTCGGCTTAGAAACAGAGATGAGCACTGCACCCTAGAGTCGGATACGGCTGGCTTTTGAGCAAGGGAAACCTTTACCTTTACCTTTAACTGTAGATATAATTAATATTTCAGCACTTTAAAAACAAAATATGAGTGAAACTAAGTCCCACATTTTGGTTGCCCCATGAAACAAAGCAAACATTATTTTGTACATTTCTTCCTACTTGTCACTCACATTTTTATATCTTGCCCTGTTATTGGATAGAAGCCTTTCCCCCACCTACCACTGGGAGCAGATGCCACCTCTGCCGTCAAAGGTGCTAAAGAAACCCTGACATGTTTCATAGCATTCACACGTGGGGCTCTGTGAAACAGAAAAGAAAACAGCTCTTCCTGTCAAGCTGTCACCAGCCGAAGCTTTTGCTTTGCATCAGACCAACTAAACTTTAAGATTGTGTTTCTTCTGTTCTAAGTATTGGCAAGAGAAATCCCGGTGTTATCTGAATTTATAGACTCCTAGCAATATGATAAGGGACTGCAGTGGCTCAAGTGGCTAAGAGGCTCACTGGAAGGTGGGAGGTCAGCAGTTCGATTCCCAAGTACTGCAGGACGGAATGAGCTCCCGTCTTTGTCTCAGCTCCTGCCAATGCTGTCTGCTTCTGCAGACGTTTCCGTGGTCATGTGGCAGGCATGCCTAAACCCTGTTTACCTTCCCACCCAAGTGGTCCCTATTTATCTACTTGCAATTTCCTACTTTTGAACTGCTAGGTTGGCAGGAGCTGTGACAAAGACGGGAGCTCATCTCATTCCGTCCTGCAGTAATTGGGAATCAAACTGTTGACCTGCCGCCTTCCAGTCAGCGTCTTAGCCACTTGAGCCACTGCAGTCCCTTTCAGTAGTGTAATATTAGCCAAACAAATAAAAGCTACCAGGCAGACAATGGGAATGTATGTTTGCACGACAATAGCAACTCACACTATTTAATTTTAATTTAATTTAATTTTTGAATTTCTATACTGCCCACTCAGGTGATCACGAAAAGGACAAATAGGGACTAAACAGATACAGGGATGTCTGAGGCTCCTGGAGCAGAAAACAGCCCCAGCCCCATGTCATTTGGGGACACCTGGAGTAGGAATATGTCTTTCTTTTGCCCCCGAAGGGGCCTCAGGAGTGCAGTGTTATTTTTTGCTGCTCTTTAGGTGGCAGCCATTTTGAGAGGGGAACACCACCGAGGAGAGGCGGCAGTCAAAATGTGCAGCCAGTCGCTGGGCTACCCAGGGGTGAGAATGAGCATCTCTCATGCAGGGATGATTCAAAATGTGTCTTGTGGCTCTCTAATAATGTGCCAAAGCCGTCTCTGCGGTGCACTGCCAGGCCTCCTCTTCCATCTTCTATGAATGAACGAGGCCCCGCAGGCCTGCGCTCATGCCGGCAGCCCCTCTGCTGTGCTGGAGGAGACAGGAGCCGAGGCAGCAATCGAAGCTTGATTTGCCAACACGTTTCCAATGATTAAAATGTAATTAGCACAAATGAGTGCCTCCTCCCTGACTAATTTTAATACATGCTGTGATAGGCGGGCAGCCGCCAGTGCCTGGGCCCAGCGGCAGATGGAAGGGAAGGCAGCAGGAGAGGAAAACCATTTTGCGAGCGTGGCTGTTCACATCAGGAAACCATCAGGGCACCGGGCTTCTTAGGAAAGTGCCATGATGGCAGGCTGTCAGATTGGATCTGTCATGTCTGGCGGTGGCAGCAGCCATCATCCTTCACAACGTCCTGGGATGGCAGTCTTTTTGCAGGCTTAACTCCTGACGGTCTTTTTCACATCTCTGCTCTTCTGTTGGTGCTTCTTTTGAAAAGTGACCCCCTGTGTTTGGCGGATCGTACAGTTAGCACGGGCAAATGAATTTGCATCTGGTGTGATAATGTGCCTGAGGAAAGGCCTCGGTTTGCCACCATAAATGGCAACATTTTTGTCAAGTGTGACTGCAGCGTGGTCAGATTTTAAAAAATACTTCAGCACACTATTTGCAGGTAGGACCCCGTATAATGAAAAACTCCATTCCGTGGAGTTCTTCGCTATATGGTTTTTTTGTTATGCAAAGCACATTGGTGATACCCCACATAACGAAAAAATTGTTTGTGATACATGGTTTCATTAAGCGAGGTATACCTTGCTTAATGAAAATCCCGTATAACGGGAAAAATTTCGTTATGTTTTATCGCCAATAACGCACAAATGCTTTGTTGTACGAATTTTTCATTACACGAAGCATTCGTTATGCAGGGTTCCACTGTATGTAAAGAAAACTCACTTGAGTCTTCATTCCCATCATTTTAGGCCAGAGATTCTCAACCTTTTCAAGCTGAGGGCCAGGTCACGTTCCCTCAGACAGTTTCAGGGGCCAGACAGCCATTTTGCCCTGCCTGCTACACATGGCACTTCCTGGTGTGGCAGGGGCAGTGGGGGGAGGCACATGAAATGGTGTCATGGGCCGCATCCGGCCCCCAGGCCGTAGGTTGAGAACCCCTGTTTTAGACTGTCTCACCTCAAGAAGCACCTCAGATTTTTTGCCTCCAAGAGCAGGCCCCTGTTTTGCTGTTTTTTAATTGGTCATAGTTTGAGAAACTTTTCTCAAAACTAGAGCTTTTTCATTTCTAAGACACACACAAAAAAAACATAACAGAGAAGCCCAGGAAGACTAAAAGATTGCTAAAAGCATTGATGTTTCTCATAATTAAAATCAGTGCAACGAAACAGCTATCTCAATTTTTTAGAACATCCATTAACTAAGTTCTAAGTGTTATTTGTACAATTTTTTTAAAAAAATCTGTGACTCTAATGGGGTAAGACAATAAATTTTTGGTTGCATCAGCGTGGATCAGAATAGAGAATTCATTGGGACTCTATGAAATTCTAACTCCTGGTTAGACATAAATAGCATATTGTACTGTAAATAACCTTCAGCTTTTCATATAGAGTATAATAAAAAGGTTCTTCTTTAGACCAGATATCCATATATTCTTGTTTATATCAATGGTAATTTCCTCCTTGATACATTCCTCTCTACTGTTGTGCTGACGTGTCTATATACAGTACTGGCATTTGGGGGAGTCCCACCCTTAACTCATGAGCTGACAGAATTGCAGGTGATTAATTAATATACAACTCCAACCCTAATTGTTTTTATACCAGAATGAAATCCCATTGAGCTCAAATGGATTTATTTCTAAGTGTTATTTCTAAGGATTATCTACCAATATTTATTTAATTGGATATACAATGCTTTTCAACCTCTTCATAAATGATCTAGAGGTAGGAGTAAAAAGCAAGGTAGCCAAATTTGCTGACGATACTAAATTATACAGGGTAGTGAAAACTGTGAGAGATTGTGAAGAGCTCCAGAGGGATCTCTTGACACTGGGGGAGTGGGCAAAACAGTGGCAAATGAGTTTCAACATTAGTAAGTGCAGAGTGATGCATGTTGGGGCAAAAAACCCCAATTACACTTATAAACTGATGGGGTCTGAACTCTCTGCGACAAACCAGGAAAGGGACCTTGGTGTCCTGGTGGACAGCTCAATGAAGGTGTCAACCCAGTGTGCCTCAGCAGTGAAAAAAGCAAACTCAATGTTAGGGATCATTAGGAAGGGTATAGAAAATAAGTCAGCAAGTGTCATTTTGCCTCTTTATAAATCTATGGTGAGGCCCCATCTGGAATACTGTGTACAGTTCTGGTCGCCATACCTCCAGAAGGATATTATGGAGTTGGAGAAAGTACAGAGGAGGGCAACCAGAATGATTAGGGGACTGGAACACCTTCCTTACCATCTGAGGCTGCAACGGTTGGGCCTTTTCACTCTTGAACGACGGCGTCTAAGAGGTGACCTGATTGAAGTTTATAAAATCATGCACGGTGTGGACAAAGTGGATAAGGAAAAACTGTTTTCCCTATCGCACAACACTAGAACTAGGGGACACTCTATGAAACTTTTGGGTACTAGTTCTCAAACAAATAAGAGAAAGTACTTTTTCACCCAGAGGATTACTGGTCTATGGAACTCCCTGCCAGAAGAAGTGGTGACAGCTGTCAGTCTTGACAGCTTTAAGAAAGGATTAGACAAGTTCATGGAGGACAAGGCTATCAATGGCTATAATTATGGCTACCTAAGGACAACCTCCGGGTTGGAGAGATAGGCAGGATATCTCTCAATGCCATTTCCAGGGAATCCTAAGCAGGTGAAGGCATCTCCTTGGGAATACCCTGAAGGAAATGGTGAGCCACTGTGTGAGACAGAATGCTGGACTGGATGGGCTGTGGCCTGTTCCAGCAAGGCTGTTCTTATGGATGGCAGACTTAACCTTATTAACGCTCTCCACAGAGACAAAAATGATGAAACAGTCAATCATATTCCAATCACAAAGATGAGGATCAAGGTGGGAAACAACAGTGGTAGGAAGAATGGAAGGGAAAGAGGAGAGGTAACATGAGGCGGAGTTAATGAAGGAAACCATGGCCTTAATTTGCCTAGGTTGTTAGTGAGAGAAGCTTTTGGAAGTCATCAATTCAAAGGGTCAGTTCAGTGGCTAGAAAGTTCAGTGGTTTAGGTATCTGGCTGTGGAGCCAGAGGTTGGGAATTCTGTGTCTTCTGGAAGAATAGCCAGCCTATGTAGCATTGGGAAAATGCACAGCACAGTCCCAGGGCCAACACTACACAGTTTTCCTAATTTTATAAGCCTTTAAAGGCTTGCTGACAAAAGTTGGTCTTTAAAGACTTATGGAATGTTAATAGAGTATGAGCAGTTCTTAATCTCCACTGGCAATTCATTCAAGCGGGTGGAGGTTATGGAGGAGAAAACTCTCAGTGTGGTTACTGTTTTCTCTTTTCCCCCCCCCCTCTCTAGGTGTGACCACTCAGCGCTTATATGCTTGGGCACTTCAGGTATAACTTCTGAGAAAGAGGCACTCCCTCAGATAGCTTGGTCCTAAACCATTTAAGGATTTATAGAGCAACATCAACTCCTTAAATTTGGCATGGGTTACCACAGGCAACCAATGCAGACTAGCCAGCACTACCATGATATGGTCTAACCGACTGATATCCACCACCAGCCTGGCTGCCACATTTTGCACACACTGAAATCTCCGTGCCAGCCTCAAGGGTAGCCCAAAGCAGAGGGCATTACAGTAGTCAATCTGGGAGATTACCAGATTAATGCTGTTGGAGATTTCCTACCCAGGAAAGAGCTACGCTGGGCTATCTGCCACAGTTGGAAAAATACAGACCTGACCCCTGATGACACCTGATTTTCCAGGCTCAAAAACTTTTCAAGTTGCACACCCAGATAATGTACACTTCCCAAAGGACGCTAAAAGATCCAAGAGAACCAACAGGGAAGATTTACCCCAACAGCTTCTCTCAGAAGGTCATCCAGCAGGGCAACCACCAATACCGTCTTGATACCATGGCGCAACCTGAAGCCAGACTGGTGTGGATCAAGGCATTCAGTATCCTCCAGGAATGTCTGCAGCTCACCTGCCACCACCTTTTCCATCACTTTGCCCATAAATGGGACGTTGGCAACTGGACAATAGTTGTTAAAATCATCTGATGCTAGGTTGGATTTCTTCAAGACTAGTCAGATGATCATCTCCTTCAATCTTGTAGGTACAATACCTTCACGAAAGGAGGGGTTAACCATCTCCCCAACGCATTGAGATACCCCATCACTGGCTGCTCTTACTATATGAAATGGGCAAGGCTCTAGGGAGGTTGTGGTGGTCTTACAGCCCACAAGTGCTCCAAAACACATCTGACAGATGGCACACTTCTGATCTATTACATTAAATTTGGAGTTGAGGTCCCTACAGATGACATCCACATTGGACTTAAAATGTGTTGCCAACCTATTTCATTTGGCAACCGTTGGGTGTAAATTCACTGTTTGTCTTACCCCCCAGGAGCTCTGAGGCTATCAAAAACATCTCTCTTTGTTGATTGCCAGTGCTCTGGATCCATTGTATATTATGGTGCTTCCTTGTTAATGTTCTTGCACTGACATACTGTAGCTCCTGGAGCATTCCATAACAGCCACAAAGTTATCATCTGTGGGAGCTCTCCTCCCTGTGCCCTCTAGCCTCCTCCTTCTGTGCTTCAGAATTCACAGTTCTTCATTGAACCACACAGCCAGATGAACCTTGAGCCAGATTTGGCATTTGGGAACAATGGTGTCAATTGCCCTAGTGGTTTAGGTGTACCATTTTCCACCCACGGAGATGACAGTACTGTATCACCATCCTGTTTGGCAAAAGACCCTTGCAACCTTCTGTAAACCATTAAGATCCATAAACTTGCAAGGGCAAACCATCCTAGTCAGTCCCGGCTCCTCAAGGGGTAGAGTCACAATCTCCACCATAAATTGCAGCAGGAAGTGATCCGGCCACGACTAAGTCCAGAGTATTCCCAGCTATATGTGTGAGAGCAGTGACATGTTGGGATAGCTCCGTGGCTGTCATGGCTCCCATGAAGTCCACAGGTCTCCCAGACAGCACCCCTTCTGCTCATTTATACATATTTGAAAATCTAAACTACAGACTCAACTGGCCATGTTTATGGTTGAAGAGGTGGACATGAGTGAACAGATAAAACACCTGTTGCCATCTAATAGGAACATACTCATGCTATCAACTAAAGCCTGTATCAGCAGGCAAACTCAGATGTGAGCAACCTTGTCCCCCAAGACCTTGTGCAGGTCAAAGACCCAAGGCAAAGTTTGTTCTTTGATGGTCCATTTTGGCAAAAAGACTAGGAATGCATAAGAAAAGAGATTATTGTTGTTCAGTTGCACAGTTGATTTTGACCCTTTGCGACCCGCCAGGCACTTCTGTCTTCCACCATCCTCCTCAGCCCACCCAGCTTTGTGCTTATTGCATCTACAATACCATCTAGCCATCTCATTTTTGGCCACCCCCTTCTTCTTTTGCCTTCCACCTTTCCCAGCATCAAGGCTTTCTCAAGTGAATCCTCTCTTCTCATTTGCTATCCAAAATACTTTAGCTTCATGTTTACTATTTGACCTTCTAAGGAGTAGTCAGGGTTGATTTCTTCTAAGAGTAGGAATCCGTAAATGGAAGAGACAAGACAATAAGGAGATTGTGTGTGCCTCTTCTGTAGTGTTAATGGTTGTCAAGACCAAGAAAAACCAAGATGGAGACAAAAGCTATATGCAACTTTATACAGATGTGCACCAAAGACACACTTTGTCTGAACAGAACATTGCAAACCACAATCACAAACAGTTTTATCACACAATAGAAAGAGAAAGCTTTAAAAGGGAGATTGGAAAATATTTATTTCACCAAGGAATGTGGCACCCCTTTAAACAACAATAAAAACTATCCTGAAGTCAGAAGTCCCTGAGATACTTGGCAGTGCACCAGAAGTGAGAACAAAGAACTCGTGCAAGTAATAAAAGAAGTGTTCTATAGCAACCATGTGATATTTGATGGAACTTCTCCAACCCATAGACCGTTTTTCCATAAAATAAATACTAACAACATAATTTTAAATCTAAATTGCATTGTGAGCATGTACGAAATAATTCAATTCACTTGGGCGTTTATTGCTCAGCAGCCAGCATCTCTGAATTGTTGCACATTCTGTGATGGATGTAGATCATAGCTGCCAAGTATCCCTTATTGGCCAGGAAATTTCCCTTATTTCCAAATCCAAAACTTGACAGGTATGATGTAGATAGATAGAAAGAAAGAAAGAAAGAAAGAAAGAAAGAAAGAAAGAAAGAAAGAAAGAAAGAAAGAAAGAAAGAAAGAAAGAAAGAAAGAGATAGATAGATAGATAGATAGATAGATAGATAGATAGATAGATAGATAGATAGATAGATAGATAGATAGATAGATAGATAGATAGATAGATCCTGCCTTGCAGTTAAAAAATAGAATGAGATGTAAAGGAATTTTAAGCCCAAATAGTTCAGGTACAATGCTATTAGTAGTACAACTTGCAAGTGAAAACCAGCCTACATTAATGGAAGATTTATAGTGCAGGGATGCATGGTCTGAGAAACCATTACTCGGACAGCTCCCCAGTTTTCTCCTGGATGATATTGTCAATAAGCAACAATTAAAATTGTGGTTTGAATTAGGTGTTCTTCAGGTTGAAACTAAGGGATTCATATTTACAATCCAAGACCAGTATAAAGAAATGTGTAAGTAATTTGCATAGGTCCTGTCACATATCCAAAGCAATTCATCATGTCATTGTTGCATGTTCAATGTGTGATTAATGGATTTTTATGTGCAGGCATAAACAAATTGTTAACATCATTTGTAAGCAGTTGACTAACTGTCACGACTATTCCTCCATACTATAAATTCAATTTTAATAAATGACACCACAATATTATACTGGGACAAGGAAGTGAAAAGTGAAAACTATGCTGAACATTATCCTTCTGGATAAACAACAAAGAAAAACATACTTTCTAGAAGTTGGAGGTCCATCAGCAAGCAACCTCAAAAGCACAGAGAGTACAAAAATTGCAAAGTATCAGATATTAAGAAAAAATATGGAAGCAAGATTGGGTCATCGTCTTCCACATATCAATTTCAGCAACTGGAGAAGTTCCAAAATCTTTGGTTACAAATTTAAAACATTTGCCAATAACTGCTACCTGGCTTTCTAAAATCCAAAATTTAATGATTTTGTAAATATCTGATCTCATCCACAATCTTTTAGGACTTGGATTCTAATGCTTAGTCTTGACCTTTTGATCTGCCCCAAGAGTCTGCAATGCTAAGGAATATGAGATATGATATAATAAATCAAAATCAAATCTTTATTACCTTCCAAGACCAGCACAAAACAGCAGTAGTAACAGAAGTTAAAATGGGGATACTAAGATATATCAAGAGACAAGAGCTGAATATAATAAGACATTTTCCTCATTTTTTGTATGCAAAGATGAATGAGGACTCGAATTCCTGTGTAACCTTTCATATGAATGGCAGTTATTGGTCAGGAACTCTGGTTCTGTCAAGTTTATGATTGTGAGATGATTGTGTGAAGAATAATAACAATAATATAATGTTTCAGCTTTGATGGATTTACCGTCTCAAGATTTCACTTGAAAGTATGTTTGAATGATGTGGAGTTGACATGGAGAGGGAATTTATATTATTGTTCATACAAGCACCATGTTTTTATGGTTAGAATTTAGTATCCAGTCTTTGTTGTTAGAATGAGCTCCTATATGCATGCAGATGAATGCAACAAATCTGTACAAATTTACAAGTTCTCTTATACTTAGCGAGGCTTGCTTCTGGATCACCATCAGATCATACTGTTGCTTTCCTTACTCACTGGATTTGGAAATTACTCCTGCAGAATTTTTAAATTAAAGTTGTGACAATCCCGTTACTCATGAGTAAAACCTTAGGCTACAGGTGAAACTCGGAAAATTAGAATATCGTGCAAATGTTAATTCAGTTCAGTAATGCAATTTAAAAGGTGAAATAAATATATGAGATAGACTCATTACATGCAAAGTGAAATAGTTCAAGCCTTACTTTGTTATAATATTGATGCTTAATGGTTTACAGTTTATGAAAACCCCAACCCCCCAATCTCATGTACCCCACAATCATCACATAATCTCATGTACGCTGTACGCCATGATCATCACAATAATAACAAATTAAGGTATGCCATCTCTCGCTTTGCATGTAGTGAGTCTATTTCATGTATTTGTTTCACCTTTTAAGTGAAATGAATGAACATTTGCACAATATTCTAATTTTCCGAGTTTCACCTGTACACGCAGGTGGGACTGCACTTGAATCCAGGATTTTAAGCTTGCCTTTTCACTTGTCCTGATCTAAATCTAAGATGTAAGTAAGGTAGTGCATAGGAAATTAAACTACTCCAGTCATCTTCTTGTCTTTTAAAAGTATATATATTGTAGCAAAAGCAGGTTACAGATTAATTAAGCAAATGAAACAATCTTAGTTCAGAAAGCACATTAAAACGATGAAAGCCTATCTAATGGGGGAAGCCCTGGGGTTGCAAGCTTAGCTTAAAAGCTTCTACATGACTTACACAGTGTTGAGAAGAGAAAGTCCTGCCTATTCCTCTGGTTCTTATCTCCTCAAACAAGTTGTTGCCATTCCCTTAAAGCAGTGGTGGTGAACCTATGGCACGCATGCCAGAGGTGGCACTCAGAGACCTCTCTGTGGGCACCCATGCAGTCACCCCAACACAGAGTTCGTCCCGCCCCTCTGCCCAGCAGCCCAATTGGAGAGCTTCCTCCCTCTCCCAGCACAGTTTGCCCCGCCCTTCTGCCCAGCTGCCCAATGGGAGAGTTTCCTCCCTCTCCCAGCATAGAGTTTGCCCCACCCCTCTGCCCAGCAGGCCAATGGTAGCGTTTCCTTCTCCCCTGTTGCTGTGTTGGCACTTTGCAATAAATAAGTGGGTTTGGGGTTGCAGTTTGGGCACTCAATCTCTAAAAGGTTCACCATCACTGCCCTAAAGGAATCCAGCCAATGATTATACAGTATCACATGTCTGTCCAATTTAAGGTTAAGTTTTTTTTCCAAACCACAATGGTTGAGTTGTTTAGTTTGGCAAGCAGTTTCTGCCCAGTGATACCCAGGATGCACCGTAACTCATCGCCTTCAGTACACACTCACACAAATATCTCCATTACAGACTCGAAAAACACACAGGCCCCATTGTAACCATGACAACAGTAAAAGTCAGGTGACCGTAATACTGACAACTGGTGGCTACTCTGACAATCAAGGGATTGTTGCTGAAGGTGAAATTGCTGAAAAGATTATATGACTGATAAAATCCAGGAAGTGTCTTGCCAGTTTTATTTGCAGGGATGTTCAAAGAACAAACCCGCATCTTTCCAAAGCTCTAGCTAAGGGAACAGAAACCAAAGGATGAAAGTCTAAATGAGAGACAGTTCATTAGCAGTTGACTTCCTTGGGTGGATGATCCCCTCATTACAAGACAAGCATATAACTTTGTTTATCTGAAGATAAGGAGCTTCAAAATTAGTTCCTTTGTGTGCATGAGGGGGGAATTATTGTATGGCAATCTCAACAAGAGAGCAAGAAGTAGGTTTTGGTGTATGTGCAAATTAAGCAAATATATGCAAATTATGCAATTAATGCTGTTATGCTATGTTATGTGCTGTTCTTGGCACCAATTTATAGTGAGCCTCATAGTGTTTTCAAGGTGAGATATTTAAGGAGTGGTTTAGCCAGTTCCACATCTCCAGTGAGTTTCCATGGCTGAGTGGGGATTTAAACACAGACTTCCTGAGTAGGCTACACAATGCTAGGTATCCATGCAATTAACGTAAATGGCATTAAAAACCAAGGCATTTTAAGGGTTACAAACACCAGTGGGATTATTACCAGTTTTTTGAACAACCATTGTTTGTGTTTATTGTGTACATGTGCATTTATTTATTTTTTCCATGAGTAAAAAATGCTAGTTTTCTGCAGACACAATTTGTGTGCAAATTATAGAAATCTTGACAAGAAAAATAGCACGTTCTCTCTCTTTCATATGAGGGTAAGATATGTTCCAGAGCTTGAAAATTCCTTACTGTGATGCCCTGCAAAATAGAAACAACTGGAATAAATTTGAATTACCGTATTTATTCGTGTATAACGCACAAAATTTTATACCAAAAAAAGAAATCAAAGTTGGGGTGCGCGTTATAAACGAGGACTGGTGTGGCAGTGGCGGCCGGTCCCTTGAGGGCGCGAATGGTGAGTTCCCGCGAGTTCACATCACCTTGTCGTGTACAGTGTGCGTCACAAATAGGGTTGTGCCGCTTCATTTCCTCGCCCACACGGGAGACTCAGTGAGCGCATGACGTCACCCACCCTACAAGGATGGCGCCGGCATGGTTTTCTCCAGCAGAACGAGGCGTGGCCTCCGCCTCCAGCCATTTCCCGCCATACGCCTCCTCACTCCCGGAGTCCCACCCCCGTCGCAAGCCTCTTTTACTTCCTTTTTAGAATTGGGTCAGCTGTCTATTGCTGCGGCGGGTGAAGGGGAGGCGGGGGCGTGGCTTTGAAGAAATTGACGGGATCTGATTGGGTGGTGCGGGAGACGAGGCGTGGCCCGGAGGTAGCTCTTATGAACAAGCTTTTTCACCACGCATTCAATTACAATGCGTGGTGTGAAACAAAATTTTATACCGAGGTTTCATGGAAAATTAGGGGTGCGCGTTATACACGAGTGCGCGTTATACACGAATAAATACGGTAAGAATTTAGCAAATATTGTTAATTGCTCTGTTCCAGAAACAGGCCTGAAAATGAGGAAAGGAACCAGTAAGCATTTAAAAAGTTGTATGGGGAAAGAAGAAAATGATAAAGGCTTAGGAAGCTAAGATTTGTTCATCTGTTTTTATTAAGGTAAAGGTTTCCTTTGTTTGAAAGCCAGTCGTATCCGACTCTAGGGTTCAGTGCTCATCTCTCTTTCAAAGCCGAAGAGCTTTGGGAATTGAACTGCTGACCTTATTATTTCTGTCAGATGGATGACTGCAGTGACTCAAGGGGCTAAGACGCTGACTGAAAAGTGGGAGGTCAGCAGTTCGATTCCCAAGTACTGCAGGACGGAATGAGCTCCCATCTCTGTCCTAGCTCCTGCCAACCTAGCAGTTCAAAAGCAAGAAATTTAATTTAATTTAATAGTCATATTTATATATGCCGCCCACTCAGGCAGAACCCGACTCAGGGCGGCATTACAACAAGTTCTAAAAACACATAAAAACACTTTAAAAGACCCACATCCCACCCACTTTAAAAGACCCATATCCCACCCACCCATCCCACCCACTATAAAAAGAAGAAGAAGAGAGAGTTCTTAATGGTTTACATAAGCCAGCAGGCGGGGGCCGTGTTCCCATTCGGGCCCCACACCTGCCCTGCCAGCCAGGTCTTCAATCCTTTCCTGAAGGGCAGCAATTCTCTTTGAAGTCTTAGATCTGTTGGCAGAAGGTTCCAGAGAGTTGGTGCGGACACGGAGAAGGCCCTCCTTCGGGTGCTGGATAGATGTGCACCCCTAGCTGATGGCACTATTAGAGAGCCCCTCCGGTCCGCTCTGGTTGGACGGGCAGACACTCTTGGGACGATGCGGTCTCTAAGGTATCCTGGCCCACTGCCATATAGGGCTTTAAAGGTCAAAACCAGCACCTTGAATTGCACCCGGAGACAAACTGGTAACCAGTGCAGCTCCCGAAGAAGCGGTGAGGCCTGGGCATATCTCCCACATCCCATCACCACCCGGGCTGCCACATTCTGGACCAGCTGCAGCCTCCAAATGGTCGTCAAGGGCAGCCCCATGTAGAGCGCATTACAATAATCTAGTCGGGAAGAGACCAGAGCATGGGTGACCATAAGCAAGGAGCCCCGGTCCAGGAGCGTGCGCAACTGGCGAATCACCCGAAGTTGGGCAAAAGCCCTCCTGGTCACAGCCGCTACCTGTTCTTCTAGCAGCAGCCGTGAGTCCAGAAGGACCCCCAAGTTGCGCACTGGGTCTGTCTGGGGCAAAACAGCCCCATCCAGTACCAAAGATGGTAACTCCCTGGATAACACGGGACCCCTTATCCACAGCCACTCTGTCTTGCTGGGATTCAGTCGAAGCCCATTAGCCTCCATCCAGACCCCAATGGCCTCCAGGCATCCGGATAGGATTTCAACAGCATCACTGGGGTCCCCACGGGCCGAAATGCACAACTGAGTGTCATCCGCATACTGATGGTACCGCACCCCGTGGGAACGAATGATCTCACCCAGTGGCTTCATGTAGATGTTAAATAGGAGAGGAGAGAGCACTGAACCCTGAGGCACCCCATACTTGAGAAGCCTAGGGCTGGACCTCTCACTCTCTAACCACACCGACTGGGTACGGCCCTCCAGAAAAGAGGAAAACCAGGACAACACGGTGCCCTGGATCCCCATTCCTTTGAGCCGTTCCAGAAGGATACCATGGTCGATGGTATTGAAGGCCGCTGAGAGGCCAAGAAGAGCAAGGACGGATGGATAACCCCTGTCCCGCTCCCGCCAGAGGTCATCCATCAGTGCGACCAATGCTGTCTCCGTACCATACCGGGCCTGAATCCTGATTGAAAGGGGTCTAGATAATCTGCTTTCTCCAGGACACTCTGCAGCTGGCGCGCCACCGCCTTCTCCAAAACCTTACCCTGAAAGGGCAGGTTGGAAACCGGCCTGTAGTTGTTAAGGACAGCTGGGTCAAGGGATATTTTCTTCAGGAGGAGGCGCACCAAAGCATGTTTTAGCGGTGCAGGAAATACCCCCTCCTGTAATGATGCATTTATTATCGCCCCGACCCAGCCACCTGTCACCACCTTGTAGGCTTTCACCAACCAGGTGGGACAGGGGTCCAAAGGACATGTAGTGGCATGCACAGCTGCAAGGAGCCTGTCCACTTCATCAGGGACAACAGGATCAAACCGATCCCAGATCATACAGCAAGACTGTGCTCCGGTGGCCCCCCCCCCCGACCCTCCCCATCCACACCGGGATTCAGCCCTGAACGAATCCGATCGATTTTCTCCACCAGATGGTCAGCAAAGTCCTCAGCCGAACCCTGCCAACCGGGCACCGATCTCCCCCTACCGAGGAGGGACCTGGTTACCCGGAACAGGGCGGCTGGGCGATTATCAGCGGAGGCAATAAGGGTGGTGAAGTATTGCCGCCTCACCACCCCCATCGCCACTAGGTAGGCCCTAATAGCAGCTCTAGCTGGTGTCCAATTGCAAGTAGATAAATAGGGACCACTTCGGTGGGAAGGTAAACAGCGTTCCGTGCACTCCGGTGTCTAGTCATGCCTGCCACATGACCACAGAAACATCTACAGAAGCAGACAGCGCTGGCTCTTCGGCTTTGAAACAGAGATGAGCACTGCACCCTAGAGTTGGATACAACTGGCTTTCGAGCAAGGAAAGCCTTTACCTCTGGATGACTATTGAGGAGGCCAGTGTTACGATTCAGAGGGGCAGTATCAAGGATCAGGGATGCTGCAACCAAAAAATCAAATTCATTTCAGGTATTTCCCATCAATTCATGGAGGACAGGTGAATTGCCAGACAATTGGGAAAGGGCTAATATTGCCCCCTATCTCAAAAAGAGCACAAAGACCTGGGGAACTACAGACCAGTCAGCCTGATGCCAATCCCAGGGAAAATTCTTGGGCATATTATAAAGTGGTTACTCTGCAAGCAACTTAAAAACAATGCAGTAATAACTAGAAGCTAGCATGGATTTGTGAAAAACAAATCCTGCCAGACTCATCTGATTTCATTTTTTGACCAGGTAACTTCCATGGTGGACAGTGGGAATGCTGTTGATGTAATATATCTAGACTTTGGCAGAGCCTTTGACAAAGTGCCCCATGATATTCTGATTAGCAACCTAACAGTGTGGCCTGGATAACACAAGTGTCAGGTAGATATATAATTGGTTACAGAATCGTGCTGAGAGAGTTCTTATTAATGGCTCTTTCTCAAGTTTGGAGGAGGCGAGAAGTAGAGAACTACAAAGCTAAGTCCTGGGCCCAGTGCTTTTCAAAATTTCCATAAATGACTTGGATGAGGGAGTGCAGGGAATACTTATAAAACTGGCAGATGACACAAAACTGGGTGGAATAGCAAATACCTTGGAAGATAGGAACAGAATTCAAAAGATCTTGAAATTTAACAGTCTGATTTATGGTGATCTTTTTCAAGCTCTTCCAGGTAGTATATATGTAGAAGTGGTAAGTCATGGACAAATTTAATACCTGTCACGTTATGAGCTGTGTGAATTTTTTATTGATGCTTCAGTCTGGGGCCACGATATTCACTGATCAAAAAATTTAAGTAGACATTACATAGAAATTTAAGGAGACTGTCCGAATTTTGCAAAATAGCCAACAGAGACCTAAATGGGCATGTAGTCTGCCCTAGCATCAGGCCGTTTCCTCTGTTCTATGTCATCCTCTGTAAAGATATGTCATCCCTGTAAAAACATGTCAGTACATTTGTTTCAGAATAATTACATTTTGTTGTGGACTTCCACCAAGAATTATAGCAGACAAACCTCAGTTTTGAAATGCATATTTTAAACAGAAAAGCAAAGCAAAATGCACTTCCTCAGTCCAAATATGAATCTTAACAAAGCGCCAGTCAGATAGAAATATGTGCCGACAGAGTGATTTATTTACATAACTGTCAGGTTTTGCACTTCCATTTAAATTTATCTCAATCTGATTGCAATAACACAAGAACCCAAATCAACTGTCTGGTCCGATCTTATAAAATATATTTTCTCCACTTCTTTCTCTCTCTCTCCCCTTTACTACCATATAATTCACTACTGGTATATTTGTGATCTATTTTACTCTTTATTGTTTATGACGGCTTTTATCTTCTTGTGATGATTTATAATTTAAATTGTCCATGTATAAGACTTCAAGAAAGCAGGAATTACTGTATATCTCACACAAGGAAACAGGCAGCAGGCTGAATCTCCAGGTTGTTCTCTCTTCCCATCACTGTGTATGGAGACGCTATATTTCAGGAAAGCAACCTGTACTTACATAAGAACATAAGAACAGCCTTGCTGGAACAAGCCACAGGAGCCCATCCAGTCCAGCATTCTGTCTCACACAGTGGATCACCATTTGCTTCAGGGTATTCCCAAGGAGATGCCTTCACCTGCTTAGGATTCCCTGGAAATGTCATTGAGAGATATCCTGCCTATCTCTCCAACCCGGAGGTTGTCCTTAGGTATTCATTATTATAGCCATTGATACCCTTGTCCTCCATGAACTTGTCTAATCCTTTCTTGAAGCTGTCAAGACTGACAGCTGTCACTACTTCTTCTGGCAGGGAGTTCGATAGACCAGTGATCCTCTGGGTGAAAAAGGACTTCATCTTATTTGTTTGAGAACTAGTACCCAAAAGTTTCATGGAGTGCCCCCTAGTTCTAGTGTTGTGCGATGGGGAAAAAGTTTTTCCTTATCTACTTTGTTCACACTGTGCATGATTTTATAAACTTCAATCAGGTCACCTCTTAGACGCCGTCCATCGTTCAAGAGTGAAGAGGCCCAACCGTTGCAGCCTCAGATGGTAAGGAAGGTGTTCCAGTTCTCTAATCATTCTGGTTGCCCTCCTCTGCACTTTCTCCAACTCCATAATATCCTTCTGGAGGTATGGCGACCAGAACTGTACACAGTATTCCAGATGGGGACTCACCATAGATTTATAAAGAAGCAAAAGCAAAATATTTTCTATACCCTTCCTAATGATCCCTAACATTGAGTTTGCTTCTTTCACTGCTGAGGCATACTGGCTTGACACCTTCATTGAGCTGTCCACCAGGACACCAAGGTCCCTTTCCTGGTTTGTCGCAGAGAGTTCAGACCCCATCAGTTTATAAATGTAATTGGGGTTCTTTGCCCCAACATGCATCACTCTGCACTTACTAATGTTGAAGCTCATTTGCCACTGTTTTGCCCACTCCTCCAGTGTCAAGAGATCCCTCTGGAGCTCCTCACAATCTCTCACAGTTTTCACTACCCTGTATAATTTAGTGTTGTCGGCAAATTTGGCTACCTTGCTATTTACTCCTACTTCTAGATCATTTATGAAGAGGGTGAAAAGCAGGGGTTCCAGTACTGAACCTTGGGGGACCCCACTCTTTACTTCCCTCCACTTGGAGAAGTGTTCATTTAGTGCTACCCTCTGTTTCCTGACCCTTAGCCAGTTGCTGATCCAGGACAAGACCTGTCCCTTTATTCCATGACTGGTAAGTTTATTCAAGAGCCTTTGGTGCAGGACCTTGTCAAAAGCCTTCTGAAAGTCCAGATAAACAATGTCAACTGGATCCCCCTTATCCACATGTTTGTTGACACTCTCAAAAAATTCCAACAGATTAGTGAGGCATGATTTGCCCTTGCAAAAGCCATGTTGGCTCTCCTTTAGCAGCACCTTCTCTTCTATGTGCCTATTAATTCTATCTTTTAGGATGGTTTCCATCACTTTACCTGGGACACATGTCAAACTGACCGGATGGTAATTTCCTGAATCACCCCTGGATCCTTTTTTGAAAATTGGTGTTACATTTGCTACCTTCCAGTCAACAGGCACAAACCGTGATTTGAGGGAAAGATTATATATTTTGGCTAGGAGATCAGCAATTTCATATTTAAGTTCCCTGAGAACTCGTGGATGGAGGCCATCTGGTCCTGGTGCTTTGTTAGCATTTAGTTTAACAAGACATGCAAGTACCTTCTCCCTGGTTATTTCTATCTGGCTTAATTCTTTGGTTTCCCTTCCTATGAAGATAGGCTCTGTTTTGGGCATGTGGTCTCTGTCTTCTTCAGTGAATACTGAATCAAAGAATTCATTGAATCTCTCTGCAATCTCTGTTTCCTCTTTAATAACCCCTTGCCTTCCATTGTCATCTAATGATCCAATGGCCTTCCTAGTTGGGTTCTTACTTCTAATGTACTTAAAGAATTCTTTGTTATTTCTCGATATTTTTAGCTATACGCTCCTCAAAGTCTTGCCTCATTCGAACAAGCCTTCCATCTTCTAAATGAGCTTTTCTTGCTTTTGATCACTTCCCGAACAGCTCCTGTAAGCCACATCGGAGTCCTCTTGGACCTGGCAGTGCTCTTTTTCCTTTTGGGTATGCATTGCAATTGGGCCTCTGTTATTGTTTTTGTAAACAGCCTCCATGACTCTTGGAGTGTTTGCACTATCTCAATTTTCCCTTTCAGCTTCTTTTTTACTAGTTTCCTCATCTTTGGGAAATTTCCTTTTTGAAAATTTAAGGTCTCTGTGTTAGATTTTATCAGTGACTTGCGGTCTATGATCAAGTTAAACATAATTGAGTTGTGGTCACTGTTCCCTATTGGATCAGTCACATTAACATCTTGCACTAACTAGAGGTACAAGAATCCTTGACTTGATCCTAAGTAATAATACTCAGGATCAAATCAAGGATTCTTGTACCTCTAGTTGGGTCTTCAACCATCTGTCTCAGGGAACAATCATTTAGCATATCTAGGAACTTTATCTCTTTATCATGTGCTGAACAACAGTTCACCCAGTCTATGTGAGGGTAATTGAAGTCCCCCATTGTAACCAGGCTTCCCTTCCTGGATGCCTCCTTTACAACATTCTCCAACTGCTAGTCTCCCTCAGGAGTTTGGGTCAGAGGCCGATAGTATATGCCTACTGTTAGACCATCCTTGTGGCCTGGTGCTCTTACCCACAGAGTTTCTAATGGTGACTCCAAATCACCTAGATATTCCAATTCGTATAATTTTATCACTTCTTTGACATACAAGGCTACACCACCTCCCATTTGCCCCTTCCTATCCTTCCTGTACAATTTGTAGCCTGTATAGTTTGTTATGTTCTTAACATAAGAACAGCCTTGCTGGAACAGGCCACAGGAGCCCATCCAGTCCAGCATTCTGTCTCACACAGTGGCTCACCATTGGATTCAGGGTATTCTTCCCAAGCAGATGCCTTCACCTGCTTAGGATTCCATGGAAATGGCATTGAGAGATATCCTGCCTATCTCTCCAACCCGGAGGTTGTCCTTAGGTATCCATTATTATAGCCATTGATACCCTTGCCCACCATGAATTTGTCTAATCCTTTCTTAAAGCTGTCAAGACTGACAGGTGTCACCACTTCTTCTGGCAGGGAGTTCCATACATAACTTAACCTGTACAGTAAAACCCCTACTTACGAAAAAGTTCATTCCTTAGGCTTTTGCTTAAATCAATTTTTTTGTAACTCAAAACAAACCCATAGGGAAAATTATTTTTTACGTAATTCGAAGCAAACCCATAGGAAAAATAAAAATTTTATGTAAATCAAAGCAAACCCATTGGAAAATGAATTTTTACATAACTCGAAGCAAACCCATGGGAAATCATGTAAATCGGGACATGGTTTTAACATAAAATCATTATGTAAGTCGAATTTTATGTAACTCGAGACATTTTTAAGTCGGGGTTTTACTGTACTTTGTAATTGATACTAAGGTAGAAATAAAGATGTGATTTGTTTACCAGTTCCAACAACAAATTCTGTTGACTAGAAACATCCACAATTACTATCCCTAGCAAACAAAAAGCTTCTGTTTCTGGTTTGTCTTACCCTTGTCAAGGGTAGGAATATCAATCATGTTATTCACACTTTTTGGTTTTTGGTTTGTTTGTCTTGGCAATTACTCATTCCATAACTACACTGGCAGTTGTTTTTTTAAACACAGCCTTGATACAATTCTGTCCAATAAAAGTGAGAGTTTTGGGCTCAAAGGGGTGCCAAAACGTTTTGGGCCATGGGCTGGTCACGTGGTTAAGGGTGGCAGTCACTATGGCAAAGATCTAGCCCTTGATGGCCAGATCTAGCCCTTGATGGCATTTCATCTGGCCCACAAAGCCCTCGTTGCTCCCAGAAGCGGAAGTATGGGAGCATTTTAATCCTACTTCTGGGAGCAACAAGGGCTTTGTGGGCCAGATGAATTGCCATCGGGGCCGGATCCAGCCAGTGGGCCATAGTTTGGGCACCCCTGCGTTAGGCGTACTTCGAGATGTAAAATTTCCAGAAATTTTGAAGCTCGGAAAAAAACTTTTTTTTCGGGGAGAAGGAACGAATTTTTTTGGAAAAATTGAAAATAATCTGATACTATACATTTTTTTAAAGAAATGATTTATAAAATATTTGAACCTGGCCTTATCTTAAAATATTTTATTCATCATGTTAAAATAAAACATTCCATAATATATTTTTTATTTTTTCAATTTTTCCAATTTCCAGAAAAAAACAAAAAAGGCTTCAGAAAAAAATGAAACAAACTCGTTTTTTACCAAATTTTTTCAGTTTTTTTCCGGGCCTTCACATCTCTAGGCATTACTATGACGTGTGTTTATAGTTGCAGCAGATGCATTTCCACTCCCATTTGTTTATCATTAAGACATGTACACTTGAAACGAGAAAACCTTAGAATGTATGGTGGTGAGCCTTTTGGCGTTCCGTATGTTTTGGATTACAACTCCCACAATATTTTATCATTGCCAGTACAATCTGAGGAATCTGGGAATTGTAGTTAAAACAACTGGAGTGCCAAAAATTCACCACTCCAACCTAGGATATCCATAGATTTTTCATTGGCAAGTGTAACTAAATATCATGGAAAGCGTTGCTATCTTCTTAACCTATAAATCCAAGTGTTCACCGTTGGAACTGGCTATAGGTTGCTATGCGTCGCCCTACTGACCCGCACCCACCCTTCGTGCGCACGGCCGAATTGCCTACGCAGGTCAACGAAGGATTTAAAAATCCGGCACGGGGGCCTCAGCCCCACAAATGGCAAGAAAGGGAAAGAACTTCACTTCCCAACATTCCTTGCGCTGCACCGTGCCAGAGCCAATCACGCTGAGAGGCTCTCGCACGGCGCAGCGTTCCGACACGCGCCGCAGCCAATCGAAAGAAACGCATTTTTAAAAAACCCAGCAAAAACACAAAGCACCAACCCATTACTACAAGCCCCAGCGTCCTGCGTGCCATGAGCACGCAGAACACTGAGGAAACCGGCGCCCAAAAAATTAAAAAGAAAAACAACTCACCGCGTCACAGCCAAGCACACACCAGCCGGCTTTCTATCCCTCCCTGAAGGACCCGACTGGAGTTTCCCCTTTAATATCAGTGGGTGGGGGTGGCGATCCCCCTCTCCGCTGGCTAACCTAGCGTTGGGAGGTTTGTGGGGACAAAAGGGGAATGTTTCCCAAACCCTTCTGGACTCAGGACACCAGGGAGAGGGGATCGATTCCCACCCCCCTCCTTAAAAAAACTCCGTCTTTTCTACTCTTTAAAAACGGAGTTGTTTTAAGGAGGGGGGGAGGGAATCGATCCACTGTTTCTGGTGTACTGGGTCCAGAAGAGTTGGGGGGACATACCTCTTTTGTACCCACAAACCTCCCAAACCCCAGGGGAGCAAGCGGAGAGGGGGGTCGCAAGCCCCACCCACTGATATTAAAGGGGAAACCCCGATCTACTTTCACAACTACACACAAAAAAAGCACCATAAAACAATAAAGCCACCCTCCCCACCACCTAACCCACCCTTACTAACCCACAACGACCATGCCCCCCTCCCCACCACCTAGCCCACCCTTCCTAACCCCCAACGACCATGCCCCCCTCCCCACCACCTAGCCCACCCTTCCAAACCCCCAATGACCATGCCCCCCTCCCCACCACCTAGCCCACCCTTCCTAACCCCCAACGACCATGCCCCCCTCCCCACCACCTAGCCCACCCTTCCAAACCCCCAACGACCACGTACCTTCCCCACCACCAAACAAATATTTTTTAAAAAATTACTAAAAACACTCAAACACAGCCAAAAATACACAAAAACAAAAACACCAAAAACAATACGAAGTAAACAAAGACACAATCAAAAATAAAAAAACAGATAAAAAATTCAAACTCCAACCCCCCCGCCCCCCCACACACACAAAACAAAGAAAACAAGCAAACTTACCAGAACACGTGCTACCTACACCAGGACTGGAAAAGAAATGAATACAGAAAGACCCTACTGACCAGAAGAAGCTCCACCCAGAGGCCAGGAGAGAAACAAAAGTCAAAATACAATAACCCCTACCAGCACCACCTGCTGGCCACAATAGTAAAAACAATTCAAAAACACACAACAGCCCCAAACAAAAGCACAAACTCACAATTTTACACAAAAGGTCACACCAAAAAAAACAAGTAAAAAAAATTACACTAAACACACTGTCACACAAATCACAAATATATATATGTCAATAACATACAATAGAAACTTTAAAAAAATCCTGTGCTGAGTTATTATATCATACTTTCTTCTTTTATTAATCCTCAAAAAAACCCAAAAAAGCAGATCACAGTTAATAACAGCCAAGCCAAACAAATTTAACATAAATAAACATTTAAAAAATTAAAATTACAGACTAAGCAATTTTTTTAAAAAAACAACACAATTTAACCTTCCAACACAATGTAACACTATTGCAAAAAAAAATTGGCTCATTTTTAATTAAAAAACACGGGGGGAAAAGCCCGGCAACGCCGGGCAACCCTTGCTAGTAACCTATAAAACCAAGGGTTAACTGTTGGAACTTGCTATAGGTTCCTAAGCCTCGCCCTAATGACCCGCACCCACCATTCATGCACACGGCCAAACTGGGCCCACAGGTCAATGAAGGATTGAGAAAACTGGCAGTGGGGCAACAGCTCCACAAACGCGAAAAAGGGAAACAACTTCATTTCCCAACGTTCTTTGTGCCGTGCCGCGCCACAGCCAATCAGGCTGAGGGGCATGACCACAAAGAACATTGAGAAATGTGCCGCGGCCAATCAAAATCAAGCAGCAGAAAAAAACTACAACCACAAAACACAAACCCATAACTACAAGCCCCAGAGTCCTGCGCGACATGAGCGCACAGAACGCTGAGGAAGCCGGCACCCAATTTTTTTAAAAAAAACAACTCACTGCCTCACAGCCACGCAAACACCAACCGCCCTTCTTTCCCTCACCAATGGCGCCTGAAAGTCCCAACTGGAGTTTCCCCTTTAATATCAGTAGGTGGGGGGTGCGATCCCACTCTCCGCTGGCTCCCCTAGGGTTGGGAGGTTTGTGGGGACAAAAGGGGTATGTCCCCCCAACCCTTCTGGACCCAGAAGACCAGGGAGAGTGGATCGATTCCCCCACCCCCTAAAAAACCTCAGTCTTTAAAGAGAAGAAACCAAGCGGTTTCTTCTCTTTAAAAACGGAGTTTTTTTATTTGGAGGGGGTTAGAATCGATCCCCTCTCCCTGGTCTCCTGGGTCCAGAAGGGTTGGAGGGACATACCCCTTTTGGCCCCCCCAAACCTCCCAAACCCAGGGGAGCCAGCGGAGAGGGGGGTCACAACCCCCCACCCACTGATATTAAAGGGGAAACCCCGATCTACTTTCACGACTCCACACAATCAAAGCACCATAACACAATAAAAAACCTCTCCCCACCACCTAGCCCACCCTTCCTAACCCCCACTGACCACAGCCCCCTCTCTACCACCTAACCCACCCTTCCTAACCCCCAACAACCATGCCCCCATACCCACCACCTAGCCCACCCTTCCTAACCCCCAACGACGACGTCCCCCTCCCCACCACCTAGCCCACCCTTCCTAACCCCCATTGACTATGCCCCCCTCCCCACCACCTAGCCCACCCTTCCTAACCCCCACCAACCACGCCCCCCTCCCCACCACCTAGCTCACCCTTCCTAACCCCCACTGACCACGCCCCCTCCCCACCACCTAGCCCACCCTTCCTAACCCCCAATGACCACGCCCCCTCCCTACCACCTAGCCCACCATTCCTAACCCCCAATGACCACGCCCCCCTCCCCACCACCTAGCCCACCCTTCCTAACCCCCAACGACCACGCCCCCTTCCCACCACCAAATAAATAAATAATTTTTAAAAAATTGCTAAAAACACAGTCAAAAACATCTAAAAATACACAAAAACAACACCAAAAAACAATACGAAGTAAACTAAAACACAATCAAAAACAAAACAAACAGAAAAAATTACAAATTCCACCCCACACACACACACACACACAAGAAAGAAAACAAGCAAACTTACCAAAATATGTCCTACCTCCACGAGGACCGGAAAAGAAATGAATAAAGAAAGAGACTACTTACCAGAAGACGCTCCACCCAGAGGACAGGAGAGAAAAAACAGTCAAAATACAATAACCCCTACCAGCACCACCTGCTGACCACAATAGTAAAAACAATTCAAAAACACACAACAGCCCCAAACAAAAGGCCACAAGAGTAAAAACAAATCCAAAACATAACACAAATCCACAATTTTACACAAAAGGTCACAGCAATAAAAACAAGTCAAAAAAAGTACACTAAAACACACTTTAACACAAATCACAAACATATGTCAATAAAATACAATAGAAACTTTTAAAAAATCCCGTGCTGAATTTTAACTCAAATTAAAACCCAAAACATCTAAACACATTTTAAAAACATTGAATGTAAAAACATTTACTTTTACATTATTAAAATTATTACCTATGGTACAACTAATTTAAAAAATTCAAAAAACTAAAACATTATTCGCTTACATAAAACAATTTGAAAAAATTATATCATACTTTGTTCTTTTATTAATCCTAAAAAAAAAACAAAAAAAGCAGATCACAGTTAATAACAGCCAAGCGAAAAAAATTGCATAAATAAACATTTTAAAAATTAAAATTACAGACTAAGCAATTTTTAAAAAACATTAACACAATTTAACCTTCCAACACAATTTAAAACGGCCTGGCAACGCCGGGCAACCTCTGCTAGTTTGTCTCTAAAGTTTGTGCAACCCCTGTGGACATTTTGTTTTAAATTTTAACCCATTGTATGAGAAACTCCTTAGGGCTTGCCTTCTAAAGCAGGGGTTCTCAACCTATGACCCGAGGGCTCGAATGTGGCCCACGACACCATTTCATGTGGCCCACCATCACCTCCACCACACCTGGAAGGCAGGGCAAAATGTGTGGCAGGCAGGGCAAAATAGCCATCCAGCCCCCAAAGCTGTCTGAGAGAGCATGACCCAGCCCTCGGCTTGAAAAGGTTGAGAACCCCTGTTCTAAAGCCTCTATTTAGAAAAAGACATTCCCCAGCTGTAGAAATTGTGTGCTTATTGCCTTGATTTAGGAAGAGAATGGCAATGAATTTGTGTAAGAGAGGCTGGGTAAGGGCAAATGATGTAGCGATATTGGAAATAACCCTTCTGGTTATTTCCACTGGTGTAAGAATAGTAGTGTAAATCACAGTCACAAATCACTACTATTATCACGTTGTTGTTTATACTCCTTGTGTTGCTCACTAGTCGCATGATTTTGCAAACAACAAGTAATAAAAACAGGGGTGTGTTAATCAGTGAAAACTTTTGCCATTGTACTCAAACAAACAAAAATCACCTACAGAATTCTAACCTATACATAGTTTTATCTATATTTTATTTTAAGCCTTTAAGATTTTACATTTGCAGTTTTTGTCTTGATGCCTTTGGATAAAAAGCAAGAAACCTGCCAGGAGATGAGCAAGTTTTGAGATTCACTCCCTAACTTGTGTATTTCTGTTTGTATTTAACAGAGTTGCTAGGCTTCTCTGTAAGCAGCTCCTTTGGCACCCAGGTGGCACATGAAACTTAGAGGGCATGTGGCTCAAGTGGCTAAGACGCTGACTGGAAGGCGGCAGGTCAGCAGTTCGATTCCCGAGTACTGCAAGATGGTATGAGCTCCCGTCTTTGTTTCAGCTCCTGCCAACCTAGCAGTTTGAAAGCAAGACATTGCAAGTAGATAAATAGGGACCACTTCAGTGGGAAGGTAAACAGCGCTCTGTGCACTCTGATGTTTAGTCATGCCTGCCACATGACCACAGAAACATCTGCAGAAGCAGACAGCGCTTGCTCTCTGGCTTTGAAACAGAGACGAGCACTGAACCCTAGAGTCGGATAGGACTGGCTTTTGAGCAAGGGAACCTTTACCTTATTTATCCCAATCGTCTTGCACAGTTACTTCAGCATAACACTAATTAACTTTGGTTATAAAGTCAATATAGATATTATTTTGTGTGTGCCAAGCTCCGTTGTTAGCATTAGACCAGCTAAAACAGGATTTTTGGCCGTATTGTCATATCCATTTCCAGCTGTGTTTGTTGTTGCCAAGTTAGTTGCCTGATTTTAACAGTAAAGCCCTTACAGAGGTAACTATTTGCCATATTAATTTAATATAAAAATTAAAACCATAAAAAACTAAAAATATTGCACAGATGCATGAACATGAGGGGTGCTTGAAGAGATTGGTCTTAAGAATTCTGGCCAGATCCACCAGTTGGCTTTGAATTTCATAGTTCACATCTTGTCGTGTTTGAATCAAACACATTTATAAATTCAAAATACATAATATCTTTATTAACCCAACTACAAATGTACAAAAAACCTCTGTATGAGCTTTGGGGGGGGGGAGGTCTCATTATAATGCATGAGGTTACAAACTGGATGGGGGTCAATGATAGGGGGAAGTATTTTGCATGCCTGAACAGCTTCTGATTTTCCTAAGGACAAGAAAGGACATAGAGAACAATCAACTTAGAACTTCCACTATGAAAATACAACCCCACAGAACCCAAAGCTGGTTTGCTGACCTACCTCAGCGGGTATGGTCGCTACACAGCAGCACTACACAGAGAGCCTATTCAAGGAGAGTCCAAAGGATAAGCCGAGATCTGGTTACTGGTAGCTCAAGCAGCATCTAGTCCAAAGGATGTCCGGGGGTGTCATCAGGATTGGCAGAGAAGTCAGGGTCATGGCTGTGAGGTCAGGGTGTAGGCAGACAATATCAAGAGGTATCCGAAGTCAAGCAGGGCATCGGTCTTTGCATTGAATAATTTTACTGACACTGGAATGCTGCAACAAGCTTGCTGAAAAGCCTCCCAGCTAATCATTATCAACTGGGAGCCTTCTCTGGTAACTAGTTCTAGCTTGCTTGCATCGCAGGTGTAGCTCCTTTCTGAATCTTTCCCTGACTGAGGGCTGATCACTGTCGGAGTCAGACTTCTGATCTGACAGGTCATCTGCCTGGGGAAACAGAGTTGAGCTAGAAGCAGGCTGAGATTCCTGGTTCAGGACATTCTCAAGTTCAGGTGCAGGCAGAACTGGGCTGGGCATAAGAAGTGCCTCCTAATCCAGGTCATCTTCAGAGTCTGATGAGGAATGGATCACAACATCTGGCTCTGTCCAGTGCAAATCCCACAGGCCGCTTTATAGGAGAAAATCAGAACATGTTAGCTTTAGAGTCAAGTTTGGAAATAATTTAGATGTTGGATCAGATAAAGCAAGTCTGTAGAAACCAATCTGGGTGACTTTATCTTGTTTGGAGGGATGAATCCTCAGAAATTAAAGGCCAAATCAAGGTGCTATGAAATCCTATTTTATCACATCTGGAATACCTTGGGCTGCAGCTACGCAGAAAGACCGAATCAGAGCAAATCAACTTTGCTGCAATTTGATTTGCAGCATGAATTACATTTGAAATTGCAGTCAGCGCTCTGACAGGGCTGCAGATTGATTATGGAGTTCACCATTCATACTGAATGTGATATGAGTTGTATTTTAGCCAGCAAGGCCCCCCCCCTCCAGTTCTTTCCTTCCTTTGGTCCTTCCTCTCTTCTCCTTTTTTGGAAGCATAAATACGGACAATAATGATGAAATAATAAAATAATAGGATGATCAAGTGCCCATCTCACATATGTCTTAAATTATATTACATTTTTAAGAAAAGAGGACGATTGGGAGAGGGGAAAGAAAGATGAAATGTCTTCCCCCATGTCACTTGAAAATCATGCCCCAATGCCACCTATACTCTCACCTTTATAAGAACACATAACATCTAACCACACAGGAAAAGGCGCAATGTAATTGTTCTGGCTTGAAAAATCCAGAGCTCCCTGACAGCAGGCGGGGGGAACCTGTCGGGAGCACACACCCAAAAAAAGCTGGACTGTTTAGAATATTCTTTGCCTCATGTAGTCAATAAAAATATTTCAAATTCAGTTTTTAAATATTTGGAATAATTATTACTAAGTATTTAAGGTAAAAGTAAAGGTTTTCCATGCTCGAAAGCCAGTTGTATCTGACTCTCGGGTTTAGTGCTCATCTCTGTTTCAAAGCCAAAGAGACAGAGCCACCTGCTTCTATATACGTTTCTGTGGTCATGTGGCAGGCATGACTAGACACCGGAACACTGTTTACCTTCCCACCGGAGTGGTCCCTATTTAGCTACTTGCAATTTCTTGCTTTCGAACTGCTAGGTTGGCAGGAGCTGGGATGAAGATGAGAGGATTCCCTATATCTATGATGACGAACCCTGGCACTCCAGATGTTCTTGGACTTCAATTCCCAGAAGCCCCCATGAATCCACACGAATGGGTTTACTGCGATTCATCCGGCCAGCGCCGTCCTCATCACTCCTGGAAGTGAAATTAAAACGTGCCCATATGCAACGAGGGTGGTGTAGGCTGGATAAATTGTATTAAACCCATTCTTGTGGATTCACCGGAGCTTCTGGGAATTGAAGCCTAAGAACATCTGGAATGCCAAGGTTCGCCATCACAACCCTATATGGTAAACTGATAAGAATAGGTTAGGATCAGTTTATTGAGCTGGAATTTCACCACCGTCTTATCTATACCTATAAAATAGCGCGTTAACCGTTGGAATGTGACAAAGGATGTTGCACCAGGCCCCACTAGCCCATAATGGGCCTCTTTTCACTCGCCTGAACCCGGTTCGCAGGTAACTGTCGGGTTGAAATTTTCGGCCGGGGGGCAGGAGCCCCTCGGATGCAAACAAAAAAAGGGAACTTCAATTCCCAACGTTCCTTGCGCCGTGCCGCACCAGAGCCAATCAGGCTGAGCGGCGCGGGCAAAAGGAACATTCGGAAACACGCCACGGCCAATCAAAAATAAGGCACAGAAAAAACCGCTGCACTATCTAAAATCACGCAAGCCAAACTACAAGCCCCAGTGTCCTGCACGCCATGAGCGCACAGAACGGTGAGGCAGCCGCCGCGCAAAAAATAAAAATAAAAAAAGGCAGGCCACAAAAACCGAACACCCCCCCACTGCCACATACAGTGGCGATGGTACTCCTGTGACCCAGCAACCCAGGCCATTGCACCAAAAAAAAACCCACCCCAAAGCCTTAAACCAAAAAAAGGACAGAATAACATTACATTTCCTGATTACTTATGCACAATGGTACAACCTCATTTGACCTAATTAAAGCAATCTACACACATAACCAACAATTATCACCAACATGAGTGGTTTACTCAAAGAGCAAACTTAGCAGCGAGAAATGATACTGTAAATAACATTAAACAGGAAATTCCCAGTAAGACTATCATTCGCAATTGCAATAAATAAACAGGAATAAGCCATGATTCGCACACGGATAATTAAATTTTGCATGCTCAGGAGTAGTGGGTGCAGACA
Organism: Bradypodion pumilum; assembly: GCA_035047305.1. Lineage (NCBI taxonomy): Eukaryota > Metazoa > Chordata > Lepidosauria > Squamata > Chamaeleonidae > Bradypodion > Bradypodion pumilum. The sequence continues at coordinate 6,608,661 of JAWDJD010000017.1, read as the reverse complement.
ATTTATTCAAACAAGCACCAAACAATGAAACCAGAAACATCGTTTACATACAAGTACTGCACAAATAAAAATAATAAACCAAACCATAAATCATTTAAATAATCAGCAAATCTAACGTGATTTACAGTTTACAAATAGCAAGCCAACAAAAATCATTAGGATCGCCTCATTAGGATCACCCACCCCTTCAAAAATAAAAACCAAAAAAGGAACGAACTTACCTAAACACGCCGAAAGCTTCCATCAATGCAATTTCAGAATTATCCAAAATTGCGAAAGCAAAAATCCAAAACTCCAACCAAAAATAAATCCAACAACAGGAGACGAATTTAAAACAAAAGAAAAAAAGAAAACAACAAACATTTCATGCAGAAAATTTTTAAAAAGGCGAGCCAAAGTAGAGCCACGCCTACACAAATAGGAAACAGCGGGAAAAAGAAAAGATGCACGAACTTAGAATGAAGATTGCGAGACACAGATCACTCCGCCAAAACCACGAAGGAGGGGGGAAAATAATCCCAAAAACAACAACAAATAAATACGATCAAACCAAAAAATTTACTAATGCAATGAAAAGGAAACAAACAAAAACAAATAAATATATTCAAAAAATAATTGAACAAATAGCAGAAAAATGTATAAAAATAATTATCCGAAAACATCACAAAGCAGCACAGGAAAAAAAAAACCATGCCAAACAACGTGATAACGAGAACCTTAAGAAAACCACATATTAAAGACAAGAGAACGAGCTTTCTAGAACGTCTGTGGTTAGAGACAGAGCAGATAGGATAACAAGTACAGAAAATTAGAATAAAGGGAAAGCATTGCCAAAACTACAAGCTCAAAAATTAATCATCAAAATAACATTGACCAAACATCGGAGGAGAGGAGAAAATTATGGAGGAAACAACAGAAAGTACAGGCAAGAAATAATTTGAAAACAAAATAGAGAAAGAAAATGAATGTATTATGGGGGAGGGTGAATCTAAACATAATAATAATTAGGGTACCATTAAAGCCAGTAAACTAACTCTCTACCAATATGGACAGGTTACAAAAATAATAGAGATTGAGGAAATGAAAAATGCAGACTACACAGTACTTTCATTCCAAGAATATTCTAGCAATGAGGAAGAGGAGTATGATGATGAGGAAGAAGAAAAGTCACAAGAAATAAACAAAAATAATTTAAATGACAATTACACGGACCTACCAGAAGATTCAAAAAATAAAATAAAAGACATAATAGACAAAATTAATCAAAAACAAATTACACCAACAAAATACCAAACTTGTGACAACATAAATACTCAAATAGTTCGAAGGAAGGAAACACTACGACAACTAACAGAACCAAATCAAAATGCAAAACCAAACGAAAATACCACACAGGAAGAAATGGACATTAAAAAAATTATAAACCACAAAACCAGATAATTGATTGGCAAACAAAGAGAGAAAAAACAACTGAGGTAAACAATACAACAATAACAGAACAACCAAAAATTTATAAAAATGAGAAACCAACCGAAAAACAAGAAATACAAGTTGTAAGAAGAAAAGAAAAGCCACCACAACAAAATACACCAATTTAAAAATTAAATGAATACAAAACCGAAAGCCAAGAAATAATACATGACTTTAAAAAGAATAGTGAATCACCAAAAATGTGTGAACCTGGAGACTCCCAAAACATCAAAAAATTCCAGAAATTTTACCGTGGAAACATAACACAATGGACACTAAACCAATAAAACAACAAAGCACAGATCAGGGAAGTCAAATTGGTCTACTAAAAGACAAAACAACACAAACAGACTGAAATTGTTACAAAGACAAATCAACACAAACAGAAACAAATACAGACACCAAAATAGAAAATATCCAGGAAAATGAAAAATTTAAAAAAAGAAAAGAAAAAATTAACAACAAATCAAGACAGGACAATACAAGAGCAAGTAACAAACGTATGGAAAACCCAGCATTTGACCCCAATGAACAATACTACAACCAAAGAAAACTACTTACCCAAAATCTCACAGTAGACGAAATAATAAAAACACAACTACTGTGGCTGATGAATCCAACAAACCAATACAGAATGGAATCACCATTGGAACTACTGGACAATTACATCAGCATGACTAAAGTACCATTAAGACAACCAAAAGGTAAGAACAAGTATTATTACAACCAAAATTGACAATAAATCATACACAAAACAACAACAACACTTAACCAAGATATCTCTTTCCACAGTTTTACCAAAACAACAAAACCAAGATGACGGACAAGGAAAATGGACCCCAAAAGATCAATGAAGGTAACCAAAACAACCAAAAACAAAAAATATCCATATAAAGTTTTTAAAAAATTAACCTTTCAAAAAACTGAAACATTGCATATTTATGCAACAGATAAAAAGCAAAGAAAATGAAAACAAACAACAAAAATGTAACTAATATTTAACGTTAAAATAAAACACTTTAAAAACTGTAACTGACACTAAATATCATTTTATTGCAGATTCAACATAAACAAGGAACCGCCAAAACAACAACAGTTACTTCAAAAATTTAAAAACTACAGTTAAAGTTAAATAGTTATTTTTTTAAAAAAAACAGTTATTCTTAGTAAATAGAAAAATTAACCAAGTTACATTTGAGAAAAGTGAAAAAAAGTTCAAAAATAAAAAAGTTCATATTCCTGTACTATGAACAAAAAAAACTTTTAATTACAAAATTGGAAGCGTTATCATTTTTAAAGGAAAAAAAACACTATTAGACACAAAACAAAATAGCCCACCAACATTTGTTCAAGAAAAAAACTCAACCCTTTAATATCCAACATAATTTTAAAAAGCCCGGCACCGCCGGGCAAACTATGCTAGTATGAATTTATAAAGGGAGGTCACCGCTATATACACTACCCTGAATACATCTTATCTTGTCTGATTTCCGAATCTTAGAACAGTTTGGATGGGAGACTCCCAGGCAATACCAGGGATTTCCAGATAGGCAGGAGAAAAAAAATCCTACTGTACAGGTAAAGCACCATTGGCACAAGGCTGAGTTAGACAAATGAAGGACCCGGCTCTTGCCAGTCAAAGATGCTGGTTTTTCCTGGCTCTCCTCTTCCACCCCAGCAAAATGTCTAAATAAAAACAGTTGCTTTCCTTTAAGGATGTACGAATAACTAGCCCTCACCTGTCAAGCATGCTCCTTGTCTTTTGCTAGGCCTGTTATGAACGCAATCTATCTGTCAAGGATTTGCATACTACCTTTCTTGAGAAGTAATGACAGCAATTTCTTTCCCCAGCGCTCCTTTCACAGAGTGTCTCATTTTAACGGCACCTGCGAAAACCGACAGTCGCAGAGATGAGAAGTGAAAGAGATGAGAAGTGAAAGTTGATTAAATCATCATCAAGTCGGGCCTCCAAAAGTCAAGCCTGCTTCCTGTCCGCAATGATATCCCTTTATCTTAAAGTAATGAGCTATGGCACTTCTGCATCGGGTAATGTGATAAGTTCTATTAGCATGTACCATTTGCTTCAACGAGGGCAAGTCATCTCAGCAATCTTGAATCGTTGCAATCAGAGCAATTGGCTTCACCGACAGGGATGAAAAAAGCAGATATTCAGGGTGATTTTTATGGATCACAAGACAGTTGGGGTGAAAGAGAAAAACATAAAAGCCTGCATATTATTTTAACCCTTTGCACGCTTTGCTTCCTCTTCCATAAATCCACTATACAGTGGACGCCCGCACAACGACAAAGCTTAGTTCCAAGTGTTGCGTCATTATGCGTGATTAGTCATTGCCCAGGGGTGCCCTCATCCTCTGGCCTTCAGGGGGGAGAAGGGGCAAAACGCATGGCCGTTCTTTCCACTGGAGGTCCAGAGGGTGGCCCTGCGCTCACCCTCCGGCCTTCTGGGGAGAGAAGCGGCCAAACGTGTGGCTACTTCTCCCACCGGAGGTCCGGAGGGGGGGTTGTTTTGGGTAAGAACTACCAAAAACAAACTGGACCTCCAAGCGGTGCCAGTTTCTTTTGGGTTGGAATGTGTGTTGCAACCCAAAACAAAGTGGAGGTCTGCTTCAAGCCCCCGCCCGCCTGCCCGCCCCGCCGCCGCTGCGGGTACTCACCTGCAGTTGCTGGAACATGCATCTAGCTGGCAGCGGGGGTGGGGTGGATTGGTGCTCACATGACGTGCCACTGTAAAATGCCCGCTTCCACTTCCGCTGACTTGGACTTCTGGGAATTGAAGTCCAAGTCAACAGAAGGGTGCACTTTACAGCGGCGCTCACATGGCTCGAAGCAGACCATCCTCTTGCTTGTTTTGCTACATATTAACCCACCTGGTGGGACTGCAGTGGCTCAAGTGGCTGAGGCACTGACTGGAAGGCAGCAGGTCAGCAGTTCGATTCCCGAGTACTGCAGGATGGACTGAGCTCCCATCTTTGTCCCAGTTCCTTCCAACCTAGCAGTTCGAAAGCAAGAAATTGTAAGTAGATCAATAGGGACCACTTTGGTGGGAACGTAAATAGTGGTCCGTGCGCTTTGGTGTCTAGTCATGCCTGCCACATGAATACGGAAACGTCTGTAGAAGCTCTTTGGCTTTGAAACAGAGATGAGCACTGAACCCTAGAGTTGGATACAACTGCCTTTCAAGCAAGGGAAACCTTTACCTTTACTTTCACATATGCATGGACATACATGCACACTCACACACACATACACACACACTCTCTCACACACAGAGTCATCACTTTGGCACCTGTTCTGATACCATAATGGATACCAGTCCAACTCAGTCTTTCACCATATGCTGAGCACTGGAGATGAGATGCTTGGGGGTATAGCATTAATGAGTTGATAGAGAAATTAAGTGGACCTTGAAATTAGAACTGAACTGTCAGAAAAGGCAGGAAGGCATCATACATTGGCAGTGGAAATGATGTCTCCTGCCATCTGCATTGCTGCTAGCACACTCCTCAGTGCCACCACAGCGCAGGAAAACATTATGCTGGCAAATTCAGATGGTGTTGATTAGCTTCACAGTGAGGCAGAAATAAGGGAAAGACACACAAACCCTCTTCCCCTAAGTGAGATGGTATACAAAAAGATATCAAACTTTTTAAAAGCAGCTAGATGGCAATGAAGGAAAAGGTCGCCCTTGTTCGAAAGCCAATTGTATCCAACTCTAGGGTTTGGTGCTCACCTTCTTTTATACCCAAAGAGCCAGTGCTGTCTGCATTTGCATATGTTTCCATGGTCATGTGGCAGGCAGGACTAGACACCGAAGTGCACGGAGCACTAAAATGGTCCCTATTTATCTACATGCATTTTTTTGCTTTCAAACCGCTAGGTTGGACGTAGCTGGGACAGAGACAGAAGCTCATTCAGTTGTGCAGCACTCGGGTTTCAAACTGCTGACCCGCTGACTTTCCAGTTGTCAAGATCAGTGTCTTAACCACTAAGCCACAGATGTCACGTTTATGTGAGGTTAGGACCCAATATAAGAATGATCCTACTATGCATATATATATGATGTAACCAGGTGAGTTATTATTATATTTGTTATTATAATTGTTAATAAGAATATTATATTTCAAATTTAATGTCATTCAATTTAGTATGTATTAATTGTTTTTACAGAAGTTAGAAAGTAAAACTATTAAGTTGTCTGAAGAAGGGAAGTTCCCCCGAAAGAGTTGTTTACCGGTCAACTTTCACAACATAGCATTACTGGATGACTGTCTACTATTTTATATTGTGATATTAAAATCAATAATTAACAACACATTACCAAATGGAGTGTTCCTGTTTTCTCATTTATATAATCTATTTGGCCTTTGTCTTTAACCACTAAGCCACCACAGTCCCTACTGATGGAAATGAAAGGGTGTGTTAATTTTATGTGAATGATAAAGGTGAAGGTAAAGGTTTCCCTTGCTCGAAAGCCAGTCATATCTGAGTCTAAGGTTCAGTGCTTATCTCTGTTTCAAAGCCACAGACTGCGGACATTTCTGTGGTAATGAGGCATGATTAGACACCAGAGTGCATGGAACGCTGTTTACCTTCCCACCAAAGTTGCTAGGCTAGGTTGACAGGAGCTGGGACAGACGGCAGGAGCTCATTCCGTCTTGCAATACTCGGGGATCGAACTGCTGACCTGCCGCCTTCCAGTCAGCATCTTAGCCACTTGATCTTTTTTAGCTTGGTATGTGCAGATTCAGTTCCACGCAACTCCATTTGTCACACAGTAGACCTCCCAGTGCATTACAGAGGCTGAGTTCATTTGGATCCACTCCAAATTTCTTGCCATTGTCTCTCCAAACTCTATCTAACTTGTTTAATTGCTGGTAACCTCAGGGTTGGTTTGGTTCTACTTGTGTGGTTCTACTTACTTACCATTCCAGAGGTCAGCCAGGGCTTTGAAAGGATCGTCTGCCAAGATCAGACCCATAAGTCCCCTGGGGTGGACCATACTGATCGTAATTTTTTTGCAGTCTTGTAAGTTTAAACCCCACAAGGTGGTAACAGGGGCTACGCTAAAAGGGCGGTGGACAGGGGGAGGAGTGGAGCATATTGAGTAAGGGGCAGAGTTACTGAGGACATGGCAGGGCAGGACAGGTGCACGGCAATACCCGCCCCACAGAAACCACGCCCTGCTGCCTCAAAGGTTCCGGTTTGGGCGGAAATCAACTTGCGCCATTGTGTAGCTGGCTAGTGTCATACGTCTGCCCATCTCCAGGGGGCACCAGACCCTGTGGCACCCCGGGACTTGTCCTAGTGTCCAAAATAGCCACCATGGGCCTGGGTGGTAATCATTTTCAACACAGAACCAAGGTGCTCCAGGCTTCTCAAATGTGGAGACAATCTGGAGTCAACAAGCGCCTGGTTTTCACCTCACTTACAAGAAAATATAGTTGTCTCCCTACTCCATGTCATTGCTCCCCCGTGCAATTCCACTGGCTCCCTGACCTACTTGACCACTGTAGCTCACAATGACCTCCCCAAAAAGCAAACCGATGGGTAAATAAGCTTGGCCCCTTTCTCCTCTCCTTTCATCAGCAATATAATTGAGCTCTCCCTTTTCTAGTCCCACAAAGGGGCAAGAGGAAAGACAGCTTGTGAGGAAGGCAGGAGAAATGCCCACTGTATAGTGCAGTGATGACCAACCTCAGCACTCCAGGTGTTCCTGGCCTTAAATTCCCAGAAGCCCAAGTCAACACTCCTGCAGAACAAGGCTTCTGGAAATTGAAGTTCAAGAACACCTGGAGTGCCAAGGTTCACCACCACTGGTATAGGGACATGACCCATTGGATGGTTAAGAGCAAGGCAACATTTGTGAGAGGAGCAGAGGTGGGGTCAGAGCCTCAGCTGCAGTAAGTTTTAATGACTTTGGAGAAGCTGCAGGCACCTGGTTTCTTGAGTCTACAAGTGAAGCTCTGCAGATAGCACAAACCCCTGGGAAAGCCAAGCTAAAGAGTCAGGAATATGCATCTGCTTTGCCTTTCTTGAAGGTTTTTAAATTTCCCTAGAACAAGAAATTGTTCTGACACATGAGAGGTGAGCTGATGCAGGCTGTTTTTTCAACTTGGTACTTTTGGAAACGTGTTGTTGTTGTTGTTGTTGCTGTTGCTGTTGTTGTTGTTGCTGTTGTTGTTGTTGTTGTTGTTGTTGTTGTACTTGTATGTCACCCCACTTGCAAAGTGACTCTGGGTGGCTAATAAAGAACCAAAACATACATTTACAATTACAAGGTACCACATTATCATAATACAAAAACATTTCCGCATATCATCATCACAAATCACAGTATCAAAAATATCAGTATCACAATATCAAAAGCATTACAAAAACAGAGGGGGGGGAACCCTCATTTTAGAAGTCCCACAGAAAGTCCGACAGCAACAGAAACAACAAAAACAGCAACAAGAACAAAGTCAAAAGTCACCGTTCTTGTCCTTCTCCTGGCCGGTGGAAGGGCCAGGAGGGCATGGCAGCGCGGGGGTGTCTTCGGGCCTCCCGTGGCCACAGGGGGGCTCCTTTATCCTCCTGGCCAGTGGAAGGGTTACTAGATAAAATGGTCTTTGTAAAGTCTGGTGTACTTGCTTTAGTGTATGAGAAACAAGACACAGGAACAGCCGTAAGTACTGGCTTAACACATCTTTATTGCATGGTGGTCTGGGGGAACATGAGGTAATGGCGGACGAACAGCTCAATATATACGGTGGTTATACATTTGAATGTGGCTCCACGATAGCCCATTGGCTACTGCTGGCGTGACGTCATTCCAGGTCACGCCCTTCTTGTCCAGGTGAGGTAGTGGCGGGAATCTTCCCGCGCTGTAGTTCTTTGGGGATTGGAACCTTGTGAGCTGGGTGCTCGCTATTGCCACCAGGTGGACATTAGCTCGCGACCTAATTACATGGAATACATTGATACAGTTGGTGGTTGTTTTATTGCATAGAAATAAGGACACAACACTTGCTCAGTTCCAACTATAACTAATTGTCAATATTGATTCAGTCATGGTTGATTTTGCCTGTCGTTGTGAGAAAATGTTACGTTTAACTTAATGAAATTTATCGCTTTGTACTTATTGCAGTGATTTACTTATTTTATTATTTATTTATTTATTTAGACTTATATCGTTGCCAGTCGCTGTGGCGACTCATTTATTATTGTAATGTAACACTGGTGTTTTGGTTTTCGATGGCTGCTCTTGTGTTATGATCTGCTTTGAGCACTTTGGGTGGGAAAACAGTGTGAAGTTCAGAAAAAGCCATGGCAATGGTGATAAAAATGATAAATAATTCCTGTAGATAATGTCTTAGTAACAGAGTGCTTGGCAGGAATCCCTGCGCCTTATAGTGAGTACTCTCCAGAATAGAACTGTGAACCATGTGCTCTTATACGCTGAATTTCCCCTAAATATATGTTCCTTAGAAGAATATGCTCCCTGGCAGAATTGTGCCTCATTGTGATTTATTTATGGACAAGATTTGTAAAGAAGTCATCTGAAAAGCTTGGAAAGCATGTGTAGGAGTAGTATTTTCTCTCAGCCTTACATTCTACATCAGGGGTTCTCAACCTTTTCACGCCATGGGCCAGACCATGCCCCCCTCAGACAGCTGAGCAGGCCGGAGCGGTGGTTCTCCCGCCATAAACGTTGCCGTAAAACGCATCTGTGGCTGTTGTAAATGCGTTTAATTTCAGTTATTCAGTCATGTAGTTTTAATCAAAGTAAATGCATCCACAGCCTTGGGTGCATTTACAGCTGTTGTAAAGGCATTTATGACAGCCATGGGCGCATTTATGCTGCTGTAAATTATACAAGGTATTCAAAGTATGTATATGCATCCACTTCCAGTGGTGGTGGTGGCGATGACACGGACCACATAACCTGGCCATAAGTTGTGAACCCCTGTTCTAAATTGAAGATACAGCAAGCAAGGAGTAATAGATGGGGGCAGGGAGGAGGAAAAAGAAGCACACTTCTCCTAATGACCACCTGAGTAGCCCTGCTGAACTGCCTGCTGTTACATGAGAGGTGCAGGAAGGTTCAAGGAAATGTGGCAAGATAGCTCCTGGTGTCTCCACTGGAAAGTATCACAGCTTCACCATCTTATTTGAATTATCTAAAGGCAGTACAAATTTGTAGAGCATTTTTTTTGCCTGTTTTTGAGAACTATGTTTCAGCATCTCTTGTGTTCATGTAAAATAGGAATCTTTGAAAATATGTCAGATTTATTTTTGTTTTATTCTCCCTCCTGCAGCCCATACTACACCTCCCTCTTATCCAATTTCCATATTGGGTTGAAGGACCTTTTACTTCCTGCATAGAAATTTGTCTAATATACCGGTACATATTTGTATGCAGGTTAAAGTACAGTGGTACCTCGCTTAAAGAGCATAATACATTCCAGGGGATTGCTCTTTAAGCAAGTTTGCTCTTTAAGTGAAACACCATCATAAGCAAACAACTGTGACTTCTGGGGGCATACCTGTCAAGTTTTAGATTTGGAAATAAGGGACATTTCCCAGCAAATACGGGATACTTGACAGCTATGCTTATCCTGTGCTGCCCTCCAATCATGGCAATAGGGCATTGCAGTCTAATTAATAAGGGATGACGGCAGGGAAGAGGGTAAAATAAGGGTCTTTCCTAACCAATAAGGGATACTTCACAGCTATGAGTGTGTGTGTGTGTGGGGGGGGGGGGATTGTGAACCCCGATTTAGTTGTTAAGCGAGTTTTGGGTTGGTTTTAGTTGTTAAGCGACGTGACCATTCAGAAAAAACTCTGCTCTTTAAGCGAGTTAGTCTCTAAGCGAGGCGCTCTTTATGTGAGGTTTTACTGTCTTGTTTTCTGAAAGATACATTGGTGAAATCATAGTTGCATATTTTAGACAGCTATACATATTACAGCTGTCTGTTTATATGTAGGAATTGAAAAGGGTAAGAAGAAGCTATTTTCAATTCCCTCTTGGTGACTGGAAATTGATAGATGTCTTTGTTGATACTCTTGTTGATAAGGAATTTCTTTAGAATCTCAGTCGAGGCATATATTTGTGTCATTTGTATCTTGGAAATTGAACCATGTACTTTTATACTCTGAAATTCTTATCAGACATACTATATAATTTGGAAATAAACAATCTGTTGTTTGCAGCCTCATATCTGGAAGATTTGTAGTCCCAATGTCTTTTATACTTGATGCTTGCTTGTTCTAATAAAGAATTTGGGGGTATAAAGTTCAAAACATCTGGAAAGCACCAGATTGACAACCTAACATAATTTTTCTGGGTGTCAAGATGAGATACCAGCCTATACACCCATCTATCTTATAAAGTCCCATAAATAGCTAACATGTATCTCATGGCCATGTACAGGACAACCCAACCAATTTGACAATGCTAGCTAAATCAAATATATTATTGAGTTTAAAAAGCACTTTTTTGATGGTTCTGTTACATGTGTTTCAAATAGAAAGGGTTATATGCTTGCAAATTATGCTAATTGATATCTCTCACAATAACATGCTCCAGAAAAGATGTTGAGGAAAGATTGCAAGGATAATGCTCCTTCTGGGGTCATCTTTTAGGTTCAAAATGAGCAGTTGTCTTCTACACACACACTATATAAAGGTTTATTTCTAAATTTTAATCTCTTATATGTCAGTTGCTCCAGAAAGTTGCCATATTGAAGTAATGGTGAAGTTTGGTTAATTGATTGTATAAGTTTACTAATTGATTAAAACTACATGACTGAATAATTGAAATTGAACAACTAGTTGGATAAGAACTTACTTTAATTTTTAGATCATGCATTTTAGATGAAAGAGTACAATTCAGGATATATTCTTTTATATATTATAAAACTGGGTATGTTCAGAAATAAATGATCTGCTTTACATTTTTATAGCAGCTGGCTAATTTAATTTAGTTCAACTTTAACAGTTCAGTCTTACACATATCTGCTCATATGTAAGTTCCACGGACTTTATTACGCACATTCATCATTAGGATGCTATAGGAACACATCCTTGCCTTATTAAGTTGACCCACCCTTTCCCATCTGGTTACCCTCCCGATGTTTTATATTGTAATTTCCATCATCCCTAGACATCCCTAGACATTGTAATTACCATCATCCCTAGGCATCCCTAGACATTGAAGTGGATTCTTCTATTGAATAATCATGACCAGCTGGGCTTAGAGCAAGAGAGAACACAGTCAAGAATATGGACCAAATCACCTCACATTTTGGTAGTTATTCATCAGTCTTTATCCATTTCAATCAGGTAGGAAAATAGTGTATGTCCTTGTACAAGTTGCTGATGAAGTCTTGCTTATATATGCATAAATATGATTTGAGAGGTTTTTTTAATCAATGCTTTCCTTTCTGTTTCAGTGTGACAGTGACAGTGATCAAGAAGAAAAGGTAGGGATGTGCTTTCATCATGTGATTCCTGTCTTAGTCCAGTTGTTTCTGGAGTAGTCAAGATTTGATCACTTAATTCTCTTTAATGAGAAAATGTATTGCTTTTAAACCTGCCTGATGCATTATGTTCGATGTGCACAAGTCATCACAACCTGATCAAATGGTTCTGTGGATCAAGGCACAGATTAGTCCTTCATCATATCCTGCTGGACTCTTAATCCTTTTATGAAAAGAAACTCAAACCCTGCCTCTTTGCTTGTTTTCCACATGAGGTCTTGTGACAGTTAAAATAAGAATACCTCTGTACATATCCCAGTCACTGGGAAAAGTGAGCCTATGATGCAGTCTTGGGTAATTGGGAATGCGATGGTGTTCTGGGGACATGGAGATCTTCTAGTGACCAAGTTTCAGGACCTGATCGTGACTGCTAGTATCAGTCACTGTCATTTTAAAGCAGAGACTTGTGTTCTTGTAGTTACTGAATGTTCATGTCTGAAAGATGAGCTAAGGAAGTCTTCTTGTTACCTGAAAATTGGCAACCTTTTATGGGACCATTCACAGGCAGGGTTGAATCAGGAACAAACTCACAGACAAAGTGTTTTGATACAATTTTAAAGATGTTTACTTATGAATCAAATAAGGAAATAAAATACCAAATAAGAGAATTAAGAAATCCAGTTAGATGGAGTTCACTTTAGAAATACAGAAGATTGCTTAAAAATACTTAAACATATGGAGTTACTCAGGAATAAAAATAAATGAAGAAGTTACTATAAATGAAAAGCTTACGTAAAGATAGAAAGGGGAAAGGAAGAGAAGATTGCTTAGAAATCACATGCTTAAGATTTGCCTAAGGAAAAGAAAGAGATAGGGAGGAAAAGCTTGCTGGAGATAGAGAAAGAGTGAGAGAGAAAGAGAGGGGGGGGGGAGAAAGCCATCCTGACCACGCTGGATCAGGGATTGAGAAGGTGAAGGTGCAGAAGAAGAGGCAGCAGAAGGGCCGAGAGTCTCAAGAAACCCTTCCTTTATAGATGAAACAAGTCAAAAATCCAGACAATTTCAATTGGTCCAAATAGGATCACATGGTAAATTAGTGATGGACAGTCCCCTCCTTCATGAAGTGATGCCCAAAATATCAGTAGCAAATGGCTAAACCCCCAAATTGCATAACCATAAATCTTAATACAGAAATCTACATAGCCCCCTCCCAACCAGCCCATTTCCTGAGATAGTGGTCTTTGATCTGTGGATGAAAGCAGTGTCACCTCCTTGTTAAATCCTCCATCCTGTCCCATGCATAAACAACTATCCTGATGTACTTCAAGTTTTAAAGAAAAAGAAATATTTTGGGAGTTCAGAAAATACAGAGTCATTTTACAATATTCTTCATGTGGCAGAAACAGCATTTTACAATTATTTTTCATGTAGCAGAAACCAAATAGCTATTGCAAGTGTTACAATTAGAGATTTGAGTAAAACAAAAGGCTGGATAAGAAGCAACCATGGCAACAAATTCCACATCTGGATGATGGTAGTTGACTCCTTCTTTGACACAATTCCTTGAGAGCACAGTGTATGGTCATTGATATATATGCTTTTATCAGAATTTATCAGCACTGTTCCTTGAAATGATAAGATATAACATTCAGGGTTAGTAATCGTGCACACAGGCAGGTTTCCATGAAAGTTACCTATTTTAAAAGAAATCACTCTAATGCCACTCTGAGCTTCAAGTTTAACAATAGTTCTTGGGCAGCCAGGACAGACAAATTAACATCCCAAAAGGTAGCTTCCAAGAAATCAGGCACCTGGCTTATTGCCCATTAACTTTCCAGCTCCACCTGAGTCAAGGGAAATTAGAAGTTTTAAGTAACTTTATTTAAGAATATAGAAATCAGACTAAGCATGATATTATAATATTTCAAAAATATTTTGCATTCAAAATATCATGTTACAATTCCTCCTTTTCTTTTCGTGACAAAATGAACTGGAGAAATTTAAATGACAAAGGAATTTAAATTATGAAAGGAATTTTGCTCACGACACCAACTTACTAGCAAATTAAGCTAATCAATTTTATATTAAAAATATATAAAAGATACTATCACCAGCTTTATTTATTGCAATCCTGGATGTATTTTTCACTTCCAGTCCATTACAAATTATTTTTACCAATCACGCACATCTGCAGAATTTACATATTATCAGCTTCTTCAATCATTCACCTGCAGGGGAAGAGAGAAAGAGAACAAAACACACAACTCCCCCCCTTTATTTCCCTAAATTGTTGGAATTAAAGATGCTTCTAGCTTTTACACTAATTACTAATTTTTTTTAATTTTTTTTAATTTTCAAAAATTTATTTCTCGATACACGTCCAATAATTAAAAAAACAAGAGATAACAAACAGAACAATATAAGAAAATAAAAGACAAAATACACAGTAATATAAATAAGCAAAGAAAGAGAGAACAGGAAAAAAAAAAGAAACAGAACAAAATATCACCACGTGCTATATACAATGCTACGGAGACAGAATTTCCCCTTTTATCTATTATCATCTCAAAAATGCAATGTAATCTGGCACCGGCAGTTGCCCATGACCATTAATCAAGGTATAATCTATCAAACATTTCCAAATTTCCTGAAATTTGCTTTCTTTAATTAACCCTTTTCTTAAATTTAACTCCCAGGTGAGCTTATCATTCAGCGCAGTATTCCACAACTCCTTATACCAATCCTCTATTTTTGGGGTAACATCACATTTCCAATATCGCACTATACACTGTCTAGCACTGGATAACATAATTGCTAATAATTCCCTTTTTTGTTGCTCTACCACCTCCACATCTGTTAACAAAATTAAAATTACATCCAATTTCATTCTTACATCTAGAATTCTCCCAATTTCGTGTTCCACCTTCAACCAGAATGAGTTCGTCTCTTTACACCCCCACCACATATGCTCATATGTTCCAATTTCCCCCTTACACCTCCAACAAAATTTCGACTTTGTATTGTCAATTTGGTGTAGTCGTACCGGAGTCAAGTACCACTTCCACAATAATTTATAATTGTGCTCTTTTATTCTTACAGACAAAGACCTCATTATTCTCCTTTTCCATTTAGCATTCCACTGCTCGTCTGTAATTATGATATTCAAATCTAGCTCCCATGTTTCTTTTAAAGCTTTCTGATGCTGATCTGAGTCATCTAAAACCTTATATATTTTGCTTACTAACCCCTTAACTTTTACCTGCCCACTTTTTAGACTAAGTACCAACTCTTCAAATTTCGTCCGCTCCCTATCCAAGCTCATTTCATCTAAATATCTTTTATTCCAACTGTCAATAGACATCAATTGAAGCCAATTCAATTTAAGTTGTCTACCTATATCTAACTTTCTTTCCTTGTCTCTACATGCTGTTATCCAATCCTTTAATAGAGTTATATTATTCTTATTCAATACTTCTTCTACGCTCTTATCCATTCTCAGTGGGAATGATTTCATATCACTCAGGCCTAATATTGGGGACAACCCTGGTGCCAATTTATTTTTCAGTAATGTCCAAGTTTTTAAAAGAGCTTTTAACAATTTATTTGTAGCATTAATTTTTGCTTTCCCTTTGCCCAAAAACATTAATATTTCTTCACCCAGTTTCTCTCGCAATTCAATTTTTCCCCAAATTGATTCTTCTTTCACTAAAATTTTACAAATATTCTTCAGTTGAAATGCCCAATAATAATTTTTAATATTTGGAATTCCTAACCCGCCCTTTTTTTGTGATGAATACCATAAAAACTTTGGTATCCTGGCCCTTTTTCCACCGTTACAAAAATTATTTAATATAGTTTGAAAAACCTTTAATTCCTTCTCTTTCATATATATTTGCAGGGTATCAAATAAGAAATTTAATTTGGGTAAAAGCTTCATTTTACATAGCGAAACGCGTCCAAACCACGACAAATTTAGCTTCTTATACCGTAAAATCATTTCTTTTAATTCTTTTTCCAATTTATCATAATTTAACCTTTTTAAATCATCATATTTATTTGAAATGTTTATCCCCAGGTATTTTATATTATCTCTAATTTGTATTTTAAATTTAGCTTTTAAACTTTCTTGCATGTCCAAATCCACATTAAAAAGAATTGCTTCTGACTTATCCCAGTTTACCTTAAGTCCCGTCACCCTTTGAAATTCCTCTAAATGCCCATATATCTTCCCTAGTGTATTCTGTGGATTTTTTATTGTTATTAGGGTGTCATCAGCATATTGGCTAATTTTTATACCTTCAATTCCAATTAATTCCTTATCTTCCCTTATTACATTAGCTAACAATTCCATGGCCATTATAAATAAAGATGCCGACAATGGATCTCCTTGCCTTGTGCCCGCTTCCAATTTAATCTCCCCTGTTAATTCCTCATTTAATTTAACCCTAGCCGAGCCTTGCTGATACAACTGCTCAATTACCCCACAAAATTTTTGTCCGAATCCATATTTCTTTATAATTTCCTTTATAGTTATCCATTGGATCGAGTCAAAAGCTTTGAATATATCCAGGGAGAAGAAACCCACATGCTCCTCTTGTTCCTGAGCAATAATTGTCAAGTCAACCATCCTTCTCGTCAAATCCGACATATACCGATCTCTCATAAATCCCACTTGATCCTTATTAATGTATTTACCACTAAAATTACTAATAAAACCCATTATTTTACTTTTGCTTTTTAATTTTACAATTTATCTTTAGCAGGCTGCTGATATAGGGACATAGAAACCATGCATAACACAGCTTCTACTACATTCCAACTTTAAAATAGGATATACTCCAGAAAACATTAATGCATAAATCAAATTACCACTGTGATTTAAGCAATTTTTAACTTTTAGACAACAATTTACTCATTTTCTCCTGAGGTTGGCAGCACTATTCTCAACCAGACACAGCCCCCCTTTTCTTCAGACTTAGGAGAAGAGGAACTATGCAGGAGAGAAAGATAAACTTTCTCCAGAAGCCACTTTACACAATTTTAACGTTCATGAGTTGATTTCATTACTACATCACTGGCCTCTTTATAAGGCTACCCCAATGCATCCTGCAAGAAGAAAAAGGATTTCTTACACATACAACACACACACATTGCCCTCCTTTTCTAAGAGAAAAACAGGACAATCTTAGTCCTGGATAAGGACAGGAAAAAAAATTATGAACAGTCCACTGTGTAGACTGCTTTTGACCCACCTTGTTGCCAAGGGCAATTGTGGAGTCACTAAAAATTCACTTGAAGCTTCCCACTTCCCCTTATAGCTAGTTAAGTTTTACCCACTGACACTGTTCTGGGTTCGAGTCACAAATCTATGTTCACAATTTCCATGTTTCCAATCCTTTTCAAATTTACTTACTGGGGTTGTCCAACAATTAAATCACTCCCAGAAGGTTAAACAATTGCAACAGCCAAATTCAAGTACATAAGTTCTAAGAACTATAACATGTACATATCCAAATTTAATTTTTCATGAATTTCTAAGCACAGGCAACTAATGATTCCACAGAGTAGGCTGCATACAAGCCCAAAGTAATACCAATAATATTCCAATTTATTTATTCTGAGCTTCTCAATATGAGAGGCCTTCTGTCAATTTTAACATCAAGTTTTCCTTCTCCCTTTCTTCAGACAAATTCTAGCCATATTTCCCCAACCTCATGGATGCAGGCACCTGGCCTATGAGACATTTCACACATAGTGTACTGCAATTTATGGATACTGCAATTTATGTATACTGCGAGCGCACCATTTCTCCTCCAAGAACCATGAGGCTGTGCTTCCTGTTTATCGAATTTGAGGAATTATGACTTATATTTGGCACCCCCAGATCCTTGTTCTATCCCACTGAAGGGATGGTCTGAATCATGAATTTTTGAACAGGGATCCCTTCCTGAAACCTCTACCAGAGGAAACAGAGATTGCAGAGAGACTCAATGAATTCTTTGCTTCAGTATTCACTGAAGAAGATAGAGACCACATGCCCAAAACAGAACCTATCTTCGTAGGGAGGGAAACCGAAGAATTAAGCAAGATAGAAATAACCAGGGAGGAGGTCCTTGCATGTCTTGTTAAACTAAACACTAACAAATCACCAGGACCAGATGGCATCCATCCACGAGTTCTCAGGGAACTTAAAGATGAAATTGCTGATCTCCTAGCCAAAATATATAATATTTCCCTCAAATCAGGCTTTGTGCCTGATGACTGGAAGGTAGCGAATGTAACACCAATTTTCAAAAAAGGATCCAGGGGTGATCCAGGAAATTACCGGCCTGTCAGTTTGACATGTGTCCCAGGTAAAGTGATGGAAACCAT
Organism: Bradypodion pumilum; assembly: GCA_035047305.1. Classification (NCBI taxonomy): domain Eukaryota; kingdom Metazoa; phylum Chordata; class Lepidosauria; order Squamata; family Chamaeleonidae; genus Bradypodion; species Bradypodion pumilum. The sequence continues at coordinate 6,590,338 of JAWDJD010000017.1, read as the reverse complement.
CCTAAAAGATAGAATTAATAGGTACATAGAAGAGGAGGCGCTGCTAAAGGAGAGCCAACATGGCTTTTGCAAGGGCAAATCATGCCTCACTAATCTGTTGGAATTTTTTGAGAGTGTCAACAAGCATGTGGATAAGGGGGATCCAGTTGACATTGTTTATCTGGACTTTCAGAAGGCTTTTGACAAGGTCCCACACCAAAGGCTCTTGAATAAACTTACCAGTCATGGAATAAAGGGACAGGTCTTGTCCTGGATCAGCAACTGGCTAAGGGACAGGAAACAGAGGGTAGCACTAAATGGACACTTCTCCAAGTGGAGGGAAGTAAAGAGTGGGGTCCCCCAAGGTTCAGTACTGGGACCCCTGCTTTTCAACCTCTTCATAAATGATCTAGAGGTAGGAGTAAAAAGCAAGGTAGCCAAATTTGCTGACGATACTAAATTATACAGGGTAGTGAAAACTGTGAGAGATTGTGAAGAGCTCCAGAGGGATCTCTTGACACTGTGGGAGTGGGCAAAACAGTGGCAAATGAGCTTCAACATCAGTAAGTGCAGAGTGATGCATGTTGGGGCAAAAACCCCCAATTACATTTATAAACTGATGGGGTCTGAACTCTCTGCGACAAACCAGGAGAGGGACCTTGGTGTCCTGGTGGACAGCTCAATGAAGGTGTCAACCCAGTGTGCCTCAGCAGTGAAAAAAGCAAACTCAATGTTAGGGATCATTAGGAAGGGTATAGAAAATAAGTCAGGAAGTGTCATTTTGCCTCTTTATAAATCTATGGTGAGGCCCCATCTGGAATACTGTGTACAGTTCTGGTCGCCATACCTCCAGAAGGATATTATGGAGTTGGAGAAAGTACAGAGGAGGGCAACCAGAATGATTAGGGGACTGGAACACCTTCCTTACCATCTGAGGCTGCAACAGTTGGGCCTTTTCACTCTTGAACGACGGCGTCTAAGAGGTGACCTGATTGAAGTTTATAAAATCATGCACGGTGTGGACAAAGTGGATAAGGAAAAACTGTTTTCCCTATCGCACAACACTAGAACTAGGGGACACTCCATGAAACTTTTGGGTACTAGTTCTCAAACAAATAAGAGAAAGTACTTTTTCACCCAGAGGATTACTGGTCTATGGAACTCCCTGCCAGAAGAAGTGGTGACAGCTGTCAGTCTTGACAGCTTTAAGAAAGGATTAGACAAGTTCATGGAGGACAAGGCTATCAATGGCTATAATTATGGCTACCTAAGGACAACCTCCGGGTTGGAGAGATAGGCAGGATATCTCTCAATGCCATTTCCAGGGAATCCTAAGCAGGTGAAGGCATCTCCTTGGGAATACCCTGAAGGAAATGGTGAGCCACTGTGTGAGACAGAATGCTGGACTGGATGGGCTGTGGCCTGTTCCAGCAAGGCTGTTCTTATGTTCTTATGTTCTTATGTACCACATTCTAATCTGTCCCCATTTCTAAACTCTGCAGGGAATTGCCAGATTGTAGCATCTTCCCTTGCCCATTCTCCCAAATAGACAGACAAACGCTCTGGCTTTCACCATAGGCCTCTGCTATGTATAGGGTTTTCCTTGCCCTCGTGGGTTTACCTTTGGCTGTATCAGCAGTTTGAAATCGCAGGACAGCTGAATGCCTTTTGAGGTGTCCAGGGGGACTCTGCTCGGCGTATTTTGTGCCAGCCAATTTATGCTGAGTTTGTACAAAGGCATCTAGGAGTCTCAAAACCGCACAATTCACAATCCCTTTAATTTTTTTATAGTAGGCAATTTCCCACTTCGGAAGTCACTTCCCTCTTTCCCAAAGGATTTAGGTAAGCTGGCAGTATTTTGAATATTTTTAATGTTCTGGACCCAGAAGGGATCCAGAACTTTATTTACTTTCCAATCTTAGCATTCATTTATATGAATTAAGGGAGAACCATTATGTCCCGCTTTGATTCATGAATGAGATTAAACATTGACATGATCTGTGGAAGCACCAGCCACCAGAATTGCCAACCTGCACTTTAAAAACAGGCTTAGCTGGGCAGAACAAGAAGGGGGGTAGTATTTCCCCCTCATGGCTATAATTTGGATGCATTTTCTATGAGGAAGGGATATTTCCAATAATCCATCCCATCTTTAACCTCTGCAGCAAATCTGATTGTTAACTCCAGAATCCACCATCCATATTTTAAAATTTACATTGCCTGATGGCAAAGTGGGCCAGCACTAGTGCATTCTAAATACTCTTGCTTAAGTGGGCCAGACTTAAACCAAATTTTCCTGTCTTGGTGTTATATTAGACAAGACAAAATACAAAATATCTTTAATCTTCTATACCTTTTCACACTATATAGACTATTATTATTAAAACTTTAACAAACACACAGTCCTTTCATTTCCATACACTCAGGGCACCCATTCATACCACACATTAAACACACATTACATATTCTTCTTGATTCTCAGGAGGCTGCTGTAATCAGACAATCCTGGGTGCTATGTATTTAATATTGATTTTATTGCTAGATGGCAAGTTACTTTTCTCTCTAGGCCTTTTGACCTAGGGGTTTACAAGTTACTTTCAATGCATTCTAATTCAGTTACATTCCAATCCAACATGGGCTTCAATTTATGTGGGGTCCAATTAGATTCTAATTTTTCAAATACCCTTCTAGTTGCCACTGGGCATCTTTTCACATTATTTCCTTATACTTGGGGGGTTCCCCTTTCTCATTTGAGAGGTGCTTCTTTCTCTTCTCCCAATCTCTCACACCACCTGATCAAGGCTCTACGTCTGCTTAATTCAGATTCGGGCCTGCCAATTCATTCAAATTTTTCCTAAGAACATGCGTCAGAGGCGTCCCTGTGACGAAGTTCCCCTTTTTTTCTGCTAGTGATTGCTTAGCTCCACTCTCCATGGTTTACTAAGGCTTTGTTTTGCTTTGGACCCAAAGACCTTTCAGGTTCCGAGTTAAATCCCTCTACGGACAGCGTCCCCTGTAATTATCATTATCCAGTTGTGACAGCTCAAAGAATCACTTAATCTTGCTGTCAATTTGTGCTAGCTCAAGGTGGATAACTCCTATCTTGCTTAGCAGATCAATTATTTTAGGCGCACCTCACAGCCGGCCGCACTGGTCTCGGTACTAATTTGACTTTCCTCAAGTGGGGGTCATCTCTTGTTGGAAAGCAGTCCAACTAAGTTTTGTAGCTCGGGTGATTAAGCCTCGCTACTGGCCACTTTCCCCGTGGTCATTCAGGAAAAGACGACACTTCAGTCCCTACCAATAGAATTTTGCTACCACGTTGACGAGACGTGGTGGCTTCCAATAGTCAGCTCAAGGAACCCAACCCTATCTCGCTGAGAATTAAACCAGGTTCTTAGCTTGGGGAGAGATATAAATCACGGTAGCAGTCTAACCTTTTTTAACTAAAATTCACAGTACCGTACCCGAAATGCAAACTATCAATACTTACCTGATCTTGCAGCTTTATACAGAGAGTGGAGTTCAGATGGCTCACCTCCAAATAATTTGGCCTAATCTTTAATTTTTAGCTCGGAGTTGGCTCCTGATCTGCCCCTTTTGTCAGATTGGTCCAATTTCCCATAGAACGTGCACTTTCCATGGGGAAGAGGATACCAATCACCTGTGGGTGCCCGCATTCTCCACCAAAAACTGTTACCTGAAAATTGGCAACCTTTTATGGGACCATTCACAGGCAGGGTTGAATCAGGAACAAACTCACAGACAAAGTGTTTTGATACAATTTTAAAGATGTTTACTTATGAATCAAATAAGGAAATAAAATACCAAATAAGAGAATTAAGAAATCCAGTTAGATGGAGTTCACTTTAGAAATACAGAAGATTGCTTAAAAATACTTAAACATATGGAGTTACTCAGGAATAAAAATAAATGAAGAAGTTACTATAAATGAAAAGCTTACGTAAAGATAGAAAGGGGAAAGGAAGAGAAGATTGCTTAGAAATCACATGCTTAAGATTTGCCTAAGGAAAAGAAAGAGATAGGGAGGAAAAGCTTGCTGGAGATAGAGAAAGAGTGAGAGAGAAAGAGAGGGGGGGGGGAAGAAAGCCATCCTGACCACGCTGGATCAGGGATTGAGAAGGTGAAGGTGCAGAAGAAGAGGCAGCAGAAGGGCCGAGAGTCTCAAGAAACCCTTCCTTTATAGATGAAACAAGTCAAAAATCCAGACAATTTCAATTGGTCCAAATAGGATCACATGGTAAATTACTGATGGACATGTCACCTCCTCCATGAAGTGATGCCCAAAATATCAGTAGCAAATGGCTAAACCCCCAAATTGCATAACCATAAATCTTAATACAGAAATCTACATAGCTCCCTCCCAAACAGCCCATTTCCTCAGATAGTGGTCTTTGATCTGTGGATGAAAGCAGTGTCACCTCCTTGTTAAATCCTCCATCCTGTCCCATGCATAAACAACTATCCTGATGTACTTCAAGTTTTAAAGAAAAAGAAATATTTTGGGAGTTCAGAAAATACAGAGTCATTTTACAATATTCTTCATGTGGCAGAAACAGCATTTTACAATTATTTTTCATGTAGCAGAAACCAAATAGCTATTGCAAGTGTTACAATTAGAGATTTGAGTAAAACAAAAGGCTGGATAAGAAGCAACCATGGCAACAAATTCCACATCTGGATGATGGTAGTTGACTCCTTCTTTGACACAATTCCTTGAGAGCACAGTGTATGGTCATTGATATATATGCTTTTATCAGAATTTATCAGCACTGTTCCTTGAAATGATAAGTTATAACATTCAGGGTTAGTAATCGTGCACACAGGCAGGTTTTCATGAAAGTTACCTATTTTAAAAGAAATCACTCTAATGCCACTCTGAGCTTCAAGTTTAACAATAGTTCTTGGGCAGCCAGGACAGACAAATTAACATCCCAAAAGGTAGCTTCCAAGAAATCAGGCGCCTGGCTTATTGCCCATTAACTTTCCAGCTCCACCTGAGTCAAGGGAAATTAGAAGTTTTAAGTAACTTTATTTAAGAATATAGAAATCAGACTAAGCATGATATTATAATATTTCAAAAATATTTTGCATTCAAAATATCATGTTACATTCTGTTGAAGAAATAGATTCTTATATATTTATTTAAAAGGTAAGTCACAACTGGTTTAATGTTGAGATGTATTTTAGTTGCATGCAGTATAAATAATATCTGTGACATTACCTTATCAACATCAGCTCTTTGATTAAGCCATTAGACATCACAGGTTGCCCAGGTCCAATCAGAGTAGTAAAATGCAGATAAATATGATATAACATCTCCCAAAAGATAAAAAAAATTCCTACAGCAACATTGGTATAGTGAATGAAAGTGTACTTTCAGGTGTGTTGTGTTACTGAAAGCACTTGTTATTATAAACTTTTTTTCAATGAAAGAAATATTGGTTTATCTTGAAATGTGAAGTTATATGTTTTCTCATGCTGTTAATCCTCCACCTACAACAGAGTTTCTTGGGCGGCAACGGCTTCCAAACATGGCAGAGCTAAGGGAGTCTGGGAATTTTGATTGCCACAACCCTAAATGTAGAGGTGACATAATTTCCTCCTTGTCTTAATTTGGCTATGGAGATTATCATTAGATGCCATCAAACTTTAATTCTGATGGACAATGTCTACATGCCCCCTGGTAAGACCAATACACTGGTAGACAAAGATTGGGAGGATCTAGAATTATATATAACCGAGTTATTAAATACTTACCCAACAGCATATGTAGTCATTGGTGGGATTTTAATGCAAGAACAGGACCAGATGACAAGACCTTATATGCTAAGCATAAAACTCTAAAACCTGATATAGAATACATGGTATTATCTTATGTAAGACAATCCAAGGATCTTAAATTCAATCATGCAGGTTTACTTCTGTCCCAAATGCTGACCTGTTTGGATCTATGTATGTTAAACAGTTCAGTAAAAGGGGACTATCTCGCTGTGTTGATCAGACATTGTCTATGGATGACTCACTCATATAGTATTTTGGTTCATTAGTGACACATCAAGATTCAGCTTGTTGGTTAATATTGAACTGCCACATAATCAAATATTATCACAATGACTTTATCTGGTATATTCACCTCCAGGCATGGCATAGGTGCTTTTATAATATGAATTACTAGCCTGGGTGCCTGGCTTCACCCGGGGGATGGGGGGGGGGCTCTGTCCTACCTTCTGGCATCCACCGGGGGTGGAGGTGGTGTTTGCGAGCCCTCTTTGTCTTTGCCATGTTGCGTTTGGTGTTTGCTGCATTTGGTTTTTGTGGGTGGTGACGGGGCCTGTGTGCGATCCACCGCTGTGGCCTCTGCCGCTGCCTCCCTTATCAGGTGGCTCCTATCAGTTTGCAGCATGCCACGGGCGACGGCCGCATTCTGCACGTGCAACAGCCATTCTGTTGTGGCCTCACGCCCGTCGCCCTGCCTCTCCTGCATCTCTATTGGCTCTGATGTGGCGCAGTAGCCACTGGGGCATGTAGTTTTTTTGTTTCTTTCCAGTTTGTGGGGGTGCAGGACCCCCCATGGCATTCCTGACCCTGACAGTCTGGGGTGCGCACACCCAAGGTAGGTGTGTGCACAGTTTCAGCATGATGGGTTGTTGATTTCTATACTGGACCCACAAACGTTACACCTCTCTTATATAGATAGATAGATAGATAGATTAGATACCCAGCTGGAATGTGTTAATCCCGTGGGATTAGTTAGAAGGTAACAGAGTGCACAATAGCCCCTAAAATGGGTATGTACATAACTCTTTCTTCCACCACGAAGATGGAACTACTGTATTAGGAGTGGATCCCTTTCCCTATGGCTCATCTCTCATTTCACCTGGCTCTGTCTCCTTGCATCAAAACCACTACTAATAAAATTGTGATTACTTGACGGCTGGCAACCATTGTCTTGTTTTACACTGCTGTCCACACAAGGCGAGTATATGAGAATAGTTGAAGAAGTCTGACTGCTTTTTGCTGCCCAGGGCCCTAGAGCCTTGTCAAGTGGGCTGGGACAAAAAAACAACAACACTTCATTCTAGTACAGTTGGAGACCAGTCCTACCCAACTCCTAGCCAATATAACTGGCCAAGTTCACAAACACAAGAAGAAGCCCATACAGACCTCAGAAAGAAAGGCTGTATTTAAGATGGTGGCTGCTGAACTCCTAGCCACCATTGGCACTGTCGAAAAAAACAACAACTGCAATCCCCCAAGGAAGTTTGGGACCACTGTTTTCCATATAAACATGAACACATTTCCTGAATAGATAGATAGCTTTAAAAATTTCTGATCTCAATTTTCATAGGTCGGTTCTGTAGCTTGTTTTTTTTAGTTTCATTTGCAACTTTCTTTTTCTTTATTTTAAAAAGGAAATATGTTCTGTCTTAAATTTATATACATATGTGTATTTGCCACCTAATCTACCCAAGGAGCAGACAACCATTTCTTTTGGTGAAAACATGGGCCATTTTATTGGAATTTTAACAGATTTAAATACAACATTAACACAACCTGCAACAGGGCATCGTAGTGGGTAAATGGTCAGTTATTTATGGGTATGCCAACCCATGTCATCATAACATTACAACAACCTATGTAGGGGTGATCTCTCCGTACCATACCTTATTACATCATTACTTTTTTTCCACACTCGCCAACCTGTAATTGAGGATTCCTTTACCAGCCAGGAGATGCCTCCAGTGCCTATGCCTTTCTGGCCGATGAACGAAACCCCATTACCCATCATCAATTAAGCATAATTTTGATCACCATTTACTACACTACCGCCCGCATTGGTGGTTTACAATCATTACCTCGATGTCCTCCTCGTAAGTATGGAGAGGCCAAAAATCATCACCATGCTGGCCAATTAGTAATGATGAAAAAATTCCCTCTCAGCCCCGAAACGACCATTAATAAATCATACTTAGGAAAAGGGAGGGAGGGCAGGACGCTTTTTGACAGTGCATGTGTAGAAGAGAGAGAACGAGGTGGGAAGGAACCATACCTTTCTAATGCGCCTGGCTCCTCCCCGTGACACCGGTGACCTCTGGGATGGTTGTCCACCTTGGGCGGATGGGCAGCAAATAGTGTGCATGTTATGTCATGGGCCGCAGCCAATCTCTCTATCTCTATCTATCTATCTATACACACACACACACACACACACACACACACACACATAGAGTGGTACCTCGCTTAAAGAGCATAATGCATTCCATGGGATTGCTCTTTAAGTGAGTTTGTTCTTTAAGCAAAACACAATTGTAAGTGACCAATTGTGACTTCTGGCGGGGTGGGGATTGCGAACCCCGATTTAGTTGTTAAGCAAGTTTTTGGTTGGTTTTAGTTGATAAGCATTCAGAGAAAATTATGCTCTTTAAGCGAGTTAGTCTCTAAGCGAGGCACTCTTTATGCGAGGTTTTACTGTAAACACATATAGACAACCTACAGGTGCTGAACACTGGCTGTTGTGACAGCCCTTTCCATAGATCTTATAGTCTTGTGTATTACTTCTGAATTCAACATACATTATCTATTCTAAAATGTGGGGGGGGGGGATTAGCTGGACATCCTCATAATTTGAATGGGTCGGGCATATTCAAATGCAGACAAATGGTGCTTATTTGATTTCTTTAAAATCAAGAAATGAAAAAAGGGCTCCCTGGAGAAATCACATTCTGCCTGACTTAAATGATAGACCAAGGCATGGAACTCAGATAAAAACAGGCATTTGTCTTTTTCTTCCCCACCCCCACCCCAATTCTCTGAAGGACAGTCGAAACTGTCAGCTCACTGACATGTGCATTATCCATGTCATTTTAAACAAAGTGACCTGGAGAAAAGAGCACTCTGGCATGACATGATAATGGTCTGTTGGATGACAGGTAAAGTGCAGACTATAAAGAGGGGCTGTGTGTTATTCTTTTGTTGAAATGACAAGTTGGAACTTCCTTTCATTCAGATAGGTAGTGATCTTTTGAATCTTTCTTCATTCTATCTGTATATGGAGTTGGAAAACATTAATATATATATTAATTAGGAAGGCTGAATGCAGAAGAATAGATGCCTTTGAAATGTGGTGTTGGAGGAGGGTTTTGAGAGTCCCCTGGACAGCGAGGAGAACAAATAGTTCAATCTTAGAAGAAATTAACCCTGACTGCTCATTGGAAGGTCAAATAGTAAAGATGAAGCTAAAATACTTTGGACATCAAATGAGAAGGGAGGATTCACTTGAGAAGGCATTGATGTTAGGAAAGGTGGAGGGCAAAAGAAGAAGGGGGAGGCCAAGGATGAGATGGCTAGATGGTATTATAGACACAATGGGCACAGAGCTGGGAGGGCTGAGGGGGATGGTAGAGGACAGAGGCGCCTGGAGGAAAATGGTCCATGGGGTCGCAAAGGGTCGGAGTCGACTGTGCGACTGAACAACAACAAATATATATATGAGAAATTTTGACAAATATATTTTGGACACTTTCAACACTTCTTATTATGTGTCCTAAATCAAATTTTAAACTGCCAAAATGAAGCCATCTTCTTGGCTTTGCCATTAAATCATTCTTGGTACATGTTTCTGGGTAGTAATTGGCAGCCTAACAATTGAGCCCAATTCTGCATATCCATGTTCACACAGCATGTTGCTATCTGCCAGCAAGCCCCCACTTGAGTATGTTGGTCCCATATTTAGGCACTTGGACCCTCAGTCCTCCAAGTGACAGATGGAAGATATCCTATTCCGAATGTTGGCTATAATCATGGTGATCAGCCATGAGGATTGTCCTGCAAACTATAAAGCGCAGTGGCCTAACATTTTGCCTTCCACATCGCAGAGTGACACCTGTACCATTGATAGAGTTCCATGAGTCACTTTCTGGTCCTGAACCCTTTTAGGGTCTTCATCAGCCCCAGGCCAGTATTAATGAAGCTGCTGCCCTCCATCAAGATGTATATACAGCAAAACCTCACATAAAGAGCACCTCACTTAGAGACTAACTCACTTAAAGAGCAGAATTTTATCTGAATGGTCACCTTGCTTAACAACTAACACCAACCAGAAATTCGCTCAACAACTAAATCGGCGTTTGCAATCCCCCCTCCCTCCCCGCCACCAGAAGTCACAATTGGTCACTTATAAAGGTGTTTCACTTAAAGAGCAAATTTGCTTAAAGAGCAATCCCGTGGAATGCATTATGCTCTTTAAGCGAGGTACCACTGTAGTGGGATTTAATCCACTTGGGGACCATTACCCTTCCCTGTGGACTTCACCACCCTAGGCCACTAGTCCTCATAGTTGCCAGGTTAGTTAAAATTATCACTGGGTTTTGATAATAGCTACTCTGTTCAATAATATTTCACAAGGTGAAAATCTGTTCACTATACTGTACAAGCAGCCTTGTCTGAATCCAGCTTCATCTCCACACAAAAGTTGGTTGATCTTTTCCTGTAATCTTTTAAGTAGGGCAATACTAAACACTTTCCTAGGGACTGAGAGAAGTGTTTTTTAATTATGATAGATTTAATAATAATAATAATAATAATAATAATAATAATAATAATAATAATAATAATAATAATAATAATAATAATAATAATAATAATAATAATAATAATAATAATAATTGTGGTTTCCCCATGCCCCAGGGGCATGGAATGGCCCGCGCAGAGGCCACTTCGGGAGAACGCTCCTTGAGCCGTGGGCTCTGCGGGCAGAGAAATTAAGGGAGGTGGATAAATGATAGGGTTTGATTCACCCAATTCCTTGACCTGACCAGCGGATCTGCTGAGAGAGCGAATAGCTAACCCAGTTACCCATTAGAGTAATCACTCATCTCCAAGCTCAACTTTACCCCGGGTGTAAACAGAGGCCATGTTTACCCCTGCCTAATCCCCAAACAATGGTGTTTTCCCCGGTCTGTGTTTGGCCAAGTTAATTAACTTCCCTCCGAGAGATTCCCAATTAACCCGAGTAAACAGGTGATGTGATTTCTGTCAGATGGCTGTTTTTGCCACCGTTGCGCTTTTACTCCTATGTATGATGATGCCTTTTCCCCAATAAACCACTGATCTGATCTCGCTCTATACTGCCTCGTATCGTTTCTTGATCAGTCTCCTCCGGGACCTCCGGCCCCCAGCGGCCCCGATTCCTACACCTGGTGACCCCGACATGATTTACTCGTGAGTAAGCGACCCCCGAGCGGTCTACCTCAGAGTAAACGAGCAGCATGGTCCGGTTCTGCGCTTGAACTGCGTCCGTTCGTCCCAGAGGACAGCGCGGCAGCCCGGCCGGTAAACCAGCCGGTCGGGAGAAAGGCCTACGCGGCGAGGCTTTACCGAGAGGTTTCCTACAGCTTGCTCCCGGCTTTCGCGGCGGCTTGCAGGTTACGGAAGAACGCGTTCCACAGGGACAGCTGTGAATCCCTGACAGCGCAGAGGCCACCGAGGGCCCGTGGTAGGGGACCACGCTCCGAGCTCTACCCAGAGAATCGTCGCCAGAACCTATTACTTGCCCAAGACGCGTCGACCCGTCCCGAGGAGGAAACTTCGGAGGACCCATCGCAGGTAATATGGGGACCTGTCCTCAGCGACAGCATCCATCCGCTAGCCAAAGAACTCGTGAGGAAGAGTTCAGATTCCTGGCCAGGATATATCAGCTAAAGTTTCACAGCAGAGAGCTACCGAGACTTTTGGCGTACCTAAGGGAACACTGCCTGCTTTACCCAGAAGTAGGTACGTTAACCCTTGAGCTCTGGGATCAGATAGGAGACTGCATTCAGCAACCCCCGAAAGCTCCAGGAGGCATAATTCGCTCATGGGACAAATGTAGGAAACTCTTAGCGGAGATAGAACCAGTCCGGGTAGAGGCCAAAGAACCCCCACAGCTGCCAGTCACGCCAGCCGAGCCAACAGCGCCTACGGCGCTCTATCCGTCACTCCAATTTAGGCAGAGTAGTGTAGGGAACTTTCCCTCGGTGACAGCTGCAGACGTCACCGACGGAATGCCAGGTCTGGGGAGCGCAGGTGCTTCTCTGACAGTTCCAGGTTCCCTGGTTACCAAGAGTGCCCTTCAGCGCACAGTAGAAGAGGAGATCAGGAAGGGGGAGTTGCCAGCGGAAGAACTAGCTGAGCTTAGTCAGATATGTCCAATCCGCATGGAGATGGATGCCCTCACAGGGGCCCAGCAGATAGTTCATTCACCAGTCCCATATAAGCTGCTCATGGCTATACGGAAGGCCATTCAGGAGACAGGGCTCCAAAGCCGATTTACTAGGGGCACGCTTCAGCAAGTGTGCGAGAACACCATGTTCATTCCACATGACTGGAAAGCCGTCATGAGGATGATGCTCAACCCTAGCCAGTACCTGATTTGGGACAGCGAGTTTCGCCTTGAAGCTCAAACTAGGGCTGCCAGGATGGGAGGCGCCTTCGAATCCATCGATGCGCAGGTCAACTTGCCACTCGCCACTCTCCAGATGTCGGCAGAGGCTGCCTTTAGGGCTTTTTTCAAGGTCCCTGCGTCCGGCAAGGCGGCTAAAAATGATACCGCAGTCAAGCAGGGAGCCCAGGAGCCCTATATGGACTTCATCAATTGCTTGGAGGAGGCGATTAGCAGGCAGATCGATAATGAGGAAGCCCAGCAAGAGCTCATGATGAAGCTAGCCAAGGACAATGCCAATCTAGACTGCCGCAAAATCTTGCAGTCACTAGGCAATCGTCCCGACTTGACACTCACGGACATGATTAGAGCTTGCGCCGACGTTGGCACAGAATCCTACAAGATGGGACTGCTAGCGGCAGTGGTGCAAGGGGGTAGAAGACCTAAAGGAAAGACCCAAGGAGCATGTCACAATTGTGGCAAGATCGGTCACTTCGCTAGGGAGTGCCGATCCAAGGGAGGCAGACAAAATTCCGGCCGTTCCAAGGCTCCAAACACCCTGTGTCCGAAATGCAAGAAAGGCTACCATTGGGCCAGGAATTGTCCGAGTTCGGGAAACCGGCACGCGGGCACGTCTCTGGCCCCGGTCCAAACAGAGACTGCCCAGATTCAGGGCTCGCCGGAGCTAGACTAGATTCAGGTCACATTCCAGGCACTGCGAGGGCCCAGGCCAGCCCCAAGGGTAGTACAGGGTTAGACTTGACTTGTCAGGCGGACGTTACATGCGACCTGCCAGGAACGGTCTATCTGGTGGACTCCCAGTACATGGGTCCACTGCCCAAGGGCTTTATAGGTTTAGTTTTGCCCCGCAGTATAGCAGGAGCACGCGGAATTCTCGTAATTCCAGGAGTCATTGACTCCAATTTTTCAGGCGTTCTCCAAGTTCAGTTGTGGACGCACCTGCCCCAGACAATTCACAAAGGAGACACGTTAGCGCAACTGATCATGGTTCCTTGTCACTCGCCAACAGATAGCCAGGGAAGGCTCAGAGACAGCTCAGAGTCCCGGTCAGAGGACCGCTCGAGCGCCAGTGAGGCAGTACAAGGATACCAGGTCTTAGCGACAGTGGAGACCAACATTGAGTGGAAACAGCGCCCGGTTATTGAGGTATTTTTGAATAATAGATCATTCTCAGGCCTGTTAGATACCGGAGCTGATGTGAGCGTGATAAGCAGAAGCCAGTGGCCAAGGGAGTGGGCCATTGAGCCGGTCTCCGATGTGTGGGGGGTAGGCGGCATTCAGGAAGCGTTTAGAAGCAGGGAGTGGGTGACAGTCACGATTCCAAGGGCTGACGGCACGGCGGTAATTTGGCCGCACATTCTTGACGTGCACATCAACCTTTGGGGGCGAGACATTTTACAGCAGTACAGTGCTACGCTTACCTTTGGGTAATGGCGTTGCCACTTAAGTGGCTCACCGATACGCCAGTCTGGGTAGAACAATGGCCGGTGGTGGGAGAGAAATTAGTCGCCCTTAAGCAACTGGTTAAAGAACAGCTAGACGCAGGACATATAGAACGGTCCACGAGTCCATGGAATTCGCCAATTTTTGTGATTAAGAAGAAGTCGGGGAAGTGGCGACTCCTCCACGATCTCAGAGAGATCAATAAATGCATACAGCCAATGGGTCCGCTTCAGTGCGGCATCCCAAATCCTAATATGATTCCTGAGGGGTGGGAGATCCTAGTCGTAGATCTCAAGGATTGCTTTTACACGATTCCCTTAGACCCCAGGGACCGGGAAAGGTTCGCCTTTACGGTGCCAGTTGTGAACCACAGTGAGCGTACGCAGCGTTACGCGTGGAGATTTTTGCCACAGGGCATGCTCAATTCGCCCACCCTGTGCCAAATTTATGTTCACAACGCACTGGCAAAGTTTCAAAACCTTTACCCAAAAGCGTTAGTTTGTCACTTCATGGACGACATCTTGGTCGCGGTGCCGCAACTCGGCAGCGAAATGTTTTCTGACCTCCAGGCCAGCCTGGGGGAGAAAGGTTTACTCATTGCCCCAGAGAAAGTGCAGAGAACCGAGCCCTTCTCATACTTGGGTCATCGGCTTCTCCGCTCTTTCGCAGCACCAGTTTTGCCTCAGATCAATTTACAGGATTCGGTCACCTTAGAATTGCAGCTGGTTTTAGGGAACATTAATTGGGCCAGACTGTATTTCAGATTGGATACGGATCTTTTGAAACCGCTCTTCTCGCTGCTAACATTAGGTAAGCAGCCAGCAGACCGGATACAAATTTCTCGAGAAGCGCGCTTGGCTCTCGAGAAAGTCAACTAAGTTCTCAGCCAAAGGTGGGTAGATAGGAGCACCCAGGGGCCATATGCCCCGATCCTGAATTTGTACGTTGTACGGGCAGGATCCATGTTCACCGGAGCTCTAGGAGTAGACTCCGAGAAAGGAGCGAGTATCGTGGAATGGGTGTATTTACCGAACACCTCTTCCCGGAACATCGTTCCTCCCCAAGAGTTGGTTTCCGCGGTGGTCTACCGCGGGAGGCTGAGAGCTAGGGACATTTCAGGGCACGACTTAGCCAAAATTGTAGTCCCGTTCACCAAGGAACAGATCCAGCAATTGATGCAGCTTGGTGACTCGCTTCCAATAGTTTTGGAAGGATTCACTGGGAGCTTGGCATACCACTTGCCAAAGGACCCCAGACTAGTCTCACTTCAGACGCAGACAGTCAGCTTGTTCGAATTGCTCTCGCTGGTTCCACTTCAGGGAGCCAGGACAGTCTTTTCTGATGGTGGTCGCACATATGGCGTCTTAACTTGGCAGGAGGGCCAGGCTTGGCGCACGCTGCTAACTCTTCCACAAAAGTCCGCACAGCGGGCAGAGTTGGCAGCGGTGAACCTCGCCTTGCGCACCTTCGCCAAAGAGCGCCTAAACATCATTACCGATAGTCAGTATGTCAGGAACTTGCTTCACAGTCTACCGGGAGCATACATCACTCCCGCAATAGACAAGAATTTGCTTAGTCTGTTTTTAACTGCTCAATTTCATTTGCGAAACCGCACGGAGCCGCTCTATATTGCCCACATCCGAAGTCATCAAGACCTACCAGGTCCGATTTCCGCGGGCAATAGCAGAGCGGATGCGGCAGCAAAGGAAATTCAGCAACGTTCAGTATTAGGTGTTTTCACTACGCCAATCCAGAGTCATGCATTCTTTCACCAAAATGCCAAAGCACTTGCCAGACAGTTCAATTTGCCACTTTCTCAAGCCCAAGGCATAGTTCGCTCCTGCCAGCATTGCGCAGGGGCACCGGGGGGGCCCTCGTGGGGGGTCAACCCACGAGGGACAGAGGCTAATCAGGTGTGGCAAATGGACGTCACGCATGTTCCGCAGTTTGGCAGATGGCAGTACATGCACGTTTGCATAGATACTTTTTCACAATTCGTCTGGGCAACGGCGCAGAAAGGGGAGACTGCTTCCCACGTGGAGCAGCACCTCCTTTCCTGCATCGCGGCGATGGGCAAGCCGCGGCACGTGAAAACCGATAACGCCCCGTCTTACAGCTCCAGGCAGCTGGCGGCCTTCATGGCCATCTGGG
Source organism: Bradypodion pumilum (assembly GCA_035047305.1). Classification (NCBI taxonomy): domain Eukaryota; kingdom Metazoa; phylum Chordata; class Lepidosauria; order Squamata; family Chamaeleonidae; genus Bradypodion; species Bradypodion pumilum. The sequence continues at coordinate 6,574,302 of JAWDJD010000017.1, read as the reverse complement.
ACATTAAGCATACTTTTGGCGTTCCTTACAATCCGCAGGGGCAAGCGATTGTGGAATGGGTCAATCGGATGCTCAAGTCCTATATTGACAAACAAACAGAAAGGGGGGAGCCACCAGCCCTCCCCAAGTCACAGGCTCAGGCACAGCATTGTCTGAATAAGGTATTGTTTACGTACAATCACCTTAATGTTTTTTCGGATTGCACGCCGCAGGAGAAGCACTTCCGCCATTCGGAAGCTCTCCCGCGACCGATGGTCCGATACTGGGTGCCACCGGACCCTTCATGGAGGGGCCCGGCGCCGCTCATAACCTGGGGGAGAGGGTATGCTGCAGTTATGTCTCCTACAGGTGTCGTTTGGATTCCAGCTCGGTGTGTCAAGCCTCACTTGGAACCACATGGCGTGGACCCAGACCGACCCGAGTCCGATCCCAGAGATGGAGGGCCTCACCCTGACCGACAAGACCCGTCGGAGGAGACGGCCACCGACAGCGCCGAAGATCACCTGGGGGATGATCAAGGTCCTTTGCAGTGAGGCCGAGGACGCCCTCCAACGCGAGGAGAAGGAGCCGACACTGGAGAACCTCACGGCTGCAATCTTCGCCCGAATTCACGCCAACACCATGGCAGCCATCATCATCCTGACCCTCTCCCTACTTGTGGGGGGAGGTGTTCAGGCCGCCCCACTTGGGGCCAGCGGCTTGATACCAGACGGAGACCTTTCCGCCCGGATGCATTATAACTTATGGGAAAGGTTGGCGGGTCTCGTCAACCAGTCCGATTTTTGCCTGAAGCAGGACATTGGTTCTGCCTCAATTCTGAGCACCTGTCTCATCCCAGTGTGCCACACTCTAGATGCGCACGCCAGGGATGGCGACTGGCTGCTGAAGAGAATTTTCGGACCGCATCTCCCTGCGAGTTTTGCAGCCTACGCTCGCTGGGGGGGATTGCGGCTCACCATGACTTTGCCGGCTGACGCAGCCACTCTTCACACTCCGCGAGTGGCGGCCAGCCCGAACTCTACAGTCGGCCGAACTCAGCGCCGCTGCCTCGATACCGGCAGTAGCAACTGGTCTTGTGATAAACCAGAGACACTTGGTTCAATGTATGCTCATGTTACCCTGCCTTCGGGTTGGTTCTTTACATGTAATCAGTATACTTTTAACTACATTCCCGCAAATGTATCAGATTCCACATGTTGCATAAGTCGTTTGACACTGTTACTCCCTACTAAGGATATGATCACCCCAAGCACAATTGTTTCAAATGTTTCAGCACCCATAAGGCACACTCGTACCACCCAGTTAGACAGCTCATGTGATAGCAGCTTTAGAGTTTTGAGTCCAGCCGAATATGTCTCGCTGACAGTCAGCATAGTCGGCGTGCCAGCCTTAGCCGTCGGCAACGCTCGGAGGATTAGTTGATTGGCTTGCGGATTAGCCAAAGCCATCAACCACACCTCCTCGGCGATCACGCTGCTCAACCAGGAGCAGGCGGAGCTTCGCCATGCCATACTTGACAATAGAGCGGCTATAGACTACCTCTTGATGCTACATCATTTGGGTTGCAAATCTTTCCATGGTATGTGTTGTTTCAACCTTACTGATAATTGCCGCAGAGTGCAGAATCAGCTCACAAACCTCCACACCATAGTCCAGGGCATCAGAGAGGGCTCTGCATGGGGAGCCTGGTGGAGCTCATTGTGGAGCTGGATGTGGTCGTGGATTCCATGGGGGTGGCTTCAGACGGTACTTAAGGTGGTCGTGGGGGTGGTCCTACTAGGTATAGCACTCTGCTGCTTGGTGCAATGTATCCCCTCACTGATAGTGAAGTGCCGCCCCAAGAAGGAACCCCGAAGCGTCATTTCCGCGCAGCAGCTGATGCCTCTCCTACGCAGAGCCGCCGGTCAGGTCCTTAAATGAAATTAAAAAGGGGAGATGTGGTTTCCCCATGCCCCAGGGGCATGGAACGGCCCGCGCAGAGGCCACTTCGGGAGAACGCTCCTTGAGCCGTGGGCTCTGCGGGCAGAGAAATTAAGGGGGGGTGGATAAATGATAGGGTTTGATTCACCCAATTCCTTGACCTGACCAGCGGATCTGCGGAGAGAGCGAATAGCTAACCCAGTTACCCATTAGAGTAATCACTCATCTCCAAGCTCAACTTTACCCCGGGTGTAAACAGAGGCCATGTTTACCCCTGCCTAATCCCCAAACAATGGTGTTTTCCCCAGTCTGTGTTTGGCCAAGTTAATTAACTTCCCTCCGAGAGATTCCCAATTAACCCGAGTAAACAGGTGATGTGATTTCTGTCAGATGACTGTTTTTGCCACCGTTGCGCTTTTACTCCTATATATGATGATGCCTTTTTCCCAATAAACCACTGATCTGATCTCGCTCCATACTGCCTCGTATCGTTTCTTGATCAGTCTCCTCCGGGACCTCCGGCCCCCAGCGGCCCTGATTCCTACAAATAATAATAATAATAATAATAATAATAATAATAATAATAATAATAATAATAATAATAATAATAATAATAATAATAATAATAATAATAATAATAATAATAATGATGATGATGGTGATGGTGATGGTGATGGTGATGGTGATGGTGATGGTGATGGTGATGGTGATGGTGATGCCATGTTGAGGAATACAGTGGAACTTCGAGGAGGACATGGATACATAAAGAAAATTATTAAGTTCTCTAATTGCTCACCTGGCATTACTAAGCAGGGTAATTTTGCATCCTTTCCATTCATCCTCCATGTTCTTCATCTCTGGTGGCAGTTAGTTAAATGCTGTCTGTTTCCACCTTTCATTTCTCCTTGTTTGAGTTTTGCTGTCTTAATTGAGTCTTGGTTGATCTTCTTTTAATATTGATTTTATGATTTCTTGCTGTTAACTTCACAGTTTTATTATTGGTGTCACACAGTCCATTGGGGATTCCTTTCCCATCAAGTAGTCTAAATCTTCTTTTAACTCTTGTTAATATGTAATCTGACTTTTATTGGTGATATCATCCCATTTATACCATGTATGTCATTGTGAATCTTGATGTTCAGAAAAAGAGTAATAAAAAGCTGGTGTTCATTGCATAAATCCAGTATCCATTGTCCATTCTCATTCGTTTCAATGTTCTTAGCAGCATGTGATCCAGTATGAAACACCTTACTTAATTTTTAAAAAGAGAATCTACTTTGTTTTTTGCTTCCCTTATCAAAAAAATCCATGCTCTCTACCACAGAGTAGTGGCATCTCCACATGTTAGAGTTATAAAGTTATAAAGTAAAAAACCTGTCTCCATGTATTCCATTCCTGGGCAGAACAGTCTTCTCAAATATATGCAGTAAAACCCTTACAACCACCTCACTTTAAGTTTGCTCCGATTTACAACAGCAAATCCTATGGAAATGCCATCCCACTTTACAAATTTTAATGTTTTTTGTTTTGTTTTGTTTACAACGATCAATTTAGGACCATTTAAAAAAATTCAACACATCCCTATGGATGTTTCAGTTTACATTTTTTGGGGGGGTTGCAACTGAGCCTGTTGGAACGGACCTCCATTGTAACCCAGGGTTTTATTGTAAGATACAATATTTCAATAATTAAACTGTCAATAATGATGTCAATATTTAGAGAAATGAATAATCTGAGTACAGTAAAACCCAGACTTATATATGCCTTGAGTTACATAAATTTCGACTTACATAATGATTTTGTGCTAAAACCATGTCCCGATTTATATGATTTCCTATGGGTTTGCTTTGAGTTACATAAAGATTCTTTTTCCTATGGGTTTGCTTCGAGTTACATAAAAATTCATTTCCCTATGGGTTTGCTTTGAGTTACATAAAGATTCTTTTTCCTATGGGTTTGCTTCGAGTTACATAAAAATTCATATCCCTATGGGTTTGCTTCGATTTACATAAAAAAACAATTTAAGCAAAAGCCTACGGAACGGACTTTTTTCCCGTAAGTCGGGGTTTTACTGTACCTGTGTTCTGAGTCACAGTTTTCTCCAAGAGATGTAGATAAGGAGAGACATATTAACACATGAAAAGCCTGTGTAGTTATTAACTGGTAAGTCCCATACATTTCAATATGTCTCTTCAAATTTGAGCTAAAATTGCATTTTAATAATGTTTTATCCCATGCACAGAGTCTGGTAAAGAGAGTTTCTCCTTGATTCCTTCAAAGCTCTTGAAGAGTAATGGCAATAAATTGCATACACTAGGGAGGGGGAAGAAGATGTGCTCAGTATCAAGAATAGGAAGGAAAAGAGACACAGGTTTTAAAGGCTCATATTCCTGCCCGATGGTCTACTATATCCTTTCTGGAGATAGTTCATTCTGTCCTTTTATTACTCAGCGACTTATTGTCACAGGTTGTCCCCAGTACATTCCCCCCCTCCCACAATTTTATGTTGGAAATTTGTATTTACTCTGGGAATGTAATTTGTTCCTCATGGATAATATGACCCTTAGCGGAGCTGGATCATGGGTTAGTTGATGTGATATTTTCCACTAATGGTAGTCATACATCATTGCTGTCAGCTCGGGTTAGGAGGCAAGCACACTACAGCTCCATTTTACCTCTGCAGGCATCAGGGATTGTTTGCCATGAGTGAGTATGACATGACCGCACTACAGAGCACATTAAAATTTTACTAGCTTCTCCAGCAAGTTCCCAGACTCCTGTGTGTGCTTCAGGCAGACATGCCAACAGATACCTCAGAGGGCCTCGCCTCCTGTCCCAAGGAGACTCAATGTCAGTGGCCAAACAAGACAAAGCTCAGTTTTCCCATTTCCTTGTTATTTTATCCTTCCAGGTACAAGACTGTTCTTTGGCATTAAGCTAAGCTGTCATGACTAGACATGGAACACTGTTTACCTTCCCACCGAAGTGGTCCATATTTATCTGCTTGCAATTGCTTGCTTTCGAACTGCTTGGTTGGCAGGAGCCTGGGACAAAGACTGGAGATCATTCCGTCCTGCAGTACTTGGGAATCGAACTGACCTTCTGCCTTCCAGTCAGCATCTTAGCTACTTGAGTCACTGCGGTAGCTCAGGAACATTACGTGGTAGGTTGGTGTCACAGTCCTGTATTACTTTTTGGCTTTCCAGCAGTATCTGTTTGGCCATTAGGGGAAAATAACATGATGCTAGATAAGTCTTTGCTCTGAGACTTTCATCAGGCTCCTATTAGTTTACATTTTTCAGAATTTTTCAAATTTATAATAATCTTCATATACAGTAATACCTCAGATAACGAATGCATTGGATAACGCTAAAATCGGATAACAATGCAAATTTTTGAAAAAAATTGCATCGTATAAAGTTGTTGTAGTGCTATCCTATGCATCTGTGTTTGGCCCTCCGAGAAGGGAACGGGCCTAGCACCTGGTTGCTTCCCTCTCCGGAGTGTGAAAGGCAGCCAGTGTATGGGTGCTCTGTTCAGCGGGCTGCCTTTTGCTTGGCCAGTTCCCTTCCCAGAGGGCCGGTGTACTCACCCGCCGGCCCTCCAGGAACGGAAGCGGCCAGGCTCACCTGCGACCCCTTCTCTGGGCTTTTTTAAAAAGTGTTATCCAATGCATGCATCGGATAACGCTAAAAATCGGATAACGCTAAGACTTGAGGAACCAAGTTTTAGAGTTATCCGAGGTATATATAATATCCACAAACACCACATCTGCCTTATGGTCTTTGCTTCAGAAGATTTTACGCTTTTGGTTTAATCAGAAATTTAAATATTCTTTCCCATTCTTTCTCTTTACAGAATTTATCTCTCTCTATCTCTCTTTTTGTTTTGTTTTGTTTTGTTTTGTTTTGTTTTGTCTTGTTTTGTCTTGTCTTGTCTTGTCTTGTCTTGTCTTGTCTTGTTTTGTTTTGTTTTGTTTTGTTTTGTTTTGTTTTGTTTTGTTTTGTTTTGTTTTGTTTTGTTTTGTTTTGTTTTGTTTTGTTTTGTTTTGTTTTGTTTTGTTTTGTTTTGTTTTGTTTTGTTTTGTTTTGTTTTGTTTTGTTTTGTTTTGTTTTGTTGATAACAACATCAACAAAACACTAGTAAAGGTAAAGGTCCCCCTTGCTCGAAAGCCAGTCATATCCGACTCTAGAGTTCAGTCTCATCTCTGTTTCATAGCCGCAGAGCCAGAATTGTCTGCTTCTGCAGACGTTTGTGCTGTCCAGACCAGACATAGTTAGTTTGTTAATCAGAATATTGTGGGGTTTTGCAGAAGTCAAGATATATTACATCTACAGTGTTTCCACCATCTGCCATGGAAGCCACACAATGGAAAATGAGGAGATTAGTCTTGCAGGATTTGTTCTTGAGATATCCATGATGGCTTCTAGTTATTACTGCATTGTTTTCAAGGTACTTGGAGACTGACCACTATATAATCTGTTACAGAAGCCATTATCTTTCTTTACCTCTGAATTTAGATCTCCCTCACCCCTCCATTTCAGTTTACACCTCGCCTGGTGACGTTCTTCGTTCCCTGCTCAAACACATTCTTTCTCGTTTTTGTAAGGTGTAGTCTATCTTCCAGGAATTATAGCCCAAACATGTTGCTCTTTCCTTTTGTTGTTTACATCTCATGTGTTGCTTCTGCATCAGTGTTGGGGTTAGTGAACACAGTCACCTCCAACAGTGATGGCTACCAGGTTGAGGCTGGCAGGGTATGGGTTGAAATCCCCAGCTTTGTCCACAGCTACGCAAAGGTCACAAGTTGTCCAAGATACAATTCAAACAATATAGAAAAATATGCCAGGGGTCTTTAATGAGGGTTTAGTCAATGATCCCCCATCAGAACCATTTCCTGCTTTTCTATGGCTTTCCCCCAAGAGGTCTCCTTTTTTACCCTGCTGCCCCCTGTGTTTCCAAATTCGTCTCACCCTCTGGATTTCCTTCCATCTTTTCCCCAGCTAACTGGGAGCAATGTCCCCAGTTATGCAGATGGTCTTCATCAATGGGTTTCCATTCCTATCCCTGAGCCCAGTAGGAGGAAGCTCTGGCAAGTTCTTGGGTGGGGTGGGGGGAGCAGGGTTGCCAGAGGAGAAGACGCCGCCGCCAGCGTTGCCGCGCTCTCCCCGCCCCTTCCATCGGCGGGGAGATGAAAAGGAGCCTTCCGTGGTCCAGAAGGCTCAGAAGACGTTGCCGCCAGCGTTGCCGCGCTCTCCCCGCCCCTTCCATCGGCGGGGAGATGAAAAGGAGCCTTCCGTGGTCCGGAAGGCTCAGAAGACGCCGCTGCCAGCGTTGCCGCGCTCTCCCCGCCCCTTCCATCGGCGGGGAGATGAAAAGGAGCCTTCCGTGGTCCAGAAGGCTCAGAAGACGCCGCCGCCAGCGTTGCCGCGCTCTCCCCGCCCCTTCCATCGGCGGGGAGATGAAAAGGAGCCTTCCGTGGTCCAGAAGGCTCAGAAGACGCCGCCGCCAGCGTTGCCGCGCTCTCCCTGCCCCTTCCATCGGCGGGGAGATGAAAAGGAGCCTTCCGTGGTCCAGAAGGCTCAGAAGACGCCGCCGCCAGCGTTGCCGCGCTCTCCCCGCCCCTTCCATCGGCGGGGAGATGAAAAGGAGCCTCCCGTGGACCGGAAGGCTCGGAAGACGCTGCCGCCAGCGTTGCCGCACTCTCCCTGCCCCTTCCATCGGCGGGGAGGTGATAGGGAGCTTTCGACGACAGGACTTGTTAGGTTTGCTGTCAGAATTGGGTGGGGATGGTGGGTGGGGGCGGAAGAGGGAATGTTGGTCCTGCCAGCTAGGGAGGGGCAGCATTCTATCTAGGGAGGCTCCAGAGAACCATATAGGTGTTGTGACGGGCATGGGGTGGTATGGCGGGTACCGTGGGGCGGGCCGCACTCGGGGAATGCGGGTCCGATGTTTAACTGCGGTCCCTCATTCCAGCCCTGCAGGTACATCTCTGGGTCCTGAGCAGCAGATCCGGAGTGACCCCGCCCTTAGGCTGCTGCTGGTGAATGCCAGGTCGGTTTGCAATAAGGCCCCCCTGATTCAAGATGTCATCCAGGAAGGGCTGGCTGACCTGGCATGCATCACCGAAACCTGGTTGACTCCTGAAGATGGAGTACCTCTCTCGGACATATGTCCAGCTGGGTTCGGTATTTGGCACCAGCCTAGAGGTGAGGGGAGGGGCGGTGGTGTCGCCATTGTTGCCAGGGAGTCTTTGGGAGTTGCTAGGGCCACTGCTCCACAAGTGTCTGGTTGCGAGGCCCTGCTTCTATGGCTGGGCCCCAAGGGTCAGTTGGGGATCTTGCTCCTGTACCTGCCCCCGTGCAGGGTAAGGGATGCCCTGCCTGAGCTCCTCGAGGCCGCCTCGATGCTGGCGTTGGAGTTCCCGAGACTTATGGTTCTGGGGGACTTCAATTTGCCATTGCTGGGGATGGCCTCTGAGGTGGCAAGGGAGTTCATGGCTTCCATGGCAGCCATGGGCCTGACTCAGGTAGTCCGGGGTCCGACCAGGGGCAGTGGTCACATGCCAGACCTAGTCTTCTTGTCGGAGCAGTGGCAGAGTGATCTAAGATTACAGGATTTAGTCATCTCACCTGTGCCATGGTCTGATCACTATCTGGTGACTCTTGACTTCCTGGGGGCGACACTTCATCGTAGGGAGGCTGGGCCGATTAAAATGGCCCGCCCTCGGCGACTAATGGATCCAGATGGATTCCAGAGGGAACTGGGGGATGTTCCTCTGGATCGGCTGCACGATTCACCCGAGGCACTCGTCGACCTGTGGAATAGGTCGGCAACAGTAGCCTTGGATGAAATCGCGCCACTGCGGCCTCTCCACGCCCGGGGGACTAGGTCATCTCCGTGGTTCACAGATGAACTGCGTGAACTCAAACGGGCAAAGAGACGCCTAGAGCGCCGCTGGGTGAAGACCCAGGATGACTCCGATTGGACACTAGCTAGAGCTGCTATTAGGGCCTATCTAGTGGCGATAGGGGTGGTGAGGCGGCAATACTTCACCACCCTTATTGCCTCCGCTGATAATCGCCCAGCCGCCCTGTTCCGGGTAACCAGGTCCCTCCTTGGTAGAGGGGGATCGGTGCCCGGTTGGCAGGGTTCGGCTGAGGACTTTGCTGACCATCTGGTGGAGAAAATCGATCGGATTCGTTCAGGATTGAATCCTGGCGTGGATGGGGAGGGTCGGGGAGGTGCCGGAGCATTGTCTTGCTGTACGATCTGGGATCAGTTCGATCCTGTTGTCCCTGATGAAGTGGACAGGCTCCTTGCAGCTGTTCGTGCCACTACATGTCCTTTGGATCCCTGTCCTACTTGGTTGGTGAAAGCCTCCAAGGAGGTAACAGGTGGCTGGATAGGGGGGATAATAAATGCCTCTTTACGGGAGGGGGTATTTCCTGCACAGCTAAAACATGCTTTGGTGCGCCCCCTCCTGAAGAAATTGTCCCTCAACCCAGCTGTCCTTAACAACTACAGGCCAGTTTCCAACCTGCCCTTTTTGGGTAAGGTTTTGGAAAAGGCGGTGGCGCGTCAGCTGCAGAGTGTCCTGGAGGAAGCGGATTATCTAGACCCCTTTCAATCAGGGTTCAGGCCCGGATATGGAACGGAGACGGCATTGGTCGCACTGATGGATGATCTCTGGCGGGAGCGGGACAGGGGTTGTCCATCCGTCCTTGCTCTTCTTGACCTCTCAGCGGCTTTTGATACCGTCGACCACGGTATCCTTCTGGAACGGCTCGAAGGACTGGGGATCCAGGGCACTGTGTTGTCCTGGTTTTCCTCATTTCTGAAGGGCCGTACCCAGTCGGTATGGTTAGAGAGTGAGAGGTCCAGCCCTAGGCCCCTCAAATATGGGGTGCCTCAGGGCTCTGTGCTCTCTCCTCTCTTATTTAACATCTACATGAAGCCGCTGGGTGAGATCATTCGTTCCCACGGGGTGCGGTACCATCAGTACGCGGATGATACACAGTTGTACATCTCGGCCCGTGGGGACCCCAGTGATGCTGTTGAAATCCTATCCGGATGCCTAGAGGCCATTGGGGTCTGGATGGGGGCCAATGGGCTTCGGCTGAATCCCAGCAAGACAGAGTGGCTGTGGATAAGGGGCCCCGCGTTATCCAGGGAGTTACCATCTTTGGTACTGGATGGGGCCGTTCTGCCCCAGACAGACCCAGTGCGCAACTTGGGGGTTCTTCTGGACTCGCGGCTGCTGCTGGAAGAGCAAGTGGCGGCTGTGGCCAGGAGGGCTTTTGCCCAACTTCGGGTGATTCGCCAATTGCGCACACTCCTGGACCGGGGCTCCTTGCTTATGGTCACCCATGCTCTGGTTACTTCCCGACTAGACTATTGTAATGCGCTCTACATGGGGCTGCCCTTGACGACCATTCGGAGGCTGCAGCTGGTCCAGAATGCGGCGGCCCGGGTGGTGATGGGGTGTGGGCGATATGCCCATGCCTCTCCCCTACTTCGGGAGCTGCACTGGTTACCAGTTTGTCTCCGGGTGCAATTTAAGGTGCTGGTTTTGACCTTTAAAGCCCTACATGGCAGGGGGCCGGGATACCTTAGAGACCGCATCGTCCCAAGAGTGTCTGCCCGTCCAACCAGAGCGGACAGGAGGGGTTCTCTAGTGGTGCCACCGGCTAGGGATGCACATTTGTCTAGCACCCGAAGGAGGGCCTTCTCCGTGTCCGCACCAACTCTCTGGAACCTCCTGCCAATAGACCTAAGACTCCAAAGTGAACTGCTGCCCTTCAGGAAAGGAGTGAAGACCTGGCTGGCAGGGCAGGTGTGGAGCCCGAATGGGACTATGGTGCCCGCCTGCTGGCTTGTATAAAAACTTTCTCCTCCTCCTTTGTATAGTGGGTGGGTGGGACATAGGGGTTTTTAAAGGGGGTGGGTTGGGGGGGGGTTTATAATTATTTTTTATAATTGTTTTTATGTCTTTTGTGAATTGTTGTGATGCCGCCCTGAGTCGGGTTCTGCCTGAGCGGGCGCCATATACAAATTTGACTATAAATAAATAAATAAATAAATAAACCCCCTCTCATTCCATCTTTCTTTGTTGTTGTTCAGTGGCACTGTTGATTCCGACCCTTTGCAACCCCATGGACCCTTGCCCGCCAGGAACCTCTGTCCTCTACCATCCTCCTCAACCCACCCAGCTCTCTGCCCATTGCATCTACAATACCATCTAGCCATTTTATTTTGGCTGCCCCTTCTTCTTTTGCCCTCCACCCTTCCCAGCATCAAGGCCTTCTGAAGTGAATTATCTCTTCTCATTTGATGTCCAAAGTATTTTAGCTTCATCTTTACTATTTGACCTTCTAAGTGGCACTCAGGGTTGATTTCTTCTAGGATCAACCTATTTTGTTCTCCTCACTGTCCAGGGGACTCTCAAAACTGTTCTCCAACACTATTTTTCTATTTACAGTCAACCCTCACATAACGCGTTCGGATAGCATCAATTTCGCTTAACAACGCGTCGTTATGCAACACGTGTTCCCCCGCATAACGTCTTTAGTGTCGTTGTCAGGACAACAATGTTAAAATAACCGTCATTATCTGGACAACGATGCTAAAAACGTCGTTTTGTGGGAAACTCCATAGAAACCCGCATAACAACAAAAATCGCTTAGCAACACTACTTGGGGAACCAAGTAATGTCGCTATACGAGGGTCTATCTCCTTTTCTTCAAGTAGTTCATCAGCACAGGATCTTTAACAAAGTGTGTGTGTGTGTGAGAGAGGGGGGTGGGCTCCTATTTATATGTAAAAAAATCCTTATTTAAATTAATGGTAGCCTGCCATTACATTTTATGCTTTTTTTCTGTTCATAGAAAATCTGACTGAAGAGCTTTCAGTTAGCAGCGTTGGCAAATGATTATAAATCCTAGCACTTAATGGCTGTGATAACATTAATCAGAATGAACTTGCCAGCTATAAATGTAGATGTCATAACCAATGCAACAGAAATTCTATCGTAATTTAGCATTAATTAACATCCATTTATTGTAAATAGAATCTAGCAGCCACTTTTCTTAGAGCAAATGGAAATGAGAATGACTCAACCTAAAGTCTGTTTTTATATAGAGAGAAAATAACTAAAAACTACACATCCATATATGCAGATATTTTTGTTATGAAGCACATTTTTGGGAGTATGGAGAAATACCCACTTTCTTTCTGGACTTAGTAATAAGTGTGTGCTGCCAAGTCAGTTTTGATTTATACTAACTCTTTATAGGGTTTTCTAGGTGTACAGTAGTAGAAGTGGTTCATCTTTCCTTTCTTCTGAGGATACTCTGAAACTGTGCAAGGCTACACAGGTTGGCTGCTCTTCTGGGAAACACAGTGGGAAATTGAAATCTTATCATCACCAGTTCAGAACTGCTGTGAGAAGAAAGTAACATGATCAAGTGAATGATACAAACAGCTTGCATTCTTACACAGTAGAATTTAGTGCCGGGGTTCCCAAACTTTTCACGCCACGGGCCAGTCACATGGCTCCCTCTCACAATGCACCCACACATGTGCAAAACACTGCCGTAAATGGACCTGCAGCTGTTGTAAACACATGTATGACAGCCGCGGGTGCATTTACTGTAGCATTTTCTGCATGCATGGGCGCATTTTGCTTCTGCTTCCAGGAGTGGTGGGCTGGATGGTTAGGTGCTGTGGGCCAGATCCAGTCCATGGGCTGTAGTTTGGCCACGCCTGATGTAGTGAGATCAGCCAGAGAAAATTAATAGCCAGAATTCCTTGTCCTCACACGAGGCCAGGATTGCAAGCAGTGGTGGGATTCAAATTTTTTTACTACCTACTCTGTGAGCGTGGTATTGTGGGTATGGCCAGGGGGAAAGCCCTGCGTTGCACCCGAATTAGGACTACTTTATTTCAAAACTTGGGTGGGCGGGGCCAGCCAGGATTTCTGCTACCAGTTCTGGATCATTCAGTGCATGTGTTAGCTACCTCCTGAGTTCAAATATGGAATGAAGGGTTTAATACATAATGAAGCCAGCCAGAAAGCATAGGAATCAGAGAGTCTCTCTGTCAAGCCCTCCATCTTTCACATGGCATTGACCACGGGTGTGCAGGACACCATGGGAAGGCGCTGGACATAGAGTGGTGGGGGCACCTATTGGGGGTTGGGATTGGGGGGGAATCTCATACATTGCTATTGGAGCCCCAGGGGTGGGACAAAGCCTGATTGCCCGATATACCATCATGCGCCTGGCATTGACATAGGGTTCTTAGTACAGCATGTTTTCTATTAGAGCAGAGATTCTCAACCTGCGGCCTGTGGGCCAGATACAACCTGTGGAACCATTTCATACGCCCACCACCACCTCCACCACAACAGAAAGTGCCATGTGGTGGAGGAAGGACAAAATGGCCGTCTGGCCCCCGAAGCTGTCAGAGGGAGTGTGGCCCGGGCCCTGGCTTTAAAAGGTTGAGAAACTCATGTGTTAGCATGTAGGAGATGTTTCCCCAGCAAGAACAGAAACCTATATTGGTCTATTTTCTTTTGTATGGGAACATGTTCAAGCCATGGGAACATTTATTTAAGCAACTTGAGCTAGAAGAGGTCACAGAGGAGTATAACCTCTCTTAGCAAGTAGTTCTACCTTCAAAGCACACCTTGGCCATAGCCTTAACTGGTTTTGCTAAAAGCTCTGCCTTCAAAAAATAAAACCAAAACCCTGGGTATATTAACCAATTCTGCTAAAGGATCCATGTTAGATATCAGTAGATTTTTCAAGCTTTCTGGGATTTTTTGTCATTATGTATGAACAGCTTGGTCCCTTCTGAGCATCAGATTCTAAGAACACGTTTGCTTGTGACCCCAGTGTCTCATTAGCAGAGAAACAGAATAGTGTATGTGTATGTGTGCACACGCACACACATGCTGACTTCCTAAGCCTATTATGTTTTGAGTTTTCAAGGTTTCTCATTAAGGCTTTCTATCCTTCTGCCAAATTGCAGAGAGCTGGAAGTGGAGGATTGTTTTAAGGAGGAGAAACTAAGTCTCTTTCTCCCCGCCCCCCCCTCTCTCTTCCTTTCTTACACCTTCCCTTCCTCCAAACTTCTGTGGCACGGAATGGCTCTCCAGAAAGAGGGAAAGAAAGAAACCTATTCTGAGAAAAAGAGGCATTTTCAGCTATGGAGAATTTATTCGGAGATGGCTGTTGTGGATTGTGTGCAGAATAAAAATAACTAAAATAACTAACTAGGCAGTGTTGCACATTTCTTGTCAATGATGTTAAATCGGGACTAAAACTGACTAAAGCATCCTCCATTGGATCCCCTGAGCCAAGTTAAAGTGGAGGGCACACCATACCTGTCAACCTTCCCGGATTGGCCGGGATTTCCTGGTTTTCGGTGCCGATTTGCCCCATTTCCTGCCCCACGCTGCCGAAACCCCGGAATTTGGCAGCGGGGGAAAGGAGGTACTGCATAGCCCTTCTGCACAGGTCACCTTCTACGTATACGTATAAGGGTTTTACGCATGTGTAGAAGGGGGCTACACAAGCGTAAAACCCTTCTACACATGCGTAGAAGGCGACCTGCGCAGAACCGTTCTGCGCAGGTCCCAGATTGGCCGGAGCCACAGTTGACAGGTATGGTGCACACGTCATGGTCTGCCTAGCCAGCAGGTAATGTGAATATCCAAATGGCTAAAAAAATACCTGCATGCAATTATTCTGGGTTGAAAGGATTTTTGGGGGAGAAACTCCGCTCAGGGAACGCCCAAATGAGGCTCCTTTCATGTCACCAAGAGTTGGGACAGAGACAGGCGCTCAATCTGTCATGCAGTACCTGGGTTTCGAACTGCCGATGTACCAGCCTTCGAGCTAACAAGGCGAGCTTCTTAACCACTGAGCCACCGCAGAGAAATAAACTATGGTCATGATTATGTACAAGTTTTCAAAATGTGAAGGGCTAAAATGAATACAATTGAAAAAGAAACAAACTTTAATCTAACTGGGAAATATGTACAGTATATTTTCAATAATGTAAAATACTGTACATATATAATTGCACACATTAGGTAAGATGCACACAAAATGTGTGTGAAATTCAATGTATTAGAAAAGGATGTGAACATGCAGGTGCAATTCAGAAAAGGACAATGAAATAAAAATAGGGTGATTTTCTCATCCTTACTTTTCTTTCCCCAATTCTTTTATTTTGGAGTTGTATCTTTTTTTTTAAAGTACTGTGCCACAACTATTGCAAAAAAAAATTATTATGCACTAGGAATTCATTCTTCCCAGTCTTTTATTGAAATAACCTTGCCATGGCATTTGAAGAATCTTATCAAAGGCTGTTTGCCAAGCTGTAATGAACCAGAACAACACTTCCCGATGACTGATAAGCCTCAAAGTGGCAGTTAATTGTTGAGAACAGTACTTGTCAAATCTCCGTCAAGAGGTTAGAAGATCTTTCCTCCAACTTGTCCTCCAGACTCAAGGTGTAGATCTGAGACAGATAAGCCGTTACCATCTTTATTAGGGGTACCCAAACTTTTCAGGCTGAGGGCCGGTCACGTGGTTCAGCGTGCTGGTCACATGGTTCCTCCCACCGGAAGCAGAAGTAAAACATGCCTTGCAATCTGTTTTGCAACAGAATGAGATAGATTTTAAGCTGGGGTACCCAAACTATGGTCTGATGGCCAGATCTGGCCCCCGACGCCAATTCATCCAGCCCATGCCACTTTCATCACTCCTGGAAGTGGAGGTAAAATGCACGTATGGGTGCATTTTACTTCCACTTCTGGGAGCAACAAGGGCATTGTTATAAAACTACATGGAGATGGATGTAACACCACTAAAATGAATTTTTATTTATTATAGGTATGTGATGAGATTCAGAAATTCTGGAAATTAGGTTTAAAGAAATGAATGAAAATGAATGAAAATTTAGATTTAAAAATAGGGGTATGTCCAAAAGCACTCTTGTCCAATTTTTTAAATGATCAATTGAAATGGCAAAGAAAATTACAAATTTGACAATACATGTGAGATAAAAGTTAAAAAAAGGATTGTTAAAAATTAATGATTGTAATGATATGTGGGGAGTGGAGGACCATTGGGAATCACTATTCTGATTCCCAATGGTCATGGAGGTGGAAGAGGCCATGCCAGATGGACCAGCTGTGAAGGTGCACCTTGTTAATATCCTCAAGGCTGCGGCAGTCCATTGCAGTCCCAGTGTTAAATTCTACATGTCTTATTTCATACATGCCATAGGAGATGGCTCCATGACCACGGTGTGTGGGTCACTTCATGGCAAGCTGAGATCCACCTTAAACAAATTCACGCCAGTGGCATTTTTCCTGTTTGTCATTGTGAAAATGATTTCCAGGAAAAATGAATACTCAGATATGAGTAGCAGCCAATGATAATGATAGTGGTGGGGAAATTTTATAGAATTTGTCCTAATGAAAGAGAAATGTCAGGTTCTATTGAAAGAAACTGTGTATTTTGTGGGAGAAATTGGTGTACAGTAACTAGAGAGGAGAAAAGGAGAGAAATAAAATGTTGCTTTGTTTAAATAGTCCCAAGAATAATGAGGAACACAATATTATGTTATATTTCCTCTTTTTTATTATTTGCTTTTTCTTTGAGTGCAGGTTTTACCCATTTATGTGTTAGGTTTTCAGTGTAAAACCTTGGATAATGCTAAAACTTGGTTCCACAAGTCTTAGTGTTATCTGATTTTTAACGTTATCCAATGCATGCATTGGATAACGTTAAAATCCTATGGGATGCATCGGGTAACGTTAAAACTCCATAGAGATACATTGTAACCGGCACAGGCTTTAACGAACGTTATCCGTTGCATCCCATAGGATTTTAACGTTATGTGATGCAATTTTTTCCAGATTGCTTAATGTTATGTGATTTTAGCATTATTTAATGCAAACGTTATCCGAGGTATTACTGTATACATTTTTAAAAAATTAAAAAGAAAAGATTTAAGGAGACACACATGTGATAGGCTTTAATTTAGATATTTTTGATAAGTAATGCAGGGTTGTTGCTATTTTCTTCTCTGGATATTAGAACACCTGGACTTTAGCTCATTGGTTGGAATCCCTAAGGGCCTCCCCCTGTGGGAGGAGATATAACCCAGAGACTCACACACACACACATGCAGACACAGAGACACTCTCTAGAGTGCTGTGCTTTAAGCTGCCAAAATGTAGAAGCTTGAGGAAAAAGGGGGGCCAGCCGTGGGCTATCCCTTGAACATGCAACTTGCTTTATTTCTGTTTTGAAATGCTTTCTAAGATTATGCTGGACTGTATCCTGAATCTTGCTATGCTTTCAATATATTTCTAAAATACCTTAAGAGATATGGAGTGATTACTTGGCTCGACTCTACCTTATCTACACATATCTTATGCCTGGGTTGTCCAGCCAGGGAGCTGCAACATAGGAACAATAGGGCCTACATGAAAATAAGGCACCGTATTGTTACAGGTATAACATTTTAATTCTGTTGCGCAGGGAAGGAAATATTATACATAATATTATACATAAAATATACCTTTGAAGACATCTAAAATGTCTAACTGTAATCAATGGTAAGGTATTTTTCTGGGAGCTGTAGGTAAGGTATTTTTCTGGGTTGTCAAACACACCTATTAAACCATGAAAAGCCCAGGGCCGCCATCAGGGCAGTTACCAGTACTGCCGTATAGGGCCCGGAGCTGACGGGGGCCCTGCTGCCACCGGCCATAACTGCGACATTACTGTAGACATTACTGCAGGGGGCCCAATAGTATGGGGCCCAGAAATTTCTGATGGCGGCCCTGGAAAAGCCATCAGCAAAAATTGCAGATTATGGTAAGAAACATTGTGAATGAAGTGTGAATAGGCAGCTGGGATGTGTGAATGACAAAGCAGAGAGAGGCAGGAAGAAATAAAATTCAACATTTGGTTAGAAAGAATGGACGTCTTCAATCACTTGATTGATATCTTGCCCTTTAATAATCCTGAAACTTCTGAAGGGCTTGGTGTAAAAATAACCTGTGTAAAATCAGGCACTGATTATGAACCTTTGGGATGATGGTGTACTTAATGTTCTAGGGCAGAAGTTCTCAACCTTTTAAAGCTGGGGGCCAGGTCATGCTCCCTCAGACAGCTTCGGGGGCCAGACAGCCATTTTGCCCTTCCTCCACCACATGGCACTTCCTGGTGTGGTGGAGGCAGTGGGGGAGGCACATGAAATGGTGCTGTAGGCCACATCCAGCCCACAGGTCGCAGGTTGAGAATCCCTGTTCTAGGGGGAAAGAAGAGTAATATCATTATTTCACAAATACAGAGGTGTGAGTGATTTTTTAAAAGTCCTCTTGAATAAGTTGGTGACGAAAATGAAGAAAAACAAAAGTTGACTAATTCCATTTTAAAAGGCTTGGAAAAAGACAATCCCTGTGGAGTACTGTATTTGGAAATTGTATAGAAAATAGCCTGGTCCATATTTTTAGATTAATGTGTAAATGAGAAATTTTGCCTTATCTTGAATAGCATAGAGATCAATACAAGTGATCCTTTCGCTGATACTGTATAACCTTCTTCAGCTAGTAGCCAATCTTTGTCATGATTTGCAGCTCCTGCCCTAAATCCCGAAGGACTGGAGGATCCAACCTGGAAGCAGCTGCTCTAAATCTTGCAATGGCTCCAGCTGCTAAGCCAGTGGTGTGCTGTCCCACAGAGATACAGGGACTCATCTCAGTGCATCCCAGCGACTGGTGCCCCCCAGAGGCAGGCAGAGGTAATGGGAATGTATGGGATTTCTCCCGCAACCCTTCCAATAGGTACCCCGATCACTTCCTGTCCACCGCCCTCCCAAGGAGCCCAGAACACCCCTGTGTTAAGCCCACTTGAGAACCCTGAGGAAGGTTTCAAACCAACATAGGCTCTACCTGGAGGAGCCAGAGCTATATAAAAACTTGTAGTTGCTTGGCTCTCAAATCTCCTGCCTTGTTCCTGGTTTCTAGACGATCTCCTGCCTTGTTCCTGAGTCTTATCTCTGAAGACTTGTGCCCAGTTCCTGGTTCCTATGGACTCTTGTTGTGCCTTGTCTGGATCCTTGCTCCTGGAATTCTGTCCTTGCCTTGCCCCAGCCCCCGAGGGTATTCTGTCATGTCTGTACTCACTGTCATCTGACTTCTGGCTCATTTGGATTATGCTTGTGTCATCTGGATTAATCCTGCAACTCTAGTTTCACTTGGACTAGATTACTATTCAGCCCGTTACCTGATTGTCATAGATCTTGGCATTCATGTTTCTGTCAGCTGCCCATGCTCCGGACTCTGACAATGCTGTGGTGACAAGCCTGACTATATATAGTTGGCCTTTTTCTTGGACAACAGGCCCTGACAAGAATCTTCCAGAAGCTATTTAACAATCCCTGTAGGACCTGCTACAGCTGATACCATACTCACCCTGCCTTTGAGAGGCCAGAGGTACATTCACACATTAGGACATTCTCTTGCAAGGACCATCCTCTTTTGAGAGTGTTGCATCCTTGTGATTTGATCATATTAATTGTGAGAACAAATTCTCCAATAGCTAATCAATAGCACAGGTTGTTTTCTCCCTCTGTTTGTAAAGCAAAAATGTTCTGGTCTCAGACCAATGATTGTATAACATTCCTTTCTTTCAAGCTTATGCAGCAACCATTGTAAGGTTCTAAAAATACATAGTGCATCGATCAATGATTGTGTAACTGTCATAGGAACATAAGAACAGCCTTGCTGGAACAGGCCACAGCCCATCCAGTCCAGCATTCTGTCTCACACAGTGGCTCACCATTTGCTTCAGGGTATTATTCCCAAGCAGATGCCTTCACCTGCTTAGGATTCCCTGGAAATGGCATTGAGAGATATCCTGCCTATCTCTCCAACCCTAAGGTTGTCCTTAGGTATCCATAATTATAGCCATATATACCCTTGTCCTCCATGAACTTGTCTAATCCTTTCTTAAAGCTGTCAAGACTGACAGCTGTCACCACTTCTTCTGGCAGGGAGTTCCATAGACCAGTAATCCTCTGGGTGAAAAAGTACTTTCTCTTATTTGTTTGAGAACTAGTACCCAAAAGTTTCATGAAGTGTCCCCTAGTTCTAGTGTTATGCGATAGGGAAAACAGTTTTTCCTTATCTATTTTGTCTACACCGTGCATGATTTTATAAACTTCAATCAGGTCACCTCTTAGACACCGTCGTTCAAGAGTGAAAAGGCCCAACCGTTGCAGCCTCAGATGGTAAGGAAGGTGTTCCAGTCCCCTAATCATTCTGGTTGCCCTCCTCTGCACTTTTTCCAGCTCCATAATATCCTTCTGGAGGTATGGCGACCAGAACTGTACACAGTATTCCAGATGGGGCCTCACCATAGATTTATAAAGAGGCAAAATTACACTTGCTGACTTATTTTCTATACCCTTCCTAATGATCCCTAGCATTGAGTTTGCTTTTTTCACTGCTGAGGCACACTGGGTTGACACCTTCATTGAGTTGTCCACCAGGACACCAAGGTCCCTTTCCTGGTTTGTCGCAGAGAGTTCAGATCCCATCAGTTTATAAGTGTAATTGGGTTTTTTTGCCCCAACATGCCTCTCTCTGCACTTACTAATGTTGAAGCTCATTTGCCACTGATTTGCCCGCTCCCCCAGTGTCAAGAGATCCCTCTGGAGCACCTCACAATCTCTCACAGTTTTCATGCAGGCTAAGCCTAGCGTAACCTAACGATTGTGTAGATTAAGACTAGTGTAACCTAGCATGGTGGTGTGGTGAAGGGTTAATAGATTATATGGTTTTCTTTTGATCTCTTTGTGTATGCTGTGTTGTCTGTGTGGTCTGTGTAAACTACCAATAAAAGCTGGTGCTGGGGAGAAACACACACTGACTTTTCTCTCTACCTGCATGCAAAACTACATGCGTGTTCATTCTTACTGGTCAAGAATCCCAGGCTTTTCTACATCTGGCGCCCAACGTGGGGCTCCATTTTTTGACAACCAAGGTGCCGATCTGCGCTCGGTTAACTCACCACGCCCGGAAGAAAGGGTTGCAGACGTCATTCATCCAACTGGATCTCAGTGTTACTTACCCCCACCCATGGCATTCTTTTAACATCACATATTGAAATGGACATAGAATGGAAGAGAATCATTCGGTAGAAAGTCATTTGGAAGTAATTAAATTCAAATTGTAGCTGATGTAGGAGATACACTATTATCATTGGCAGGAGATCTATTATCATGTACTTGGTATAAAATTATTCTTTGGAGAATTTGCTCCATTTTCTATGACAGAAGCCTAAAGGTGGCCTTTATTTTTCCTCTTCATTGACTTTTTAGGTTAAACCCAACCTAATCCTTCAGCCTTTGTACATAGGACTTGAATTTCAGGTTCTTTAGTGTCTTAATGCAAGTGACAGAGACCAAAACCAAATTGACTTACACATCACTCAGAGATCTGTTATGGCTAATTCTAAAACATAATGAGTATGTAAATTTATAATTTAATATCTGTTGAGAAATCTTATTATATTTTTGGAAGTATCTCTATTAGGGCATACCATCTAGTAATGGAAGTAGGTTAGACCTTGTGATCTTTGTGATTCACAAATAATGGGTCTTGCATCTACTCAGATATACACCTAAAACATTATAGATCTAAGTAGATTTTGGTAGGATGTGCCATTGAGATGCATCAGGTGGACATTTCATCTCCATTTTATGCAAAATTCTGTTCTTGAAAGCTTATAGGAGCAGGGGTTGAATTTGAAGGGAGTCAGGGAAAATTCAGTGGAAAGACTTCAAAATGGCCCTGAAAGCTTGTGTGAAACATTTTGTTCACCTCCAACCAAGTTTCCTTTGGCGCTGTGTTCTGCTTTCATGTCATGGTCCCACAAGTTACCATTTATTCCTTCTGTACTCAGGGTGTGAGGGTATGGTGCACACTTGATATGAACAAGAGCACTTTGTGCACATGCAGAGTGACATCCTAAAATCATAGAATAATTGAGTTGGAAGGGGCCTATAAGGCCATCTCCTTGACTAAGAATGTCCTTCCTTTGTCTTGCTTGCCTTAGAGGTTGTTTACAAAATCTAGTACTGTACTGTAATATATAAATAATATAGATAAAGTTTTAGTTGTTGTTAAAGAGATCCTTTCTTCAAACTCTGGGGTCATTTTTGTTTAAGGTATCCCAAGTTTCTTCATTAGCCTTAATGAAGGCTTATATTTTGCTTATAGACTTAATAGCTCATATAACAAGTTTGAGCAGAAGTCTTATATCCATCATATTAAATTTAATGGAACTTACTTCAGAGTTGGCTTATATAGGGCTGTGCTAAAAGCCTCAAGACTGAATTTATTACACTAATGTTTTTTACTTTGATGCTGATGCAATTATGTTTTTTAAAAAAATTCTGTTATGGTTCATTAATGATGCATTTACACTGGCAGTTGAAAGGAATGTATTACTTCTGTAAAACAACCATTGTTCATTACCTTTGCTCTAGCTCTACAAGTCAAGATAGAAAGTCTTTGATACCTGTTTGGACTGTCAGGTGTAGATAAAGATGGCAATTCAATAACCATGTACTCACTTCCACTTTTCCACTCTTGAAAATTTTCTACAGATTTCAGTTTCTAGGGGCCATCCAATAATCACGTGATCCGCGAGGGCGGCAGGGGGTCTGCCATCTGAATTACAGAAAATTATGGGGGGGGGCGCTCAGGTTAAAGATTACGTAATCCATTTGGTGCTGTTATGGTTTCGAAACATGGCACTTTTTTAGGTTTAAAAATGGTCTCTGGGAATTTTGATCCGATTTGAGATTATTGAATTGCTTGTGCAGGCTATTTCTATTTCACCAATAGAGAAAAGCTCTAAAAATTAGAGTTTTGATACAAAATTTTAAAGGGAGGGGGGTTCAAAGTGAAAATTACAGTTGGGTTACATGGGGGGGCGGGGGATCAATTTCCCCCAAAAATGGATCACATAATTGTTGAATGGCCCCTTAGTTAATTATAGCTACATTGATGAATCAAGACAAGAGGCCACTTTTATACAGCCACACGGGACTTGTACTGGTTCTACTAATACAGTGATCACCAATCCAGACTGCATTCAAACAAAGACACATTTTCCTATCAGGTGTCATGGGGGTGGGGGGGGAATCGACTGACTTAATGCAACAGCAGAAGGTTTATCATTTTGTTTCTTCTGCTTCAGGTTTTCTTTGGTGCTTTTTAAGGGCTTCTTCAGGTGCTGTATCTGTTCTGGATATTGGCGATCATCATGGCAATAGTCTTTTTGTTTTTAACTCCTTGGAACAGTTCTTCCAAGGACATGCCACTCCAGTTTGTCAGGTTCTTCAGCCATGACGTCCGTCTATGTCCAGGGCCTCTCTTGCCAGGGATCTTTCCTTGCAGAGCGAGTTAGAGTATTCTATATTTTATGTTGTTGCTCATGATATGCCCAAGGTATTGGAACTTTCTTTGCTTTCTGGTCTTAAAGAGTTCTTGTTCTTTATCCATTCGGCACAAATACTTCTATGTTAGTCACATGGTCAACCCATGATATCCTTAGCAGCCCTCTGTAGATCCACATTTCAAAAGCTTTGATTCTCTTTTCAGATGCTTTAGTCAATGTCCAAGCTTCAACTCCATATTTATTTATTTAGACTTATTTAATCGCCTCCTTGCCGAGATGACTCCGGGCGATTTACAATGCAGGAAACAACACTAACATAAAACACTCTGACACACGAAGTATAGCAACACTGGGAATACGCAACACCTCACTATTCGGATCTTAGTAGCAAGAGTTAGATCTCTACTGCATAACAAATGTCGCATTTTTATGAAGGTGGGTCTTGCTTTTTCTATTCATATTTTAATTGGATCCCAATTTTCATTTAACATACTCCCCAAATAGACAATTTTATCCACTCTTTCGATTTCTTGTGTTCCTACTATTAGCTTGCCATGAGTTGGTGTCCAGTTTATAACCAGATATTTTGTCTTCTTGGTGTTGAGATCCAAACTATATTCTGCGCTTGAAGCTCTAACTCGATCCAGGATCAACTGAAATTGACTGCATAAAAAAAGTAACCAGCATTAGTTTTCTCTTGTGTATGTAAATGCATTTACAAACTAAAAGATATAGTGAATTGGGGTTTGGGATTTGGTTTGCTGCATTTTTATATACTGTACTGATGATGTTAACAAGCAGTAGATCGAAGTGGCAATCTTACACTTTCCAGAACTCCAAGCAGACAGGTTGATTTAATCTCTAACTTGCCATTTATTATCCCATTGTGCCATTCCACTATCAAGTAGTTGCTCCCTGGAGCAAAGAGAATTTCTTTTCCTTTCTTTTATGGGGGGTGAGGGGTTTATTTAAAATCTCACTACAATTTGCAGTATTTCTGGATTTCCCGAGCGTCCTATTAGAACCTGTAGGGCATTAAAGCTCATTAATAGTGCTGCCAGAGAGAGAGAAAAGATAACCAGCAAGCTACCCAGTTGGTTCACTTCGTTAGAAATTAGAAATTAAATACATCTGCTTCATTAATATTGGCCTGCATTTGATTTTTGTTAGCTGTTAGCTTTAATGATCTAAGCTCTTGCCCGCCAACATGCTTGCTTAGACTGCAAACTCTTTCAATTACCTTAATTTTGTTTTAATTTCATTTGTTTTCACCACCCATTCCCTCTCTGCCACTCACAGCAAAAGGCATCCTTTAACTAGAAACTGGCTCAGTGGCTCAAGTGGCTAAGACGGTGACTGGGAGGCGGAAGGTCAGCAGTTCAATTCCCAAGTACTGCAGGACGGAATAAGCCCCCGTCTTTGTCCCAGCTCCTGCCAACCTAGCAGTTCGAAAGCAAGAGATTGCAAGTAAATAAGTACATTGGCTGATTCCTCTCTTCTCATTTGATGTCCAAAGTACTTCATCTTCATCTTTACTATTTGACCTTCTAGGGAGCAGTCAGGGTTGATTTCTTGTAAGATCGACCTGTTTGTTCTCCTCGCTGTCCGGGGGACTCTTAAAACTCTCCTCCAACACCACATTTCAAAGGCGTCCATTCTTCTGTGCTCAGCTTTCCTTATGCTCCAGCTCTCACAAACATACATTACCACCGGGAATACCATTGCTTTGACTATGTGGGCTTTTGTTTGCCCCTTTAAAAGCTATCCTGAGGTAATTAATGATGTGCTTCAAGTTATTTTGTGGTCCATTTCAGCTTTTTAATTTTAACCATGTGTCAATATGAGAAGATTACTGCTTTGTAGCCCCTTTAATAGGGTACTGCAGTGGCTCAAGTCGCTAAGACACTGACTGGGAAGCAGAAGGTCAGCAGTTCGATTCCCGAGTACTGCAGGACGGAAATGAGCTCCCGTCTTCATCCCAGCTCCTGCCAACCTAGCAGTTCGAAAGCAAGAAATTGCAAGTAGATAAATAGGGACCACTTTGGTGGGAAGGTAACAGCGTTCCATGCACTCCGGTGTCTAGTCATGCCTGCCATATGACAATGGAAACATCTGCAGAAGCAGACAACGCTGGCTCTTTGGCTTTGAAACAGAGATGAGCACTGAACCCTAGAGTCAGATACGACTGGCTTTCGAGCATGAGAAACCTTTACCTTTAACTAGAAACTCTAATGCATAGTAGGAGATGGGGGGTGGGAGCTTGTAAAGTCCCCTTTTCTTTCTTGCAGACGGAGTAGCTAGATTTGCAGCCTACTTGTCATTCTTATGTCAATTATTTCCCAATATAGTAAAACCTCACATAAATAGCGCCTCGCTTAGAGACTAACTCACTTAAAGAGCAGAATTTTCTCTGAATGGTCGCCTCGCTTAACAACAAAAACCAACCAAAAACTCGCTTAACAACTAAATTGGGGTTCACAACCCCCACCCCCACCAGAAGTCACAATTGGTCACTTACAATGGTGTTTCTCTTAAAGAGCAAACTCACTTAAAGAGCATTCTCGTGGAACGCATTATGCTCTTTAAGCGAGGTACAACTGTATTCAATATTTACAGATAACAAAAGTTGAATGCAAGTCATGTCTGACTTCTGCAATTACAAGAGATGCTCAAAGGGGTTACCATCACCTCCAGGCACTTCAGATTATGGTGAACTAATACTTGAGCAATGTTGACCGAAGTATCCACTTGTACTGCTAAGTGTGTCATTACAATTCCCTCCCAAAGCACCGCCAGCATAGCCGGCTTTCTACAGTACACTACATCTGCTAACTGCTATGTCACGTGCACATTGTTTGGTATCTTCTTTGGCGAGTGTGTAAACCAGTGTTTTCCAACCTTTGGTTTTTGGACTTCAATTCCCAGAAGCCTCAGTCAGTACATTGGCTGATCAGTGCATTGAGGAACTGACTTAGGCTTCTGGGATATGAGTCCCCCTGTTGGAATCCATGAGTCCTATGCATTTCAACAGGGGGACATGAGTCCCATGGAATGCATTATGCTCTTTAAGAGAGGTACCACTGCAAATTTAAACAGAAGAATGCTGTGTGAAAATGAAATGACTCTCTTGAAAGAGGACACTGCTGATGTTTGTCAACTTCTTCAACTGTAGTTTTTAAAAAACCTGTACTGGGTGAAAGAAAGACTAAGTGAAGAGATCATACTAAATTACTAATCTGTAATAAAACAGACTGTCAAGAGTACGTTAATCTTCATTAGAGTTCTCACTTCCCACACAAGAAGAGCAAACTGTTTTTTGGCCAAGGTTTATTTTATTTATTTATTTAATTCAACATGCGACTCTAAGTGGCGTACATAAAATCCCCATTGTTTAAACCCTTAAAATTCAGAAAAACACTGAAAAACTACCTACCACCCGCACCAATTAAAATCTAGTTAGAAATTTTTAAAAGCATGAGTGATCCTGCTCTAAATGAGCCAGTGAGGGTGGTGGTTGCTCTCTCTCCACCTCCCCACACCAGCCCTGTTATGTTCCTTGTTTTTGTATTTGGTTTGGGTTTACATTTCAAACTAGTGTTGAAACAAAAATGAGAGACAGAGAAATTGGAGTTGTCATGTTTGACAAACATTGGCCAAAGAGATCATTTGTCAAGCATGTTTCATTGTGTGGAATGAACACAAATTCTTTTTGAGGAATTCCTTGACCATGGAGCACTCCAGTGATGCACTCCAAAAAAATTTTGCTACCACCTCTGTGGGTGGGGCCAAATCTGTGGGCATGGCCAACACAATGGGGTATGACGTGGGTGTGGACAGCCAAGTGGGCGTGGCCTGGAGAAATGTCCGCTACCAGGATGTTGTGTTCTGTAAAGCTGTGCCTTTAACAATGTACCTTTGCCATGTGTTACCAATGTAACCTTTCTGTGTGCAACATTATAACCATCAGCTGTATCAATGTAACCTAATAAGGGGACGCGAGCTAGTGACCACCAGAGGGCAGTAGCGAGCGTCCAGCTCTCATGGATCATAGTCACCTGGTTCAGCAGCGCGGGAAGATTCCCCGCGACCTCCTCACCTGGTCAAGAAGGGCGTGACCTCCTACGACGTCACGCAGGCAGCAACCAATAGTCTGTCAACGAGCCACATTCAAATGTATAGCCAGCTGTATATATTGAGCTACTCATCCACCATTACCACATGTTCCTCCGGATCATCATGCAATAAACCTGTGTTAAGCCAACCCTTCGGCTGTTTCATTGTCTTTGGTCCCTTACACTAAATTGGCGACGAAGGTGGGATATGGCAGCCCACGGGACCAAGACATGCGCCGGTTTCAAAATCAGGAAACCGGGCGACTGGGAGATCTTCGAGATGGACTTCCAGGCTGCACTGATCGAGTCCGAAGTCACGGAAGAGGCGAAGAAGAGAGCCATCTTCACCAGAATGCTCGGACAAGAAACAAAAAGGACCTTGGTGGACCTGATTGCACCGAGGAGGGTGAGCGAATTCAAGGCCAAGGAACTCTTGCAGATGCTGCGTGAGCACGTCCGGCCCGCCACGGCGATGTTTCCCGCTCGGAGTGCGTTTTGGAGGCGAGTCCAAGCGCCCGGGGAGACGGTCGCCACATTCGTGGCGGCCCTGCGGCTGGCGGCCGGCCCGTGCAAATGGGAGAATGCCGAAATCACCCTCCGGGACTGTGTGCTGTGCGGCCTGAACGACGCCGAGACCCAGCGCACATTAATGAACCAAGAGCCGCCTCCCACATTGCAGGAGGTCGTCAGAGCGGCCCAGGCCGCAGAAGCTACGAAGGCCGGGGTCCAAGAACTTCAGGACTGGCGGCCAAAGTCGAGCAAGGCAGAGGCTACGGTACAGGCGGCCCGCCGAACTTCGAGGTCGTCCGCAGAGAGCAGCGACGACGAGGACGTCCAGAGGGTCCGGAAGGAGAGCCGGCGATGCGATGGCTGTGGAGCGGCCCACGACCGCGTGAAATGCCCCTTCTGGAAGGCCGAGTGCCACAACTGCGGCCGGCGCGGGCACATCGCCAAGGTGTGCAGGAAGAAGCGCGAGACCCGGAGGAGCTCCGCAGACCGTTCCGCCGGACAAGACCGCCCAACGAGACCCAAGGACGGCGCCCAGGCCACGCGGAAGCAGGACGACGTGGGCCGCATCGCCAACGGCAGCGAGGACGACGCCCCAGTGTTCAGCGTGTCTACTAGACACCCCCGCTACTTTGTTGAGGTACTAGTCCAAGGGGTCCCCATTAGGATGGAAATTGACTCGGGGTCCTCATATTCAATCATTTCCCAGAGGGAGTTTTTGGGAATTGCCCCCCACAAGCGACCCAAGCTCAAAGCATTGAGGTCCACACTACGGGACGTGCAAGGGAACAGTATTCCAGTGTCCCCTAGTCGTGCTCAAGGGAGGAGATTGCAGCCTCCTCGGAACTCAATGGTTCCAGCCCCTGGGGTTGTTCATTGGGGGGGGGGGTGCACGCCGTTGGGATGCACGCCGTTGGGACTGATCCAATTCAGGAGGTGTGCGAGGCACACCCCGAAGTCTTCAAAAAAGGACTGGGGAAATTCAAGGGGCCCCCAGTGACTTTTGACCTGGACCCGGAGGTCCGCCCAATTCGCCTAAAACCACGCCGGGTGCCGTTCGCACTCAAGGACAAGATAGAGGCGGAACTGGACAAATTGGTGGGTCAGGGGATCCTTGTGCCTGTAGATTCTGCGGAGTGGGAAACTCCGATTGTAACCGCTCTAAAGGCCAATGGGGAGGTCCGCATATGCGCCGACTACAAGTGCACCATCAACAAGGCGATCCGCCCGAATGCATATCCGGTGCCGGTAGTCAGCCATCTGCTGGCCAGGTTACACGGGGGAAAGTGTTTCGCTAAGCTCGACTTAGCACAGGCCTACCAGCAGCTTACGGTGTCCCCTGCCGCAGCCGCTGCGCAGACCATAGTCACCCATAAGGGGGCGTTCCAGGTGACGCGCCTCCAATTCGGCGTGAATTCGGCGCCAGGAATTTTCCAGTCACTCGTGGAACGCCTCCTGAAGGGATTGGAGGGGGTGTTGCCTTATTTTGATGACGTGTTAATAACGGGGGGGGGGGAGTCGGGCTGAATTGGCCAAGAGGGTGGGGAAGGTCCTGACGATATTCGAAAAGGCGGGGCTGAGGTTGCGAAAGGACAAATGCGTCTTCTTTGCAACAGAGGTTGAGTTCCTAGGGTTTTGTGTGACTCCTGAGGGAATAAAACCATCCAAGTCCAAGGTGGTAGCCATTAAGAAAGCCCCCCGCCCCACCTCCAAGCCTGAGTTGCAGTCGTTCCTAGGGCTGCTCAACTTTTACCACTCCTTCCTCCCCCGAAAGGCAGCGGTGGCTGAACCGCTACACAAATTGCTAAAGAAAGACCAGGCATGGAAGTGGGGCGATGACCAAGAAAGGGCATTCAGCGAGCTGAAAAGCCTCCTGGCATCCGACGCCATTCTAACCCACTTCGACCCCAAACGCCCAGTAGTTCTGATCTGTGATGCATCTCCAGTGGGGGTGGGGGCAGTGCTGTGCCACGTGTTGGAAAACGGAAGGGAGGCCCCGATAGCGTCCCTGGTCCCTGTCCCAAGCAGAGAGAAACTACGCACAGACGGACAGGGAGGCACTAGCAATAGTCGCGGGGACGAAAAAATTTCACGATTTTCTGTACGGCCGCCCCTTCACAATCGTAACGGACCACAAGCCCCTGCTAGGCATTTTTACCGCAGATAAGCCCACCCCACAGATCCTATCCCCGAGGATGCTCAGGTGGGCCATTTTTCTCAACGCGTATCACGCGTTGGTCTACCGGCCCGGAAAGGAGATCAGCCATGCGGACGCTCTATCTAGGTCTCCCCTTCCCCTAACCCCCAGCCAGGTGAGCATGGGGGAGCGGGACCATCAGGTACTCATGATAGAGGTGCTGGATTCGCCCCCCGTGGTGCCCGCCGACATCGCCAAAGCGACAGAGAAGGACAAAACGTTAGCGGCAGTAAGCTCCTGGCTTCAGAAAGGGTGGCCCGCGTCCTCCCCAGCGGAGGAGTTCGCTCCATTTTTCAGAAAAAAGCTAGAACTGTCCCTAGAGAGGGGGTGTCTCTTGTGGGGGCAGCGGGTGGTGATTCCCACTTCCCTTCGGCCGCGGGTGCTCAAACTGCTTCATGTCAGCCACCCCGGCATCGTGCGATCCAAGGCGCTGGCCCGGAGTTACTTCTGGTGGCCCCAGCTAGACGCCGACATCGAGCACATGGTCGGCACTTGTGAAAGTTGCCAATGCTCCAGACCAGAGGAGGCCCGCCTTTCCCACAGGGAATGGGACGCGGCTAAGGGGCCGTGGTCCCGGGTGCACGTAGATTTCGCGGGCCCATTCAGAGGCACCCTGTTCCTCCTTGTGGTGGACGCTTTCTCCAAATGGTTGGAGGTTATCCCAGTCACGAGCACCTCCTCGGCCCAGACCATTAGGCATTTGCGGAGGCTCTTTTCCACGTTCGGCATACCCGACACGTTAATTAGCGACAACGCTAGTTGTTTCACGTCCTCCGAGTTTAGGGCATTCATGGAGATTAACGCCGTTTGGCATATCACCTCCGCGCCTTTTCACCCGGCCACCAACGGCCAAGTAGAGCGCCTCGTCCGCACCACGAAGGATGCGTTGCGGCGCATGGGCCCAGGGGATCTGAACCTGCAAGTGTGTCAGTTTCTGCTAGGGTACAGGGTGACCCCATTGGCGTCAGGATACTCCCCCGCAGAGCTCTTAATGCGCAGGAAGCTGACCACCATCCTTACTAGGCTAGACCCCACGAGGGTAGAGGACAAAGGAAGGAACATCGGGCTAGAGGCTACAAAGAGTTTCAGTATAGGCGCCCCCGTGCATTGCAGGAATTACGCCAGCACGGGCCCAGCCTGGGTACCGGGCGTAGTCGTGGAACAAACCGGCCCCGTGTCGTACCGTGTGGAAACCAGCACAGGGCTCCTATGGAGGCGGCACGCAGACCAGCTCCGACGCAGGGTCTCTGATGAGCAGGACACGGATCAAGCAGGAAATAAGTCAGCGTTAGGGTTCTCCCCCACCCGTTTAGCCCAAGGGGGAGGAGAAGGGGACCGTGGGCCCCCACCGAGGGGGGAGGAGGATATCCTCATAGATACCCTGGGGGATCTTTCCGAGGAGGAGGAACCCGACCCCATACATATCTCGCGGAAAGTCCCCACAAATGCGGGTACCCCTACCAACTTAGATTTTGATTTTCAGAACCGGGGGGGTTTTCCGGAGTGGTCCCCCACCCGTCCAAGCGAGAAGAGGGGTTTTTCGTTAGCCCCGACGCCCCCCGGTCTGCCCACAATGGAGTTTTTCCCTTCCCCTAAGGCCGCCAGACAGCGGCAAGCCACTAACAAGTCTCCCTCTCCCGTTTCAGGACAAGGGACCAGGGAACAAAGAAGCAATAACGCCCCGGGGGGGGCAGCCCTCTTCACGGCCCAAACGCACATGCAACAAGCCATCTTGGCTGAGAGACTTCGTCTCATCCTAGGGGGGAGGGATGTTGTGTTCTGTAAAGCTGTGCCTTTAACAATGTACCTTTGCCATGTGTTACCAATGTAACCTTTCTGTGTGCAACATTATAACCATCAGTTGTATCAATGTAACCTAATAAGGGGACGCGAGCTAGTGACCACCAGAGGGCAGTAGCGAGCGTCCAGCTCTCATGGATCATAGTCACCTGGTTCAGCAGCGCGGGAAGATTCCCCGCGACCTCCTCACCTGGTCAAGAAGGGCGTGACCTCCTACGACGTCACGCAGGCAGCAACCAATAGTCTGTCGACAAGCCACATTCAAATGTATAGCCAGCTGCATATATTGAGCTACTCATCCGCCATTACCACATGTTCCTCCGGATCATCATGCAATAAACCTGTGTTAAGCCAACCCTGAGAGAATTTTTTTTAAAAATCCTAGTGAGATCATGTTTGCAGTTCTTCTGTGTCACCTTCGTTTTGGTCCTGAGAGTGCTTTCCCCCCTTTACTGCAATAATTTTTAGTTCCTTTCAAACCCACATCTCTCTCTCTCTCTCTCTCTCTCTCACACACACACACACACACACACACACACACACACACACACACACACCACTTCCTCCACTGTTCTCTTTTTAATTTTATTTCCCAGTTTAAATCATGCATGCTGTAATACAATAAGCAGTAAATCATGCAAATTGGTCTAGGTTACATTTTGAAAAATGTTAAGAGGAAACTGTTAAGAGACCAGCTTCTGACAGGCAATGCATTTTAAATTTGAGGAATTTGAAATATTTCAGCAGTGGAGCTAAAACAGCATTATAAATTAGTTCAACTTACCAGCCCCAAACAGAATTATTCATCTTCCAAAAGGGTATTTCATGCCCGCTAGGCCCAAATGATCGTTCACCTTCATTCTTGCTCTGCTCTATGGGTAGGTCTCACTTTGCTGAATTCTCCTGATTCATTACAGTGTGTTACTTTATGAATTTTTTATCAGCATTTTTAATAGCTCTTTCCTATGATTGAATGTAACTGATTCTTGTACTAGAACACTGATTGCACAGAAAGACGTTAATGTATGGCACAGGGGGTGGCTTCTAGCTAAGCCACACAATTTTTACCTGCAAAATTTGCTCGCTCTCCCTCTCCCTCATATTGCAGATGTAAGACAATGCATAAGAAATGTTGCACTAAATCATCAGTGAATTTAATGGGCTGGGTCAGACGCCCAACTCTGGTTGGGAGCAGCTCTCCAAGGTTCCACATTTGGATCCCTAGAAACCCGAGGTTGGGAATGTCAGGATCATGGTGAACTAGACTACTTCCATTTTGTGTTCTGACTCCATTTCAGGCTGCCTGGCCTTGGTTCAAAGGTTACAGCATGGACCATTGCCTTCCAGGCACCCTTACCCTCCCCCATCCTCCTCAGCCCACCCATCTCTGTGCCCATTGCATCAATAATACCATCTGGCCATCTCATTTTCTGCCACCCCCTTCTTCTTTTGCCCTCCACCGTTCCCAGCATCAAGGCTTGCTCAAGTGATTCCTCTCTTCTCATTTGATGTCCAAAGTACTTCATCTTCATCTTTACTATTTGACCTTCTAGGGAGCAGTCAGGGTTGATTTCTTGTAAGATCGACCTGTTTGTTCTCCTCGCTGTCCGGGGGACTCTTAAAACTCTCCTCCAACACCACATTTCAAAGGCATCCATTCTTCTGTGCTCAGCTTTCCTTATGCTCCAGCTCTCACAAACATACATTACCACCGGGAATACCATTGCTTTGACTATGCGGGCTTTTGTTTGCCCCTTTAAAAGCTATCCTGAGGTAATTAATGATGTGCTTCAAGTTATTTTGTGGTCCATTTCAGCTTTTTAATTTTAACCATGTGTCAATATGAGAAGATTACTGCTTTGTAGCCCCTTTAATAGGGTACTGCAGTGGCTCAAGTCGCTAAGACACTGACTGGGAAGCAGAAGGTCAGCAGTTCGATTCCCGAGTACTGCAGGACGGAAATGAGCTCCCGTCTTCATCCCAGCTCCTGCCAACCTAGCAGTTCGAAAGCAAGAAATTGCAAGTAGATAAATAGGGACCACTTCGGTGGGAAGGTAACAGCGTTCCGTGCACTCCGGTGTCTAGTCATGCCTGCCACATGACCACGGAAATGTCTGCAGAAGCAGACAGCGCTGGCTCTTTGGCTTAGAAACAGAAATGAGCACTGCACCCTAGAGTCGGATACGACTGGCTTTCGAGCAAGGGAAACCTTTACCTTTACCTAGCCCCTTTAATATAGGTAGATCTCTGTCTGTCTGTCTCTCTTACACACATGCTTCTTTTTCTTTTCATATAAATGATTGATGGCTAGCCATTTTAGCAAAGCTTAATATGCTGTCTGCTAATGGAAGGAAACCTTTGGCCATGTGCATCAGAGAATGCTGTTTTAAAAATTCATGTTTCATGGCAGTGGCTAAATGACAAGAGTGGCTGAGATGAATCTAAAAGGAGTGAACTATCTGGCATTGTGATTTAGATTGCAGAATCATAGAATAACTGAGTTGGAAGGGGCCTTTGAGGCCATTGAGTCCAACCTCCTGCTCAATGCAGGAATCTGAATCAATGTGGGAAAAGTGGCCAAACGGTGGAAATCCAGAAATAGCACAAAAACCGTTTGAGGCAAGAATGCAAAATATAAAGTACTAGCAGAGGTTGCCCGACGTTGCCCCCACCTACTGATATTAAAGGGGAAACTCCAGTCGGGACCTTCAGGCGCCGTTGGTGAGGGAAAGAAAGGCGGTTGGTGTTTGCATGGCTGTGAGGCGGTGAGTTGTTGTTTTTCTTAATTTTTCGGGCGACGGCATCCTCAGCGTTCTGCACGCTCATGTCATGCAGGACTCTGGGGCTTGTAGTTATGGGTTTGTGATTTGTGGTTGTGGTGCGTTTTTTTCCTGTGGCTTGATTTTGATTGGCCACGGCGCATTTCTCAATGTTCTTTGTGGTCGCGCCTCTCAGCCTGATTGGCTGTGGCGCTGTGCAGCACAAAGAACATTGGGAAATGAAGTTGTTTCCCTTTTTTCGCGTTTGTAGGGCTGTTGCCCCACTGCCGGTTTTCTCAATCCTTCGTTGACCTGCGGACCCAGTTAGGCCGTGTGCACGAATGGTGGGTGCGGGTCATTAGGGCGAGGCTTAGGAACCTATAGCAAGTTCCAACGGTTAACCCTTGGTTTTATAGGTTAAGATAATTTCTTTACTGAAGATGTTGATTTATGTATTAATTTTAGAAGACCCTGATGAAATAAGTTTGAAAAGCGAGAAATTTACCGGATTTGCTTCGGCTTTATAGTCTCTTTACTTCACACACTGGATTGACTGACTTTAGTTTGCATTACTTATTATATACTGAATGAAGTGATTTACTTTGAATACTGAATGAAGTGATTTATTTTGAACTTTGTACATCAAGTTTTTGACTATTATATTGTGATTTATCAACATCTTCAGTAAAGAAATTATACTTTATATTTTGCATTCTTGCCTCAAACGGTTTTTGTGCTATTTCTGGAATCTGAATCAAAGCAGATATGACAGCTCTCTCTTGAATACTTCCAATTCTCTCTTGAGTACTTCCAGTGTTGGAGCGCTCTACACCTCTCCAGGCAGTTGTTTCCACTGTCATACTGCTCTAACTGTTAAAAGGTTTTTCCTAATATTCAGTGCTCATAACCACATTTCACTCATCCCCCTCCCATCCAGCCACTCTGCCTAACATCAGCCTATATCTGGCTCCCTGTAGTTTCAGCCCATCATTATGGGTCCTGCCAGTGATGCACTCTAAAAAAATTTACTACCCACTCGGTGGGCGTGGCCAACTTGGTGGGCATGGCCAACTCGGTGTCATGGCTAGGTGGCCATGGGACTCCTCCTCAAGTGATTCAGGGTCCTGCTCAGGCAGCGGCATGTGGCAGGAGCTCTTCCCTTCCCTTCCCCCAGCGTCAGCAGCAGCAGCACCAGGCGGGCGGAGTTCGCGCCGGTCAGGCAGAAAGTCGGTTGAGGGCTGAGGCCAAGGAGGATGGGAGGCTGGGAGGATGGCTGGGAGGATGGGAGACAGGAGCTTGCACTGCCTTGGCCTCGGCTCTTGACCAGCCTTCCGTCTGACCGGCATGAACTCCGCCCATCCGGTGCTGCTGCTGATGATGCCAGGAGAAGGGAAGGGAAGAGCTCCCGATGTGTGGTCTGGACCAGCCCACATGGCACTGCCGCTACCCCTTCTAGCAGCAGCGCAACTCTCAGGATGTCCGGACATCCTGCAGGAAGAAAACTTCCTGCAGATTGTCCAGGCATTGCAAGAGTTGTGCTGCTGATAGAAAAAGCGGCAGCGGCATGAGGTCTGGCCAACTAGGTCAAGCGGATTGTTTTAATTTAATTTAATTTTAATTTAATAGTCATATTACACATGGCATTCGGCACTTTGGAATAGACCGTTGCTCCAAGCTGAAGGAGGGAACTTGGAGAAATGGTTTAATCTGGGGTGCAGCGTGCTGGGCGGATAAAATAATAATATTATGATTGGCGCTCCAGGATGCCGAGGAGAGGGTGGGGTGGGACAAAGCCCGTTTGCCCGATATACCAGCATGCGCCTGCCTACGAATTTTGCTCATGACATGTGTGATATATCTATGCAAAAATAAAAAACAAACAAACTGTAGCACTGCAGGAGAGAGGCGGAGCAGAAAAAATATTGCAAGTTTATGAGTATGATTTAAAATATATGAAAGAGGCTTGTGAAGCTTATGGCCCAAGTTAACTGTACAAAGTAAACAGCTTTTAATAGCCTCCTGGGACCATGACAGATAGTCTGTGGGTGTTGCTGCAACATAGTACATGTGATTGTTCCGGCCATTCCAAACTGATCGCCATCTGTTTTGATGAATCTCCGGGGAGAGTCTTAACATTGGACAATCATGGTTGTTAGCATGGTTGTTAGCATGGTTGTTAGCTTAAATAAACCGTATACTCCCACCTTAGTTATTTTTTCTTCTTCTGTGTGGGAGACTTGCTTTAGTTTTAAGATGTAAAAGAACTGGAGGTGGAAGCCTTCCCTACCCACCAGATGCAATGGATTGCAACTTCCTGTCCACTGGCTGGCACCTACAGGACTTTTAATTCAAAACATCTGAAGGGGTAGATTTCAACTTGTAGAGTCTCTGGCCTTTGGCCATGCTGGACAGTATATATGGGGATAGTATTTCAAAACATGGAGGGTACCCCAGGGTCCAATTTAAAGGTCTTTGTCCTACCTCATTGCCCTTCCTTTTTTCTACCATTGGACACCTTCCAACCACCTCCGGGGCTGGAGAAGAGCACAATTCTGTCTTGTAATCCTACAGTAGAGATGATCCATAAAGAAGTGGAAGAATCAGAGATGCTTCTGTATCCCCAGTGAGAGAGTAGTATGATTGGGGGGCTGTTGTGTATTAAGGCAGAATTGCAAGTTACGTAGGCAATGCCTTGCAAAGATCTTATCTTATATTCACATTTATATACCGCCCCCTCGATTGCTCGACTCTGGGCGGCTCACATAACACGAGAACATCACAAAATCATACAGGTTATAAATACAACATTATAAAACATCATAAAAACATTGCAGGAAAAAGCAAAACAAAAAACATTTATTTTAAAAGTCTGTATGTTCAAAAATAAATTGGCAGTTTCCCACCATCCAAATTAGGAGCTAAAGTTGGCATGAAATCTCCCTCTCTGGGCGCACTCATTATGCTAATTAGAGTTCTGTGATTGGTTACAACTGTGGATCCTGTTCCTGATTGGTTAATACTTATATATCCTGTTATGATTGGTTGGTTATGATTGTCCGGCGGGTTGCGTCATTGTAACAAGGAGTCACCGCCGGGGAGACACTATATAAGCCCCACAGGTAAACAAGGGTGGGGCCAGACTGGATCTATACTTCCCATTACCGCACAGGTTAGCCAGCATCAGCTAAGCTTTGGTCTCCTCTATACGCTACCACACCAAGGTGTAGCTTAGTCACTGCCTCTACGGTAGGAAACACGAGGGACCGACTACATGGGACAAGTGTAGCCATCTTATGTCCGGATCGCCTTGTAAATGTATTCTGAAAGACTGTTCAATAAACTCCTGTTGTTATTCTGTTCATCGTTGCCTAGACTATTGCTTATAAGGGCCAGACACAACAGGGCCATTCAATAATTACGTGATCCTCGAGGGGGGGGGGAGGAGGCCTCCCATCTGAATTATGGGAAATTATGTAGAGGCAGGGCGGGGGTCAGGTCAAAGAATATGTAATCCATTTGGAGCTGTTGCGGTTTCAAAACATGGTGCTTTTTTAGGTATAAAAATGATCTCTGGGAATTTCGATCCAATTTGAGATTATTGAATTGCTTGTGCAATCTATTTCTATTTCACCAATAGTGAAAAGCTCTAAAAATTAGAGTTTCAATACAAAAGCTCTGGATTACATAATTTTAAAGGAGGGGGGCTTTCAAAGCAAAAATTACGGTCGTATTACATGGGGGGAGGGGGTCAATTTCCCCCCAAAAATGGACCACATAATTGTTGAATGGCCCCTTAAACACTGGAAGATGTATATTATTTTCAATTTTGTAATTCAATTGTGGGAATTTTTAATAGGGATTTTAGATTTCATGATTTTGTGATTTTAAGATTTTTAGATTACAGCAATTGTAGAGTTTTTATGATGTTTATCTATATGTATGGGTGGTTGGAGTGTGTTATGTTGGGGGGTGTTTCTTGTGTTGTAAGCCACCCAGAGTTGCTTCGGCAAGGAGGCAGCTAAACAAGTCAACAATAACAATAACAATAACAATAACAATAACAA
Organism: Bradypodion pumilum; assembly: GCA_035047305.1. Lineage (NCBI taxonomy): Eukaryota > Metazoa > Chordata > Lepidosauria > Squamata > Chamaeleonidae > Bradypodion > Bradypodion pumilum. Next base: position 6,535,443 of record JAWDJD010000017.1, on the reverse strand, counting down.
TAACTATTACTATTACTATTACTATTACTATTACTATTACTATTACTATTACTATTACTATTACTATTACTATTACTATTACTATTACTATTACTATTACTATTACTATTACTATTACTATTACTATTACTATTACTATTATTAACCTGTCAGAAGCACACAAGGTGCTTTCTGAGTTGAAAGGATTTTTGCTGGAGGAACTCAGGGCTTCTTTCATATCCCCAAGATTTCCCTTCACCAAAGTGGTCCCTATGTATCTACTTGCAGGTTCTTGTTTTCGAACTCCTAGGTTGGCAGGAGCTGGGACAGAGACAGGCGCTTATTCCGTCATGCGGTACTTAGATCTTAAACTTCCAATGTACCAACCTTCCATGGTTATATCCATGAAGAATATTTGGTCATCTACTGAATTCTGTCGTGATTGTTTCTGCAAAGGCAGAGGTTCAAGATATTAGATAAATAAATCTTAAATTACGACTGGCTTTCAAGCAAAGGAAACCTTTACCTTTACTAAACTTAGAAAAAGATATTTGGCAGGCTGACATGATACTTTTGGCTTTTAATTAGAAAGGCAAGCAGTCTTTCAAAGAAGTGAAACTAGTCCAGTTTCTAGCATAAAGTATGAGGTGGCCATCGTGTACAGAATATTCTCTAAACATTTTCTAAGATTTTTTAATGAGTATTGCCTCATTAGCTCTTCATTTGCTTGCCAAAGGAAGAATCGCCCTAATCCCCTAACAGATTATTTCAGTGCTCAGAGCATTACTCATGCTCCCCTACATTCCCCCTCTTTCTGGACTGCTTATTGTACCTCTAGAGGTGACTGGGTAACCCTAATGCAGGGTAACCCTCTTTGTTGCCAAATCAAATATGCTTTGGGTGGGTATGAGATGACTTCCCCATTTAATTGTATTATTAATTTAGAATTTTAGTCAGCTGTTTGTCCATTGTTCCTAGCTTTGGATTTAACTGAGAAATGTTCTAAAATGAACAGGAATATAGGTACAGTAGAACCCCATATAACAAATGAAAAGTGAAAAACATTGTACAACAAAAGGGATTTGAAAAAAACATTGTGCCCCGTATAACGAAAATTTTCATTATACGATGCAATGCATCTCTATGGGGAAAATCATACAACAAAAAACTTTATGGGAAAAATCGTACAATGTAAATTTTTCTTTATACTGTACAATTTTCCTCATAGAGATATTCGTTGTACGATTTGTCCTATAGGGATTTTCATTAAAAATCGTATAAGAAAGTGCTTTGTAGAACGAATTATTTTTGTTATACGGGGTTCTACTGTAATTGCTATAACTTGTGTTCTTCTAGCCCATGGTGCCCTCACTGCTACCAGAAGTGGACGCGCCCTGTGCATGTGCAAACACTGCTGTAAATGCACCCGCGGATGTCATAAATGCATTTTCAACAGCTGTGGGTGTGTTTATGGCAGCATTTTGTGCATGTGTGGACATGTTTTACTTTCGCTGCCAGTGGGAGGAACCACGTGGCCACGTGACTGGCCCAATCAGCTGTCCGGGAGCATGGTCAGGCCCATGGTGCAAAAAGTTTGGCCAACCTTGTTCTAATTAATTTTAATTTAATTTAATTTTCCCATTTGTATGCCACCCAATCAGGAAGCCCAACTCAGGGTGGCTCACAAAATAATCATTATAATTATACAGTATTCAATACAAACAATATACAGTATTCAATACAAACAATATACAGTATTCAATACAAACAATACCACGTCACAATACTGCAGTGGCCTCTCTGCCCCAGCCGCAAGTAATTCCGGGAAGGGGGGTGGCGCTGAAGTTCTAGCCCATTTCTCCTTACCTCCTTTATTCAACAAATGCAGCTGTTCTTGATCCAACACTACACAGAGAAAAGCCCTAAGATTATATTTGGATCAGCATTGTTTGATGCTTACCTCCAGGAAGCAAAGCCTTGCTTCTCCTGTTCTTGCACATAAGGGCAAAGAGTCTCAAAATTTAATCTCCTCTCTGCTCGAAATGGCTATGTATTCTGTTGCACTCTCAAAAGCAGAACATGCTCACTTTTTGTACGAACGAATGAAGCACAATTATACAAATGATAAAATAAGGCAAATAACACAATACAAATTAAGCAAAAATGACAGTAGCTTCTGTTTCATTGTTGGACTTCAAATTTTTAAAATAATGTGTGTCTGATACTTGTATCTGTGTGTGTTAGGGACAGCATGAATACTCTCTAGGTAGGTTGATGGATACATGAAATAGGAATTCCACCACCAGCAGTACACTAATGACGGAAACTCTTGCAAAGGAAGTTGTAAGGAGGGCTCAACCTTTGTTGAGTTTCCAACAGGTGGATAAAACTGGAGTTCTGAGGGTATCTACGGCTAGGACTTTTCCTCCCATTTAACCTTTGGATAACTGTTTGGCTCTTTTTTGAAATGCTTTTCCAACATGTTTTGGAGTGTTTTAAATCTTTTTTGCATGCTTTTGGTGTGTTCACAATTACTTTATTCTAGAGTAAATTTTCTTGAAAGCTCTGGTAGGCAGGTTGGCTGTGAATTTATTTATTATATAGCATATGACCGTGATGGTGAACTGTAGGAATCGGGGCCGCAGAGGGCCGGAGGTCCCGGAGGAGACTGATCAAGAAACGATACGAGGCAGTATGGAGGAGGATAAGATCAGTGGTTTATTGGGAAAAAGGCATCAGCGCAACGGTGGCAAAAACAGTCATCTGACAGAAATCACATCACCTGTTTACTCGGGTTAATTGGGAATCTCTTGGAGGGAAGTTAGTTAACTTGGCCAAACACAGACTGGGGAAAACACCATTGTTTGGGGATTAGGCAGGGGTAAACATGGCATCTGTTTACACCCGGGGTAAAGTTGAGCTTGGAGATGAGTGATTATTCTAATGGGTAACTGGGTTAGCTATTCGCTCTCTCAGCAGATCCAGTGGTCAGGTCAGGAAATTGGGTGAATCAAACCCTATCATTTATCCACCCCCCTAAATTTCTCTGCCCGCAGAGCCCACGGCTCAAGGAGCGTTCCCCCGAAGTGGGCTCTGCGCGGGCCGTTCCATGCCACTGGGGCATGGGGAAACCACATCTCCCCTTTTAATTTCATTTAAGGACCTGACTGGCGACTCTGCGTAGGAGAGGCATCAGCTGCTGAGCGGGAATGACGCTTCGGGGTTCCTTCTTGGGGCGGCACTTCAATATCAGTGAGGGGATACATTGCGCCAAGCAGCAGACTGCTATGCCTAGCAGGACCACCCCCACGACCACCTTAAGTACCGTCTGAAGCCACCCCCATGGGATCCATGACCACATCCAGCTCCACAATGAGCTCCACCAGTCTCCCCATGCAGAGCCCTCTCTGATGCCCTGGACTATGGTGTGGAGGTTTGTGAGCTGATTCTGCACTCTGCGGGAATTATCAGTAAGGTTGAAACAACACATACCATGGAAGGATTCGCAACCCAAATGATGTAGCATTAAGAGGTAGTCTATAGCTGCTCTATTGTCAAGTATGGCATGGCGAAGCTTCGCCTGCTCCTGATTGAGCAGCGCGATCGCCGAGGAGGTGTGGTTGATGGCTTTGGCTAATCCGCAAGCCAATCGACTAATCCTCCAAGCGTTGCCGACGGCTAAGGCTGGCACGCCGACTATGCTGACTGCCAGCGAGACATATTCGGCTGGACTCAAAACTCTAAAGCTGCTATCACATGAGCTGTCTAACTGGGTGGTACGAGTGTGCCTTATGGGTGCTGAAACATTTGAAACAATTGTGCTTGGGGTGATCATATCCTTAGTAGGGAGTAACAGTGTCAAACGACTTAGGCAACATGTGGAGTCTGATACATTTGCGGGAATGTAGTTAAAAGTATACTGATTACATGTAAAGAACCAACCAGATGGTAACGTAACATGGGCATACATTGAACCAAGTGTCTCTGGTTTATCACAAGTCCAGTTGCTGCTGCCGGTATCGAAGCAGCAGCGCTGAGTTCGGCCGACTGCAGCGCAGCCGACCATTCGAGCACAAGTAGAGTTCGGGCTGGCCGCCACTTGCGGAGTGTGAAGAGTGGCTGCGTCAGCCGGCAAAGTCATGGTGAACCGCAATCCCCCCCAACGAGCGTAGGTTGCAAAACTCGGAGGGAGGTGCGGTCCGAAAATCCTCTTCAGCAGCCAGTCGCCATCCCTGGCGTGCGCATCTAGAGTGTGGCACACTGGGATGAGACAGGTGCTCAGAATTGAGGCAGAACCAATGTCCTGCTTCAGGCAAAAATCGGACTGGTTGACGAGACCCGCCAACCTTTCCCATAAGTTATAATGCATCCGGGCGGAAAGGTCTCCGTCTGGCATCAAGCCGCTGGCCCCAAGTGGGGCGGCCTGAACGCCTCCCCCCACAAGCAGGGAGAGGGTCAGGATAATGATGGCTGCCATGGTGTTGGCGTGAATTCGGGCGAAGACTGCAGCCGTGAGGTTCTCCGGTGTCGGCTCCTTCTCCTCGCGTTGGAGGGCGTCCTCGGCCTCACTGCAAAGGGCTTTGATCATCTCCCAGGTGATCTTCGGCGCTGTCGGTGGCCGTCTCCTCCGACGGGTCTTGTCGGTCAGGGTGAGGTCCTCCATCTCCGGGACCGGACTCGGGTCGGCCTGGGTCCACGCCATGTGGTTCCAAGTGAGGCTTGACGCACCGAGCTGGAATCCAAACGACACCTGTAGGAGACATAACTGCAGCATACCCTCTCCCCCAGGTTATGAGCGGCGCCGGGCCCCTCCATGAAGGGTCCGGTGGCACTCGGTATCGGACCATCGGTCGCGGGAGAGCCTCCGAACGGCGGAAGTGCTTCTCCTGCGGCGTGCAATCCGAAAAAACATTAAGGTGATTGTACGTAAACAATACCTTATTCAGACAATGCTGTGCCTGAGCCTGTGACTTGGGGAGGGCTGGTGGCTCCCCCTTTCTGTTTGTTTGTCAATATAGGACTTGAGCGTCCGATTGACCCGTTCCACAATCGCTTGCCCCTGCGGATTGTAAGGAACGCCAAAAGTATGCTGAATATCCCAAGTGGCCATGAAGGTGGCCAGCTGCCTAGAGCTGTAGGACGGGGCGTTATCGGTTTTCACATGCCGAGGTTTGCCCATGGCTGCAATGCAGGAAAGGAGGTGCTGCTCCACGTGGGAAGCAGTCTCCCCTTTCTGCGCCGTTGCCCAAACGAATTGTGAAAAAGTGTCTATGCAAACGTGCATGTACTGCCATCTGCCAAACTGCGGAACATGCGTGACGTCCATCTGCCACACCTGATTGGCCTCCGTCCCTCGTGGGTTGACCCCCCACGAGGGCCCCCCGGTGCCCCTGCGCAATGCTGGCAAGAGCGAACTATGCCTTGGGCTTGAGAAAGTGGCAAATTAAACTGTCTGGCAAGTGCTTTGGCATTTTGGTGAAAGAATGCATGACTCTGGATTGGAGTAGTAAAAACACCCAAAACTGAACGTTGCTGAATTTCCTTTGCCGCCGCGTCCGCTCTGCTATTGCCCGCGGAAATCGGACCCGGTAGGTCTTGATGACTTCGAATGTGGGCAATATAGAGTGGCTCCGTGCGATTCCGCAAATGAAATTGAGCAGTGAGAAACAAACTAAGCAAATTCTTGTCTATCGCGGGAGTGATGTATGCTCCCGGTAGACTGTGAAGCAAATTCCTAACATACATACTGTCCCTAATGATGTTTAAGCGTTCCTTGGCGAAGGTGCGCAAGGCAAGGTTCACCGCTGCCAACTCTGCCCGCTGTGCGGACTTTTGTGGAAGGGTTAACAGCGTGCGCCAAGCTTGGCCCTCCTGCCAGGTCCAGACACCGTATGTGCGACCACCATCCGTAAAAACTGTCCTGGCCCCCTGAAGTGGAACCAGCGAAAGCAACTCAAATAAGCTAACTGTCTGCGTCTGAAGTGAGACAAGTCTGGGGTCCTTTGGTAAGTGGTATGCCAAGCATCCGGTGAATCCTTCCAAAGCTATCGGAAGTGAGTCACCGAGCTGCATTAATTGCTGAACTTGTTCCTTGGTGAACGGGACTACGATTTTGGCCAAATCATGCCCTGAAATGTCCCTAGCTCTCAACCGTTCGCGGTAAACCACCGCGGAGACCAGTTCTTGGGGAGGAACGATGTTTCGTGAAGAGGTGTTCGGAAGGTACACCCACTCCACGATACTCGCCCCTTTCTCGGCATCTACACCGAGCGCTCCAGTGAACATGGATCCTGACCGTACGATGTACAAATTCAAGATCGGAGCATATGGCCCTGGGGAGATCCTATCTACCCATCGCTGGCTGAGAGCTTGGTTGACTTTCTCGAGAGCCAAGCGTGCGTCTCGGGAAATCTTTATCCGGTCTGCTGGCTGCTTACCTAAAGTTAGCAGCGAGAAGAGCGGCTTCAAAAGATCCGTATCCAAACGAAAATACGGTCTGGCCCAATTGATGTTCCCTAAAACCTGCTGCAATTCTACCAAGGTGACTGAGTCCTGTAAATTGATTTGAGGCAAAACTGGTGCGGCGAAAGAGCGGAGAAGCTGATGACCCAAGTATGAGAAGGGCTCGGTTCTCTGCACTTTCTCTGGGGCAATGAGTAAACCTTTGTCCCCCAGGCTGGCCTGGAGGTCAGAAAATATTTCGCTGCCGAGTTGCGGCATCGCGACCAAGATGTTGTCCATGAAATGGCAAACTATGGCTTTAGGGTAAAGGCTTCGGAACTTTGCCAGTGCGTTGTGAACATAAATTTGGCACAGGGTGGGCGAATTTAGCATGCCCTGTGACAAAAATTTCCACGCGTAACGCTGCGTAGGCTCACTGTGGTTCACAACCGGCACCGTAAAGGCGAACCTTTCCCGGTCCCGGGGGTCTAAGGGAATTGTATAAAAGCAATCCTTGAGATCTACGACTAGGATCTCCCACCCCTCGGGAATCATGTTCGGATTCGGGATGCCGCATTGGAGCGGACCCATTGGCTGTATGCATTTATTGATCTCTCTGAGATCGTGGAGGAGTCGCCACTTCCCCGACTTCTTAATCACAAAAATTGGCGAATTCCATGGACTCGTGGACTGCTCTATGTGTCCTGCGTCTAGCTGTTCTTTAACTAGCTGCTTAAGGGCGACTAATTTCTCCCCCATTGTTCTACCCAGACCGGCGTATCGGTGAGCCACTTAAGTGGCAACGCCATTACCCAAAGGTAAGCGTAGCACCGTACTGCTGCAAGATGTCTCGCCCCCAAAGGTTGATGTGCACGTCAAGAATATGCGGCCGAATTACCGCCGTGCCGTCAGCCTTTGGAATCGTGACTGTCACCCACTCTCGGCTTCTGAACGCTTCCTGAATGCCGCCTACCCCCCACACATCGGAGACCGGCTCAATGGCCCACTCCCTTGGCCACTGGCCCCTACTTATCACGCTCACATCTGCTCCGGTATCTAATAAGCCTGAGAATATTCTATTATTCAGAAATACCTCGATAACCGGGCGCTGTTTCCACTCAATGTTGGTCTCCACTGTCGCTAAGACCTGGTATCCTTGTATTGCCTCACTGGCGCTCGAGCGGTCCTCTGACCGGGACTCGGAGCTGTCACTGAGCCTTCCCTGGCTATCTGCTGGCGAGTGACAAGGAACCATGATCAGTTGCGCTAACGTGTCTCCTTTGTGAATTGTCTGGGGCAGGTGCGTCCACAACTGAACTTGGAGAACGCCTGAAAAATTCGAGTCAACGACTCCTGGAATTATGAAAATTCCGCGTGCTCCAGCTACACTACGGGGCAAAACTAAACCTATAAAGCCCTTGGGCAGTGGACCCATGTACTGGGAGTCCACCAGATAGACCGTGCCTGGCAGGTCGCATGTAATGTCCGCCTGACAAGTCAAGTCTAACCCTGTACTACCCTTGGGGCTGGCCTGTGCCCTCGCGATGCCTGGAGTGGGACTGGGATCTAGTCTAGCTCTGGTGAGCTGAGGGAAGCCTCTGTTTGGACCGGGGCCAGAGACATGCCCGCGTTCCGGTTTCCCAAATCCGGACAGTCTCGGGCCCAATGGTAGCCTCTTTTACACTTCGGACACTGGGTTTTCGGAGCCTTGGAACGGCCGGACTTTTGTCCGCCTCCCTTGGATCGGCACTCCCTAGCGAAGTGACCAACCTTGCCACAATTGTGACACGCTCCTTGGGTCTTTCCTTTTGGTCTCTTACCCCCTTGCACCGCTGCCGCTAGCAATCCCATCTTGTAGGATTCTGTGCCAACGTCGGCGCAAGCTCTAATCATATCCGTAAGGGTCAAATCCGGACGATTGCCCAGGGACTGCAAGATTTTACGGCAGTCTAGATTGGCATTGTCCTTGGCTAGCTTCATCATGAGCTCTTGCTGGGCTTGCTCATTGTCAATCTGCCTGCTAATTGCTTCCTCCAGGCGATTGATGAAGTCCATATAGGGCTCTTGGGCTCCCTGCGTGATAGCGGTGTAATTTTTAGCCGCTTTGCCAGTCGCTGGGACTTTGAAAAACGCCCTGAAGGCAGCCTCGGCCGACATCTGGAGAGTGGCAAGAGGCAAGTTGATTTGGGCATCGATGGGCTCGAAGGCACCTGAACCATATAACTGGTCAGGAAGTACTGCGCCTCCCATCCTGGCAGCCCTCGTCTGCGCCTCTAGGCGAAACTCGCTGTCCCAAATTAAATACTGGCTAGGGTTGAGCATCATCCGCATGACGGCTTTCCAGTCATGGGGAATCCACATGGTGTTCTTGCACACTTGCTGAAGCGTGCCCCTTGTAAAACGACTTTGGAGCCCTGTTTCTGAGATGGCTTTCCGTATGGCCATGAGAAGCTTATACGGAACTGGGGAATGAATTATCTGTTGGGCGCCTGTGAGCGCGTCTATTTCCATGCGGATGGGACATATCTGACTAAGCTCAGCTAGTTCTTCTGCTGGCAATTCCCCCTTCCTAATCTCCTCTTCAATTGTATGCTGAAGGGGACTTTTGGTAACTCAGGAACCCGTTGCTGTCAGAGAAGCGCCTGCGCTCCTCATTCCTTGCATTCCACCGGTGACGTCTGCAGCTGTCACCGGGGGAAAGCTCCCTACGCTACCCTGCCTAAATTGGAGTGACGGATAGAGCGCCGTAGGCGCCGTTGGCTCGGCTGGCGCTTCTGGCAGATTTGGGGGTTCTTTGGCCTCTACCCAGACTGGCTCTATCTCCGCTAAGAGCTTCCTACACTTTCTCCATGTGCGAATTACGCTTCCTGGAGCCTTCGGGGGTTGCTGAATGCAGTCTCCTATCTGATCCCAGAGCTCGAGGGTTAACGTACCTACTTCTGGGTAAAGCAGGCAGTGTTCCCCTAGGTACACCAAAAGTCTCGCTAGCTCCCCGCTGTGAAAACGCAAATTAAATATCCTGGCCAGGATCTTGAACTCTCCCTCACGAGTTCTTTGGCTAGCGGATGGACGCTGTCGCTGAGGACAGGTCCCCATATTACCTGCGATTGGGCCCTCTGAAGTTTCCTCCTCGGGACGAGTCGACGCGTCTTTGGCAGGCAATAGGTTCTGGCGACGTCGCTTTCTGGGTAGAGCTCGGAGCGTGGGCTGCGGCCACGGGCCCTCGGTGGCCACTGCGCTGTCAGGGATTCACAGCTGTCCCTGCGGAACGCGTTTTTCCGTAACCTGCAAGCCGCCGCGAAAGCCGGGAGCACGCTGTAGGATGCCTCTTTGGACTGCCTCGCCGCAGGCCATCCCTCCGCTCGGCTGGCTGCCGGACGGAGTGCCGCGCTGTCCTCCGGGACGATTCGGACACGGTTCAAGCGCAGAACCGGACTGTGTGATCGCTACTCTGAGGAAGACCGCTTGCTTACTCACGAGTAGATCACGTCGGGGTCACCAGATGTAGGAATCGGGGCCGCAGAGGGCCGGAGGTCCCGGAGGAGACTGATCAAGAAACGATACGAGGCAGTATGGAGGAGGATAAGATCAGTGGTTTATTGGGAAAAAGGCAGCATCATATATAGGAGTAAAAGCGCAACGGTGGCAAAAACAGTCATCTGACAGAAATCACATCACCTGTTTACTCGGGTTAATTGGGAATCTCTTGGAGGGAAGTTAGTTAACTTGGCCAAACACAGACTGGGGAAAACACCATTGTTTGGGGATTAGGCAGGGGTAAAGCCGACCGCCTTTGCTGCCGCGAAGTTGCAACGCCCGCCCCATGGCCCCGCCGGTCAGAGGGAGGCAGGAACACCTGGCGCAACACCCGGGCTTCAAAAGCCGACCGCCTTTGCTGCCGCGAAGCTGGAACGCCCGCCCCATGGCCTCGCCGGTCAGAGGGAGGCAGGAATTCTTGGTTTCTCGACTTTCCATTTGGTCTGGCCGTTCATTTGAGGTGAGGGCATTTTTTGTGGTTTCCATCGTGGCTAGGACAATAGGAGCCATTACCAACTCAGCTCCACAACGTCCCAACCTTTGTCGTTCGGGCGGGGTCTAAAAGTAGGATGGTACGTTGGACTTCATGCCCTCTTGGACTATCTTTACCTTCATTGCCCCATTTCCCTCCCCCTTTTTTCCTGGTTGGACTTAAGGACTATGTGGTGGTGGGAGGTTGGTTTATCTTTATCTCTCCCCCCCCCCCTCTGTCCTAGTGGTCTGGTAGGAAGGGATGGGTAGTAGAGTCGCTTATCTTTGAAACTGATTGATATGTTGTTTTTTGATTTCATTAGTACATTATATTATTATCTTATTGCTGTTCAATTCATGATTATGTGTTCATGCCTTGATTATTGTATTTATAATGTATTTTTGCTTGATTGATCTATTTTTGTTATTGTTCCATAGGTTTTGCTGATATTCTGTTATATTTTTTATTGTAATTTGAATATTGTATCTCACTTGTAAACCCTGTGGGGTGTCCCGGGGTCATTTATATGTTGTCAGCCGCCCTGAGTCGGCCTTGTGTTGAGTAGGGCGGGGTATAAAATTGAATAATATTTATATATATATATCTGTTTACACCCGGGGTAAAGTTGAGCTTGGAGATGAGTGATTATTCTAATGGGTAACTGGGTTAGCTATTCGCTCTCTCAGCAGATCCGCTGGTCAGGTCAGGAAATTGGGTGAATCAAACCCTATCATTTATCCACTCCCCTAAATTTCTCTGCCCGCAGAGCCCACGGCTCAAGGAGCGTTCCCCCGAAGTGGCCTCTGCGCGGGCCGTTCCATGCCACTGGGGCATGGGGAAACCACAGTGAACTGTGGCACTCCATGTGTTCTTGAACTTCAATTCTCAGAAGCCCAAGTCTCTGTGGTGGTTTACTGTGCAGTAAACCCATTCGTGTGGATTCACAGAGACTTGGGCTTCTGGGAATTGAAATCCAAGAACATCTGGAGTGCCAAGGTTCACCATGACTGGCATATGACATCTACAGAGGTTAAGAAATTATAGATATACAGTGGTACCTCGCTTAAAGATCATAATGCGTTCCATGGGATTGCTCTTTAAGCAAGTTTGATTTTTAAGCGAAACACCATTGTAAGTGACCAATTGTGACTTCTGGAGGGGATTGCAAGCCCCAATTTAGTTGTTAAGTGAATTTTTGGTTGGTTTTTGTTGTTAAGCAAGGCAACCATTCAGAGAAAATTGTGCTCTTTAAGTGCATTAGTCTCTAAGAGAGGCGCTCTTTATCCGAGGTTTTACTGTACATGTATTCATTTAGATAAAACAGCAACAAATGGAAAAGGCTCAACTAACAGGGGCTCCCTGGCATTATGTAACCTTGTAGATCTCACAGCACTTCAGGGTGAGGCCAGTGTTTTATGTCCTCAAGGCTGCACCATTGCCAAAGGTAGTCGTATCCAACTCTAGGGTTCACTGCTCATCTCTGTTTATAACCCAAGAGCCAGCATTGTCTTGCATTTGCAGATGTTTCCATGGACATGTGACAGGCATGTCTAGACCCTGAAGTGCACAGAACACTGTTTACCTTCCCACCGAAGTGGTCCCTATTTCTCTACTTGCAATTTCCTGCTTTTGAACTGCTAGGTTGGCACGAGACAGGAGCTCATTCCGTTGTGCATTACTCGGGTTTTGAACTGCTGACCTTCCGCCTCCCAGTCGGCGTGTTAACCACTTGAGCCACTACAGCCTATTGCCAAAGGTAGGCTGCCTCTAAAGATCTCAAATTTCATCCCATTCTCTAAAGACTGATTTGGTCTTGGAGGTTTATATCTAATCCAACCTAACACAATGATGGAAGAAGTTAGGCCAAATATTTCAGCTCAGTACAGTAAAAACCCTACTTCTATGTAAATCTTTTTTTTTACTTAACTTGAAGCAAACCCATAGGAAAAATGATTTTTACATAAATTGAAGCAAACCCATAGGAAAATGATTTTTTTATGTAACTCGAAGCAAACCCACAGGAAATTGTTATGTAAATTGGGACATTTACGTAATTCAGGACATGGTTTTAGTGCAAAAACCACTACGTAAGTCAAATTTTACATAACTCATGGCATACGTAAGTCGAGGTTTTACTGTAGTATGTTAGAATACAAAATGTGATTCTAAGCAGTTAAAATAGAAAGATAATCTAAAAACCAACAAACAAAAGCTGGAGATTGTATGCAACTGCATTACAGATGTGTGAAACAAAGTTCCAATCCATTAACTAAAATAAAAGGGGGGAAGGCAGAAGTTCTTCCTCCTTTCTTGTCGCCTAGCCTAGTTGATTTATGATATATATGCAAAATATATTAAAGTTAAATCAAGCTTTTCAAAGAAATGAGAACTAGTGAACCCTTATTATTTAAGGGTGCCAGTGACCAATGTAGGCAGGTGTAATCATTTCCATTGCTAATAAAAGATATTTGGAAAAGGAGTTAACATACGTAACTAGTTAAGTGAGAAATAGCCCATAAATCATCTCTTGAGAAAAGTACTGCAAAGACCTTTCCCTGTAAGCTGCACTAGAATGATCTACAGTAAAACCCCTACTTATGAAATAAAAGTCCATTCTGTGGGCTTTTGCTTAAATTGAATTTTAAATCCAATGGGAGAGCTTCTTCCCTCCCTCCACCACAGATTTCACCTCGCCCCTCTACCCAGCAGCCCAATGGGAGCGCTTCTTCCCTCTCCCCAGCACAGAGTTCACCCCACCCTTCTGCCCAGTAGCCCAATGGGAGAGCTTCCTCCCTCCCTCCACCACAGAGTTCACCCCGCCCCTCTGCCCAGCAGCCCAATGGGAGCATTTCCTTCCTCCCCTGTTGCTGTGTTGGCACTTGGTGATAAATAAGTGGGTTTGGGTTGCAGTTGGTGCACTCGGTCTCTAAAAGGTTTGCCATCAATGCTCCAAGGCTACATTGCTGTATATGTTGCACAATCTGTTGCGGTGCCCCAGACTCACATGCCAGTGATGGTAGTTTCCTCTATTTATGCAAAAAGCCCGCACATCTCTTGTGGCACTGAATAAAGGTGGATGTCTTGAGCAGAGTCTGTTAATATTCAGGTCTAATATGTCAGAATTTACTGGTCATTCTGGATTCTGAATTATTTTGCAGTACTCTCTTAAAATAGCCTTTTTCCTGCAAAATTCTGGCAGATGGATGTTACTTTACGCTGGAAGCCAGTAAGTAGGGGTGGACCTAATTGTTTTGGATATAATGTGCATGGTGTTATTTAGCTGCACATCAACCTAGCTTACATGGGTGCTCTTTAACCCAACAGGGGCACAGTGTTCTGCTGCTACTAGACTTAATGCAGAAGTTCGTAAAGTTGTGCCGCATAACAGCAAAAGCAGAAATAAAGATATTCTATCTAGATCAAAGTAAACCTGAATACTGAACTTGCTAGAAATTAGAATGACAAAACTAAGGCTATCATACTTTAGACAAAACATTGGAATACAAGATTCACTTTAATGTTAAGAGAAATGGAAGGCAGTATGAAAAATAACTGAATGTCAGATAAATAAACTCAGCAAAGCCTGGAATTTGCAAAAGCTCAGCAAGGCTATTATTGATAAGATATTTTGGGTGTCATGAATTCATAACGTTATGTAGTTAGACTGTACATTGCTGTTGTCGACTGCAACTCGTATCCGAGAATGCATTTTTTTTCCTGAAGCAAGAAAAATGTCATTGGCATGAATTTGTTTAAGATAGATCCCAGCTTGTCATGAAGTGACCCACACACTATAATCACAGAGCCGTCTCCTGCATCACATATGAAATGAGACATGCAGGATTTAACACCGGGACTTCAATGGACTGCCACAGCCTTGAGGATATTATCAAGGTGTGCCTTCACAGCCAGTCCATCTGGCATGGCCTCTTCCGCCTCCATGACCATTGGGAATCAGAGTTCCTCCTCCACTCATTTTGCCATTGGGCCCAATGTACATAAGAAACACAGATTATCATTTCAAGGGAACACCATAGTTGCAAGTTACCAACACTGAGTGATAAAGTAGCCCAGATGATCTCAAAGTTTTATTCCAGCTTCATGATCTTTTCCAAAATTCAGAATAGAGGACTGACAAGGTATTGGCATGCAGTGAGAGTAATAGAGGACTGACAAGGTATTGGCATGCAGTGAGAGTAATATTATATTGTGTGAAATTTGCAAACTCAGTAGAAATTTCAGGCGAAAAGAACTTTTCATAGATGCATAAAACACATAACCAATCAAGCAGCGCTCTGGAAAATCCGGGAACTGCTCCGGCCTGGATGCACGTACGCAGCAAAAACTCCTTTGTGCATGCAAAGTGGAACCAACTGCCTTGAGAGATGTTGAGTGTTCCAACACTGGAAGCATTCAAGGTTGAATTGGACAAACATCTGACATATCAGTTTTGATTTGGGTTGCACTCAATGGCCTAAAAGGCCCCTTCCAACTCAATGATTTTATGTTTCTATGAAATCTCATTCATATAGACCTCTGGGGCATCTAATAAATGAGGAGCTCTATGTGAAAAAGGTGAAAATGTCATTATTTCCAAGAGCCAATTAGAACCACTGCTTGAAACAACTTGAGTCATTCCCTACCATTGTTGTGTAGAATTAAAAGTCTTCACTGCCTGTATTTTTCAGCCTGTGGCTTGTAAAAAATATTGAGAAATGTGTTCCAAAGTAGAATTGCTCTTCCAGTATTAAAAAAATTGTTCCTTTCACTACGATGATTTCCATTGGAAATAGAATACACACCAGCCATTTCCCAGCTCTCATTTCAAACAAAAGTTCCAATTATTTTCCCCCTTTTTACATAAAGCTGAATGGAATAGTTTCCCTCATTTCTTTCTGAACTGAAAAATGATTTGTTTTGATTAGGTTTTGATGGCACAGAACTAGAAATGGGAAATAAATTCATTGAATTTGCATTTATGTACAGAAATACTCATTTTGTACTGTGGAAAACTGCTAACAGAACATAGTTTACCGGTACTTCAAAAAATTGGCTTCCAGTGAAATTAAGCCAAAAACAAAACAAAACCCAGTGTACAAACCCATATATACATTTATAGACTACAACAACTTTAAAAAGTACATTTTAAAATGCATTCAACAACATTTTGCATTTTGAGATTTTGGGAATATACACTGACATTCCGTACAGGGAGTAAAGTCTTGTAACTTGGTATGAAAATGGATTAGTGTGACTTGTGATTTATAGACTGGGGCAACTGACAAGCTCCAAAGACTGGCCCCTACATGCACACAAGTTTCTGCTCAGTGTTTTAACTTGGACGTGAGTTAAGGGAAATCTCCATAGCTGTCAAGTCTCCCATTTTGCCCGGGAAAATACCGCATTTTACCCTCTTTCCCGCCATCTCCCGCCATCCTCCCTTATTAGTTAGACTGTAATGCCCTAATGCCGCCACTGGAGGGTAGCACAGGATAAGCATAGCTGTCAAGTCTCCCGTTTTGGCTGGGAAATGCCGGGAAACTTCCCTTATTTTCAAATCCAAAACTTGACAGGTATGAAAATCTCTGCTTTATGTTCTGGTCTTTGACTGTAATAAATTGAATCGAATTGCATCTTTTTCAAGATTACAGGTGAAAAAGAATGGAATAATCTGAAGTAGACAGACAGATGGGCTGCACTTTGCATTTTCTATCTTTTTAGGCAGCTAGTATGACAAATTTAAGATATGCAGACGATACAACCCTAATGTCAGAAAGTGAGGAAGACCTAAAGAAGTTCCTGATTAGGTTGAAAGAAGAGAGTGTAAAAGCTGGATTGAGACTCAACATCAAGAAAACCAAGATCATGGCAACAGGCCCTATCAGTCCCAGGGAAATAGATGGGGAAGAAGTAGAAGCAGTGACAGAGTTTACTTTCCTAGGATCTAGGATCACTGCAGATGGGGACTTCAGCCATGAAATAAAAAGGTGACTGATGCTTGGGAGACAAGCTATAAGAAACCTGGGGGACATAGTGAAAAGTAGAGCCATCACATTGCAAACAAAAGTCCGCATAGTCAAAGCAGTGGTATTCAAGGTAGTAATGTATGGCTTTGAGAGTTGGACAATAAGAAAAGCTGAGCGCAGAAGAACAGAGGCCCTTGAAATGTGGTGTTGGAGGAGAGTTTTGAGGGTACCCTGGTCTGCGCGGAGAACAAGCAGATCAATCTTAGAAGAAATCAAACCTGACTGCTCCTTGGAAGTTTAAATTGGAAATATGAAGCTAAAGTACTTTGGTCATCAAATGAGAAGAGAGGATTCACTTGAGAAGGCCTTGATGCTGGGAAAGGTGGAGGGCAAAAGAAGAAGAAATGAGATGGCTAGAAGGTATTGTAGATGCAATGGGCACAGAGTTTGGTGGGTTGAGGAGGATGGTGGAGGACAAGGTGCCTGGTGGGCAATGGTCCATGGGGTCGCAAAGGGTCGGAACCGACTGTGCGACTGAACAACAACAAAATGACCAGCAATGATTTCTGGGAGGTTATATGGTCTATTATAAATCTTATCCATTCCCACATATATTAAGCATCAATTAGTAAAGGGAAATGCAGTGTTACAAATCCTGTTGATGATTTCCAACATATGTAAGAATAGCCACACCCTCCAGAAGGAGGTGGAAAGTTGGGGCAGCATTTTAACTGTGATCTTTCATATAAGGTCACATAACCAAGTAGAGTTTTTACGAGGGTGGTGGTGAGATAGAAAAGAGTGCAGATTCCCCATGCCCAGTTGGCATGGAACGGCCCTCGCAGAGGCCACTTCAGTCGAGAAAGCTCCTGGCCCGTGGGCTCTGCGGGCACAGAAATTAAGGGGGGTGGATTAATAATAAGGGTTGATTCACCCACACCTGACCTGACCGGCGGTTCTGCTGAGAGAGCAGAACGCTAACCTCCGTTACCCATTAAGCAATTACTGACTCACAGATCAGCCCAATCTTTGGTGCAAATAGAAGCCATATTTACCCTGGCGTAAGCCTCGAACAATGGTTTTCCCCTGTCAGTGTTTGCCCGAGTTAATTAACTTCCCCAAGAGAGATTCCCCATTAACCCGAGTAAATGGGTGATGTGATTTTCTGTCAGATGATGATTCTTTCCTGCATGGCCTTCTGATCTATATATGATGATGCTTTTCCCTCAATAAACCACTGATGTGATCTCGCTCCATATTGCCTCGTATCGTTACTTGATCAGTCTCTTCCGGGACCCAACGGCCGTCCTAGCGGCCCCGATTCCTACAAAAGAGGAAGAGTCAGAACATGAGAGAAGAAGCCATTTTAAATCTACCAGACATACTACAAGTAAGACGGCTTTAAATCCTTCTGAATTTATTCTTAAGCAACTGAGAAAGGGAAAGAAAATCTTGTTTTCAAGCCTTATTAAATAACCCCCCTTGCCCAGAAGCTAAGAAAAGCCATCTGTTAGAACCTGTTCACATGTTTGTTTTCTACAATAAAATGCAAAATACTTCTTCCTGTTAGAGGATTATGCCATATGTCACTCTCTGTAACAAAACCAGAATGTTTATTAATGAACCCAATCAGAGATAAGGATTTAGGAAGATTTAAAAGGCGTCTTCTCTATTCCCATTTCACTATTGAAGAGCATGTATGTGTTGCGGGAGTGAAGCAGAAGGATGTCTGGTGTGTTATTAATAATACATTTGGAACAATAACAACAAAAACCAGGCTATGCTTTTCATAGGATGTTTCTAGTTTGGCAATAGATGGAAAGAAGAAGAAAAAGCCATGCTGATTTTTCTGCCTATTTCCATGTTGGAAGCCCAGTTGATTTTGATCTGCAGTTTATCGGTGATTAATATTTAATTTGATCAGTACAGGCAGTTTGTCATCAGTCCATCCTCTCGCCCCTTCTTTGCTCTCCTGATACCCTAGATAAAGAATGAGATTGTGAAGGAAAATACCCTTGTACTTTTCTCATGGCATTTCATTGGATTAGCATTAGGTGTGAAACCCAGTATTTTGGATTTTGAAATTCCATCTTGCACAGGAAGCAGTGTATTCTGGACTTCCAAGGATGGTGAGCAAAAACCATAACTACGTAGCATCCATGTCTTTCAGATCTTACAAACTGGAACATCTGCATTACAGGCTACCGTATATACTCGACTATAAGTTGTTCTGAATATAAGCTGCCTAATTTTAAGCAATGGTGAAAATATAACAAAATATAGTTGGAGGAGGAAATGGAAAACTAGAATTATGAAAAATCTCTCGCTAAAGGTTAAAGAACATAATTATAAAATATTGTGGAGATGGTATTTGACACCAGTTCATTTAAATCAATGTGATGGTAGTAAATCCAAGAGTTGTTGGAAGTGTCAAAAGGAAACGGATGTATAAGCATATGTGGTGGGGATGTCAAGTCATCTCAGAATATTGGGGGGGGGGGAATAGAAGTGGAAATTGGGGAAATAATGGATGAGAATATAAAATTAGATGCACAAGTGGTATTAACAGATTTGGAGCAGATAAAATATGATATTAATAGGAAAGACTTGTTGTCCATTTTCATTTCTGTAGCAAGACAAATTGCGAAAAGCTGGAGAAATAATGTAGAATTGGAGACAAATAAATGGTATGAAGATGTATGGGAAATGGCCTTGAATGGCAAGCTGACATGGAAATTAAATATAAAAAGGGCATGTTAAAGGAAAACAAGTTTTGGGATATTTGAAACCTTTTTTGGATCATACTTTAAAAGATAACAGGGGGAGAATACCAGCACCTGATATAATGATTTTTTGAAAAAAGTAAAATACTGTACTAAGGTTTATGAATGTTGATAACACTTGGTGAATTCTTAGGACAATTGTAGATAGCACAGGGTAATATACTTTTTTCCTTTTAGCACATACAGTAAAACCCCTACTTACAAAAAAAAATCAGTTCCGTAGGCTTTTGCTTAAATCGCATTTTTTTGTAACTTGAAACAAACCCATAGGAATTTTTTTAATGTAACTCGAAGCAAACCCATAGGGAAAATAATTTTGTACGTAACTCGAAGCAAACCCATAATTTGAGGCATTTGTAAGTCGGGGTTTTACAACAAAAGATGAAGAAAAGATTATTTAAAGCCACTTGGCAAATGCCATGAGTTCTGATGCTCCAATTGGCAGGGCAACAAAAAGAAAATGTAACCCTAGCCGAATTATCTTGTCAAATTCAGCTTTGTTTCAACAACTTGCTTAAATACAGAGACTCTCACTGATTCCATTAAACTTTAACCTAGTTTAAGCTAAATGTACTCCATATGTAGGGCTTAAGAAAGGCTTAGCAGGGATTGAAGGTCCCTTCCGGTTCTTCTGAGATCTATGTGGAAAGTCTCCACAAGTTGGAAAACTGATTGGGATTCTAGATAGTAATGACCATATTGGAGAGCATAAACTCATCTCTTAACTCAAGCTGTACTATCTCTTGTATTTGATCTGTCTGTCCTTGTAATACACTATGGCAGGAGTTCTCAACCTTTTAAAGCCAGGGGCCGGGTCACACTCTCTCAGACAGCTTGGGGGGCCGGATGGCCATTCTGCCCTTCCTCCACCACCTCCACTTCCTGGGGGGGGGGGCACATGAAATGGTGCCATGGGCCACAAGTTGAGTATCCACACTATGGCTTGCTTTTTTTAAAAAAAAAATGTTTATTAATTTTTCAAAAAAAAGAGAAACAGAAACAGAGAAACAAAACAGAAAAAACCAAACAACAATACATTTCAAACAATAAAAAATACAATGCAATAGATAAAAGAAAATGAAGCTTGTCTTATTCATTATTTTAAACTGATCTCATTTTTATCAGCTCATTCATCATTCATCAAATATGTACTACTTCTTATATGATATCCTCTATAATATATATCCACTTGAGTATTTTGTATATGTTTCTATTAATATATATGTTTTATTCCTACATTCTAGTAATATATGAAATAAAAACAAAAAACAAATAAAATCACCAGTGATATTTACAATGCCCTGGAGACTGTGTTTTCCCCATAACTCTTTCTATTTCCAAAAACTCAGTTGACTCAGTACTGGTCTGCCACCTTTACCCCCAATCAATGTATACTCCAACAATGGCTTCCATATATTACAAAATTTATTTTCCTTAACTATACCCTTTTTCTGATCATACCTGCCAAGCGCAGCTTTGGACAATACAGGACCTGTGCAGAACCGTTCTATGCAGGTCGCTTCTACGCATGCATAGAAGCCTTCTACACATCTCCTTCTGCACAGAACCCTTCTACGCATGCATAGAAGGGTTCTACGTATGCGTAGAAAGGACCTGCACAGAAGGGATGTGCAGTAACTACTTTCCCCCCGCAGCCAAATTATGGGGTAGCAGCGGTTCCGGGCGGGAAATGAAGAAAAGTGGCGCAAAAATACGGGGTCATCCCGGCCATTACAGGGTACTTGACAGGTATGCTTTTGATTCAATTCCCAGGTGAGCTTATCATCCAGTGCGATTTTCCCACATTTCTTTATACCAATCTTCTATTTTTATCAAAGCATCACACTGCCAATTTCTTGCTATACATTGCCTTGCTGTTGTTAATATAATAGATAACAAATCCTTTGTATTCATATTTATATGTAAATTATCTACATCAGTCAATAAGGCGGTATCTGCTCCCATCTTAAGATCCACTCCCATTATTTCTGTGATTTCTTTCTCAATAGCAAAGGCAAAGGTTTCCCTTGCTCGAAAGCCAGTCATATCCGACTCTAGGGTTCAGTGCTCATCTCTGTTTCAAAGCCGAAGAGCCAGAGCTGTCTGCTTCTGCAGACGTTTCTGTGGTACCCAAAACTCCTTTAACACATTACAACCCCACCACATATGCTCATACGTCCCCAATGTATTCTTACATCTCCAACATGTTTTTGTTTTTGTACTATCCATCTGGTGCAACCGTACTGCCCCATAATAATTTATAATTACGGTATGTTCTTTGACTCTAACAGACAAGGTTCTCATAATTCTTCACTTCTATTTATTTTTCCAACTTGATTGCATAATTTTAATATTTAAATCTTGTTTCCAAATTGTTCTTAAAACCTCCTGTGGGCTTTCCTCTTGATGGTTTTGGGGGACTTCAATTTGCCTTCGCTGGGGTCTGGTTCCGAGGTGGCACAGGAGTTCATGGCTTCCATGGCAGCTATGGACCTGGCTCAGGTAATTCAGGGCCCAACCAGGGGCAGTGGCCACACGCCAGATTTAGTCTTTTTGTCGGGGCGGTGGCAGAGTGATCTGAGTTTACAGAAGCTAGACATAACACCTGTGCCATGGTCAGATCACTATCTGGTGGCTCTAGACTTTCTGGGGGCGACACTTTATCGTAAGGAGGCAGGGTCGATTAAAATGGCCCGCCCCCGGCAACTGATGGATCCGGATGGATTCCAGAGGGAACTGGGAGAATTTCCTCTGGATCGGCGACACGATTCACCTGAGGCACTTGTTGACCTGTGGTACGGGTCGACGACATCTGCCTTGGATGTAATCGCTCCACTACGGCCTCTCAGAGCCCACGGAGCTAGGTCATCCCTGTGGTTCACTGAAGAACTATGGGAGCTCAAATGGGCAAAGAGCGCCGCTGGGTGAAGACCCAGAGTGATTCCGATTGGACACTAGCTAGAGCCGCTATTAGGGCCTACCTAGTGGCGATGGGGGTGGTGAGGAGGCAGTACTTCACCTCCCTTATTGCCTCCGCTGATAATCGCCCAGCCACCCTGTTTCAGGTGACCAGGTCCCTCCTGGGCAGGGTGGGGCCTGTGCCTGGTTGGCGGGATCGGTTGAGGACTTTGCTGACCATTTGGTGGAGAAAATCGATCGGATTCACTCGGGGTTCAAACTTGGTGTGGATGGGGAGGGTCCAGGGGGAGCCAGTGTGCAGTCTTGCGGTGTTACCTGGGATCGGTTTGATCCAGTTGCCCCAGATGAAGTGGACAGGCTCCTTGCGGCGGTCCGTGCCACTAATTGTCCATTGGATCCCTGTCCCGCCTGGCTGGTAAAAGCCTCTAAGACGGTGACAGGTGGTTGGGTCGGGGCTATAATTAATGCGTCTTTTCGAGAGGGGATGTTTCCTGCACTGCTGAAACATGCTCTTGTGCGCCCCCTCCTGAAGAAGCCATCCCTTGATCCAGCAATCCTAACCAACTACAGACCTGTCTCCAACCTTCCTTTTTTGGGGAAGGTTCTGGAGAAGGCAGTAGCACGTCAGCTGCAGGGGGTACTGGATGAAGCGGAATATCTGGACCCGTTCCAGTCAGGATTCAGACCTGGATATGGTACTGAGACTGCATTGGTCGCGCTGATGGATGATCTCTGGCGAGAGCGGGATGGCGGTCATCCATCCGTCCTTGCTCTTCTTGACCTCTCAGCGGCCTTCGATACCGTTGACCACGGTATCCTTCTGGAACAGCTCCGAGGATTGGGGATCCAGGGCACGGTGTGGTCCTGGTTTTCCTCATTTCTGAGGGGCCGGACCCAGTCGGTGTGGTTGGAGAGTGAGAGGTCGAGTCCTAGGCCCCTAAAATATGGGGTGCCTCAGGGCTCGGTACTCTCTCCTCTCCTATTTAACATCTACATGAAGCCGCTGGGTGAGATCATCTGTTCCCACGGGGTGCGGTACCACCAGTACGCGGATGACACACAGTTGTACATCTCGGCCCGTGGGGACCCCAGTGATGCAGTCAAAGTCCTTTCTAGCTGTCTGGAGGCTGTTGGGGTCTGGATGGGGGCAAATGGGCTACAGCTGAATCCTAGCAAGACTGAGTGGCTATGGATAGGGGGTCCTGCGTTATCCCGGGAGCTACCATCTTTGGTTTTGGATGGGGCTGTTTTGCCCCAGACCAACCCAGTGCGCAACCTGGGGGTCCTCCTGGATTTGCGGCTGCTGCTAGAAGAACAGGTGGCAGCTGTGGCCAGGAGGGCCTTCGCCCAACTTTGGGTGATTCGCCAGTTGCGCCCGCTCCTGGACCGGGACTCTTTGCTCATGGTCACTCATGCTCTGGTAACCTCCAGACTAGACTACTGTAATGCGGTCTACATGGGGCTGCCCTTGATGACCATTCGGAGGCTGCAGCTGGTCCAGAATGCTGCGGCCCGGGTGGTGATGGGGTGTGGACGTTATGCCCATGCCTCACCACTGCTTCAGGGGCTTCACTGGTTACCAGTTTGTCTCTGGGTGCAATTCAAGGTGCTGGTTTTGACCTTTAAAGCCCTACATGGTAGTGGGCCAGGGTATCTTAGAGACCGCATCGCCCTAAGGACATCTGTCCGTCCAACCAGAGCGGACCGGAGGGGCTCTCTAATTGTGCCATCAGCTAGGGGGGCTCGCCTCTCTGGCACAAGGAGGAGGGCCTTCTCTATGTCCGCACCGGCCCTTTGGAACCTCCTGCCTGTGGAACTGTGTCTCCAGATGGGGTTGTTGCCCTTTAGGAAGGAACTAAAGACCTGGCTGGCGGGCCAAGTTTGGGGTGCGGGTGGGGATGGGGATACCATTGGGTGGTTGGTATAGAGAAGTTTGCCTTCCCCCAAGGTCCCTTCGGTACTTGCACACCTTTTAGGGGTGGGTTTTTTAACTTTTAACTTTGTTTTATCATGTGTCTTTTTATGTATTTACTGTCCGCTATGTAAACCGCCCTGAGTTGGGTTGTACCTGAGTGGGCGGTATATAAGCGTGAAAAATAAATAAATAAATAAATAAATTTAACATCTTACTGTATACAGTAAAACCCTGACTTACATATGCCTCGAGAGACATAAAATTTGACTTACATAATGATGTTGTGCTAAAACCATGTCCCGATTTACACGATTTCCTATGGGTTTGCTTCGAGTTACATAAAGATTCTTTTTCCTATGGGTTTGCTTCGAGTTATGTAAAACTTCATTTCCCTATGGATTTGCTTTGATTTACATTTAAAAAATCCTATGGGTTTGCTTCGTTATGTAAAAAATAATTTTTCCTATGGGTTTGTTTCGAGTTACATAAAAAACCGATTTAAGCAAAAGCCTACGGAATGGACTATTTTTTCGTAAGTAGTGGCTTTACTGTATATCTTACTAACCAAGCCCTTAACTCCTATTTGACCCAATCTTATACTATACACCATTTCTTCAAATTCTGCCCTACCCCTTTCTAAACTGGATTCTTCTAAATATTTTTTATTCCACCTGTTTACTAACACAGTTTGAAACCACTGTGGCTTGCTTTTGCTTGTCAAATTATCTAGTCTGGGGATGGGTTGTGTATTTCATTATGTGAAGCAAAACGTGATCTTTCTGGTTTATTTTTCCATTTTTAGTTCTAGAGGGTACCTGCTGTGCTGCCTTGCTCTTTTTCCAGCTTTCTATGGTGATGTGCGTGTGACAGAGCCTTTTCATTTTTCTTTTGCACTGTACTTTTTAGTACCAGCTATAACTGCACAAGGCACAGAAGCCTACCAGCTCTGCCTTCCAGCTCTTATGTACATAGCACAATAAAGTGTGGATCCCTGACTGTTGGGACAACTGGTGACAAGAGATCAAGAAAACTGGTTCTTCTCAGATGTCAGCATCGTGCGCCAGAGACACACCAACACAGGGGCATCTTTCAGCCTTTTTTCCACTGCAGAGAAGCTGCGTTGTTATTCTGGCTGCATCATTTGGCTTGTTACTGAGCACATGCTTTGCAGATTATCCTGTTTGTACAGCCAATTGAACATGTGCTCCATTAAAAATTAAAGCATCATGTTTTGAGGACAGAGCAGGAGACATCAGTTGCCATTGCGCAGCAGACATGGAAGGGCCCTAGAGCCCATTATCATAGGTTACAGTGAAAGTCTGTGCCAACACCATTAAATAATGCAGTTCACGCAGATGGCTGCTACTACATCTACTCACAGATGTGGCCTGCGGTCACAGAGGTGGCTGTATCACAGGAATTGTTGGGAATAGTCAATTTTGATGTTGACAGTAGCAGTCGCCATGAGGGGAGAGAGTTTTTGCCAGGCATACTAGCCAAAAATAAAAAGAAGAAACAAATGTCTGCAAAATGCAGAAGAATTGCACCACAGAATCTTGCCAAATGATGGAAGAGAAGTGAATTGGAATTGGAAACCAAACATAGCAGGAATGCATAATTTGTGTTAAACAAAGCAATTTTCTGTGTTTTTATTTTACAAAAGTGTTGCAGTTATTTTTTTTTGAGGGTTGGAAGAGAAATTTTTATTAACTGGATTCTTGAAATGTATATAATTCAGGGAACTATTAATAAGAGCATGTACAGTGGTACCTCGGTTGATGTAATTTAATGTGTTCTCCTGGACATTTCTTACAGCAATAATTACTTTAACCAAAATTCTCATAGAAATGCATCAAATGCAGTTTCCCATAGGAATACAGTAGAACCCCGCATAATGAAAAAACTCTGTTCCATGGAGCTCTTTGCTATGCGTTTTTTGTTTGTTATGGGAAGCTAATGGGAGATGCCCCAGATAACGAACAAAAAATGTTCACTATCCGGGGTTCCCATTGACTGGGTATACCCTGGTTAGGAGCCATTCAACACTTATGTGATCCTTTTTCTGGGGGAAATTTACCCTCCCCCTATGTAATCCAACTGTAATTTTTGCTTTGACCCCCTCCCACCTTAAAAATTACATGATCTGAACCAAAAAGTATTTTGCACCACCAACCAGTGGTAGTGCTGCAGGGGAAATGGGCAGGCAGGCCAATGGCACTGAAGCAGGAAGCGATGCTCTAGCCTAGCCTCTTGCTCTCCCTGCAACTAGTAAGCATGGCTTTCCCCCTCCATTTTCACCGCATGGAGCAAGGCACAAAGGTAAATAAAACCCTTTCTTTTTATGCACAGGTTTGGTTTCCCACTGTCAGTTAGAAACAGCTCCAAATGGATTATATAATTTTGACCTGACCCCCCAACCCCACGTAATTTTTCTGTAATTCGGATGGCAGACCCCTCCCCCTTTGAGGATCACATAATTGTTGAATGACCTCTTACAAAAAAAACCATAACAAAAGATTTTTTTTCATTATATGGGGCATCGTGGTTGCATAACGAACACTTCGTTATGCGAATTTTTCTCTATGCGATGAGTTCATTATGCAAGTTACCACTGTACATTGAAAATGAAAATACATTAACCAAAACACGGTTTCCCATCAGAATGCATTGAAAACCAATTAATCCGTTCGGGGGGGGGGGGAAATTCTGTAAACCGAGCCATTATTTTCTATGTACTTCCTTTTGTTATGTGATTTTTATGTTAAATGAGCCATTTGTTAACTGAGGTGAGGTTCCACTGTATGCTTCTTTTGGTTACCTATCATCTGAAGGAAACTCAAAGTATACAACCTGTGTTACCAACAAAGACTGACCAGGTCTAAATGGGTTTTAGGTTCTGTTTAGGAACTAAGAGACAAAATAAGTATTCAATAGTTAAGCAGTAAAGTTTTATTCCAGACAATTTCTAAGCTAAACATAACATCTTAGAAAAAGAGAGAGCAAAATAATACAAAGAGCAGAAATACAAAGAGACGTGCATATTTACCAATCCTGGATTGGGTTCCCTCTGTCCCTTCTCCTCATGCTACCTGGAAGCTTAGGCTAGGTAACAAGGGACAGCCTTCTTGTCAACAAGAAAGCACAAAAAAACTGCTGCTCAACAGCCTGCTCAACAAGCACTAAATACTTACACACACACTTGTATGATTGTAATCATTTCTAGAGATGTCTACTTCTGTTTCATTGACTGTGTGGACCACGACAAAATGTGGCAAGTAATTAAAGAGATGGGAAGACCAGAACACTTTATATGCCTCATAAAAAATCTGTACATGATTCAAGAAGCAACTGTTAGGGCAGGATACGGAATGACTGAGTAGTTTGGAAAAGGAAAACGAGTAAGATAAGGCTGCATTTTATCACCCTGCTTATTCAACTTATACACAGAGCACATAATGCGCAATGCAGGGATGGAGGAATCATAATATGGGATCAAAATTGCTGGGAGAAACATCAACAATTTGAGATAGGTAGATGATACCCCCCTAATGGCAGAAAGTGAGGAAGACCTAAAGAAGCTCCTGATTAGGATGAAAGAAGAGAGTGCAAAAGCTGGCTTGAGACTCAACATCAAGGAAACCAAGATATTGTAATGGCAACAGGCCCTATCAGTCCCTGGAAAATAGATGGGGAAGAAGTAGAAGCAGTGACAGATTTTACTTTCTTAGAATCAAAGATCACTGCAGATGGGGATTGCAGTCATGAAATAAACAGGTGACTGATTCTTGGGAGACAAGCTATGAGAAACCTCAGGAATATAGTGAAAAATAGAGACATCACCTTGAAAACAAAAATTTGCATAGTCAAAGCAATGGTATTCCCAGTCGTAATGTATGGTTGTGAGAGCTGGACCATTAGGAAAGCTGAGCGCAGAAGAATAGACACCTTTGAAATGTGGTGTTGGAGGAGAGTCTTGAGAGTCCCCTGGACAGTGTGGAGAACAAATAGGTCGGTCTTAGAAGTAATCAACCCTGACTGCTCCTTGGAAGGTCAAATAGTAAAGATGAAGCTGAAGTACTTTGGACATCAAATGAGAAGGGAGGATTCACTTGAGAAAGACATGAGCATACCATGATCTTAACTCAATTTTTTTTTAAAAAGTTTGGAACACAACAACCTCACTTACCTTGAAAAGTCCTGTTAGAATTGCTATACTGTACGTCATTTTCGACTTAACAGCATATAACAACAACCATCTTAATGGAGATGTGAAGAAATACAGCTGGATTACTTATTCTCAATGAGACTTTATGATAGTTTTTCGAGAATTTATTAACCCCTCTGTGACTTCCCACAAAGCAAAAGCAAAGCAATCACACTTATATACTGCCCCAAAGCGCTTAGTGCACTCTCTGGGCGGCTCACAAGTTAATTAGCATTTTGCCCCCAACATGCTGGGTACTCATTTCCCACCTGTTCAACTCTGTGAAAACTTTGTGAAAGGAAACCCACACCATACAGCAAAGCAAATGATCAAAATGAAACAAACAACTCACCAGATGCTTCTAATTGTAAAAACAGCTGTTGCAATTTAGGTACACATTTCTCCAAAATCATATCTTCAACTCTGTTGACTGATAGAAAATATCTCAACATCTCACAGATATGGGGACAATCCAAAGCCATTTCTCATTCTCATATGTAAGAATGAAATAAATGAGAATTTATCTCCTTATTGAAGTAGGTGACTTACAGATGGGAATGCATCCCTGAAAGTCTTGGCAGGTTGCTAGGGTTGGTAAAACAGAATGGAGGAGAGACAAGAACAAGTGGAAAGGAATAATGGTGGTGGCCCAACTCCCCAAGTCCTGGTTCCAGATTTAATTCTAGAAAACATTTGTATTGAGCCAGAAACATGGAGGAAGCCTGGGTCAAGTGTACCCACAGAACAGTAGCAGAGCAGAACTGAAGAAATCCATTCGTCCCAATTGCTCATTGCTAGCAAAGATGCATAGGACAACTGAGCCAGGATTATTTAAAATGTGTTGCATCTTAAAGCTCAGCATCTTAACCACTAAACCACCTGGGGAGCTGCAACACAACTATGTGCTTCCATTGGAAAAATGATATGTAACAAAATTAAAATGCAAAACCTGTTTCTCTTTTAAACATGTAGCGAGAGCAGAGTAGTAAGATGAACAACTCCGGCAACAAAACCAGAGAGTTTCCCTTCTGAAGGAAAGAGGAGGGAGGGTGGGAAAATGTATTTAAGCAAGTATGCATCAATTGGGAGGATCCACTTAAAGCCTTCCTGATGCAGTGCCTGCCCTCTCTGCCTTGCAACGTCCTCCTGACGCAGTGGCTTCTGTCTTCTACTGTCGGTTCTAATAAAGTGTGTTGGTCAGCTGAAAATCCCTGGGAACCTTGTGCTGTGTTTTGTGAATTACATGCGCCTGAGGCACCTCATGCATGATTTAATGTGCTTTGTAAATGTCAATAGGTGGGGAAAGCTCTCGGCTGCTCACAGGCTTTCTCAAATCCTCACAGGAGGGCATGTCGATTATGTGGAAACCATCATGGATTCCCTCCTCCTCCCCCAAGGCCTGTCCGGTTTAACACCTGCCTATCTAAAAGGGGGGATGTGTACATGTCTGAAATATGTGCTAAGTTGTTGCTCGGAGCAAAATATTGGCAGGTTTCAAAGTTGTACTCAATGAGATGTTTTATTCAGAATAGCTAGGCTTCTGTGAAGTCCCAGATGATAACTCTCTGGGCCCACCTTGTAAACATTTAACGTTCTTCAGTTTTTTGAATTACATGTTTCTCCTTTAAATCTGTTAAATAAGTCCTCCTTTCTTCTCCCTCCCTTTAGCCTCACTCCTATAAAGTTATTTGTAAGTAGAAAATAAAAATAACTTTGCAAAGGAGAGTTTTGATCTGCTAGCAGAAACCTGGATTGCCAGTCTACTGCTATTCTTCTTCTGCCATATCCGAATCTGAATATAGGCAATCCTCATGGTGATTAGCCATGAAAACTGTCCTGATAATATAATGCGGTGGCCTTCCATTTGCCTTCTGCATTGCAGTGTGACACCCATGCCACTGATCCAGTTCCACGAGTCACTTTCTGGTCCTGAGCCCTTTTGCCACACATAGTCCTCATCAGCCCTACACCAGGATGGATGAAGCTGCTGCCCTCCATCCAGATGGATTCAAGTGGGATTTAATCCACTTAGGGACCATCACCCTTCCCTGTGGACTTTGCCAACCAAGGCTGTCAGTCCTCAGGGTGGTCAGGTTAGGTAACCACCACCTGACGCTCGGTGTTGAGTCATTGGCAGTTTGGCCTACTCTTTTACCATAACAGGATAACCTAGCCTACTGCTATTAGTCCCCACCCTACAATGAAATTAACATTTTCCCATGAAGGACAACCTCAAACTCTGTTATAACTAAGAAGCTTTCAAAGGAGTAACATTATGCATCTTACTTGATGGTGTTGATTATCCTTATTGTCCCTTCCAGCACTACAGTTCTATGTATATTTATTAATCATTGTGCGCCATCAAGTCAATTCTGATATATGACAACCTTTTCTAAAGCATTTTCTAGTTAGAGAGTACTTAGAAGTAGCTTACCATTGCCTTATTTTCAGGTGTGCCCTGGGACTGTGTAACTTGTCCAAAGCCATCTACTTTCTCCTGAGGCACAATGGGGACTCGAACTCCCAATCTCTTCCACAGCTAGATAACTAAACTACTGAGTTATCATGCCAGGTTTCTATAGAAACAATAGGATAGGTTGTCCTAAAAGAAATGGGGGAGGGGGGGATGTGCTCTCCAGAAATGGGTGTGTGTTTCCCCACAGAAATAGCTGTGTGCAAATACCATCTGCTTTGATTTGGTTCAAATATTTGTCTTAAGAATCACAACCAATTTGTTTCAAGCTGATTTGTAGCCAAATGTTTTCAAAGCATTTGAAATATAAAACTGTGAAGTTAGGCGGATCTGGCCCATAGGCCATAGTTTGGGCACCCCTGCTTTTGAGAGACCCCTGGACTGCAAGAGGATCAAATCAGTACATCCTGAAGGAAATAAACCCTGACTGCTTCTTGGAACGACAAATACTGAAGCTGAAACTCAAGAACTTTGGCCACCAAATGAGAAGAGAGGACTCACTGGAGAAGGCCTTGATGCTGGGGAAGATCAAAGGCAAAAAGAGAAGGGGTAGGCAGAGAATGAGATGGTTGGACAGCGTCATTGACACAGTGGCCATATATGTGGGCAGACTATGGAAGATGGCAGATAACAGAGGAGCCTGGCGTGTGGTGGTCCATGAGGTCGCAAAGGGTTGGACTCAACTGTGTGAATTGAACAACAACGATATTCGAAATGTAGTCTCCAAATCCCCTGAAACTAGATAAAGTGGAACAAGTTCAGAGGAAGGCAGAAACTATGATCAGGGGACTAGAAAACAAGTCCTGTAAGAAAAGACTGGGCTGGAAACGTTTAGCCTTGATAAAACAAGTCTGAAGGGAAAGTTCAATAGTACTCGTCAAATACATGAAAGATTGTTATACAGAAGAAGGGCAGGATATGTTCTCAATCATTCAAGAGTGATCAGTAAAGGAAGCTAGATTTCTGTTGAATATAAGGAAAAAATTCCTATTATAGCAGTACATCAATGGAACCAATTATTGTACTTCAAGAGGTACTTGAGAACTCCAATACTGAATTAATTCAAGAAAAGTCAGACATCTATTTGTCAGATGTACTTTGCTTTAGATTCCTGTACTGAGCAGGGGGTTGAATGTAGTGGCCTTATACACCCATGCAGTGGCTCAAGTGGTTAAGTCGCTGGCTGGGAGGCCGAAGGTCAGCAGTTCAAAACCCGAGTACTGCAGGACACAATGAGTGCCTGCAGGGCTAGCATCAGAAATTTCCATGCCCGGTATGCGCTCCCCTCCATTTTGGCCATGCCCCTAGGGTTTCCTGCGCATGCGTCATTTGTTTGCCCATGCGCAGATCAGTGGTTTCCCGGTGGCGCTGGGCCCCAGTCATCTCCAGGCCCGGGACGGGAGTCCTGATGGTCCCCCCCTGATGCACCTGTCTCTGTCCCAGCTCCTGCCAACCTAGCAGTTCGAAAGCAAAAAATTGCAAATTGATAAATAGGGACCAGGCCCGTGCTGGTATATCGGGCAACCGGGATTTGTTTCACCCTGCTCTCGCCTCTGGTGCCCAGGGGTGCCAATAACAATGTATGGGATCCCCCCCACCCCCTCCCCTTAAAATAGGTGCCCACACCACTGCCTGTCCAGCACCTGCCCATGGTGCCCTGCACACCCCTGATAGGGACCACTTCGGTGGGAAGGTAAACAGCATTCCAGGCACTTCGGTGTCTAGGCATGCCTGCCACATGTCCACGGATAACGTCTGCAAACACAGACAGCGCAGGCTCTTCGGCTATAAATAGAACTGAGCACTGAACCCTAGAATTGAATACAACTGGCTTTTGGGCAGTGGTGACCTTTACCTTTACCTCTGGACAATTCTCCCAGAAATTTCATGCATATGTTAAACAAAACAGAAGCCTGAGCGACTCTATAGGCAAACAGCCAGGGCATCTAAGACAAGTCTTTCCATAACCTTCTGAGTTGTCCTCTCAAAGAAAGACTAGGAAAGGTAAAGGTATCCCTTGCTCGAAAGCCAGCCGTATCCGTTTCAAACAAAGCCGAAGAGCCAGAGTTGTCTGCTTTTGCAGACGTTTCCGTGGTCATGTGGCAGGAGGAGGAGGAGGAGCACGCGGAATGCTGTTTACCTTCCCACCAAAGTAGTCCCTATTTATCTACTTGGCAATTTCTTGCTTTCAAACTGCTAGGTTGGCAGTCTCTAGAGCTACTATAAAACTTCCAAGTCCCACCCAAGCAAGATGGCCCATAAGTATATCTTGGTTGATGTTATTGAAAGCCATTGTTATTGGAAGCTGAAGAAGGAAGAGAAAAGGCATGTGGATTGAACTATTATTTCTTAAAGCATATTCAGAGTCATAATAAAGCATTAAGCTGAAAATATTGTTGAGACAGCTTTTATTATGCTTGTGTCAGGGCTCATTACAACTTGAATAAAAGTGACTGAGCAAAAAGGGACATAATAATATTTGCACTGAAATTCTATTATGACGGGAAAGGCTACAGCACTCCAATGATGTTGTCAAGATTCAGGGACTAAATCTCAATGAGAATCACTTTTATTACTTTGCTGAAGAAAACCATGCATTTATGGCTTGACGACCATACCTGTCAAGTATCCCGGATTAGCCGGGATTTCCCTTTTTTTGCGCCGATTTTCGACATTTCCCGCCCGGAGCTGCTGCTACCCCATAATTTGGCAGCGGGGGGAAAATGAGTTACTGTGCATCCCTTCTGCGCAGCTCACTTCTACACATGCGTAGGAGGCTTTTATGCATGCGTAAAAGCTTTCTACGCATGCATACAATGGACCTGCGCAGAAACGTTCTGCGCAGGTCCCGTAATCTCCAGAGCTGCGCTTGACAGGTATATTGATGACACTTTTGAGAATTGATCTGGAAACTGTGTTCATAAGATGAACGTGTGCATGTGTGTGTATTTAGGGAAAACTCAACTCCTGTTTCTCTCACTGTTGTGTATTCAGGTTAATTATTGCTGCATCATGGACGCCATGTTCCTGTTATAATTATTCAGCATGTTTCCTATAAGGCCAGGCCCTGGTTTTATTATACTCGACGCCTGATTGGTTGTCAGTGCTCCTGCTTCCTAGAAGCCAGGGTAAAAGTATCCCTCTTTGCACCTGCTGCAGAGACTATATATAAGCAAGTGGCTCTGCTCTTGCTTTAAGCCTTAAGACCTGAGGAGCTAGACTGGGGCTGGACCAGATCTATACTTCCCTCTCCATACAGGTAGCCAGGAACATGCTCCCCTGCATCCATTATGCTATGCTCCTATGCTAGCTAGTATATTGCCCCGCTACGGCAAGAGTCAGGAGTGACTGATTCCATGGGACTGTATAGCCATCTCTGTGTCTGGAATACCTTGTAAGCTCATCTTGAATATTCTGTTAATTAAAGCTTTGTTGCTGTTTGGTTCATTTGGACTATTGCTTGCAAGCACCGGACATAACACTCACGGACAAAAAAAAGGCAAAACTCTCCTTAGTAAAGGTAAAAGGTTTCCCTTGCTTGAAAGCCAGTCGTATCTGACTCTAGGGTTCGGTGCTCATCTCTGTTTCAAAGCCGAAGAGCCAGAAACAAAACAACTGGATATTGTTAATTCTCTTTCTCTGGTTATCTGAATCTAGGGATTGAGAATAATTTTATTGGATCTGACTATCTCAAAGTAGCCTTTTTGTACATTTACGCGAGAGGAAAACCAACTGATCTCAAGAATTCACACATTTGTGGGCTTAGGAGTTTTTTTGTGTGTAAAGTGTGCATAAAACAATATTTATGCTTTAAAATATACTAAAAAAACAAACACATTATAGTCATAAGAACATAAGAACAGCCTTGCTGGAACAGGCCACAGGAGCCCATCCAGTCCAGCATTCTGTCTCACTCAGTGGCTCACCATTTGCTTCAGGGTATTCCCAAGGAGATGCCGTCATCTGTTTAGGATTCCCTGGAAATGATATTGAGAGATATCCTGCCTATCTCTCCAACCCGGAGGTTGTCCTTAAGTATCCATAATTGTAACCATTGATCCCCTTGTCCTCCATGAACTTGTCTAATCCTTTCTTAAAGCTGTCAAGACTGACAGCTGTCACCACTTCTTCTGGCAGGGAGTTCTATAGACCAGTAATCCTCTGGGTGAAAAGTCAATGAGGTAAAATGTATAAAATAGATTAAAGGTAAAGGTAAAAGTTTCCCTTGCTCAAAATCTGATCGTATCCGACTCTAGGATTCAGTACTCATCTCTG
The DNA here is from genome assembly GCA_035047305.1 of Bradypodion pumilum. Classification (NCBI taxonomy): domain Eukaryota; kingdom Metazoa; phylum Chordata; class Lepidosauria; order Squamata; family Chamaeleonidae; genus Bradypodion; species Bradypodion pumilum. The sequence continues at coordinate 6,500,479 of JAWDJD010000017.1, read as the reverse complement.
GTTCAAAGCCGAAGAGCCAGCATTGTCTGCATCTGCAGACGTTTCCGTGGTCATGTGGAAGTCATGACCAGACACCAGAGTGCATGGAACACTGTTTACCTTCCCACCGAAGTGGTCCCTATTTATCTACTTGCATTTCTTGCTTTCAAACTGCTAGGTTGGCAGGAGCTGGGCCAAAGACGGGAGCTAATTCCATCCTGCAGTACTCAGGAATCGAACTGCTGACCTCCCACCTTCCAGTTGGCATCTTAGCCCCTTGAGCCACTGTTGATTCCGGACAAAGAAATCTAACCAGCAGGATTGGGTTAACAACAGTAATCTTTATTCAGCTCATGATCCGGACTGGGGAATATGTACACAGTGGCCTGCTTATATACAGTGGAATTGGCCGTTACAAGAAGAAGATACATGTCGGCGGGCTTCCGGAGAAGCGGGATCATTCAATACAGCGAATCAGTGATCTAGGCTGTTTTTTTGAAATACGCGCCTTTGGAAAATGGTGCGCAGCTTCGCCTTAGACTTCCAGCGAAGCTGACACACAAATAATATAATGCTTTGACCCAATAGCCACTTTATTCCTATGCTTGAGAAAACCATGCATTTATGGTTTGACAGACACTTTTGAGAATTGATCTGGAAACCATGTTCATAAGACGAGTGTGTGCATGTGTGTGTATTTAGGGAAAACTGCACTCCTATCTCTCTCTCACACACACAGAAATGCAAAACCCTCCTTGCCACTGCTTAAATGAATAGAGTGTGTGCAAGAATTGTTCTTGGGGCTCGCATGTCCAGTGCACCAGCCTTTTTTTTTTCCTCTTGCGGGAGATGAATATTTTAGATATCCCATTTTGTTCAGGCCTCCCAAACATCTTCAGAATAAAAAGGAGAGGTTAAAAGAGAGGCTCCAGCAGCCGACTCGCTTCAGAGAGACTAGATCATTTCATGAAGGGAAATCAATTAAAAAGGTCGACTGTGAAACATTTATCCATTTAGCTCAGCTGCTATTGAATTTTCATGATGGACTTTGACTCTTCGGAGAGCACCCGAGTTAATGGCAATTGTTCTCTTCTCTTCAAAATTTATTATCTGGTTTATTCTATGGGAAAACACTCCATCAAACCAGAGAGAGGCCTCAAGTCTTTTGATGGGTTTGTCTGTGTGGGGTTGGAAACAGGGAGGTTTGTCGCAGATGTCCAGCCTTTGAAAGATAATTAAACAAGTATCTCATTACTGAACGCCTCAGTGGTCCCTGGAGGTGGTCTTAGAGGCAGACGGTTTAATGAGCTGGGAATCACAAATGTTGCCAAAGTTTACCTCTGGCCAATCTTTCTGGACAAGTCCCCTATTTAGGCCCATTCAAGCAAGAGGGGGAAAGCACCCCATGGCTTCCTCCCTTTCAGCTCCAAAGGACAGGGATAATGTGGGTTTATTTTTTTCTTTCCTCCCCCCTTGCGCCATGCATCCAGAGGAATTATGTGTGCTAATTTGATTAGGGGGAGATTTGATTAACTGGAAAATGAGGGCTTTGCAAAGACTTTCACACGCTTAATTTATCTCTCTGCAAAGGAGATGCAACATTGTGTCAGGAAAATTCTCAAAGGCATATGGGAACCCTATTCAGGAGAAAAGGCAGGGCTTTCGAGCTTGACAATATCGGGGATGGCCATGGTTGACGTTGGGATAATCGGTTCAGCACATTTGCTTTGGGTGCAGAATACAAATTGCATTGGACACTGCCAGTTAACTGGTTTGAAGAATAATGCGATTATTAGGGAACTTCACGGAGCAAAGTGTGTTTTCCCACTCGGTCTATGTGCATAACTAGTTTCAGCAAAGATATCCTGGAGGAGCGAAAGGGGTTCTCTTTCTATGTGTGCATCTTTCCATAGACTGCATTTATGACATGTTATGGCTTTCTGTGCGCTCATGACCACGAAAACATCTGCAGAAGCAGACAGCACTGGCCCTTTGGCTTTGAAACAGAGATGAGCACTGACCTCTAGAGTCGGATATGACTGGCTTCGAGCAAGGGAAACCTTTACCTTTACTATGGCTTGCAAACCCCATGATCTAATTTTCTTTTCAAACAGTTTTTTAAAAAAGATATTGGATAGTATGTTATTCAGTCGCATAGTAAATTCTGACCCTTTGTGCCCCCGTGGACCATTGCCCACCAGTCATCTCTGTCCTCAACCTCTCCTCAACCTGCCCAGCTCTGTGTCCATTGCGTCTACAATACCATCTAGTTGTGCTTCATATGTGCCATGGATGATGGCTCTGAGATCACAGTGTGTAGGGTCAACCGTGTAGGGTCAGCCTGTCAACCGCGGCTCCGGCCAATCCGGGACCTGCGCAGAACAGTTCTGCACAGGTCGCCTTCTACGCATGCGTAGAAGGGTTTTACACTTGCGTAGCCCCCTTCTAAAAGGGTTCTACGCAAGTGTAGAGCTCTCACACCCATAAAATGGAATACCATTGCTTTGACTATGCAAATTTTTGTTTGCAAGGTGATGTCTCTAGTTTTCACTATGTTCCCCAGGTTTCTCATCGCTTGTCTCCTAAGAATCAGTCACCTTTTTATTTCATGACTGCAATCTCCATCTGCAGTGATCTTTGATCTGTCACTGCTTCTACTTCTTCCCCATCTATTTTCCAGGGACTGACAGGGCTTGTTGCCATTATCTTGGTTTTCTTGATGTCCAGTCTCAAGCCAGCTTTTGTACTCTCTTCTTCCAACCTAAGCAGGAGCTTCTTCAGGTTTTCCTCACTTTGTACCATTAGGGTAGTATCCCAAATTGTGATTCATTCATCCCTGCATTGTGCATTATATAAGTTGAATAAGCAGGGTGACAAAATGCAGCCTTTTCCTACTCCAAACCACTCCGTCATTCTGTATGCTGTCCTAACTGTTGCTTCTTGACTCATGTACAGATTTCTCCTGAGGCATATAAGGTGTTCTGGTATATAAGAATGCTGAAATGGACACACATTCATTTTTCCCCAGTTGCATATATCCTCCTTCCCTCCTGCCTCTGCTCTGCCTGTGCCTCCTTATTTACTTTTGTAGTCAGAGAGACCCTATACTGTAGATTTCATTGAAATGTAAGTCTGGCCCATATGTGGGTAGAAATGCAAAGAAGTGCTTTAGAAAGAAAAAAAAGATTAAGATACTATATTTGTTTCCCTACATTAAGTGTCAAAACTGAGTCTGCAACATTTAGGCTGTAACTCTTATTGTGCTCACTTACTTGGGAGTATACCACATTGAAAGTCCGAGTTATAAATAGATGTGCATAGGATTGAACTATTAGTCTGTGTAATGGTTTTCAATCTGCAGTTTCCTGAGTTTGAAGGTGTTATGCTCATCCTCCGGTTCTGCAACATTTTAGAATAATTCACTACATTGATCAAACAAAAAGTGCCTCTGATTATGTGTTAACAAGCCTTAAAACTCTTTAATGTAGGCACTGGTAAGTAACACAGAATTGCAATACGTAGGCCTCTCCGCTTTTTTAGCCGTTCTTTTAACTGCAATTTTTAAATAACTGATGAGGGGTAATTTTAGTGTCTATTATTATTTTTATGTTTTAATGCTCCGGTGTCTAGTCATGCCTGCCACCTTACCACGGAAACATCTGCAGAAGCAGACAATGCTGGCTCTTCGGCTTTGTAACAGAGATGAGCACTGAACCCTAGAGTCAGATACGACTGGCTTTCGAGCAAGGGAAACCTTTACCCTTACCTAATGTTTTAAGACTGGAATACTTTATATTACTGTTGTAATGCTACCCAGAGTTGTTTGTTTGTTCGTTCGAATTGGGCGGCAATGTATAAATTTGAATAATAAATAAATAAATTTACAAATTGATGTGGATCTGGGTCAAAATCAGATTGCTTTGGCTCATATTGGGATCCATTTTGAGGTTTTGAATTGGCTTCTGTAAATGGGACCCCTGTGCCACCCTACTCTCTAGTACAGCATTGTATCTCCAAGGCAAGCATGAGAGTGCCTCTTGCTCACCTTCCCTATCAACTGGTATTGAAAATCCTACACTAGTTCTTCCCATAGTATTGAGAGTATTTAGAAAGCAGGATTGAGGTCAGAGTGTGTGGCATGTTACCTCTCTCGTCTTAGAAATTTAGCGCCCGGATGTCAGAGAACGCGTCAAGCTCATACCTGTCAACTGCGGCTCCGTCCAATCCGGGACCTGCGCAGAACGGTTCTGTGCAGGTCGCCTTCTATGCATGCGTAGAAGGGTTTTACGCTTGCGTAGCCCCCTTCAATGCATGCATAGCCTTCTACACATGTATAGAAGGGTTCTACACAAGCGTAGAAGAAGGGCTGCGCAGTACCTCCTTTCCCCTGCTGCCAAATTCCGGGGTTTCGGCAGCGCGGGGCGGGAAATGGCGCAAATCGGTGCCAAAAACCGGGAAATCCCGGCCAATCCGGGAAGGTTGACAGGTATGGTCAAGCTTGAAGAACATGACATGAATATTTCAAAGCCTCGGTTGCTACAACTGCAGACTTAATGTTATGGTTGCCAGTGCCTTTCAGAAAATGGGCAAGTGCATTAACATTAGATTTACAAAGCAGGGAGCTGAAGGGAGATTTAAATTCAGCAGCTTGGAAACTTGGGTATCAATTAAAGTTGCATTATTTTCATATGTCACTGCTATGACCCTGTTGAAACAGGAGAGCAGTATGGAATCAGGGTGCTTCCATGACCCTACACTATGCAAATCAACAAAGACCAAAAAGATTTGAAATAGCTTGCAGAATTTTGATGTGGAGAAGTACACAAAGCTTTCCCCATCAATTCTCTGCCAAGTCCTGTTCTTTCCACATCCTCTCAACATCTGGTATACCTTTGCTGATTTTAACTTTTTGAGAATTTATGTGAGAATTGGAATTTGAGCCCCTTTCTCCTTTTTCAGTTAGTGTCTAATCCGGACTGCTGTTTGCATTCAATAGGAAAATTTATATTATTTTAGCCCTGAGGATATTAAAAACTGAAAATAATAAAAACGAGAACAAAGCACACAAAAGGTCAAGATAAATGGGGTGATCTCTCCTCTTTGCCAACCACAGCTTGAATGTGGGCAGTGTAAATAAATGATATATGTTTATTAATTGATCAGTCGTTCGCCCTTATCAATAACATAACAGAAGAGTTAAATAGGGTGCAATAAAATACAATAAAAATACAATATGTACATACCTGAACTACTTTTAAAAGGAATGTAGACTGGAGAAGGTGCCTTAATACAAATAATGCATGCATATCCATAGTCAGATAAGTGAATCTCCCTTGCAGGATACCCCAATTTGATTAATATATTGGATTCTTTTAGCTGATGCCTTGATTATAAACTTGGCAGTTCTACATACATGTGCATGTTAGAACCCAGGAGGAGATAGGACAGTTTGTGATTAGAGTCTCAAAAAGTTGTTTTTTCCAACAGGGATGCAAGATATATAAATCTAATATCAGTGTATAACTGGCAATTGAATAAAATATGACATATATTTTCAATATTTGGAGAACCACATATGCACGTTCTTTTATGATATGGTAAGTGGGGAAAACACCCATGTTTATTTATGGTTCTACAGTAAGCCCTTCTTAAAGGATGAGGGAGGCACATCAATAAATATTTTTCAGGTTGAAACGTTATTTTGTTAGCTGCCAGCCACCTTAAAGAGCTATCTTTGGCCAGTAGTTCCAAGTCAGATTGCACACTGATATCTAAAACTCTCTGTTTAAAAATTTCCTTGGCCTGAGTGGCCACTGAGAGCAAATACTGAACTGAAAACCCATAATGAGAAATTAATTTGCAGAGTTGACTAACCCAGGATGTGGGCAGTGTGATACCTCACTGCGCACAGGCAGGGAAGGAGCCCTGCTGCAGCTCAAAAACAAGGAGGAGGGGCCCAGCTGCCTGCCAGCCACAACATTCGACTCTGGCAGTGAGGTATCACACTGCATGCAGGTGGGGGACGGAGCCCCATCATAGTTAAGCAACATGGAGGAGGGGCCCGGCCACCTGCCTATCTGTTGAACTGTATGCTCTCACTCCATTCACCGGGCAGATCCGGCAGAGCATATTGAGGGCAGAAGGCTGCCATAGGGGCTCACAGCACCACCCACCCCCGTGTCCCAATTCGGGACAGCCCGTGGTCTGGTACTTGTCTGCGGCCCGGTGGTTGGGGAACCCTGCTCCAGAGGAGTCCAAGTAGAATTCTTCTTTTTTTCTGTGTTGTTGAGAGTGATATGGTTGTAGATCTACGTATGGCAGATGTCGTAGTGACTGAGGAACAGCTTGTGAATTGTTATTCTGGTTCTTATGATTGTGGAAATATTCTTTGATTCATAGTTTGCGGGGGGGAAGGCTTCCAGGTCTCCACAGAATTTGGTAGGACAGAAGGACAGGACCCCTAATAGGACTGACTCTTTTGCTAGGTTCAGTGAGTGGTTGGATAGGTTAATTATGTTGCAGCGGCTCAAGTGGCTAAGATGCTGACTGGAAAGTGGGAGGTCAGCAGTTCGTTTCCCGAATACTGCAGGACGGAATGAGCTCCCGTCTTTGGCCTAGTTCCTGCCAACCTAGCAGTTCAAAAGCAAGAAATTGCAAGTAGATCAATAGGGACCACTTCGCTAGACGCTGTGGCACACTGGGAATTGTTCTGGTGTCCAAAATAGCCATCATGGGCCTGTCAGTAACCAAAGTTAATGGTACAACCAGAAAGGCATTTGGGCAGAGCTATAGAAAGGGATAAAAATGCATTGACAGTATCTGGGAGGGCTAATAAAAGGTAAAGGTTTCCCTTGCTCAAAAGCCAGTCGTATCCGACTCTAGGGTGCAGTGCTCATCTCTGTTTCTAAGCCGAAGAGCCAGTGCTGTCTGCTTCTGCAGACATTTCCGTGGTCAGGTGGCAGGCATGACTACACACCGGAGCACACAGAACGCTGTTACCTTCCCACCGAAGTGGTCCCTATTTATCTGCTTGCAATTTCTTGCTTTTGAACTGATAGAAAGGGATAAAAATGCATTGATAGTATCTGGGAGGTCTATGGCTGGCCTTAGTGTGTTTTGGATCTAGACTCTTGGGATGTTTAAAAACGCAGCCGGGCGTGTTTTACTTCTGCTCTGAGGAGCGACGAGGGCTTTGTGGGCCGGATAAATTGGCATTGGGGGCCAGATCTAGCCCACAAGCCATAGTGACAGGCCCTCTGAACCACACGATCGGCTCACGGTCCGAAACATTTGGGCACCCCTGATCCAGACCTTAGAAGACAACTTTCTGCTCCCAAAGGATAAATGGTTCAAGAAACAAGCCTTCCTCCCCATCGTTTTATTTAGTATCAGATGCATTGCAATAATTTATTGTATGGCTCAGAGTATATGTGTGAGCGATGGTATGAAGCTGTGTGGACATGGGTGTGGGGAACAGAGAGAGGAGGGGGCTTCTAAGCTGGAAAATACTTGTTAGAAATGTTAGGTTTATAGGAGACTAGCCAATTACCTGGCTTTGCTTGGTTTTTTTTTTTCTTTAAAGGAAGTGCGGAGGCTGTGGTACGTGTGCGCTGTACTGCTGTTTCATTGTGGTGCGCGTGTGCAGTACTGCTGTTCTGTTGCTTTTTCTCCTGTCGGTAGGGATCCCATGTCTTTGCATCCTATGTTAGGGGGCATAAACCCCCGAATGGGTTTTGTGACCCCCATCCACAGTGCTGATCTCGCACACCAAAGGTATGTATGTGCCAAATTTCAGTGACACGGGTCAAGGGGTGTGGGTTCCTTTAGAGTACATATAAACCCACACTTCTGTTTTATAGATATACGTAGATTGGGGTCTCATTTTAGTATTACATATCCTTCACTTGCATTTGACTGTTTATGAATTAGTCTGACAAGGTTCTTTCCTGACCAAAACAGAGACCCATTCTTCTGAATCAGATGACATTCTGACTTTTAGAGATAGCTTGATATGCTTAGTACATATTACTTAAAGGGGGCATTGTGTGTGCAGTCTAAATGATTTGCACACTTCATTTTTTTAAAAAAATGATTCCCCCATGAGTCTAAGAAAATGCTTGTCTAGACTTTTCATCCACTTCCCCCCTCCTTCTCCTATATGTTTTTAAGATTAAATATAACTGAAAGTTTGTTGTGCTGCAATTTAAAACGTTTCCTATGTTTTGATCTTAGAAAGAGCTTTTTATGTCATTTACAAGCAGTTTTCTGTTCAGTTTGTTAACAGTAACCTCTCCAAACCTTCAAACATACCTAGAGGGTTAACTAAGAATTCTTACTGCTTGCAGTAACCAAAAGCAATCCTGTGAGAAGGTTTTGATATAGTTGTTTTTGATATAATTTGTCAGAAAAATAAAAATAAAAATTCTTTTCAGCCCCCTGGAAAAGAAAGGCTGCTTTGCAAAATTTCATCCAATTATTCTTAACTTTTTTTTTTGCAGCTGTCATTCTTGCCCACAATGACTTAGACTTAGAGCACTGCTGTTGTGATTATGTGCCATCAAGTTGAACTGACTGCCTAGACCAGTGATGGGCAGTCTTGGCCCTCCAGCTGTTCTTGAACTTCAATTCCCAGAAGCCCAAGTCAACACACCAGCTGGTCAGGGTTTCTGGGAATTGAAGTTCAAGAACAGCTGGAGGGCCAAGACTGCCCATCACTGGCCTAGACCCTGAATAAGATTATTGGAAACAAATCAATAAGTCAGAATTGGGTGACTTTGGTAAACCACAGGGCTGATTATCACTTTGGCAATGTCTGAGTCAAGATAAGACTCATTTCTTCTTTTTAAAATAGTTATGTAAGCATTGCAACATTGATATGCAGTTTTGATTTAGGGTTGGTAGGTTTGTTGGTTTTTAGAGCCTTCTTCTGTGCAAAAATATTTTGCTCCTGATGACTAACATTGTTTTATCAACAAAAAAAGTCTTGGTATTAAGGACCAGCATTGGAGCCTGGCACTATAAAAATCAGGAGTTCTCAACCTTTTAAAGCCAGGAGCTGGCTCACGCTCCCTCAGACAGCTTCAGGGGCCGGACGACCATTTTGCACTTCCTCCACTACATGGCACTTCCTGATGTGGTGGAGGCGGTGGTGGTGGGGGGCACAGTTTGTGAATCCCTGACCTATGGTGTGCAAATTGCCTTTATTGCATTCCCATTCTTTTTCTTGTTTTGTATTACCCCACCACACCTTTTTTTTTTGTTTTGCTTATCATTGTGGAAAATTGGAGTACATGGACAACTAGAAACATGGACTGAGTGAGGAGAGGATTTCCTGAAAGTTTCCAGTAAAATAATTGCTATAAGAACAATGGTGTTCTTATGTTTCTTGCAAACCCAACGGCAATGAGTTATATATACACTGAGGCAGACAGAGTGTGCGTGTGTGTGTGTGTGTGTGTGTGAGAGAGAGAGAGAGAGAGAGAGAGAGAGAGAGAAGATTGCCAAAATGTATATAAAATTTATGTATACTAATTAATAATTAAAGAGGTAAATTTTGGAATAATGGCTGTATCTTAATAGAAATGCTTTGAAGTCCCTGATTTTGCTAACTTTGGGCAGAACAACTTCTCAGAGGACAGTGTGCTGACCCACCTGAGCAGGCACAATTGCTGCACAGTCGCGCCTCATAGAGAGTCTGTTTGAGGAGAGTCCAGCTATCAAAGTACAAAAGGTAAGCCGAGGTCTGATTACCAGTAGTCCGAGTCAGTAGTCTAATCCAGGGGCATTGTCAGGGTTGGCATAGAAGTTATGGTCATGGCAGACAGGCTCAGGGTCTAGGCAGGCAGTCTTGAGTTGAGCAGGGTGTCGGTCTTCACACAAGAGTTGTACTGACACTGGCAGGCTGCAAGAAGCTTGCTTATAAGCCTCCCAGCTAATCGGTATCAGCTGGGAGCCTTCTTTGGTGCTTCGCTCTAGCCTGCCTGTGTCTCAGGTGTAGTTCTTTTCTGGACCTCTCCCTGACTGAGGGCTGATCACTGTCAGACTCCTGATCTGACAGGTCGGCTGCAGGGGAAAACAGACTGGGGCCAGGCACAGGCTGAGATCCCTAGCTCAGGACATCCTTGGACTCTGGTGCAGCCAGAACTGGGCTGGGCATAGGGAGTGCTCCCTGATCCAGGCCATCCTCAGAGTCTGTCGAGAACTGGATCACAACAGACATCTTCAAAGGAAGATATGTTCTTTTAATGACCTTTAAATAGAGGACTATCTTTCTGTAGAAGAAACTTCATTGTTCACCTTGTTCCTTAGGTTCCATACTGCTCATGTTCATCCCAGGTCATGATAACAGGAGGTCATTCTATGTGCCCTGTGAATACTAGTGGATATTATCCTTCCCAACCAGGTTCTGACACTCTCCGTCCAGAATATAGATTCAGCTTGGCATAAATCAATTGATCATTCAGTGAAAGATCTCTCTCTCTCTCTCTCTCTCTCTCTCTCTCTCTCTCTCTCTCTCTCTCTCTCTCTCTCTCTCTCTGAGCCAACTGATTGCTTAACCTTTCCTGACTCTACCCTTGTAGTAGATCATTAATGGTGTAGAAAACAGGCCCATCTCTTTCTGGTGCAGGGCGGGGCTGTGAGGGGTGAGGGGCTCTCCCAGAGATTTATATGAAGGTCTGAGAAGAGGAGACAGCCCCGCAGTACATCATCATGCAGAAGACATCAGAGACACTCTCTCTGCTTCGGTGCATTATCATAAAAAGTGATTTAGACCCAAGCTGATTGATGCAAATAGCTCTCTGTTCTTTCCTATCATTAGCGTCCTCTTTCAGTGGCCAGGGGCAGTGATTAAAGCTGTCATTTGGAGCTGCTCCTTAAAGACAAGCTTCTGAATAGCATGTAGGGGATGTTGAGGTGTGTGTGTGTGTGTGTGTGTGTGTGTGTGTGTGTGTGTGGATGTTAGGGAAGCTTCCCCCCACCCCCATGCCTGCCCTCATTGAAGACAAAAAGGGAAAAGAAAAGTGGATTCCAATTTCCAGTTTTCTGTGAGATGCCAAAGAGGTTAAAAATATCAATCTGTGTCCGTGGCATAATAAACTCCAGTTAGTGCTGACATTATGCTTAGAGGAAAGGAGAATCACCAACCAGTGGAACACAGCCTTTCTCTGGATCTCACATTCAACACATTAAGTTGCAGATGATGGGCCAGGCCTTTATCCTCAGGAGTCTCTAGAGAGCTGCTGTCAGTCAGAGATGGCTAGGGTCACTGCAAGTTTCATCTAGCACTCTTTTTAATAAAGCCACTCCAGTATGTATTCATAGATTCTTTCATAAATTCAATAGGAAAAAAAACTTTAGAAGTTTTTTAAAAATAAAAAAAATCATTGTGGAAGGGCTTTCTTGGTTCTTAACGGTCTATATTTGAATATGTGTTCAGCCATGTACATGGTGCTTAATTAGAGTTCACACCTCTTTCCTTCTGGACCGGCTCTTCATCTTCATCTTTGATCTCTTGACACTGGGGGAGTGGGCAAAACAGTGGCAAATGAGCTTCAACACTAGTAAGTGCAGAGTGATGCATGTTGGGGCAAGAAAAACCAATTACATTTATAAACTGATGGGGTCTGAACTCTCTGCGACAAACCAGGAAAGGGACCTTGGTGTCCTGGTGGACAACTCAATGAAGGTGTCAACCCAGTGTGCCTCAGCAGTGAAAAAAGCAAACTCAATGCTAGGGATCATTAGGAAGGGTATAGAAAATAAATCAGCAAGTGTCATTTTGCCTCTTTATAAATCTATGGTGAGGCCCCATCTGGAATACTGTGTACAGTTCTGGTCGCCATACCTCCAGAAAGATATTATGGAGCTGGAAAAAGTGCAGAGGAGGGCAACCAAAATGATTATTAGGGGACTGGAACACCTTCCTTACCATCTGAGGCTGCAACGGTTGGGCCTCTTCACTCTTGAATGACGGCGTCTAAGAGGTGACCTGATTGAAGTTTATAAAATCATGCACGGTGTGGACAAAGTAGATAAGGCTGACATAAACGCACCCGTTTCCAGTTCTGGGTGAGGAGGAGGCGGGCCAGATGGAATGGTATCACGGGCTGGGTCCGACCCACAGGATGTAGGTTGGGAACCCCTGAATTTCATAAGACTTCTGCCCAGCCATAGGAACAGAAAAAACTGAAGGCTGTAACAGAACAAAGTATACCCTGTTCTTTATTCTCATTCAATATGGCAATTTCAGATCAGGGAGAATGAAAAAGGGTATGTAAACAATGTGAGACTCATGGTGTATAGAAGAAATGAAACCTAATGTGTGATTGACATGTCTTGCTGTAAGATCATTGGTTGGAATTCCTAATGGGGAGTGCCAAAGGTGGAACCTATGGGAGGAGATATAACCCAGAGACTCACGCACACACACAAGCCGACACAGAGACACCCTCTGGAGTGCTTGCTTTATTTCTGCTTTGAAATGCTTCCTGTTCTCTTGTTAGACTGTATCCTGAACCTTGCTATGCTTTCAATATATTTCTAAAATACCTGAAGAGACTCTGGAGTGATTACTTGGCACACGTTACCTGAATCTACACTAGTTTCAAGTGCACCTTTTGCTCACTACCTAGATTTTGGTTGGGAGTGACTAGGCACACTGATAGGAAAAGCTCTGAACTGCTGGGTCCGATCTGGACCAGAGAAGCAGAATCAGGCACAATCCCATCGCCAGGAGGCCGGAGGACTACCAAGTCCTACCTGGGAGTAAGTGGATTGTCATAGGTGCTTAATTAATGGATAGTTGGATGAAACATTTGGGTAGTCTCTGTGCAGTTCCCATCTCTTTCTGACTACAGATGTCAGGAACTGCCCGTGTGTATTGTCATATTGATTGAAAACTCTCAAGATGGCAAATATTTGTCATGAACAAGTTTGATGTTCGGGAAGGACGAGGCAGCAGCCAGCATTAACGCTAACACAACTTTATTTTCAGAGTTCCGAACATGGATAACAGGGGCGCAACTGTGCCTTAAATACCCTTCAAACTTGATACATTTTGGCAGGGTACAACCTGATAGGTTGGGGAGAAATGGGGTGATTCAGAACAGATACCCTTTCGTACTTCTCACTTGAAACTGGCGTGAACCAAGTCTTGCAATCACTCGCAGTGAAGAAGACGCTCATTGGAGATGACAGGGCGGCCATTTTAAATACAATACAATACAGTGTGAAATAATACATACACAACAAGGAACTTAGGATTCTTGAAAATTACTTGCTTATTACCCTCCACCCCATTAGATTCCTTCACATTGCAAAACTTTGTGACTCCACATAGATGGTCTGCTGACAGCTCATCTGACTTGTACAACCTGAGGGTTTCAACTTTGTCAATGGGAGCATTGTCAAGCTTTTTGTGTGAAGATAAAGCATGCCTTTCATAGAAATAACACTTCTTAAAATTTGAAGGGGGAAACGAGAGAGACCTTAAAGATGTTTGCTCTGTGGATTATAACCCATATATTTGGATACATGAAAAGAATCATAACAAGCAAGTTTGGTATATGGAGCTTGGTTGCCCCACTGGCCAAGCTTAGCAACATATACTGGGACAGGATGCATCTGTGAGTCACAGAATAATGAAGTTGGAAGGGGCCTCGATGGCTGCTGGATCTGTTCAGTTCAAGGATCCAAGATAAAATCTATCTGACAGATGACTTCCTCTTGAGTGCCTTTGCCGTTGGAGTATGCACCAATTGGTTCCATTGTCTTGCAGATCTAACAATTAGGAAGCCTTTGACAGCTTTGGATCCCCTTCCATACAGGTGTATGACACAGCCTCAGACTGACAGGTACAGAGCAGACAAGGTCTTCCATCTACAGCGGAAGAATCCTGTTCTTAATATTTTCTTACTTCGAGAGGAGAACCTTCAGGAAGAAGAAAATTGCAGCCAAAAAGTAGGCTGAACTTACAAACTTTTATTCCCTACTTATGATCTGGAGTGATACAGACCATCACAGTTGTATCTTTTTCCATGACACTTTCATCCCTTTTCCCTCCATTCTTAAGGTTACTGATGTCATTTCCCTTATTCTCACACCTCTCTCTTGTCTCTCTAAGGAGGAAACACCTTGCCTTTGTTCTCAAAAGGTGAAAGGGGCAGCCATTGACTACTGAAATCTCCAACATAGCTTGTCAGAACAGAAACTTCTTTCACTTTTTCTGTCTCAAATGTACTTTTCAAATAAACAGAAGCTTTCTTATTTTCTTTACAGGAAGTGTGGACTTCTGCTTGTCTAAGTTTCAGAGGGTTGAATCCAGAAGCTATAATTGCTACTAGCCACACATTTTAAAGTGCATGTGTGTAAAGATGGCTCCTCTACTCACGGCCACCCCTTGTTGGCAAGGGTGTTTTCCCTTGTCACTTTACCTGTGCTCCTATCAATGTGCTTGGAGACCTCTGTGTGATTAAAATGTCTAGCTTCTCAATGAGGAAATGTTCAGCCATACACAATTTAATTTAATTTAATTTAATTTTCACGCTTATATACCGCTCACTCAGGCGAACCCGACTCAGGGCGGTTTACATAGCGGACAATAATACGAAATACAGTAACATAATTAGAATACATCTTCAGACCTTGCCCAGCAATGTGGGGGTAGTTGGGAGGAGGCCCGTGGTGGCTGCTATTTTGGACACCAGGACAAGTCCTGTTGCGCCACAGGGTCTGGCGACCCCCCAGAGGAGGGCAGAAGTATGACACCGGATGGCTACACAAAGGCACAAGTCGATTTCCACCCAAGCCGGAACCTTTGAGGCAGCAAGGCGCTGTTTCCATGGAGCAGGTATTGCCGTGCACCAACCAGCCCCACCCGCCGCCATGGCTGGTTGGTGCATAGTGGTGCACCAGCCCTACCTCCCACCATGGCTTCGGTTACTCCGCACCCAAATCCATAAGCTCCCCCCTCCCCTCCCTGTCCACTGCCCTTTTAGCATAGCCAGAATGCCCCTGGTTGGGAGTGGAGGAAGTAGAACAATATCAGAATAATGAGTGGAGTTTTTTTAGAGATTGCTTCATTATTTAAAGCAGGGATTCTCAACCTGCGGCCCGTGAGCCAGATGTGGCCCACGGCACCATTTCATGTGCCCCCCATGCCTCAACCACACCAGGAAGTGCCATGTGGTGCAGGAAGGGCAAAATGGATATCCAGCCCCCAAAGCTGTCTGAGGGACCATGACCCGGCCCCCAGTTTAAAAAGGTTGAGAACTCCTGATTTAAAGCATTATCCCTTTTCCTTCTTTGAATTTTTAGAGGATAAATCCTTAGTTTCCTTTTGCCTTCTTGCTGGCTAATACAACCAAACCTACTACAGTATAATGCTATGGGTGCTGTGGTTTGATATTTTTTTTCTTAATAGCCCCAGCATGTTTATGTTTATTGGATTTATACCCCGCTCTACTCAGGCACACGGCTGACTCAGAGCTGCTACAACAAATTAATATACATACAAATTACAACAATATAATGATACACACAATCACAGATACCAAATAAATAAACAGAAAAATCCACAATAGTACAAAGTATCAGCACAACATCAAAGTATCAGCAATCAATAGTTACAATTCAAATTATAAAGTGTGAAAACCTATCAAAATACCCAGTATTAAAGACATTTTTTGGATCCCTAAAATACAAAAAAAAATAAAAATCGGTCAGCCTACTCAATGCAACACAGTAGCAAAAAGCAGAAAAAAATACAAAGCCTGCCAGGAACAACTGCTCCCCAATCTCCCTCACAGCAAGGACGGGCCGCAGGGAGAGTCCAACGGTGGGGAAAGAACCCTGTGGACATGCATCGGGGTGGTGGTGGTCTGTGGTGGTGAGTTCTTCTTGTAGCTGCCACACTGGCCTCCCACAGCTGGGGCCCGTCATACCTCCATCTTGCCAAACCGGCCAGAGGAGGAAGGGCAAACGTCCAGTGATCCCACCAAGTCTCCCTCCCAAAGGCGAGGCTGGGTTGGTGGCCCGGTGAAGCTGTCTTCACTTTCCCCGTGGCCAGTCCGGGGTGGGGGAAGGTGACCGGCGGGTGGGGAAAGCAGTCCATGGTGGGTGACTCCGTTACTGCCATTTTGTAGTCACACCAGTCGCCCCCAGGAGTTTTTCCTTCCCGCCTCCTCCTCCGGCCGGCTGCCAGGTGAGCTCTGCGGAGCCTCCAAGCCCCAGCGTCGGTGGGTCCCTCTGCGTCGGCATCAGTGCCTGCTCCAGCATCCTTTTGAACTCCCCTCCCAGACAGTTTGTGACTGTCTCATTGAGCTTAATCTGCTATAAAGCAAAACAAATATTAACTGGAGGATGCCTTTAATAGTGCTAGATCAGTGTTTCCCAACCTTTGGTTTTTGGACTTAAATTCCCAGAAGCCTAAGTCAATTCCCCAAAGCACTGATCAGCCAATGTACTGACTGAGGCTTCTGGGAATTGAAGTCTCCCTGTGGGGCAGGGCCCCACGTTGGGAACCACTTCGCCTGACACTTACCCCTTTGCTTTCTGGCAAGCTGCGAGTTTACATGTTCATTATCTGAGTGCCACTGATTTATGAAATGTTGCATCGTTTCAACACCAAGGTCTTCACATTGAGTTAATAACCCTCGCAAAATGTACAAAAAAGTGTGAACAAAAATACACGAACTTCTGGAAGTATTTTTCCATCTACAGATTAGGCAATAAAAGCAAGCGGTAGGAAGTGGACAGAAGACAAACCAAAAGGTGTGGATTTGAAGTCCACCTGGGCTGCATATTTTGGTAAGGTGTACCAGAGGAGCCATGTGGAAAACAAACAGAGGGGTCTCATCAGATAATATGGTGTCTTACCAATGATATTTCTGTGCTTGTAGTTGTTCTTGTTGGTTTTTAAGTTCCACATATTTTCAGCCATTTGGAGTTCTAAAATATACAAAAAATCCTAAAAGAAATGTAGAAGGGCTTAATCCAACTTTTCATTGTAGGTTAGCAAGTCAGCAGTTTGAGACCCGGGTACTGCATGATGGATTGAGCACCTGTCTCTGTCCCAACTCTTGGGGACATGAAAGGAGCCTCATTTGGGCATCCCCTGAGTGGAGTTTCTTCTGCAAAAATCCTTTCAACCCAGAATAATTTCTGACACAAAATTATTACAGTATTATAATTGTAGGTCCTAGCATTCAAGTGGAACACTAAACCCAGCTCAATTTCACACAATGTTACTATGTCCCAGCTGAAAACATCAGGTCTAGAGGTTTAATGTTTATTATTAAACCAAAACTAAACATCACGGTTTGGTGTCATATATATGGCATTTATATCGCTGGTTAATTTCACTCTTTTTTCCCCTATCTAAAGTGAAACTGAAATACAGAATCTTCATTCTCACTGTCAGGATAATTCTGTGAAGTCAGGTCTTGTATTTTTTTGCATGTGGAAAATCATAGGAGTTTTCCACCCTACCACATCTACCGTATATACTCGAATATAAGACGACCCAAATATAAGCTGAGGTGCCTAATTTTGTCCTGAAAACCCAGAAAAATAGATTGTCCTGAGTATAAGCCGAGGGTGAGAAATGCAGCTGCTGCTAGTGAGTTTCAATAATCGAAATACATGACAATATGGTAAAATTAATTAAATTGTTGGCACATCTCATGCCAACATGGTCTTGGAACCCTCATGGTCATTGACCCGAGTATAAGCCAAGTCCCCTTTTTGGGGCTCATTTTTGGGGCTAAAAAACTCAGCTTATACTCAAGTATATACAGTACAGTGGAACTTCAGGCAACAATTGTCCCGTATAGCAATGAAATTGCGTAACAATTAGGTTTTGTGGGGGAAGTGGCATCCTGCATAACAATTTTCCCTATGGAAAAAAATCATACAACAATTTTTCAATGGGAGAAATCACTTAGCAAAAAAAAATCGTTGTGCGATGCATCCCATAGGGAAAATCGCTATACGATGCATGTATTGTATAGCAATTTTTTCATACAACAACGAGCCCTGTGAAACGGATTAAAGTCGTTGTATAAGGTACCAGTGTATCTGTTTTTCTGTGGCCTCTCTGTATATTTTTGTTGCCTTTACCTTTAAAGCCACTGGTTC
This sequence comes from Bradypodion pumilum, assembly GCA_035047305.1. NCBI lineage: Eukaryota > Metazoa > Chordata > Lepidosauria > Squamata > Chamaeleonidae > Bradypodion > Bradypodion pumilum. The sequence goes on along the minus strand of JAWDJD010000017.1, from coordinate 6,482,365 downwards.
AGCCAGCAAGCCAGCTGTTGGTCTCTCCCCTCACCATGGTTTCCTGAACAAAATAAAAGGGGATTCAAAGGACCTTCTGGGAGATATCACCACACGCATAATAGTTTCGGGAATATCTAGATCTGTGTCTCTGTGTGCATGTGTGTTATTTCCAAAGGTGCTAGAATTCATTGTTCTCTGTTAGCTGAGGTTGAGCCTGTACTGAAATAGTAAAGTCACTTGTGCCTTTGAGCTGTGTATAACAGCGCCCTTTGGAGACCCATTTCATACAAAATTTGAAGCCTGTGTTTATTGCCCATTAAAGCAACCTTTATTTTATGGCAAATGTTGCAGTAATTGCCTTTTACGAAGAGCACTTTGTAACACACATGCACCGTTGAAAGAAAACCACTCTGGTATTGTCTATCGGGACTTAATGGCGCAATTAATTTTACTCCATCTGTTCCCGAGACTTTAAAGGAAAATGGATTTTTTTCCTGAGCACACTTTAATGAAGAAGATAAAGCGGGACGGCTGGTGTCCCACCGGCTCAGTGCAGTAAGTTCAGATTATTGCTCAGTCTGTCAGAATAGGCTGTGTCCCTCAGCAGCCGACACGGTGTGCAGCCCTTTGCTGTCCCCTCACTGCACCATTCCTGATGACATACTGCCGGCCGGCTTCCACAAAAGCACGATTAAAATGTCAGCATAGGATGAAGAAGGGGCCAGGGAGGTCCTTGGAGACAAACTGTGTTTGGTATGAGTTAATACTTCATGGTGGGCATCAGGGTTGGGCTGTTCCTGCTATTCCCGCAGGCTGGCTTGAAAGGATACCGATCGCTGTAGCCGTCTCGGCAGCTGGCATGGAATGGGACAGGGCAAGGGCTGCATTGCAGAGGTGGTTGCTTTAATTGCCTCACTCCGAAATAGAGGCTACATAATAGCATCAAGTGGCTGAGACGCTGACTGGAAGGCAGCAGATGAGCAGTTCGATTCCCGAGTACTGCAGGATGGAATGAGCTCTGCAGAAGCAGACAGCACTGGCTCTTTGGCTTTGAAACAGAGATGAGCACTGAACGCTAGAGTTGGATACGACTGGCTTTTGAGCAAGGGAAACTTTGAGGCCCCATCTGGAATACTGTGTACAGTTCTGGTCGCCATACCTCCAGAAGGATATTATGAAGCTGGAAAAAGTGCAGAGGAGGGCAACCAGAATGATTAGGGGACTGGAACACCTTCCTTACCATCTGAGGCTGCAACGGTTGGGCCTCTTCACTCTTGAACGACGACGTCTAAGAGGTGACCTGATTGAAGTTTATAAAATCATGCACGGTGTGGACAAAGTAGATAAGGAAAAACTGTTTTCCCTATTGCACAACACTAGAACTAGGGGACACTCGATGAAACTTTTGGGTACTAGTTCTCAAACAAATAAGAGAAAGTACTTTTTCACCCAGAGGATTACTGGTCTATGGAACTCCCTGCCAGAAGAAGTGCTGTCAGCTGTCAGTCTTGACAGCTTTAAGAAAGAATTAGACAAGTTCATGGAGAACAAGGGTATCAATGGCTATAATTATGGATACTTAAGGACAACCTCCGAGTTGGAGAGATAGGCAGGATATCTCTCAATGCCATTTCCAGGGAATCCTAAGCAGGTGAAGGCATCTCCTTGGGAATAAACTAAAGGAAATGGTGAGCCACTGTGTGAGACAGAAAGCTGGACTGGATGGGCTGTGGCCTGTTCCAGCAAGGCTGTTCTTATGTTCTTATGTATAGCATACAATTAATGTGATGATTTTGACATGTTTCTTATTCATTTACTTATTTAAAGTATGTCTTTTGAACAAGGTGCACATTTAGTATGCTCCTGTGATTATCTAAACCAGGGGTTCTCAATCAGTGGTCCATGGGACGGATGCGGCCCATGGCACAATTTCATGTGCCACCCACTGCCTCCACCATACCAGAAAGTGCCATGTGGTGGAGGAAGGGCAAAATGACCATCAGACCCCTAAGCTGTCTGAAGGAGAGTGACCCAACCCTCGACTTGAAAAGGTTGAGAACCTCTGATCTAAACCCTGGTAAAAAGCTGAAAGAGTTTCCCCAGATCAAAGTTATTTGGTTATGCACTGAAATCTCCCATGCTTGTACTGTATATGTATACGCACGCACACACACATGATACACACACAAAGATGCAGGGGGTGGAGAGAAAACAGCCTTTCTAGTGCAAGGGAAAGCAGATTCCTTCTTGAAGCTTCCTATCGGGGTCCAACTGTCACATACTGGGCAACAGGTGTGAGCTCTCCCTACTGTCTCTAATGCAGGCATGGGCCGGATCTGGCCCCTGACACCAATTCATTTGGACCATGCCACACTCATCACTCCTGGAAGCGGAAGTAAAACGTGTGAGCCCCCAGCTCTGTACAGCTCCTGCCAACCTAACAGTTCGAAAGCAAGAAATTGCAAGTAGATAAATACTTTTCTGTTCACTCTAATATCTAGTCACGCATGCCACATGACCACGGAAATGTCTGCAGAAGCAAACATCACTGGCTCTTTGGCTATAAACAGAGATGAGAATGGAGCCCTAGAGTTGGATACGGCCGGCTTTCGAGCATGAGTGACCTTTACCTAATGCAGCTATTATCCAGTTCTGAGTTTTGGTTTCACTCACAAAACAAGGTTACGCTTAAACATTTCTTCTAAGGGTATCATTATTTCAGAAGTCTATTCCTGAAGAATAGTTTGCAATATCCTATACCCATGGTTGCAAACCTATGGCACATATGCCAGAAGTGGCACACAGAGGCCTTTCGTCTGGTACATGGACGATTGAGGGGAAGCCCCACCCCACCACACTCAGCCTGGCCTGGCGCTGCTTCCCCACCACCCCTCTCCCTCCACCAAAGGGGAGGCAAGAGGGGAGGTTGAAATCCTGGTCCGGAGGCTGTGGCTGGACGAGGTAAGGTGGGGAGCACTCATGAGGGGGCATACCCGTCAAGTGAAGCTCCTGGAAATACGGGAACTGCTCCTGCCCCAGGTGTGCATGTAGTTCCCGGCCCATTTTGTACCAGTGCACATGCGCAGTATTGGTTTTGCCTTTTCCTTCTGTGCAAGGCACCATGGAGGCTGTAGTTCCTGGCCCCCTTTTAAATTTTTTTTAATAGAATACGGGAGATTTACGGGGAAATACAAATACGGGATGATGGCGGGAAAGAGGGGTAAATAACGGGAGTTTCCCGGCCAATACGGGAGACTTGACAGCTATGCATGGGGGTGGGGAGGCACCACGGAGGGGAGAGCATAGGACCTATACTAAGGATGCTCCTGGGGGGAAATGGCGGTTGTCAGCTAGCAACTGTTGTGAGGATTATCCATGCGATAAAGACCGAGTTTGGCCTCCTCGTTCCAGATTTCATCACTTTCACCTCTGGAGAGTCTGAAAGCCATCTTGTTTTTCTCCATCTGTGAATGCAAAAGCCAGCCTTTCCAAATTAACATTTAAAAAGCACTCACCTTTCCTTCATGGACACTATACTTCACCCACCTCGTAAGCTCTTTGTGGCAACCTTTTCTTGAGCACATACATTTGGGATGTGAGGAATAGTTTCCCTCCGCCAAGTTGGCAGATTTTGTTGCCAAATGAACTTTGCAAAGAATTATATAGCCATTGGCATTAGAGTATTGCACACATGTCTGTTCCCAATCGCTCAGTGGGAGTTATATTGTAGTTAACCCCCATAAAAGTATGTGCGGCTGAAGCAAAGCTTGTCAGATGCACATTATTTAGAAGCCTTTATTATGATTTTATAGCCTGTCCTTGACAGCTGAGGAAAAAGCTAAGCACTTTAATCTTTCTCTCCCTTTCCTTTTCAGCACAAGAGCCACATGTACAGGGCTTTTTTGATTAATATATACCAGAAATGCAATTCTCTGTAAAAATGCGCTTGTCCTTTTGGAGGCATGAAAAACAAACGGCACCACAATGGTTTAAATCTCAGTCCATTGTATTATATAGACATCATAAATATTGGAGAGGAGGCAGATATTGCTGCAGGCTTCATCTACATAACACATCTGAGCTCTCTATAATGTGTCCAACTTGTCACTTTTAGTACAGAAGCAAGACTATAAAGCTAACAGCTGACATAAGAACATAAGAACATAAGAACAGCCTTGCTGGAACAGGCCACAGCCCATCCAGTCCAGCATTCTGTCTCACACAGTGGCTCACCATTTCCTTCAGGGTATTCCCAAGCAGATGCCTTCACCTGCTTAGGATTCCCTGGAAATGGCATTGAGAGATATCCTGACTATCTCTCCAACCCGGAGGTTGTCCTTAGGTAGCCATAATTATAGCCATTGATAGCCTTGTCCTCCATGAACTTGTCTAATCCTTTCTTAAAACTGTCAAGACTGACAGCTGTCACCACTTCTTCTGGCAGGGAGTTCCATAGACCAGTAATCCTCTGGGTGAAAAAGTACTTTCTCTTATTTGTTTGAGAACTAGTACCCAAAAGTTTCATGGAGTGTCCCCTAGTTCTAGTGTTGTGCGATAGGGAAAACAGTTTTTCCTTATCTACTTTGTCCACACCGTGCATGATTTTATAAACTTCAATCAGGTCACCTCTTAGACGCCGTCGTTCAAGAGTGAAGAGGCCCAACCGTTGCAGCCTCAGATGGTAAGGAAGGTGTTCCAGTCCCCTAATCATTCTGGTTGCCCTCCTCTGTACTTTCTCCAACTCCATAATATCCTTCTGGAGGTATGGCGACCAGAACTGTACACAATATTCCAGATGGGGCCTCACCATAGATTTATAAAGAGGCAAAATGACACTTGCTGACTTATTTTCTATACCCTTCCTAATGATCCCTAACATTGAGTTTGCTTTTTTCACTGCTGAGGCACACTGGGTTGACACCTTCATTGAGCTGTCCACCAGGACACCAAGGTCCCTTTCCTGGTTTGTCGCAGAGAGTTCAGACCCCATCAGTTTATAAATGTAATTGGGGTTTTTTGCCCCAACATGCATCACTCTGCACTTACTGATGTTGAAGCTCATTTGCCACTGTTTTGCCCACTCCCCCAGTGTCAAGAGATCCCTCTGGAGCGCTTCACAATCTCTCACAGTTTTCACTACCCTGTATAATTTAGTGTCGTCAGCAAATTTGGCTACCTTGCTTTTTACTCCTACCTCTAGATCATTTATGAAGAGGTTGAAAAGCAGGGGTCCCAGTACTGAACCTTGGGGGACCCCACTCTTTACTTCCCTCCACTTGGAAAAGTGTCCATTTAGTGCTACCCTCTGTTTCCTGTCCCTTAGCCAGTTGCTGATCCAGGACAAGACCTGTCCCTTTATTCCATGACTGGTAAGTTTATTCAAGAGCCTTTGGTGTGGGACCTTGTCAAAAGCCTTCTGAAAGTCCAGATAAACAATGTCAACTGGATCCCCCTTATCCACATGCTTGTTGACACTCTCAAAAAATTCCAACAGATTAGTGAGGCATGATTTGCCCTTGCAAAAGCCATGTTGGCTCTCCTTTAGCAGTGCCTTCTCTTCTATGTGCCTATTAATTCTATCTTTTAGGATGGTTTCCATCACTTTACCTGGGACACATGTCAAACTGACAGGCCGGTAATTTCCTGGATCACCCCTGGATCCTTTTTTGAAAATTGGTGTTACATTCGCTACCTTCCAGTCATCAGGCACAAAGCCTGATTTGAGGGAAAGATTATATATTTTGGCTAGGATATCAGCAATTTCATCTTTAAGTTCCCTGAGAACTCGTGGATGGATGCCATCTGGTCCTGGGGATTTGTTAGTGTTTAGCTTAACAAGACATGCAAGGACCTCCTCCCTGGTTATTTCTATCTTGCTTAATTCTTCGGTTTCCCTCCCTACGAAGATAGGCTCTGTTTTGGGCATGTGGTCTCTGTCTTCTTCAGTGAATACTGAAGCAAAGAATTCATTGAGTCTCTCTGCAATCTCTGTTTCCTCTTTAATAACCCCTTGCCTTCCATTGTCATCTAATGGTCCAATGGCCTTCCTAGTTGGGTTCTTACTTCTAATGTACTTAAAGAAGTCTTTGTTATTTCTCTGAGTATTCTTAGCTATACGCTCCTCAAAGTCTTGCTTTGCTTTCCTGATTGTTGCCTTGCATTTGTTCTGCCAGAATTTATGTTTCTGCCTGCTGTCCTCATTTGGACAAGCCTTCCATCTTCTAAATGAGCTTTTCTTGCTCTTGATCACTTCCCGAACAGCTCCTGTAAGCCACATTGGAGTCCTCTTGGACCTGGCAGTGCCCTTTTTCCTTTTGGGTATGCATTCCAATTGGGCCTCTGTTATTGTTTTTGTAAACAGCCTCCATGCCTCTTGGAGTGTTTGGACTCTCTCAGTTTTCCCTTTCAGCTTCTTTTTTACTAGTTTCCTCAACTTTGGGAAATTTCCTTTTAGAAAATTTAAGGTCTCTGTGTTAGATTTTATCAGTGACTTGCGGTCTATGTTCAAGTTAAACATAATTGAGTTGTGGTCACTGTTCCCTATTGGATCAGTCACATTAACATCTTGCACCAGATCCTGAGTATTACTCAGGATCAAGTCAAGGATTCTTGTACCTCTAGTTGGGTCTTCAACCATCTGTCCCAGGGAACAATCATTTAGCATATCTAGGAACTTTATCTCTTTATCATGTGCTGAACAACAGTTCACCCAGTCTATGTGAGGGTAATTGAAGTCCCCCATTATAACCAGGCTTCCCTTCTTGGATGCCTCCTTTACAACATTCTCCAACTGCCAGTCTCCCTCAAGAGTTTGGGTCGGAGGCCGATAGTATATGCCTACTGTTAGACCATCCTTGTGGCCTGGTACTCTTACCCACAGAGCTTCTAATGGTGACTCCAAATCACCTAGATATTCCAATTCATACGATTTTATCACTTCTTTGACATACAAGGCTACACCACCTCCCGTTTGCCCCTTCCTATCCTTCCTGTACAGTTTGTAGCCTGGGATAACTGTATCCCATTGGTTATCATCCGTCCACCAGGTTTCAGTGATACCAATAATATCAATATTTTTATCTATTGCTAAGTATTCCAGCTCCCCTATTTTGTTACGGAGGCTTCTGGCATTTGTATACAAGCATTTATATATGCTTTCCTGATACAGTCTTTTGAGTCCAGTTGCATTGTTAGACTGCCTCTTGCATCCTTCTGCTAGAGTGCTGGTGACTAGCTCCTTGCTCTGCTCAGTAATTTTTGCATCCTCCTCACTACTCAAGTACACACTTTCCCGAACCGGATGCTGCCCAGCTCCTGTCGGCTTTCCCCCAGTTATCAGTTTAAAAGCTGCTCTGCAGCCTTTTTGATGTTGAGTGCCAGCAATCTGGTCCCATCATGGTTTAAATGCAACCCATCCCTCCTGAACAGATTTGGCTTGTCCCAAAATGTTCTCCAGTTCCTGACAAATCTGAAGCCCTCCTCTCGACACCACAAAACCACACCAGCACCAGCTTCCTCTGCTCCATGGGCAATACTCATTAAGTGTGATTTTTTTTAAAAAAATATAACTCTTAGAAATGGAGAGAGACACACACAGTTGCCCTCTAAGTAAAAAGGGAGAGGTATGTTACAGGTAAGAGGAATTGGAATGGGAAGGCTTGCCTACATTTCCATGTCTTTAGCATATCTCTTCCCTGCATTATAGTTTTGTTTTGTTCTTTCAAATAAAACTTTAAAACATGAGAAATTCTAGCATTTGTTCCATATCTGAATATAGTTTGCTGTAAATTTCATTTCCTTCTGTATTCTGTAGGAATATAGGAAGCTGTTTTATTCTGAACCAGGCAGGTAATCAGGCATGGGCTGGGCCACCAGGACAGGGGGATTCATCCCGGTGCACCCTCGCCTCTTGCACCCTGGCGCGCAAATAATAATTTTATTATTATTTTATCCGCCCGATGCGCTGCACTTTAGATTAAGCCATTGCTCCAAGCTCCCTCCTTCAGCTTCGAGCAATGGCTTATTCTAAAGTTCGGACCAAGCGAGGGGCAGAGACCAAGTGGTTTCCGGGGGCAGCCTTCTCCCCTGTCCCTTGGTCGCTGCCCCTCGCCCTTGTCCAGTGCCCTTCCCATGGTGCACAGCACACCTCTGCTGTTGATCCGTCTACTTCAGTAATGTCAACTGTAACTGGTTTATTTATTTATTTATTTGAATTTGTATCCCGCCCACTCAGGGTGGCGCACAGTCACATACATATCATAAAACACCCCCTTAAAAATTTAATCAGACAATAAAAATACGATAAAAACTATATACAAAGATCCTGAATTTAAAACAACCTTCCCTCCCCACCCATCAGTAAAAAGGGCCAGAAATTCTAACAGAGCAATGGGTGGGGGTCACCACCCTGTCAGCCCCCCAAACCTGCCCAGCCAGCCAAGTTTTTGACCCTTTCCTAAAGGGCAGCAATTGTTTGACTCGTTTGGCCGGGCATTACTAGTCTTATCAAAAATGGGAAGCCAGAAAACCCAGGTGCAATAAAGCTGAGGCTTCATTTATTTATTTATTTTATTCAATTTGTATAGCCGCCCCAATCAACATGAGACTCTGGGCGGCGTACATAAAATCCACAACATTAAACAATAAAAAACCCTCAAAAAATTTCTAAAACACACAAAAAAAGAACATCTAGTTAAAAACACAAAAACCTAAGTGATCGCGCTCAAAATGAGCCAGCGGAGGGTGGTGGTCACCCCCCCTCGACCTACCCATACCTGCCCCGCCAGCCAGGTTTTCAGATCTTTCCTGAAGGGCAGCAACTCTGTCTGGAGATGCAGTTCAACTGGCAGGAGGTTCCATAGGGCTGGAGCAGAAACCGAAAAGGCTCTTCTTTTAGTGCATATTGTTCCTTTCAAATTCTATAAATAGCAAGCTAAAGAGGTTGGCATAATCAGCCTTCCAATTCTCCTCTTTGATGGCCAGGAGCAAGTGTACTGTGTCTGGAGTCTTGAGGAAGGGTTGCGTTAATTATGAAAGGGGCTGCTACTACAGCCTCCTATGGACCCACCACTCTGTGGTGTTACTAGTTTCTTGGTGAGTGCTGTCGCTGTATCTGTGCACCTAATTAAGCCACTGGTAGGAAAAAAACAAGGCCCCATATGTGCTATCATGAAAAGTCCATTTCTGAGCTGTACTTTTTCCTGAGATTTTACCCGCCAAATTACCTTGTGTTTTAGCCCATCCAAGATGGAGATTTCCATCTGGGACAGACCCCTTTCTCACATACCAAAGAGAGATTGGAATGTAACATACTGATGGATGTTACCGTATGGGCCGAGCCAAATTACCATACTTATACCATACGGGCAGTGGGCAGAGTAATGGGCAGCATTGTGGGCAGAGTTGTGGGTGGAGTCTGGACGGACATTTTCTTTGAATATTTTCCAGGAAACAACCAGAAGTGATGTTTTTTTAAAATATTTTTCAGGAAACAACTGGAAGTAACTTTTTAAATATATTTTCCAACATTAGCATAAAAAATTACCGTACCTCTCTGTACAGTAACCGTACACCATACGGAGGGCCAAATTATCGTATGGTATGGTAATTACCGTATGTGTTGGCAACACTCCTGAAGGAGGAGATAAAACTCAAAGGTGGGGCCAGAAGAGGAGACACTCTCTTGGGTCTTAACTGCAATCATGTAGCTAATTTAGACAGAGGGAGAGCCACACTGGCTTTTCCCCAAATAGCAGCTTTCTTTATTTTATTTTTATTTTGAAATGCATTCTAATCTTCTGATGAACTTTAAAATGTACCTTACTTTGATTTCAATATACTTTTAAAATACCATATATACTTGAGTATAAGCCGACCCAAATATAAGCCAAGGTACCTAATTTTGACCCGAAAACCCAGTATTGACCCGAGTATAAGCCGAGGGTGGGAAATGCAGCAGCTGCTAGTGAGTTTCAATAATCAAAATAAATGGAAATATGGTAAAATTAATTAAATTGTTGGGGCATTTCAATCCGGCGCAGTCTTGGGACCCTCATGGACAATGACCTGAGTATAAGCTGTGTCCCCTTTTGGGGGCTCATTTTTGGGGCTAAAAAACTCGGCTTATAGTAGAGTATATTCAATACCTGAAGGAGACTGGAGTGTTTACTAGGATCATGTTACCTGAATCTACACTAATTTCATGAGGACCCTTTGTTCACTAACTTGATTGAGATCAGGAGTGACTGGGCATGCTTTTAGGAGAAGCCTGAACGGTTGGGCCTGAGAGGGTCAGGGAAGCAGGATCAGGCGCAATCCCCATCGCGAGGATGCCGGAGTGCTACTTGGGAGTAGCACATGTGCATCAAACATTCCGCAGGGCTTCTGCAGCTCCCCATATTTTTCTGTTTCTACCAGTGATTTTTATCCATCAGGGTAGGTGTTTCTGCTGTCAGATTAGGATGTGAAGGGCTGCAATTTTTCTTGGGCAATAAATGGGCCAGAGTTTACCCATTTACCAAAAGGCCAGGTACTTGAAAGGGCCCAAAATGAAAACAAAATCCCTCCTTCTCCCTCTCACTAAAAAACAACAACCCAGAAACAAAAATAAATGGGAGGTCAGAGGTTATTGATGGGCTGTCTGTGGATATGTTTTATGCTAAAATTCTCACGTTTACCCTAGTCAACTCACCAATAGTGCCTACCATCCTCGAAACCCAACATCTGGAAAACTGCCAGTATATTCAGTGTTGATCTCAAGTAAGGTGGGGGAGCCGTGGTAGCAAAATTATATACAATAATTATACTGTATTCAATACAAACAATATAATTCAGGCTGCCCTTACCATTTTTGTCAAACACAGTTCATCAGTTTTCCTACATTAACTCTTTCTATAGCACACACGCGCATGCACACACACGCATACTCAGAGAGAGAGAGAGATTGGCTGAGCTATTTTTAAACATGAGCATTATTGGGAAAAGAGGACAATGAGATGGCAGAATAGCATGAATAATGTCACTGGGGCAAAGGGATCCGAGAAGAAGGTGTGCAGAGCATTGTCTCTTGAACTCCTTGCAGCTCGCCAGATGGCCTGGCGCAAGAACAGCCTTTCAGAATTAATAACTACTTCTCTAGAGGGAAAGTTTTGTTGCGGTGCATTTTTATGCCTGGCATTTTCTAGCTGCTTGGCTCCAGAACAGGATATAAACTGCACTCTGAAGGAAGGTTACGTTTTTGAAAAATGATGATTGTTTGCTCTTCCCTCACTAAACTAACTTCCTTCTCTGTACCCGTCGAGCCACCTTCTTTTGGCTCCTAATGGTGCACATTTTAATCGAGAAATTATGGTAACTCATATGTGCATTTTGAGAGTATATCACTGCCACAGTTAATTAACAGTTATTAGCATCGGTGTAGTTTGCTGTATTATATGTCACAAATCATTGCATCTCCCTGCGCAGCTACAGCAATTAAGAACTCCATCATACCTTCTGTATAGTCATTTGGTTCGCGTCCAGGTCTTTTCAAAACTGGAAATTGCTAATCAAATCATTTCTGCTCTGTGCCTTGGTATCGTTTATTCTCTTCTTAATGATGTGCAACTCTTTCCCTCTCTCTTTCTCTCTTTCCCACTACCCCCCCTTTCTTCTCCTCTGGCCGTTAACAGAAGCATTGGTGCATCTAATCCATTTCACACATCTTATGCTTTAGAGAAGCGATAATGAACTTGCAGGAGGAAGCTTCCTTCGTTCCCTCCTCCTTTCTAACCCTCTCCCACCCTGCTTTCTAACACAGCAGCAACCTCTTTCCTCTTATGTTGTTGGATGGTTGCATTCTGACACTGTAAAATGCATTGACAGACCTACATGTCTGACTTTTGCCTGGGGCCTTAGCCAGACCCATTTAGCATCTTTAAAACGCTGCCCAATCAATTCATTACTCTCTTACAGTAAACGTATTTCTTTTAAATTGGGCTCTGAATCCACTCTGGAGTTTTGTTCGAACTTTAAACAAGTTATCCAAGGTATTGAATCTATCTGGGGAGCAGGGCACAAAACTTTGGATACCACCTGCAAAATTTGCACCAACTAGCATTACAGCCCTCCTGCCAACCTAGCAATTTGAAAGCAAGACATTGCAAGTAGATAAATAGGGACCACTTCGGTGGGAAGGTAACAGCATTCCGTGCGCTCCAGTGTCTAGTCATGGCTGTCACATGACCATGGAATGTCTGCAGCAGCAGAGGGCGCTGGCTCTTCGGCTTTGAAACGCAGATGAGCACTGCACCCTAGAGTCAGATACGACTGGCTTTCGAGCTTCTATTAGTCGTGGAAGGGAGCTGAAGGGAATGGAGCTTGATGATAGGTATTGTTTCTTCAGTCAAATCTGTGGGGAGGTTAAGGCACAGCCAATGGACATACTGTATCACTGTTAACAAGCCAGTCCTGAAGCTTGTTCAACAAGCCAGGCAGAAAAATGAGGATTTATTGGTACATTTTTGGGTGATTTATTGGGAGATCACCAAGAACAAACAGAGGTGACCAAAGTATTCCTTCATTTAAAAATAATTGTTGAAGAAGAGAAAAGCATTCAGAGTGGAAAGTGTCTTCTTTTGTGAATTTTTATTTTATTTTTAACATGAATTTTTAATCTTATTTTAAAAACAGACTAATCTCATCTCATTTTTTTGACCTGGATTGCAGCCATGAAATAAAAAGGCGACTGATTCTGGGGAGACAAGCAATGAGAAACCTAGGGAACATAGTTAAAAGTAGAGACATCACCTTACAAACCAAAGTCTGCATAGTCAAAGCAATGGTATTCCCAGTGGTAATGTACGGTTGTAAGAGCTGGACCATTAGAAAGCTGAGCGCAGAAGAACAGATGCCTTTGAGATGTGGTGTTGGAGGAGAGTTTGGAGAGTCCCCTGGACAGCGAGGAGAACAAATAGGTCAATCTTAGAAGAAATCAACCCTAACTGCTCCTTACAGGGTCAAATAGTAAAGATGAAGCTAAAGTACTTTGGACATCAAATGAGAAGGGAGGATTCACATGAGAAGGCCTTGGTGCTGGGAATAGTGGAGGGCAAGAGAAGAAGGGGGCGTCCAAAGACGCAGTGGGCACAGAGCTGGGCGGGTTGAGGAGGATGGTGGAGGACAGAGGTGCCTGGAGGACGATGGTCCATAGGGTAGCAAAGGGTCTGAATCGACTGTGCGACTGAACAACAACAAACTTTTTTGATAGACAGTACGAGTGCTGGAAATGTAATATATCTTGACTCCAGCAAAGCCTTTGGTAAGGTGCCCCATGATATTCTGATTAGCAAGATAACTGGGTGTGGTCTGAATAGTACAAATGTCAGGTGGATATATACAGTGGTGTGCTGGCCCACAGGGATACAAGGACTCATCCTGGTGCACCCTAGTGACTAGTGCCCCCCAGAGGCAGGCAGAGGTAATGGGAATGCATGGGATTTCTCCCCCCAACTCCCCCCCCATAGGTGTCCCCATCACTTCCTGTCCACCTCCATCCAAGGTGCCCAACACACCCCTGGATACATGGTTAGTTCCTTCTGAAACTGAGAAGGAGGTAACATTTGGGGTACTAGGAAGCTTAGTACTCGCCACAGTGCTCTTCAAAATTTTCAATAATGACTTGGTTGTGGGAGTGCAGGGAATACTTTTCAAATTTGCAGATGAGACAAAATTGGGTAGAATAGCTAATGCCTTGGAAGACATAAACAGAATTCAAAAATATCTTGATAGCCTTGAGCACTGGGCTGAAAAATAACAGAACAAAATTTAACACCGATAAGTGTAAAGTTCTTCACCTAGAGAATAAAAACCAAATGCACAGTTACAAGATGGGGAAAAAGTGTGGCGAGAAAGACCATGGCCCTGAAGGGTGACTGAGGAGGACCTCGTCGCCGCCCCTAGCCCCCACCAATGGCTGGAGGGAGGAGCTGCCAGGACACTGCTGCTTCATCTGCTCCAGAGATGTTGAGCCCAGGCTCCGTCATAGATGTTTATTGTTGTATTTGCTTCACACTGTAAGCCGCCCTGAGTGGTGCTTGCACCAGTAGGGCAGGGTATAAATATAAATAAATAAATAAAATAAAGACCTTGGAACTGTTGTAGATCACAACCTGAATATGGGACCACAGTGTGATGTATCTACCAGAAAAGACCAATTCTATTTTAGACTGCATCAACAGGTATAATCTTTAAAACCCATGAGGTACCAGTCCTCTTATTTTTGGCACTAGCATGACTCCTCATTTTAAGAAGGATAACACACACAAAAAATGGAACAGGTTCAGAGGAGGGCAACAAGGATGATCAGAGAACTTAGAAACCAAGCCATATGAAGAAAGACTGAAGGAACTGGGTATGTTTAGTTTTGAGAAAAGGAGACTTAGAGGGGATACAACAGTTCTTATCAAATACTTGAAAGATAGTCATAAAAAGGAGGGGCGGGATATGTTCTCGATCATCCCAGAGTACAGGACGTGTAATAATGGGCTGAAACTATAGGAATCCATATATGGGCTGAATATGAGGGGGGAAACTTTTAACTGTTAGTTGTTGTTCCATTGCACAGTCGATTCCGACCCTTTGCGACCTTATGGACCATTGTCCTCCAGGCCCCTCTGTCCTCCATCATCATCATCCTCAACCTGCCCAGCTCTGTGCCCATTGTGTCTACACTACCATCTAACCATCTCATTTTTGGCTGCCCCCTTCTTCTTTTGCCCTCCACTTTTCCCAGCATCAAGGCTTTCTCAAGTGAATCCTCTCTTCTCATTTGATGTCCAAAGTACTTCAGCTTCATCTGTTAGAGTAGTATGTTAACTTAACTGTTAGAGTAGTATGAAAATGGTACAAGTTACCTCAAGAGATGAGGGGTGTTTCCAATGGTGGGGGCATCTTAACTTATAAATCCAAGGGTTAACCGTTGGAACTGGCTATAGGTTGCTATGCCTCGCCCTACTTGCCTGCACTCACCCTTCGTGCACACGGCCGATCTGGGTACGCAGGTCAACGAAGGATTGAAAAAACCGGCAGTGAGGCAACAGCCCCACAAACGCGAAGAAAGGGAAACAACTTCACTTCCCAACATTCCTTGCGCCGCGCCGCACCAGAGCAAATCAGGCTGAGAGGCTCTCGCACGGCGCAGCGTTCGGAAATGCGCCACAGCCAATCGAAAGAAAAGCATTTTAAAAAAACGCAGCACAAACACAAAGCAGCAACCCATAACTACAAGCCCCAGCGTCCTGCGCGCCATGAGCGTGCAGAGCGCTGAGGAAACCGGCACCCGAAAAATGAAAAAGAAAAACAACTCACAGCCAAGCACACACCAGCCGGCTTTCTTTCCCTCACCAACAGCGCCTGAAGCTCCCGACTGGAGTTTCCCCTTTAATATCAGTGGGTGGGGGTTGCGATCCCCCTCTCCGCTGGCTACCCTAGGGTTGGGAGGTTTGTGGGGACAAAAGGGGTATATTGCCCCAACCCTTCTGGACCCACAGGAACAGGCAGAGTGGATCGATCCCCCACCCCCCTCCTTAAAACAACTCCGTCTTTTCTTCTCTTTAAAAACGGAGTTGTTTTAAGGAGGGGGGGAATCGATCCAGTCTGCCTGATCTTTTGGTTCCAGAAGTGTTGGGGCAATATACCCCTTTTCTCCCCACAAACCTCCCAACCCTAGGGTAGCCAGCGGAGAGGGGGTTCACAACCCCCACCCACTGATATTAAAGGGGAAACCCGGTCTACTTTCACGACTCCACACAAACAAAGCACCATAACACACTAAAGCCCCCCTCCCCACCACCTAGCCCACCCTTCCTAATCCCCAATGACCATGCCCCCCCTCCCCACCACCGAGCCCACCCTTCCTAACCCCAACAACCACGCCCCCCTCCCCACAACCTAGACCACCCTTCCTAACCCCCAACGAAAAAGAACTCACTGCCTCACAGCCAAGCAAACACCAGCTGGCTTTCTTTCCCTCACCAACAGCGCCTGAAGGTCCCGACTGGAGTTTCCCCTTTAACATCAGTGGGTGGGGGTTGCAATACCCCTCTCCGCTGGCTACCCTAGGGTTGGGAGGTATGTGGGGAGAAAAGGGGTATATTGCCCCAACACTTCTGGAACCAAAAGATCAGGCAGAGTGTATCGATCCCACCCCTCCCCCTCCTTAAAACAACTCCGTCTTTTATTCTATTTAAAAACGGAGTTGTTTTAAGGAGGGGGGTGGGGATTCGATCCAGTCTGCCTGATGTCCTGGGTCCAGAAGTGTTGGGGCAATATACCCCTTTTCTACCCACAAACCTCCCAACCCTAGGGTAGCCAGTGGAGAGAGGGGTCACAACCCCCACCCACTGATATTAAAGGGGAAACCCGATCTACTTTCATGACTTTACACAATCAAAGCACCAGAACACACTAAAGCCCCCCTCCCTACCACCGAGCCCACCCTTCCTAACCCCAACGACCACGCCCCCCCAGCCCACCCTTCCTAACCCCCAACGACCATGCCCATCTCCCCACCACCTAGCCCACCCTTCCTAACCTCCAACGACCATGCCCCTCTCCCCACCACCTAGCCCACCCTTCCTAACCCCCAATGACCACGTCCCTTCCCCACCACCAAATAAATAAATAATTTTTTAAAAAATTACTAAAAACAGTCAAACACATCCAAAAATACACAAAAACAAAAACACCAAAAACAATACGAAGTAAACAAAGACACAATCAAAAACAAAACAAACAGACAAAAAAATACAAATTCCAACCCCCCCCCCCCGCCCACACACACACACACAAAACAAAGAAAACAAGCAAACTTACCAAAAGATGTGCTACCTCCACCAGGACTCAATAGTCTCATAGACCCCTTCCAACTAAGTTATTCTATGATTCTATGGAAGACTAACAAATATAAATATGCATGCATTCAATGATGCATTGCAAAAAAAAAATTACTGCCTACTCTGTGGGCTGGTCAAATCTGTGGGTGGGGCTAAATCTGTGGGTGTGGTCAAACATCCTGCATTATGGGCTATGAAGGTGGGTGTGGCTAACCAAGTGGGCGGGGCCTGGGGGAATTTCCGCTACCAGTTCTGCGGAACCTGACAGAACCTGCTGCAGTGCATGACTTTTATGAACTGCAGCCCATTTTCTTTCTATTACAGAAATTTCTAGAGAGAATGGATAATGGATTATCAGAAGTCAGTTCCACTCCATGAAATCTGTTATACAATAACATTTATTAATCTTTAAGGTTCAGTGGCTCAAGTGGCTAAAACACTGACTGGAAGGCGGCAAGTCAGCAGTTTGATTCCCATATACTGCAGGACAGAATGAGCTCCCACCTTTGCCCCAGCTCCTGCCAACCTAGCCGTTCGAAAGCAAGAAATTGCAGATAGATAAATTGGGACCACTGCGGTGAGAAGGTAAACAGCGGTCTGTGCACTCCGGTGCCGAGACATGCCTGCCACATGACCACGGAAATGTCTGCAGAAGCAGACAGCACTGGCTCTTCGACTATGATACAGAGATGAGCACTGAACCCTAGAGTTGGATACGACTGGCTTTTGAGCAAGGGTGACCTTCACCTAACGTGCCATAAGATTTTTCTGATTTTGCAGCAATAGACAGCAGACTTAAATGCCCTCTTCTCTACCAAAACAAAACTCTGTCACATGTCTTCTCTCGGTTACATACACTCACGTGTGTTCAGGAACAAATACATACATACAGTACATATCCTCCAACGCACTCGTTGTGCTACATATATTTTTCAAGTCTAACTTTGTGGAAATACTCTTGTTCTGGAAGCATTAAAAGGAAATGTAGTACTCAGAGGATTAAAAGCTCATGTTAAATTGAAAACTACATTTGGCAAAAACATTAAAATTTGACAGAACACCCCACACATTAACTGTGCAGTGCTTCGTAATTAGCATTGAAAAGTAAAACATCTTTTCCTTATTGTTTCCTGCTTCCTCATTTATAATGCACTAGCAAGGGTTGCCCGGTGTTGCCGGGCTTTTCCCCCCGTGTGTTTTAATAAAAAATGAACCAATTTTATTTTTGCAATAGTTTTAAATTGTGTTGGAAGGTTAAATTGTGTTAATGTTTTTAAAAAATTGCTTAGTCTGTAATTTTAAATTTTTAAATGTTTATTTATGTAAAAAAAAATTTGCTTGGCTGTTATTAACTGGGATCTGCTTTTTTGGGGTTTTTTTAGGATTAATAAAAGAAGAAAGTATGATATAATTTTTTCAAATTGTTTTATGTAAGTGAATAATGTTTTAGTTTTTTGAATTTTTTTAATTAGTTGTACCGTAGGTCATAATTTTCATA
The DNA here is from genome assembly GCA_035047305.1 of Bradypodion pumilum. Lineage (NCBI taxonomy): Eukaryota > Metazoa > Chordata > Lepidosauria > Squamata > Chamaeleonidae > Bradypodion > Bradypodion pumilum. Next base: position 6,464,014 of record JAWDJD010000017.1, on the reverse strand, counting down.
ATGTAAAAGTAAATGTTTTACATTCAATGTTTTTAAAATGTGTTTAGATGTTTTGAGTTTAAATTTGAGTTATAACTCAGCACAGGATTTTTAAAAGTTTCTATTGTATTTTATTGACATATGTTTTAGTGTAATTTTTTTACTTGTTTTTATTGGTGTGACCTTTTGTGTAAAATTGTGAATTTGTGTTATGCTGTTGTGTGTTTTTGAATTGTTTTTACTATTGTGGCCAGCAGGTGGTGCTGGTAGGGGTTATTGTATTTTGACTTTTTTTTCTCTCCTGGCCTCTGGGTGGAGCTTCTTCTGGTAAGTAGTCTCTTTCTTTATTCATTTGTTTTTCAGTCCTGGTGGAGGTAGCACATCTTTTGGTAAGTTTGCTTGTTTTCTTTGTTGTGTGTGTGTGTGTGTGTGTGTGTGGGCGGGGGGGGGGGTTGGAATTTGTATTTTTAGTCTGTTTGTTTTGTTTTTGATTGTGTCTTTGTTTACTTTGTATTGTTTTTGGTGTTTTTGTTTTTGTGTATTTTTGGATGTGTTTGACTGTTTTTAGTAATTTTTTAAAAATTATTTATTTATTTGGTGGTGGGGAAGGGACATGGTCATTGGGGGTTAGGAAGGGTGGGCTAGGTGGTGGGGAGTGGGGCATGGTCGTTGGGGGTTAGGAAGGGTGGGCTAGGGGGGGCGTGGTCATTGGGGTTAGGAAGGGTGGGCTCGGTGGTGGGGAGGGGGGCTTTAGTGTGTTCTGGTGCTTTGATTGTGTGAAGTCGTGAAAGTAGATCGGGTTTCCCCTTTAATATCAGTGGGTGGGGGTTGTGACCCCCCTCTCCGCTGGCTACCCTAGGGTTGGGAGGTTTGTGGGGAGAAAAGGGGTATATTGCCCTCACACTTCTGGAACCAAAAGATCAGGCAGACTGGATGGAATCCCCACCCCCCCTCCTTAAAAGAAGTCCGTTTTTAAAGAGAAGAAAAGACGGAGTTGTTTTAAGGAGGGGGGTGGGGGATCGATCCACTCTGCCTGTTCCTGTGGGTCCAGAAGGGTTGGGGGGGATACCCCTTTTGTCCCCACAAACCTCCCAACCCTAGGGTAGCCAGCGGAGAGGGGGATCACAACCCCCACCCACTGATGTTAATGGGGAAACTCCAGTCGGGTCCTTCAGGCGCTGTTGGTGAGGGAAAGAAAGCCAGCTGGTGTTTGCTTGGCTGTGAGGCAGTGAGTTGTTTTTCGTTGGGGGTTAGGAAGGGTGGGCTAGGTTGTGGGGAGGGGGGGCGTGGTTGTTGGGGTTAGGAAGGGTGGGCTCAGTGGTGGGGAGGGGGGGCATGGTCATTGGGGGTTAGGAAGGGTGGGCTAGTTGGGGGGAGGGGGGCTGTAGTGTGTTATGGTGCTTTGTTTGTGTGGAGTCGTGAAAGTAGATCGGGTTTCCCCTTTAATATCAGTGGGTGGGGGTTGCGATCCCCCTCTCCGCTGGCTAACCTAGGGTTGGGAGGTTTGTGGGGAGAAAAGGGGTATATTGCCCCCACACTTCTGGAACCAAAAGATCAGGCAGACTGGATGGAATCCCCACCCACCCCCCTCCTTAAAAGAAGTCCGTTTTTAAAGAGAAGAAAAGACGGAGTTGTTTTAAGGAGGGGGGGTGGGGGATCGATCCACTCTGCCTGTTCCTGTGGGTCCAGAAGGGTTGGGGCAATATATCCCTTTTGTCCCCACAAACCTCCCAACCCCACGGTAGCCAGCGGAGAGGGGGATCGCAACCCCCACCCACTGATATTAAAGGGGAAACTCCAGTCTGGAGCTTCAGGCGCCGTGGGTGAGGGAAAGAAAGCCGGCTGGTGTGTGCTTGGCTGTGAGTTGTTTTTCTTTTTCATTTTTCGGGCGGTTTCCTCAGCGCTCTGCGCGCTCATGGCGCGCAGGACGCTGGGGCTTGTAGTTATGGGTTGCTGCTTTGTGTTTGTGCTGCGTTTTTTAAAAATGCTTTTCTTTCGATTGGCTGCGGCGCGTTTCCGAACGCTGCGCCGTGCGAGAGCCTCTCAGACTGATTGGCTCTGGCGCGGCGCAGCGCAAGGAATGTTGGGAAGTGAAGTTGTTTCCCTTTCTTCGCGTTTGTGGGGCTGTTGCCCCACTGCCGGTTTTCTCAATCATTCGTTGACCTGCGTTCCCAGATCGGCCGTGTGCACGAAGGGTGAGTGCAGGCAAGTAGGGCGAGGCATAGCAACCTATAGCCAGGTCCAACGGTTAACCCTTGGATTTATAGGTTAAGATTTATTATTAAAATGTGAATGTAAAGAGAGGATATCAGTAAGTGAGGAACAGAGTTTCTTCATTTTAAGAGCTGGGACCTATTTGTATGGTACAGTAAAACCCCTACTTACGTAAAAAGCCTGCTCCGTAGGCTTTTACATAAATCGGTTTTTTACTTAATTCGAAGCAAACCAATAGGAAAAATGAATTTAATTCAAAGCAAACCCATAAGAAAAATGATTATTTACATAACTTGAAGCAAACCCATGGGGAAAAGAATTTTTACGTAACTTAAAGCAAACCCATAAGAAAAATGATTTTTTTACATAACTTGAAGCAAACCCATAGGAAAAAGAATTTTTACGTAACTCAAAGCAAACCCATAGGAAAATGATTTTTACGTTAATCAAAGCAAACCCATAAGAAAAATGATTTTTTCCATATCTCGAAGCAAGCCCATAGGAAAATGATTTTTATGTTAATCAAAGCAAACCCATAGGAAAAATGAATTTTTACATAAATCGAAGCAAATCCATTAGAAAAATGATTTTTTAATGTAACTCAAATCAAACCCATAGGAAAATGATTTTTATGTTAATCAAAGCAAACCCATGAAAAAAATGATTTTTTACATAAATCGAAGCAAATCCATTAGAAAAATGAATTTTTTACGTAACTCGAAGCAAACCCATAGGAAAAATGATTTTTACGTAAATCGAAGCAAACCCATAGGAAAAAATGATTTTTTTACGTAACTCGAAGCAAACCCATAGGAAATTGCATTACATAAATCGGGACGTTTACGTTAACCGGGGCATGGTTTTAGTGCAAAAACCATTATGTAAGTTGAATTTTACGTAACTCGGGGTTTTTACTGTACATTCATTCAAAGAGATGCAGATGACTAAAATGCAAAGAAAATAGGAACAGAGTGATTCCACAGCCATTGAAGACTAATAGATGCAATAATGCGGTAGAGACAGAAATTCACAACATCACAGGTCATGTAGAATCATAGAATCACAGAGCTGTATAGCTGGAAGATGCCCTAAGGCTCAGCTCAACCATAGCAGGAAAATCACAACTAAAGCATCCCTGACAGCTGGCAATCCAATCTCCAGTTAGAAACCTCCAGTGAAAGGCTCCACATTCCTGAGGTAGCCCATTCCACTGTTAAAATACCTTGTTGTTAGGACATTCTTCCTACTATTTGGCTAAAATCTCCATTCAACTCTCTTACCCTCTAGAACTGCAGAATACTCCCATGTGTTCGGATATTTGATGGCTGTCTTGTTGTCTTTCATTTCTTTCTCCTCCAGGCTAAAGGTAAAGTTTTCCCCTTGCTCGAAAGCCAGTTGTATCCGACACTAGGGTTCAGTGCTCATCTCTGTTTCAAAGCCAAAGAGCCAGCGCTGTCTGCTTCTGCAGACATTTCCTTGGTCATGTGGTAGGCACGACTAGAACGCTGTTTCCCTTCCCACCAAAGTGGTCCCTATTGATCTGCTTGCAATTTCTTGCTTTCAAACTGCTAGGTTGGCAGGAGCTGGGACAAAGACGGGCGCTCATTCCATCCTGCAGCACTCGGGAATCGAACTGCTGACCTCCCACCTTCCAGTCAGTGTCTCAGCCACTTGAGCCACTGCAGTCCCCTCTTCCAGGCTAAACATACCCAATTCTCTCAGAGATTCTTCACAGGGCTAGGTGTCCAGACCATTTGCTGTCCTGTTGCCCTCCTGTGAAGTTTCAATTACCTTAAAAAGAGGATTGTGCCAAAGATGCCTGGTCATACCTGTCAAGCATGGCTCCGGACAATACAGGACCTGAGCAGAAGGCTTCTGTGCAGAACCCTTCTGTGCATGCACAGAACCCTTCTACGCATGCGCAGAAGGCTTCTGCGCATCCCCTTCTGCGCTGAACCCTTCCGTGCATGCTCAGAAGGGTTCCGTGCATGCGCAGAAGGGTTCTGCACATGCGTAGAAGGGTTCTGCGTAGAAGGGGATGTGCAGTAACTACTTCCCCTGCTCTCAAATTACGGGGTGGGAAAGTAGAAAAAGTGGCGCTGAATTATGGGAACTCCCAGCCAATACGGGATACTTGACAGGTATGTGCCTGGTTCAACATCAGCCTTGGTCAGCCTGTTCCATTCTTTTCAGCTTGGCAAAAACAGAACTCTCCTTTTTCCATTTGTTTTGGTTATTTTTATTCTCTTTCTGCAGTCCTTGTGAAACTAAAAACACTTTGTAATCCGGAACAGATTGCGGTTTTAAGCAGAGGCCCTTAAACTGCAGGTTCAAAGAAAGCTAAAGTGAATTAGCATAAAGACTGAAGTTCTCATTTAGAAAAACAGCAAGGCAGTTGCTCTTGCAAGCAATTTTATAAGGGTGGTGGGTGGAGATTTCAAATGGAAACAAAGAGGAAGACATAGCAGTATCCTTTCCTCTTTGCCAGTAGGCAGCCTTAGTGTTGCTGGAACTTGTTCATTGATAGGGCCTTCCATTTCAGTCAAGTCCATAGCTGTCAAGTATTGGCCAGGAACCTCCCGAATTTTACCCTCTTTCCCAGCGGTGTCCTGTATCAGTCATACTGCAATGCCCTAATGCCGCCACTGGAGGGCTGCACAGGATAAGCATAGCTGTCAAGTATCCCGTTTTGTCCAGGAAATTTCCCTTATTTTAAAACCCAAAATTTGACAGCTATGATTCAAGTCAGTAAGGGCATAATGGTAATGGTAGGGGGTAGTATAGGTCTAAGATGAGACATTTTTTAAAAAAAAATTGACACTTGAGCCCATTTAATCAAAATTTTATCAAAATCAGTATCCTGGTTCCTATAGTTTCCTTTCTCAATTGAGTCTCTGACTCAGTTCCTGCCAACCTAGCAGATTGAAAGAAAGAAATTGCAAGTAGATAAATAGGGACCACTTCGGTGGGAAGGTAAACAGCATTCCATGCATTCTGGTGTTGATGCCTGCCTGCCACATGTCCATGGATTTTTGTTGTTGTTGTTCAGTTGCACAGTTGATTCCGACCCTTTGCAGCCCCATGGACCATTGTCCTCCAGGCACCTCTGTCCTCCACCATCCTCTTCAACCGACCCAGCTCTGTGCCCATTGCATCTACAATACCATCCTGCCATCTCATCTTAGGCCGCCCCCTTCTGCTTTTGCCCTCCACCTTTCCCAGCATCAAGGCTTTCTCAAGTGAATCCTCTCTTCTCATTTGGTGTCCAAAGTACATTAGCTTCATCTTTACTATTTGACCTTCCAAGGAGCAGCCAGAGTTGATTTCTTCTAAGATTGACCTATTTGTTCTCCTCGCTGTCCAAGGGACTCTCAAAACTCTCCTCCAACACCACATCTCAAAGGCCTTATACTGTATCCAGTTACTAATCTATTTAGAGTAGACTTGTTGATTCAGTTGGAGTTATAAGAGATAACTCTGGAATTGGTTCAGTTCCCATCCTTTCCACTTTTTCAGAAGAAGCGTTTTTTTGTGCTGATTAAATATAACCTTATCTCTGAATTGGCAAGTACATGCAATCTCGTTTTTTGACAAGCAATTCTGACAGCACCTTCCTTCTGATTTTAAAGACATGTAGCTATACATATATTAATCTGTCCATCATTGCCCTGGGTAGGAAAAGCAAGGTAGGTAGGTAGGTAGATAGAAAGAAAGAAAGAGAGAGAGAGAGAGAGAGAGAGAAAGTGTTTTGCAGGAGGGAGATAGGAACATTTGTTCAAAGTGGGGGGAAACAGGAAAAGAAAACAGTCAGTCATACCATTATATATACAGAATTTGATATATAATCAAATCCTGGATCAAAGATAACGATGATTTATTGGATGTCCACAATGAACTGTTCAGTGTGGAGAAGCAGCTTGCTTTTCCCCACCAGTGCTGAGCTGAGATTTCTTGATTTTTCTTTTCTCAGCCCTCTTTCTTACAGAGAGGGAAAGATATTTTGCAGGGTTTTCTCCAAATATTAATTTTGTTGTAGTTCAGTCGCAGCCGATTCCGACCCTTTGCAACCCTATGGACCATTGCCCGCCAGGCACCTCTGTCCTCCACAATCCTCCTCAACCCGCCCAGCTCTTTTAATTATATTAAATATTAAATATATTAAATATAAAATATTAATATTTCCCACATTTTTTTGGGTTTGAAAGCTGCCACAATCTCTCCCACTATGTCCTGAAATGGCATTATATCTGGGGTTTGTGAAGAATGCAAAATAGCTAGACTACTATCACTGCTCTTGTACTACTAGTATTGGAAAATGTCTTCTTCTTTGGAGAAATTTGGTGAACAGATTGTTTTGCGGAACCATCTGTACTAAGTTGTATTTTCTATACATCCAGAGCACTAGGAACCTGGGGGATCCTCATCCTGCCATTATTTAATCTCACTTTCTTTTCTACTCCAACATTTCTTCAAATATCTTCTAAACAATAGTAGTGAGACATCCAACAATATGAGGTTTCTCAAAAGCAGCAAGGTATGCTTATCATGTTTGCAAGGTGAAGTGAAAGCAATAGGGTTTCACTTCTGTGCACACCTGTCAAGTATCCTGTATTGGCCGGGATTTCCCATAATTTGCGCTGCCTTTCTTCATTTCCTGCCATCCCGTAATTTGGTGGTGGGGGAAAAGTAGTTACTGCGCATCCGTTCTGCGCAGATCCCTTCTACACATGTGCAGAACCCTTCTACGCATGCACAGAACCCTTCTACGTATGTGCAGAACCCTTCTATGTATGCACAGAACCATTCTGTGCATGCGCAGAACCCTTCTACACATGCGTAGAAGGGTTCTGCGCAGAAGGCTTCTATGTATCCGTAGAAGCGACCTGCGCAGATCCCGTATTATCTGGAGCTGCGCTTGAGAGGTAGGCTTCTGTGTGTGCTGATAAAAGTCATCAACCAGGACAATCAACACCAGTTCATTCCCAATTTCAGGCATGAACCCATACCAAAATGGGTCTAGATAAACAGTGTCAAAAGTTCTCAAGGCTTCAGTAGTCAAGATCTTCTTTTATACCCTGGGCTAATGTGTTGTCTCATCCCTCTTGGCTCTCATTCCCCCTTGTAGATGATAGTTGTAATGAACCATAGGATCCACAGAGGGCTTATTTAAGAACGGTTGTACCACAGTTTTTCTACGGGCATCAGGCACCACTCTATGTTAAACCTTTTCAGTTAACTCTAATCTGCCATGTGGGCACAAAGGCCAAGGAAGCATGTGTCTGTGTACAGTACCTTTTGTGAGATGGCAGCAAGTGATCTCAAGCTGCTCAGGCATAGCATTGGACAACTCAGCTGCAACTTCAAAAACAATGAAAATGGCACAAACTTTTATCCTCAAAAGTTCTCTAAGGAAGGTCTTGCCAAACAGGCTGCACTCGGGTTCTTTTAGGATCCCAGACACAATGAACACTCAGTGGCTGAGAAAAAAAACTTTGTTGGACAAAGCTTAAGACAGTGTCCGCTCCAACTCTCTGGAACCTCCTGCCAATAGACCTAAGACTCCTAAGACTCCAAAGTGAATTGCTGCCCTTCAGGAAAGGAAAGGAGTGAAGACCTGGCTGGCAGAGCAGGTGTGGGGCCCGAATGGGACTATGGTGCCCGCCTGCTGGCTTGTATAAGAACTCTCTCTCTTCCTCTTCCTCTTCCTTTTTCTTCCTTTTTCTTCCTTTTATAGTGGATGGGATGGGTGGGTGGGATATAGGGGTTTTTAAAGGGGGTGGGTTGGGGGTTTTTATAATGTTTTATGTATTTTTGTGCATTGTTGTGATGCCGCCCTGAGTCGGGCATGCCTGAGCGGGCGGCATATACAAATTTGACTAATAAATAAATAATAAATAAATAAAGTAGCTAAGACGCTGACTGGGAAGCGGAAGGTCAGCAGTTCGATTCCCGAGTACTGCAGGACGGAAATGAGCTCCCGTCTTCATCCCAGCTCCTGCCAACCTAGCAGTTCGAAAGCAAGAAATTGCAAGTAGATAAATAGGGACCACTTCGGTGGGAAGGTAACAGCGTTCCGTGCGTTCCGGTGTCTAGTCATGCCTGCCACATGACCACGGAAACGTCTGCAGAAGCAGACAGCGCTGGCTCTTCGGCTTAGAAACAGAGATGAGCACTGCACCCTAGAGTCGGATACGACTGGCTTTCGAGCAAGGGAAACCTTTACCTTTACTTAAAAACAAGCAAGAGTTCCCTCTCAATATCAGGAGTCCAGAGGTAGCAGGGATCTCCCTAGCCTTCTGGGGCATGGCACCTGACACCTTCTGGTTCGTGTAGATCTCCAGCTTCAGTAGTCAAGTTCTTCTTTTATACCCTGGGTGAAAGTGTTGTCCCATCCCTCTTGATTCTCATCCCCCCTTGTGTGTGGTGGTCTCCAAAGCAAAACAAATGGCATCTGAAATGGACTAATTGACATAACATCCTTGCAGGTGTGAATTGCATCAGGATCATTACTGGCTCATTATCAGCCAAGGAGGACACTGGACTGGCACAACATCCGAGCTGATTATCACCCAAAGACAGGGAAATACCACTATGATCCACCTGGGGACTATCTTCTTCTGTCATGAACTCATTCCAGCATACCTGTCTTGCTGCTGTGCTTAAACTTAAACATTTCAGAAGTAAATACCACTAATTGGTCCTTTCTCAGGGCAATTAACATTCCTTTCCCATGCAGTAAGCCAGCTCAATTTTAACCAAAGGCAGTGCCACTATTCTCCTTGAGATACAAAGGTCTACTCCAGGTACTACATGCTGGTTGTAAAAGATCTAGGTCTCCATTCACCAAAGGATGTGAGAACAATCCATACACCTCCTTGAAGATTTCTAGAAGGCATCTTCCAGTCACTGGGGGCTGTGTAGGTAAAGGTTTCCCTTGCTCGAAAGCCAGCCGTATCCGACTCTAGGGTTCAGTGCTCATCTCTGTTTCAAAGCCAAAGAGCCAGCGTTGTCTGCTTCTGCAGATGTTTCCGTGGTCATGTGGCAGGCATGACTAGACACCGGAGCACACGCAACGCTGTTACCTTCCCACCGAAGTGGTCCCTATTTATCTACTTGCAATTTCTTGCTTTCGAACTGCTAGGTTGGCAGGAGCTGGGACAAAGACGGGAGCTCATGCTGTACTGCAGTACTTGGGAATCAAACTGCTCATCTTCCACCTCCCAGTCAGCGTCTTAGCCACTTGAGCCACTGCTGTGTACTGGGATACAAATCCTGACTTGTTCCATCCTCAACCAACAGATGAAAAAACACAAGGATTTTCTGCTCACTACAAGATAGTGGGAAATGTTTTTCTTGGTATCTGAAAGATTTTGCATGTTTGCAAAATAGATTTTTCCACATTTATTTTATAAATGCATTAACAATAAATGCAATTAACTGCTGCTTTTTGAACACTCTAACACAGGGGTGCCCAAACTACGGTCCGTGGGCTGGATCTGGTCCCCGATGCCATTTCATCTGGCCCATGCTGCCCTCATCACTCGTGGAAGCAAAATGTGTACGGGTGCATTTTACTTCCACTTCTGGGAGTGATGAATTGGCATCGGGGGCCAAATCCAGCCCATGGGCCGTAGTTTGGGCACCCTTGGTTTAAGCAGAGAAAATGGCAGCTTAAAATCCATCTCATCCTGTTGCAAAACAGATTGCAAGGTGAGTTTTATTTCCATTTCTGGTGGGAGGAACCACATAACCGGCCTGCTGAACTACGTGACCGGCCCATGGCCTGAAAAGTTTGGGCACCCCTTCTCTAACAAATATAGCAAAACTGGATGGATCGTTTGTTTTGATATATCAACCTATCTATATTTGCTCTCTGTGTCTCCTTAGCATTCATTTTGCACTGCAAAATGCAGGGAATGCGATCGGAGAAAATACTTGTTGTGTTCTCACACCATAAAGTTCTTAAAATGTGGAGAATGCCTGTCTCAATGAGAAATAAGAAATGTGTGCTGTTTCCTTATATCCTTTGGTACTGCTTCAGTTGGTGCCAGAAGGTTGCATTTTATAATGGATCACGCACAACAGGTTAAACATCCACTGAACCAATATAAGCGACCATTTTTCTAGTCAGTTTATGCGTAAAATACTATGAAGTCCAATGTCATTTTAAAGGAGAAAAAAATCACCCATCTTTATCTATTTCGGACCTTTTTTTTCCTATCTAAAGGGCATTCTACCCTAATAATACTTATGGCCAACAGTGGCTGCTGCTACTTCCAGCCATGCTTGAAACAGCCGTGTTCAAAGGATACCACAACTTAAGAATAATATGAACAAGCTGGACACATGGAGGGCAACCATGGTGGTATAAGTTTGTAAAACAAGTCCTCTGCATCTGGCCCGCAGGCCGCAGATTGAGAATCCCTGGTATATATGCCAAGTCTTTAAAGTACAGTGATACCTCATACAACGTCCAAACTTGGTTCCACAAGTTTGGACTTTACACAGATTTGGACTTTGTATGAGGCATGCAAAATCCTAGCTGAGATGCCTCATACAACGTCCAAATCCTTGCCGCGATGCCTCATACAACGTCATTTCCATAGAGATACATTGTACTGTAACAGCACAGACTTCAGGGCAAAGTCAAGGAGACAGACAGGAAACTGACAGAACTTTAAGAAATCATTGTCTAAAGGCTAAAAACATTACAAAAACATGTCAAACAACCCTGATTGTCCAAGAACCTGAAGAATGCTGCAAAAATCCCAGGAATGCTTCTAAAAATTCTGACGAATTTTTTTTAAAAAACCCAAAATCGTGCTCAAAACCACTCCTAAACTCTTCGCCTCATGCAAAACCCACAAGAGCAATGCACGCTTGTGTCCTGCCTTTTATACTGCCCAAGCACAATGCAATCTGGGAAAACCCCAATGCCTCATACAAAGTCACACGACTTTGTATGAAGCAACTTTTGTCAAGGAATTAGGCGATGTTGTATGAATCCGATGTTGTATGAAGCGGACTTTGTATGAGGTATTACTGTACCACATAGGTAAAGGTTTCCCTTGCTCAAAAGCCAGTTGTATCCGAATCTAGGGTTCGCTGCTCATCTGTTTCAAAGCTGAAGAGTCAGCGCTGTCTGCTTCTGCAGACCTTTCTGTGGTCATGTGGCAGGCACCAGAGGAGCGCACAGAAAGCGTTTGCCTTCCCACCGAAGTGCTCCCTATTTATCTACTTGCAAAGCCTCTTTAAAAAACGCCATGCAGATACGTAGTACTGAAAAACGTTTTTCACCCACAAGCTTTAGTCTGGCGGATGGTTTGGCAGACAAAGATGGGAAGGAAAAGAAAAACCAAGCGAGGAGCAACTGAAGCTTCCCTGGCATCGAGGGCTTGTCCTGGACCTGCTTTGCCCGCCAGGTGAGGGCAAGGTGAAGAAGGGACCGATCTCCCGGCCAGCGCCCGAGGCACCAGTCCCAGCCGTCGGGCATTAATGCAGCCTCGAGGGGGGGGGGAGATCGGCTGGAAGGCTGAGCCTCCACCTGCCCTGGCCAGGATGGATCGAACTCAGTTACAAGAGGGACGGGACGAGACCCCACCCAGCCCTCCAGTCCAGCAGCAGCAGGAGGGGGCGGGGCCATAGAGGGGGACAGTATCGCCCCTGGGAGGCGGCAGAGTGGGGCGGGGCTGCATTGAGCCTGGGAGACTGCAGAAAGGGGCGTGGCCAGAGATGGGGCGGCGTGGCTGTACTGCGCCTGGGAGGTGGCAGAGAGTGGCTGGGCTGCATCGGGCTTGGGAGGCGGCAGAGAGGGGGCGTGGCCACAGGGGAGCTGCATCTCGCCTGCCTGGGACTCGAGGCTCTTGCAGACTAGAGAGTACGGCGTGGGACGGCGCACGGCGACTTTTGCTCGGAGGGTCTCTCCGGCCGGGGCGGGGTCCGAGGGAGCTCCACTTTGGGCTTTGGGACTCGCTGGACTCTCTGGCCGCGGATTATGGGATTGGTATCGCCGGTGCCGATGGAGTTCACTTGACTCTGGGCCGACGGGAGGGAGTGCTGGAGGCAGAGGAAGCTCCCGCCCCCGCCCCCGGAGGCGTCGAGGAAGCCGCCCGGGACCTTCGGGGGCTCCGGAGCCTTTCGGCGACGCCCAGCGGCGGGTCTCGCCCGGGGGGGGGGCGCCCACCACGCGGGTCTTTGTCCTTTTTTTTCCGCGGGGGGGGGCGAGCCGTCGCGGGCAGCGTCTTTCTCCCGGAATGGCCGGGCACGTTGGGATCCCTACGAGGAGGAGGAACGCGCCGCCCTCGGACGGAAGGGTGGCTTCTTCGCGCTTGAGGGAGGATTAAGCGGCGTGCGATCCGGAGGGACCCGCGGGCTGGCGGTGGAGGGACGGCGCCGGACGCTCTTCCGACGGCGTCCCTGGGGGGCCGCCTGGCGTTTGGGAACTTGGTGGGCGCCATCAGGTAAGGAGGGGCAGCTGGCGTCGGGTTTTGGAGGGGGGGCTGGGGGGATTCCTCGAGGGAGAGTCGAGCTCCGGTGCCCCCACCCCCCCAGGATGCCGCGAGGCACGGAGCATTTCCCCGACGCCCTCCCTCTGTGGGGGCTCGAGGGGTATTGCTTGCCAGGGGGGAGCTTTCCGGACCATGGGAGACTGGAGGGGGGGGGGGTTCGAGGGAGAGCCAGGGTCGTAGCCAGGGGGTGACAGGGGGACAATCAGCCCCCCCCAGCTGACAGCCCACCCCACCCCGTGATGCCAATATTGTGTGTGTGAGAGACATTGTTGCTCCTCCTGAAAAAATATTCGCGCGCGCCCCCGTCTAGAATCATGGCTACGGCCCTGGGGAGAGCCGGGCTCCGGTGGCCCCCCAAAGGACGCCGCGGGACCCCCTCCCTGCGACGCCGAGCGCTTCCCCGACGCCCTCCGTCTCTGGGGGGGGGGGAGGAGGGGGCTTGTGGTGAGATTCGTCGTGGGAGTGGGATCGGCTTCTTGCGTGGACGCCTTCCTTAATCCGGAGTGTGGGGACAAAAGGAACCTCCTCCTCGACCCAGCAGCGTCGCCTCCTCCTCGACGTGGGGCTGCTTTGAAACAGGACAAACCCATTTGCTTTGATCGCCGCCTTGGAAATGTGCTAGGAAGGCAGGCAGGCAGGAGGGGAGGCTCCCTTGGGAAAGGTGGCGGGACCGTCGGGCCATGGATCGGAACCTAACCCAGTCCACATAGTCTGGCCGTCGGGTGGAGGGAGGAGGATGGGCCAAAATAGCCGCACCGATACCTTTGGAATATATGCTCTGCGAGTTTTTTTTTAATTATTTTTTTAATTTCAGTTGTTTAGATTGTAGTTTATGGTCTTGCCTTTATTCATTCAGGGCTTCTCAACCTGTGGGCCAGATGCGGCCCATGGCACAATTTCATCTGCCACTGCCTCCACCACACCAGTGTGGTGGAGGAAGGGCAAGATGGTCATCTGGTCCCCGAAGGGAGCGTGACCCTGCCCCCCCCCCTTGAAAAGGTTGAGAACCTCCTGCATTAGGATTTATAGAGTGGCGTCTGTAGAGTGCTTTGGTCGTTTTCCAGATCCAGAGAAGCTGAGCTTAAGCAGGATTGTTTGTTATCTTACGTGGGACTTTCCTTTTGATAAAAGCCAAACTATTGCTTTGGTAACCAAAGGGGGTAGAAAACAAGAGGAAAGTATGTTTCCCTGCTCCTTTAAAGCTTCCAGCTCGCCACCATACACCTTAAATTCAAATGCTGCAAGTTGGCAAACCTTCAAGCTAAAGGAATTGGCTTTCTCTTCCTACCATCTAGTTCCATCAAGGAATTCATTGCCATACAGAAGGACATATTATTCTAAATATTTCCGGCCCAGAATGTATTATTTTAAATATTTCCTGTATTTGGTTGGGGCAAGCACTTGCAAAATCGTCCGCTCCTGACATCTCTGGGGCCACTTAATGCGTGGAGGGGGATGGCGGACTCCTCCAAGCCATAGTTAGGGGATAAGATACTGATTTTCATCAAGAAAATCTTCACCACCACAAACACCCGGAAGCCACTTTCCTAGCTGGTTTTTTTATTCCCCTCCCAACCCACGGAACTGCTTCATGTTCCCAAACCGAAGGCACCATCTTCCACAGACAGTAGGGAAGCAGACATTGGCTGAATCTTCCAACAGTGGAGAACAAAATTCTAGGGAGATAGTAGTTGTCTAGGGAGGGTTGCCCAAGGAGGGAGGCATCATATAAACAAGGTTATGGTCCTTGTTGTCCTGAGCCGTTTAGGGTCTTTTCAATTGTCATGGAGCAAAAACAAAGAATGTGGGTGATAGATGTTTTACCATAATTTTCTTGAATCTCTGGGCAAAACAACAACAACGTGATTCATCCGTACTTAAAAGAACACAGACCACACTATCTTGTGAAAACCAGCCAGAGAGCCATAAGCTGTGAACCATGAGTGGGCAAACACTGGGCTGACAGATGTTTCAGATTCTGACTCGTTGGCTTCCATGAAAATCACCAATCATCTTGGATGATGGGAACTTTAGTCCAAAGCATCTGTAAGGCAAAAGGCACCCCACTCCAGGTTAGTAGACTGGAATACACCAAGTCCTGAAACCAAGTTGATGATGTTGGCCAAGCAGTCTCTTTCAAACTAAGTTACATCCAAGGATTGAAGTAGCAAAAGAGCCTTACAGTGGTACCTTGGATAAAGTCTGATTCGGATAAAGTCACAGTTTACATGCACACTTGATGCATCTCGTAAAGTCCAAAACCACTAAAAATGGATGCTATCCAAGGTATTTGATATAGGAACCTTGGATAAAGTCCATTTTTGGACATTATCTGATGCATCGCTCATTTGATTTGGGTAAAGTCCAAAAACGGATAAAGTCCATACTTGTGGAACGGAGTTTGGACTTTATCCGAGGTTCTACTGTATATGTTTACCCCTAGCGTTCCACCAGGATAGTGAAATTCTGAATATACAGTGCACAATTCCTTTTTTGTAGCACAAAAGTGCAAACTATACGCGAGCTTTGCCTTGACATAGGGAACACGCTAATCAGCAAACAGGATTATCCTGGCAAATATAATCTGGATCTAGAGCAGTGATGGCCAACTTTGGCACTCCAGGTGTTCTTGGACTCTGCCTATCAGAGCTTCTGAGAATTGAAGTACAAAAACATCTGGAGTGCCAAGGTTGGCTATCACTGATCTAAAGCAACACTGGTCAAACATAGCATAATAACTTTACTTCAGCCATGATTCTCTGGATCTGGAAACCACCTAAGATCTCTACAGAGACTATGTACTTACGGTACTGGTGCATAACAGCTGATCATAAAATACAATCGGTAAAAAACCCCACACAGATGATATCTTTCAAAGCTAGCTTGAGCGAGCACTGTAAAACCTTTTCACAACAAAGGAGCTTGTGCATAAGATTGGCTCTTTTAGAGTCTAGAAACTGAAAGTCAAAGGGGACTCAAGATCCCATTTTTTAAAAAAAAATGGCTTAAAGGTGGGTTTTTTCTCACAGGAGACTTGTGTATTACAGTGAAAGTGAGAAAATTATTCCTCCATACAAGCATACATGCTTAACCTTTGTGAAATGCTGAAGTCCATACCCCCTGTCTGTTTCTGTCCTGAAGGTTATGGTTTTTTTTTTTGCTTTGCTAGTAATAAGCCCATTTTCTGGCAATTACCTTTCTGTTATTTCTTTCTGCCCTTTTTATTGCTTTTCATTTGTGTCTATTGAAAAAGGAAACACTTTGGAGGCTCTCTTATTTCTTTTTCTTTGGTTTCTTAGATGATGGGAAAAGGCATAGTTAAAAAAATACATTGCATTTCACTGGCTGACAAGGGTTTATTGTGAAGGAACTATCAAACACTTGTTTTATTCCTATGAACAGTAAACCGAGAGATCAAGCCAGTTTTCTTATTAAACCTGTAAATGCTCTTTACTCCTTGTCAACCAATCATGGAAAGAAGCTAATATATAAAGAGGATGTGTCCTGTGTTGTCTGGATTTTCATTGCGGTTCTGAATGTGTCGTTACATGGATAAATGCACATTGAGTCTTCCATGGATATTGATATATTGATATCATGTGTATTGATAATTTGGTGTCACAGTAAACTCAAAGAACATTTTTTTTATTTATTACAAATAATGGTTGCGTATGTTTGCCTATTTTTCAATGTCAATTTAAATTGTAAATGTCAAAATAGCTTCAGGTAGTTAGCTAATCTAAAAGCTTGTTCAAAGTAGACTATCTTTAAAAAAATGTTTTGGAAAAGAAGCAGCATGTGTCCTTGAATTTAGATGGAGAATTCAAATAGATAACAGCTGATTAGGTTTCTCATGGAAAGCTAGTTGGTATCAGAGATCAGAGTGAACAGCAACAGAGGAGAAACCTTTCATTGTTGGAAAAGATAAATCTTGTCCACTTTCTACAGTGAAAACCTCTTCAACCTTGTTTAGTTTATCTAAAAAAAAATTGGGTGGTGGTGGCTGTCCTTCCATCTTTTCTGCACAATAAATATGGTAGATAACATTTACAAATGTAGAGAATAAAGCCTGGAAGACTTTTAAGTGAGAGTTAAAATCAGATATAAAAATCTTAAGTCTATTCAGTATGCTCCTAAATTACCAAAGGTGTGTTTTTGTGAATGTTGATTGGAAATTCACTCTATTGAACTCATTGGAACTTGTTTCTAAGGGTAGACACTAAATACATTAACTTTATAAGGTGACAATAACACATTTATGCACTTTGGTGTCTGTTTATGTGAGTGTTAACTTGTAGTTTAACCTTAAAGCTGGGAAGGCACAATTGGGACATGAAGTAGGGAAATCTACAGGTAAAACTCGGAAAATTAGAATATTGTGCAAATGTTCATTCAGTCCAGTAATACAACTTAAAAGGTGAAACAAATATATGAGATAGACTCATTGCATGCAAAGCGAGATAGTTCAAGCCTTACTTTGTTATACTATTGATGCTTATGGCTTACAGTTTATGAAAACCCCAACCCCCCAATTTCATGTACCCCCATAATAATCACATAATCTCATGTACGCTGTACGCCATGATCATCTCAATTATAATGAATTAAAGCATTACATCTCTCGCTTTGCATGTAGTGAGTCTATCTCATATATTTGTTTCACCTTTTAAGTGAAATGAATGAACATTTGCACAATATTCAAATTTTTCGAGTTTCACCTGTATATGCTGATTTATCCATAGTTTACAACAGCCTTTCTCCCCTTAATAGCCAGCTTGGGTTTTTAGCCAACTTGTGCAAGCAATTTTACACAAGCAGTATATGATGAATCTTGACCACAACCATCTTCATGATTGAAAAGATACCAAAACACACTGAAAAATATTGTTAAATCTGAGCTTTACAACTGGCTATATCATATATTACACTGTTTTGCACATTTCTCGGGACCTCAGCCCCAGTGCCATTTAGTATTTAGTTTTGGCTGAATGTTACTTAGTTTGGTTCCTATATGTTGCTATTGGAATTTTTGTTTGTAGGTTTTTTTACTGTTGATTTTGCAAATTTTTCATAATGTTGCACGTCGCCCAGAGTGGGTAGACCACCCAGATGGGCGGTATATAAATATAAAGAGTGAGTGAATAAGTAAGTGTGGGAATTGTTAATGTTAGAAGACAAGCACACGATTGAGAGCTGGAGCTTCATAAATCCTTACCTTACTGAATTTATTTATTTATTTATTTATTTATTTACAAAATTTCTACCCCACCTTCCTCATCCTTGGATGACCTAAGGCGGCTTACATAAAGGTTAAAAAGACATACAAGTTTAAAACAACAACAACACACACCATACCCTTCCTAGCCTCTTAGAATAAGAAAAAGCACAACAGGATTTAAAACTATTAAAAGTTTTAAAAAATTAGAAGAAAATAGAATAAAATTACAAGGTTTAAAAAAGTTTTTAAAGGGTTAAAAAGGTGGGGGAGGGGGAAAAGGAAAAGGGGAGGGATAAAAACAGACAGGAATGATTCAAGCTAGGCTGTCATACCAGCCAGCGGGACTGGGCCGTCACAGCTGTCGGGCCCCACACCCGCTGGCACAGCTGGGTCTTAAGTGCCATCCTGAAGAGGAGTAGCTCTGTCTGCAGGCATAATTCAGGTGGTAAGAGGTTCCACAGGGCCAGGGCAAACACTGAAAAGGCTCTTCTCCTGGTCCCCACCATATGTGCCTCTTTAGTGGGCAGGACCACCATTGAGTCTCTCCGGTCCGCCCTTGTAGGACGGGCAGAATACCTTGGGGCGACGCGGTCCCTTAAATATCCTGGACCACTGTAATGTAGGGCTTTAAAGGTAAAAACCAGCACCTTGAATTGCACCCGGAGGCACACTGGTAACCAGTGCAGCTCCTGGAGCAGCGGTGAGGCATGAGCATAATGCCCACGTCCCATCACCACCCGGGCCGCCGCATTCTGGACCAGCTGCAGCCTCCAAATGGTCATTAAGGGCAGCCCCATGAAGAGCGCATTACAGTAATCCAATCTGGAGGTGAGTGACCATGAGCAAGGAGTCCCGGTCCAGGAGCGGAGAAGGATTTGATTTTTCTGGTATATATGTTTGGGAGAGCAGGGTGAAAAGCTTGTTTCTTTAAAAAAATGTAGATCTAGCTGGCAAAACTGGAAGTAAAATGGTAGCTCAGAAAACAGGATTAGAGAAACCTGTTTGCATTCATAGATGACTACATAGCTGAAAATAAACCATGGCTTCCATATTTTTGTATTTTTGATGTAGCCCTTTACAGCCTATCACTGTATTACTGAGTGAGAAAGAAAGCTCTTGCATATCATTGCCTGCTGTTGAGGTTGATAATATTGCTCTTATTAGAAGGAGCTTGGTTCTCTTGTGTAAAGTGCTCTGAAAGTGGCAAGAATTTGGATAAATTACATGTTGTGAGAGTGATAATACTAAAGGGGTGGTATAGAAATTGAAACGATAAATCTATCAGCGGCCTCAATCCAAGTGGAGTCACAACCAGGATATATCCATTGAATCAGTGGAATTTTATGTGTTCACTTATTATTTCCCACTGATGTGATTAAGCTCCTGTAGCTTGGACTGGCCGTTGGATTTAGGCAGGAATGTGTACTTTTTCTGAATTGAGTCATACATATTTTGACTATTAGGGGATATTTAAAACAGCTGCTTTCCCATAACATGTAGAACAAACCATGAGCTCCTGGATAAATAAATTATCTGGAATTTTATTTTTATTATTTTTTATTTATTTATTTATATACCGCCTTCCTTGCCCTGGGGTGACTCAAGGCGGTTTACATTTCATAATATACACAGGGCCCCAACAGCTCCTCTTCTGTCCACCCAGGACTTGGGTGGGCAAGAGTCCCGGGGGTGGGGGTGGGGGGCAGCACAGATTGAAAAGCGGCCTCTTTCCCCCCAACGGCTCCTCTTCTGCCCACCCAGACCTTAGGTGGGCGAGAGTCCAGGGGGTGGGGGTGGGCGGCGCTGATGGAAAAGCCGCCTCTTTCCCCCCAACGGCTCCTCTTCTGCCCACCCAGGACTTGCAGCTTGATTCGTACATGACATATTTTTTTCACAATAGTATCATCAGCAGTGTGTTTGTGTGTATGCATTTTTAAAAACCTGGTAATACATATTTTGTCTGCTTGTTTTACCCTCATTCAATCTAATATTGAGATAGCAGTAGCCAGAGGTAGCACGATATGAAGAGGTATCCGTCCTTTGGGGGGCCACTGGAGCCTGGCTCTCCCCAGGGCCATAGCCATGATTCTAGATGGGGGGGGGCGATATTTTTTCAGGAGGGGCAACAATGTCACTCACACACACACACACACACACAGAGAACATCAAGAGGTAACATGTTCATACACGTATGAGTTATAGATACATTTAAAAGCTCTAGAGCTAATTAATTGATATGAATGAATGAATGTTTATTAATTGATTAGTCTTATGACCTTGTCAATAACATAGCAGAAGAATTAAAATCTGTGCAATACAATGGAGTGCAATAAAATACAATAAAAATACAATATGTACATACCTGAGCTACTTTTTAAAGGAATGTAAACTGGAGACGGCACCTTAATACAAATAATGCATGCATGTCCATAGTCAGATAAGTGAATCTCCCTTGTAGGATACCCCAATTTGATTGATATACAGTGGTACCTCGGATAAAGTCCAATTTGGATAAAGTCAAGGTTTTCATGCACACGTGATGCATTGCATAAAGTCCACACCCACTAAAAATTGACGTTATCTGAGGTATTTGGTATAGGAACCTTGGATAACGTCCATTTTTTGGACGTTGTCCAATGCATCGCCCATTTGATTCGGATAAAGTCCAAACTTGTGGAACGGAGTTTGGACTTTATCTAAGGTTCTACTGTGTTGGATTCTTTTAGCTGATGCCTTAATGGTTTAGGGCATCTTAAAAGGAAAAAGGATTTATATGCGAAGTCTGAAGATATTTGTATCTATACGGATGAGATATTGTCAATCCTTGAGTCGCCTTTCATTTATGAGTTGGGTAATGTGTTTTCGGTCTAACAAGCTTCACAAGATTTGCTGTTTGTTTGTGTATGAACAAATAACTCCATAGATTCTTTATGCTTGGGTAAGAAATGAGCTACAAATTAGCACCATTTTTCTCTTGGATTGTCATCATTTAGGCATGAATGTCATTGCTAGTTCCATCTGGAACAGGGCAATTAAATATATCAGTATTTACATAAGTATTGATTTACCATTCAGCGAGCCTACTTTAGTCATGAGTCTCATTTGGATTTAGTTTGTAGGATGTCCCATAAATACAAATGTGTATGTTATGCCATCGTGCATATAGCCACGGAAATCTACACGCTAGGCTACTCTAAAGTGTGTGTGGGTGGGGGGTGGGTGGGTGGGTTCTCAAGCACTGAAATGGCATGATGTTTAAAGACGGTGGAACAGCACCATCATGAGGCCATTTAGGATTGCAGCTTCCTATTTCTCATCCATTTACTTGTCTCTCCTCATGTACTTGCTTTTGTGTTTTACTTGAAATCTCTATCTATCTAATATATCTTTTTTTTGTATTTATAGGCATCTGATGCAAGTTCCGAAAAGTTGTTCAGCACTGTTGCAGACAAAGGTACGTGTGCTTTACTTCCAAATTTCATCTAACCTGGTCTTGCTTTCCCCTCAAACTACGTGTGTCCTCATGTTTCCAATTAGAAATTTGCAACAATGTCTTGTGGAGTGGATCAATCCAAAGGATATAATAGGACCTGAACAAATAGGTTTTTGTAAAGGGACACCAGCAATTGATGCTGAATTTCCTTCTAGAAAAATACATGAAAAAGCTTTACGTAGCATTTATACAACTAAGGAGCGCTTTCAATTCAATCTCTAGAGATTCACAATGGACCAAGCTGGCAAATTTAAAAAATAAACCCAAGATTATTATTCTTATTAA
This sequence comes from Bradypodion pumilum, assembly GCA_035047305.1. Taxonomy (NCBI): domain Eukaryota; kingdom Metazoa; phylum Chordata; class Lepidosauria; order Squamata; family Chamaeleonidae; genus Bradypodion; species Bradypodion pumilum. The sequence continues at coordinate 6,442,317 of JAWDJD010000017.1, read as the reverse complement.
AGAAAGTTCATATTCTTATTAAAGAAACCCGAGTACTGCACGATGGCATGAGCTCCTGTCTCTGTCTCAGGTCTTGCCAACCTAGGTAAAGGTAAAGGTTTTCCTTGTTTGAAAGCCAGTCTTATCCGACTCTAGGGTTTAGTGCTCTTCTCTGTTTCAAAGCCAAAGAACCAGCGTTGTCTGCTTCTGCAAACATTTCCATGGTCATGTGGCAGGCATGACTAGACACCGGAGCGCACAGAGCTCTCACTGAAGTTGTCCCTTTTATCTCCTTGCAATTTCTTGCTTTCGAACTGCTAGGTTGGCAGGAGCTGGGACAAAGACGGGAGCTCATTCTGTCCTGCGGTACTCGGGAACCGAACTGCTGACCTAGCAGTTTGAAACCAAGAAATGCAGTAAAACCCCTACTTACATAAGAAGTCTGTCCTGTAGGCTTTTTATATAAATCGGTTTTTTACTCAACTTGAAGCAAACCCATAGGAAAAATTATTTTTTACCTAACTTTAAGCAAACTCATAGGAAAAATGATTTTTTTACTTAACTCAAAGCAAACCCATAGGAAATTGTCTTATGTAATCGGGACATTTATGTAAATCGGGACATGGGTTTAGTGCAAAAATCATTGTGTTAGTCAAATTTTATGTAACTCAAGGCATGTGTAAGTCGGGGTTTTACTGTAGATAAATAGGTACCACTTCGGTGGGAAGGTAACAGCGTTCAGCACACTCTGGTGTCTAGTCATGACCACATAAATGACTGCAGATGCAGACAGTGCTGGGTATTTGGCTGTAACCCATTCTGACAAATGTCAGGGGCTTCTGCTTTTTTGGTGTGGGAAGGATTGCTATGGTTTCCAGAGCCTGTGAGTCTTCCTCCAATGTGCCAATATTGTGTTTTACTTCTGCTTCCGGGAGCAACAATGGTGGCGTGGGCCGGATGAATTGGCTTTGGGGGCCAGGGCCGGCCCACGGGCCGTAGTTTGCTTTAGATGGTCATGCAAAATATTAAATGGTGTATTATCATTTTTAGTCTTATTACTATTTTAGGAGATAGTTGATTTCCAGAATATTACAGATATTTTTGTTATTTTCTTGACTGGCATGCTTTCAATATTTTAAGAGTTTTCTTATAACTGTAATGGAACAATTAGAAGACTATAAAATGTGGTAGCAGCTGCTTTTGATATATTGATCACTATAGGAACTGAAGTCTTAATTTATTATATCTTTTAATCAGGCATTTTCTCATCTGTTCAGTTTTATGTTTATATGTGGTACATTCGTTGCAGTGGCTGGAAACGGATGCAAATGAATTTCTGTCCATCACTCTGAGATGAGGAATGGAGAATGTTGGATGATGGACTGTGATGGATAATAGGGAGCCCTGCTTTTTCTTGTTTCCATTTCCTTCCTCAAGGATTGACATTCTTTTTTGTTTACTTTCTCAGTTTAATTTGTGGCATTTGCTTGGTCATGGAGGGACTACATTTTGCATAAAAGAAGCTAAAGGTTTAGTTCCCATGAAAGACCTAAGGATTCTTTTGTGTGGCCTAAAGTCAACAGAATCCTTTCACAGGTCTGGCTTTGGAAGCTGCAGATCAGTTTTGTTTTACTTAAAGGAGGATTATGTCTTTGCCCTAATTTCCATCCAAATGGTAACTTTTTCTTCTTTCCCTACAGAGTTTTCTTTCTTTGGATAGTATGCTAATTCTTCTTGGAAAGAATTGACAGGGAAGAAGAATCAGTGTAAATCTGGGTAGTTCAAAGAGCTGTCTGATTTGTTAGTTTGTTGTTCTAAAGATAATTAAGGAAAGAGAATGGCTTTCTTTAAAAAGAAATGCACAAGAATGATGGGATTTGTATCCTAACATATCCTGAGAACCAAATTAGAATTAAGATTACCATACAGGAATACAGGGCCATCACCCCTCCTTAAGGGGCTCATCTGCCCATTGGCCCTTTTAGGGAGACAGGTTAGTTAACCACCGCCTGACACTCGGTGTTGAGTCGCTGGTTGTACGGTCTACTCTCTTACCATAGACATAATATATAATAAATAAACAAAGAAAGAAAGCAAAAACAAATATTAAAGCTGCTTAGAGCAGCGATGATGCACTGGTCCTTTTAGAAGAAAGTTTTAAAATAGAAAGCTTCCTTTCCTTTTTCCTTTTTATATATATATATAAAAACAGCTATTCTGTATCTAGCGAAACATGTTGGGTTACTGGGAAGTAAAGAGGAAGAACCATTTAATTAAAAAATCTAAAAGTAAAAAAGTAAAAGTCAGACCTGTATATGGCTGGGAAATAAAAATGTAAAATGTCACATGATTTTATGCTTTGAGCCAAAACAACTTGCCCATAAAAGTCAAACGTGTGGGTGACCTTTTAGGTTTTGTTCCAAATCACATAGTATCATTTTCTGTTGTGTAATTGAGTTCAATCGCAGTGTCTTCCTAACTGAAATAAACACTTCTCAACCTTTCAGACAGTTAAATGCAAAGCTTATGCATTTTAAATAAATAAGTAGAGAACAGCCTCTAAAACTGACAGCTCCATCCTTGGCTGGACTCAGGCTTCTTCTCTGGCTTTAGGATTTTCTCTTTGATTGGGGTTATCCTTGGTTTACATTAGTGCTTTTTAACAGTCAGATTTGTTTACAAAGATCCATGTGAACTTTATCCTTCAGCTTCGGTTCATTAGCCAGCTGTTAGATAGACACATCAATCTTCATGCAGGATGGGAACTTTCATATAACAGATAAACGTAAAACTCTTGTACAACCGATTACTTATTTACTTATTTGTTTGCCATCTTTCTCCAATTTTAGGAGACCAAGGCAGTTTGCAAGTACAGCTCTGCAATACAACAGGGGTAAACTACTATACAATAATATTATTTTAAAAACAATTAATCAGCTTTCTATTATAATCAAGATTAATAACAATTTTAAAACATTTTAAAACCATTAACATATCTAAATTTGATACATGCTGTATTCTTTAAACCTCTGCTTACCATTTATACTCGAGTATAAGCTGAGTTTTTTAGCCCCAAAAAGGGGGACTCGGCTTATACTCGGGTCAATGACCATGAGGGTCCCAGAACCATGTCAGATTGAGATGTGCTGACAATTTAATTAATTTTACCATATTTTCATGTATTTTGATTATAGAAACTCACTAGCTGTTACTGCATTTCCCACCTTCGGTTTATACTTGGGTCAATCTATCTTCCTGGGTTTTCAGGTCAAAATTAGGTACCTTGGCTTATATTCGGTTCGGCTTGTACTTGAGTATATACAGTACTAGCATATTTTGCCCAGCGGTGCCGGGCTTTTTAAAATTGTGTTGGATAGTAAAGGGTTTCGGTTTTTTTTCTTGAACAAATGGTGCCGGGCTGTTTTAAATGGTGTTGAAAGGTTTTGTGATTTTGTGGCTTTGAGGCGCTGCGTCCGCCTGCAGCGGACTTGCACTCCCAGTGTGTGTTTTATTTTATTTTTTTGCATGCTGGCTTCCTCATTGCCGGGCTCTTTAAAATGGTTTTGGCAGGTTTTTGTTTTATGTTTATGCAAATGAGGTTAGTTTTTAATTTTGGTTTTTTAAATATTTATTTTTACGCATTTTTTATTTTTTGTTTTGGTTTTTTGGTTTTTCAAAAGAGGAAAGAGTGTTAAAATATTTTATAATTATTGTATTTAAACAAATAATGTGTTACTATGTGTGTGTGTTTTTAAATAGCTGTGCTTTGGATAATTTTTAAAATGTGTAAGTATGTTTTTTTTTAAAATCAATGTTTCCATACTGTGTTTAGATGTTTTTTTTTTTGAGTGAAAAGTTTTTTCTGGCTTTTTTTGGTATTTTTTGTGATTAGTGTGAATATTTTTGAATGTTTTGATAGCTTATTTGATTAATTTGGGAATTAATCCTATTATTTTTAATATTTTAGAATGTTTTTTCTCTTGTGGCCTCTGGGTGGGAGTGGTGAGCTTTGCTTCTACTCTACAATTCTTCTCTACTGTCCTCTGGATGTTGCTTCTTCTTCCGGTGAGTATTTTCATTATTTTCTCAGTTGAGTTCCGGTCGTCATGGAGTGAAGACGTCTCCTGGTAAGCTGTCTGTTGTTTTTTTTGGGGGGGTTGTTTTGGGTTTTTGTGTGTGTGTGTGTCTGTATGATGTTTTTGTGTTTACTTTTTGGTTGTTTTTGTGTTTCTTTTTGACTGTTTTTGGATGTTTTTGTGTGTACTTTAATTGGGTTTTTTTTCCATGGGTCAGGCTCGATCCCTGGCCCGTGGGAGGAAAAGTGCGGGGGGTGGTCTTTTTTTTTCACGGGCCAGGCTCATGGCACGCAGGACACTGGGGCTTGTAGTTTGGCGTGCGCGATTTTGGTTACTGCAGCAGTTTTTTCCTGCGGCTTATTTTTGATTGGCCGAGGCGTGTTTCCGAACGTTCCTTTTGCCGCGCCGCTCAGCCTGATTGGCTCTGGTGCGGTGCGGTGCAAGGAATGTTGGGAATGGAAGTTCCCTTTGTTGTTTGCGTCCGGGGGGGGGGGTTCCTGACTCAGTCTTCCATCCTTCAGAGACCAGTAAAGTGAGTGCCCAGCATGTTGGGGGCAAAATGCTAATTAACTTCTGAACTGCCCAGAGAGTGCAATAAGTGCTAAGGGGCAATATAAAAGTGTGGTTGCTTTGTTTTTATTTTATTTTATAATGCTCTTCCTGGATGTGACCCAGTGGACTTGAGGCACATATCCATTCGGAGGATGTTGAGGGTCATTCTCTTGCTTAGTTCTCTTGGCATCCACTGCTATTTCTCTCCTTATCTTTGATGGAGCAATACCAACAAGAGGATATATTTTCTTCACTGGTGTAGTTTGAAGCATCCTGTCACTATATGCATGGCTTCATTCACAGCAATGTCAACTTGTTTTACATGTGTGGATGTGCTCCATCTTGGAGCAGTATACTCTGCTATGGGGACGTTTAGAGCCAAAGCTGATGTATGCAGCATGGATGGTTGAGTTCCCCATTTATAGCTTGTGAGTTTCTCGGTGATATTGTTCCTTGTACTAACTTTGGGTTTGGGATTCAAGTAGTGCTGCTTAAAAGATAGTATCCTGTCAAGCATCACACCGAGGTATTTTGGTGCTGAACAATGCTGTAATCTGTTCCCTTGCCACATAACATCCAACTGAACCATTGCCTCTTGGTTTCAAAGGTGGAAAGCAAACACTTGAGTCTTGCTTGGGTTAGGCTTCAAGTGGCTGATCTTGTAATACTGTCCTAATTCTTCAAGTGTTTGTTGTTATTGCAGTGTTGAAAGAAAAACTCATTATGTAATTTCTTGACATAAGTTGTTTCTGGTTCAGAAATTCACCCCCCATGTACTGTAGAATAGGTGACAGAAAGATGGCAGCTGCTAATATACTTTTTTGTATTGCATAATAGGCATTTTTAACATTTGCAGACTGGTGGCTTACTGGTTAAGATGTTTGGAAGGTTGGCAGTTCAGCAAATCATGACCCGAGTGCTGCATGATGGAGTGAGCTCCCATCTTTGTCCCAGCTCCTGCCAAACTAACAGTGAAAAATCAAGAAATTGCAAGTAAAAAAATAGGTATCAATTTGTTGGGAAGGTGAATAGCATTTCATGGGCTCTGGTGTCTAATCATGGCCTGCTGCATAACCATGGAAATGTCTGCAGATTCAGACAGCTCTGGCTCTTTGGCTCTAAATGGAAATGAGCACTGAACCATAGATTCAGATACAACTGGCTTTCGAGCAAGGGCAATCTTTATCTTTACCCTAACACCTGAAGAGACTGAAGATGCACTTTTTAAACTCTGCTGTTTCAAAAAAAAAATATTGGAAAAGTGTGGCTCGGTAGGAAAATGGCATAATAAATGTTTAACAATTTGTGTCAACGTTCCTTTAAACATAGGTTAAAAGTAAATTTTGAAAATAACCAGAACACACACACACACACACACACACACACACACACACACACACACACACACAGCAACATCATAAAACAAACAACAAAATAAAATAAACAACAAAATAAATGCCCGATGGCATCTGAGGGCAAGCAAGCTCAAAACTGACCACTTAGCAGCATGATATTCTTAAAGGCTTCCTCAAAAAGGAAAGTTTTAAGTTGTTGTTTTTTTTGTAAATGCAGTGATCCTAGTGATGACTGGGCAAAGTGTGCTAGAGGGTCTTAGCATTCATGGAGGGGCTACATGGGAGGTTAGCCCCAATTCCTTGAAATCAAATTATTCTGTGGGTTGTAAAAGGACTCCCCATACCTTTTGACCAATTCTGCCTACAGGTTTTGTTGTTCGGTCGCACAGTCGATTCCGACCCTTTGTGACCCCATGGACCGTTGCCCACCTGGCACCCCTATCCTCCACCATCCTCTTCAACCTTCCCAGCTCTGTGCCCATTGCATCTACAATACCATCAAGCCATCTCATCTTTGGCTGCCCCCTTCTTCTTTTTCCCTTGACCTTTCCCAGCATCAAGGCTTTTCCAAGTGAATCCTCTCTTCTTATTTGATGTCCAAAATACTTTAGCTTCATCTTCACTATTTGACCCTCCAAGGAGCAGTCAGGGTTGATTTCTTCTAAGATCGACCTATTTGTTCTCCTCGCTGTCCAGGGGACTCTCAAAACTCTCCTCCAACTCCACATTTCAAAGGCATCTATTCTTCTGCGCTCAGCTTTCCTTATGGTCCAGGCTCTCACATCCATACATTACCACCGGGAATACCATTGCTTTGACTATGTAAACTTTTGTTTGCAAGGGGATGTCTCTACTTTTAACTATGTGCCCCAGGTTTCTCACTGCTTGTCTCCCAAGAATCAGTCACCTTTTTATTTCATGGCTGCAATCACCATCACAGTTCAAGGCCAAAGTGTGTGTGTGTGTGTGTGTGTGTGTGTGTGTGTGTGTGTGTGTGTGTGTGTGTGTGTGTGTGTGTGTGTGTGTATCTTAACCTATAAATCCAAGGGTTAACCGTTGGAACTGGCTATAGGTTGCTATGCCTCGCCCTACTTGCCTGCACTCACCCTTTGTGCACACGGCCGATCTGGGTACGCAGGTCAACGAAGGATTGAGAAAACCGGCAGTGGGGCAACAGCCTCACAAACGCGAAGAAAGGGAAACAACTTCACTTCCCAACATTCCTTGCGCCGCGCCGTGCCAGAGCCAATCAGGCTGAGAGGCTCTCGCACGGCGCAGCGTTCGGAAACGCGCCGCAGCCAATCGAAAGAAAACCATTTTAAAAAAACGCAGCACAAACACAAAACACCAACCCATAACTACAAGCCCCAGCGTCCTGCGCGCCATGAGCACGCAGAACGCTGAGGAAAACGGCGCCCGAAAAATTAAAAAGAAAAACAACTCACCGCCTCACAGCCAAGCAAACACCAGCCGGCTTTCTTTCTTTCCCTCACCCACGGCGCCTGAAGGTCCCGACTGGAGTTTCCCCTTTAATATCAGTGGGTGGGGGGGTTGCGATCCCCCTCTCCGCTGGCTACCCTAGGGTTGGGAGGTTTGTGGGGAATGTTTTTTACATTCAATGTTTTTAAAATGTGTTTAGATGTTTAGAGTTTACATTTGAGTTATAACTCAGCACAGGATTTTTAAAAGTTTCTATTGTATTTTATTGACATATGTTTTAGTGTAATTTTTTTACTTGTTTTTATTGGTGTGACCTTTTGTGTAAAATTGTGAATTTGTGTTATGTTTTTGATTTGTTTTTACTCTTGTGGCCTTTTATTTGGAGCTGTTGTGTGTTTTTGAATTGTTTTTACTATTGTGGCCAGCAGGTGGTGCTGGTAGGGGTTATTGTATTTTGACTTTTTTTTCTCTCCTGGCCTCTGGGTGGAGCTTCTTCTGGTAAGTAGTCTCTTTATTCATTTCTTTTTTAGTCCTGGTGGAGGTAGCACATCTTTTGGTAAGTTTGCTTGTTTTCTTTGTTTTGTGTGTGTGTGTGTGTGTGTGTGTGTGTGTGTGGGCGGGGGGGGGGTTTGGAATTTGTATTTTTGTCTGTTTGTTTTGTTTTTGATTGTGTCTTTGTTTACTTTGTATTGTTTTTGGTGGTTTTGTTTTTGTGTATTTTTGGATGTGTTTGACTGTTTTTAGTAAAAATTTTTAAAAAATTATTTATTTATTTGGTGGTGGGGAAGGGACGTGGTCATTGGGGGTTAGGAAGGGTGGGCTAGGTGGTGGGGAGAGGGGCATGGTCGTTGGGGGTTAGGAAGGGTGGGCTAGGTGGTGGGGAGAGGGGCATGGTCGTTGGGGGTTAGGAAGGGTGGGCTAGTGGGGGCGTGGTCGTTGGGGTTAGGAAGGGTGGGCTCGGTGGTAGGGAGGGGGGCTTTAGTGTGTTATGGTGCTTTGATTGTGTGAAGTCGTGAAAGTAGATCGGGTTTCCCCTTTAATATCAGTGGGTGGGGGTTGTGACCCCCCTCTCCGCTGGCTACCCTAGGGTTGGGAGGTTTGTGGGTAGAAAAGGGGTATATTGCCCCAACACTTCTGGACCCAGGACATCAGGCAGACTGGATCGAATCCCCACCCCCCTCCTTAAAACAACTCCGTTTTTAAATAGAATAAAAGACGGAGTTGTTTTAAGGAGGGGGAGGGGTGGGATCGATCCACTCTGCCTGATCTTTTGGTTCCAGAAGTGTTGGGGCAATATACCCCTTTTCTCCCCACATACCTCCCAACCCTAGGGTAGCCAGCGGAGAGGGGTATTGCAACCCCCACCCACTGATGTTAAAGGGGAAACTCCAGTCGGGACCTTCAGGCGCTGTTGGTGAGGGAAAGAAAGCCAGCTGGTGTTTGCTTGGCTGTGAGGCAGTGAGTTGTTTTTCGTTGGGGGTTAGGAAGGGTGGGCTAGGTTGTGGGGAGGGGGGGCATGATTGTTGGGGTTAGGAAGCGTGGGCTCGGTGGTGGGGAGGGTGGGCATGGTCATTGGGGGTTAGGAAGGGTGGGCTAGGTGGTGGGGAGGGGGGCTTTAGTGTGTTATGGTGCTTTGTTTGTGTGGAGTCGTGAAAGTAGATCGGGTTTCCCCTTTAATATCAGTGGGTGGGGGTTGTGACCCCCCTCTCCGCCTGATCTTTTGGTTCCAGAAGTGTTGGGGCAATATACCCCTTTTGTCCCCACAAACCTCCCAACCCTAGGGTAGCCAGCGGAGAGGGGGATCGCAACCCCCACCCACTGATATTAAAGGGGAAACTCCAGTCGGGACCTTCAGGCGCTGTTGGTGAGGGAAAGAAAGCTGTTGCCCCACTGCCGGTTTTTTCAATCCTTCGTTGACCTGCATACCCAGATCGGCCGTGTGCACGAAGGGTGAGTGCAGGCAAGTAGGGCGAGGCATAGCAACCTATAGCCAGTTCCAACGGTTAACCCTTGGATTTATAAGTTAAGATTTACATTTTAGACCAACTTCTACTCCTCCTTATATTTGTACAATCTATATTTGACCTTATTAAATTAAAAATCACCTGCCATGATCATCTTTATCATTCTTTTTCCAATATATGATACACTTTATCTAGGAATAGTGTTCTGTGTGCTCTGGTATCTAGTCATGCCTGCCACATGACCACGGAAATGTCTGCAGAAGCAGACAACGCTGGCTCTTCGGCTTTGAAACAGAGATGAGCACTGAACCCTAGAGTCAGATACGACTAGTTTTCGAGCAAAGGAAACCTTTACCTATCTAGGAACCTATCTTGATGTTCATTAGGAGCATAAATATTCACCAATGTTATTTCCTCATCATCTATCATTCTTTTTATTATTAAATATCTACCTTCTGAATCAGAAATGCATTATTTATTTTTTAAAAAGAAGAAAAAAAAGGGGGGGCTGAGAGTCAGGATTCGGTTTTAAGGCAGGTGTCGCAAAGCCGGACAAAATAACCCAGAGAGGACTTCTAAAGTACAAAAGCCCTGTCTGGAAAGTTGTGCTACAATTCTAGGTAGAATAACAATTTTAAAATTAGTGTAGCTACTAACCAGTACCTAAATCTGGTTTTAGTTACAGATAAAGACAAGAATACAAGATAGGAGTTGGTTAAGCATAATTAGTAAAGAGTATGTAATCTTTACCAGTGGTGCTTTTGCAAGTAGTCAGCACCACTGCTAAGCATGTGATGCACAGGAGGACCTTGTCCAGACATATACCACAGACCACACCCAAATTAGACTTAGCTTGATTTCCATGAACATAAATAGTTTTGTAACTTTTTTCTTTTGTGTCCCGATCAAACTTTGGACTGCCAAAATGAAGCCATTTTCTTGGTTTTGTTGTTGACCAAATTTAAGTCCTTATCAGTGCATGTTTCTGGCAGTCATTTGGAAGACCAACAAATGAGCCAGATTCTGTATCTCTCCACATTCGCACAGCATATTCTTGTCTGCCAGTAGCCCCCACTTGAGCATGTTGATCTTGTATTTAGGGACTCAGACTCTCAACCTATTTAGGGTTGTGTTACAAGTCTAGGTTCCTCAGCCATATCCTCCTTCAGTGTTGGTCTTTGTCCATTCAGCTCCTTCCTCCATCTTCTAATCTGGTTTTGCTCTTGCGTACCCTCAAGAATGTTTGTTTTTGCCATAAAGCTCTTCCTGGATCTGAGCAGTCAGACTTAAGTCTCATATCTGTTAAGGGGATGTTGAGGGTCATTCTCTTCCTTAGTTCTCTCAACATCTGCTGCTACTTCTCTCATTAATTTAGGTTACTTCTCTCATCATCCTCTGCTACTTTTCTCCTTAACTTAAGTAGAATTATAACAACAAGAGGTTGTTAAATAAAACACGCCCGTACGGTTAAGACTTTTCCGGGTTAACCCTTCCTCCGTACGGGCGCGTTTTACTTCCACTTCCGGGAGCGACGAGGGTAGCGTGGGCCGGATGAATCGCAGTAAACCCATTCATGTGGATTCACAGGGTGCTTGGGCTTCTGGGAATTGAAGTCCAAGAACATCTGGAGTGCCATCACGGGCCCCAAGTTATGAAATATCAGATAAATGGGGGGCATGCACTGCCTTATCTCTTCGTCTCCAGGGCCAACAGGGACTTTCCTGGTGGGTGATTGATGAGAGCCACCTGGGCCAGAATGAGCTAGCTGGACAAGAAAGCTGTATTTGACAAGGAGAATTGCCCCACAGCTTCGGCACACCAATTCCTAGGTGACCAGGTCTACGCCCAGGTGGTGCTTCACAAAAGTGTTGCACCAATGTAAGACCTCACTCAAGCATCCTTCCCTTTTGAAGGACGCATTCCTGCCAGGAAGCAGTGTTATGGGCGGTGTAGAGAGCTTGCTGGCAGCTCAAAAGCAAACTAGTGTGCCAGGATTCATACTGCTGTGGGAAAGAGTTGTAGTCATGACAATGAGTTCGATTCACACCACATGTTGTAAATTAGCATATATTTTTATTTTGAATTTTTGTTTTGTTTGTTTTATAATAATCATTTATCAAAAGGTAAACATGTCAGAATAATCATTTGTCAGAAGGTAAACATGTCAGAAGGTAGAAATGGTAAAAAAGGCAACTGATTCTCAGGAGACAAGTGATGAAAAATCTGGGGAACATAGTTAAAAGTAGGGCCATCACCTTGCAAATAAGAGTCCGCATAGTCAAAGCAATGGTATTCCCAGTGGTAATGTATGGTTGTGAGCGCTGGACCATAAGGGAAGCTGAGTGCAGAAGAATAGACGCCTTTGAGATGTGGTGTTGGAGTTTTGAGAGTCCCCTGGACAGCAAGGAGAACAAATAGGTCGATCTTAGAAGAAATCAACCCTGACTGCTCCTTGGAAGGTTTCAGTGATTCTTCCTTTCTTATCTGTCTTCTTTATCTGCCACCACTGTAATCCCATTTTTCTTTCTCTCAAACTCTGGCGTAATAGGTCCTTTGCATATTGAGCACTTCTTATTGGGGTTTGGGCATTTGTATAGTTGAGGTACAGTGGAACTTCATATAACAAATGCATCATACAATGGGGAAAAATCGTACAACCAAGAGAATTTGAAAAAAAAAATGTTTCATCGTACAACGAAAATCACTATGGGATGCATCGTACAACAAATATTTTTCACTGTACAATTTTTCTCCTAGAGATTTTCGTTGTACGATGTATCCTATAGGGATTTTTGTTGTATGATGCATGCATGCATGCATCATACAATGGAAAAAATATTGTATAACGAAGGGACAAATTATTTTTGTTATACAGTAAAACCCCGATGTAGTTGTTAAGCAAGTTTTTGGTTGGTTTCAGTTGTTAAGCAAGGTGACCGTTCAGAGAAAATTCGGCTCTTTAAGCGAGTTAGTCTCTAAGTGAGACGCTCTTTATGCGAGGTTTTACTGTATTTTCTTAGGTCATGACATGATGGTTGGCTGAGTCAGTTTTGTTAACCATGAGTTTGGGGCACAGTTTCTTTTAAAAATTTCTATATATGATCTGTAGTCAATCATCCTTTTTGTGTCTGCTGTGCTTCTTTCCAGATACAGACTTAGGGGTTGGTACATTGGCAGAAAATGAAGACCCAGATGTCAGGATACTTGCTGTCCCCAAAATATCAGGTCTAGAACGGAGTCAAGAGAAAAACAAGGACTTAAGCCCAGACGAAAGTCAAGATCTATTATCTGATCCTGTTGTGCCTCAAAACCTTTGTCCTCAGGTTTCTCAACCTCATTTGGAGCCACCATCAGAGGCACCTTCTCCAAAATCTCCTACAACTCAGAGCATAGAACTTCCTCATTCGGCGCAGCCTGAAGCCCCACAGAAAATAGAGACCTCTGAAGAGGCCACACATACTACTGGAGCTCCATCTCAAATACAACACTTGGCTCACACACTTTCTCCTGCAGAGCCTGTGCATCAAACCCCACCAGGTGCCGTGCTGCATCCACCTTCTCATAGCCTCACACAACAATTGCCAACATATGACAGTAGCAGATTAAGCCACAACAGCTTGAGGTGAGGTTTATGTTTATTTTTCAAGCATCATCAGCTGTGTTGTAAGGACAGAAATGTTGACATTCCAAGGGAAAAGGGGGACCCAAAATCTATTTTCTTGCACTAGCTCAGTGATGGGCAGTCTTGGCCCTCCAGCTGTTCTTGAACTCCAATTCCCAGAAGCTCTAATCAGCAGGAGTGCTGACTTGGGCTTCTGGGAATTGAAGTCCAAGAACAGCTGGAGGGCCAAGACTGCCCATCACTATACTAGCTGGAGTAGATCTGTCACTTATGAAATACACAATATAGCAGAGGTTAGGAGAAGAAAATTGCTTTGTCCATGCACAAGGCATAAGTAACATGCAGGATTTCTCGGGCAAACTTTTTTTTTTTTGGTGGCTCAGTTAATGTTTCTTGATTTGAGGATGGAAAAGAAACTCAAACCTGTCCCAATTTCTGGAAGTGAGATGCATTAGATATCGCTTTACAGTGGAATCCCATATAACGAATGTTTCGTATAATGAAAAATTCGTAAAACAAAGTGTTCATGCGCTATGTGCGATACCCCTCATAATGAATATCTAATGCATCTCACTTCCAGAAATTGGGACAGGATTGAGTTTTTTTCCTTCCTCAAAGCAAGAAAATTAACTGAGCCACAAAAGATTAACCTGAGGCATCCTCCATGTTATTTACGCCTTGTGAATGAACGAATTTTTTTCCATTATACATGGTTTTTGTTATGCGATGTATACCTCACTGAACGAAACCCCGTATGATGAACTTTTTTTCCTCATTATGCGGGGTATCGCCCAGTCGCTTCGCATAACAAAAAAACCGCATAATGAAGAGCTCTATGGAATGGAGTTTTTCCCCGTTATGCAGGGTTCTACTGTATTTACTTTTGTTTAGTGACTTTTGTCCTTTTTGGATCTTCTTAGGTTTTCTCCCCCCCCCCCCCCCAAATTTCAAAAAGTTTCAGTTTTCCAGTTTTATTTTTACATGATAAATAACAAATATTTTGCCAGTGTTCCTCCGGGTGCAATTCAAGGTGCTGGTAATTACTTTTAAAGCCCTACATGGTTTTAAAGATAGTGTAGTTCCAAGATTAGTGAAATTGTTTAATTATATATTAGATGGGGGAAAGATACCGACATCATGGAACAGAACTATAATTGTTTTGCTGCTAAAGCCTGGAAAGGATGTTGAAAAAGTGGAATCTTATAGGCCTATTTCTCTGATAAATCAAAACGCTAAGATATTTACAGCAATAATTGCAAAAAGATTAAATGGGTTCATGGGCAATTATATAAAGGAGGATCAAGCGGGATTTTTGAAAGGACGTCATATGTCTGATCTGATTAGGAGGGTTCTGGACTTGATTGACATAGCAGGGCATACAAAAGAGAAAGTGGGATTATTGTCATTAGATACATTTAAGGCTTTTGATTCTTTGCAATGGGCTACAATTAAAGAGATAATTCGATGTTACGGATTTGGAGATAGATTTGGTAACATGATAGATCAGTTATATCAATTTGGATTTGCAAAAGTCAGGGTCAATGATGAAAATACAGGAGAAATAAGATTCGAAGCAGGTACAAGACAGAGTTGCCCATTATCCCCAGTATTGTTTATAATGGCAATGGAGTTGTTAGCGAATATTATAAGAGGGGATAAAGGCATCGAAGGGATAGCTGGAAATAAAATAAGTTTGTATGCAGATGATACTTTGATAATAATGAAGCATCCTAGAAAGGCATTGGAAAAAATACAAGGACATCTAAAAGACTTTGAAGAGATAACAGGTCTGAGAATTAATTGGGATAAATCAGAAATGTTAGCTTGTAATGTTGAGAAGGAGGAACAAGAGAGAATTAAGGCTAAATTTAAAATTCAAGTTAAAGAATGTCTGAGATATTTAGGAATAAGTATCTCAAATAAAATTGAGGACCTTAAGCGATTAAATTATGATAAACAGAAAAAAGAAATTAAAGAGAAAATAGAATTGTATAAAAAAATCAAATTGTCATGGTTTGGTAGGATAGCGTTAATTAAAATGATGTTGTTGCCAAAAATAAATTTTTTATTTGATGTGTTGCCGATTAGGTTGACTGATAAGGAAATTAAAGATTTTCAAAATATAATAAATAATTATTGTAATGCAGGAAAAAAGCCTAGAATTGCTAAGATTTTTTGGTACTTATCTCAGAAAGAAGGAGGATTGGGAATACCTAATTTAAGAAATTATTATAGAGCTTTCCAAGTTAAGAATATTATAAAACTTTTAGCAAGGGAGAAGGTTGTCTGGGAAGAAATAGAGATGAAGGAGTTAAAAATGGGTAAAGGGGTATTTCTAGGTGACAAGAAAGGGAAAATCAGTGTTAAAAATAGAATGATGAAAACAATGTTGGATGTTTGGAACAAGGTTAAAAAGAAATTGAGTCCAGAACTATCTCCTATAATAGAATTAGATGATATTAAAAGTTTTCCGATACAATTAGATAATAGTTTAAAGATGGTATTGGAAAGGAAAAATGTTTCTTTGCTGAAGGACTGGGTCCGTGCCTGTAAAGATAGTGAGAATAAAGCAGTAATTTATTCACAGTTGAATTTGAACTGGTTTCAGAAGGTAATGTTGGATAGATAGACTGATAAATACATGGAAGAAATTAGTTTAGAGAGGGATAAAACAGAATTTGAGCAATTGTTGTTAAAAATACGAAAAGGAGATATGGGATTAAAGGGTATAGTAAACAGGATTTATAAAATTTTAAATAATGAAGGTAATCCACAAGAAACTTTGAAGTCATGCTGGGAACAGGATTTGAACATAAAAATTCAGGAAAAAATTTGGAAATATAAGTGGAGAAAAAGATATATGAGAACTATGTCAGTAAGAATGAAAGAGCACAATTACAAAATGTGTTGGAAGTGGTATTTCACTCCTGAGAGATTATTTCAAATGGACAATGCTAAAAGTAAAATGTGTTGGAGATGTAAAAACTCTTTAGGGACATATGAACATATGTGGTGGAATTGTAAAGTGGTAAAAGAGTATTGGGGAAAAATTGAGAAGGAAATATGTGATATTATGGGGGTAGAATGTGAATTGAATTTAAACATGGTGTTGTTAACAGATGTGGAGAATTTGAAAGTAAATGAAGACAATAAGGAACTAATAGCTATTATGTTGATATCAGCTAGAATGTGTATTGCAAGGAGTTGGAAACTTGATAGAGTTGTAAAAGTAGAGGAATGGTATAAAGAGATGTGGGATCTTGCACTGAATGACAAACTGACATGGGAAATAAACAAATATAAGGGAAAAATTAAAGAAAATAGATTTTGGAAAATTTGGCAACCTTTTGTAGAATACTCATTGAATGGAGAGCAGAGTGATAGCCTTGTACCAGATTATATATATTTTTGGAAATGGTAAAAAAGGCAATATCCCGCAGACTCTTACAACTTGTAAATACACAGGGTGATTATTAGTGTTTATGTTATGTTTAATGTAATTGGATTTTCTTTTTCTTTTCTTTCTTTTTAATTATGTGTTTTCTTTACTGTATCTTCTTTCTTATGTAATGTTTGTATTTTCATATTCAATAAAATTTATTTTAAAAAAAGCCCTACATGGTAGTGGGCCAGGATACTTAAGAGACCGCATTGCCCCCAGGACATCTGCCCATCCCACTAGAGCGGACCGGAGGGGCTCTTTAAAAATACCAACTGCTAGAGAGGCGAGCCTCTCTAGCACGAGAAGAAGAGCCTTTTCGGTATCCACTCAGGCCCTATGGAACCTCCTGCCAGTTGAAATGCTTCTCCAGACAGAGCTGGAAATTGCTGAAAACCTGGCTGGTGGGGCAGGTGTGGGGAGGTGGAGAGGGAGCAAACCCCCCCCCCGGCTCATTTAGAGCAGGATCACTCATGTTTTTAAAAGTTTTTAACTTCATTTGTAATTGGTACAGGTGCGAGGTAGTTTTTCAGTGTTTTTAGGAATTGTAAGGGTTTCTAGAGTTTAAACGTTGGTGATTTTATTTACGCCACCAAGAGTCGCATGTCGATTGGGGTGGCTATACAAATTGAATAAATAAATAAATAAATAAATAAACATTTTAAAAAAACAATTTGGTTTCATAAAATCTGTAAACTGAAGAGGTCCAGCAAACAAAATACTTCTGCCAAGTATATTTTCCCCACAGATTTATCTGTGGGTGAAGCATAATATGTCTGTCCATTTTCTTTCATAAAATACCCCCCCCCCCCCAAAAAAAGTCACACAATTTCTTAAGTTGCTTAGTGAAGAAATAACTTTGATGCCCTGTCTGTGAAGCTTAATGTTTGTTCTCTGCCTTTTTTTTGCTTTTCCAAACAGCAGCAGGAGCAGGAGCAGCACCCCAGCCAAGACTCAGGCCCCTCTGCCTCCCTATATACCCCGCCATCCCTCTGCGTCACCCTTTCCCCTGTCGTTGCCAAGCCATAGCCCACTCCATACATTTACACCCAACCTCCAACCTGCTGCCCACTCGCATCACCCCAATATGTTTGCCCCTCCCACAGCATTGCCTCCTCCACCTCCTCTGACATCAGGAACATTGCAGGTTCCGGGCCATCCTGCTGGAAGTGCCTATTCAGGTAAGAATAAAAACAGAGGGAGAATTGTAAATTCATATCAGTCTTCTTTTGACATACAAGAGCAAGGTATTTTAAAACCGATTTTAATCAGAGCTCTGTTCAAGAATTACATCTCAAAACCATTTTCAACTTGATGTAACAGTGTGCTTGTAAGGTTTGATGTCACGTGACCAATCGTACTTGCACCACTCACATGATTGGGAGCTGTGCCTCCTCTATGTCAGTCAAAGGTATACTAAGAGCATTCAGATGAACATGCATAATATTTCGGTCCTTTGTGCTGTATAATTTCTAGGTAGGAGTTGAGTTGGGGCTTCCTTCATTCCTCAAGCCTTACTTAAAGCTGTCACATCTTGTTTTTATATTTGTGAGGACAAGATCAGAGCAACTTACATTTACAGTTGATCAGTCAGGCAGTTTTTCTGTGTTTGCTATAAATGTTCTTTCCTTTTGGGGTCGCTAAATAGTTTAGCATCATATCTCCAATTATTTCTATCCTTCGTTGCACCTTCTACTTTGGTTTATGAAGAGAAAAGATACTAGTTTTTCTCCTAGACTTTTGTGTCGAATTCGCTGAATAATCCAACCTATATTAAATCTCAGAGGCATGAATTTCTATTATCAAGACCAGAAAATTCAATTTTCCAGCAACTTTGCTTCCACCATGATATCCAAAACAAATGAACCCTGACCAATCACAAAACCTCTACTTAGATGGGAAAAACGTAGTTGTTTGAGAAATTTCCAATTTTATGTTATACCCTTGTCAATCAATCTCTTTGTTGCCGGCTTCATTGTTTGTCTCCATATTCTCTTCCACAGCTATATCATTGTAAATTTCAATATCAGCTCCATCCATCTTTAGCACACTTGATCCTCTTTTTTTTTTTAAAATAAAAGCCATTATAATTCAATTTGTCTGATACATTAGCAAATTTCACCAACACATTTCTGGTACCTGCTTTACTCTTTCTCTATTTCCATTTCTCTATCCATCCCAAACACCATCAATTTCTCCTTTTCTCTCTTGCTCCCATGTGCTCCACTGTCTTTTGACAGTGCCAAGCGTCTACACCTCCACAGCCTTTCCTTACATAGATGATGGGCTAATCATCCCTAATTTGAAAGCCAGAGTCTGTGAACACACAGAATACATACTCAGTTTATTAGAGGATCTTGGACTTCATATAAGTTATGAGAAATTCAGTCTTCGTCCCATTCAGTGGATCTCTTACATCACAACAATTCTGGATTCCAAAACTACAATAATGTACTCACCGGAAACAAGAACTCCATTATGCTTTCTCGCTTTTACTGCTACTGCATTGCATAAAATCTCAAAACATTATCCTCATTGCTCCTCGGTGGCCAAGAAAATCTTGGTTCACCACACTCAAGTCAATAATGGACCATCTCTGCTTACCAAGTACACCAGCCCTTCTAATGAAGGCCAGTGGCAACATCTGCCATCCAGATGTTTCCACACTGAATCTGACAGCCTTGTGATTACATCCAGACTGAATGATATCCTCCTGAAACCATCTACTCTGAGTGTCCTACTGCTATGTGACACAAATTCCTGAATTTTGTATTGTCGCTAAGCAAACGTGCCCATAGACCTTTGCTTAAAACTATCCTGCATTTCTTTTTACACCTCCAGCAATATGGTCTCTCTAGCTCCTCCTTGTGTGTCTATCTCTCTGTAGCTGAACAGCTCTTAGCTTCATTATTGTCCAAGTTCTTCACCAACCCAATTAATCTATTTTTTCAAGGCTTTAAAAATACTTACCCTTATATCCGTAAACTTAACAAGCAATGGTCCATAACTGCAACATCTAACTAAACCATCTTTTGAACCTATGCCTACAATAGACTTGAGGTTCCTCTCATTCAAAACCTTTTCCCCTTGCATTTTCCTGCAATTCTTTCAGGACAAAATTAAGTATTTTACTTGACTTCTCCTTCCTATCTAAGGTTGTATCAACTTTCCATATGAACCAGCCTATTTTCCCCATGCCGTTTGACACCCAGGAATTGCACTCTTTAGGTGTCAAAAGGGCACTCTTCTACACCTCCTCAACAAGAAGCCTTAGAAAGTCCAATCAATTTTCAACCTAGCAGTTTGAAAGCAAGAAATTGCAAGTCGATAAATAGGGACCACTTCGGTGGGAACGTAAACAGCATTCTGTGTGCTCCAGTGTCTAGCCACATCACCCCAGAAATATCTGCCAAAGCAGACAGTGCTGGCTCCTTCGGCTTTGAAACAGAGATGAGCACTGAACCCTAGAGTCGGATACAACTGGCTTTCAAGCCAGGGAAACCTTTACTAGTAGGGTTTTAAACAGGTTTCCTCAAGGTTTTCGGGTTGCGGGCCTGACCACGCTTCCTGGACTGCTGATCAGGCCAGTCATGTGGTTCCTCCCACCTGGAAGCGGAATTAAAATGCACGCTGTACATGCACAGAACATTCTGCGCATTTGCAGAAAGCATTTTATTTTCACTTCCGGGATTGGAAAGGATATCGGTCGCCGGATGAATTAGTGTTGGGGGGTGGGTTTGGTCCTTGAACCGTAGGTTGAGAATGCCTGGTTTTAAAGGTAAGTAAGATATTTCAAGAGTGGTTTTATCACTTCAACCCCCAATGTCTTTCCATGGCCAAGTAGGGACACAGTCTCAAGTCTGAATCCTAGTCTGTCACTTTGTACATTATTACATTGTAGTGTGGGTCATAATTCTGAAAATGGTCATAATTCGCAAGTGTTTTCCCATACCATTTAATTTGAAGCAGCCTCCTAGTAGAACTGAGTGGGATGTGAATAAGAAGCTTAAATGCTTATGTGACTGTTGTCTTGGTTTTCAGAACAAGATCTTCTGCGCCAGGAGCTGAACACACGATTCCTAGCATCCCAGAGTGCTGACCGTGGTGCCTCATTGGGCCCACCGCCTTACTTGAGAACAGAGTTCCACCAACACCAACACCAGCACCAGCACACGCATCAACATACGCACCAGCACACCTTCACACCTTTCCCCCACGCGATCCCACCTACCGCCATCATGCCAACACCAGCACCTCCTATGGTGCGTAACCCAGGCAGAAATGTGAGGATAAGTAGAGCATAATGTTCTTTTATTGCAAAGTTTATTTTGATAATTGAAAGCAGGAAGGGTTGGAGGAATTTGGGGAAGAAGCGATTCGGAAGGAAAGTGTTTTTTATATGTTATATTTATTTTACATAGATATATCTGTTTGCTACCACATTAACTGTCATGGTCCCATCCTAAGCAATCCTGGGTTCTGTCGTTTAGCATTCTCTGCTGTAGTTCAGGGGGATGCCTAAAAACTCTCTAGTAGAGAATTCCACAAATCAACCTACAAATTGCATTGAATGAAAAACATGTCATTTATACAGTGGTACCTAGCTTAAAGAGCATAATGCATTCCATGGGATTGCTCTTTAAGCGATTTTGCTCTTTAAACAAAACACAATTGTAAGTGACCAATTGTGACTTCTGGAGGGGGGGGGAATTGCGAACCCCGATTTAGTTGTTAAGCAAGTTTTTGGTTGGTTTTAGTTGTTAAGCGAGGTGACCATTCAGAGAAAATTCTGCTCTTTAAGTGAGGTAGTTTCTAAGCGAGGTGCTCTTTATGCTAGGCTTTACTGTATTAGTATCAAAACTAATGGAACCATGCATTACTACATACTAAGGATGTCCTATTTGAGCTTTTTGTTCATAAGTTGGGTCGCCGAGGTGAGGAAGGCAGCAATATAAGTTCATAACTAAATAAATAATTTTTTTATTTTTATTTATTTCAATTTTTATGCTGCCCACTCAGGTAAAAACCCGACTCAGGGCGGCATACAACAGTTAAAAACATATAAAAACATGTTAAAGCACCCTTATCCTCCCATTTATCCACCTTCATTACTCCCACCCCATTTAAAACCAAACTAAAAGCTAAGAAGGAGGTGGGAGGGGAAATGCAAAGACACAGAAGGCGGAATTGAATTGCAATTCCTCCCAGAATTCCTCATTCAGAGTTTTAGGTGCCCCAACCTACAGAGCCACATTTACACTTCATCTCCTGGGCCAACCTCTGATGCTGCATGGCCAGGAATCCAGTCTTGATTCCAGCTGTGACATGGTGGTTCCTTTTTCTTAATTGGTGTCCTGGTGGACAACTCAATGAAGGTGTCAACCCAGTGTGTCTCAGCAGTGAAAAAAGCAAACTCAATGCTAGGGATCATTAGGAAGGGTATAGAAAATAAGTCAGCACGTGTCATTTTGCCTCTATAAATCTATGGCATGGCCCCATCTGGAATACTGTGTACAGTTCTGGTCACCATACCTCCAGAAGGATATTATGGAGCTGGAAAAAGTGCAGAGGAGGGCAACCAGAATGATTAGGGGACTGGAACACCTTCCTTACCATCTGAGGCTGCAACGGTTGGGCCTCTTCACTCTTGAACGACGGCGTCTAAGAGGTGATCGGATTGAAGTTTATAAAATCATGCACGGTGTGGACAAAGTAGATATAAGGAAAAACTGTTTTCCCTATCGCACAACCCTAGAATTAGGGGGCACTCCATGAAACCTTTGAGTACTAGTTCTCAAACAAATAAGAGAAAGTACTTTTTCACCCAGAGGATCACTGGTCTATGGAACTCCCTGCCAGAAGAAGTGGTGACAGCTGTCAGTCTTGACAGCTTTAAGAAAGGATTAGAAAAGTTCATGGAGGGCAAGGGTATCAATGGCTAAATAATTATGGATACCTAAGGACAACCTCCGGGTTGGAGAGATAGGCAGGATATCTCTCAATGCCATTTCCAGGGAATCCTAAGCAGGTGAAGGCATCTCCTTGGGAATACCCTGAAGGAAATGGTGAGCCACTGTGAGACAGAATGCTGGACTGGATGGGCTGTGGCCTGTTCCAGCAAGGCTGTCTTATGTCCAGGCCCAGTTGCTACCATTTAGGAAAGAATTGAAGACGTGGTTGGCAAAATGGGGCTGGGGTCTGGGATTGTCAACAAGCTCCCATTTTTGGCTCGTCTGAGGCTCCCCTCTCCTGTAATTATTTTTTTAATGTTAATGTTTTGTAGATTTTATATTTGCTTTTAGATAGTAAATGGCACAGCGCGGGTGGTGGTGGTTAATATTGCTATGTTTTTAAGTTTTTTTAAAAATTGTTTTATATTGGTTTTAACTTGTATACACTGCCCAGAGTCCATTGGATAGGGCAGTATATAAATCTAAAATAAATTTAAAAAATCATGTTAGGCTTTTCCTCCCTATTTAGATGTATAGAAAGTGTGTGTGTAGGTCAGATAGAACTCACAGAATGGGGAATTAGAGAATCTGAAGTTTTTCTTAAAAAGAAAAATCCCATTCTTCACGTTGAATATAGTAGAAAGGAAATCCAGATTGAAACATTAAACAGGCACATTCCATAGGAGATGCGATGCACTAATCCAACTTTGTGCAGAATCAACTGATAACTAGAACTTTTAAGTAGGCAGAGTTGCAAACCATCTGCAAAAATCTGAACATACGCACTTCCCAACAACATAATGAGTTTTTGTTTTGATCCTTTTTGCAGTTTGACAAATTCCCTACAAAAGTTGACCCTTTCTACCGTCACAGTGTGAGTTTTATTTTTATTATTAAAATGTTGCCATTTTTATGGGCTAATATCACCCAGTAAGCATCAGATCATCCAGTTTTGTGTCTCATTTCTTTCTGTACATCCATCACCTGTATTGTCGCTTGCTTGAGCTGCCACTTTATCAGCTTGTTAAAGGTGCAGCATCTGATCCTGTTTCAAAAAACAACAAAATTTTGTGTTGCTTTGAGTTCATGAGGTTGTATATTTTTAAATTTTGATTAAATTATTCAAATTTTGTTCATGTTCTTCATAAGGGGCCATTCAACAATTACGTGATCCTCGAGGGGGAGGGGGTCTGCCATCTGAATCATGGGAAATTACATGGGACGGGGCAGGGGGTCAGGTCAAAGATTACGTAATCCATTTGGAGATGTTGTGGTTTTGAAACATGACACTTTTTTAAGGTTTAAAATGATCTCGGAATTTTAATTTTAATTTAATTTAATTGTCAAATTTATATACCACCCACTCTGCCAAAGCTGACTCAGGGCGGTTCACAATCACAATTTAAAAACATGTTAAAAACAGTTAAAACTACCCACCCCCTAAAACAAGGGGTGCAGGATCCAAAGGTGTAGAAATCTGATTCATGTAAAGATCTCTTCTCACTCAGTCTCATGAAGCAGCAGTTTATATCATCAGATCTTTTAAGATCTTTTAAGATAGAAACTTAAGAGTCCACGAAGTCCAGCTTCATTAGGCTCAAGAGTAAGGAAAGAACAGAGAGAGACAGAAAACACGACTGCAGTCTTTGGCTTTACAAAGGATACTAATGGCTTCTCTTTATTCAAGCAGAGTATCTCAGAAACGAAACTTAACAGAAACAAAACTTAAGGCACAGAGCCAATCAGAAGTGTCAGAGCCCAAATAAGGAGAAGAAAGGAGATTTCTTTTTCACTATTCTACGCATGCCCAAAAGCAAGCATTGTCTCTCAGTAAGCAAAGAGGTCTTTGTTTACACAATGTGTCAGAGACAGCCAGACAGAAAACAGATGCATTCCCACATGTCCTCCTTTTTCATTTAAATTTGAGAGAGGGACGGCTAATCATACCCCTGCATGTCATCATACTCCATAACTACTCCTCCATATACATCATCACTGTCCTCCTGGACATCGTACCCCTCTTGACTCCTGGTACCTTGTTCCGGAGGATGATACCTCATTGAGTACAATTGCCGTCGTGCAAAACTCGATGTCTCCCTTCTACGCAGTGGACATGCGTTACACATAGAAATAAGGTTAGGAATACAATTAATGCAAAAACACAAAGATATAAGGCAGATAATAATAATGAACCATAAAAGAAAACTAGTCTAAGGACAGATAAATCAGGCAACCAAGAAGTCACCCAATCAAAGAGATTAACATCAGTGCATACATTGTTAGTAATGCTCTCCTGTAAATTCTGAAGCTCTTTCTCAATAGTATTATTCAGATCTTGGAATTTTACCCGACATCTCTGGTTCCCGACCAGTTTACAAAATCCTCCGGATTTTGCTAACAGGTAATCTATGGCCAGTCTGTCCTGCGTTTGGTCTTGATGAAGCTAAGTGATTTCCATTTGAAGATCCCGTATGACCCTCCCTGTGGCATTGATTGATTTCTCCAGCCTACAGGTGAGTCCCAAAATGGACCTTCTATTCTCCTGGGAAATGACACCTGGGTATGATCCCAATGTGAGTGCTCCAGTGATAGCATTCCCTATAGCTCTCCCCCAGGAGCTACCATCAGAAAGCTGAACATCGATTATCACTTCATCATTGCAACCAGAACCCATCGGGCCGGCAGTAGCTCTCCGGCGCCATGCATCTGCCTGAAGCGGCATTTGCACTTGTACGGGTAAGGTAAAATAACCCAATGCTGCACATTGATATTGTCCTGGATGGAAATTCGTGGCAACTCCATTAAAAAAGAACCACATGTTAGGATCCTTGATTTGCCATCCATTGCAAATTGAACCACTATCTATAGCAGAATAATCAGGAGTAAACATAGGAAACACATCATATATATCTTCAATAGTAGTGTTAAACAAGGTATAATTAAGCTTATAAGAACTGTTATAACTACCCCATAACCAAAAATAATCATCACAACCCGTATAATTGCCTATATTCCTCAAAACCCTTTGTGCTTGAGTCCAGTGCTTCCATTTACTATTCCAGACTCCAGAACTATGACAGCAGAAACAAAGTCCTTTAGTGTATTTCTTGAATGTCATGCTTCGCCAGCGGGTGTTGTTAAATTGTTCTGGAGGATTAGAGAAGAGCGTAGACCTATCAACATGTTGCAAATGTCCAATAACCAACTCAGGCGTGTTGAACAATGCCGGAAGAAAGGCCATTTGAGACACTGCCGGTGGATGCTCATAGTATAACGTTGCATTCTTACCATGAACCTCAAACATATAGTTAGCATGACGAAGCCAAATGTTGGGGTTGCCCCCATGAGTCATTGTTCTCACAGCTGGAAGCACAGTAAGAAAGAAAAGAACAAATGTCAGCAAATTTAGTCTACTGGTGAACCACCATCCTGGAGCTGAGTAACCTTCTTCTCTCTCCATGGGCGGATCGCTTGAGCAGGAATACTTCCACTCAGGATTCCCTTGTTGCCAATAAATGACCAATGGCTTAGGAAGACACTCCCCTAAGAAACAGGAGCATGCCCTGTTATTACTAGTACCATGTAACTAGATATGAAACATGAGTGACATATAACACAAATGCAATATCACAAACCCATTTACATGTGTATGGTACTGAAAACTCTTCCATGTACTTCTGGAGGTATCTTGAGATATGCAGTATGCAAAACATAACATAAGCAAAGACAGGTCTTTCTCCTGCAAGAGAATAAGCAAACATTTAAGCATGAACAAAACATGAACAGTTCTCTTCTTCCTTACATGAAGGAGGTTTCTGTTGCATTCTAGAAAGCATTTATCACTCCCCAAGTACATGAGTAAGGCATTAAATTTTTTCTTCTCCCACTGGTGTAAATGAAAGAAGCATTCAATAACTTAAAATCAGCATAGCATGGTAACTCAAATACAGTACAAATCTCATTAGAGCATTTCACACTCATAGCATGAGCAGGTTGCTTAAAAAAGGTTTTCAGGTTTTAAAATGCAAACAAAGCCAATTCTTCTTTACAGTCCACACAAACTTTTTTCCTTTTAGTCCAATTAAAATGTCCAAATTAAAAGTCCAAATGTTGATTAAGCTTTCTTCTTAAACACTTAAACAAACACTATCTTCTCTCCAGCACAGTTCTTGGCATGGCAAGTTGAAATTAAGCCATAAATTAAGTCTCACTGACTTCACAAGACAATCCTACACAACCCCCCTTTTCAGCTTTTCTGGCAAACACACATTCCTTTATGCTCCAGCCACACCCATCTGCATTAAGGCAGGCCGATGAGGTGTGAAGGCACAAAGAACAAATTCTCCAGAAGTTGCAAGTAATTTCACACAGAAGAAAATCACAGGGAATTCCAAGTTGCTTTCCCTGCAATCCTGATGCTTGAAACTTGGGACAGCTCACTCTGGATCTCTTTGTTTGAGAGTTGGGCAGTTCAAAATCAGCCAAAAACTGTATGTCTTCTCCCTCCTTGTATTTTTGCAACAGCCTGCTGTCCATACAGGCAGGATTCACGCCCCTTTTCCTCTGCATTTCTTTCATCTGCAGCTTCTGAATCTCAACCTTATGACAAACTGCATCTGTTAGTTTGTACTTGCACCCCTTTCTGGTCTTGGGTTTTGTGCATTCCTCCTTTGGGCCATCCTTCCACTTCTGTAGGATCTTCCTGCCCAAACGTGAGGTTTTCAAGTTTACTACTCAGCTTCTCCTGCTTTTGTGATGAGGGTTGCTTCACGGGGGGGCTGAGATCTCCTATGCTGCTCTTTGAAACACACTCCTTGCTTCCTGCCACTCTGCATGTATTAACAGCTTCAATCTGTGATGAGGTCCCCACCATTTGTTCCCCATCAGCTGGCACTAGTTGTTTTTTAGACTCGGCAGGCAGTATTGCAGCAGTGAACAGGTCTTTTGTAGGGCTAAAGGTGCTTGATTGCTGCAAGGCAGGATATAATGTCCCATCTCCATTTCCACCTCCACCCCCATCAGGAGGCTGTTGTTTCTCATATGATGGAGGGGCAGTTGCCATAGTCCCTCCCTTGGCTGGTGGCAAAAGCTTTGGGAGGGGGCCAGCAAGCCCCTGAGACAACAGAATATTCTTTGGAGTGAGTCTTTGAAGGCAGTCTCTGACTTCCTCCCATGTAAATAGCACTGATACAAAAATTCTCTCATGCTTTTGCAGTTCTTTTCCTATTTGATTCCACGGTTTTAAGTCCAAGCATTCATCATATTTAACCCAATGACAGATTTTTTCTATAGCTTTGACTAGCTTTTGTATTTCCTTCTCATCAGCCTTTCATCCATTCATATGCAAAAGATCTGAGATATCTTTACAAAGTTCATGCATTTGCGAAGTTAGCACACACCCCATTTTCACTCACCCTGTGGGACCCAATGTAGAATTGGATGAATTTCGAGCGCTCGACTGACCTTTCCTCTGGTCGGACCTGTCTGGTCGGAGGTGAATGAAGACCTTGTCCCGGTCGATGAGGTGATAATTAGGTGCTAATTGCTGAAGCAGATCTCTTCAAAGCATTCCTTTGACTTTCATTCAATGGCCTCGCGACGGGGCACCAGTTGTAGGAATCTGATTCATGTAAAGATCTCTTCTCACTCAGTCTCATGAAGCAGCAGTTTATATCATCAGATCTTTTAAGATAGAAACTTAAGAGTCCACGAAGTCCAGCTTCATTAGGCTCAGAGTAAGGAAAGAACAGAGAGAGACAGAAAACACGACTGCAGTCTTTGGCTTTACAAAGGATACTAATGGCTTCTCTTTATTCAAGCAGAGTATCTCAGAAACGAAACTTAACAGAAACAAAACTTAAGGCACAGAGCCAATCAGAAGTGTCAGAGCCCAAATAAGGAGAAGAAAGGAGAATTCTTTTTCACTATTCTACGCATGCCCAAAAGCAAGCGTTGTCTCTCAGTAAGCAAAGAGGTCTTTGTTTACACAATGTGTCAGAGACAGCCAGACAGAAAACAGATGCATTCCCACACAAAGGTACCATGGGGAGGAGTTCTTCTACACCACCACCCAATGGAGGTTACCCTTCCATCTGCACCCCACAGGGTGTTGAATTGAGATTGTTGAATTGCTTGTGCATTCTGCATTAAGCACCAATAGTGAAAAGCTCTAAAAATTAGAGTTTCAATACAAAAGCTCTGGATTATGTAATTTTAAAGGTGGGGGGGCAAAGCAAAAATTGTGGCTGGATCACATGGGGGGGTGTCAATTTCCCCCCCAAAAAATGGATCACGTAATTGTTGAATGGCCCCTAAGTGAGGAAATTGCATTGGGGGCTTA
Source organism: Bradypodion pumilum (assembly GCA_035047305.1). Lineage (NCBI taxonomy): Eukaryota > Metazoa > Chordata > Lepidosauria > Squamata > Chamaeleonidae > Bradypodion > Bradypodion pumilum. Next base: position 6,413,599 of record JAWDJD010000017.1, on the reverse strand, counting down.
CAATACAAATGAAGTTTAAAAGATAAAATAAATAGAAATATACAAAATATGTGCGCAAACAATTCATATCTGTAAACAGCATGTAAAGCCTTTGAGCAAACTGGCAGGAGCCAGCTGCTACCTAAGGCTGTGAGAAGCTTAGTATTTATATCTTGAGAGGATGTCGTATTTCATCTCCCCCACCCTTTGTATTTCTGCTGCTAGGCTAAGGGCTACTCAATAATTAAGCAAGGCTTTAGACCCTCCCCCCTGCCTTCTAACTACTCAGTAGTTTTTTCTTGTACATTGTTTTCATGCCACAGTATATCAAATTATGCTCCCTGACAGCATCAAGTGTGAACATTAAACTTCTCAATCAATCTGGACGTGTTTTACTTCCTCTTCAGGAAGCAATGAGCGCTTCGTGGTCTGGATGAATTGGCGTCGGGACCCAGATCTGGCCCATGGGCCAGAGTGACCAGCAGCCTGAGAAGTTTGGGCACCCCTCTCTTAGAGCCATCTCTGCCATGGCCTTATTGTCTTGGCTTAGAACCAGATGAGGGTATCTTTGGCTTTGTAAAACAGGAATGAAAAAGATCAGTGTCTCAACTCTTGTTAAGGACAATAAAATTCTGGAATATTATTTTGTAGATTTTAAAGATTCCAGCGGTTATTTCAAAATTTATTGCATTTTCCCACTTCTTTCCATTAAAGGAATAGCATTCAAAGTCGCTTAACAAAAATTATTTAATATAAAGTGAATGGAGCAAAGCAAATTAAAGATAAAATGATTCAGCAGTGTCCAGAGACAGTCCAGTCATGCTTCTTATTTTCATTATCATTAGCTCACAAACACCCTTGTAACTTCATGTGGCATAGGAATTACTTGCAGTCTTTAAAGTAGGCTATGCATAAGCAAGGTGCCTGAACTGTACAGTGATACCTCATACAACGTCCAAACTTGGTTCCACAAGTTTGGACTTTATATGGATTTGGACTTTGTATGAGGCATGCAAAATTCTAGCCGCGATGCCTCATACAACGTCCAAATCCTTGCCGCAATGCCTCATACAACGTCGTTTCCATAGAGATACATTGTACTGTAACACCACAGACTTCAGGGCAAAGTCAAGGAAACAGACAGGAAACTGACAGAACTTCAAGAAATCATTGTCTAAAGGCTAAAAACATTACAAAAACTTGTCAAACAACCCTGATTGTCCAAGAACCTGAAGAATGCTGCAAAAATCCCAGGAATGCTTCTAAAAATTCTGACGAAAAAATTCAAAATAATAATAATCCTAAATCATGCTCAAAACCACTCCTAAACACTCTTTGCCTTGTGCAAAACCCACAAGAGCAATGCACGCATGTGTCCTGCCTTTTATACTGTCCAGGCACAATGCAACCTGGGAAAACCCCAATTCCTCATACAACGTCACATGACTTTGTATGAGGCAACTTTTCCCAAGGAATTAGGTGATTATTGTATGAATCCAATGTTGTATGAAGCGGACTTTGTATTACTGTATTTCACTTGATTTTTTTTTCTTTTTGAAAACAGATTTTTGTTTACAGTTATATAGGAGTTATATTGGGACTGCAGTGGCTCATGTGGATAAGACGCTGACTGAGAGGCGGAAGGACGGATTGAGCTCCCGTCTTCATCCCAGCTCCTGCCAACCTAGCAGTTCGAAAGCAAGAAATTGCAAGTAGATAAATAGGGACCACTTTGGTGGGAAGGTAACAGCATTCCATGCGCTCCGGTGTCTAGTCATGCCTGCCACATGACCATGGAAACGTCTGCAGAAGCAGACAACGCTGGCTCTTCGGCTTTGAAACAGAGATGAGCACTGCACCCTAGAGTCGGATACGACTGGCTTTCGAGCAAGGAAAACCTTTACCTTTATATAGGAGATTATGTTTTCTTAGGAAACCTCAACTGGTCCCATCATAGTTATTATTTGAACAGTTTGATGATTTTTTTGGGGGAAAATCTGTTTATATTTATTTTATTTGGGCTGTTGATAAGAAAAGTTAATCTGTTTGCTGATTTCTACTTAGTTTAATGGCTTTGTTTTGTTTCATATTTTGACTGCTTTATTTTTTTAATTACTGTTCGCCACTGAACTGTTTTGTAAACCCTAAGTGTGCTAGATATTCTGGCATCAAATATGTACGATCGAAAGAAAACTGTGAGGCTTCCGATTATCCACTGTCTTTCCTGAAAAGCCCAGGGTTTGGGAGAAAAGCAAAACCTTTCGCTGAAAAATCATATCGATCTGCTCTTAGTTTTTGCTAAGATGAATTTTCCCTAGAATAAAAGTTTGATCTATCAGGTCTCCTGATCAGATATTCTATTACCTGTCATTCCTTTTTAGATACCCTTGGTAGTCTGGAACACAGCTGGTTTGAAATGACTGAATTACAATTTTGTATTTTAAACTTTGCACTTTAATGTTCTATTAAAATGCAAATCTTCTATTGTTGTACACTGCTCTGAGATATTATTAGACTGAGGAAACAAGACTATAAGCAAAAATCTTAATTGTCAGTGCTGTTGTTGGCATTTAAGAATTCTCCATTCAGATTCTTGTGCACAAGTTATACCATAGTCTAGAAATCAAAGTACAGTACTGTACTTTTAATTAAGAGCAATTTAACAATGATGCAGACCTGTAAAAAAATGGCAAGCTCCACAGGAGTTCTCAACCTTTTTAAGCCAGGGTCGGGCCACGCTCCCTCTGACGGCTTTGGGGACCCGACGGCCATTTTTCCTTTCCTCCACCACATAGCACTTCCTGGTGTGGTGGTGGTGGTGGGGGGCACATGAAATGGTGCCATGGGCCACATCCAGCCCACGGGCTGCAAGTTGAGAATCCCTGCATTAGAGAAATCCTCTGCAAGTGGATTTGGGTCCTTAAAGTCAAGAACCTGCTTATGAGATGAGCATCTATCTTTTTTCAGAAGACAAGTGTGCCACATTTTACGTCTTTTTGCCATCTTCCATTTAGGAATTTGGACGTGTCACCCACTAAATCTAAATTGCTTGTAAAATAGAGAGGTTAACTGAATGAAGAGAAGCCAATATGAACAATGCTGTAGAAAATACTTATTAAATCTTTCCAAGGTTTCATATGAGAAAAAGAACTGCAAAGGAAAAGCCATGATTTTTTAAAAATGTATATCAGTGGTGGCGAACCTATGGCATGCATGCCAGCGGTGGCACGCTCTGTGGGCACCCGTGCAATCACCCCAGCACAGAGATCACTCTGCCCAGCAGCCCAATGAGAGTGCTTCCTCCCTCTCCCCAGCCTAGAGTTCACACTGCCCCTCTGCTCAGCAGCCCAATGGGAGCGTTTCCTTCCTCCTCTGTTCCTGTGTTGGCACTTTTGCAACAAATAAGTGTTTTTTGGGTTGCAATTTGGGCACTCGGTCTCTAAAAGGTTCACCATCACTGATGTATACCAAGAAAATACGGATAGGGAATGACAGTATTTCTGTTGATAACCTTGTTGGAGTCACTTCCAAATCAGAGATCTCTTTATTGAAGAACACACTTTGCACATGAGCTAGCTGGCTTATATAGGTTGCTTAAAGTTGTTTTTAATTATGTTATATTTTATTTGCCTGTAATCCGCCCTGAGTTGCTACAGCAAGCGGGCAGCAATAGAAATTAATAAATAAAAATAGTATGCTAAACACATTCTGAGCTATATCGCTATATTAACAACCTTATTGCTATTTAACAACCTTATGCACACAGAAAGGCAAGACTCATGGATCTCAAAAGCATTCGTTGCCATTTCCCTTTTCTGTATTAATTATAAGGATTCTCACTTGGGAAACATAAAATTATTTTCGTCTCCCGATTATAAATGGAACTGTCTTCCCCTTATATTTAGGAAGCCGGGGAAGAGTTTATTCTTTCTAAGTAAACATTTGTTGCACCTTGTGAATATGAGGAAGAAACTTTGGCACAGCATGTGTTTTACATGTTCAATTACCTGGCATTTCTAGGGTAATGAAAGACTCTGGCTAGAAACTCTGGAGACCTGCTGGCTCTGAGCTAGATTGGGACAGTATTTTTAAAAACTTGCAACTAATCCAATTGATAATTACTCCTTAATTCTGTGCCAGTTCTTGCCAATTGCTCCACAGTTTCTGTAAAATAACATAACACCCTTTTAAAAAACCATCTATGGGCTAATCACAGCCTCATGCCGAAATGTATCTGGTCCTCATTCATCCAGATTATGTTTCACTTGTCATTTGCTCATCTTTTCTCTTACATTTCATGAATGCTCGAGTATATTTGTTCTTCATTTACATCATTGTGTTTTTGTAGGCTTAAAACAATTTGGTCATCACATGATTAATAGCAATGACCTCATACATTATATAATTGATAATTCCCTTTCTGTTTTGGAGTACAGTAAAACTTCAGGTTACGAACACTTTGGGTAACGTTTGCCGCGATTTACGACGGCAAATCCTATTGAAATGCCATCCTGGCTTACAAATTGTTAATGTTTTTTTCCCGGGTTATGATGATTAATTTGGGGCCGTTTTTTAATTTCTCAATGCACCCCTATGGATGCTTTGGGTTATGATTTATTTTTTTATTTTATTTGATTTGATTTGTATAGCTGCCTCAATCGACATGCGACTCTGGGTGGCGTACATACAATCCCCAACGTTTAAACTATAGAAACCCTTAAAATTCCTAAAAACACTGAAAAACTATCTCCCACCCTCAATTAAAAATCTAGTTAAAAACTTTTAAAAACATGAGTGATCCTGCTCTAATGTTACAACGAAGGCTGTCGGAACGGACCTCCATCGTAACACAAGATTTTACTGTACTTTTCCCTAAGTGACATTACATGTATTTAGGGAACTTTAATTATTGTTCCCCTCCTTTTCCCACAGTTATTCCACTCTTACCCTCCAGCTGTATCAGGAATACCTCCTATGATTCCTCCAACGGGTCCCTTTGGCTCACTTCAAGGAGCATTTCAACCCAAGGTAATTGAAGTTTTATTAGTGGTGTGAGTCAACTAGATCCTTACTATGGATAGAAGAGTAAGTATTTCTCCATTTTGAAGGAGGCTTGAATCAATCATAAAAGTTACTGGATGGCATTGGACCAATCATTCTTTGTTAGCTTGAGTTAGCTACATAGAGAAGCTGAGAAAATTAAGTGTGGAAGAGGTGATCCAGCGTCACTGTGTTAAATTTATTGGAAGAATGGTGGAATAGAAGTGTGGCCAAATAACATGGATAATATGAATATAAAGAAGGATTAAAAAAAGAGTTATTACTGTATCTATAATATTGACAGCAGGTAGACAATGTATTGCAAGAAATTGGAAAAATGCTGTGACTTTAAAAATTGAAGATTGGTATAAGAAAATGTGGGAAATTGCTTTGAATGATAAGTTAACATGGGAGTTGAATAAAAAAGGTATAATTACTGAAAACAGATTTTGGAAAATTTGACAACCATTTGTGGAATCTACATTGACTGGCAGTGAAGGCCAGCATCAGACCAACTGAGTTTTTGGAAATAGAGAAAGATGACTGTGATATACCGCATCCTCCAGGGCAATATATATAATGCACTTGGATGTGCATTATGAATTTTTTTATTTTATTTTTTGGTTATGTAGTACTATGATAGAAATATGATGTTTTAATCATTTATGAGTTTAGAATTGGATAAATATTTTGATAAGGAGGGGCGTGGCTAAGATGGCCGACGAGTAACATCTTGATCTGGACGCTCGCGCTTATCGAAGCGGTAATTAATGTGACTGACCAAAATGAGGAAATTTTAAAGTGGTATTTTTTGTCGATAAGACTCCTGCTTGCCTATCTGGAAAGTTTTGAAGTCGGGCGGTCGAAGTTTGGGAGGTTTCCTGGGCAGGCGAGGCTCGCGACGGAAGCCGCGGCTTTCCCTGCCCAGGAGCCGAGAACGGGACCAGTGAGACGGCGGAGATCGGAGGCGGCAGTAGAATCGGCAAGAAAACAATTCTATGTAAGTGCACGAAAGTCTATATGGAAAAGTTAAAGTTAACTGGCGAACTTGCTTAAAAGAGCCTGGATTTGGAAGCGGGTGGAAGGGGATGAAATTGGGCGGTCGTCCCGTTAATGGCGGCGGTCCTAGAAAACGAAAGTGATTGTGCTTTGGGCTTTGGCTTCTCTGCACCCCAGGAGAACCGCGGCGTGCTTTGGCGATAGTAAAGTGGTTTAAGAAGTTCTCGTCTGGGCTCCAGCTTTTGAAGGCTGCAGTGTGTTTCGAGTTTAAAGTGTGTGGGGAAAGTCTGCCGATTCACAGAGGAAGAAGGGGGGTTTCCCCCTGAAGTTAATGTACCCGCTGGAAAAGGGCACTTTGATTTGTTCGCTTCAAGAGAAGGATTAACTTGTTTTTTATTCCTTCATCGTGTGGATTACAAATAACATCTTTCTTTTTTTTGGGGACGTATTGCTCCTCCTGTTTTTCTTTCCTCCTTGCTTGGATTTTGGGCTTTTTTTTTCCTCTCACCCCCTCTCCTGGTGGCTTTGACTCAAAAGAAAAAACCTGAGTGACTGTTTCCTTGGAGCCTCTACTTTTGTGGTTTGGAAGGCGAATAGTTGGACTGCTTGCTTTGGGGAAATGGGTCGGACGTGGATTATTCCCTTTTTCTTTTTGTTTGGAGCATATTCCGGTTCCTGTTTTCTTTCTGTGGATTATAGCATCTAGCTCTTTGCTGGATTTCTTCCTCCTTATAAGCTTTGTTTGCCCTGTTTGGATACGTGTACCAGTGGTTGCAGTGGCACAGGCCTGTCTGGACTGACTAAGACTTTGCAACGTTCTGCAACACTGGACTCTCTTATTGTGTGTCATCATGGATAAAGGCACAAGAGGGAAAGCAAAAGAGGAAGAGCCAGCAGTGAAGTCTAAGAGGAAAGAAAAAGCACCAATGGAAGAAGCCCCTCAGTCTTCATCACTGCCACCTGAGCCTTATGATCATACTCAAATTATGGTGGAAATTGGTAAATTGTTCCAGAAATTGGAGAAAAATGAGGAATCAAGGGTGAAAGATAGAAATGAAATGATGAAAAAACAAGATAAGGTGGTATCATCTGTTATGGATTTCTCAAAAAAAGTGGATTTTAGTTTGCAAAAAATAGAGGGGAATGTGAAATTGGTCCAAAATGAGGTAGATGTTATAAAAAAGGAAATAAAAGGGACTCAGGAGGCGGTGCGGGAGAACAAGCTGAAATTGGAAGAGCATGAGAAAAGGATTGATGCTGTGGAAGATATGATGAGAAAGCAGAACATTGTGATCCGTCAGGTGGTTGAACGAACGCCGGACCAACTAAGAGAAAGAGTGGTTCAGTGGTTAAATGGCTTGAATATGGGAAAGGAATTTGTACAGGAAGATATTGTAAGTGCATTCAGGGTGGGTCCAAGAAGAGGGAAGGCGGTTCAAAGAAATGTTTTGGTAAAATTTGCAAACTGGGGAGATAAGCTTAGGGTAATGGCCTTTTTGAAAAAAGCTGGTTCTGGCGCCCTGAAATTTGATGGTTCTGATGTAGAAGTATACAATGATATTTCAATGAAAGAAAGAATGTGGAGGTATAAGATGAGACCTGTAACTAAATTGTTGATGAGCAAAAGCATAAGGTACAATTGGAGATTTCCACAGCAACTGCGCTTTTTCTATGAGAAAAGAATGCAAGTAATTGATGAAGGGACCAATCCATTGGAGTATTTGAGCTTGTTGGAGCTGGTAAAAAGAGATTCAGAAGAGTGGATAAATTTTAAGAAAGAATTGTTGGAATCGGGTGCTCTGGGGAGGGAGCATGAGAGGGCAGAGGCTGGTGGTGCCACAGGTGGAACACCGCAGGGAAAAGATGAGGAGGAGGAGCTGTCGTTGATCATGGTGGAGGAGGAGAAAGTAAGGAGCAATGAGAAATAGATTATTAAAAATTAAAGCATTTAAATGTTATAGAAGGGTGAGTAGCGCGTAGCACTGGTAGGTAGGCACATCTTGCATGTCCCCCCTTCTCCCCTCTTTGGTTGTCGAAGGCGTCTTTTTTTTTTTTGAAGAAAGTGGGGAGAGAGATAGTGTGTGTTCTATGTAGAATTGTGTGTTTTTGGGGGAAGGGGTTGGTGATGGCACGCCCAATGGAGAGTTTAGAAGTTAGAAAGGAAATAGATTATGGGAAATATTAAAATATTAACATGGAATGTGAAGGGTACAGGTTCTGTTCATAAGAGGCGGAGGCTGCAATTGGCGTTGAAGAAAGATAGACCCGATATAGTGTTCTTACAGGAAACACACCAGAAGTCAAAAGATACGAACAAACTTTTTTTGGGATGGATTCAACATTATGAGATGGCGTTTGGAACTTCAAAAGCGAGAGGTGTGGCAATTATGATTTCTAAAAAATTAGGATTTGAGATTACAAAAAAAGTTCGGAAAGTAGTCGAGCCAGAAAATGTTGCAAAAACTATTGTGGCTGGAGATTTTAATCTGATAAGGTCGGGCTTAGACTGTACAAACATAGCACGATATGGAATTGGCTTGAAAGGGAAGGTTTTAGACAAATGGATGGTTGCGATGGGTTTGAAGGACTCTTGGAGAGAGATTAAGGGCTCTGAAAGGGCATATTCTTTTTTCTCACACGTCCATGGGACCTATTCGAGAATAGATTACGTCTTTCTTACGGAAAACCTGATTAAAGACATTGAGGGAATAGAAATTGGGATCATCAAGGAATCAGATCATGCCAAAGTACTTTTGGAATTGAAATTACAAAAAGATATTCGAAGAGGAAGAAGTTGGAGGTACGATCCTAACCTATTTAAAGACCAAAAATGTAAAGAACAAATCATGGAAAGGTGGAAAGAAAGTTGGCAGTGGAACGACAATAATGAAGTTAATTTTAACGTTGTTTGGGATACCATGAAGTCGGTTTTCAGAGGGGAAAGTATAAAGCTGGCGAGTATTAAATATAAAAGACATAAGGTAGAACAGATAGAAAAAGAAAAAGAAATAAAGCAGTTACAGGAGGACCATTCAAAAAGTAAAGATAAAAAAACTTTCACTAAATTGCAAAGACTCAAAGCAGAGTTAATGGGCAAGGATATTGATAAAGTTAAAAGAGATTTGATCTATCTAAATAGAGAGTATTTTGAATTTAGTGATAGAAGCTCAAAATTATTAGTAAGAGCAGCTAAGGCTAAAAGGGAAAAAAGAGAAATTGGGGTGTTGGTTAATAAACAAGGTTTAAGGTGTAACAAGAATAAATGTAAAATTGTGAAGGAATTTTATCAAGCATTATATGCAAAAAAGGAGGTAGATGTGGAGAGGCTCAAAAAGATATTGGAGAGACAGTTAGGGAATGGAATAAAACAAGAACATCGAGAAAAAATGGAGGAAAGGGTCACCGATAAAGAGGTAAAGGAGGTAATTAGTGGGTTGAAGATGGGGAAAGCCCTGGGAGACGATGGATTATCGACAGAATTTTATAAAGAATTTAAAGACGTTGTGGTTCCAAAGTTAGTGAAGTTATATAATTATATTTTAGATGGAGGACAAATCCCGACCTCATGGTATAATACCATAATCGTTCTGCTGCCAAAACCGGGAAAGATTTTGGAAAAGGTGGAATCGTACAGACCAATTTCTCTTATAAACCAGGATGCCAAGATCTTCACAGCAATATTGGCTAATCGTTTAAACAGTTTTATGGGGGAATATATAAATGTTGACCAAGTTGGTTTTTTAAAAGGCAGGCACATGGCTGACTTGACTAGAAGGGTATTAGATCTAATTGATAATGTTAATCAAATGAAGGAAAAGGTGGGTTTATTATCATTAGACATTTTTAAGGCATTTGATTCATTACAATGGTCTTCAATCAAGGAAATAGTTAGAAATTATGGATTTGGGGATAGATTTAGAAGGGTAATTGATCTATTATACCAAAAAGGGAATGCTAGGATTAGAGTAAATGAAGAGGTTACAGATGTGGTAAAGCTTGAGGCAGGTACCAGGCAGGGATGTCCACTATCTCCTATCCTGTTTATCGTGGCAATGGAAATACTAGCTAAAAATATAAGGGATGATTCAAACATAGAAGGGATAATGGGTAATAAAGTGAGCATGTACGCAGATGATACGTTGTTAATGGTGAAACATCCAGAGATGGTAATGGATAGGATTAAAGATCAACTACAGGTATTTGAAGCTATAACCGGACATGATAAATTGGGATAAATCAGAACTGATGCTGCGCAATATGGGGGGTAAACGAGATGGGAAGGATAGAGGGGACACTCAATATACAAATTAAAGAAAAGTTGAAATATTTGGGGCTAACTATTTCAAACAAATTGGAAGAACTTAAACGATTGAATTATGACAGTTTGAAAGTAGAATTTAAGAGCAAATTACAAGAATTTCAAAATCTGAATTTGTCATGGTTCGGGAGGATCGCAATTTGCAAAATGATATTGCTGCCAAAGATTAATTTTCTATTTGATGCACTTGCGATCCATTTGAAGGAGAAGGAAATCAATGAGTTTCAAAAGATGTTTAATAATTTTTGTAATGGAGGTAAAAAATCTAGACTTCCAAAGAAGTTTTGGTACTTATCTCAGAAAGAAGGGGGTTTGGGTATGCCAAATTTGTTAGCATACTATCGAGCATTCCAAATTAAGAATGTTGTGAAGATCTTGGCAAGAGAAAAGGCAATTTGGGAGGAATTGGAGATGAAAGAATATAGGAATATTGGCAAAATGATCTTTTTGGGAATAAAGGATAAACCGATAAAGACAAGCAATACTATGATGAGAGGCCTCATGGAGGTGTGGAAAAGAGTAAAGAAAGATATGGTCCCAAATCCCTCTCCAATCCTGGAATTGACTGATATGGTGTGTTTTCCGATAAAAATAGATAAGGAAAAAAAGGAAATATTGGATAAAAATGAAATGTCTTTATTGAAGGACTGGTTAAAAGTTTGTGATGATGAAAACAAGAGGAAAAAAATATTTGAAAAGTTAAAACTGGACTGGTTTCAGAAATTGAAGGTTGATAACTGGAATAAAAAATATAGAAGGGAAGTAGGGATAGATAGAACAAAGACCGAATTTGAAGAATTGGTATTAAAGATTAGAAAAGGGGAAAAGAATATTAGGGTCTGGTAAGCAAACTTGAAACGGAAGTGGGAACAAAATCTGAATATAAAAATAGGAGAGGTTGAATGGACAAACAAATGGAAAAAGAGGATAATGAGAACAATGTCAGTAAGAATTAAGGAACATAATTTTAAAATGTTGTGGCAATGGTACTTGACACCACTGAGGCTTCATCAGATGGATAATAAAAGGGATAATTTATGCTGGAGATGTAAAGAAACGGTTGGAACATAAGAACATATGTGGTGGAGTTGTAAAATAATAAATGAATTTTGGAGAAGAATAGAAGGAGAGATTGGGGAAATAATGGGTAAAAGAATTAAGCTGGTGTCAGGTACCATCCTATTAACAAATGTGGAAGGCATGGGTTTGAATAAGGAGGAAAAAGAATTATTGGAAATTATGTTAACTACAGGTAGACAATGCATAGCCAGAAATTAGAAAAATGATGTAGTTATACAGATTGGAGAGTGGTATAAGGAAATGTGGAGTTTAGCATTGAATGATAAACTGACATGGGAGATTAAAGTAGAAAGGGATAAATTAAAAGAAAATAGGTTTTGGAGTATTTGGAAGCCGTTTGTGGATCACTCTCTTATGGCAAGGGACAGTTTTGGACCTGTACCATCTCAAAGTGGTTTTTGGAGATGATATAGATACTAAACTCTCCGGGCATTGTAAATATTCACAGGGTGATGTGTAATTAGTAAAGAAATAAAAAATAGTTGTAGCACTGAAAGTTTTTATGATTGTTATGGTTATAGTAATAACTCATAATGTGGGTATTCAATATTGTGGGCTATATTGCAAATAATCAGCTCAACTATTATCATGTGCTATCTTTTATGAAGTTGATGTAATATTGTATTGTATTGTTACTGTTTTTCTTTTCTGTATGTTTGTTAGTTGTACTTTTTTGTTTTTCTGAAATAAATAATTATATATATATATAAAATATTTTGATAAGAATATATTAAAAGAATAAGAAATATACACTATTGAATACGGGGGAGTTTTATAATGTATTAAAATGCTTTTATTGTGCTATAATGTAATTTTGGGATGTATTAAATTATTAAGTATGCATTTTGTTTGTATTTCTCTTTTTATACTTTTAATTTCTCTTTCTTTTCCTTTTGTCTTGTTTGTACAGTAGAACCTCGTATAAAATCCAAACTCCATTTCACAAGTTTGGACTTGATCTGATTTTGGACTTTATCCGAATCAAATGGGCGATGCATCGATAACGTCCCAAAAAATGGACTTTATCTGAGGTTCCTATACCAAATACCTTGGATAATGTCCATTTTAAGCGGGTTTGGACTTTATGTGATGCATCATGTGTGCATGAAAACCGCGACTTTATCCGAATCGTACCTTATCCAAATTGAACTTTATCCTAGGTACCACTGTATTTTTATTTTGAAAAATTAATAAAAATTTATATATTAAAGAAAAAAGAAGTGTGACCAGATAGTGGTGGTATTGGCAATGATGGTGATATTGGTAGCAGTGGCCAGGACTCGGAGATTTATTTAACTGGATCCTGCTAATGTTTGCCAGAATTTGTCAGCCCTGCTCCCACCTGTATGTTTACCCTATGCAGCTAAAAAATCTTTTTCGGTAGAACAAGTTATTGGTATCACTGAAGGCCAGTTTGAAAGGGGAAGGAAATGAATGTTTTGATTTTGTTGTTGTCAGCTTCCAAAGCATATGGTTGAATTTTGAGCAATGACTATATCATCACCATCAATTGATATTTTTTTAAGTCGTGTGTTCCTTTATTTCTTTCAAAAGAAAATCCTAGCGATTGCAAAATGGAATAACTGTTCATTTAGTTTGCCTTTGCATATACACAACTCATGTTTGCATATGCCTCTGTGTATCACATTTGTAGACTTCTAATCCAATTGATGTTGCCACAAGACCAGGAACTGTCCCACATACCCTTCTGCAGAAAGATCCCAGGGTAAGTTCCATAATGTTATGACTTCTATACACAGAATGTCATTCAACCCATTTATTTGCCACAAGTCATTTAACTTGTGAAATAGTTATGAATTTGTAGGTCAGCAGGCATAGGTTCTGTTTTACGGTGTTATAAAATATCCTGTCCTCGCTGTCCTGTCTCCCACAGACCATGAAAGACACTTACTTGCAGGTGAAAATGCTGGAATTTCAAGAACTTGGAGCACTCTAAGCAGGCAACTTGTTCAAACCAAGTCAAGAGCTAATATATCAACTGAGGTCCTCTTGGGAAGGGTGAACAACTTTGTTGGGTCCGGGGCAAGTGCTGTTGAAACTGGCAAATAATGCAAATAATACAACTAGAAGAGTCTGGAAGTCCATGTTTAGTTTGAAATTTGACTTTTTAAAAAACAAATATACTCCTTACTTAATCTAGTACAAGAGTTCTCAACATTTTAAAGCCGGGGGCACGCTCCCTCAGATAGCTTTGGGTCCCGGATGGCCATTTTGCCCTTCCTCCATCACATGGCGATTCCTGGTGTGGTGGAGGTGGTGGGGGGACCACATGAAATGGTGCTGTGGGCCACAGGTTGAGAATCCCTGCTCTAGTATGAGCATACCTGTCAAGTGTCCCATACTGGCCGGGAAATTCCGTATTTTACCCCCTCTTTCCCACCGTCATCTTGAATTTGGAGAATCCAGAGGGGGGGTACTGCACATGTGCGCCCATCAGAGGCAGAGGTGTGCATGCGCGAGGGGTTTCTGCGCATGCACAAGGGGTTTCTGCGCATGCACGATGGGTTACTGCGCATGCACGATGGGTTACTGCGCATGCACACCCGTCAGAGGTGGAGGTGCACATGTGCGAGGGGTTTCTGTGCATGCGCAGCCATCAGAGGCAGCAGTGCTTCTCGTATTTTCTCAACTGCATCTTGACAGGTATGAGTATGAGCTGATATCAGCAATTACATTTATGCCTACTAGCTGTTATTTTCATGATGTAATGAAACAAAGATGACCATCTTTTTATTTTCCCCTTTTCTACAAGATTCTTTGCAACTCCAGAAAATTCTTCTTAATTTCTACGTGTTTTTAGATGACAGATTTTCATGCTTCGGAAAAATATAATTCGGCGTACAGCACCTCTAGGTGGTCTTTCCTTATTCTTTTGTTAATTAAGCATGTTGAATAAACACACAAGAAAAGTAACTAGCATAGTCCAAGAAAGGGTTTATAAATCATAGAACACAGAACAATTTGAGTTGACTCAGTAAATCCTATGTGCAGCAACCATAGATGAACAGGGAATGCTGTTCAATATAAGTGGTGAGGTACCACATGGCAGGGATAAAAAGAGCTCTTTTTCTTTTCCCACAATCTGTTGGTTATGATTTCTGAAATCTGTAAGTTAAATATAGATGTCCATAAATAGGTATGTAAAGAATGCTTACTAAATTGCTTGATCTCACCAGTTTATACTCTCCAAACTTAACAAGACACTTTTTTTTTATTTTATTTTTTTGTGAGATTTTTTTCCTCCCAAGAAATGTGTTGAAGACAAGAGTATCTACTCCGGGCTCTTATGAAGATCATAACAATGGCATGAACATTCAGGCTTTTACTGTCTAGGGAAAAACAGTGCATGCAGAAAACTATAAGCGATTGTGTGCATTAAGTAGAGTCTGTACATAACATCCTAAACAGTGATGCCTCAAGCACACTGACAGTTGCATTGCTACATATGGTTTTTGTTTTTGTTTTTGTTTTTTGTAAAAAAAATTAATTGAATTTTTGACAGACATACAGAAAGAAAAATAACAATAACAACACAATATAATGATAAATCAAAAACAACATCAATACAGTGTTGACTCAAATTCATAGGAGCTAGCACATAATAGTACTTAAACTGACTATTTATCATATAACCACCAATGCTAAATACCGCATTATAAATTATTACACAATCATAACAATAAAAGCTTTCTGTGCTACCACTATTATTATCTTTTGATAGTTACACATCACCCTGTGAATATATACAATGCCCGGAGAGTTTAGTTTCTATTTCAACTCCAAAAACCTCTTTGAGATGGTACAGGTCCTGAGCTGTCGTTTACCACAAGAGAATGATCCACGAACGGTTTCCAAATATTCCAAAACCTATTCTCTTTTAATTTATCTCGTTTTACTTTGATCTCCCATGTCAATTTGTCGTTCAATGCTAAACTCCACATTTCTTTATACCACTCTCCAATCTGTATATCAACATCATTTTTCCAATTTCTAGCTATACATTGTCTACCCGTAGTTAATACAATTTCCAGTAATTCTTTTTCCTCCTTATTCAAACCCAAACCTTCCACATTTGTTAGAAGAATGGTACCTGACACCAACTTAACACTTTTACCCACAATTTCACCAAACTCCCCTTCTATTCTTCCCCAAAAATCCCTTATTTTTTTACAACTCCACCACATGTGTTCATATGTTCCATCCGTTTCTTTGCATCTCCAACATAATTTGTCTCTTTTATTATCCATCTGATAAAGTCTTAGTGGTGTCAAGTACCATTGCCACAACATTTTAAAATTGTGTTCTTTAATTCTTACAGACATTGTTCTCATAATCCTCTTTTTCCATTTATTTCTCCATTCAACCTCCCCAATTTTTATATTCAAATTTTGTTCCCACTTCCGTTTCAAATCTTCATGTGGATCTTTACCCTTATTCAATATAGTATACAGTTTGCTTACAAGACCCTTAATACTCCTTTCCCCTTTTCTTATCTTTATTACCAATTCTTCAAATTCCGTCTTTGTTCTATCCCTGCTTCTCTTCTATATTTTTTATTCCAGCTATCCACCTTTAATTTCTGAAACCAATCCAAATTTAACTTCTCAAATATTTTTTTCTCTTAATATCATCATCACCACAAACTTTTAACCAGTCCTTCAGTAAAAGCATCTGATTTTTATCCAATATTTCCTTTTTTTCCTTATCTAATTTTATTGGAAAACACACCATATCAGTCAATTCCAAAATTGGAGAGAGATTTGGGACCATATCTTTCTTTACCATTTTCCACACCTCCATGAGTCCTATCATCATAGTATTATTTGACCTTTTCGGCTTGTCCTTTATTCCCAAAAAAATCATGTTACCTATATTTCTATACTCTTTCATCTCTAGTTCCTCCAAATTGCCTTTTCTCTTGCCAGAATCTTCACAACATTCTTAATTTGGAATGCTCGATAGTATGCTAACAAATTTGGCATGCCCAAACCCCCTTCTTTCTGAGACAAATACCAGAACTTCTTTGAAAGTCTAGATTTTTTACCTCCGTTACAAAAACAATTAAACATCTTTTGAAATTCATTGATTTCCTTCTCCTTCAAATGGATCGCTAGTGCATCAAATAAAAAATTAATCTTTGGTAACAATATCATTTTACAAATTGCAATCCTTCCGAACCATGACAGCTTCACCTTCTGAAACTCTTTTATTTTACTCTTGAATTCGACTTTCAAGCTGTCATAGTTCAATCGTTTAAGTTCTTCCAATTTATTTGAAATAATTATCCCCAGATATTTCAGCTTATCTTTAATTTGTATATTAAGTGTCTCCACTATCCTTCCCATCTCTCCTACCCCCAAATTACACAGCATCAATTCTGATTTATCCCAATTTATCATTAATCCGGTTGTAGCTTCAAATACCTGTAGGTGATCTTTAATCCTATCCATTACCAACTCCAGATGTTTCACCATAAGCAATGTATCATCCGCATACATACTCACTTTATTACCCATTATCCCTTCTATATTTGAATCATCCCTTATATTTTTAGCTAATATCTCAATTGCCATAATAAACAGGATAGGAGATAATGGACATCCCTGCCTAGTACCAGCCTCAAGCTTTACCACATCAGTAACCTCTTCGTTTACTCTAATCCTAGCATTCCCTTTTTGATATAATAAATCAATTACCCTTCTAAATCTGTCGCCAAACCCGTAATTTTTAACTATTTCCTTGATTGAAGACCACTGTAATGAGTCAAATGCCTTAAAAATATCTAATGATAATAAACCCACCTTTTCCTTCGTTTGATTAACATTATCGATTAAATCTAATACCCTTCTAGTCAAATCCACCATGTGCCGACCTTTTAAAAACCCAACTTGATCAACATTTATGTATTCCCCCATAAAACCATTTAAACGGTTGGCCAGTATTGCTGTGAAGATTTTGGCATCCTGATTTATAAGTGAAATTGGCCTGTACGATTCCACTCTTTCCAAGTTCTTACCAGGCTTTGGCAATAGAACGATTGTAGTGTTATACCATGAAGTCGGAATTGATCCTCCATCTAGAATATAATTATATAGTTTCACTAATTTTGGGACCACCACTTCTTTAAATTCTTTATAAAACTCTGTCGATAATCCATCATCCCCCGGGGCTTTCCCCATCTTCAACCCATTAATTACCTCATTAACCTCTTTATCATTAATCCTTTCCTCCATTTTCTCTCTGTGTTCTTGTTTTATTCCGTTCCCTAGCTGTCTCTCCAATATCTTTTTGGGCCTCTCCAAATCTACCTCCTTTTTTGCATATAATGCTTGATAGAATTCCCTCACAATTTTGCATTTGTGACGTTTAATAAGCATTCTTATTACACCTTAAACCTTGTTTATTAACCAATACCCCAATTTCTCTTTTTTCCCTTTTAGCCTTAGCTGCTCTTGCTAGTAACTTTGAACTTCTATTGCTAAATTCAAAATATTCTCTGTTTAAATAGATCAAGTCTCGTTTAACTTTGTCAATATCTTTACCCATTAATTCTGCTTTAAGTCTTTGCAATTTCGTAAAGATTTTTTTATCTTTACTTTTTACATGCTCCTCCTGTAAGTGTTTTATTTCTCTTTCTTTTTCTGTCTGTTCTACCGTATATCGTTTATATTTAAAACTCGCCAACTTTATGCTTTCCCCTCTGAAAACCGACTTCATGGTATCCCATACAACATTGAAATTAACCTCGTTATTATCGTTCCACTGCCAACTTTCTTTCCATCTTTCCATAATCTGCTCTTTACATTTTTGATCTTTAAATAAATTAGGGTCATACCTCCAACTTCTTCCACTTCGGGTATCTTTTTGTAATTTCATTTCCAAAAGTACTTTGGCATGATCTGATTCCTTTATGATCCCAATTTCCATTCCTTCTATATCTTTAATCAAGTTTTCCGTAAGAAAGACATAATCTATTCTCGAGTAGGTCCCATGGACGTGTGAAAAAAAGGAATATGCCCTTTCAGAGCCCTTAAACTCTCTCCAAGAATCCTTCAAACCCATCGCATCCATCCATTTATCCAACACCTTCCATTTCAAACCGATTCCACTTCTTGCTATGTTCGTGCAATCTAACCCCGACCTTATCAAGTTAAAATCTCCCGCCACAATAGTTTTTGCAACATTCTCTAATTCCACTATTTTCCGAACTTTTTCTAGAAAATCCGCTTGATGATCATTTGGAACATAAATATTTACCAACATGATTTCCTCATCCTCTATTTTTCCTCTTACAATCAAATATCTACCCTCTTGATCAACAATACTTTTTGTAATCTCAAATCCTAATTTTTTAGAAATCATAATTGCCACCCCTCTCGCTTTCGAAGTTCCAAACGCCATCTCATAATGTTGGATCCATCCCAAAAAAGGTTTATTTGTGTCCTTTGACTTCTGGTGCGTTTCCTGTAAAAACAATATATCGGGTCTATCTTTCTTCAATGCCAGTTCCAACCTACGTCTCTTAAGAACAGAGCCTGTACCCTTTACATTCCATGATAGTATTTTAATATTTCCCATAACCTATCTCCTTTCTAAACTCTGAACTCTCCATCGGGCGTGCCACCACCAACCCCTTACCCCCATCCCACAAAAAATTACATATAACACACACTATCTCTCTCCCCACCTTCTTCAAAAAAAAAAAAGTCGCCTTTGACAACCAAAGAGGGGAGAGGGGGGACATGTAAGATGTGCCTTCCTACCAGTGCTACGCGCTACTCACCCTTCTATATCAATTAAATACTTTAAATTTTAATAATCTAATTCTCATTGATCCTTACTTGCCTCCTCCTCCACCATGATCAGCGACAGCTCCTCCTCCTCTTCCCCTCGCTGCGGTGTTCCACCTGTTGCCCCACCGGCCTCCGCCCTCTCATACTCCCTCCCCAAGGCTCCCGATTCCATCAATTCCTTCTTGAGATTTATCCACTCTTCCGAGTCTCTTTTTACCAGCTCCAACAAGCTCAAATACTCCAATGGATTGGCCCCTTCATCAATTACTTGCATTCTTTTGTCATAAAAAAGCGCAGTTGCTGTGGGAATCTCCAATTATACCTTATATCTTTACTCATCAGCAATTTAGTTACAGGCCTCATCTTATATCTCCACGTTCTTTCCTTCAATGAAATATCATTATAAACTTCTACCTCAGAACCATCAAATTTCAGAGCATCAGAACCAACACGTTTCAAATGGGCCATTACTCTTAGCTTGTCGGCCCAATTTGCAAATTTTACCAAAACATTTCTTTGAACCACCCTCCCTCTTCTTGGGCCCACCCGAAATACACTTACAAAATCTTCCTGAACAAATTCTTTTCCCATATTCAAACCATTTAGCCACTGAATCACTCTTTCTCTTAACAAATCCGGTGTCCGTTCCACCACCCTACGGATCACAATATTCTGCTTTCTCATCATATCTTCCACAGCATCAATCCTTCTCTCTTGTTCATCCAATTTCAGCTTATTCTCCCGCACCACCTCCTGAGTCCCTTTTATTTCCTTTTTTATGGTAATTACCTCATCTTGAACCAGTTTTACATTTCCCTCTATTTTTTTCAAACTTTAATCCACCTTTTTTGAGAAGTCTGCAACAGATGATACCACTTTATCTTGCTTTTTCATCATTTCATTTCTATTTTTCACCCTTGATTCCTCGTTCTTCTCCAATTTCTGAAACAGCTTGCCAATTTCCACCATAATTTGGGTTTGATCATATGGCTCTGGGGACGGGGATGAAGACTGAGGGGCTTCCTCCATTGGTGCTTTTTCCTTCCTCTTGGACTTCACGACTGGCTCTTCTTCCTTTGCTTTCCCTCTTGTGCCTTTATCCATAGTAATACACAATATAAGAGTCTGATGTTGCAGAACGTTGTAAAACCTAGTCAGTCAGACAGGACCTGCAACACTGCAACCCCTGCTACCACAAATCCAAGAGGGAAACTTGTATGAAGGAGGAAATCCAGCAAAGAGTTAGATACTGTAATCCACAAAAAAAGATAGAAGGAACCGAAGTGTACTCCCAACAAACAGCAAAAAAGAAAAAAAGAAAAAGAAACTAATAATCCACATCAGATCCGTTTCCCCAAGGCACACATTCCAACTGATCGTCTTCCAAACTGCAAAGGTAAAGGCTCCAAAGAAACAGTCACCCAGAACTTTTCTTTTAAGCCCAAGCCGCCAAAAAAGTGTGGGTATGAAAGAGAGAGAAAGCCCAAAATCCAAGCAGGGAGGGGAAAAGATGTGAGAAGCAATGTGCTCAAAAAAAAAAAAGTAATATTTGTAATCCACACGGTGAAGGAGCAAAAAGAAGACCAATTAATCCTTCTCTTGAGATGGACAAGTCAAAACACCATTTTCCAGCGGTTACCTTAACTTCAGGGTAAAAGCCCCCCTTCTTCTTCTGTGGAACAGCAAACTTTTCCCACATGCTTTTCCCACACTGCTGCAGCTTTCCAATAATATAGCCCGAACAGGAACTTTTTAAACCACTTTGCTATCGACAAAACGCGCCGCGGTTCTCCTGGGGTGCAGGGAAACCATAGACCCAAACACGATCACTTTCGTTTTCCAGGACCGCCGCCATTAACGAAACGACCACTTGATTTCATCTACTTCCACCCATTTCCATTTCAAAGCCCAGGCTCTTCTAAGCAAAGTCCCCAGCTAGTTTTAAACTTTAAACTTTGACTTTCCTTTCATGCACTTACATACAGTTATTTTCTTGCCAAACAATTTCTTGCCAATTCCGGTGCTTCTCCGCTGTCTCGCTGGTCCCGTTCTCGGCTCCTCGGCAGAAAAGCCGCGACTGCCGTCGCAGGCCTCACCCGCCCAGGAAAGCCTCCCGAACTTCGACCATCCGACCTCAAAACTTCCCAAAATTTTCCAGAAAGGCAGGCAGGAGTCTCATCCACAGGAATTACCACTTTAAAATTTTTCTATTTCATTCAGTCACATTGATTACCACTTTGCTAGGCGCAAGCGTCCGGATCAAGATGTTACTCGTCGGCCATCTTAGCCACGCTAACAAGACACTTTAAAAAGTAGCTTGAATACCCTGTGAGATTACTGGCCTCTTAGCCAAGAAAGAGGCAAAGAGGTCCCTGGGTGCAAAACAAAGTACAAGAAGATTGACTGCTTGTGATGGAAAATGCAAACAGTTCATCAAATGCTTCATGTTTTCAAATATCCATAAAATTTGTATTTAAAAAAGAAAAGGGAGGAAAAACTCAAAACACAGCATTAGCGTTGCCTAGATTTATGGAAAGACTGGATTTTTGTGCAAAAATTGAATGACCTTGTACAGAACTGTTGACTATGAAATAAAGAGAGCAGTTACTTGTGCCCACTTGCAAAGAAAAGGCAAATAAGGCTCTAGATAAGCATTCAATAAGCAATTGAAATTACTGGGAGAAACATCAACAATCTGAGATATGCAGATGATACCACCCTAACATCAGAATGTGAGGAAGACCTAAAGAAACTCCTGCTTTGGTTGAAAGAAGAGAATGCAAAAGCTGGCTTGAGACTCAACATCAAGAAAACCAAGATAATGGCAACAGGCCCCTCTCAGTCCCTGGAAAATAGATGGGGAAGAAGTAGAATCAGTGACAGACTTTACTTTCCTAGGATCCAAGATCACTGCAGATGGCGACTGCAGCCATGAAATAAAAAGGCAACTGATTCTTGGGAGGCAAGCGATGATAAACCTGCGGAACATAGTGAAAAGTAGAGACATCACCTTGCAAACAAAAATTCGTATAGTCAAAGCAGTGGTATTCTCGTTGGTGATGTGTGGTTGTGAGAGCTGGACCATTAGGAAAGCTGAACGCAGAAAAATAGATGCCTTTGAAATGTGTTGGAGGAGAGTTTTGAGGGTCCCCTGGACAGCAAGGGGAACAAATAGGTCGACCTTAGAAGAAATCAACCCTGACTGTTCCTTAGAAGGTCAAATAGTAAAGATGAAGATGAAGTACTTTGGACATCAAATGAGAAGAGAGGATTCATTTGAGAAAGCTTTGATCCTGGCAAAGGTGGAGGACAAAAGAAGAAGGGGGCAGCAGAGAATGAGATGGCTAGATGGTTTTGTTGATGCAATGGGCACAGAGCTATGTGGGTTGAGGAGGATGGTGGAGGTCAGGGGAGCCTGGCATCCATTGGGGTCACAGGGGGTCTGAATCGACTGTGTGACTTAACAACAACAAAAGCATTCAATTCTGTTTGAACATGTCCAGAGGTCCCTTTGGCATGGGAGATGTACACAAAAGCAACTGATCATGTGTAGGTATGAGATGTCAGGAAGTCATGGCCATTATTATTATAATACGTAGATAACGTATACCCAGAAAACCCTGAAGAGAGTTGCCCCAATTCAAAATTGACTTGAGAGCACTTTATTATTATTTCTAGGGGTATAACAAACTCAGTCTTGATTTCCTTGATTTTCTCTGAATCTTACATGTATTCCTTTACATCAAGAGTTCTCAATCTTTTTAAGCCAGACAGCTTCGGGGGCCGGATGGCCATTTTGCCCTTCTTCCATCACATGGCACTTCCTGGTGTGGTGGAGGCAGTGGGGGGCCCCACATGAAATGGCATCGGGGACGCATCCAGCCCATGAGCCTCAGGTTGAGAATCCCTGCTTTACATCATGTGACCTTAATTCCCACATCAAAATTTACATACATATTTTCCCTTATTTAAGAACTGAAACTGAACTGCTTATTCTATACACATTTCCCCCATTGATTAAAGTATATTTCTGCATATTTTTCAATCATTTCCATCAATTCCTAAAAACTATACATACAGTAGACCCTCACATAACGACATTGGTTGGTTCCCCAAGTAGTGTTGCTATAGGGGAAACGTCGTTGTGTGGTTTTCAATGGCAGCTGCACCATCTAACAGCAAAAACTCATCCGCACAACAATGTTAAAAAACGCCGTTAATCCGCACAACAACGGTTTTCCGTCGTTGTGCGGATAGTCACGTGGTGAGTAACGATGCGTCATTAAGTGGAAATGACGCTATTCGAGGGTTAATCGAGGGTCCGCTGTATATGCATGGTCCTCACAAAAGGACAGACTTTTGAGGCAAGATATGCACTGACTCTTAATACATTTCTGGACATGTGGCTTTGGAAATATTTGCAAAAACACTGGAGCTATTATTGTACATATTCTAATAGATTTTGAGAATCCTCTAAAAACAGTTTCTTCCTCAGGAGAAAATAGATTAGACCGAATTCAGCAAAATGTACTCTTAAAATTCTAAAATGAATGCAGTGGCTTCCAGAGGCAAAATGAAGTTCCAGTTTCTTTCATAGTTCAAACATCATATAAATCAGTGATGGCGAACTTTTTAGAGACCAAGTGCCCAAACTGCAACCCAAAACCCACTTATTTATCACAAAGTGCCAGCGCAGCAACAAAGGAGGAAGAAAATGCTTCCATTGGGCTGTTGGGCAGAGGGGAGGGACAAACTCCGTGCTGGGGGGAGGGAGGAAGCACCCCCATTAGGCAGTTGCTGAATCATATTGAAGGTCAGAGAAGAAGAAATCAATGGAGATGTGATTTATCAGAAGCATGATAAGCCCTTCTGATATCTCTCCACCACCACCACCACCACCCCAAGATAGTAATGTAGCATGTTCACATGATTCACATGGCATTAGGGCAAGAAGAAGGAAAATACAGAAGCTTACTGGCTCCTACAATTACAGCTCTTATTACGGCCACCTGCACTGCGAATAGTTTAGTTAACATGACAGAATAGTTGCTGGCTACAAACTGGGAGCTTCAAAGGAACTGATTTTTCAAGATGGGTAGTGGAATAACTACAGATTCTCCTTTCCAAGTACAGTAGAACCACATATAACAAAAATAATTGGTTCCACTAGGCACTTCATTATACAATTTTTTTCATTATGCGATGAATGCATCGTACACCGAAAATCTTTACGGGGAAAAAACATGCAACGGAAACTTTTTCATTGCACAATTCCCATAGGGATGCATTGCATCATACAGCAAGAATTTTCATTGTACGATGCACCGTTTCCTCCCCAAATTTCCTTCGTTGTACGATTTTTTCGCTGTATGATGCATCCATTATACGGGGTTCTACTGCAGGCCAGCAGTTTTCAACCTTTTTAAGCTGGGGGCCGGGTCACACTCTCTCAGACAGCTTTGGGGGTCAGATGGCTATTTTGCCCTTCCTCCACCACATGGCAGTTCCTGGTGTGGTGGAGGTAGTGGGGGCACATGAAATGGTGCCACAGGCCACAGGTTGAGAATCCCTGATGTAGGCTCTGAGAAATGGCTGGTTATGATGATTATTTTTAACTAACCTCTTTAAAATTCCCTATAATAAGGCAGACTATTATAATCAGATGAGCACATGTTTGAGCAACAGGATTTTCATTTACTTTTCCTCTTTTCCTTCCCTCTCTCTCTTCCTCTGCAGTTTACAGATCCGTTCAGGCCCATGTTGAGGGTAAGAAGACTGCTCAGTCTTATTTGATCTCCACCTGTCTTTCCCACTGAATTACTGGTAGAGATTGATTTTTGCCTTTCTTTCCACCCCATTTTTTCCCTGAATTGCCAGGTTTTGTTCATAGAAAGGCTTCAACAACACGTTAGGAATATTTTAGTCCCTTTTTTTTAATTTTGGGCTGTCTAGCCATGGGCAAGCTGCATAGTCCTAGGGCACCTCCAGAAAAAGGGAATGTCCCCTGGACAGCGAGGAGAACAAATAGGTCAATCTTAGGAGAAATCAACCTTGACTACTTCCTAGCCGGTCAAATAGTAAAGATGAAGCTGATGTACTTTGGACATCAAATTTGAAGAGATGGTTCACTTGAGAAAGCCTTGATGCTGGGAAAGGGGGAGGGTAAAAGAAGAAGGGGGCGGCCAAAGATGAGATGGATAGATGGTATTGTAGACACAATGGGCACAGAGCTGGGCGGTTGAGGAGGATGGTGGAGGACAGGTGCCTGGAGGACAATGGTCCATAGGGTCGCAAAGGGTTGGAATCGACTGTGTGACTGAACAACAACAAAACTACCATATATACTCGAATATGAGCTGATTTTTTAGCCCAAAAAATGAGCCCCAAAAAGGTGATATGGCTTATACAAGGGTCCCAAGACCACGCCAGATTGAGATGCGCTAACAATTTAATTAATTTTACTATATTTTCATGTATATTTTAATTATTGAAACTCAGTAGCAGCAGCTGCATTTCCCATCCTCAGCTTATACTCAGGTCAATCTATTTCCCTGCGTTTTCAGGCCAAAATTAGGTACCTCGGCTTATATTCGTGTCGACTTATACTCGAGTAGTTATGGGTACATCAGTGTATTTTCTAACAAAAAAAACCTGGAAAAGGCCACCATAAGCCAGAATTTACTTGACAGCAAGCAATTATTATTTATCTTAAACAGATATGTGCCATTTGCATCTTCTGTTCATGTTTCCTTCTATTCATCTTTCTACTACTCCTGAAATCCAGAGTGTCAAAGTACACCAACATATTTAAAACTGCAGAAAGCATCTTGATATAAAGATAGCATGCACCAGTGAATTATGGGAAATGTATGTGTTTTCTTTCTGAAAAGAAAGACAGAGACAAGTATGGGGTAAACTTGAAAAAAACCCATACCAGCAATTTTAACAAAAATTTACAACAGTGCAAGAACATGTGTTTACATGTTCTTGCCCTCTTTTTCTGTACAAAATCTAATTGGGTCTGCCTTCTGCATGCATCGTACAGTGAAAAACGATGTGACGTTGGGAACCAAGAAACGTTGTTAACTGTGGTTTTACTGTAAATGCTAGCATTGGCAAATTTGTAATGCCACAATGTTTGTTGCAACTTGTTGTGATGCACAACTTCCAAGATAATTTGTTTTGCAACCATTTGCAATAGGGCCAGGCTTTGCATCAGGTTTGAATAAGAGCCGGGTATTTTCCATGATTGTCAGTTGTAAAAAGCTACAATATTTCTTTTCTGTAGACTAGCCAATCATTGTGTGCCTGTGTACCTGATGTGTATGAACTGATGCCATGAGGCCTCACTCAATGGTCCACGAAAGCTCACATTTAAATACAGTGGAACCTCGTAGAACAAAAATTTCATTCACCTCATATTTTCTTTGTTGTAGAAACCCGGAAAATGGTGTGCTATGCATGTGCATATTGCTTGGCAGATATATCACCATCAACAGAAAGTCAAGGTGAGGTCCTTATAAATTTAATCTCCTTCTGCCATATCCAAATCTGAATATTGGCGATCCTCATGGCAATCACCCACGAAGACTGTCCTGCAAATATAATGCTGTGGCCTTTCATCTGCCTTCCGCATCGCAGAGTGACACCCGTACCATTGATCCACTCCCACAAATCGCTTTCTGGTCCTGAGCTCATTTGGCACGCAAAGTCCTCCTGAGTCCCAGGCCAGTCTTGATAAAGCTGCTGCCCTCCATCAAGATGGATTCAAGTGGGATTTAATCCTCTTGGGGACCATCACCCTTCCCTGTAGGTCCCTTCCCTGAAGACTTCACCAAGGCCGTTAGTCCTCAGGGTTGTCAGGTTAGTTAACCGCCTCCTGATGGTGTTCAGTTGCTGGCAGTATGGTCTACTCCAGTGATGGCGAACCTTTTACAGACCAAATACCCAAATTCAGCAGGCTGCCGTCTGTGGTGTAGAGGGGCATGGTGAACTATGTACTGTGGGGAGGGAGGAAGTGCTCCCATTGGGTTGCTCAGCAGAAGGGTGGGGTGAACTCTGTGCTGGGGGAAGGGAAGAAGCACTCCCATTGGTTTGCTGGGTAGAGGGGTGGGGTGAACTCTGTGCTGGGCGATAGCGTGCGTGCCCACAGAGAGGGCTCTGAGTGCCCCCTCTGGCACGTGTGCCATAGGTTCGGCACCACTGGTCTGCTCTATTACCACAGGATAACCTGGTCAGAATTGTGCATGAACTAATGCGCAACCTTAAAAGGATACAAACTGTCAGGAAGGAGGTAAGCATAGCTTGCATGAAATAACCTCCAGGCTCAGTCTTAGAATCCCCATTTAGAAGGAATGGTTGTCAAGAAGACATTGGAAACCCACTACCAGGGTTGGAATTGCCTGCCATTGTATGAGATAACTTTCTGAGCCCTGGTGACCAAACTGTGGTGCTGCACCTAAAATAGCTGGTGTTGTGAGTTCAATCTTGAATTCAAGGTTGACTCAGCCTTCCAAAGACAAGTAAAATGAGGACATGTTGGGGGCAAAATAATAATCGCCTTGTAAACAGAGTGCACTAAGCACTATGGGGTGGTAAAGTAAAGGTTGCCCTTGCTCGAAAGCCAGTCGTATCTGGCTCTAGGGTTCAGTGCTCATCTCTGTTTCAAAGCCGAAGAGCCAGCACTGTCTGCTTCTGCAGATGTTTCTGTGGTCATGTGGCAGGCATGACTAGACACCAGAGTGGACAGAATCCCACCGAAGTGGTCCCTGTTTATCTACTTGCAATTTCTTACTTTCGAACTGCCACGTTGGCAGGAGCTGGGACAAAGACGGGAACTCATTCCGTCCTGCAGTACTCGTGAATCAAACTGCTGACCTCACCACCTTCCAGTCAGCATCTTAGCCACTTGAGCCACCAATTAAAGTGTCATAGTGGCAAAACAAAACTATACAACAATTCTCCAGTGTTCCTTTCACCTGATCAGTTAGAAAGCACCTTGACCTCTAGATCGCGTCATCCTTCAGTCTGTGAAATGTAATTGAACGCTTTCCTAGGGACATATCCTTCAAAGATCTTCTCTCAAAAAAGTCTGTCTTGTTCATAACCACGTTCTTGATGTCTTCCCCTTTCAGAAACAGATGCAGTCAGACCCACATAAATTGGATTTTGGCTTGAAACCTGAATTTCTGAGTAGGCCACCGGGGCCAAGTCTCTTTGGGGCTATCCATCCTCCTCACGACTTAGCTCGGCCGTCAAGCCTCTTCTCTGCAGCCAGTGAGTGTGTGCAAATCACCAGTCGGTATTAGTTTTAGTTGAAGCATGGAGGTCAATTATACCCAGAGCATGGTGTTCTCTTCTGAAAGGGAATCTAAGAGACCATGTCGCCCCAAGAACATCTGTCCGTCCAACCAGAGTGGACTAGAGGGGCTAGTCACAAAATTATTATTATAGGCTCTTGGAACTATCCTGAATGTGATCTATTCTTGGGAGTCTTGGTTCACCCCTTGTGGGCAATATAAATGAGAAATGTGCAACCACAGCATCAGATGATAAAACCCTTCGGCAGCTACCATGGCCCATACTTCCAGACAGCATACAAGTGCAAGATGAAGCACCAATGTTAGCTTTTGGTGAGCACCAACGGTCACTACTTAAAGCAGGGGTGCCCAAACTATGCTCCGTGGGACGGTTCTGGCCTGTGGGATGTAGTTTGGTTTTAAGCAGATAAAATGGCAGCCTAAAATCTATCTCATCCTGTTGCAAAACAGATTGCATGCACATTTTGCTTCCGGTGGGAGGAACCATGTGCCCGGCCCACTGAACAACATGCCCAGTCTGCTGAACCACGTGGCTGGCCCATGGCTCGAAAAGTTTGGGCACCCTTGCCTTAAAGAGACAATCCTTTGACTAAGGCTGGAGGCATTCAAAGGAATATTGAACAACTATTTGTCAGATCTTCTTTGAAGCAGGTGGTTGGACTCTAGAGCCTAATAAGATCCCTTCCAATTCAATTATTCTATGATTCTGTGCCTAAAGCTTGGCAATTTGCCACCTTTGCAGGATTTCCTACTGGATACGATGCTGATATTTAGTACAGTTTGGTAGAACAGCTGTTAGAGCACTGAGTCTTCCAATGTTGTAGAAGCATTCTCTGGCATGACACCCTTGGGCGTAGGATTGTTACATCTGACCAGCACATGGAAACCCAACCTTTTGTATTCAGGGTTAGGACCATGGCCAGGTGCCTCCTTCTCTAACATGACTGGCTCCTGAGAGTCCAAAGTCTGCTGGACTCCTTCTTCGGGCATGATTACCTTTTCAACTTGCTGTTAAGACAAAGCCGCAAGCATATGCCTACACAAATGCTTTTCTTCTGAATATATTTTGGCAGATGCTGCCCACCACGCCGCCCACCCCTTTGGCCCTCCCCCACATCACGGCAACTTTCTCAGCCCAGCTGCCCATTTAGGTAAGTAAAATTTAACACTTGTACTCTAGGAAAGAAATAATGAGCCTATCGCACATAAGAGTATTTTGCACCACTCACACCATGCTGTGAGTCAGGCATGGGCTAGACCACCGGGACAGGGGGATTCATCCCAGTGCACCCTTGTCTATGGGGCCTTGGGGCACAAATAATAATTTTGTTATTATTTTATCCATCCGGTGCGCTGCATTTTAGATTAAGCCATTGTTCCAAGTTCCCTCCTTCAGCTTGGAGCAATGGTTTATTCTAAAGTGCCTAGCGCCGGGCGGAACAAACGAAGGGCGGCAACCAAGCTGTTCCCGGGGGCAGCCTTCTCCCCTATCCCTTGCCCCTGTCCAGTGCCCTCCCATGGTGCCCAGTGCACCCCTGCTGTGAATCATGACCAAATAGCTTTGTTGAAGATGAGAATTACAACTGGCTGGTGTCTGATACTGAATTATCTTGTGAAAATAATTAATAATGAATTTTGAGTTGGGATATAAAGTTAGAACTGCACTTCATAAGTAACATGAAGAATGATAATGAAGGGACATCACTGATCTGATGAATATAAGGGTTGTTTTCTATGTCTGGAACTGAGCAGTAAGTTGTAATTAAAGGAGGCCGTGGAATCAATGGAGCTTACACAGGTGGTGACTCACCCAGTCCCCACTAGTGGCCCTACTTTAATTGCCACTTACAATAGGATTGCAGCCATTATTACATCCCAAATAACCTTTCTGTTTTTGTGCCATTCCCCTAGACCAGGGATTCTCAACCTGCGGTCTGTGGGTCAGATGTGGTTTAAAAGACTAACACTCTTAATGTACAGCAAATGATTGGTGACCAGTTTCCTAAAGTGATAACGCTGAGTTTGAAAGCCAGTTGTTAATCCATTCCAGGTTTGGGCCTCAACGTCAGATGAACTATCCCAAGAGCTAAGACATTTTTGCATTGCCCTTGTAGAGTTTAAACTAAAAGATGGAACAGATTAATCATCTCTCCAAGATGCTAGTCTCTAATAGCCAGTGAAAAAATAGTTTAACTTTTGGTTATTTGATTACAATGTAATAAAGTTAAAATAGAGATTTGTTCATCTGTAGAACTGCTGGTGGAATCTCCCTCTGTTGAAATGCTGTTGCTTTATGTTCCTCCTACAGCAGATTTGATTAATGCTATAAGCCAGGGATTCTCAAACTACAGCCTGTGGGCTGGATGTGGCTCATGGCACCATTTCATGTCCCCCCCCCCCGCTGCCTCCACCACACCAGGAAGTGCCATAGCGTGACCCGGCCCCCGGCTTTAAAAGGTTGAGAACTCCTGCTCTAGACATCTGGAGAGTTTCAAATGTTTTTTTTTAATGTAATGAAAAACAAAAAACAAATAATCAACAATTCAGTGAGAAATACAATGAGTTTCTTTTCAATGAAACTCTGTGAGCCCAGATCTAATGATGTTTTTTGGTATCCAGTTCGGGTGGGATTGGGATTTCTTCCTGTTCTCCTTTCACTCTTGTGTGAGATCCTGCTCAGTTTCCTCTGAAGGAGGTGGGCTTTCTCTAGAAGAGATTTCCAGTTCTGGTCAGAAAAGTGGGGGTCAGGGGAAGCTTCTGATTTACTTCTGACATATCACCAGTATAACTTTTAAACATAAATACAAGTTGTATTTAAACAACTTTTGATAACTTTTTTTTCATGTTAGGTGAATTGTCTTGATCTGAATATGAGAGAAAGGACTTTTATTGCAAATTTCTCAGGCCAGGAGTATGCCTTATCTCTGAGTTATTAGCGCTATTCAGTGCAAGTACAATTCTCATGTTTTCAGCTGTTTCAGTGTAACCAGCCACAATGTTATTCCAGGTCTACTTCTAATGAATGTTGTAAATCTGTTTTAAATGTTTTTATCTCATTGCACATGGCTTTGATAGTTCTAGAGCAGGGGTAACCAACCTAAGGCGTGCAGGCCAGATCTGGCTTGCTGTGCCATTTCATGTGGCCTCATATCTGTCAACCGCGGCTCCGGAAAATCCGGGACCTGCGCAGAACAGTTCTGCGCAGGTCGCTTTTTACGCATGCGTAAAAGCCGTCTATGCATGTGTAAAAGCGACTTGCACAGAACCGTTTGGCGCAGCTCGCTTCTACGCATGCGTAGAAGGCTTTTACGCATGCGTAGAAGGCTTCTACGATCCCCTTCTGCACAGAAGACTTCTACGCATGCGTGGAAGGGTTCTACGCATGCGTAAAAGCCTTCTACGCATGCATAGAAGCGAGCTGCGCAGAAGGGATGCGCAGTAATGCCTTTCACCCACTGCCAAATTCTGGGGTTTCGACAGCTCCGGGCGGGAAATGGTGAAAATTGGTGCTGAAAAACGGGAAATCCCAGCCAATCCGGGAAGGTTGACAGGTATGTGTGGCCTGCCCACCACTCCAAGGGCATTTGAGAGACGAAATGCCACCCCTTTGAAGCTGTTGGACAAAATGGCCACCCCCCATCATGCAGGCAGGGCAAAATGGACATCCAGCCCTCGAAACTGAATGAGAGAGCGTGACCCGGCCCTCAGCTTGAAAAGGTTGGGAACCCCTGCTGTAGACGGCTGAAAATTAAAGAATACTTGAAATAAAGAAAGTACAGTGGAACCTCATACAACAATCGCCCCATATAGCAATGAAATTGCATAACAATTAGGTTTTGGGGGGAAATTTCATCCCACATAGCAATTTTCCCTATGGAAAAAATCGCACAACAATTCTTCAATGGGAAAAAACACTTAGCAAAAAAAATAATAATCATTGTACGATGCATCCCATACAATTGTTTTGTACAACGACAAGCCCCGTGGAATGGATTAAAATCATTGTATGAGGTACCACTGTACAGGTGAAATTCAGAAAATTAGAATATTGTGCAAATGTTCATTCAGTTCAGTAATGCAACTTAAAAGGTGAAACAAATATATGAGAGAGACTCATTGCATGCAAAGCGAGATAGTTCAAGCCTTACTTTGTTATAAGATTGATGCTTATGTCTTACAGTTTATGAAAACCCCAACCCCCCAATCTTATGTACCCCATAATCATCACATAATCTCATGTACACTGTACACCATGATCATGACAATTACAACAAATTAAGGTGTGTCATATCTCGCTTTGCATGTAATAAGTCTACCTCATATATTTGTTTCACCTTTTAAGTGAAATGAATTGACATTTGCACGACATTCTAATTTTCCGAGTTTCACCTGTATATCAATATGTAAAACAATAGCCAGTATAACAATAAAAATAACCTAGTATAGAAATTACATTCAGATGGTCAAGTCCTTGATCCCCAAAATAAAAAGGCATTTTTTGAAATACATTAATAGTACAATTTTCTCTCCGAATTAAGTCCCTTTGAGCTTTCTCCTCTTAAGTAGGTGCTGCTGTTTAATTTCCAACCTTAACTATGCCATACCTGTCAACCGCGGCTCCAGCCAATCCGGGACCTGCGCAGAACAGTTCTGCGCAGGTTGCCTTCTACGCATGCGTAGAAGGGTTTTACGCGTGTGTAGCCCCCTTCTAAGCATGTGTAGCTTTCTACGCAAGCGTAGAAGGGTTCTACGCAAGTGTAAAACCCTTCTATGCATGTGTAGAAGGCGACCTGCACAGAAGGGCTGCGCAGTACCTCCTTTCCCCGCTGCCAAATTCCGGGGTTTCAGCACCGCGGGACGGGAAATGGTGCAAATCGGCACCGAAAACCGGGAAATCCCGGCCAATCCAGGAAGGTTGACAGGTATGAACTATGTGCCAGGCCAGGCACATAGTCCGTCCCGGAGTAGCAAAGGTAGACAGAGTCATGCCTTCATTCTGATGCATTCGAAGTGTGCAAATATTACTGAGCCTTATTATCACTGATGAGAGAACGCAGAGGGCAGACAGTGGCAGCTGTGTATGTGGGAGTGGGGAGGATGAAGACATATAGCTTCACTGGTATCATAGACATAGGAAATCAGAGCCATGGATAGCAGAGTTTGAGAACAGATAGTGCTTTATCTTTGATATGGAAACAGGCCAGTTTTCTGGTCACAGGCCAC
The DNA here is from genome assembly GCA_035047305.1 of Bradypodion pumilum. NCBI lineage: Eukaryota > Metazoa > Chordata > Lepidosauria > Squamata > Chamaeleonidae > Bradypodion > Bradypodion pumilum. Next base: position 6,379,826 of record JAWDJD010000017.1, on the reverse strand, counting down.
CAATACCTTCAAGGAAAAGACTGTCCTTTTGAATTTGCTTCTTAATATTCATTTATTCATTTATTAGTTGAAATTTATATTGCCGCCCACTCGCCATAGCGACAGCATACAAATATAGCTTTACAAACAATACATTACAATATGTTAATGGGGGCTCAAGGGGAGGGGCGGCGAAGTCCTTAACCGGCCCTGGCTTGCTTGCTTGTTTATTTATTTATTATGCTACCTTTATTTATTATACTACCTTTCTCCCAGAATTAGAACAATTTGCAAAATGGTTAAAAACGATATAAATTTTAAGTGCAACTTTTTAAAAGTGCAACAATTAAAAAATGATTAAGATTATTATACTACTAAAGCTAAATTTAAGACACTCTGAAATAGTTGGTTTAAAAGACTTAATACTGTTAATTAATGTACAACAAATGATTGGCGGCCAGTTTTCTAAAGTGATAAACCTAAGTTTGAAAGCCAGTTAATCCATTCCAGGTTTGGGCCTCAACGTCAGATGAGCTATCCCAGGAGCTAAGGCATTTTTTTTGCATTGCCCTTGTAAAGTTCAAACTAAAAGATGGAACAGATCCATCATCTCTCCAAAATGCTCTAATAGCCAGTGAAAAATAGTTTAACTTTAGGTTATATGATTACAATTTAATCAGTTAAAATAGAGATTTGTTCATCTGTAGAACTGCTGGTGGGATCTTCCTCTGTTGAAATGCTGTTGCTTTATGTTCCTCCTACAGCAGATCTGATTAATGCTATAAGTCAGGGATTTTTGACCTGCAGCCCGTGGGCCAGATGTGGCCCACGGCACAATTTCATGTGCCCCCCACTGCCTCCACCACACCAGGAAGTGTCATGTGGAGGAAGGACAAAATAACCGTCCGGCCCACCAAAGCTGTCTGAGGGAGCGTGACCCTTAAAAAGGTTGAGAACTCTTGATATAAGCAAACCATCTCTGCTCCTGAAGAATGTATACTTCATTTAAACCAGGAGTTAAGAGCTCACAGCCCCTGCACATTACTTTAGCCCTCAGATCCCAGTTGATCCAGATTAGTTAAAAATCCAGATGGGATTTTATAATTTAAAAAATAAACAAACAGAAAGCCTTGAGGAGAAGAGAGCCTGCCGTAATGCAAGATGCAAGGCCTTGCTTTAGTTTCAGTAGCTTTCCAAGGTCAGATGTAAACTTCTAGTTGGTATTTGAGGCATAGGAGTTTGTGTAAGAAAAGTTTCCAGTATGTCTGCTGAAATTTCCCACATTGATTTAAATATTCAAAAAATTAAAGCAAACATATGCACACAAAATCTGTTTCTTTTCAGTTGGTCTTTAGAGCTACAATTGCAACCCTGTTTGAAGAAAAATAGCAACAAGACTGCTTTTACAGCTGAGTTAAAGTTTAATTAGTGTCCTTTGGGTAAAAACGATTGAGTCATTTCCACAAATCAGTCATTTTCATGTACAGTGGTACCTTGTATAACAAACGCCCTCCCCCCTATAGAGACTAAATCACATAACAAATAGGGTTTTTTAAAAGAAAATGGCATCCCGCATAACGAATTTTCCTATGGGAAAAATCGTACAATGAATTTTCAATGGGAAAACCGCTTCACGAAAAAAAAATCTTACAATTTTTTTCCATAGGGAAAATCGTTGTACATTTTTTTTCCCATAGGAAAAAATCGCACAACGGCAAAATCGCATAGCGAACCGACCCGTATAATAAATTAAAATCGTTACACTGGGTTTTAATCTACAAAGCTCTAGGCAATTTCACCAATTTAGAGTACTAATTCTACCACTTCCCTCTTTCAAAATATTGACATCCTAGAATTAAATGGAAAGGGGGGGAGGGGGAGAGAGAGAACTGGAAAAGAATTTAAAGTTCAAAAATAATATTTGTATATGTTTCATATTTATATTGGTTGGATAGATTATTTACCATATAATATAAATATTTATTTACTTTTAAATATTTATATTTATTTATTATAAATTTTGATTGGTTATGTTCTCATGGCGTAGTACATTCATCCATTATTGATGTTCCAAAATCTCTAATTCATATTAGAAGTTGAGTAGAATATAAAGGACAGTAATAGACATCACATTGCAAACAAAAATTCGTATAGTCAAAGCAATGGTATTCCCAGTAGTAATGTATGGGTGTGAGATCTGGACCATAAGGAAAACTGTGCGCAGGAGAATAGAGGCCTTTGAGATGTGGTGTTGGAGGAGAGTTTTGAGAGTCCCCTGGACAGCGAAGAGAACAAATAGGTCAATCCTAGAAGAAATCAACCCTGACTGCTCCCTAGAAGGTCAAATAGTAAAGATGAAGTTCTTTGGACATCAAATAAGAAGGGAGGATTCACTTGAGAAAGCTTTGATGCTGGGAAAGGCGGAGGGCAAAAGAAGAAGGGGGCAGCCAAAAATGTGATGGCTAGATGGTATTGTAGATGCAATGGGCACAGAGCTGGGCGGGTTGAGGAGGATGGCAGAGGACAGAGGTGCCTGGAGGACAATGGTCCATAGGGTTGCAAAGGGTCGGAATTGACTGTGCGACTGAACAGCAACAAAAATAGTCCTGTTTAGGTGTTCTGGAAGGGAAGCAAGCCATCCCTGCTCCTGCCCACTTTACAGTGTCTTAAAAGGCCAGTGTTATCTGCATGTGTAGCAAATTATGCTGCATGAATAAGAAAAGTACAGAGTACGGTTCACTATGGAACTGAGAAGAATTCACAAAATCCTATATTATGAAGCAGGACCCTCCTTTAAAACTTTATCATAGGCTTCATGTAGCGGTCTCCACTAGTTTGAAAAATGGAAAAGATGTCCAAGCTCAGTTTGTCGTTACTATGCAATGCAAAGACTCTTTCACCGCCTAGGCAATGCCATTCCCATTAGCATCTTTTCCTTTGGTTTCAGAGACTTTTAATCGCCCCACGATGTTCACCAGCCTTGCAGCCATGGGTGGCAATGCCTTCGGGGGACTTGGCAACCCTGCTGTTAGTGAGTAAATTCTCTCCCACTAGAGCTCTGTCTGGCTTTTGTGCAAATTATTATCAGGCATATTAAATCCAGGGACAAGAGATTGGCCCCAAATCAGCCTGCATCTTTAAACGTAGGAGTAGGCTGCACTGCATCAGATTGCAGAAGAGTATATGTATTTAAATCTATGTTCCCTTTCAGTAAACCAGATTCTCAACCTGTGGCCTGTGGGCCAGATAACATAAGAACAGCCTTGCTGGAACAGGCTACCACAGCCCATCCAGTCCAGCATTCTGTCTCACACAGTGGCTCACCATTGGCTTCAGGATATTATTCCCAAGCAAATGCCTTCACCTGCTTAGGATTCCCTGGAAATGGCATTTATTGAGATATCCTGCCTATCTCACCAACCTGGAGGTTGTCCTTAGGTATCCATAATTATAGCCATTGATACCCTTGTCCTCCATGAACTTGTCTAATCCTTTCTTAAAGCTGTCAAGACTGACAGCTGTCACCACGTCTTCTGGCAGGAAGTTCCATAGACCAGGGATCCTCTGGGTGAAAAAGTACTTTCTCCTTCGTATAGTTTGTGAATCCACACTCATGGGTTATGCGCCTGCGCAGAACGGCCCGATCGGAGGCTTGAAAAGCTATTGGTCAAAAGTTTTGGCGGTAAGACCGCCCACCGTACCGCCCACCCTGAGGCGCCCGCGCGCCATTTTACCTCAGTTCTCTTCTTTCCGCCGTAGCAGCAGGACGGTCGTTGAGAGCTTCCTCAATTTTTTCGCCCTTCTGAGGGAAAGTCTTTTGGCAAATTTCTACAATTTTTCTCGGTGATCTTGTCCTCCGGGCAGGATCGCCACCCCGGCTCTGTCTCTTCTCTCGAGTGGATTCAGTAGCCAATTTTTTCGCATCGATCACCGTCTCCCCCCTCAAGGGGGTGGCGGCTGGTCCGCCCTTCGGGGTACTTACCTCCAGCAACTTCCACTGGAAGAATTTTTTCCGCGGTTGATGGCTGCAGCGTTTAAACAGTGCACGGCTTGCCTTAAGAAGTTCCCCGCTTCCGACGGACACAGCCTGTGCCTTTTTTGTTTGGGAGAGTCGCATCAGAGCCAGTCTTGCCCGCATTGCAAAAAGTTTACGCGCCTCGCGGTGCAGAACCGAAGCAATCGCCTCAAGGCTCATCTGATGGAGCTCGCTCTGGCTCCCGCCGCGTCCGCTTCCACATCCGCCGCTGCCGCCCAGCCGCCGCCGGCCTCTTCCTCCATGCTTCCGATGAGGAAGAAGAAAAAGAAGGACAGGAACGGTGAGAAGAAGCGCAAGCATGGGTCGGAGAAGAGACGGTCGCTTCCTCCCACCCCACGCACACCCGCCTCTCCCGGGCCCTCGCCGCCGTTCTCGACTGCCCGATGTCCTTCTCCGGGATCCTCCATCTGGGGAGGACGGTCGTCTTCCGGGTCACCTGATAAAGGACGCAGGGCTGGGGCTCCAGCTCGCCCACTTCAGGTGCTTCCCTCTCCTCCTCGGGGAAGAAACTCCTCGCCGAGGCAGGCCTCCGTCTCCCCAAGGCCCAGGACGCCGACAGACGACGCGGTCGTCAACGTTCCGACGACCGTTTCGCCGACGCCGACACCGGCCACCGTTTCGACGCCCACCGTTTCGTGGGCCACCATCCCGCCGGCTGCCGGGGCTCCACCATCAGCGGACTCGGACGGATCTCAGATGGCCCTCGTCCGAGAAATGTTCCAGGTCATGGCGTCGTTTGCGACCAAGTTCCAGGCCTCCATGCCTGCGGCCTCTGCGGCTCCGGTCCCGACCACCGCAAGCCCCGGGCATCCCGGCCCTGCTGTGGCCCCACCGACCTCCCGTGGGTCGAGTGCCCGCTCCGCCGGCCCACCCAACCCGTCATGGTGTGGTCCGGACGTCGATGCGGTGGACTCCCATCCCGCGGGCCCGCCCAGGCCGTACTGGCGCGGTCCCGACGTGGATGAAAGGCTGCCTCCCTCGTCCTCCGATGAGTCCAGCTCGTCGTCGGAGGAGGACGAGGGAGACGTCGACGCCGAGCGCACGCCGGAGCAGGCTATCGCCTCAGTGGACCCACCGCGTGGTGAGGACCAGCGCTCACTGACCGCCATGCTCACAAGGCTGGGCACCGCACTCAACCTGAAGGTCGATCAGCCGCCGTTGGAGGGTGAGGATCAGATGACCGCGAAGCTCGACAGACGTGCTGTGCGGCCGGTCCACATAACCATGCTCCCCTCCATGATGACTTCGGCGAGGGCGACGTGGAGGAAACCTTTGGCGGCGCACTCCGTTTCATCCAGGCTCGACAACATGTACCGGGTCCTGGACGAGAACGTCGAGTTCTTGCAGGCTCACCCCCTGCCGAATTCCCTGGTGGTCAAGGCCTTCCAGCACAGGACGGCCACCAGCGGGTTCCCGGTCCCGTCGACGCCGGAGGGAAAGAAACTGGACGCGGTGGGGCGTAAGTTCTACGCCACCGGCTCCCTATTCTTCCGTGCCGCCAACTACTCGGCCGCCATGGGCCTGTATCAATCTCACCTCTGGGAGCAGGTGAAGGTTGAGATAGCGAAACTGCCCTCCGACGCCCAAAAGCGCATTGACGCTCTGGCCACCGAGGGGGACTTCGTCGCCGAGCAGCTGATGCGCACTGCCCGGCATATCAACGACTATGCGGCGAAGGACATGGCCTCCGCAATCTACCTCCGTCGCCACGCTTGGCTCAGGGACACCTCCCTCGATGACGCTATGAAGAAGCTCATCGAGGAGTTTCCCTTCGACGGGCAGGGCCTCTTCGGTCAGGACACCGACAAGGTCCTGAATGAGATGCGCCAGACCAATTCCACGGCAAAGTTCCTGGGGCTCACCACGCCGGCTCCGCCCGCCAGGCCGAGGTTCCAGCCCTTCACACGGCGGTTCCAGGGCAACCCACAGCAGCAGGGACCGACGGAGCAGCCTAGATCCAGCTCCTACAAACAGCGGCGGCAGCACAAGCCCCGCTACCGGCCCTACGGACAGGACAAACGTTCGGGCGCGAGGCCCAAGCCCCGCGTTTGAAGCTGCGACGGCCGAATCTCTCTCGCTCCACATCCCGTACCTCCCCCTCCGGAACTTCCTCCAGGTATGGTCGGGCATCACGGACGACCAGTGGGTCTTAAAGATCTTGTCCTCTGGCTACGCCATCGAGTTCGTGCGGGTGCCCCGGGTAGGAAGACATCGTCTCACCACCTCGTCCCCCCATTTGGAGGAAGAGATATCAACCCTTCTCTCCAAGGGAGCCATCGAGCGGGTAACACCGTCCGACTGGGACAACGGCTTCTACTCGAGGTACTTCGTGGTCCAGAAGAAGGACGGAGGCCTTCGCCCTATCCTGGACCTGCGCCGCCTGAACAAATGCATCCACACCAGGAAGTTCCGGATGGTGACCCTACAGACCGTCCTCCCCCTCATCAACAAAGGGGACTGGTTCACAGTCATAGACCTCAAGGATGCCTACTTCCACGTCTCCATCCTCGAGGAACACAGACGGTTTCTCCGCTTCCGCATCGGCAATTCCGTGTACCAGTACCGATGCCTACCGTTCGGTCTGGCCACGGCACCGCGGGTCTTCACCAAATGCATGGCTCCGGTGGCCGCGTTCCTCCGCCAACGGAGCATCAGGGTCTTCCCGTACATCGACGACTGGTTGATCGTCTCCCCGACCAAATCGTCGGCCGTTCGGGACACACAATACACAGTCCACCTCATGGAGAGTCTCGGCCTCAGGATCAACTTCACCAAATCGAAGTTGATCCCCTCCCAACGCGTCGAGTACATCGGAGCGGTACTCGACTTGCTTGCTACGAGAGCCTACGCCCCCCAGAAACGCTTACAGGACATTGTGCAGGGGGTGAGCGAACTGCGCACCAAACCGTGCGTCCGGGCGAAGAAGGCTCAGAGACTTCTAGGCCTGATGGCCTCAACGACGGCAGTGATTCCCCACGCCAAGTTGAAATTCAGGTCCCTGCAATCGTGGCTCCTTCACGAGTTCGACGCACTTCGGGAGAGCCAGTCCAAACGGTTGACCCCATCTCCAGAACTGAGGGACCAACTGCTGTGGTGGTCTACACCACTCAACGTGGCCACGGGGAAGAGTTTCTACCCCCCGCAACCCTCGTTGCAGATACTGACCGACGCGAGCAACCTCGGCTGGGGCGCTGCTTGCGGGACTCTCACGGTCAACGACACCTGGACACCGCACGAAACGGTGCACCACATAAATTACTTGGAGCTGCTGGCCATTTGGAAGGCCCTGCGTTCCTTCGAGACTCTGCTCACCGGCAAGGCGGTTCAAGTAGCCTCGGACAATACCACGGCGGTGGCGTACCTCAACAAGCAGGGAGGAACACGGTCCACCACCCTCCTGTACCTGGCAGTGCAGTTGTGGGAATGGTGCCTGGAGAGGCACATTTTCCCAATTGGAGTGCACATTCAGGGCACACTGAATGTCCTGGCAGACCACCTGAGCCGTCTCACTTCGACGACCCACGAATGGGAGCTGGACGACGGAGTGTTCCAGTCGCTTTGCGAGGCCTGGGGGACGCCGAGCATCGACCTCTTTGCATCGGAGTCCAACAGGAAGCTCAGCAGGTACTGCTCCAGAGCAGGCATCGGACTGAACTCCGAAGGCGATGCCTTCATGAAACGGTGGGATCAGGATTATCTCTATGCCTTTCCTCCGTTTCCTCTGGTCCAGAAGGTACTCACCAGGATGTACCAACACAGAACCAATGCAATTCTGGTGGCGCCAGCATGGCCGCGCCAACCCTGGTTTCCGCTACTGTTGCGCATGTCGTCGCAGTATCGCACACTGCCGGAGTCACCGACGCTCCTCCAAATGGAGCACGGTCAGCTACACCATTCGGACCTGCCCAGCCTCCACCTCACCACGTGGAGGATAACCCCAGACTGTCCAGGATCCTTGAATTAGCGCGGCGCCCTTCCACAAGGAAGTCCTACGCTTCCAAATACAGGCGTTTTTGTGCTTTCCTGGCCTCCCGGCAGACGCTCCCCCCGCAGGTGGGACTGCAGGACATTTTAACCTACCTCCTCCAGCTGGCGGAGTCTGGCCTTAGCATCACCTCCATCCGAGTGCATCTCGCAGCAGTAGTAGCGCACTCTCCTGCTGGCTCGCCCGCTTCTGGGGCCTTCCGCGACCAAACGGTAAAGCGCTTCCTCAAGGGGCTAAGGAACGCTTTTCCGCCGGCCCGGACACCGACGGCTCAATGGTCACTGTCCACCGTTCTCAACGCGCTCACTAGGACCCCCTTCGAGCCAATGGCTACCGCCGATGTTCGTCTCCTCACATGGAAGACGGCATTCCTGGTGGCTATCACGTCTGCACGTCGAGCTGGTGAACTGGTTGCCCTGCGAGCAGACGCACCGTTTCTCCAGTTCTTCAACGACCGCGTCGTCCTCCAAGCGGACATCACCTTCCTACCCAAGGTGGTCTCCAAGTTTCACATGGCACAAACTATCTCCTTGCCAACCTTCTTCCAGAACCCCACTAACGCCCAAGAAAGGACTTGGCACACACTGGATGTGAAACGAGCTTTATTGTTTTACACCAGCAGGACTAGAGAGTTCAGGAAGTCACAACGCCTCTTTGTGGCTTATGGGGGAAAGTCCAAGGGTGAACCCATCTCTGCTCAAAGGTTCTCCAAATGGATCACCTCTACCATCTACCTGGCCTACGAGTCAGCCTCGCTGCCACCTCCACCGCATGTCAGGGCGCATTCCACCAGGGCGGTTGCCACATCCACTGCCTTTCTGGAGGGCACACCGCTTGAGGACATATGTAAGGCTGCCACCTGGTCCAGACCTTCCACATTTGTCCAGCACTACAGGGTGGACACCAGAGCCACTGCGGACGCCAGGCTTGGCCGTGTCGTCCTCACCAGAGGGCTCCGGACTCAACGCCCCTGACGGGTCCACCTAGAGGATCTTCAGCTCATCGTGGGATCATCTCATCCGACTGCCCACCGACCAAGTAAGTGTGAGCTTGCTAATCTCCCATGAGTGTGGATTCACAAACTATACGAAGGAGAAAGTTCGGTTTCACTTACCAGTGATAACTTTCGTTCTTCGAGTATATAGTTTGTGAATACACACTACCCACCCTGCCTCCCCTCTTGAGCTGCACGGATGAGATCAGTTGGTTTATCCAGTGCTTGGCTTAAGTATGGAACTGAGGTAAAATGGCGCGCGGGCGCCTCAGGGTGGGCGGTACGGTGGGCGGTCTTACCGCCAAAACTTTTGACCAATAGCTTTTCAAGCCTCCGATCGGGCCGTTCTGCGCAGGCGCATAACCCATGAGTGTGTATTCACAAACTATATACTCGAAGAACGAAAGTTATCACTGGTAAGTGAAACCGAACTTTCTCTTATTTGTTTGAGAACTAGCACCCAAAAGTTTCATGGAGTGTCCCCTAGTTCTAGTGTTGTGCGACAGGGAAAACAGTTTTTCCTTATCTACTTTGTCCACACCATGCATGATTTTATAAACTTCAATCAGGTCACCTCTTAGACGCCATCATTCAAGAGTGAAAAGGCCCAACCGATGCTGCCTCAGATGGTAAGGAAGGTGTTCCAGTCCCCCAATCCTTCTGGTTGCCCTCTGCACTTTTTCCAGCACCATAATATCCTTCTGGAGGGATGGCGACCAGAACTGTACACAGTATTCCAGATGGGGCCTCACCATAGATTTATAAAGAGGCAAAATGACACTTGCTGACTTATTTTCTATACCCTTCCTAATGATCCCTAGCATTGAGTTTGCTTTTTTCACTGCTGAGGCACACTGGGTTGACACCCTCATTGAGGTGTCATGCAGCCCATGGATGCAGTCCACGGCACCATGTTCACCACATCAGGAAGTGCTATGTGGTGGAGGAAGGGCAAAATGTTCATCCGGCCCCCAAGCTGTCTGAGGGAGCGTGACCCGGCCCCCGGCTTTAAAAGGTTGAGAACTGCAGTAAACCATAAAAACTTACACCCGCTGTGACTTTTCAGAAGGGGAAGTCTATTCTGGATTCATTGCAATCCATTTACCTCTGGCCTTTTGATACTGGCTCATGGATTTGATGGAGAATGCTATAACCATGGCTCAGAAGCACACACAAAAAACTCTACCTTGCGCTCAGACAAGGCAAGAAAAAAAGGAAAGATTAGTGATATAAAATACATACTTTTATGTATCTTGCTTTCTGTGGTAAACTCTAATAAGCTGAATTTTTAGAGTACACATTTCTACTGAAATCCTATGCGTGCGTCTTCTGATGAGTCATGCCTCACTGCTTGGGAATCACAACACATCGGGGGGCCCTGACTGGATGTTCCATTTTCTTGCTCATATAAACCCAACAAACAACCCTTCTCCTTTGGCTTCTTTGGCACAGTGAAGATAAAAGGAAACACTCAAGATGTGGGCAAATTCAGAACAGAAGTGGCCATTCAGGAACTACAGTAATGAAACAGATGGCTAACAAGGTGTGGCCTGTTTTCTGAGTTCCAGTCAAGTAGATATCATATATACTTGAGTATAAGCCGAATTTTTTAGTCCTCAAAATGAGCCCCAAAAAGGGAACACGGCTTCTACTCATGTCATCAACCACGAGGGTCCCAAAACCGTGTCAGATTGAGGTGCGCCAACAATTTAATTAATTTTACCATTTCCCCCATGTATTTTGATTATTGAAACTCACCAGCAGCTGTTGCATTTCCCACCCTTGGCTTATACTCAGGTTAATCTATTTTCCTGGGTTTTGGGTCAAAATTACATACCTAATTATGCACGGGTTTTTGGTAACCAGGGTATACCCACTTAATGGGTACCCTGGTTAACGAACATTTCCCCCCCGTTATGCGGGGAATCTCCCATAGGGAACCGCATAACGAAAACACCGGATAGCGAAGAGCTCCATGGAACGGAGTTTTTTCGTTATGCTGGGTTCTACTGTACTTTACTAGTTAATTGTGTCTCACTCTTCTCAATTAAATCCAGTCGCCATTCTGCTGTTGAGAATGCCAGATGCTAATGCTTATTTATTAATCTCCTTTCCTTTTTCCAGCTCCCCATAACATGTATTCATTTTAATCCCTGAATGATGTAAAAAATAATAATAATAAAGTTGAATTTGCTTGGTAAGTACCACACTGAGCATACATCACTTTTTTTCCCCTCCAGCACCCAACGCTCTGTTTGGCCACAAAGATTGCCCCAGTCTGCAGAGCTTTAACAACCCTCATGAGCCCTGGAACCGTCTGCACCGGACGCCTCCTTCGTTCCCGACCCCTCCGCCCTGGCTGAAGCCAGGTGAGCTGGATCGCAGTACGTCTGCTGCAGCTCATGAGCGAAATAGAGATCTAGATAAAGGAGAGGCTTCTCTTAGTAAGGATGACAAAGAAAGGTATGGAAGAACACTTTCTGGACGTCATTGAGTGCCCAGCTGGGATGGGGAAGTCATTCTGGGAAATAAACAAAAACATCCACCAGCTCACTCAAAAATCTAGTTTGCCCTGGCCCAAGGCAACTGCATTTCCATCGTCTGGCAGGTGTTCTGTACAATTCCTTCCCAATCTCTGCAAGCAACTGATGAATAGTGAGTTTAGTAAAGGTAAAGGTCGCCCTTGCTTTAAAGACAGATATCCGACTCTAGGATTCAGAACTCATATCAGTTTATAGCAGGGATTGTCAACCTGCAGCCCATGAGCTGGATGTGGCCCGCAGCACCATTTCATGTGCCCCCCCCCACTGCCCCCATCACACCAGGAAGTGCCATGTGGTGGAGGAAGGGCAGAATGGCTGTCTGGCCCCCGAAGCTGTCTGAGGGAGCGTTACCCGGGCCCTGGCTTTAAAAGGTTGAGAATTCCTGGTTTATAACCAAAGAGCAAGTGCTATCTGCGTTTGCAGATGTTTCTGTGGTCATGTGGCAGGCATGACTAGACAAGGTAATGGGGGAAACCGTTTGTGGCAGAATAGCCAAAGTCCAGAAATGGAATAAAAACTCTGTTATAAAGCACAAAAGTTGTCGTTTATTCTATAAATCATAACATTCAATCTTCATAGATCAGCATGACTAGACACCAGAGTGCATGGAACGCTGTTTACCTTTCCACCAAAGTGGTCCCTATTGATCTACTTGCAATTTCTTGCTTTCAAACTGCTAGGTTGGCAGGAGCTGGGACAAAGACGGGAGCTCATTCTGTCCTGCAGTACTCGGGTATTGAACTCCAGGCTTCCAGTCTTCAAGTTTAGTAGTAAGTTTACATCTGCATAAATCCCGTTGGGTGTATTCTAATTGGGCTACATAACTGCCAATTGGATTGAAGCCCCAAAATCTTAATTTTCATACTAGATTGAGGTTGCAGTCTAACAGTCATCTCCAAGAAGACCTGTGCATCAGCCCCATTGAAGTCTTGTGATATTAACATCTGAGTAAATATATAGGAATTGGTTTTACCATATTCTATCCCAATTTGCATATTGACTTGCATTCCTGCCTTCAAATATAATTTTAAGGAAGGTAGAGAGGAATTGCAAGTAGATAAATAGGGACCACTTCAATGGGAAGGTAACAGCGTTCCGTGTATAGTCATGCCTGCCACATGACCACGGAAACGTCTGCAGAAACAGACAGCGCTGGCTCTTTGGCTTTGAAACAAATGAGCACTGAACCATAGAGTTGGATACGACTGGCTTTCGAGCAAGGGAAACCATTTACCTTTACTTTAGCTTGTTCTTGTGCTAACAGAAGGAATTTTTTTTTCTGGAACCAGATGATATTTTTCTTGGGGTAAACCAGAGAATGATGAAAAAGATTTTGTATCCTCTAGGTTTCTTGGGAAGTATATGGTGCTTCTGTTGGTTTTGAACAAGACTTTGGGGTTGATAGACATTGTAGTCCAACAGTGTCTCTCCCACCCATGGCATATATACTAACCATTGAGCATGGAGCTTTACATTTTGGAGAATGGTACCGATAGAAGTCTCTTTAACTAGAGATTCCCTCATTCCTTCCTGCCATACTTCACCCACTGCCTGCTTACCATCTGTGTCTGTCACCACCTTGTGGGGCATCTCAACCCTTATGATCTCCCCTATGACTCCACGTGGCCCTCAGGCTAGTGAGTGTGCAGGGTTCAGATTATTCCTATGAGGTAGCAAAACGTGGCCATCTTAGCATGGTCCAGTCAGCCCCTTATCCCAATTCAATAGACACAAAGGGTCTATATTTTATGAAGTTTATTTGAGTGAATTAAAGAAATGAATATAGCTTAGGAAACCAGATTTGCAATCCAGTCATTTAAAGAATGCATACAAGAATAAGAGAACTTAACTTGTTTAGGCCCTTTTTGGCCACCTTGTACTCACAGGTCCGTTCTGTGAGTCTCCCTTCCTGGGCTTCCATGGCGAAAAAGGAAGTAAAATTCCTCACACCCTGGTTTTGTTCTTTTGATATCAACCTCCCCACATGTGGAATCTCATACAATTGCAATTAGTTTACATTCCAGTCTCTCTGGAATGTGTCCTAATGCATCTCCCACACACTGAAATCTCCATCTTGGATGGGCCGAAGCACAAGGCAATTTGGTGGTCAAAACCTCGTGAAAAGTGCAGCTCAGAAATGGGCTTTTTCAGGACGGGTATCTTATTTCCAGTAATCTACTGCAATGCTGACTATTTTCTCTCTGTGTGTGTGTATCTAGGGAGAGTACTGAGAAAAGACACTCCAGCCATCCATCACCTGCATCTCTCCGTTCCATGAGCTCCCTGGGGCATAACCGCAGCTCAGCTGAGCTAGTCAGGAGCCATCTGAACCCAGATATTCAGGAGAAAGAGAAATACAAAGAAAGAGAGAAGGATCGCTCAGAATCTCAGAAGGATATCAGTAGTGATGAGCACAAGGCAAAAGACAATTATATCTCCGACAAAGAAGGTCTGACCCCTGAGAGCAGGCCATTGGAAGAGTCTAAACAAGCATCACAGGTGTCTTCACCCTATAATAGGCCATCTCCTTTGGAGAGCACCAGACCGAATAGCACCTCTAGCCGGGAGGCTGAGAAGAAGAGTGAATCTACGTATGAGAACCTGAAGAAATCCAGCGAAGTGAAAGAGGAAAGGAAGGAAGACCATGATATCCCTCCTGATGCATCACAGCCTCATCGGCCATCCGAACAGCCACAACCAATACCCACATCCAGTGTTCACTCAGCCCCTTTAATGTCGATGCCCATGACTGTGGGAGTGACTAGTGTTCACCCCATGAACAGCATCAGTGGCCTAGACAGAACTCGCATGATGACACCTTTTATGGGGATCAGTCCGATCCCAGGTGGAGAACGTTTCCCTTATCCTTTCCATTGGGATCCAATGAGGGATCCCTTGAGGGATCCCTACAGAGACTTGGACATCCACCGTAGAGATCCTTTGGGGAGAGAGTTCCTTCTGAGGAGCGACCCATTGCACCGCCTCTCTGCCCCCAGGCTATATGAGGCAGAGAGGTCTTTCAGGGACAGGGAGCCACATGACTTCAATCACCATCATCCACTTTCTGTTGACCCTCGCCGTGAGCATGAGAGGGGGAGTCACCTGGACGAGCGAGAAAGGTTGCACATGTTTAGGGAGGACTATGAACATATCCGCCTTCACTCTGTTCACGCAGCTGCCCTGGATGGCCATTTGCCTCACCCAAGTTTAATCAGCCCAGGCCTTCCAAACATGCACTATACTAGAGTCAGCCCCTCATCAGGAATTCAAAATGGGATTCTCAATAAAACTCCTCCCACGGCAGCTCTCAGTGCTCCCCCGCCTCTCATTTCCACTCTGGGACCACGGCCCGGCTCTCCGCGAAGGACTACCCCTTTGTCAACAGAAATGAGGGATAGGCCACCCTCTCACACACTCAAGGACATAGAGGCACGATAAGGCACATAGAACCAAGGGCCAGAGAAAATGTTATGAAGTGAAAATATATCTAATCGTCTTACTCAATAAATGTAGACTTCATGACCCACTGTACAAAATGTACACACCCAAGTGTGAAAAGATATGTGTGGGTTTTAATTTTAAAAAAATGGTTGAGTTGTATATTTCATGTGGGAAACAGTTTAGACAAAAGTTGGCATACCGTCTATACTCGAATATAAACCATGGTTTTTAGCTCCAAAAGGGGGACACGGCTTATACTTGGGTCAACAACCACGAGTGTCCCAAGACTGCACCAGATTGAGATGCACCAACAATTTAATTAATTTACCATTTTTTCATGTACAGTGGTACCTCGTTTAAAGAACATGATGCGTTCCACGGGATTGCTCTTTAAGCAAGTTTGCTCTTTAAGCAAAACACCATTGTAAGTGACCAATTGTGACTTCTGGCAAAGGGGGGGGGGATTGCAAACTCTGATTTAGTTGTTAAGCAAGTTTTTGGTTGGTTTTAGTCGTTAAGCGAGGCGGCCATTCAGATAAAATTCTGCTCTGTAAACGAGTTAGTCTCTAAGCGAGGCGTTCTTTATGTAACATTTTACTGTATTTTGATTATTGAAACTCACTAGCAGCTGCTGCATTTCCCACCCTCAGATTATATTTGGGTCAATCTATTTTCCTGGATTTTCAGGTCAAAATTAGGTACCTTGGCTTATATTTAGGTTGTCTTATATTCGAGTATATATGGTACTTTCTTTACATATGTTATTTGTTCCTATGGTTTTAAATATTTGCAGAAACAATATTTTGTTTACAAATTAGCAAACATTTCTTCCTGAAAATGCAAATGAAATGAAGAAAACATAGATCTCTTTATTTTATTTTGGAAAAAGTTTTTTGTATTGTTTTTTTTAAAAAAGAAAAATGTTTCATAGGTTGCTGGGTCATTTATGCAAACTGGGTAAGATGAAAGCTTTACTTTGTAAAAATGTAAATACTGAAAGCTAAGTAACATAAAACATGAATACTTCTTAAACTGTGCTCTTTACAGACTTTAAATGTCCAGAAGGCCACAATTAAAGTTGTGGCCTATCTTTTAAGACAGCTAAATCCCTTCAAGCTATGCAATGAATTTTAGGGCTTTTCACAGCCTTTGTAACTTAAAGGAGCCTTGTCAACACATTCAACCATTCACTTAAAAGTCATAATTTCCCTGAACAAACTTCCATCTACTTTAATAATATTTTTAATTAAGAAAGAGCCATCAAAACAGGACTTCTTCAGCAAAGAAAAAATATATGTGTTAACTGCTGCTTTTTTATTTTTTTAGTTAGGATTTTTGTGTTGCAGAACCAAGGATATCATATTAATCCTTTGTTTTCCTTACTAAATTGCCAAGATCCATGTTTTACAAATTAGTTAGAAATAGAATCCAAGACTTTCCCAAACCTACCTTTTGAATTCTTAGCCAAACAAAATTTGAACATGTTGCAAGAATCAAAACCAACTTCCAGTGTACTATTTCTCATTATTCTGCATGGCCATTTTTTTATCCCAACATCTTGTTCAAAAACAGCAGGAACCACGACGTTTGCTCTGTGTTGTTTTGTCACTTTAACTCAGGTAAATTAGCAGTTACTTCATCTTCCTTAGTCTCTTAGTCTTAATTTTGTAATCTCATACCCAATCACAGGGTTGCCAGAGTTTATGTATGCCAATTCAGACAGTGAACCAATTATTCTAGATCAGGGGTGCCCAAACTTTTTGGGCTGCGGGCTGGCCATGTGGTTCAGTGATAGAGTTGCCATAATTCTCTCCCACAAAACCGAGACAGAAGTATACTTGACAAAAATGGGTGGGCTGTCTACAAAATAGCCTTTTTAAAAACAAATATAATATGTCAGCTATAAAAACACTTTCACATTAAACACATCAATACATAAATTAATTTATTTACAACAGTTAATTCTTGTTGTAAAAATGATCTGTTGTACTTCTGAGAAGTCGCGTTGCGGTAAACTCTTAACATCCTCAGTTCCAGGAAACACATTGGTCACACTTATCAGGCAGTGGTGTAAGGTGAGGACGTTAAGATTTGCCTCCGGGTATGCTCCAAATCCAATGTGGCAGGAAATCGCTCGTTTGATAGTGGGAGTTTGAATTTATTTTAATGGTGTGTTATAATACACAATCAGTAAGTTTTAAAAATCTGGGACTTCAACATGATTTTTATTGAACTGGCCAGGACACTTTTTCCAACCTTGAATCCGGGACAATCCCGGTTTTCCAGGACATATGGCAACCCTATTCAGTGAGCCAGTCATGTGGTTCAGCGGGTCAGTCGTGTGGTTCCTCCCGCCACAAACGAAAGTAAAATGTGCCTAGCAATCTGTTTTGCAACAGGATGAGACAGATTTTAAGCTGCCATTTTCTCTGCTTAAACCAGGGTTGTCCAAACTAACGGCCCGTGGGCTGGATCCAGCCCCTGACACAAGTTCATCCGGCCCACGCCATCCTCGTCGCTCCCGGAAGTGGAAGTAAAACATGCCCGTACGGGCGCTTTTTGCCTCCATTTCCAGGAGTGACAAGGGCAGTGTGGGCCAGATGAATTGGTGTCAGGGGACAGATCTGGCCCATGAGCCATAGGTTGGGCACCCCTGTTCTAGACACTAGGCTGGTAAGAAGATAAGGTCAAGTGCTTAGTCCAATTAACCCAGCACTATCAATTCTAACAACAACAGCTCTTCAGCATTTCAGGTGTAGTCCTTTGTTAGCTCTACCTGGAAAAGGTCTCCTGCCCAAAATAGAGGCCCCAACCCTAGTTAGATTAAACAATAAAATGAGACAGGTATAATCATGGCTTCCTACACTTTGATACTTGATGAGTAATTTCCCAAACACAATAAATTGCTAATCAGTGCATTCTTTAATCACCTCATAAAGAAAGTGCTGAGGACAAAGTTACTCCAGGGTCTGGAGTATCTTTGTATATTTGGTGAGGATACTTCCATAAGTTAGCCGTCATCAAAGGGTACAATTTAATTTAATTTAATTTTCATATTTCTATAGCCGCCCTGCTCACAAGATCTCTGGGCAGCTTACAATACTAAAAAAACCCAACACAGATAAAACCCCCATTAAAATACAAATATACCCCATTAAAACCCATTTAAACAACCCACCCACACTTACTAGAAAGAGAATTACACAATAATTGGACTTATTTGGGGCAACACGCTCTAATGTTTGCGCAATATATTTAGGCTTTGGAATACAAAAAAAGGGTTTGCCATGTCTGACTTTTAAAATATTCAAAGAACAAGCAGTAAAAATGCTAATAATTATATTAGAAATGATTTTTTGCCATTTGTTTTTCTTTGTGATAGGGTTACTTATCTCTTCTAAAATTATGTAGCAGCAATTTGGGATCAGACATTGCAGTAATGTTAACATTTTTAGTTTAAATGCTACATTAATTGACATTACTTCTGAGGCTATGTGGGGTTTAGAACCCATTCTTGGTCTCATGTGGGCCTAGGTGCGGATTTCCATTCTCCCATTTTGCCTTTTTTAAGTTTGCAATTTTAAATTCGCCTGGGAAGTACCTCCAAGTAAGCATGCTTAATACAGTGATACCTCGCTTAAAGAGCATAATGCGTTCCCCAATCTCGTTGTGTGGAGGACAATGACAATAAAGATCTATCTATCTATCTATCTATCTATCTATCTATCTATCTATCTATCTTTAAGTGAGTTTGCTCTTTAACAAAACACCATTGTAAGTGACCAATTGTGACTTCTGGCAGGGTGGGGGGGATTGTGAACCCCGGTTTAGTTGTTAAGCGAGTTTTTGGTTGGTTTTAGTTGTTAAGCGAGGCGACCATTCAGAGAAAATTCTGCTCTTTAAGCGAGTTAGTCTCTAAGCGAGGCGCTCTTTATGCGAGGTTTTACTGTACTTGGGTTTCTGTATTATGGGCTTTTTAGAAACACTGGATACACATTAATTGTATCCTAAGATTTCTTTTATGTGATAAATCACATCAGCCTTTCAGAAATGCTGGATTGCAACTCCCATCATTCTCTGCTAATACATCTGCCCTTCTAGATATCATGAGAGTTGTAGTCTTAATTTAAATGAGAGATGTCAAGTTGAGGAACGCTAAGTAATATGATTTTTTAAAAAAGTAGTGTTTATATTTTGGGTTAACATGTCTTTGATAAGTCCTGCTCTTTCTAACCATGGGGAAAACTTACCTGCAAGAAAAATGCATATATTTTTTTTTTATGGAAATCATTTTGGCTTTCTCAAGCTTCCAATTCCTTACATCTCTTTCTTTTAATGGTGCATTCTGTTTTAAAGTAAATTGGAGATAATATGACTTTATCGGAAAGCATATGCTATCTTGCCTACTACCGGACTGTAAAAATACATGTATGGAATAAGAGTTCCATTAGACTTCTAGGTGTATTAAAGTGACTTCAAGCTGTTTTTGAAAAAAAGGAGAGGAAAGTTGAATTACAGACAGCTGTTTCTAATTTTAAAAAAAATATCTATTTTTAGTAGTCATCTAAAAAGTTTTAGTTGTGAACTTTCAATTTTGTGAACTCCAGATGTTGTGCAGTGGTTTGTTTTTTAAAGAACAAGACAAAAGGAACAAAAAAAATTGGGGCAGAATCGTACGCTGGCACTGTAGTAATAGCTTTCAGTATTGTAAAGAAATTGTTATATACAAATTTTTTGCTGTTGCTCCTGTATGTAATAAAGTCCTTTCTAGAGCCTATGTGAAAAGGAGAGAAAAAAATTCCCAACAACTCTGAATCAACATTTCAGTCCACAGCATGTTTCCTCATGAGCGAAGACTTGTGTAATGTAAATCTGTGCCATGTTATTAAAAAAAAATGTGAACTTAACTAGTAAGTGCTTCTTTGTTTGGATTGACTCCCATTAACAGGTCGTAATTAATATTTGTCTAAGCCCAAAGAGGAAAGGGTGGGGCACTTATGGCCCTACAGTATCCAGTATCCTTTGTTAACTGATTAGTCACCTGTATTAGATATGATTACAAAACTGGATAAAAACATATTAAAAGTAGAATGATACAATCACAATCGTTGTTGACTGCAACTCGTATCCGAGAATGCATATTTTTCCTGAAGCAGGGAAAAATGTAATTGCCGTGAATTTAAGGTGGATCCCAGCTTGCCATGAAGTGACGCACACACTATGATCTCGGAGCCATCACCCACGGCACACATGCAGGATTTGACACTGGGACTGCAATGGACTGCCACAGCCTTGAGGATATGGGCAAGGTGCGCCTTTACACCCAGTCATACCTGTCAAGTATCCCGGATTGGCCGGGATTTCCCGTATTTCTCCGCTCATCCTTCCCTTTCCTGCTGCCGTCCCGTATTTGAACGGCGGGGAAAGGGGTTACTGCGCATGCGCAGAACCCCTCTGTGCATGCACAGATGAGTCATTGCGGCGCATGCACACCCAGGCCGGAGCAGTTCCCGTATTTCCAGGAGCCGCGCTTGACAGGTATGCACCCAGTCCATCTGGCATAGCCTCTTCCACCTCCATGACTGTTGGGAATCAAACTTCCTCCTCTGGTCATTTTGCCCTTGGGCCCAATATAATGGTTTCCAGTGGCATTTCCTCCACTGAAGAGACCATCACCCCACCTAATGGGGCTCATCCACCCATAGCCATTGGCCCCTTTATGGAGTCAGGTTAGTTAACCGTCACCTGACAACTCTGCATTGAGTCACTGGCTGTATGGTCTACTTCATTACCGTAGCGGGATGTCCGGCCAGACAGATACAATCACAATAAAATGAGATATAAAATTTACTCAATAAAATTCATCACCTTTGCATGCAACTCCTCTTTTGAGTGGCCCAAAATATAAACTTGACAGTTCTAATATTTACATATGTATTTGTGTCCCATAGGAAGAAAATTAATCTTTCGTGGCCCTACAGGTATTGTTGGGCTCTAAATTCCATCATCCCCATGCTGGCTGGAGCGCATGGTAGTTGGAGTCCAACAACATTTGGCAGACCACATGGCTGCTTCCTGTAACCAGTGTCTCCCTTTGTTTTGACAATAGAAATACAAGGCTATATAATGCAGCGTTATATTTTGGATTAAATCAGTTTTAATCAGTTCTTCATTGCAGGCGCACCCCCCAATAAAGGACTCAGACACTGATAAAAGTGGATAACGGCATTGGGCCACATTTATTGATTCATGCCCTAGTCCGAATTATAAATTTCTATTGGTAATTGACCAATCATAATTCTTAAGGCAAGCAGGCCGAAGTAACACTGGTAAGGTACCACCCAAAATTGCCAACGGCAATTGCTACAATGTATCCATTTGTATCAATTTGTTTGTTGACCACAAACAAATTGTTGACCGTAGTCAATATCTAACTAATGACCCCACCCTCTGATGCGTATCCGTAAAATCATGTGGTGATGCATGCTGTCTAGCTATAGCCATCACCCCGTCGCCTAGTTCGTCGTTGACCGGACAACGTTTAACCAACTTATGCCTGTCTAGTGTTGTCCAGTCAATTGCGAACTTGCCGGATACCTGTGGGTCATAATGTTTACCTTACCAGTGCTATCCGCCCATGTGACCAAAGTCAACAGCAGCAACAGACAAAACCCCTATGTCAAACCATAGCAACAGTGTGGGATGGGCGAAAAAACCAGGACCTGGAAGCCAATATGGGTCCCAGCCAAAAATTCCCACCCAGCCCCGAAGCGACCAAAACATCACACTGTTAACTAGGGAGGGGGTGGAGGGGAAAAACTTCTCCGCTCCGTCGCTTCGCAAAATGGCAGCTCGGCTGCCTCGTGGCCACCCCTTTTATAAGGGAGCTGGCCACGCCCCTAACTACCCGGATGCCTTCGTCCAGTGGGGGGGGCCGCAAAGAGCGCGGCGGCCACTTTGGCGCCGCGCTTGCATTGCAGGCGCACCCCCCAATAAAGGACTGAAAAAACTGGATAACGGCATTGGGCCACATTTATTGATTCATGCCGTAGTCCGAATTATAAATTTCTATTGGTAACTGACCAATCATAATTCTTAAGGCAAGCAGGCCGAAGTAACACTGGTAAGGTACCACCCAAAATTGCCAACGGCAATTGCTACAATGTATCCATTTGTATCAATTTGTTTGATGACCACAAACAAATTGTTGACCGTAGTCAATATCTAACTAATGACCCCACCCTCTGACGCGTATCCGTAAAATCACGTGGTGATGCATGCTGTCTAGCTATAGCCATCACCCCGTCGCCTAGTTCGTCGTTGACCGGACAACGTTTAACCAACTTATGCCTGTCTAGTGTTGTCCAGTCAATTGCGAACTTGCCGGATACCTGTGGGTCATAATGTTTACCTTACCAGTGCTACCCGCCACACGGAGGGGCTTCAAAGAAGGCTCGACGCCCCCCTCAGACCGTCAGCTCGGTCAACAGGCCTGCTCGCCAATCACCCAACAGGAGGTCCATACCTCCTCGCGACAGATGGACCCCATCCCCTGCATACAAGTCATAACTTTGTAGGCTAATAGCGGGGTGACGACTGACCCTCCCCCAAGCCCTGTCGACAAGGAAACGCGCCACTGCCCTATTCACCATGCGTCTAGCACGGTCAAGGGCCAGGAGGTCAACGCCCCCTCTGTAGGAATGGCGCGGGACCATGTCCGACCAAACAAGGGTTGTGGCGGGCCAGACGTAATGCAGGTAGGCGAGGTCCTCGCAAATCGCATGCTTCAGCGACAAGCCGGTGACCTGGCCCAAATCATTGCCCCCCAGGTGTATGATCAGAATGTCAGGCGGGTCAGCATTCTGGCCTGAAAAAAGGAAAGGCAGCAGCTCCCACCATAACATCCCAGGCTTACCATGCCATGTGAGACTTGCGTATGCACCCAGTCCCAGTCGGGGTCCCCACTCTGTCGCCGCAGCGTAACGCGCTGCCCTGTGCACATAGCTATGGCCCACCAGCCATACTGTCACCGGTGTAATACGACACCCTGGGTCTGTAAAGAAAAATGAGGAAAAGTAGGTAAGGTGACTGGGTTGGTACTCACGGCGGGAGTGGGCGCACATAAAACTGAAAACATTGCGAACCCCACCGTCCCATGCTACGTATGTCAGCCCCGGAGTACCCAAAAGCAGCTGCGGTTGAGGCCGCCCCTATACGGAATGAATGAGTGCCATAGCGGGCGCCTGGGAGGCCCACACTGGCCAGCGCTGTGCCCGTCACCTTCCAAAATTGAAATTTAGTAAGGGGAGACCCATCTTGGTGACAGAAAAACGGGCCATGGTGCGTGCCACGCAGTGCCAGGAATTCCTGCAGGGCACCAACCGGACAGATGTCTGCCAAAGAACACCGTAGCAGACGCACACCACTGCCTACGCCATGCTGATCGGTCTTAGAGGAGCGTATCCTCAACTGAGCCCAGTCTTTGGCAACACAGACATTCTCGAGTTCCAGTGCCCTGCGACTTGCATCCGCCTTAGACAGCATCACAAGCTCGCTGATGCGGAGCGCTCCAAAAAATGCCACCGTTGTGGCTGCATGGAACAGGGATGCCTCATATGCATCAAAACAGAGGCAAGGCCAGACCCGGGCCAACTGGGTAAGGACCCCTGGGGAAATCGGGTGGCGGTCGTCCGGGCAACGCCCATGCTCACGCACCCACCCCTCCAAAACATGTCTCACACGGAAGTCAGAGGTGCTGTCCACATGACCCCCCACCTTGGCCATAAAAGCCAACGCTGAAAGCTTAGATGCTATGGTGCGAGGTGCAAGGCCCTGAGAATGCAGGTAAACCATGAACCGCAGAACATGGGTTACCGGGATCGGCCAGGTTCCTGGCAGTTGAAATTGGGTACAGAATGCCCTAAAAGAATTAATTGTGTGGTGATACGCCTTACGGGTGCGTGGCGCTAGCGACAGGCCAATCGCCCGGTTCACCTCTCCTTGCCAATGGTCCATATCTCCTCCGGGAGTGGCGAGGGAAATTCCTCCGCATCCGGGGCCAAGGCACGGAACCGGGAGATCTGTAGGCGGGACAAAGCGTCAGCAATATCATTATTAACCCCTGGGACATGCCTGGCCCTGAACAGTACGTTGAGGCGCAGGCTGCGCAACACAAATTGGCGCACTAGGTCCATAACCCTGGGCGATTTAGAAGTCTGTGCATCGACAATGTGGACCACAGCCACATTGTCACACCAGAAATGCACGACCGAGTTGGACCACTCCTGGCCCCATAGCATCAAAGCACCCAGGATAGGGAAAAAACTCCAGATATGTGAGATCACGCAGGCGACCCGTGCCTGCCCAGGCCGGTGGCCACCCACCATAGGCCCACTTCCCATTGAAGTACATCCCATAACCGAGGGATCCCGAGGCATCAGACTGAATCTGAAATTGAGGGGAAGCCAGGAGGTCATACCTCCAAAATGAGACCCCATTGAACTCCCTCAGGAACTGTAACCAGACAAGCATGTCTGCCCTGATACCCCGGGTAAGCCGAACCCTATGGTGAGGCCTGGATAATCCTGCCATAGCGTCGCACAAGCGCCGGGCAAAAGCCCTGCCCGGTGCGACCACCCTGCAGGCGAAATTAAGGTGACCATGTAGCACCTGCAGTTCTCTCAGTGATGCCTTGCGCTTGGCCAGCAAGTCCGAGATAAGGGCCACTATCCTTGACACCTTATCCCGCGGTAACCTAGACGCCTGCACTATCGTGTCAATCTCCACCCCCAGGAAGACTAGCTGGGTAGATGGGCCCTCGGTCTTTTCGGGCGCTAAAGGGACACCGAGTTCCTCCATTAGCGTCTGAAATGTGTTGAGGAGACGTGTACACGTGTCCCAGCCCCGTTCACCCCCAAATAAAAAGTCATCAGGTAATGGGCTACAGACCGGGACCCTGACCTGCGGACGAAAGCCCACTCTAGGAAGGTACTGAAACGCTCGAAAGCCGAGCATGATATGGAACAGCCAAAAGGCATGGCCTTATCAAAGTAATATTCGCCCCGAAATTTGAAACCCAGCAATTCAAAGTCGCCCGGGTGCACCGGCAAGAGGCGAAAAGCCGACTTAATGTCGCACTTAGCCAGCAGCGCACCCGGGCCACATGAGCGCACCATGTGCAGCGCGTGGTCAAAAGATGTATACCTGACTGAGCAAAGGTCATCAGGGATAGCATCATTGACCGATCGGCCGGCTGGGTAGGACAAGTGATGGATAAGGCGAAACTCGCCTGGAGACTTCTTGGGAACCAAGCCCAGGGGCGATACCTTAAGGTTAGTGAACGGGGGTGCAGGGAAAGGGCCGGCGACCCTGCCCGCATTGACCTCCTTATTAATGCTGGCGGCAGCCACCTCCTCCCTCCCCCTAAGGGACAAAAGGTTGGGGGCATCCTGAGGGGACCTATCACCCATGAAAGGAATACGGAACCCCTGCCTAAAGCCCCGAAGGAGATAATCCGCATCCTCCCCCTTCGGGTACAATGCGAGCCAACGCTCCAACATGTCCACATTAATTGGGGAGGGAGCCTTTCAGTGAACCAGCTCCATCTGCGGCAGTCTTGCCAGCCCACTGTCCGCCCCTCCCTCTGCCCCGCGTCCCTCCAGGCCTGGGACAGGCAGAGGCTGCATGGGGGCCCGCACAGGTGGGACACTCATGTCTGTACTTGCAATTCTTCTTATTGCAGGAACCATTAGACGAGAAAGTCCAGCACAGCAGGCGGGTGGCGGGGAACCTGTGCTGGAGCCGCTCGCTGGACCGCATGTCCACAATGGTATCTTTCCCCTGGCGCGGGGCGCGTGGGCGTCATGTACAGAAGCCAAAGCCTCTGGCATGGCTCATCCCACCTCATCTCAGGGTGCAGGGGAATTCGCATACGGAATTCCTCGTCATAAGCCAACCACGACGGGCCCGGAAAGTCAACCATCGCCCGATAGATGTTGTCCAAATACTGGACCATCGGAATTGCCAAATCCGGCCGGGCCCTCAGGTACACCGCCATGTAGATGAGGTAAGCCGGCAGCCAGTTGGCCCACGTTCGTGGTGGCTTGCGACGACGTGCCTGTTCCTTATCCTTCTCATCCTGCCCCTCCCTCTCTTCCTTGGTGGGCTCCCTATTTAGGAGTGAGAAGATATCTACATACTCCCCCCGCCATATTTTCTCTTTGGTGGCCTGTGCCAAGTGGTCACCCAGTGGCAAGGAATAGCCCGCTGTCGGCAAGGCCGAGACAGGCACCGCAGAAACTGCGGGCATCTGGAAAGGGGCTTGGACTAGCCCAGCCACCCCCAAAACATTCCCCACAGAGTAGGAAACACTCCCCACCCCGGGGCCCTGGGTGGTAGTTGACGTCGCCGGGTGGGGCGTCAGCGGCTGTACCGCCGCACCACCCACGCGAGGCCAAGGCCATTGGAAAGCCCCACCCCAACGTGGCCACATGTGTAGGTGCACTAGTTTGGACCGCATACTCACATGCTGCACCCCCGCGGGCCGCCCCCACCGGGGGTTCCGGCCCACTGGGGGCGTCGGAGCTCACGACCGCCGTAGAGCTCGTCGCTGGGGCCTGACCCGCACTGGCCTGTTGGTTGGGGAGCTGCGAGGCAGTGGCCGAAGTCGCGCCATGCGCCTCAAGCTGCTCGACCCGTCCCGTCGCCTGCCGCTGCCCAGCAGACGACGCATCAAAATGAACCCCAAAGGGAGCCCCAGCGTGGCTGGCCCAAGCAAGTGAAGCCTCGAGGGCCGCAACGCGGGCCAGTAAGGCCTCCACACTGGCGTGGGGCCAAGGGCCAGCCAGCCCGCCTGCTACGGGCGTGGGTACAGGTCCTTGTACCCCGGGGCCCGAATAGGGCCATGACCCCACACCCAGGCCCGGTAGGGCCGATGTAGGCACCTGCCAAGGAAGGGGACCACACCACCCCCCAAGGCTGGAAGGCCCCGGAGTGAGCTGCGCCCCTATAGAGGAAGGCCCAGTAGAATGGGCACCATGCTTGGGTCCCCAACCTCCGGCCAGGGGGGAATAGACCCCATCCCACCGGTCCCGGTGGGTGCAGGCAAAGGCGGCTGCTGGGGAGGCGCAGCCGCGGTCCTCCGACCCGGATTGCGCCTCCGAACCGCACGAGCCGCGCTCGCGGCCGCCTTCTTCTTCGAAGGCATCTCAGTCGAACCTATGGGAAGCCGAAGGAAGAAAATCAGCAGCCAAAAGGCTTCCCAGTCAAGGCAAAAGCGACGGAGGTAAGAGAAAAACTTCTCCGCTCCGTCGCTTCGCAAAATGGCAGCTCGGCTGCCTCGTGGCCACCCCTTTTATAAGGGAGCTGGCCACGCCCCTAACTACCCGGATGCCTTCATCCAGTGGGGGGGACCCCGCAAAGAGCGCGGCGGCCATTTTGGCGCCGCGCTTGCATTCTTGTCTCAAGCTGTGGTGTTGCAGAAACAAAAAGATTGGTTGGAATTTATTTATTAAATGGTCATTTCATAGCATTCCAGCTGTCCTCTTTATCGTGATTTTAGACTGGGTGGTGGATTTTAGTAGACCACAGTAAGCTGAATATGCCATATTCATGGGCCATATTGAGCCTGGAAATGGTGAAAATGTCTGAAAAACTCCACTAAAAATCAGGAAATACGGTCCCCGGGTTGTATAATTAGGCCTGAAATGTTGATGTACATAATTTAAGATGCTGATACAAGTATGTAACTCTTCTCAATCTCCAATATTTCACTGTTCTATAGAACTTTAATTGTTTTATTTATTGATTACAGTGGTACCACGAGTTACAAATGGTTCGAGCTACAAAGTTTTCAAAATACGAATGAAAATCAATGGGGGAGGGGGGAGAAAACGGCTTGAGTTACAGATTTTTCCGGAACAGATTAATTGGTTTTCAATGCATTCCTATGGGAAACCATGCTTCAAGTTATGGATTTTGGTTTTCAGTGCATTCCTATGGGAAATTCGAGTTACACATTTTTTCATCTCATGAAAAATGCTTTGGAACGCATTCAATTTGTAACTTGAAGGTACCACTGTATATCAAAGCATTCCTGTATATCAGTGTATTCCCCATTCTCATCCGTTGAGTTCGAGTATGATTTGCCCCCCCCCCTTCTCCGTTAAGATATGTGAGGATGAGAAAGGGTAACTGGCCTCAGTTCACAAGATGATGACCAACACTGGTCTCCTGCATCCTAGTCAAAACAGTTTTGACCACTATAGCATAATGGCATATCAACCTTCCAACTTTCTTTACATAAGAAATGATGGATTGCAACTCCCATCATTCCCTGCTGATACATCTATCTGTCCTTGCTTTCAAACTGCTAGGTGGGCAGGAACTGGGCCTAAAACATGTAATCAAAATTGTGATGTTAACAAAATCTATAAGACTAACAAAAGGTGGACAGTTGGTACATACAGATTACAACAGGTCAATTAATTTAAATATCTAGGAATTGTATGTCAATCAAACCTAACATGGTCCACATATATTATGTGTGAAGCTGAATTAGCTATGCTGGCCTTGAGACAGTTCTATACTGAAGGAGCCCAATGTGTATATAGGTCATCCTAGCTCGAAAGCCAGTCGTATCTGACTCTAAGGTTCAGTGCTCATATCTGTTTACAGCCAAAGAGCAAGCACGGTCTGCATCTGCACATGTTTCCATGGGTATGTGGCAGGCATGCCTCAACAGGCATGCATGAAACACTTTACCTTCCCACCAAAGTGATACCTATTTATCTACTTGCAATTTCTTGCTTTCAAACTGTTAGGTTGGCAGGAGCTAGGACAGAGATGGGCACTCATGCCGTTGTATATATTGGACGTATATAAATCTCTAGTGCCATCATGCCTACCATATACTCATCATCTTGCAATGCAGAAAGTAGACCAAGGGAGCAACTTAGAAACCTTCAGCTCACCTTATTTGTAAAAGACTAGCCCTGCCACCATGTGTTGCATGTGTGGTGATGCAACTGCGAGATATTTCGACTGAATTTTCATTCAGAAGGTCTCATTGAGTCAGTGTTATGGATTTTTTTTAAAAAAAAATGTTAGAATTTGTAGTATGGCCACCATTACAATGTGATGTAAGTACTGATTCCCAAGGATATTGAAGAGCTGGGGGAAATGCAGAAAAACAACCAAAATGATCAAGGTAAAGATTTCCCTTACTCGAAAGCCAGCCATATCCGACTCTAGGGTTAAGTGCTCATCTACATTTCAAAGCCCAAGAGCTAGTGCTGTCTGCTTCTGCAGACGTTTCCATGGTCATGTGGCAGGCAGGACTACACAGGAGCGCACGGAACACTTTTTAACTCCCCACCAAAGTGGTCCCTATTTATCAACTAGCAATTTCTTGCTCACAAACTGCTAGGTTGGCAGGAGCTGGGGCAAAGACGGGAGCTCATTCTGCCCTGCAGTACTCGGGGATCGAACTGCTGACCCGCTTTCCAGTCAGTGTCTTGTCCACTTGAGCCACTTTATTGTTATTATGATCTTAGACCAGCCTTTACAATAGAAAACGGTTCTACAATTTGTGAAGCACCTGAGTGGTGCTTGCACCAAGAGTGCGGTGGTATAAATAAGCAAAAATAAATAAATAAAAGACAATAAAACGGTAAAGCATATCCTCTAGTTAAACGTTTTCCATAATTGAATAGCTTGATCAAAATATTTGGCAACCTGATGCGTGAGTGTAAAATCCAAATCCTTTAGAAGAAAATTAACAAAACCTATCATTATGGCCCACAAATTTAGAAATTGCTGAAGCAATTAAGGCATCCCTAAGGACATCATAAAAAGGGCATCATAATGGAACATGGGCCAGGGTTTCTAACTCCCTTGATCCACAGGGACATTGTCTCTATGGATAAAGAGGACTGTAAGAGGCCACTGTGTCTTTGGAATGTGCTGTTTTACTGAATAGTGGGGTACGGTATTGCTGAAATTGTTATTGTTATGGTTTTTATTGCATTATGTATCGTGTTATGTAATATTGTATTTCTGCTGGTAATATTGTATCTTCCTATCTTTGCTTTGTAATTTGTAATATTGTATTCCTATACATTGTGAACCGCTTTGGGTCGCCTACATGGCGAGGAAAGCGGTATACAAATTCCAATTCTAAGGAGTCCCTTTGGAATCTTCCCACCGAAATTGCTGCGCGGAGGGCATCAAAACGAGTGCTAGAGAAGGCCCATCTGTATTTGCTTTACCTCCCCACCAAAGTGGTCCCTATTTATCTCCTTGCAATGTCTTGCTTTCGAAATGCTAGGTTGGCAGGAGCCTGGGACAAAGACGGGCGCTCAATCCGTCCTGCAATACTCGGGAATCGAACTGCTGACCTTCCGCCTTGCACTCAGCGTCTTAGCCACTTGAGCCACTGCTGTCCTGTGAGGGAAAAGGTTGTAACAGCCAGCGTTAGGCAACATACTACCACTGTGTCCTATTGCTGCGCCCAGTAACATTCACCTTCAGCACTTTGCTCCCTACGAACATTTTCTGAGGTGCGGAAAACCTTCTGGAATTGATAGTTGGCATTGTGAAGGTTACAACTAGAAGAGGCAGGGAAGAAAAATCTCCATTCCACAGCTATTTATTGAATGCTAGCCAATAAGAACATAAGAACAGCCTTGCTGGAAGAGGCCACAGGAGCCCATCCAGTCCAGCATTTTCTGTCTCACACAGTGGCTCACCATTTGCTTCAGGGTATTATTCCCAAGCAGATGCCTTTACCTGCTTAGGATTCCCTGGAAATGAGAGAGATCCTGCCTATCTCTCCAACCCGGAGGTTGTCCTTAAGTATCCATAATTATAGCCATTGATAGCCTTGTCCTCCATGAACTTGTCTAATCCTTTCTTAAAGCTGTCAAGACGTGACAGCTGTCACCACTTCTTCTGGCAGGGAGTTCCATAGACCAGTAATCCTCTGGGTGAAAAAGGACTTTCTCTTATTTGTTTGAGAACAATGCTGGACCAAAACCTTCTTGTTTGTATATTTTCCAGTATCTCCCAGCCAGAACGGGCCATTGGGGAGTTTTAGTCCCCCCAAAATTGCAATTTTCTGTGTATCTCTGCCTGTTTTGTTGATGGTATGGTTATATAGCACTGTCATCACCAGATGGTGCTAGAGGAGAGAAAAAAAACATGAAAAATCTGTGGCTCTTTCGCGCAATTATTTTTCAAACTCCATTTTGTAAATCCTGCTGGAATATCAGGTCAGTGGTTCGAGACCTGAGTACTGCGGGACGGAATGAGCTCCTGTCATCTGTCCCAGCTCCTGCCAACCTAGCAGTTCGGAAGCAAGAAATTGCAAGTCAATAAATAGGGACCACTTCGGTGGGAAGGCAAGCAGTGCTCCGTGCACCCGGAATTGCCTAGGCATGCCTGCCCTATGTCCACGGAAATGTCTGCAGATGCAGACAGCACTGGCTCTTTGTCTATGATACAGAGATGAGCACTGAACCCTAGAGTTAGATACAATTGCTTTCAAGCAATGAAAACCTTTACCTTAGATTCTACCAGTTCAGAATGTTTTGGACTACTGTATATCCTTAGAGGGAAGACTCTTAGTCTCGTATAAGGATCAACCTAGCGAAGCGTGAGAAGTCCTGTTACCGGATGTTTGGCTACAAAGTTACACATTAGCCATGGCCAAGTATGTTGAATAGTTGTGACTTGCACTAGTGGAGAGACTACCCACACATCAATGACATAAAGAATTTAAGATATAACCAATGATACAGTAAAACCCCTACTTACAAAAAAAGGTCCAGTCTGTAGGCTTTTGCTTCAATCATTTTTTGATGTAACTCGAAGCAAACCCATAAGAAAAAAATATTTTTACGTAACTCAAAGCAAATCCATAGGAAAAATAAAATTTTAATGTATATCGAAGCAAACCCATGGGAAAAAGAATGTTTATGTAACTCGAAGCAAACCCATAGGAAATCGTGTAAATCAGGACATGGTTTTAGCACAAAATCATTATGTAAGTCGAATTTTATGTAACTCAAGGCATACGTAAGTCGGGGTTTTACTGTACTTCTAAAAACTACAAGCAAGGGAAAATTGAGACAGGAAAATAAAACAGCATGCAGACGTGAAACTTCAAAAGGTTGGCAACCCCTGTACTAGACTATGGGAGAGGTTATGGGATGCAGTGGGGGAACCATGTTTCCACCTTTGCTTTAAATTAGCAGCGCCATTCTTCGCATTGGAAGAATATTTGAGAACGTCACCTTTTTGCACCATCAGGGCATTCTAGAAGTAAGAAAAGGTTGTAACTATTTGTCTTGCTATGTCCTAGGGCAGGGACTCTCAACCTGCGGCCCGCAGGCCAGATGCGGCCCATTACACCATTTCATGTGCCCCCCCCACACACACACTGCCTCCACCACACTAGGAAGTGCCATTTGGTGGAAGAAGGGCAAAATGGCCGTCCGGCCCCCAAAGCTGTCTAAGGGAGCATGACCCGGCCCCTGGCTTAGAAAGGTTGAGAACTCCTGTCTTAAGGCTAAAGATGTGCTGGACAGGCATTTTGCCCTGCCTGCCACACATGGGACTTCCTGGTGTGGTGGAGATGGTGAGGGCCCACATGAAATGGTGTTGCGGGCTGCATCTGGCCCCTGGGCCATAGGTTGAGAACCCCTCATTTAGAACCTCACAGGAACACCTTTGCTGGTTACTGTACTAATTAAGAGATCTTAATAGCCTTCTACAGATTTAACATTTATCACAAATGGATCATGGACCCAATGACTAGTAATTAAAAGCTGTTCCAAAATCTTTTTTTTTTTTAAAGTTTGAGTTTCAAAAGTTTGGAAGTTTTATCCTGAGACAGAGTGAGGAAGTTTGTGTTTGCCAGCTGAGCCAAACAGAGTAATCTTTGCATTTATCAGAAGTTTAGACAGCTAAAATCAACAGGGCAATCATAACCGGTCCCCAATAATGTTTTTTGTTGGATCATGCTGTTTTCGAAATTATACAGTTCAAGACATTGTAAGATTTCTAATGCCATAGAGCAGGGGTTGCCAAACTATGGCCCGTGGGCCAGATCCGCCCCCTGATGCCAATGCATCTGGCTTGCACCGCCTTTTATGGCTCCTGGAAGTGGAAGTAAAATGCGCCTGTATAGGAGTGTTTTACTTCCACTTCCAGTAGCAAGGAGTGCGGTGTGGGCTAGATAAATTGGCATTGGGGGGCGGATCTGGCCCATGGGCCATAGTTTAAGCACCCCTGCCATAGAGAGTTGCAGTTATGGGGGGGGAAACCATGTTTCCATTTCAGTGGTTGTTGTTCAGTCGCACAGTGGATTCCGACCCTTTGTGACCCCATGGACCATTTTCCTCCAGGCACCTCTATCCTCCACCGTCCTCCTCAGCCTGCCCAGTTTTGTGCCCATTGCGTCTACAATACCATCTAGCCATGGTATTTGGACGCCCCCTTCTTCTCATGCCCTCCACCTTTCCCAGCATCAAGGCCTTCTCAAGTGAATCCTCCCTTCTCATTTGATGTCCAAAGTACTTAGCTTCATCTTCACTATTTGTCCCTCCAATGAACAGTCAGGGTTGATTTCTTCTACAATTGACCTATTTGTTCTCTTTGCTGTCCAGGGGACTCTCAGGACTCTCCTCCAACACCACATTTCAAAGGCGTCTATTCTTCCGCGCTCAGCTTTCCTAATGGTCCAGCTCTCACACCCATACATTGCCACCAGGAATACCATTGCTTTGACTATGCAAATTTTTGTAGTCAGGTTGGTCCAAGGTCATCCAATGAGCGTTCCTTGTCAATGTGGAGAACTTCAAGCATCTTCCAGCCCTCAATACAAATTAACCACTAGAGCACAAAAGTAACAAGGAGTTTTATGACACTTGAAAATTAACCCATTTTTCTTGGCATAAGATTTTGCGGTTACATTTGATGAAGTCGGATGTAGTCCATGAAAGCATTTGCCAAATTAAATTTGCTTTTATGACGCCACAGGTCATAAAGCTCTGTTAGTTTAATTTAAGTTATACACAAACTAACAGGGCTTTAACCTACAGCACCTTTTATTCTTTTTGAGATATAGTACACTGGCTGCAATTCTGTGCACTTTGAAGTAGACATGCGCTATAAGGGTACAATCTTGTATACATCCCTCTGTCAGGCAATCACGTCAAGCCCTGTGAGTTTCCTTTTAGCACTTTTGTACAAGACCACTGGCAGGAATTGTTCAACGCTCGGCAACATTGGATGGGGCTGGGAAAGGGGGAATTAATATTTGTCCCAGCTCCTGCCAAACTAGCAGTTTGAAAGCAAGAAATTGCAAGTAGATAAATAGGGACCACTTTGGTGGGAAGGTAAACAGCACTCCGTGCACTCCGGTGTCTAGTCATGCCTGCCACATGACCATGGAAAAGTCTGCAGATGCAGACGGTGCTGGCTCTTTGGCTATAAACTGAGATGGGCACTGAACCCTAGAGTCGGATATAAGCAGTGGTGGGCATCAACATTTTTTACTACCACATTGTAGGTGGGGCTAACCTTGTGGGTGTGGCCAAATATGTGGGTGTGGCCAAATCTGGCCATGTGACTTGTTTGGGGTGGCCATGTGACTGGATGGGCGATCTAGTTAGACATGCCCTGCCACATGGCCATGAAAATGTCTGCAGACACAGACAGCAGTGGCTCTTTGGCTGTAAAGGAAGCTGAGCACTGCACAACTGGCTTTTGGGCAAGGGAGACCTTTACCATTACTTACTAACCACATGTAATTAACCCAGGTCAAACTTCACAGCCAAGTTGAATACCAACCAGGGATCTTCTGTTATTAGGTAAAGGTAAAGGTTGCCCTTGCTTGAAAGACAGTCATATCCAACTCTAGGGTTCAGTGCTCATCTCTGTTTACAGCCAAAGAGCCTGCATTTGCAGACATTTCTGTGGTCACATGGCAGGTATGACTAGACACCAGAGTGCAAGGAATGCTGTTTACCTTCCCACTGAAGTGGCACCTATTTATCTACTTGCGATTTTTTGCTTTAAAACCTCTAGGTTGGCAGGAGCTGGGACTGAGATGGGAGTACTTGGGTCTCAAACTGCTAACCTGCTGATCTTACAGGCATCAAGTTCAGTGGCTTACCCACTTGAGCCACTGCAGTTATTACTGGTTGTAAAAAGCCACACTGATTTGTAAACCTATCTGTTACGTTATCCTTGCACTGCTTGTCCATCTGCCTCCCTCTCCAGTGGTGCTTGGGCAACCCCGATCCCTTCTTCTCCAGCCCGGGTTTTCTTTGCAATGTTTCTTTGGAGCCAAACGAGATTACTGCATATCAGAAAACAATAAATAAATAAAAACATAAATACACTGCAGCACTTTAAAGACTAACAGCTATATTTTTACTGCAAGCTTTCGTGGATCAAGTCCACTTCTTCAAGCAAAGGAGTGAAACTTCCAGGCTTGGCTTATACAGTGGTATCTCGGAGTGCTGTGTTCCACGGGATTGCTCTTTAAGCAAAATACCATTGTAAGTGACCCATTGTGACTTCTGGTGGGGGAATTGCAAACCCCGATTTAGTTGTTAAGCGAGTTTTTGGTTGGTTTAAGTTGTTAAGCGAGGTGACCATTAGGTTTTTAATGTTATTTCTTTCCATTTTCTGATCTGCAGTAGTCTCTTGTCCCCTGGTGAGATACTTCCCAGGTCTCTCCTGCATGCCCTTGTGCTGCTCATGCATGCGCCTTCCATTTATAGTGGTGCTTGGGCAACCCTGATCCCTTCTCCTCCAGCCCTGGTTTTCTTTGCAACGCTTCCTTAGTTTGGAGCCGAGCGAAGGAGCTTTTTTCCCCCCACCCCCAATCTCCTCCTCCTGTCATTTATATATTGATTTATTGATTTATTTGCCCAGGCGATGTGAAAGCGGACGGCTCCAGGTGCAGCGCGCCGGTGATGGGGAGCCGGGCTCCAGGACGCACGGGGACCGGGGACCCTGCCATCCTTGGGCTCTGCGACCCCTCTTCCTCCTCCTCCTCCTCCTCTTCCTCCTCCTCGCCGTGAAGGTCTCTCCCAGCAAAGCATCGCGCATCCCCAAGATGGAGATCGCCCTCCCTGTCCCCTCTCCAGAGACATCCTTTGGCTTCCAGGAGGCGAGCTGGAAAGGTTTGGCACCCGCAGCATCAGCACCACCGGGAGGCATGGTGCGCCTTGCAAATGGAGGACAGTTTCCGGAGTAAGAGTAGAGAGGGAGAGGAAGGAAGGAAGGAAAGAAAGAAAGAAAGAAAGGGGGATCCTAACAAGGAGCACCTGCTTTCCACTCCCTGCGCTTGCTGGATCAGCATCTTCCAAGCCAAGCCAATTTCTTCTCCAGGAACAGCTGCTGTCCTTATTGAAAATTGAGAAGGAAAAGGGGGTGGGGGTGGTTTTTTTCCTATTTTTTGGCTCCCATCTCCTTTGCTTTTCAAAAAGAGCGTGGGTATCTGAGAGTATTGTGTGAGCTTGCTTTCTGCTCCTTTCTCATGCGAAAATTAAATTAAATTAAATTACACCGCGATGGCTTCTCCAGATCCATGGAGACAATCCTTCAAGGCAATGGAGACACTGACAGTTGGACTTGCTCCCTTTCTAGAGCCTTCCCTCCTAAGATAAGGGGGGGAAACCCCTCAGTCTTCTTAGGACTGGAAGGCAATTTTTTTCCTTGTCCCCTTCTGTTAAGTTGGAAAGGCACTGACCTTCTTGAGGTTATGTGTTTCCTCACATCCGTTTCCCTCTGTTCAAGTTCTCTGTTTCCACTGCATTGCCCCCCCCCCCCACTTATTCTTTCTGCCTTAAATTCCCTGGCAGCAGTTATAAGATTTGATGCACTTTGTGAGGTTGGGGCTTTTATGTACGCCGCCCGGAGTTGCATGTTGATTGGGGTGGCTATACAATTTGAATAAAATAAATAGATAGCAAAGGTAAAGGTTTTCCCTTGCTCGAAAGCCAGTCGTGTCCAACTCTAGGGTTCAGCGCTCACCTCTCTTTCAAAGCCGAAGTGCCGGCGCTGTCTGCATCTGCAGACGTTTCCGTTGGTCATGTGGCAGGCATGACTAGACCACGGCGCGCACGGAACACAAGGAAGTAATAAAGAGTAAAGGTCACCCTTGCTCAAAAGCCAGACGGTTCCATGGCCATGTGGCAGGCAAGTGGTCCCTATTTATCTCCTTGCAGTTTCTTGCTTTCGAACGGCTAGGTTGGCAGGAGCTGGGTCAAAGACGGGCACTCATTCTGTCCTGCGGTACTCGGGTACCGAACTGCTGACCTCCCACCTTCCAGTCAGCGTCTTAGCCACTTGAGCCACTCTGGTCCACCTAGATAGTAAAGGTAAATGTTTCCCTTGCTCAAAAGTCAGTCGTATCTGACTCTAGGGTTCAGTGCTCATCTCTGTTCCACCTAGATACGCTAGGCTAAAAGAACAGCTGTTCATTCAGGGTTGCAAAGCTTGGAATTTCTGCCAAAATTTCCCCTAACAAATGAGTCAAAAACAAAAAGTTGCCACCAGAGGAAGTACAAAGCCTACAAGACTGCTTTTCTAAATAAACTGTTAAGGGGCTTTTGGGGCTGGGAATTGGCATGAGGACAAGCGACAAAGAGGGCATCCCTACTTGGAAATGAAATGCCAAAGGATGTTTAAACAAATGTTTGCTTTCTCGATGGGACATAGAACAACTGTCGGCTTTCTTTCCAGGAAAAAGAACACCTGTTTCTGGAGTAGAAGATCTGATCTTTGTTGCTTTCCAGAATCCTCTCCCAACTGTGAATAGCACAGCTGTACAAACTAAAGGAACTTGCCAAGGACTTGGGGGTGGATGGAGTGTTCTCACCTCAAACTGCCACCACTTATTCTTTTTGTTGAAGCTAGGTAGACAAGAGAAAGGTAGCTCTCCCCCCCCCCCCACAATTCCTGCTGTTTTCCCAGTCCTTGCACAAAAACGTCAACCAAGTTGCATCTCCCACATCTGGAAGTTCTTTCATGGCTTCTCTGAGGCGAGTGAAAGTCTTGCTGGTCTTAAATTTGCTTGCAGTTGCTGGTTTTGTCCTCTTCTTGGCTAAGTGCAGACCCATTGCAGTGAAAGATGGAGACTCCTTCCATGAAATCCGTCCTAGAGCAGAAGTGACAAATTTGACAACCCATGGTGCTAATCCCATCCAGGATGCGGTCTTGAAGAGACTGTCGCTTCTTGAGGACATTGTCTACAGGCAGCTTAATGGTGGGTGTACTTCTTTGTCAAGGGTGGCTTGAGCCTTCCCCAGTAACTCTGCTAACGTTAGAACTGCTTGCGCTGCCTAATTGCATTGTAAGTCATCAGTGAATGTCTCTGTAGATGTGTGCTTTGTGTACATAATGTCCCAAGGGTCTCATTAAAAAAGATCGAGTAGAATGTGGTAGATACTGTCCGTGAGGCCCCGGGAAACTATTGGAATAGACCGGGGTGCCCAAACTATGGCCCGTGGGCTGGATCCAGCCCCTGGCCCATAGTTTGGGCACCCCTGGTTTAAGCGGAGAAAGTGGCAGCTTAAAATCTATCCCATCCTGTTGCAAAACAAACTGCAAGGCGTGTATTACTTCTGCTTCCGGTGGGAGGAACCATGTGACCAACCCATGGCACCATGTGGCCAAAAATGTTTGGGTACCCATGGAATAGACTATCCAGGCCTTGGTAATGAAATGTTTCTGTGATTGTTATTTTGTAATTGCAACTGTGAAATCTTGATATTGTGTTTCCTTGTTAGCCGCCCAGAGGGGGGACGGGACGGGACGGGACGGGACGGGGAGGTGAGGAGAAGGGAAAAGGCACATAATGGTAACTCCTGCTAGCACACTAAATAACACACGTTCTTATGTTTCAGCATTGTGCCTTTTGTTTTAAGATACATCTCTTGCAGAGGTAGGAAGAGAGTTTACCGGCCTTCTATTACAATACTTTTAAAGCTATGAACTAAATTCCCAGTGCCTGTAAACACATGGACCCAGTTGACAACATAGATCAGGAGTTCCCAACTTTTTAATGCTGGGGGCCGGGTCATGCGCCCTCAGATAGCTTCGGAGGCCAGACAACCATTTTGCCCTTCCTCCACCACGTGGCACTTCTTGGTGTGGTGCAGGCGGTGGGGGGAGGGGAGGTACATGAAATGGTGCTGTGGGCTACATCCGGCCCATGGACCGCAGGTTGAGAATCCCTGTTCTAATTTATAAAGAACTCTATGAATTTTCTGGGAAGGAAATGTGATCTATTGTTAAGATTTGGCATTTCAACTGTGAGGCAGCATTTTTTAAACCAAATTCAAAAGGTAGAGTTTCTGCCAGCATTACAAGGATCATATTTACTTGCCTGCAGTGTAGCTGTTACTTATGATGAGCACATTAGAAAGGAAATGAGGGCAAGATTATTCCTGCATCCCAACATACCTGTATGCAAAAGAACTCAAAGTGTAGCTTTCATGGGATATGTAGTTAAGATTCTCTGCCTGGGTAATTGAAGGTGTTATGTTAGCATTTTAATCCCATATTTGTAAAATGTGAGTTTACTGCATTGCTTGGCTGAAAGGAAGACAAATGCTTAAACTGAAAGTATGTTTTAAAACTTTCCCCCTCCCATCCTTTCCCCCCAGGTTTATCTAAGTCCTTGGGGCTTATTGAAGGCTACGGTGGTCGTGGAAAAGGTGGATTACCTGCCACTCTTTCCCCTGAGGAAGAAGAGAAAGCCAAGGGACAACATGAGAAATATGGCTACAATTCCTTCCTCAGTGAGAAGATATCACTAGACCGTACTATACCAGATTATCGCCCAACTAAGTAGGTTTCTCTCTCTCTCTCTCTCCGTTTATCTTCTGCAACAACAACTAAGGGTTTTGTGACACTTTAAAGCGACTGCAGTGGCTCAAATGGTTAAGATGCTGACTGGAAGGCGGGAGGTCAGCAGTTCAATTCCCAAGTACTGCAGGGGCTAAGACGCTGACTGGAATGCAGGAGGGACAGCAGTTCAATTCCCGAGGACTGCAGGACGGAATAAACACCCATCTTTGTTCCAGGCTCCTGCCAACCTAGCAGTTGGAAAGCAAGAAATTGCAAGTAGATCAATAAGGACCACTTTGGTGCACACAGAACACTGTTTACCTTCCCAACAAAGTAGTCCCTATTTCTCTACTTGCAATTTCTTGCTTTCGAACAGCTAGGCTGGCAGGAGCTGGGACAAAGACTGGAGCACACTCCATATTTGGGTATCAAACTGCTGACGATTCAGTGTCTTATCCACTTGAGCCACTGCAGGCCCTTGTTGTAGCAGTTATTATAGCACAAATCTTAAAAACAGATTTTATTCAATTTTTAAATTTTTAATGGACTGCAG
This sequence comes from Bradypodion pumilum, assembly GCA_035047305.1. NCBI lineage: Eukaryota > Metazoa > Chordata > Lepidosauria > Squamata > Chamaeleonidae > Bradypodion > Bradypodion pumilum. The sequence goes on along the minus strand of JAWDJD010000017.1, from coordinate 6,339,428 downwards.
TGGCTCAAGTGGCTAAGACGCTGACTGGGAGGCGGAAGGTCAGCAGTTCGATTCCCGAGTACTGCAGGACGGAATGAGCTTCCGTCTTCTGTCCCAGCTCGTGCCAAACTAGCAGTTTGAAAGCAAGAAATTGCAAGTAGATAAATAGGGACTACTTAGGTGGGAAGGTAAACAGCATTCCGTGCACTCAGGTGTCTAGTCATGCCTGCCACATGACCACAGAAACGTCTGCAGAAGCAGACAGCGCTGGCTCTTCAGCTATGAAACAGAGATGAGCACTGAACCCTAGAGTCAGATATGACTGACCTTGGAGCAAGGGAAACCTTTCCCTTTCCCTTAAACACAAAAGTGTTCAGCATTTTCTGGAAGGCCACAAGAGTTGGGGCTTTTCTAATTTCAGTTCTACCTCTCGTGGTAGTTTTTTTACTTGATTAGGCATAGACACCCACAGCTTCATCGACTGCATGCTCCAGACCAAACTTCCCAGAAAGAAGTGCTCCTGCAGATAACATCCAAAACCATAAAGGACTTTATAGGTCATTAACAAAACCTTGAACCTGGCATGGAACTCCGCAGGTAGTCAATGCAGGCTAGCCAAAACTAGGGTAATGCGATAAAACTAGCCAATACCCAAAATCAGTCTGCCTGGCACGTTTTGCACTTAATACCAACTTCAAGGACAGCCCCACCTAGGTAAAGGGTTCCCTTGCTCGCAAGCCAGTCGTATCCGACTCTAGGGTTCAGTGCTCATCTCTGTTTCAAAGCCAAAGAGCTTCCATGGTCATGTGGCAGGCGTGACTAGACCCCAGAGAGCATGGAACACTGTTACCTTCCCACTGAAGTGGTCCCTATTTATCTACTTGCAATTTCTTGCTTTCGAACGGCTAGGTTGGCAGGAGCTAGGACAAAGACGGGCGCTCATTCCGTCCTGCAGTCCTTGGGAATCGAACTGCTGACCCTCCTGCCTTCCAGTCTGCGTCTTAGCCACTTGAGCCACTGCAGTTGAGAGCATTGGAATAGTCGATCTTGGAGATCACCAGCCCATGGGATAACAGAGAACTTACTTTCTATGGTTGCACAAACTAAGTTTTTGCTTAATTTTGCTTCTTGCACTATCTCTTACAGGTGTAAAGAGATGAAATACACAAAGGATCTCCCACAGATTTCTATCATATTTATCTTTGTGAATGAGGCATTGTCAGTTATCCTGCGTTCAGTTCACAGCGCAGTGAATCACACACCTGCTCACCTATTGAAGGAGATCATTCTTGTAGATGACAATAGTGATGAAGGTGAGAAAACTCTTCTTGTTTGGCAAATAAGGTTGATCCTGGGACCTGCCAACTCTTCCAGTTATGAATAACTGAAGACTACATAGGGACTTAATTAGTGAGATGTTCTATTGTAAACTTTCCTCACTTTTTTCTATACAGTATAGTTATATACAGTATATATTTTTACTGCAACCCCAGTGAAGGAACCAATAGCGTATGTTAAGAAATGGCTGGAGTGGCTGGGGATGTGCTTTGGGGTGAAACAGAGCCCAGGAAAAGCCTTTGATGAAGGGGGAAATGGAGTCATTCCCCTCCAAAGCCTCTTCTAGGAGGAGGAGGAGGAGGTTGGCGGGGCCAGCCATTTTTACTACCGATACACACGTACTGGTGCAAACCTGCTGATGCCCACTACTGATTCTTCCCATTTTTCTTCTTCTAGAGGAACTAAAGGCACCACTAGAAGAGTATGTCAACAAGCGATACCCTGGCCTTGTGAAAGTCGTGCGCAACCAAAAACGGGAAGGCCTGATTAGAGCTCGCATTGAAGGTTGGAAATTTGCATCAAGTCAGATTACTGGCTTCTTTGATGCACATGTGGAGTTTACAGCAGGCTGGTAAGTAAATGATTTGAGTCATAAGCATGGTTCATAATCCGTATTTCCCATGTCTCATAGCTGAAATGCATGTGGGTGTAGACATTGACATTGTATTGTAGACTGCAACTCGTATACGAGAATGCATTTTTTCCCTGAAGGAGGAAAAATGTCATTGGTGTGAATTTGTTTAAGGCAGATCCCAGCTTGCCATGAAGTGACCCACACACTATGATCATGGCGCCATCTCCTGCGGCACACATGAAATGATACATGCGGGATTTAACATCATGACTGCAATGGGCTGTCGCAGCCTTGAGAATATAGACAAAGTGTACCTTCACAGCCAGTCCATCTGGCATGGCCTGTTCCACCTCCGTGACCATTGGAAATCAGAGTTCCTCCTCCACTCATTTTGCTGTTGGGCCCAATGTGATGGTTTCCAGTGGCATTTCCTCCACTGAGGAGACCATCACCCCATCTAAAGGGCCTCATCTGCCCATAGCCGTTGGCCCCTTTAAGGAGTCAGGTTATTTACTACTGCCCAACACTTGGCATTGAGTCACTGGCTGTGTGGTCTACTCCATTACCATAGTGGGATGTCCGGCCAGACGTTGACATACTCACTAGAAAAGAGAAATAGAAAAATTTCAGCTGCCTAGTTTTTATAACTAGATGTTGGCTAACTTAAAGTTTTCCTTTTTTTAATGGAAAGAAAACACAACTGGAAGGTCTATACCAGGAGTTCTTAACCTTTTAAAGCCAGGGGCCAGGTCATGCTCCCTCAGACAGCTATGGGGACGGGTGGCTATTTTGCCCTTCCTCCACCACATGGCACTTTCTGGTGTGGTGGATGCAGTGAGGGCGCGCGCGCATGAAATGGTGTCATGGGCCACAGGTTGAGAATCCCTGGTCTATACTCTAGCCATATAGCACATATGTCACTGACAGCCCAGCCAGTGGGTAACTAAAATTAATGGCTAAAGCAAATCACACCAAAGGGCCTCAGTATCCTGCAGGTCCCTTGAACCTCACTACAGTGGCGGTACAGAAATCGATCACCCAGAGGCTGCTAAGAATCTCGGGAGATGCCAGGCCACCTTTACGTCACATGACCATGACCATGTCACTGTTCACCTATAACTGTCAAACACTAGTGAGAGATGATCAATTGAACCATCTTTTTAAAAGACAAGCCCCTTACTTTCAATAATTATATCACTACAGTATAATGGAGGAAATCCAGTGTAACTGGGAACAATAAATAAAATGGCTCAAAATTCAGTGACAAGAAAAACAAAATTGTTGATCTATAATAGTTGGTGAGATCTGAAGCACATATAACAACGTTTGATGTTCAGGATACAGTCAAAGTCAAGCACTACAAAGAGTGAGGGCTGCATTGCCTTAGTGCAGTGATCACAAACCTTTTAGGGACTGAGTGGCTAAACTCAACAGGCTGCCATCCACACCGCAGAGGGGCGGGTGAACTCTGTGCTGGGGGGAGGTAGGAAGTCCTCCCATTGGGCTGCTGGGCTGAGGGGCAGAGTGAACTCTGTGCTGGGCCGATGGCATGTGTGCCCACAGAGAGGGCTCTGAGTGACCCATCTGGCATGCGTATCATAGGTTTGCCACTACTGCCCTAGAGCAAGAGTTCCCAACCTACAGCCTACACCATTCTATCTGGCCTATCACTACCTCCCTTGCACCCAGAAGTGGAAGCGGGTGCATTGATGTCATCCGTAAAATGGCCCATGCATGGGCAAACATGCCCATGGCTGTTGTAAATGCAGAGGTGGGTGCATCTATGACAGCTGTAAATGCTTCTGCTTCTGGGGGCATGGTCCAGGCCGCTCAGCTATCCAGGGGCATGGTCAGGCCCGTGGTCTAAAATGATTGGCCATCCCCACCCTAGAGTCAGATATGACTACCTTTTGAGTAAGGGAGACCTTTTCTTTACTAATTAAATTTTAAATGTCATAAACATAAATTTCCTAGCAGCAATATTAAACCAATATCTCTCCTAGATATTTTGGACACATGGTAAAAAAAATTACCAGGTTGGAATTCCTCCTGCCCCCTAAAATTCAGGAATCTATTCGAGATCAATCAAACAAACTTTATTGTAGTCGATGACCAGTGCAATAAAATGGGTTTAATTGCATGAAATCCCATCGAAATGCACCACACATTTGTTTGAATAAAAACAAATTAGAATTAAATCATTTTTAAAAAAATTATGCTACATTTGGGACAGGTATCTGGTTTAAAAAGAATACAATAGCACACGAAACAGTTTAAAAATTTAAAAGTTATAGTTACAGTTATAAAATAAGGATAAAAATGTCTATATAAAAATGCACATAGTGGATATAATTACTTCAGTAGGATATAAAACAGAATTACTAGTGCAAAATAAAAATCATTATAGTTCATTTTTAACCTGTCCCTGCTGTAGCTTGTTCTCTCTAATGCTTCGTACCCTGGTTGCCCTCCAGGCAAATCTGGCAACAGCGGCCGTCAGGTCAGTGGTTCTATCTGAGAGTATGGTTCCAAACATATAAGAACATAAGAACATAAGAACAGCCTTGCTGGAACAGGCCACAGCCCATCCAGTCCAGCATTCTGTCTCACACAGTGGCTCACCATTTCCTTCAGGGTATTCCCAAGGAGATGCCTTCACCTGCTTAGGATTCCCTGGAAATGGCATTGAGAGATATCCTGCCTATCTCTCCAACCCGGAGGTTTTCCTTAGGTAGCCATAATTATAGCCATTGATACTCTTGTCCTCCATGAACTTGTCTAATCCTTTCTTAAAGCTGTGAAGACTGACAGCTGTCACCACTTCTTCTGGCAGGGAGTTCCATAGACCAGTAATCCTCTGGGTGAAAAAGTACTTTCTCTTATTTGTTTGAGAACTAGTACCCAAAAGTTTCATGGAGTGTCCCCTAGTTCTAGTGTTGTGCGATAGGGAAAACATTCATTCATTCATTCATTTATTCGATTTATACCCCGCCCTACTCGACCAGGGCCGACTCTGGGCGGCTTTTCCTTATCTACCTTGTCCACACCGTGGACAAGTTTTTCCTTATCTACCTTGTCCACACCGTGCATGATTTTATAAACTTCAATCAGGTCACCTCTTAGACGCCGTCGTTCAAGAGTGAAAAGGCCCAACCGTTGCAGCCTCAGATGGTAAGGAAGGTGTTCCAGTCCCCTAATCATTCTGGTTGCCCTCCTCTGTACTTTCTCCAACTCCATAATATTCTTCTGGAGGTATGGCGACCAGAACTGTACACAGTATTCCAGATGGGGCCTCACCATAGATTTATAAAGAGGCAAAATGACACTTGCTGACTTATTTTCTATACCCTTCCTAATGATCCCTAACATTGAGTTTGCTTTTTTCACTGCTGAGGCACACTGGGTTGACACCTTCATTGAGCTGTCCACCAGGACACCAAGGTCCCTTTCCTGGTTTGTCGCAGAGAGTTCAGACCCCATCAGTTTATAAATGTAATTGGGGTTTTTTGCCCCAACATGCATCACTCTGCACTTACTGATGTTGAAGCTCATTTGCCACTGTTTTGCCCACTCCCCCAGTGTCGAGAGATCCCTCTGGAGCTCTTCACAATCTCTCACAGTTTTCACTACCCTGTATAATTTAGTGTCGTCAGCAAATTTGGCTACCTTGCTTTTTACTCCTACCTCTAGATCATTTATGAAGAGGTTGAAAAGCAGGGGTCCCAGTACTGAACCTTGGGGGACCCCACTCTTTACTTCCCTCCACTTGGAGAAGTGTCCATTTTGTGCTACCCTCTGTTTCCTGTCCCTTAGCCAGTTGCTGATCCAGGACAAGACCTGTCCCTTTATTCCATGACTGGTAAGTTTATTCAAGAGCCTTTGGTGTGGGACCTTGTCAAAAGCCTTCTGAAAGTCCAGATAAACAATGTCAACTGGATCCCCCTTATCCACATGCTTGTTGACACTCTCAAAAAATTCCAACAGATTAGTGAGGCATGATTTGCCCTTGCAAAAGCCATGTTGGCTCTCCTTTAGCAGCGCCTTCTCTTCTATGTAACTATTAATTCTATCTTATTATTGATTATTCAACTCAATCTGAGGGAAGGCAGCAATGACGTCACACCTAAGGTTATCATAAAACTGGCATTCTAGGAGTACGTGTTCAGATGTACAGCCTGACAGATACATAAGCGCTCCTGAACAGGAACTATAGATCAAGGTATGGGGATGATGTTTGGGACATTTTTAAGTTTAACCTACTTTTCCTTCTTATTTTAGGGCTGAGCCTATTCTCTCGCGAATCCAAGAAAATCGAAAAAGGGTAATCCTTCCTTCTATTGACAATATCAAACAGGATACATTTGAAGTTCAACGCTATGAAAATTCAGCCCATGGATACAGCTGGGAGCTATGGTGCATGTATATTAGCCCTCCAAAGGATTGGTGGGATGCTGGAGACCCATCTTTACCAATCAGGTAAGTCGCAGAACTTAAACATTCAAGAGTTCTTTAAAACATGAGGGAAATTTTTAATTGTGTCAAAAGCACACAAAGGTACTTTCTGGGTTGAAAGGATTTTTGCTGGAGAAACTCCGCTCAGGGGAGGCCTGACTGAAGCTCCTTTCATGTCCCCAAGATCTTTTCCCACCAAAGTGGTCCCTATTTGTCTACTTGCAATTTCTTGCTTTCGAACTGCTAGGTTGGCAGGAGATGGGACAAAGACGGGAGCTCATTCTGTCCAGCAATACTTGGGAATCGAACTGCTGACCTCCCGCCTTCCATTCAGCGTGTTAGCCACTTGAGCCACTCCTAACTTGCTTGAATTAGCATGCAAAAGTATAAAACTGCATTTTCCTCTCTTCCTCCAGCTTCCTTTTGGAATATCTTGTCTGATCAGTGATCTCTAAAGCTTGCATGTGTTTGTTTTTCGTCTCTTGGGTTGGCCTGATAGAAAAAGTTCTTCCCAACATGGACTTTTGCATATGTTTGTGTGTCAACATGGTTGTGCTTGCTTTGGTCTGTAAATCATAGTCGCTTGTAACAAGTTTTTTTTTAATTTATTAATTTTTTTATTCAAATTAAAATTCAACAAAAAACACCAAAAACAAAACAAAACAAGACATATAGGAAAAAATATACATAACAACAAACACATCAACAATGAAGGAAAATACAAAAACATTAGTAGAGATACATCTGTATCTTTAAAGTTAGCAGTGCTTGTAACAAGTTAACACTCCATTGTAAAATGAAGGTGCAAGAAAGTGACTTCTCAAGTCACACAGAATGGGGAAATGAAGTTACATTATTATCAGTACAATAAACAACATTTCCCAGTTACTTTTGAACATTACTCATTAAGACATTTTGACAGGATTTCCCATATTGTCTGCCCTTTGGTCAAGTTTCCGGGCAGGAGTTCTCAAACTTTTTAATTTAGGGGCCGGGTCACATTCCTTTGGGGGGTCAGATGGTCATTTTACCCTCCCTTCACCATATGGCACTTCCTAGTGTGGTGGAGGCGGTGTGGGGACACATGAAATGGTGCTGTGGGCCACAGGTTGAGGATCCCTGCTTTAGGGTTTCTACTCTCCCAAAGCTGACAAAAATAATGTTTATTTGCGCGAGCAAAACAGAAAGATATTTTTAACATCGTCCTTCTTATTCTACAAACACTGCCGACGAATACCATTTCTTTTAGAGATTTCATTTCGTACGTTGTGTTTCCAGCTCTGCCTTCCCATGAGGTTCTTGGTTGAGCTCAAAACGAGAGTTTTTGCACATTGTAAATAACTGTCTGTCCAGGTTATCCTGCTATGGTATTAGAGTAGACCATACTGCCAAGTGTCAGGCGGAGGTTGATGTAAGCAAAGAGCTAGTTAAGCCCTTATCTTTAGATAAGGTCAGGTATGTTCATCATTGGATGGCAGTATGATGGGTTAAGAGAAGCAAACTTGCTGTTAAGATGTTTGTTAGGCAAGAAACAACGAATTTAAGACTAAGTACCCACTTTTTTAGATACTTGATGACAATGAAACCTGAGAAAACTGGTTTTATTCAATCTTGTAATAAAATGTGGGTTTGTTACTTTACTATAGAGGCCTAAATAGGGCATAAAAATATTCCTGATTTACAGGAAATAGAAAAATGATCCCTCTCTTTTCCTCTTCTATAGGACAGGGATATATAAAAGTAAAAGGTAAAGGTCACCCCTTGAAAGCCAGTCGTTAAACTGCTGAGAGCCACCTCTGTTCAAACAGAGGAAGCAGTTTGAAGCTTCCAGAAGCAGGGGGGCAGGGCCACACCAGGCCCTTCCCTGAACTGTGACTCATAGGGGCGGAGCCACACTAGCCTTTAAAAGCTCTGAGCTCTTTCAGGGTCAGCCATTTTGACTCTGCATGTGCTCTTAAGCAGAGCTGCTGCTGAGGAGAGCCAAACAAAGGAAGTGAGCACTGGTAAGTTTTGCAGTTGGAGTAGAGCTGCTTTAGAGGCCTCTACTAATTTAAATTGATAATTGAAACTGCTGAGAGCCACCTCTGTTCAAACAGAGGAAGCAGTTTGAAGCTTCCAGAAGCAGGGGGGCAGGGCCACACCAGGCCCTTCCCTGAACTGTGACTCATAGGGGCGGAGCCACACTAGCCTTTAAAAGCTCTGAGCTCTTTCAGGGTCAGCCATTTTGACTCTGCATGTGCTCTTAAGCAGAGCTGCTGCTGAGGAGAGCCAAACAAAGGAAGTGAGCACTGGTAAGTTTTGCAGTTGGAGTAGAGCTGCTTTACAAACTAGGAACATAAGAAGAATATAGTCTTACTAGTTAGAAAGGTAGTAAACGTGTACATTTTTGAGGCCCAGAATACTGCACTTGTTAAAATGGATTCTGAGGGAACAGCTGTAGTTACCTGCAATTCTTGTGCCATGTTTGTGTTCTTGCCAAAGCACATGGAGAACTACACTTGCAGCAAGTGCAAGCTGGTTGCACTACTAGAAGAGAAGGTCCAGCAGCTAGAGGCCCGCATATCTAACCACCAACAAATTAAGGAGCTTGAGCTGTTCTTGGACAGAGCGGAGCAGACGATGCTGGACAAAGAAGAGACAGGGCACAGTTCTGAGGGAGAAGGCCCTTCACTAACTCAGGAGGGAGATGGTTGGAGGAATGTGACTCAAAGGAGGAGAAGAGTAGGGGATCACTCTGAGAGTCTGAAATTACAGAATAAATTTGAGGCTCTTTCCCTTATCACACCTGACGAGGAACACACAGAGGAACAACTGGTTCCACCTGATGATCTCTCCTTCATCACACTTGATGAGATACAGGAAGATAAACAACAGGAACAAACTGAGTTTCTCTCCCTTAATATGGTTGATGAGGTGCATGTAGATGAACAGATTGCAGGAGAGAGGCTCCTTGTACTAGGCGATTCAATAATTAGAAATACAGAGAAATGGATTTGTGATGCACATGATAACCGTATGGTGACTTGCCTGCCAGGTGCAAAAGTTGCAGACATCACAAGAAATCTAGATAGATTGTTAGAGAGAACTGGGAACGAGCCAGTTGTCATGGTACACGTTGGTACTAATGATGTTGGGAAGGCCAAGCGGTCTGTCCTGGAAGCCAAATTTAGGTTGTTAGGAAGAAGATTGAAGTCCCGGACTTCCAAGGTAGCATTTTCAGAAGTGCTGCCTGTCCCTCGCGCAGGACCTACCAGGCAGGCAGAGCTCAGAAGCCTCAATGCGTGGATGAGGTGGTGGTGTCGAGAGGAGGGCTTCAGATTTGTCAGGAACTGGAGAACATTTTGGGACAAGCCAAATCTGTTCAGGAGGGATGGGTTGCATTTAAACCATGATGGGACCAGATTGCTGGCACTCAACATCAAAAAGGCTGCAGAGCAGCTTTTAAACTGATAACTGGGGGAAAGCCGACAGGAGCTGGGCAGCATCCGGTTCGGGAAAGTGTGTACTTGGGTAGTGAGGAGGATGCAAAAATTACTGAGCAGAGCGAGGAGCTAGTCACTAGCATTCTAGCAGAAGGATGCAAGAAGCAGTCTAACAATGCAACTGGACACAAAAGACTGTGTCAGAAAAGCATATATAAATGCTTGTATACAAATGCCAGAAGCCTCCGGAACAAAATAGGGGAGCTGGAATACTTAGCAATAGATAAGAATATTGATATTATTGGTATCACTGAAACCTGGTGGACGGATGATAACCAATGGGATACAGTTATCCCAGGCTACAAACTGTACAGGAAGGATAGGAAGGGGCAAATGGGAGGTGGTGTGGCCTTGTATGTCAAAGAAGTGATAAAATCGTATGAATTGGAATATCTAGGTGATTCGGAGTCACCATTAGAAGCTCTGTGGGTAAGAGTACCAGGCCACAAGGATGGTCTAACAGTAGGCATATACTATCGGCCTCCGACCCAAACTCTTGAGGGAGACTGGCAGTTGGAGAATGTTGTAAAGGAGGCATCCAAGAAGGGAAGCCTGGTTATAATGGGGGACTTCAATTACCCTCACATAGACTGGGTGAACTGTTGTTCAGCACATGATAAAGAGATAAAGTTCCTAGATATGCTAAATGATTGTTCCCTGGGACAGATGGTTGAAGACCCAACTAGAGGTACAAGAATCCTTGACTTGATCCTGAGTAATACTCAGGATCTGGTGCAAGATGTTAATGTGACTGAACCAATAGGGAACAGTGACCACAACTCAATTATGTTTAACTTGATCATAGACCGCAAGTCACTGATAAAATCTAACACAGAGACCTTAAATTTTCAAAAAGGAAATTTCCCAAAGATGAGGAAACTAGTAAAAAAGAAACTGAAAGGGAAAATTGAGAGAGTCCAAACACTCCAAGAGGCATGGAGGTTGTTTATAAAAACAATAACAGAGGCCCAATTGGAATGCATACCCAAAAGGAAAAAGGGCACTGCCAGGTCCAAGAGGACTCCAATGTGGCTTACAGGAGCTGTTCGGGAAGTGATCAAGAGCAAGAAAAGCTCATTTAGAAGATGGAAGGCTTGTCCAAATGAGGACAGCAGGCAGAAACATAAATTCTGGCAGAACAAATGCAAGGCAACAATCAGGAAAGCAAAGCAAGACTTTGAGGAGCGTATAGCTAAAAATACTCAGAGGAATAACAAAGACTTCTTTAAGTACATTAGAAGTAAGAACCCAACTAGGAAGGCCATTGGACCATTAGATGACAATGGAAGGCAAGGGGTTATTAAAGAGGAAACAGAGATTGCAGAGAGACTCAATGAATTCTTTGCTTCAGTATTCACTGAAGAAGATAGAGACCACATGCCCAAAACAGAACCTATCTTCGTAGGGAGGGAAACCGAAGAATTAAGCAAGATAGAAATAACCAGGGAGGAGGTCCTTGCATGTCTTGTTAAGCTAAACACTAACAAATCCCCAGGACCAGATGGCATCCATCCACGAGTTCTCAGGGAACTTAAAGATGAAATTGCTGATATCCTAGCCAAAATATATAATCTTTCCCTCAAATCAGTCTTTGTGCCTGATGACTGGAAGGTAGCGAATGTAACACCAATTTTCAAAAAAGGATCCAGGGGTGATCCAGGAAATTACCGACCTGTCAGTTTGACATGTGTCCCAGGTAAAGTGATGGAAACCATCCTAAAAGATAGAATTAATAGGCACATAGAAGAGAAGGCGCTGCTAAAGGAGAGCCAACATGGCTTTTGCAAGGGCAAATCATGCCTCACTAATCTGTTGGAATTTTTTGAGAGTGTCAACAAGCATGTGGATAAGGGGGATCCAGTTGACATTGTTTATCTGGACTTTCAGAAGGCTTTTGACAAGGTCCCACACCAAAGGCTCTTGAATAAACTTACCAGTCATGGAATAAAGGGACAGGTCTTGTCCTGGATCAGCAACTGGCTAAGGGACAGGAAACAGAGGGTAGCACTAAATGGACACTTCTCCAAGTGGAGGGAAGTAAAGAGTGGGGTCCCCCAAGGTTCAGTACTGGGACCCCTGCTTTTCAACCTCTTCATAAATGATCTAGAGGTAGGAGTAAAAAGCAAGGTAGCCAAATTTGCTGACGACACTAAATTATACAGGGTAGTGAAAACTGTGAGAGATTGTGAGGAGCTCCAGAGGGATCTCTTGACACTGGGGGAGTGGGCAAAACAGTGGCAAATGAGCTTCAACATTAGTAAGTGCAGAGTGATGCATGTTGGGGCAAAGAACCCCAATTACATTTATAAACTGATGGGGTCTGAACTCTCTGCGACAAACCAGGAAAGGGACCTTGGTGTCCTGGTGGACAGCTCAATGAAGGTGTCAACCCAGTGTGCCTCAGCAGTGAAAAAAGCAAACTCAATGTTAGGGATCATTAGGAAGGGTATAGAAAATAAGTCAGCAAGTGTTATTTTGCCTCTTTATAAATCTATGGTGAGGCCCCATCTGGAATACTGTGTACAGTTCTGGTCGCCATACCTCCAGAAGGATATTATGGAGTTGGAGAAAGTACAGAGGAGGGCAACCAGAATGATTAGGGGACTGGAACACCTTCCTTACCATCTGAGGCTGCAACGGTTGGGCCTTTTCACTCTTGAACGACGGCGTCTAAGAGGTGACCTGATTGAAGTTTATAAAATCATGCACGGTGTGGACAAAGTGGATAAGGAAAAACTGTTTTCCCTATCGCACAACACTAGAACTAGGGGACACTCCATGAAACTTTTGGGTACTAGTTCTCAAACAAATAAGAGAAAGTACTTTTTCACCCAGAGGATTACTGGTCTATGGAACTCCCTGCCAGAAGAAGTGGTGACAGCTGTCAGTCTTGACAGCTTTAAGAAAGGATTAGACAAGTTCATGGAGGACAAGGCTATCAATGGCTATAATTATGGCTACCTAAGGACAACCTCCGGGTTGGAGAGATAGGCAGGATCTCTCTCAATGCCATTTCCAGGGAATCCTAAGCAGGTGAAGGCATCTCCTTGGGAATACCCTGAAGGAAATGGTGAGCCACTGTGTGAGACAGAATGCTGGACTGGATGGGCTGTGGCCTGTTCCAGCAAGGCTGTTCTTATGTTCTTATGTTCTTATGTTCTTATGTATCCAACTCTAGGGTTCAGTGCTCAGGTCTGTTTATAGCCGAAGAGCCAGCCTGTCTGCTTCTGCAGATGTTTCCATGGACATGTAGCAGGCATAACTAGACACCGAAGTGCATGGAATGGAACATTGTTTACCTTGCCACCAAAGTGGTGTCTATTTATCTACTTGCAATTTCTTGCTTTCGAACTGCTAGGTTGGCAGGAGCTGGGGCACAGATGGGCGCTCATTCCGTCATGCAGTATTTGGGTTTTGAACTGCTGACCTTCTGCCTCCCAGTCAGTGTCTTAGCCACTTGAGCCACTGCAGCCCCTTCAGTGACTATGTAGGTCCTATTAAATTGAATGATGGAAGTTGCAGAAAAGAAAAGGTTCATACAGTCAGTCTGTTACCATCTCTGATGGCTTCAGAGGACATTAAGACAAATTCAGAGAGGCTAACATGACCCATGGTTAGTCATGATGATGGCTACGAAAGCATCAGAGCCAAAGTTGTGGAATACTGTTGCACTCCTGTCTTGTTTATAGTATGTGTCATCTTACCCTCCAAGATTGCCTTACTATCTATTGGAGTGTATCCTGCACTGAATGGCGGGATTGCTGGATGAGGCTGATACCAAAATTATACAGTTTGACTTTTGGAAGGTTTCAGAACATGATGTGACACAGGCGGTGGCATCAGGACCCCCCCCTTGAGCCACCCCGAGCCACAACCACCACCACTGGTGGCAGCAGCGGGACCACCCCCAAGTCACTCTCCACTCCCCCAACATGCCACTTCCTTGCTTCCCAGTCTGGAGGAGCTGCGTGGCACCAAATCATCTGGACTGCAACATCACTCTGGCTTCTGCTTCTACCACCACCTCAATCCTTGTCTCCTCCGCTTGGCTTGGTGTGTTCCTAATGTTGCTCCATAGCAGGACAGATGTTGCAAGACTTACAACAACCGCCCTGTATGATAACCCACCCAAGCACACAGCGGTGCTACACAGAAAGTCTGTTCGAGGAGAGTCCAGATATCAAAGTCCAAAAGGCAAACTGAGTTCTGTTTACCAGTAGTCAGAGCAAGCGTCTAATCCAAAGGGTGTCCAGGGGCATCGTCAGGGCTGGCAGAGAAGTCAGGGTCATGGCAGGCAGGTCAGGGTCTAGGCAGGCAGTCTGGAGTTGAGCAGGGTGTTTTTCTTCACACAAGGAAGGCCATTGGACCATTAGATGACAATGGAAGGCAAGGGGTTATTAAAGAGGAAACAGAGATTGCAGAGAGACTCAATGAATTCTTTGCTTCAGTATTCACTGAAGAAGACAGAGACCACATGCCCAAAACAGAGCCTATCTTCGTAGGGAGGGAAACCGAAGAATTAAGCAAGATAGAAATAACCAGGGAGGAGGTCCTTGCATGTCTTGTTAAGCTAAACACTAACAAATCCCCAGGACCAGATGGCATCCATCCACGAGTTCTCAGGGAACTTAAAGATGAAATTGCTGATCTCCTAGCCAAAATATATAATCTTTCCCTCAAATCAGGCTTTGTGCCTGATGACTGGAAGGTAGCGAATGTAACACCAATTTTCAAAAAAGGATCCAGGGGTGATCCAGGAAATTACCGGCCTGTCAGTTTGACATGTGTCCCAGGTAAAGTGATGGAAACCATCCTAAAAGATAGAATTAATAGGCACATAGAAGAGAAGGCGCTGCTAAAGGAGAGCCAACATGGCTTTTGCAAGGGCAAATCATGCCTCACTAATCTGTTGGAATTTTTTGAGAGTGTCAACAAGCATGTGGATAAGGGGGATCCAGTTGACATTGTTTATCTGGACTTTCAGAAGGCTTTTGACAAGGTCCCACACCAAAGGCTCTTGAATAAACTTACCAGTCATGGAATAAAGGGACAGGTCTTGTCCTGGATCAGCAACTGGCTAAGGGACAGGAAACAGAGGGTAGCACTAAATGGACACTTCTCCAAGTGGAGGGAAGTAAAGAGTGGGGTCCCCCAAGGTTCAGTACTGGGACCCCTGCTTTTCAACCTCTTCATAAATGATCTAGAGGTAGGAGTAAAAAGCAAGGTAGCCAAATTTGCTGACGACACTAAATTATACAGGGTAGTGAAAACTGTGAGAGATTGTGAAGAGCTCCAGAGGGATCTCTTGACACTGGGGGAGTGGGCAAAACAGTGGCAAATGAGCTTCAACATCAGTAAGTGCAGAGTGATGCATGTTGGGGCAAAAAACCCCAATTACATTTATAAACTGATGGGGTCTGAACTCTCTGCGACAAACCAGGAAAGGGACCTTGGTGTCCTGGTGGACAGCTCAATGAAAGTGTCAACCCAGTGTGCCTCAGCAGTGAAAAAAGCAAACTCAATGTTAGGGATCATTAGGAAGGGTATAGAAAATAAGTCAGCAAGTGTCATTTTGCCTCTTTATAAATCTATGGTGAGGCCCCATCTGGAATATTGTGTACAGTTCTGGTCGCCATACCTCCAGAAGGATATTATGGAGTTGGAGAAAGTACAGAGGAGGGCAACCAGAATGATTAGGGGACTGGAACACCTTCCTTACCATCTGAGGCTGCAACGGTTGGGCCTTTTCACTCTTGAACGACGGCGTCTAAGAGGTGACCTGATTGAAGTTTATAAAATCATGCACGGTGTGGACAAAGTAGATAAGGAAAAACTGTTTTCCCTATCGCACAACACTAGAACTAGGGGACACTCCATGAAACTTTTGGGTACTAGTTCTCAAACAAATAAGAGAAAGTACTTTTTCACCCAGAGGATTACTGGTCTATGGAACTCCCTGCCAGAAGAAGTGGTGACAGCTGTCAGTCTTGACAGCTTTAAGAAAGGATTAGACAAGTTCATGGAGGACAAGGCTATCAATGGCTATAATTATGGCTACCTAAGGACAACCTCCGGGTTGGAGAGATAGGCAGGATATCTCTCAATGCCATTTCCAGGGAATCCTAAGCAGGTGAGGGCATCTCCTTGGGAATACCCTGAAGGAAATGGTGAGCCACTGTGTGAGACAGAGTGCTGGACTGGATGGGCTGTGGCCTGTTCCAGCAAGGCTGTTCTTAAGAGTTGTACCGACGCTGGCAGGCTGCAACAAGCTTGCTTATAAGCCTCCCAGCTGAACGGTATGAGCTGGGAGCCTTCTTTGGTGCAGGATTTTGCAAGAATTTAAGAGAAGGTAGGAAAGACCTACTATCTGTAGATCAAAAAAGTTACACTACCCTTATTAGAAATGAAATTATTCCTTTCTTTAGAGCAACTGTGCACACTTTTAAAAATAATCCTTGCAATTGCATTCATTTTCTCCTGTATGGGTGTGTTTTACTTCCACTTCTGGGAGTGATGAGGGCAGCATGGGCCAGATAAATTGGCATTGGGGCAGGTTCTGGCCCCCGGGCTGTAGTTTGCACACCCCTGGTTTAAACAGAGAAAATGGCAGCTTAAAATCTATCTCATCTTGTTGCAAAACTGATTGCAAGGTGCATTTGTACTTCCACTTCTAGTGGGAGGAACCACATGAACGGCCTGCTGAATTACGTGACCGGCCTGCTGAACCACATTACTGGCCGACATCCCAAAAAGTTTGGGCAACTCTGGTTTTTATAGTCTTCTTCCCTCCTCAGTTCTATCCAACATTTATATAATTATTTTTTCAGTTTTACTGCTTATTGGACCTCTATATTTGGACCCATGACAACTTTTTCCAGTTTCCCTTTTCCCCACATAGTTCTTCTGTAGTACTAGCAGGGTAATAAATAAACACTTGTCAAACAAATGAGGTATTGCCTTATAGTTTTCTCTGTTTGCCTCAGATCTAAAGGGATTCGTTTTTCATTCACTCCTTTCCACTCTCATCTCTTCTTTCCTTTTTTATAATAACAGGCTGTAATTCTTAAATATTTTTTATATTTGGCATATTTTTTTCCCTGCAAAACACATTTTGGCACTTTAAAGATGGTGTTTTAATGTTAACTTTCATGGATCAAGTCCATTTCATCAGACATAGGAGTGAGACTACAAAGGCATTATATAAATAAAAAGCAAAAGAAAATTACCAACTTGTGAAAGGACCTATGATGGGAAGCTGATGATTATGTCTGCAATTTCAATATGTATCAATATTAAGTGTGTTCACATTGTATCCTATTTATTGTTTTTACTTCTTATAGTTTACTATGCAGTAAAACAGGCATACCCAAACTACAGCCCATGGGCCGTCCCTGGCCCCTGAAGCCATTTCATCCAGCCCCCGACACCCTTGCCAAGCCAGGAAATAAATACGAACACTTCTGCACATGTGCGAAAGCAGTCATTTTGTGTCCTGGTTTGACACAGGACACAAAATGGCCACTTCCATGCATGCACAGAAGCGTCTGCGCCAAACCAAGAAATAAAATGGCCACTTCTGCACATGTGCAAAAGTGACCATTTTGTGTCCTGGTTTGGCACAGGACACAAAATGGCCTCTTTCACACATGCGCAGAAGCGTCCATGCCAATCCAGGACACAAAATGGCCACTTCCATGCATGCACAGAAGCGGCCACTTTATTTCCTGGTTTGGCACAGATGCTTCTGCGCATGCATCACCTCTCCCGGCTCCACCATCAGCCAGGGAAGCGAGGCCAGCTATGGCCACTTTCCTCGACCCCCGCCTTGGCGGGGATAAAAAGGACGCTGCAGCCGGACACTGCGGGACCTTGCTGCCGCCTCTCCCGACCCCACCATCAGCCAGGGAGGCAAGCCAGCTGTGGCTGTTTTTCGTTGACCCCGCCTTGGCGGGGGACACTGTGGCCGGACGCTGCGGGGCCTCTTTGTTCAGCTCCTTCCCTGGCTAGCATGTGTCGCGGGGGAAGTTTAGCATTTTTCGGTTGTTATGTAGTACCTCTGATCTGTAATTTGTATTTTATATTCTTATTGTTTTGATTGTAATTTGTAACTTGTTCCTGTAATTCATTATTGTATTTCTTTTGAGTATTATGTACTTTTTGATGCTATAATTGATGTTTTATATATAATTTTATAATTTTGACCTTGTATATTGTTTGAATTTAGATTTTGTATGCTGCTTTTGTACTTGGATATTGTATTTATGTATTTGATTTACCTGTTGTAAGCCGCCCTCAGTCGGCCCTGGCCGAGTAGGGTGGGGTATAAATCGAATAAATGAAAAATGAAGTGAAATGAATGCGTGGAAGTGGCCATTTTGTGTCCTGCACCAAACCAGGACACAAAATGGCTGCTTTTGTACATGCGCAGAAGTGTCCATGCCATGCATTCACAAACACACCATGTTCCAGGGGTGTGGTCTGGCCCGCTCAGCTGTTCCGAAAAGTTTGGGCACCCCTGCAACAAACTATATTCTGATTCTGACACTATTTCTTTGCTTAAGTCAGTTCCAGTATTTTGTTCTATTATAATAATGTCTGTAGATGCTGACCTAAATTCTAATTACATCCCTAAAGTCTTATAATAGCTGGAAAATAACTTTTGCTATAGAAGAATATGGACAAAAAGAAGGAATTGTACTCCAAGTTTTTGTCACTATAGCAGAAAAAGCTTGGAAATATATATTCATGAATGTGGAAAAGATTATGCTAGCAGATGTTTGGCTTGACGGTACGAACTTTGAAACTGCTGTTCCAGATTTTATTAAGAAGAATTTGCTTCTTCCATGTGAAAAGCCAAAAGATGAGAAAATGAGGCAAAAGAATGTGAGACGGTTTCTAACAAGGGAGGGGGATATTCAACAATACAATCTTCCTCTTAGGTTTGGGAATTTCTCCTGAAAGATTTTACACAACAATGCAAGGGAATTCTGTTTTAGCAGAAAAATCTTCGATTGTGATCTCCTGCATACCTTCTGAGCTTCACAGTAGGATAATAGCTGACCCTTATTCTGTCTCACGGCTCAAGCCAGAAATTCATCCTTGACACATTTGACAAGTAAATTTTCAAAGGTATATGGTATTTCTTTTAAAACGAGCACATGCTCGTCAATTTAAAACCAAGGAAAATATTAGCTGTATGTTGTGTATTTAAGGAAATTTGTTTGCCATTTTGTCTTTGTTGTGAAAGAGTTTAATATGTATTTGCTTTATTATGGTCCGAAGTCTCGCAAGACTTTGGGAGGGTTCTGAACGAGAAGTGCACGAAACAGAGCTGTCAACAGTCCTAATAGTTTTTTTTCCAACTGTCAGTTCTGATCAGAGATATCTAAGGAATGTGAGGGTGTGTTGTTAACTCTGGTCACCTATTCTTATTCCATAAGAACATAAGAACAGCCTTGCTGGAACAGGCCACAGCCCATCCAGTCCAGCATTCTGTCTCACACAGTGGCTCACCATTTCCTTCAGGGTATTCCCAAGGAGATGCCTTCACCTGCTTAGGATTCCCTGGAAATGGCATTGAGAGATATCCTGCCTATCTCTCCAACCTGGAGGTTGTCCTTAAGTATCCATAATTATAGCCATTGATACCAAATAAAGCTGTGTGTTTGGCCCATATTGCCTAGAGAAGATTATCTACCACTATAACTTTTTAAAGCTATTAGCTGGGCTGTTTACCTATAGGCTATATCCCAGCTGGGTGGGAGACTGCCATTATTGTTCCTCTTTATAACAATCTTTTAAAACAATCTTTTAGTGGAGTAACAAGCAGGTTTTAGACCAAAGCATTCCACAATAGATAATTACTTTATACCATCTTCTAAAAACAACAACTAAGAAATCATAAGAAGTTGTTTGCTACATACCTGTCAACCACGGCTCTGGCCAATCCGGGACCTGCGCAAAACGGTTCTGTGCAGGTCGCCTTCTACGCATGCGTAGAAGGGTTTTACACTTGCGTATCCCCCTTGTATGCATGCGTAGCCGGGTTCTACGCAAGTGTAGAAGGGTTCTACGCAAGTGTAAAACCCTTCTACGCATGTGTGGAAGCCGACCTGCGCAGAAGGGCTGCACAGTACCTCCTTTCCCCCACTGCCAAAATCCGGGGTTTCGGCAGTGCGGGGCTGGAAATGGCACAAATCGACGCCGAAAATCGGGAAATCCCGGCCAATCCGGGAAGGTTGACAGGTATGGTTTGCTATAATTATAGATCTTAGCTTAGTGCAGCATTTGAGTTGATAAATAGAAATCATTGACATTTAGATTGGAAAAGCATTTGGGCTAGAATACAACCCTGCCTAACACCATTAAAAGTAGGTATACTCTTGGTTAAGAAACCACTTACACCTGTTCACAAATCTGTGTTTGAATAAAGAGCCTTAATGACAAGTAGAAGTCTGGGATCCATTTTTAGACTGGCCAGTTTCTTCTGTGGAATGACTGCAGTTTTGCACTGCAGGACGGAATGACTGCAGGACTTCAAAAATTAATCTCATTTTAGCATTTCTGAAAATATAGCATGTGTTGCTTTAACAAAGCAAATTTAAGGTTTTAGTACAGACCATTGAAAGTGCAGGTTTTGCCTGTTTATAGATACAGTGGAACCCCGACATACAAATGGTTCGACTTACAAAAAGTTCCACATAGAAATTCTGGCTGGGGAAAAAATCAACATACAAAATTTTAATAGGAAAAATTTGACATATAAAAAAATATATCTAGGTGCCTCTTCTGGTAATCCAATGTGTTTTCAACATACAATTTTTTCAACATACAGTAAAACCTCTATGAAAAAAAGTCCATTCCGTAGGCTTTTGCTTAAATTGAATTTTTTTGAAACTCGAAACAAACTCATATGAAATTTTTTTAATGTAACTTGAAGCAAACCCATAGGAAAAATAAATTTTTTATGTAAATCGAAGCAATCCATAGGGAAATGAATTTTTACATAACTTGAAGCAAACCCATAGGAAAAAGAATCTTTATGTAACTCAAAGCAAATACATAGGAAATCGTGTAAATCGGGACATGGTTTTAGCACAAAATCATTATGTAAGTCAAATTTTATGTAACAAGGTATTTGTAAGTCAGGGTTTTACTACACAAATAACCTTGTAGAATGGGGAAAAATCATATGTAGAGGTTTTACTGTAGTTGGTTTGTTATAGCTTTGTAACTTAAAATAACCATTTTACTATCTGTGTTGCCTGTCTTCTTTTGAAAACCATGGTTAAGTTAAATATTTCCTCTCTCATCACCACAATAAGGGGCTCACTGAGATGTACAGCTAACTATTCTATGGGCAAGGCATCCAAATGTC
Organism: Bradypodion pumilum; assembly: GCA_035047305.1. Lineage (NCBI taxonomy): Eukaryota > Metazoa > Chordata > Lepidosauria > Squamata > Chamaeleonidae > Bradypodion > Bradypodion pumilum. The sequence goes on along the minus strand of JAWDJD010000017.1, from coordinate 6,318,226 downwards.
ACAGATTTATCCACTCACCAATTTGTTTCTTCAATCAATTTATTTTGGTATTGATCAAATGTTAATTTTAATTTCATTTTCTTTTTTTATCTTTTCTGTCACTTTCTAGGACTCCAGCAATGATAGGTTGCTCTTTTGTGGTAAATAGGAAATTCTTTGGAGAAATTGGACTTCTTGATCCAGGAATGGATGTTTACGGTGGAGAAAATATAGAGCTCGGAATTAAGGTGAATATGACAGTTTTAATTAGATTGTTTTCAGTAAGAATTATAAGCACCATGATGTGAAGTTTGCAGATGCTCTTTGGAAACTTTATTTACTGTATTTTTCGGACCATAAGAGACACTTTCCCCAAAAAAAGTCGGGGGGGGGGGTGAATGCTGTTCAGCAAGGCCTGTGCGCATTCCCCCAAACCAAGCTGGGGATCAGATGTTGTGATCCCTGGCTTGGTTTGGGGAAAACTGCATGGACACGCACATTCCCCAAACCAAGCTGGGAATCAGGTGTGTCTTATGGTCTGAAAAATACGGTATGTCATATTAAATAATTCTTTTGTTAACAATCCACAGAGTACAGTTTTTCAAATATTCCATTACAAATGAGACTCTTAGTAAGAAAAGATTCACTAATACCACTTCCATCATTTGTTTGTCAGTCTTTGGTGTAAGGGACCAAAGACAATGAAACAGCCGAAGGGTTGGCTTAACACAGGTTTATTGCATGATGATCCGGAGGAACATGTGGTAATGGCGGATGAGTAGCTCAATATATACAGCTGGCTATACATTTGAATGTGGCTCGTCGACAGACTATTGGTTGCTGCCTGCGTGACGTCGTAGAAGGTCACGCCCTTCTTGACCAGGTGAAGAGGTCGCGGGGAATCTTCCCGCGCTGCTGAACCAGGTGAATCTGAGCCATGAGAGCTGGACGCTCGCTACTGCCCTCTGGTGGTCACTAGCTCGCGTCCCCTTATCAGGTTTACATTGATACAGCTGATGGTTATAATGTTGCACACAGAAAGGTTACATTGTTAACACATGGCAATGGTACATTGTTAAAGGCACAGCTTTACAGAACACAACATCCCTCCCCCCTAGGATGAGACGAAGTCTCTCAGCCAAGATGGCTTGTTGCATGTGCGTTTGGGCCGTGAAGAGGGCTGACCCCCCCCGGGGGCGCTACTGCTTCTTTGTTCCCTGGTCCCTTGTCCTGAAATGGGAGAGGGAGACTTGTTAGTGGCTTGCCGCTGTCTGGCGGCCTTAGGGGAAGGGAAAAACTCCATTGTGGGCAGACCGGGGGCCGTCGGGGCTAACGAAAAACCCCTCTTCTCGCTTGGACGGGTGCGGGACCACTCCGAAAAACCCCCCCGGTTCTGAAAATCAAAATCTAACTTAGTAGGGGCATCCGCATTTGTGGGAACATTCGGCGAGATATGTATGGGGTCGGGTTCCTCCCCCCCCTCAGAAAGATCCCCTAGGATATCTACGAGAACATCCTCCTCCCCCCTTGGTGGGGGCCCGCGGTCCCCTTTTCCTCCCCCTTGGGCTGAACGGGTGGGGGAGAACCCTAACTCTGACTTATTCCCTGCTTGATCCGTGCCCTGCTCATCGGAGACCCTGCGTCGGAGCTGGTCCGCGTGCCGCCTCCACAGGAGTCCTGTGCTGGTTTCCATGCGGTACGACACGGGGCCGGTTTGCTCCACAACTACGCCCGGTACCCAGGCTGGGCCCGTGCTGGCGTAATTCCTGCAATGCACGGGGGCGCCTACACTGAAACTCTTTGTAGCCTCTAGCCCGATGTTCCTTCCTTTGTCCTCTATCCTCGTGGGGTCCAGCCTAGTAAGGATGGTGGTCAGTTTCCTACGCATTAAGAGCTCCGCGGGGGAGTAACCTGATGCCAACGGGGTCACCCTGTACCCTAGCAGAAACTGACACACTTGTAGGTTCAGATCCCCGGGGCCCATGCGCCGCAACGCGTCCTTCGTGGTGCGGACGAGGCGCTCTACTTGGCCATTGGTGGCCGGGTGAAAGGGGGCAGAGGTGATGTGCCGAACGGCGTTGATCTCCATGAATGCCCTAAACTCGGAGGACGTGAAACAACTAGCGTTGTCGCTAATTAACGTGTCGGGTATGCCGAACGTGGAAAAGAGCCTCCGCAAATGCCTAATGGTCTGGGCCGAGGAGGTGCTCGTGACCGGGATAACCTCCAACCATTTGGAGAAGGCGTCCACTACAAGAAGGAACAGGGTGCCCCTGAACGGGCCCGCGAAATCAACGTGCACCCAGGACCACGGCCCCTAAGCCGCGTCCCATTCCCTGTGGGGAAGGCGGGCCTCCTCCGGTCTGGAGCATTGGCAACTTTCACAAGTGCCGACCATGTGCTCGATGTCGGCGTCCAGCTGGGGCCACCAGAAGTAACTCCGGGCCAGCGCCTTGGATCGCACGATGCCGGGGTGGCTGACGTGCAGCAGTTTGAGCACCCGCGGCCGAAGGGAAGTGGGAATCACCACCCGCTGCCCCCACAAGAGGCACCCCCTCTCTAGGGACAGTTCTAGCTTTTTTCTGAAAAATGGAACGAACTCCTCCGCTGGGGAGGACGCCGGCCACCCTTTCTGCACCCAGGAGCTAACTGCCGCTAACGTCTTGTCCTTCTCTGTTGCTTTGGCAATGTCGGCGGGCACTACGGGGGGCGAATCCAGCACCTCTATCATGAGAACCTGATGGTCCCGCTCTCCCTTGCTCACCTGGCTGGGCGTTAGGGGAAGGGGAGACCTAGATAGAGCGTCCGCATGGCTGATCTCTTTCCCGGGCCGGTAGACCAACGCGTGCTGATACGCGTTGAGAAAAATGGCCCACCTGAGCATCCTCGGGGACAGGATCTGTGGAGTGGGCTTATCTGCGGTAAAGATGCCTAGCAGGAGCTTGTGGTCCGTTACGATGGTGAAGGGGCGGCCGTACAGAAAATCGTGAAATTTTTTTTGTCCCCGCGACTATTGCTAGTGCCTCCCTGTCCGTCTGTGCGTAGTTTCTCTCTGCTTGGGACAGGGACCTGGAGTAAAATGCTATCGGGGCCTCCCTTCCGTTTTCCAACACGTGGCACAGCACCGCCCCCACCCCCACTGGAGATGCATCACAGGTCAGAACTACTGGGGTTGAAGTGGGTCAGTATGGCGTCGGACGCCAGGAGGCTTTTTAGCTCACTAAATGCCCTTTCTTGGTCATCGCCCCACTTCCATGCCTGCTCTTTCTTTAGCAGTTTGTGTAGCGGTTCAGCCACCGCTGCCTTCCGGGGGAGGAAGGAGTGGTAAAAATTGAGCAGCCCTAGGAACGACTGCAGCTCGGGCTTGGAGGTGGGGCGGGGGGCTTTCTTAATGGCTGCCACCTTGGACTTGGATGGTTTGATTCCCTCAGGAGTCACACAAAACCCTAGGAACTCAACCTCGGTTGCGAAGAAGACGCATTTGTCCTTTCGCAGTCTCAGCCCCGCCTTTTCGAATATTGTCAGGACCTTCCCCAACCTCTTGGCCAATTCAACCCGACTCCCCCCCATTATTAACACATCATCAAAATAAGGCAACACCCCCTCCAGTCCCTTCAGGAGGCGTTCCACGAGTGACTGGAAAATTCCAGGCGCCGAATTCACGCCGAACTGGAGGCGCGTCACCTGGAACGCCCCCTTATGGGTGATTATGGTCTGCGCAGCAGCTGCGGCAGGGGACAACGTAAGCTGCTGGTAGGTCTGTGCTAAGTCGAGCTTAGCGAAACACTTTCCCCCGTGTAACCTGGCCAGCAGATGGCTGACTACCGGCACCGGATATGCATTCGGACGGATCGCCTTGTTGATGGTGCACTTGTAGTCGGCGCATATGCGGACCTCCCCATTGGCCTTTAGAGCGGTTACAATTGGAGTTTCCCACTCCGCAGAATCTACAGGCACAAGGATCCCCTGGCCCACCAGCTTGTCCAGTTCCGCCTCTATCTTGTCCTTAAGTGCGAACGGCACCCTGCGTGGTTTAAGGCGAATTGGGCGGACCTCCGGGTCCAGGTCGAAAGTCATTGGGGGCCCCTTGAATTTCCCCAGTCCTTTTTTGAAGACTTCGGGGTGCGCCTCACACACCTCCTGAATTGGATCAGTCCCAACGGCGTGCATCCCAACGGCGTGCACCCCCCCAATGAACAACCCCAGGGGCTGGAACCATTGAGTCCCGAGGAGGCTGCAATCTCCTCCCTTGAGCACGACTAGGGGAAGGGACGCGGCGTGCTCCTTGAATTTGACCTGAAATTCTCCAACCCCCAACACTGGAATACTGTTCCCTTGCACGTCCCGTAGTGTGGACCTCAGTGCTTTGAGCTTGGGTCGCTTGTGGGGGGCAATTCCCAAAAACTCCCTCTGGGAAATGATTGAATATGAGGACCCCGAGTCAATTTCCATCCTAATGGGAACCCCTTGGACTAGTACCTCAACAAAGTAGCGGGGGTGTCCTGTAGACACGCTGAACACTGGGGCGTCGTCCTCGCTGCCGTTGGAGATGCGGCCCATGCCGTCCTGCTTCCGCGTGGCCTGGGCGCCATCCTTGGGTCTCGTTGGGCGGTCTTGTCCCGCGGAACGGTCTGCGGAGCTCCTCCGGGTTTTGCGCTTCTTCCTGCACACCTTGGCGATGTGCCCGCGGCGGCCGCAGTTGTGGCACTCGGCCTTCCGGAAGGGGCACTTTACGCGGTCGTGGGCCGCTCCACAGCCGTCGCATCGCCGGCTCTCCTTCCGGACCCTCCGGATGTCCTCGTCGTCGCTGCTCTCTGTGGACGACCTCGAAGTTCGCCGGGCCGCCTGTACCGGAGTCTCTGCCTTGCTCGACTTCGGCCGCCAGTCCTGAAGTTCTTGGACCCCGGCCTTCGTAGCTTCTGCGGCCTGGGCCGCTCTGACGACCTCCTGCAACGTGGGAGGCGGCTCTTGGTTCATTAATATGCGCTGGGTTTCGGCGTCGTTCAGGCCGCACAGCACACAGTCCCGGAGGGTGATTTCGGCATTCTCCCATTTGCACGGGCCGGCCGCCAGCCGCAGGGCCGCCACGAATGCGGCGACCGTCTCCCCGGGCGCTTGGACTCGCCTCCAAAACGCACTCCGAGCGGGAAACATCACCGTGGCGGGCCGGACGTGCTCACGCAGCATCTGCATGAGTTCCTTGGCCTTGAATTCGCTCACCCTCCTCGGTGCAATCAGGTCCACCAAGGTCCTTTTTGTTTCTTGTCCGAGCATCCTGGTGAAGATGGCCCTTTTCTTCGCCTCTTCCGTGACTTCGGACTCGATCAGTGCGGCCTGGAAGTCCATCTCGAAGATCTCCCAGTCGCCCGGTTTCCTGATTTCGAAACCGGCGCATGTCTTGGTCCCGTGGGCTGCCATATCCCACCTTCGTCGCCAATTTGGTGTAAGGGACCAAAGACAATGAAACAGCCGAAGGGTTGGCTTAACACAGGTTTATTGCATGATGATCCGGAGGAACATGTGGTAATGGCGGATGAGTAGCTCAATATATACAGCTGGCTATACATTTGAATGTGGCTCGTCGACAGACTATTGGTTGCTGCCTGCGTGACGTCGTAGAAGGTCACGCCCTTCTTGACCAGGTGAAGAGGTCGCGGGGAATCTTCCCGCGCTGCTGAACCAGGTGAATCTGAGCCATGAGAGCTGGACGCTCGCTACTGCCCTCTGGTGGTCACTAGCTCGCGTCCCCTTATCAGGTTTACATTGATACAGCTGATGGTTATAATGTTGCACACAGAAAGGTTACATTGTTAACACATGGCAATGGTACATTGTTAAAGGCACAGCTTTACAGAACACAACACAGTCATTTAGTATTTTTGGTTTCTCTTCATTCACATCATTGTTCCTGCTGTATTGCATAGGCTGAAATTGAACTCACTTGGACTGTCCTTCTTAAAGTGATTGTTAAAACAATAAGGTGCTTGATGTTTAAGAATTTTGAAGAAATAGCCTTGATGTTACACCAAGGAGGCTGATGAGGACTTAGTGTGCCAAAAGGGCTCAAGACCAAAAAGGGGTTGGTATTACTGCAATGTGGAAGGCAAATGGAAGATCACTGCATTACATTGCTCCCAGGACAATTTTCATGGCTGATTGCCTTGATGGTTGCCAATATTTGGAATTGAATATGACACTTGAATAATATTTTATACCTTTTGTTCTTTTAATTTGTTCTCATCCTGATTATGCCATATAAAGTTTTGCCTATGAGAAAAGTAGAATACTGGGATACTCTTAAATATTGTACAATAATCCTGCCCTGGGGATCCTAGATATACACGTATTTGTTCCTGAATAAACCACAGATACGGAAGAATTGTTTAAACCAGTGTTCAGAAAATAAAAATCAAGCCATAAGCATTAAGGCTATCAAGACTTGCAGTGTTTTCAGTTTTGTTTTGTCCTTTCTATTTATGTGATTAGATTGTTGGGATCCTGAAAACTGTTTTAGCATAACTACCACTATCGATAAATTTAGTAGATTAAAATTCTTCCAATCTCCAATCCGGGGTCAACCTTTTCTACTGCTAAAGTAGAACGCCATATAACGAATGACTCTTACAGCGATTAAATCATACAATGTCAAGGATTTGAAAAAAACATTGTGCTCTGTATAACAACTAAAATCATTATACAATGCAATGCATCTCTATGGGGAAAATCATACAACGGTTTTTTGTCATTGTATGATTTTTCCCATAGAGATAATCATTATACAATGCATCCAATAGGGATAGTAGCTATATGATGCATACATCATATAGCGATTAAACCGTACAACTACTAGCCCCGCGGAACGAATTGAAGTCATTATATGGGGTTTTACTGTATATCGAAACATCAACCTAGCACTTTTTAGTAGAAGATTCTGCAAAGTATTAGTTGTGCTAACCATGAACTTTTGGAACCATGGAACCATGAAAGCTCCTACAGAGAGTTCATGTTACATGTGGTGTTTAAAACAACAACAACAGTGAAACAACATAAAATTAAAATTTCATATTCCCCAGGTGTGGCTGTGTGGTGGTAGCATGGAGGTGCTTCCTTGTTCTCGAGTAGCCCATATAGAACGTAAAAAAAAGCCGTACAACAATAATATTGGCTACTATACAAAGAGAAACGCATTGCGGGTTGCAGAGGTATGGATGGACGATTACAAGTCTCATGTATACATCGCATGGAATTTGCCATTAGAGGTAAAGGTAGACAAATTTGTTTATTTTGTTATGGTCTGATTCAGAAGAAACAGTTTCAAATCCAAAAACAGTATATTTTCCCCTCCACTCTAAGCATGTTTAATCCAAATTAGATGTATTTCAACAGAACTGTATATGAAACCATTCTGCAACTCTAATGTTAATCCATAGAAAAGTTGACAAAGAAACAAATTATTCCAAAGAAAATAGAGTGGTACCTCGCTTTGCAGGCGCACCCACCCAAATAAAGACTCAGACACCGACCGGTATTGGATTAAAGGCATCGGGCCACTTTTATTGAATAATGCCCTAGTCCGAATTATCACTTTTAATTGGTGTATTATCCAATTGTAATTCTTTAAGGCAAGCAGGCCACAGTAGCACTGATAAGGTTCCACCCTAAATGCCAATGGAAATTGGCTACATGTATCAATTTGTATCAATTTGTTTGTTTACACAAACAAATTGTTGACCAGAGTCAATATACTATCTACTGACCCCACCCTATGACGTGTATCCGTTCAAATATCAAGGTGATGCAGGCTGTGAAGCTCCTGACATCACCCCTTTCATGGTTCGCCCTTGACCAGCCAATCCTGTCTCCCTTGTACCTATCTACGTGTTGGCCAGTCAATTGCGAACCTGCCGGATACCTATGGGTCATAAATCTTTACCTTACCCAGTGCTACCCGCCAAAAGTGACCAAAGTCAACTTACCCCGTATCTCAAACACTAGCGACAGTGTGGGATGGGCGAAAAAGCCAAGAACCCAAGGGCCAATGTAGGTTCAAGCAAAAATTCCCACCCAGCCCCGAAGCGCCCAGAAAATCACACTGTCCACTAGGGAGGGGGTGGAGGGGAAAAACTTCTCCGCTCCGTCGCTTCGCAAAATGGCAGCCAGGCTGCCTCGTGGCCACCCCTTTTATGGAGGGGTGGCCACGCCCCCTAACTAGCCTGGATGTCTGCGTCCGGGTGGGGCCCCCCGCAAAGAGCGCGGCGGCCATTTTGGTGCCACGCTTGCATTGCAGGCGCACCCACCCAAATAAAGACTCAGACACCGGCATTGGATTAAAGGCATCGGGCCACTTTTATTGAATAATGCCCTAGTCCGAATTATCACTTTCAATTGGTGTATCATCCAATTGTAATTCTTTAAGGCAAGCAGGCCGCAGTAGCACTGGTAAGGTTCCACCCTAAATGCCAATGGAAATTGGCTACATGTATCAATTTGTATCAATTTGTTTGTTTACACAAACAAATTGTTGACTGGAGTCAATATACTATCTACTGACCCCACCCTATGACGTGTATCCGTTCAAATATCAAGGTGATGCAGGCTGTGAAGCTCCTGACATCACCCCTTTCATGGTTCGCCCTTGACCGGCCAATCCTGTTTCCCCTGTACCTATCTACGTGTTGGCCAGTCAATTGCGAACCTGCCGGATACCTATGGGTCATAAATCTTTACCTTACCCAGTGCTACCCGCCACATGGGGAGGCGTCCATGATGACTCACGCCCCCCCCCAGACAGTCAGCTCGGTCCCCAGGCCTGCTTGCACATCCTCCAGAAAGAGGTTCATACCTCTGGCCGACAGGTGGACCCCATCTCCTGCATATAGGTCAAAATTTTGCAAGCCTATCCCCGGATGTCGAATGGCTGTCCCCAAGCCATTCTCAACAAGGAACCGGGCAACAGCCCTGTTCACTGACCACCGGGCACGGTCCAAACCACAGAGGTCCATACCTCCTCTATAACACTGTCTCGGCACGATGTCAGACCATAGCAACTGTGTGTACGGCCATAAATGATGTAAAAACGCCAGGTCGCTGCACACCAACATTTTTAAGGAAAGGCCAGTGATCTGTGCAAGCTCATTGCCACCGAGGTGCAGAATCAGGACATCAGGCGGTCCAGCATCCCTGATGGACATCAGGAATGGCAACAGTTCCCACCATCTCATGCCGCGCATACCATACCAACGCATACGTGCGGCTGCATGCAGCCCAAGATGGGGTCCCCACTCCGTCGCCGCAGCATATTCTGCCGCCCAGTGCACGTAACTGTGGCCCACCAGCCATACTGCCACCGGTGTGCGTAGACACACAGGGTCTGTAAAAGAAGAAAAAGGAAGTAAGGACATAAATGGTACTCATACAGTGAGGGGACGTACATATAAGGAAAAACGCGTGGACCCATCCGACATATATCAGGCTCAGAGTACCCAAATGCAGCCGCAGTTGAAGCGGCGCCTATCCTGAATGAATGGGTGCCGTAACTAGCCCCAGGGAGGCCGACACTGTGAAGAGCCATACCGGTCACCCTCCAAAACTGAAATTTGGTAAGGGGAGACCCATCCTGGTGACAGAAAAACGGGGCAGGGTGCGTGCCACGCACTGCCAAAAATGCATGTAGGGCACCAACCGGACAGATGTCAGCAAATGTGCATTGTAGCAGTCTAACACCACTGCCTACTCCGTGCTGATCGGCCTTTGGGGAGCGAATCCTCAACTGAGCCCACTCCTGGTTGATAAAGACATCATCGAGTTCCAGTGCCCTACGAGACACGTCCCCCTTTGACAATGGGACCAGCTCGCTGATTCGGAGAGCTCCAAAGAAAGCTGCGGTGTTAGCTGCATGAAAAAGAGCCTCCTCATACCTATCATAACACAGTCTATGCCAACCTCGGGCAAGGTGGGTAAGAACACCTGGGGAAACAGGGTGATGTGTGTCCGGGCAGCGGCCACGCTCACGTGTCCACCCTTCCAATATGCGGAAGTCATTCACACAGTCAGTGAAGCCTCGTGCCTTGGCCATGAATGCCAAGGTGGAAAGCCTGGAGGTGATGGTGCATGGGGCTAACCCCTGATCATGAAGGTGCACCATATACTGTAAAATCTGGTTGACCGGTATTGGCCACATTTCGGGCAATTGCCTTTGCACACAAAAAGTCCTAAATTGGAGGAGTGCATGCAGATATGCCTTATGCATGCGAGGTGCCAAAGACATGCCAATCGCCCGGTTCACCTCTCCTCGCCAAATGTCCAAATCTCGGCCGGGAGTGGAGAGGGAAGTTCCTCTGCGTCTGGAGCCAAGGCACGGAACCGGGAGATCTGCAGGCGGGATAAAGCGTCAGCAATATCATTATTAATGCCTGGCACATGTCTGGCCCTGAAGAGCACTTTAAGGCGTAAGGACCTCAAAACAAATTGGCGAACTAAGGCCATGACTCTGGGGGATTTAGATGTTTGGGCGTTGAAAATGTGCACCACTGCAGCATTGTCACACCAAAAGTGAACTACCGAATTAGCCCACCTATCCCCCCCAGAGCATTAGGGCCCCTAAAATGGGAAAGAACTCCAGAAACGTAAGATCGCGTAAGCGATCCGTGCCTTGCCATGTCTGAGACCATTGACCATAGGTCCACCGTCCCTCAAAGTAAATTCCATAACCCAGGGAGCCAGAGGCATCCGACTGTACTTGAAAATGAGGGCTGACCATAAGCTCAGATTTCCAAAAGGAGACGCCATTAAAGTCCTGCAGGAATGTGAGCCAAACCGCCAGGTCTGCTCATAAACCCTTGGTCAGCCGTACCCTATGGTGTCATTTTGAAAGGCCCACCATGGCATCACACAGACACCTGGCAAATGCTCTGCATGGCGTCACTACCCTACAGGCAAAGTTGAGGTGACCGTGAAGCACCTGTAACTCTCGGAGGGACACCTTACGCTTGGCAAGCATTGCCAAAATCACGGCAGAGATCTGAGTCACCTTTTCTATAGGCAACCTGGATGTCTGGGCAACGGTGTCGATTTCAATACCTAAAAAGGTAAGAGTGGTGGCTGGGCCCTCAGTCTTTTCAGGTGCTAGGGGGACACCCAGTTCACGCATAAGGACCTGAAATGTGGTGAGCAGACGGGCACACGTGCCCGTATCCACCCCTGAACAAAAAATCGTCGAGGTAGTGGGCTACCGATCTGGACCCTGACCTACAAACAAAAGCCCAGTGGAGGAAGGTGCTAAATCGTTCAAAGGCCGAACATGATATTGAACAGCCGAAAGGCATGGCCTTGTCCACATAAAACTTGCCCCGAAAACAAAAACCTAACAGCTCAAAGTCATCGGGGTGCACTGGCAATAATCGGAATGCCGATTTGATATCACACTTTGCCAATTGCGCCCCGGGACCACACGAGTGTACCATCTGTAAGGCCTGGTCAAAGGACGTATACCTGACAGAGCAAAGGTCGTCCGGTATAGCATCATTGACCGGGGAGCCCACAGGGTAAGAAAGGTGGTGAATTAGACGGAATTTACCAGGGGACTTCTTAGGGACTAAACCTAGAGGAGATACCTTCAAGTTAGGATATGGGGGGTCGTCAAACGGCCCCGTCACCCTCTGTGCCTTAATCTCCTTGGCTATCTGCTCCGCAGCAATGTCCTCATTACCCCTGAGAGACAGTAGGTTCGGGGCATCCTGAGGCCCACGAACCCCTTTAAAGGGTATGCGGAAGCCAAACTGAAAGCCCTCAAGTAGGTATCTCGCATCATCCTGTCTAGGATAAGCGCGCAGCCATCGTTCAAGCACCGGGACATTAATTGGGGAGGGGGCCTTTTGAATGGGTAGCAACGTCAGAGGGAACTCTGGCCGCCCCTTGTCCACCCCTTCCTCTGCCCCTTGACCCACCGGCCCGTTGGCACGCAGATGCGGCATGAGGGCCGGAACAAGAAGGGCACTCGTGCCTATATCGACACTGGCGCTTGTTGCACACTCCATTGGCGGAGAAACTCCAACACAGCAAGCGGGCTGGAACCCCCTACCCTGCCGGCTGGCAGGGAGTCTGTGTCGTAGCAGCCCGCTGTATGGCATGGCCACAGTGGTACCGGTCACCAGGCGCCGGTCGCGTGGGGTCATATACAGCAGCCACAACTGCTGGCAGGGCTCGTCCCACCTCATCTCAGGATGAAGGGCCACCCTCATCCTAAATTCTTCATCATAGACCAACCATGACGGTCCAGGGAAATCAACAACAGCCCGGTAAATATTGTCCAGGTCTGGACCATTGGAATGGCCAGATCAGGACGGGCCCTAAGGTATACTGCCATATCAGATAGGCCGGTAACCAATTAACCCAAGTGCGAGGTGGCTTACGACGATGGGCCAACTTCTTCTGGCCGTCAGCAGGGCCGCCGTCAGCACGGATTGAATTGTGGGCGCCTGCAGTGGGCCCTGTAGGACCCCCAGGAAAGTAGGCGTACCCGTAGGGGCAGTCACTCCTGCAATAACCGGGGGATAATTGGGCAACCAGGAATTAACCGGACAGTGCGGATTAAACTGTCCTCCCACAGTCACTTGTTGCGGCCATGGCCACTGTACCCCCCCAGCAGTATTGGCTAGTGTCACTGGTGTACTGACTTGACCAGGATACTCACTCGGCGCACCCTCCTGGGCCGCCCCCACTGGGGGTTCCGGCCCACGGTGGGCGTCGGAGCTCTTGAAAGGTATCGAGCTCTGCATCCCGATTCGCCCCTGCCAGGTAGGACCGGTAGCCGATGGAAAGCCTAGTTGTGCCGGCCCGATGGGGAGCTGCGAGGCGCCATCTTGGGCTGGTCTGATGGCCTCTAGCAGCTCAACCCTGTTGGCGGCCTGCTGCGCAGCCATGGCCGGCGTGTGGGCCAGGACCGGAGAGTTGGCAAGCCCACCATCCGAAGGTGGTGGAGCAATGCCCATTGAAGCCTCCAGCCGAAATGCAGGCAAGGAGAGCATCCACAGTCTCCGACCCACCAGGATAAGGTGGGTTGGATGGGCCAGACGGCACACAGGGCAATTGCTGAGGGATAAACCCCTGTGGTAATCCCTGGCCAGAATAGGGCCATGCCCAGTAATCCGGCCCATGAGGGGCCGGAAGGATGGTGGGGCGGAAACCCGCACTGTGCCCAAGTGGGCCGCTATGACCCGAGCCGGGCAAAGAAGCAGCGGGGGTAAGAACCCCAGGGGAGCAGGCCTGTGCCGCCCCCGTCCGAGTCCTCAGACTGGGCTAATTGGTGGCAGTGGGTACAAAAACCCCACCACCACCCTGCGGGGATGCCGTCCGAGCCCTCCAGCCCAGTGGCACCCCCAAAGAAGTGGAGGGAGTGGGCCAAGCCCCCCCTTTGATGCAACTGAGGGGCCGCCTGAGCCTTGCGCTCGGGCGCCATGGCCCAAGCAGGTGCTGTTCGGAGGAAGGGAAAACCTCCGATCTAAGATCAGGTAAGCAAAGCAAGCCTCTTAAAAAAGAGGTGAAGGCAAAGAGGGAAGCGTCGGAGCGAACTTCTCCGCTCCGTCGCTTCGCAAAATGGCAGCCAGGCTGCCTCGTGGCCACCCCTTTTATGGAGGGGTGGCCACGCCCCCTAACTAGTCCGGATGTCTGCATCCAGGTGGGGCCCCCCACAAAGAGTGCAGCGGCCATTTTGGCGCTGCACTTGCATAATGAGCATAATGTGTTCCACGGGATTGTTCTTTAAGCAAGTTTGCTCTTTAAGTGAAACACCATTGTAAGTGACCAATTGTGACTTGGGGGGGGGGACTGCGAGCCCTGATTTAGTTGTTAAGTGAGTTTTTGTTTAGTTTTAGTTGTTAAGCAAGGCAACAATTCAGAGAAAATTCTGCTTTTTGAGCGAGTTAATCTCTAAGCGAGGTGTTCTTTATGCGAGGTTTTACTGTATGCCTATTCAGACTTGCTCTTCACCATTGTGAATAAATCTGTCAATATTGTTATTTCATATAGTGAAGAGCAAGAAGCTTTTAAACTGATTAGGTTTCATTATATGCTAGCCTTGGTTTTTTGCAATTCTGTGTAAAATAATTCTGCTTTCTGAGAATAGCGCTTTACATAAATTTGACCCAACAAATTACTCTTTGAAGGGTCTTACTAAGTTTCCATTTTAATTTTTGGAGTTATTGAGACTTGCAGCAAGGTGTCAGTGTGTATGACCACTGCATATACAGTAGTTAGCCTTTTACACTTGTGAGCAATAATTGTCAGTGAGGTAGCAATCCTGGAAAGTCTGTACAAAGATGTACAATTTTTTTATTATGGGAATGACAGGTTTTGCTGTTTAGCATAAATTTATTGTGTGAAAAAATCAGTGGAACCCCATATAACAAATGCCCCGCATAACGAAAAATTTGTATAATAAAGTGTTTTTGTGCTAACTGCGATCTCCGAATTATGAATTTTTTCCATTATATGTGGTATATCCCTATAACGAAAACCCCGTATAACGAAAATCTCTATGGGATGCATCATACAAGGAAATTTTTAGAGATTTTTGTTGTTCGATGCATCCCATAGAGATTTTTGTTATATAGGGTTTTCATTATGTGAGGTATACCTGGTATAATGAAAAAAAATCATAACGCGGGATATTGTGGTTGTTGTTGTTCAGTCGCACAGTCGACTCCGACCCTTTGCGACCCCATGGACCATTTTCCTCCAGGCGCCTCTGTCCTCTACCATCCCCCTCAGCCCTTCCAGCTCTGTGCCCATTGCGTCTACAATACCATCTAGCCATCTCATCCTTGGCCTCCCCCTTCTTCTTTTGCCCTCCACCTTTCCCAACATCAATGCCTTCTCAAGTGAATCCTCCCTTCTCATTTGATGTCCAAAGTATTTCAGCTTCATCTTTACTATTTGACCTTCCAGTGAGCATTCAGGGTTAATTTCTTCTAAGATTGACCTATTTGTTCTCCTCGCTGTCCAGGGGACTCTCAAAACCCTCCTCCAACACCACATTTCAAAGGCATCTATTCTTCTGCGTTCAGCCTTCCTAATTGTCCAGCTCTCACATCCATACATTACTACTGGGAAAACCATTGCTTTGACTATTCTAATTTTTGTTTTCAATGTGATGTCTCTGCTTTTCACTATGTTCCCCAGGTTTCTCATTGCTTGTCTCCCAAGAATCAGTCGCCTTTTTATTTCATGGCTACAATCCCCATCTGCAGTGATCTTTGATCCTAAGAAAGTAAAATCTGTTACTGCTTCTACTTCTTCCCCGTCTATTTTCCAGGAACTGATGGGGCCTGTTGCCATTATCTTGGTTTTCTTGATATTGAGTCTCAAGCCAGCTTTTGCACTCTCCTCCTTCAGCCCAATCAAGAGATTCTTTAGGTCTTCCTCACTTTCTGCCATTAGGGTGGTATCGTCTGCATATCTCAGATTGTTGATGTTTCTCCCAGCAAAATATTTTTTATTTTGTTATATAAAAAATTATATAACAAAAATATTTGTATAGCCAAGCACCTCGCAGAACGGACTTTTTTTTGTTATACAGGGTTCCAAAAGTGAACCTTTTGAATATTGTAAAATCTTAGTCAAAACTGGAAAAGCCTCTCAAGGAAAAGGTTTCCCTTTTTCGAAAGCCAGTTGTATCCGATTCTAGGGTTCAGTGCTCATCTCTGTTTCAAAGCCGAAGAGCCAGCACTGTCTGCTTCTGCAGATATTTCCGTGGTCATGTGGCAGGCATGACTAGACACCGGAGTGCACGGAGCGCTGTTTACCTCCCCACCAAAGTGGCCCCTATTTATCTACTTGCAATTTCTTGCTTTCAAACTGCTAGGTTGACAGGATCTGGAACAGACAACAGGGGCTCATTCCATCCTGCAGTACTCGGGAATTGAACTGTAATTTTTTAAATTTGTATTCAAATCTGTTATTTATATAACAAAAGAAAAGAAACAGGTGATCGTAAATATTTCTGTTTCAGAACCCAGGTATTGATATTGGGGATGTTTCGGATCGGAAAGCACTGAGAAAAAATTTGAAGTGTAAGAATTTTCAATGGTACTTGGACCGTGTCTATCCAGAAATGAGAAGATATAATAATACCCTTGCCTATGGAGAGGTAATGTGGAGGGAGAAGCATAAATGGCAGCAATATATCTTGTGGTCTATTTTCCCTTGATCAAAAACATTTTTAGATTTTAAAAAAACCAAAACCCAACAATAATGTTCCATTTTAGTCAGATTCTCAGCTTTTTCAAGAGGGGAATAGCTTTTTTTAAAAAAAATCTGTCTCTTTCAGGCATATTAAATCATATTACAGTCAACCCTCACATAACAACACGTTCGGATAGCATCATTTCCGCTTAACAACACGTCATTATGCACCACATGTTCCCCCGCATAACAACATTTTTAGTGTCATTGTCCGGACAACGAAGCTAAAAACACCGTCATTATCCGGACAACAACGTTAAAAACCCTCATAACAACAAAAATCACTTAGCAACGCTACTTGGGGAACCAAGTAACATCGTTATGTGAGGGTCTACTGTACTCAGTGACTGATCTAAATTGTATATATTATTTTGCATGTGGGATTGTCAGAAATACATAAGCTCCCTGAACACATATAGAATGAAAACCAGAAAAACATCTACCAACTTTTGGATTTTATTTATTTATTTCAGCTACGCAACAGCAAAGTGAAAGACGTATGTCTAGATCAAGGACCACTGGAGAATCACACAGCAATTCTTTATCCATGCCATGGCTGGGGGCCACAGGTTTGATATTTTATTAATGAACAATTAAGGCTCAGAGAGTTCTTCAGAGTTGTAGGAATGATGTATGGACAAGATATAAAATATCTAAAGAGAAAAATAATTGGGTGGAGCTAAAATGAGCATCAATCGAGGCCCAAGTAAGTAAAAAAATATTAATATTTAGCTTTGAGAACACAGGACACCAATTTTGTCAATATACATTTTTCTGCTCATACTCTTCCAAGCTGGTTAGAGAACAGAGCTTGGTTCACCATGAGAAAGCCACAGAGTTCTAGATCAGGAGTTTTAAGTTGGGGGCAGGGTCATGTTCCCTCAGACTGCTTCGGGGGTCAGGCAGCCATTTTGCCCTTGCAAAGTGCCACATGGCACTTCCTGGTGTGGTGGAGGTGGTTGTGGGCCCACATGAACATACCTGTCAAGTATCCCATATTGGTTGGGATTTTCCATAATTCAGCGTCACTTTTTCTGCTTTCCCGCACGGAGCCGCCTCTATCCCATAATTTGACAGCGGGGGAAAGTAGTTACTGCGCATCTCCTTCTGCGCAGAACCCTTCTACGCATGCACAGAAGGGTTCTGCACAGAAGGGTTCTGCACAGAAGCCTTCTGCGCATGTGTAGAATGGTTCTGCGTATGCATAAAAGGGTTCTGCACAGAAGCCTTCTGCGCAGGTCCCATATTGTCCTGAGCCGCGCTTGACAGGTATGTACATGAAATGATGCCGTGGGCTGCAGGTTGAGAATCCCTGTTCTAAATGAACAATTGTTACCTATTTACATACAATCAAACAATAAGAGCTTTCTGTGCTACCTCTATTATAGTTTTTTAGTACTTACAAATCACCCTGTGAATATGTACAATGCCCAGAGAGTTTAGTTTCTATTTTAAATCCAAAAACCTCTTTGAGATGGTACAGGTCCTGAGCAATCATTTACCATGAGAGAGTGCTCCACAAACGGTTTCCATATATTCCAAAACCTATTCTCTTTTAAATTATCTCGTTTCACTTTAATTTCCCATGTCAATTTGTCATTCAATGCTATACTCCACATTTCCTTATACCATTCTCCGATCTGTATATCTACATCGTTTTTCCAATTTCTAGCTATGCATTGTCTACCAGTAGTTAATACAATTTCCAATAATTCTTTTTCCTCCTTATCCAAACCCAAACCTTCCACATTTGTTAAAAGAATGGTACCTGACTCCAACTTAACGTTTTTACCCATTATTTCACCAAACTCCCCTTCTATTCTTCCCCAAAAATCTCTTATTTTTTTTACAACTCCACCACATATGTTCATATGTTCCATCAGTTTCTTTACATCTCCAACATAACTTATCTCTTTTATTATCAATCTGGTAAATGCTTAGTGGTGTCAAGTACCATTGCCATAACATTTTAAAATTATGTTCTTTAATTCTTACAGACATTGTTCTCATGATCCTCTTTTTCCATTTATTTCTCCATTCAACCTCCCCAATTTTTATATTCAAATTTTGTTCCCACTTACGTTTCAGGTCTTCCTGTGAATCTTTATCCTTATTCAATATAGTATAAAGTTTGCTTACAAGACCCTTAATACCTCTTTCCTCTTTTCTAATCTTTATTACCAATTCCTCAAATTCCGTCTTAATTCTGTCTATCCCTATTTCTCTTTTATATTTTTTATTCCAATTATCCACCCTTAATTTCTGAAACCAATCCAAATTTAACTTCTCAAATATTTTTTTCTCTTAGTATCATCATCGCAAGCTTTCAACCAGTTCTTCAGTAAAAACACCCCATCTTTAACCAATATTTCCTTTTTTCCTTATCTAATTTTATTGGGAAACACACCATATCAGTCAATTCCAAAATTGGAGAAAGATTTGGGACCATATCTGTCTTTACCTTTTTCCACACTTCCATGAGACCTCTCATCATAGTATTGTTTGGCCTTTTCAATTTATCCTTTATTCCCAAAAAAATCATATTACCAATATTTCTATATTCTTTCATCTCCATTTGCTCCCAAATTGTCTTTTCTCTTGCCAAAATTTTCACAACATTCTTAATTTGAAATGCACGATAATATGCTAACAAATTTGGCATGCCCAGACCCCCTTCTTTCTGAGACAGATACCAGAGCTTCTTTGAAAGTCTAGATTTTTTACCTCCGTTACAGAAACAATTAAACATCTTTTGAAACTCATTAATTTCCTTCTCCTTCAAATGGATCGCTAGTGCATCAAATGAAAAATTAATCTTTGGTAGCAATATCATTTTACAAATTGCAATCCTTCCGAACCATGACAGCTTCAACTTCTGAAACTCTTGTATTTTATTCTTGAATTCGGCTCTCAAGCTGTCATAGTTCAATCGTTTAAGTTCTTCTAATTTGTTTGAAATAGTTATCCCCAAATATTTCAATTTATCTTTAATTTGTATATTAAACACTTCCACTATCTTGTCCATCTCACCTACCCCCAAATTACACAACATCAATTCTGATTTACCCCAATTTATCGTTAGTCCAGTTATAGCTTCAAATACCTGTAGGTGATCTTTAATCCTGTCCATTACCAACTCCGGATGTTTCACCGTAAGCAATGTATCATCCGCATACATACTCACTTTATTACCCATAATCCCTTCTATATTTAAATCATCCCTTATATCTTTAGCTAATATCTCCATTGCCATAATAAACAGGATAGGAGATAATGGACAGCCCTGCCTGGTACCTGCCTCTAAATTTACCACATCAGTAAGCTCCTCATTTACCCTAATCCTAGCATTGCCTTTTTGATATAATAAATCTATTACCCTATTAAATCTATCCCCAAACTCATAATTTTTAATTATTTCCTTAATTGAAGACCACTGTAATGAATCAAATGCCTTAAAAATGTCTAATGATAATAAGCCTACTTTTTCCTTTGTTTGATTAACATTATCAATTAGATCTAATACCCTTCTAGTCAGATCCGCCATATGCCGACCCTTTAGAAACCCAACTTGATCAACATTTATATATTCCCCCATAAAACTATTTAGACGATTAGCCAGAATTGCTGTTAATATCTTGGCATCCTGATTTATCAGAGAAATTGGTCTGTACGATTCCACTCTTTCCAGATTCTTACCAGGCTTTGGCAGTAGAAGACTGAATGTTTTCTAAGCACAAAATAGTTTTTTGTCTTTCAGATTAAATTGATAGCAACAACTGAAATTCCTCTCTCTTACTCAGCTTGCTCGCTACACTAAAGAAGGATTCCTTCATTTAGGTGCTCTGGGGACAACGATACTCTTGCCAGATACCCGCTGCTTAGTGGACAGCATGAAAAGCAGGTTCCCTCAACTTCTTGACTGTGACAAAGTTAAGAAGAGTCTTCAAAAACGCTGGAATTTTGTCCAGGTATGCAAATTATCATATATATATATATCTGGCTGGACTGCAGTGGCTCAAGTGGTTAAGACACTGAACTTCACGACTGGAAGGTCGGAGTTCGATACCCGAGTACTGCATGACAGAGTGAGCTTCCGTCTATGTCCCAGTTCCTGCCAAGCTAACAGTTCAAAAGCAAGAAATTGCAAGTAGATAAATGGGGGTCATTTCGGTGGGAAGGTAAACAGCGTTCCGTGCACTCCGGTGTCTATTCATGCCTGCCACATGACCACAAAAACGTCTGTGGTGGCAGACAGCACTGGCTCTTCGGCTTTGAAACAGAGATGAGCACTGCACCCTAGAGTCGGATGACTGGCTTTCGACCTTTAAATTGCAAAAAAGTACTGAAATAAAAATTGTAGGAGTCCGATTCATGTAAAGATCTCTAATCAGCCTCATTAGCAACAGTTTATAGCCCCAGATAAACACAGGAAGAGTTAAAAGCTAACGAAGTCCAGCTTCATTAGACAGAGAGTGGTGGGGAAAACAGAGATAGAGAGAACACACACACACACACACACACGACTGCAGTTTTGGCTGAACAAAGGAATACTAATGGCGTCTCTTTATTCAAACAGAGTATATCAGAAACAAAACTTAAGGCACATACAGCCAATCAGAAAGCCAGAACCAAATAAGGAGAAAGAAGGAGCTTCTCACTATTCTACGCATGCCCAAAATCCAGCGTTGTCTCTCATGCAGACAAAGAGGCCTTTGTTTACAAAATGTGAAGGTGACAGGAGACAGAAACCAGATGCCTTCCCACATGTCTTCCTTTTTCATTTAAATTTGAGAGAGGGACGGCTAATCATACCCCTGCATGTCATCATACTCCATAACTACTCCTCCATATAAATCATCACTGTCCTCCTGGACATCGTACCCCTCCTGACTCCTGGTACCTTGTTCCGGAGGATGAAACCTCATTGAGTACAATTGCTGTCGTGCAAAACCCGATGTCTCCCTTCTACGCAGTGGACATGTGTTACACATAGAAATAAGGTTAGGAATACAATTAATGCAAAAACACAAAGATATAAGGCAAATAATAATAATAATCCCATAAAAGAAAACTTGTCTAAGGACAGACAAATCAGGCAACCAAGAAGTCATCCAATCAAAGAGATTAACATCCGTGCGTACATTGTTAGTAATGCTCTCCTGTAAATTCTGAAGTTCTTTCTCAATAGTATTATTCAGATCCTGGAATTTTACCCGACATCCCTGGTTCCCGACCAGCCTACAAAATCCTCCGGATTTTGCTAACAGGTAATCTATGGCCAGTCTGTCCTGCATTTGGTCTTGATGAAGCTCAATGATTTCCATTTGAAGATCCCGTATGACCCTCCCTGTGGCATTGATTGATTTCTCCAGCCTACAGATGAGTCCCAAAATGGACCTTCTATTCTCCTGGGAAATGACACCTGGGTATGATCCCAAGGTGAGTGCTCCAGTGATAACACTTCCTATAGCTCTCCCCCAGGAGCTACCATCAGAAAGCTGAACATCGATTATCACTTCATCATTTCAACCAGAACCCACCAGGCCGGCAGCAGCTCTCCGGCACCGTGCATCTGCCTGAAGCGGCATTTGCACTTGTACGGGTAAGGTAAAATAACCCAATGCTGCACATTGATATTGTCCTGGATGGAAATTCGTGGCAACTCCATTAAAAAAGAACCACATATTGGGATCCTTGATTTGCCATCCATTGCAAATTGAACCACTATCTATAGCAGAATAATCAGGAGTAAACATAGGAAACACATCATATATATCTTCAATAGTAGTGTTAAACAAGGTATAATTAAGCTTATAAGAGCTGTTATAACTACCCCATAACCAAAAATAATCGTCACATCCTGTATAATTGCCTACATTCCGCAAAACCCGTTTTGCTTGAGTCCAGTGCTTCCATTTACTATTCCAGACTCCAGAACTATGACAGCAGAAACAAAGTCCTTTAGTGTATTTCTTGAATGTCATGCTTCGCCAGCGGGTGTTGTTAAATTGTTCTGGGGGATTAGAGAAGAGTGTAGACCTATCAAGATGTTGCAAGTGTCCAATAACCAACTCAGGCGTGTTGAACAATGCCGGAAGAAAGGCCATTTGAGACACTGCCAGTGGATGCTCATAGTATAACGTTGCATTCTTACCATGAACCTCAAACATATAGTTAGCATGACGAAGCCAAAAGTTGGGGTTGCCCCCATGAGTCATTGTTTTTACAGCTGGAAGCACAGTAAGAAAGAAAAGAACAAATGTCAGCAACTTTAGTTTACTGGTGAACCACCGTCCTGGAGCTGAGTAACCTTCTTCTCTCTCCATGGGCAGATCGCTCGAGCAGGAATCCACACAGGTCCTGAGGTCATAGAAACCGCTGCGTATCCTCGTCCCCAGGTGATTAGAGGCACAAGACCTTTCCACTCAGGATCCGTTTGCTGCCGATAAACGACCAATGGCTTAGGAAGACACTCCTCGGTCCTGAAATGCAATTCGACTGGAGAGTGTGACCTGTTATGGGGAGCAAGAAGAAAATTAAGAGTATACAGTACTTTAGCAGCAGCTGTAGGTATTTCAGCCACAGGAACCCCTCTATCTCCCACTTGTTTGTGTAACAAATTTTTGAATGTCAGGTGGGCTCTCTCAACAATCACCTGTCCAGTTGAGTTATAGGGTATTCCATGGGTTAGCTTAATGTCCCACTGACGGCAAAAGTCCTGAAAGGCAGAAGAAACATATGATGGCCCATTGTCTGTCTTAAGGCTTTTAGGTTTACCCATTACCGCAAACGAACGAATGCAATGTTGTATAACATGTCTGGATGTTTCCCCCCATAAGGGTGTAGCCCATATAAATCCAGAGAAGGTATCAACAGTCACATGTAACTTAGAAAGCGGAGCCAAAGCAGGTACTTGCGTGACATCCATCTGCCATAGCTGATTGGCTTCTGTTCCTCGAG
The DNA here is from genome assembly GCA_035047305.1 of Bradypodion pumilum. Taxonomy (NCBI): domain Eukaryota; kingdom Metazoa; phylum Chordata; class Lepidosauria; order Squamata; family Chamaeleonidae; genus Bradypodion; species Bradypodion pumilum. The sequence continues at coordinate 6,295,048 of JAWDJD010000017.1, read as the reverse complement.
GATGAACAGCATCAAATGGCAGGAATATAGGAGACTTCGTACAGGAAGCACAGGATGACACAATGTCCCTAGCCTGTGACATAGGAATGGAAAATCGTTTATGCAAAACCTTAGCAGATTGATGAAACATTGCATGACTGTCAATGGGGTTGTCAAAGAGAGAAAAAACCTCAGCAGAGTCCCGGAGAGCAGAATCTGCTCGTGCATTGCCCTCCGTCAAATAACCTGGGATCCTTGTGTGAGAGTGTATGTGGGCAATGAAGAATGGGACCGTACGGTTGGAAAGAAAACCTTGAAGCTGTTGGAATAAGGCAAAAAGATCCCTATCCATCGATGGAGACAAATAAGCTTGAGCTAAAGTAAAAACAAGGCGGTAAACATATTGAGTATCCACAATCAGGTTAAAAGGCACATCAGAAAACGTAGAGAAAGCAAGTATGACCGCTGCCAGTTCCGACCGCTGGGCCGATGCTTGAGGTCGTGTAAAAACAACCTCCCATTCCCCAGTAGGACCCTGCCATGTAAGTACTCCACGGGAGGGGGAGCCATCCGAGAAAAGAGTAACGGCATGCAAGATAGGTTGCATGCAAAGCGGGGATGACAGGGAGTAAGAAGTGAGATTCAGCAAGGTAAACCGCTTATCCTTGGGGGGGTTAAATTTAACTTGTCCCACAAAGTCCGCCATGGCCACCTGAAATGCCTCAGAATGCTGTAGCAAGGCGGTTAGCTGATCCTGCGAAAAAGGAAAACAAACAAAGTCAACGTCATAGCCAGTCAAATGCTTTGCCCTAGTACGGCATTTAAGGAAAAGATCAGCAATCGCATCAGGCAAGCGATAACAGTTTTTCGAAGGAGTGTGCGCCAAGTGTAGCCATTCCACGATGGCCACCTTCTGAGCGTTGACAGGCGCGAACAAAACAGCAATGGGCAGCCTCGGTGTGGGAAGAAGAGCGCATGCCAGCGCAATGGTGCCTGAGGGCACCCGATCTACAGCGATGGTATGCAGCTTTTCATTGAGGCGTTGAAGAGCTGTACGCATCTCCGTTGTGCAGGGAATGATGTCCGCTGGAGAAGTGTGTCCAGAAAGAGCAGCAAAGAGTGGTGATATACTTTAACCTCTGGATGACGTTGCCTGAAAGGTTCCAAAGCCATGTTCACAAAATGTTGGCATAGAGTCGGCGAGTTGGCCGTACCCATAGGCAAGACACACCATTCAAACCGTTGAGTAGGATGTTCATTATTGTATACTGGCAATGTAAACGCAAATTTTTCTCTATCTTGTGGCGCTAGCAAGATTGTATAAAAACAGTCCTTCAAATCTATGACCATGAGTTGATGATCTTCAGGGACCATGTTCGGATTAGGTAGTCCAGATTGTAGAGGTCCCATTGGCAAGATGTGCTCATTAACTTTTCTCAAATCATGCAACAATCTCCATTTTCCAGACTTCTTTTTCACCACAAAAATTGGAGAGTTCCAAGGACTAGTGGTTGTTTGAATATGTTCCAGATTTTATTGCTCCTGTACAAGGGCCTCCGCCGCCTGGAGCTTTTCTCTTGAGAGCGGCCATTGATCCGTCCACACTGGCGGGGTGTTTTTCCATTGTAGTGGAAGTGCATGCAACGGCGCTGCAGGGGAGGCCCGTATCAAAAATTTGTCTGCCAGGTACCCCCTGTTTTAGCCATGAGATCCAGGCCCCACAGAGTAATAGGAATATTCATAATCAGGGGGTGAAGAGAAACTTTTGTTCCCCCTGAGGTCTCAAAGACGATTGGATGAACACTCTGCTGTGCTGGCTCGTACCCGCCCACCCCGCCCACCCCAAAAACCTCCCTACAGGGGCGGACGGCCCATCCAGTTGGCCAATCTTTTTTTGCCACCACTGAAATATCGGCTCCTGTATTGATTAGTCCAGACACTGAACGTCCACCCATAATCAGCGAGCGGGTCGGTCTATCCTCGGTGATTTGTATCACCGCCATAGCTGCTGTTACAGTCCCCTCCTGGGATGGAGTTGCAGTGGTCCCTAGTGGGAGCAGATGAAGGCTCCCACTGCTTCAACTGCTGAGAGCCACCTCTGTTCAAACAGAGGAAGCAGTTTGAAGCTTCCAGAAGCAGGGGGCAGAGCCACACCAGGCCCTCCCCTGAACTGTGACTCATAGGGGCAGAGCCACACTAGCCTTTAAAAGCTCTGAGCTCTTTCAGGGTCAGCCCTTTTGACTCTGCATGTGCTCTTAAGCAGAGCTGCTGCTGAGGAGACCAAAACAAAGGAAGTGAGCGCTGGTAAGTTTTGCAGTTGGAGTAGAGCTGCTTTAGAGGCTTCCATTAATTTAAATTGATAATCTCAACTGCTGAGAGCCACCTCTGTTCAAACAGAGGAAGCAGTTTGAAGCTTCCAGAAGCAGGGGGCAGAGCCACACCAGGCCCTCCCCTGAACTGTGACTCATAGGGGCGGAGCCACACTAGCCTTTAAAAGCTCTGAGCTCTTTCAGGGTCAGCCCTTTTTGACTCTGCATGTGCTCTTAAGCAGAGCTGCTGCTGAGGAGAGCAAAACAAAGGAAGTGAGCGCTGGTAAGTTTTGCAGTTGGAGTAGAGCTGCTTTAGAGGCTTCCACTAATTTAAATTGATAATTTCAACTGCTGAGAGCCACCTCTGTTGAAACAGAGGAAGCAGTTTGAAGCTTCCAGAAGCAGGGGGCAGAGCCACACCAGGCCCTTCCCTGAACTGTGACTCATAGGGGCGGAGCCACACTAGCCTTTAAAAGCTCTGAGCTCTTTCAGGGTCAGCCCTTTTGACTCTGCATGTGCTCTTAAGCAGAGCTGCTGCTGAGGAGAGGAAAACAAAGGAAGTGAGCGCTGGTAAGTTTTGCAGTTGGAGTAGAGCTGCTTTAGAGGCTTCCACAAATTTAAATTGATAATTTCAACTGCTGAGAGCCACCTCTGTTCAAACAGAGGAAGCAGTTTGAAGCTTCCAGAAGCAGGGGGCAGAGCCACACCAGGCCCTTCCCTGAACTGTGACTCATAGGGGCGGAGCCACACTAGCCTTTAAAAGCTCTGAGCTCTTTCAGGGTCAGCCCTTTTGACTCTGCATGTGCTCTTAAGCAGAGCTGCTGCTGAGGAGAGCAAAACAAAGGAAGTGAGCGCTGGTAAGTTTTGCAGTTGGAGTAGAGCTGCTTTAGAGGCTTCCACTAATTTAAATTGATAATTTCAACTGCTGAGAGCCACCTCTGTTCAAACAGAGGAAGCAGTTTGAAGCTTCCAGAAGCAGGGGGCAGAGCCACACCAGGCCCTTCCCTGAACTGTGACTCATAGGGGCGGAGCCACACTAGCCTTTAAAAGCTCTGAGCTCTTTCAGGGTCAGCCCTTTTGACTCTGCATGTGCTCTTAAGCAGAGCTGCTGCTGAGGAGAGCAAAACAAAGGAAGTGAGCGCTGGTAAGTTTTGCAGTTGGAGTAGAGCTGCTTTAGAGGCTTCCACTAATTTAAATTGATAATTTCAACTGCTGAGAGCCACCTCTGTTCAAACAGAGGAAGCAGTTTGAAGCTTCCAGAAGCAGGGGGCAGAGCCACACCAGGCCCTTCCCTGAACTGTGACTCATAGGGGCGGAGCCACACTAGCCTTTAAAAGCTCTGAGCTCTTTCAGGGTCAGCCCTTTTGACTCTGCATGTGCTCTTAAGCAGAGCTGCTGCTGAGGAGAGCAAAACAAAGGAAGTGAGCGCTGGTAAGTTTTGCAGTTGGAGTAGAGCTGCTTTAGAGGCTTCCACTAATTTAAATTGATAATTTCAACTGCTGAGAGCCACCTCTGTTCAAACAGAGGAAGCAGTTTGAAGCTTCCAGAAGCAGGGGGCAGAGCTACACCAGGCCCTCCCCTGAACTGTGACTCATAGGGGCGGAGCCACACTAGCCTTTAAAAGCTCTGAGCTCTTTCAGGGTCAGCCCTTTTGACTCTGCATGTGCTCTTAAGCAGAGCTGCTGCTGAGGAGAGCAAAACAAAGGAAGTGAGCGCTGGTAAGTTTTGCAGTTGGAGTAGAGCTGCTTTAGAGGCTTCCACAAATTTAAATTGATAATTTCAACTGCTGAGAGCCACCTCTGTTCAAACAGAGGAAGCAGTTTGAAGCTTCCAGAAGCAGGGGGCAGAGCCACACCAGGCCCTTCCCTGAACTGTGACTCATAGGGGCGGAGCCACACTAGCCTTTAAAAGCTCTGAGCTCTTTCAGGGTCAGCCCTTTTGACTCTGCATGTGCTCTTAAGCAGAGCTGCTGCTGAGGAGAGCAAAACAAAGGAAGTGAGCGCTGGTAAGTTTTGCAGTTGGAGTAGAGCTGCTTTAGAGGCTTCCACTAATTTAAATTGATAATTTCAACTGCTGAGAGCCACCTCTGTTCAAACAGAGGAAGCAGTTTGAAGCTTCCAGAAGCAGGGGGCAGAGCCACACCAGGCCCTTCCCTGAACTGTGACTCATAGGGGCGGAGCCACACTAGCCTTTAAAAGCTCTGAGCTCTTTCAGGGTCAGCCCTTTTGACTCTGCATGTGCTCTTAAGCAGAGCTGCTGCTGAGGAGAGCAAAACAAAGGAAGTGAGCGCTGGTAAGTTTTGCAGTTGGAGTAGAGCTGCTTTAGAGGCTTCCACTAATTTAAATTGATAATTTCAACTGCTGAGAGCCACCTCTGTTCAAACAGAGGAAGCAGTTTGAAGCTTCCAGAAGCAGGGGGCAGAGCCACACCAGGCCCTTCCCTGAACTGTGACTCATAGGGGCGGAGCCACACTAGCCTTTAAAAGCTCTGAGCTCTTTCAGGGTCAGCCCTTTTGACTCTGCATGTGCTCTTAAGCAGAGCTGCTGCTGAGGAGAGCAAAACAAAGGAAGTGAGCGCTGGTAAGTTTTGCAGTTGGAGTAGAGCTGCTTTAGAGGCTTCCACTAATTTAAATTGATAATTTCAACTGCTGAGAGCCACCTCTGTTCAAACAGAGGAAGCAGTTTGAAGCTTCCAGAAGCAGGGGGCAGAGCCACACCAGGCCCTTCCCTGAACTGTGACTCATAGGGGCGGAGGCACACTAGCCTTTAAAAGCTCTGAGCTCTTTCAGGGTCAGCCCTTTTGACTCTGCATGTGCTCTTAAGCAGAGCTGCTGCTGAGGAGAGCAAAACAAAGGAAGTGAGCGCTGGTAAGTTTTGCAGTTGGAGTAGAGCTGCTTTAGAGGCTTCCACTAATTTAAATTGATAATTTCAACTGCTGAGAGCCACCTCTGTTCAAACAGAGGAAGCAGTTTGAAGCTTCCAGAAGCAGGGGGCAGAGCTACACCAGGCCCTCCCCTGAACTGTGACTCATAGGGGCGGAGCCACACTAGCCTTTAAAAGCTCTGAGCTCTTTCAGGGTCAGCCCTTTTGACTCTGCATGTGCTCTTAAGCAGAGCTGCTGCTGAGGAGAGCAAAACAAAGGAAGTGAGCGCTGGTAAGTTTTGCAGTTGGAGTAGAGCTGCTTTAGAGGCTTCCACTAATTTAAATTGATAATTTCAACTGCTGAGAGCCACCTCTGTTGAAACAGAGGAAGCAGTTTGAAGCTTCCAGAAGCAGGGGGCAGAGCCACACCAGGCCCTTCCCTGAACTGTGACTCATAGGGGCGGAGCCACACTAGCCTTTAAAAGCTCTGAGCTCTTTCAGGGTCAGCCCTTTTGACTCTGCATGTGCTCTTAAGCAGAGCTGCTGCTGAGGAGAGGAAAACAAAGGAAGTGAGCGCTGGTAAGTTTTGCAGTTGGAGTAGAGCTGCTTTAGAGGCTTCCACAAATTTAAATTGATAATTTCAACTGCTGAGAGCCACCTCTGTTCAAACAGAGGAAGCAGTTTGAAGCTTCCAGAAGCAGGGGGCAGAGCCACACCAGGCCCTTCCCTGAACTGTGACTCATAGGGGCGGAGCCACACTAGCCTTTAAAAGCTCTGAGCTCTTTCAGGGTCAGCCCTTTTGACTCTGCATGTGCTCTTAAGCAGAGCTGCTGCTGAGGAGAGCAAAACAAAGGAAGTGAGCGCTGGTAAGTTTTGCAGTTGGAGTAGAGCTGCTTTAGAGGCTTCCACTAATTTAAATTGATAATTTCAACTGCTGAGAGCCACCTCTGTTCAAACAGAGGAAGCAGTTTGAAGCTTCCAGAAGCAGGGGGCAGAGCCACACCAGGCCCTTCCCTGAACTGTGACTCATAGGGGCGGAGCCACACTAGCCTTTAAAAGCTCTGAGCTCTTTCAGGGTCAGCCCTTTTGACTCTGCATGTGCTCTTAAGCAGAGCTGCTGCTGAGGAGAGCAAAACAAAGGAAGTGAGCGCTGGTAAGTTTTGCAGTTGGAGTAGAGCTGCTTTAGAGGCTTCCACTAATTTAAATTGATAATTTCAACTGCTGAGAGCCACCTCTGTTCAAACAGAGGAAGCAGTTTGAAGCTTCCAGAAGCAGGGGGCAGAGCTACACCAGGCCCTCCCCTGAACTGTGACTCATAGGGGCGGAGCCACACTAGCCTTTAAAAGCTCTGAGCTCTTTCAGGGTCAGCCCTTTTGACTCTGCATGTGCTCTTAAGCAGAGCTGCTGCTGAGGAGAGCAAAACAAAGGAAGTGAGCGCTGGTAAGTTTTGCAGTTGGAGTAGAGCTGCTTTAGAGGCTTCCACAAATTTAAATTGATAATTTCAACTGCTGAGAGCCACCTCTGTTCAAACAGAGGAAGCAGTTTGAAGCTTCCAGAAGCAGGGGGCAGAGCCACACCAGGCCCTTCCCTGAACTGTGACTCATAGGGGCGGAGCCACACTAGCCTTTAAAAGCTCTGAGCTCTTTCAGGGTCAGCCCTTTTGACTCTGCATGTGCTCTTAAGCAGAGCTGCTGCTGAGGAGAGCAAAACAAAGGAAGTGAGCGCTGGTAAGTTTTGCAGTTGGAGTAGAGCTGCTTTAGAGGCTTCCACTAATTTAAATTGATAATTTCAACTGCTGAGAGCCACCTCTGTTCAAACAGAGGAAGCAGTTTGAAGCTTCCAGAAGCAGGGGGCAGAGCCACACCAGGCCCTTCCCTGAACTGTGACTCATAGGGGCGGAGCCACACTAGCCTTTAAAAGCTCTGAGCTCTTTCAGGGTCAGCCCTTTTGACTCTGCATGTGCTCTTAAGCAGAGCTGCTGCTGAGGAGAGCAAAACAAAGGAAGTGAGCGCTGGTAAGTTTTGCAGTTGGAGTAGAGCTGCTTTAGAGGCTTCCACTAATTTAAATTGATAATTTCAACTGCTGAGAGCCACCTCTGTTCAAACAGAGGAAGCAGTTTGAAGCTTCCAGAAGCAGGGGGCAGAGCCACACCAGGCCCTTCCCTGAACTGTGACTCATAGGGGCGGAGCCACACTAGCCTTTAAAAGCTCTGAGCTCTTTCAGGGTCAGCCCTTTTGACTCTGCATGTGCTCTTAAGCAGAGCTGCTGCTGAGGAGAGCAAAACAAAGGAAGTGAGCGCTGGTAAGTTTTGCAGTTGGAGTAGAGCTGCTTTAGAGGCTTCCACTAATTTAAATTGATAATTTCAACTGCTGAGAGCCACCTCTGTTCAAACAGAGGAAGCAGTTTGAAGCTTCCAGAAGCAGGGGGCAGAGCCACACCAGGCCCTTCCCTGAACTGTGACTCATAGGGGCGGAGCCACACTAGCCTTTAAAAGCTCTGAGCTCTTTCAGGGTCAGCCCTTTTGACTCTGCATGTGCTCTTAAGCAGAGCTGCTGCTGAGGAGAGCAAAACAAAGGAAGTGAGCGCTGGTAAGTTTTGCAGTTGGAGTAGAGCTGCTTTAGAGGCTTCCACTAATTTAAATTGATAATTTCAACTGCTGAGAGCCACCTCTGTTCAAACAGAGGAAGCAGTTTGAAGCTTCCAGAAGCAGGGGGCAGAGCTACACCAGGCCCTCCCCTGAACTGTGACTCATAGGGGCGGAGCCACACTAGCCTTTAAAAGCTCTGAGCTCTTTCAGGGTCAGCCCTTTTGACTCTGCATGTGCTCTTAAGCAGAGCTGCTGCTGAGGAGAGCAAAACAAAGGAAGTGAGCGCTGGTAAGTTTTGCAGTTGGAGTAGAGCTGCTTTAGAGGCCCGCGCGCCTAATGGCGCGCGAGATTGCACACTAGTAACAAAGGAATAATATAGTCTTACTAGGTAGAAAGGTAGTAAATGTGTACATTTTTGAGGCCCAGAATACTGCACTTGTTAAAATGGATTCTGAGGGAACAGTTGTAGTTACCTGCAATACTTGTGCCATGTTTGTGTACTTGCCAAAGCATATGGAGAACTACACTTGCAGCAAGTGCAAGCTGGTTGCACTACTAGAAGAGAAGGTCCAGCAGCTAGAGGCCCGCATATCTAACCATAAACAAATTAAGGAGCTTGAGCTGTTCTTGGACAGAGCGGAACAGACTATGCTGGACAAAGAAGAGACAGGGCACAGTTCTGAGGGAGAAGGCCCTTCACTAACTCAGGAGGGAGATGTTTGGAGGAATGTGACTCAAAGGAGGAGAAGAGTAGGGGATCACTCTGAGAGTCTGAAATTACAGAATAAATTTGAGGCTCTTTCCCTTATCACACCTGATGAGGAACACACAGAGGAACAACTGGTTCCACCTGATGATCTCTCTTTCATCACACTTGATGAGGTCCAGGAAGATAAACAACAGGAACAAACTGAGGTTCTGTCCCTTAATATGGTTGATGAGGTGCATGTAGATGAACAGATTGCAGGAGAGAGGCTCCTTGTACTAGGCGATTCAATAATTAGAAATACAGAGAAATGGATTTGTGATGCACATGATAACCGTATGGTGACTTGCCTGCCAGGTGCAAAAGTTGCAGACATCACAAGAAATCTAGATAGATTGTTAGAGAGAACTGGGAACGAGCCAGTTGTCATGGTACATGTTGGTACCAATGATGTTGGGAAGGCCAAGCGGTCTGTCCTGGAAGCCAAATTCAGGTTGTTAGGAAGAAGATTGAAGTCCCGGACTTCCAAGGTAGCATTTTCAGAAGTGCTGCCTGTCCCTCGCGCAGGACCTACCAGGCAGGCAGAGCTCAGAAGCCTCAATGCGTGGATGAGGCGGTGGTGTCGAGAGGAGGGTTTCAGATTTGTCAGGAACTGGAGAACATTTTGGGACAAGCCAAATCTGTTCAGGAGGGATGGGTTGCATTTGAACCATGATGGAACCAGATTGCTGGCACTCAACATCAAAAAGGCTGCAGAGCAGCTTTTAAACTGATAACTGGGGGAAAGCCGACAGGAGCTGGGCAGCATCCGGTTCGGGAAAGTGTGTACTTGAGTAGTGAGGAGGATGCAAAAATTACTGAGCAGAGCGAGGAGCTAGTCACTAGCATTCTAGCAGAAGGATGCAAGAGGCAGTCTAACAATGCAACTGGACACAAAAGACTGTGTCAGAAAAGCATATATAAATGCTTGTATACAAATGCTAGAAGCCTCCGGAACAAAATAGGGGAGCTGGAATACTTAGCAATAAATAAGAATATTGATATTATTGGTATCACTGAAACCTGGTGGACGGATGATAACCAATGGGATACAGTTATCCCAGGCTACAAACTGTACAGGAAGGATAGGAAGGGGCAAGTGGGAGGTGGTGTGGCCTTGTATGTCAAAGAAGTGATAAAATCGTATGAATTGGAATATCTAGGTGATTTGGAGTCACCATTAGAAGCTCTGTGGGTAAGAGTACCAGGCCACAAGGATGGTCTAACAGTAGGCATATACTATCGGCCTCCGACCCAAACTCTTGAGGGAGACTGGCAGTTGGAGAATGTTGTAAAGGAGGCATCCAAGAAGGGAAGCCTGGTTATAATGGGGGACTTCAATTACCCTCACATAGACTGGGTGAACTGTTGTTCAGCACATGATAAAGAGATAAAGTTCCTAGATATGCTAAATGATTGTTCCCTGGGACAGATGGTTGAAGACCCAACTAGAGGTACAAGAATCCTTGACTTGATCCTGAGTAATACTCAGGATCTGGTGCAAGATGTTAATGTGACTGATCCAATAGGGAACAGTGACCACAACTCAATTATGTTTAACTTGAACATAGACCGCAAGTCACTGATAAAATCTAACACAGAGACCTTAAATTTTCAAAAAGGACATTTCCCAAAGTTGAAGAAACTAGTAGAAAAGAAGCCGAAAGGGAAAATTGAGAGAGTCCAAACACTCCAAGAGGCATGGAGGCTGTTTACAAAAACAATAACAGAGGCTCAATTGGAATGCATACCCAAAAGGAAAAAGGCCACTGCCAGGTCCAAGAGGACTCCAATGTGGCTTACAGGAGCTGTTCGGGAAATGATCAAGAGCAAGAAAAGCTCATTTAGAAGATGGAAGGCTTGTCCGAATGAGGACAGCAGGCAGAAACATAAATTCTGGCAGAACAAATGCAAGGCAACAATCAGGAAAGCAAAGCAAGACTTTGAGGAGCGTATAGCTAAAAATACTCAGAGAAATAACAAAGACTTCTTTAAGTACATTAGAAGTAAGAACCTAACTAGGAAGGCCATTGGACCATTAGATGACAATGGAAGGCAAGGGGTTATTAAAGAGGAAACAGAGATTGCAGAGAGACTCAATGAATTCTTTGCTTCAGTATTCACTGAAGAAGACAGAGGCCACATGCCCAAAACAGAGCCTATCTTCGTAGGGAGGGAAACCGAAGAATTAAGCCAGATAGAAATAACCAGGGAGGAGGTCCTTGCATGTCTTGTTAAGCTAAACACTAACAAATCACCAGGACCAGATGGAATCCATCCACGAGTTCTCAGGGAACTTAAAGATGAAATTGCTGATCTCTTAGCCAAAATATATAATCTTTCCCTCAAATCAGGCTTTGTGCCTGATGACTGGAAGGTAGCGAATGTAACACCAATTTTCAAAAAAGGATCCAGGGGTGATCCAGGAAATTACCGACCTGTCAGTTTGACATGTGTCCCAGGTAAAGTGATGGAAACCATCCTAAAAGATAGAATTAATAGGCACATAGAAGAGAAGGCGCTGCTAAAGGAGAGCCAACATGGCTTTTGCAAGGGCAAATCATGCCTCACTAATCTGTTGGAATTTTTTGAGAGTGTCAACAAGCATGTGGATAAGGGGGATCCAGTTGACATTGTTTATCTGGACTTTCAGAAGGCTTTTGACAAGGTCCCACACCAAAGGCTCTTGAATAAACTTACCAGTCATGGAATAAAGGGACAGGTCTTGTCCTGGATCAGCAACTGGCTAAGGGACAGGAAACAGAGGGTAGCACTAAATTGACACTTCTCCAAGTGGAGGGAAGTAAAGAGTGGGGTCCCCCAAGGTTCAGTACTGGGACCCCTGCTTTTCAACCTCTTCATAAATGATCTAGAGGTAGGAGTAAAAAGCAAGGTAGCCAAATTTGCTGACGACACTAAATTATACAGGGTAGTGAAAACTGTGAGAGATTGTGAGGAGCTTCAGAGGGATCTCTCGACACTGGGGGAGTGGGCAAAACAGTGGCAAATGAGTTTCAACATTAGTAAGTGCAGAGTGATGCATGTTGGGGCAAAGAACCCCAATTACATTTATAAACTGATGGGGTCTGAACTCTCTGCGACAAACCAGGAAAGGGACCTTGGTGTCCTGGTGGACAACTCAATGAAGGTGTCAACCCAGTGTGCCTCAGCAGTGAAAAAAGCAAACTCAATGCTAGGGATCATTGGGAAGGGTATAGAAAATAAGTCAGCAAGTGTCATTTTGCCTCTTTATAAATCTATGGTGAGGCCCCATCTGGAATACTGTGTACAGTTCTGGTCGCCATACCTCCAGAAGGATATTATGGAGCTGGAAAAAGTGCAGAGGAGGGCAACCAGAATGATTAGGGGACTGGAACACCTTCCTTACCATCTGAGGCTGCAACGGTTGGGCCTCTTCACTCTTGAACGACGACGTCTAAGAGGTGACCTGATTGAAGTTTATAAAATCATGCACGGTGTGGACAAAGTAGATAAGGAAAAACTGTTTTCCCTATCGCATAACACTAGAACTAGGGGACACTCGATGAAACTTTTGGGTACTAGTTCTCAAACAAATAAGAGAAAGTATTTTTTCACCCAGAGGATTACTGGTCTATGGAACTCCCTGCCAGAAGAAGTGGTGACAGCTGTCAGTCTTGACAGCTTTAAGAAAGGATTAGACAAGTTCATGGAGGACAAGAGTATCAATGGCTATAATTATGGCTACCTAAGGAAAACCTCCGGGTTGGAGAGATAGGCAGGATATCTCTCAATATCATTTCCAGGGAATCCTAAGCAGGTGAAGGCATCTGCTTGGGAATACCCTGAAGGAAATGGTGAGCCACTGTGTGAGACAGAATGCTGGACTGGATGGGCTGTGGCCTGTTCCAGCAAGGCTGTTCTTATGTTCTTATGTACAGGTTGTCCCTTAGGCAGGGTGAGATGTTGCGTGGCTAATGCAGGGACGACAATTTCTTGGTGACCCAATGTAACTGACCCTGCTGCAATGTGTACAGAAGCGGGTAAGGCGTTTGGGCAAGGAAGAACAATGCCCACCATGCCCTGGGGAATAACATCATCAACCACTGTGGGAAGAGCCTCCACACACCCTGGCATAGTAAAGGTACAGTCCTTGGATAACCTCAATAAAAGCCCTTCTTTTAGAGGATGGTTTTTCCTATATCGTGAAATCATTTCTTGGGCAAGTTCCATATCTTCTTCCAAAACCTCCGCTATTGCTTCCTCACTGACCTCTGGTAGCCCTATTATTTTGCCTGGGCCCGAGCCTGGCCCGCACTCCCATTTCCCTGCTGCTGTGGAGAAAAGTCAGAGTCTTTGTGCTGAGCAGCTGAGGGGTTGGCATTAGGATTTGAGCGGCACTGATTGGCCCAATGGTACCCTTTCTGACAAATGGGACATTTGCTGCCGGCTTTTGAGAGGAGCGACATTGTGCTTTAAAATGCCCTTCTTTTCCACAGCCAAAACAATGTTTGTTTTGAGCCTGAGTTGTGGGCAGCTGAACTGCAGCTGCCAGAAGTTGAGCCTTGTAACTGTGAGTCCCCACATTTTGACAAACTTTCATCATGTCTGCTATCGATGTGCCTGGCCGATCATAAACAGCTGTCAGAGCACCCTTACAATCCGCATTGGCATTTTCAAAAGCCAGTTGTTTCATGAGCATTTCCCGTGCCGGGACATTTTCCACCTGGCGGCTGAGGGCAGTCATGAGTCTGTTAATGAACTCAGTGTAATCCTCTTTAGGGCCCTGCCTAATTGCTGCAAACCCAGCAACTGAGCTGTCCCCTTTGGAAGGAATCTTACTCCAGGCGCGCATGACTATCTGTGCAATATCTCCCAACTGGGCATCAGTGAGTGCCAACTGCTGTGTGGGGTTGGCAAAATTTCCCTCCCCACATAACATATCCATTGTGAGTGCAGGGCGTGTGCGATTTACCTCCCAAGCCACATCCCTCCACTCTTGCAAGCAGAGCATGGCTTCTGCAGGGGGCAGGAGTGCTTTGATCATCTGTTTCCAATCAACTGGTAGCAATTTTTGAGAAGCAATGGCTTCCAACAGATCTTTTGTAAAAGGTGGATTAGCCCCATAGTCACGTATGCTGACTTTCAGTTCCTTCAGATATTTGTAATGGAGGGTTTCATATCTATCTGGGATTGCCGGTGCATTGCCAACAGCCGGAGCCCCCCCTAATTACTGGGTATATCTCAGTAGATTCCACATCCAGCACAGCTGCAGTTAAAGCAGCAGAGAACAGGTCTTTTGTAGGGCTAGAAGTGCTTGATTGCTGCAAGGCAGGATATAATGTCCCATCTCCTTTTCCACCCCCATCTCCATCAGGGGGCTCATGCTGTTGTTTCTCATATGATGGAGGGGCCGTTGCCAGAGTCCCTCCCTTGGCTGGAGGCAAAAGCTGTGGAAGGGGACCATCAAGCCTCTGGGACAATAACATATTTCTTGGAGTAAGTCTTTGAAGACAGTTTCTGACTTCACTCCACATAAATTGCACTGAAACAGAAACTCCCTCCTGCTTCTGCAATTCATTCCCAATTCTATTCCAATCTTTTAAGTCCAAACAATCATATTTAAACCAAGGACAGAGTTTTCCTATAACTTGGACAAGCTGTTGTACTTCCTTCTTATTAGCCCATTTCCCATTTTTATGCAGAAGATATGAGATATCTTTACAAAACTCCTGCTCAGGCGAAGCCAGTACGCACCCCATAATTATTGTTTTTCACTCACCCTGTGGGATCCAATTTGGATGAATTTCAAGCGCTCGACTGACCTTTCCTCTGGTCGTGGGTGAATGACAATAGACCTTGTCCCTGGTCGCAATGAGGTGATAATTAGGTGCTAATCGCTGATTGCTGCTTCAAAGCATTCCTTTGGATTTCATTCAAACGCCTTGCGACGGGGCGCCACTTGTAGGAGTCCGATTCATGTAAAGATTTCTAATCAGCCTCATTAGCAACAGTTTATAGCCCCAGATAAACACAGGAAGAGTTAAAAGCTAACAAAGTCCAGCTTCATTAGACAGAGAGTGTTGGGGAAAACAGAGATAGATAGAACACACACACACACACGACTGCAGTTTTGGCTGAACAAAGGAATACTAATGGCGTCTCTTTATTCAAACAGAGTATATCAGAAACAAAACTTAAGGCACATACAGCCAATCAGAAAGCCAGAACCAAATAAGGAGAAAGAAGGAGCTTCTCACTATTATACGCATGCCCAAAATCCAGCGTTGTCTCTCATGCAGACAAAGAGGCCTTTGTTTACAAAATGTGAAGGCGACAGGAGACAGAAACCAGATGCCTTCCCACAAAAAATAAATAAAATGATAAATGATAAAAATAAATAAAATGATATTAAAATGAATGCTAAAATTATCATTAGGTAAAGGTTTCCCTTGCTCGAAAGCCAGTCGTATCCGACTCTAGGGTGCAGTGCTCATTTCTGTTTCAAAGCCGAAGAGCCAGTGCTGTCTGCTTCTGCAGACATTTCCGTGGGCATGTTGCAGGCATGACTAGACACCGGAGTGCACGGAATGCTGTTACCTTCCCACCGAAGTGGTCCTTATTTATCTACTTGCAATTTCTTGCTTTTGAACTGCTAATTTGGCAGGAAATTATTATTAGGACGGGTCAAAGTGAAAGGAGCCTGAATAGAGGTTTTCAGTGACAATCATGAAGAATCAAACATCTTTTAATGATAGGACAGAGCCATTAACGTGGAACAGATGGAACAAATAGCACTATTGCAAACCACACTGGCTAGATATTTAAAATATTCAGAGAATGTAGGCAATTGTAGAATACAAAAGAAATAGCAATGTTTGATAGACATTGTAATAAATTAGTATAGATGTCAAAAAGAGTACAATCAGTGATCGTTTATTGTTTCTATGTTCTTGTTCCTATGCGAACAAGATGTTTGCGAGAATAGACTAAAATTTTAAACTGTATTTAATATAAATATTGCAAATATCGAATAGTCATAAAATATGATTATTTTTTAAAAGGGGAAGATTTGAAATTTACGGTAATAGAATATTAATGAGGATGTATAACAGAGGAAATTTGGAAACTCGAAATTTGCTGCAGTACTTAAACAGATGTGTAAGAGAAGCCTGATGAAATTGAATGTGTTGGTTTTTTTTTTTACATTTTTATAATTTTTAAATGATTTTGTCCTTTTTTGCTTAGTGGCTAAAATGTCAATAAAAATATAAATAAATAAATAAAATTTCTACATTTTGGGAAATGTAGGAACAGATTTTAAAAATAATAATAATGTAGCACCCAAAAGACAGTATTTATTTATCTCGTTTGACAACCTCAAAGAATTCACAGCTGAAACACAGTGGTACCTTGCATAACGAATGTACCACATAGCAAAAAATCGTATAATGAAGTGTTCGCTATGCAATGGCAATACCCTACATAATGAAAAAAATTCGTTATGTGAGTTTTTTGGTAACCAGGGTATACCCGCTTAATGGGAACCTCGTTTAATAAACTTTTTTTTTCATTATGCGGGGTATCTCCCATAGAGAACCGCATAACGAAAAAACATATATAGTGAAGAACTCCGTGGAATGGAGTTTTTTCATTATGTGAGGTTCTACTGTATATAGTTGTATAATTTTTTTCTTGCCATTGATCTATGTAACAATTTTTTCCTTTTAGCATGGTGCAATTATGAATAAGGGAACAGGACGCTGCTTGGAAGTTGAGAATAAAGGTACGTCTGGTATGGACCTTATGCTTCGGAGCTGCACGGGACAAAGGTGGACAATTAAAAACATTATCAAGTAGGACCACATTTTATTTGTATGTTTTAGGAACACAAAATAGATTATGATGGATTAAATGGAAGCTGCTGATTTTATCAAGCATTCTAAAGAAACGACTTCAAGCTGCCAAATGTTTCTTACAGAGAGTCTTCCAGGAAAAAAAATGTTGACTCCCTTCACAAGTTATCTCAAGTCAATTTGCATGTGCGGAATGTCATCGCAGAGACATCTACCAATGCGCAGACTCCTCGCTGAATCCAAGGTATCGGAAACTAGTTATATTCAAAGAGAATAATAAACATAAATAGCACATTTATCTTGGATGATATCCGATGGTTTGATCTAGAGATGTGATCAATCCTCAATGACAAAGAAAAAATAAATTTCAAAACGGAGGAAAACATGGAAGGAAATTACTCTGACAAAATATACTTCTAATAAAACTAAAGGTAAAGGTAAATGTTTCCCTTGCTCGAAAGCCAGTCGTATCCGACTCTCGGGTTCCGTGCTCATCTCAAAACAACAAATTTGTGGATGATAAGGTATCACCTAAAGTAGTTTTGGCTTTAGTTGGAAATTTTAAGTTTCCCAACATGGCAAATGGCCTGAATCGCTTGGGGAGGGTGGTGTCACAAAGTTTATTACTGTGTTCCAAACCTGCCCTTTTCATTGGACCAATTAATTTAAAATATCTAAGGTGGCACATAAAAGCACCATACTTCTTCCTAAAAGGGACATCATAGGTTTTTTTGTTTAATGTTTCAAGTTTATTCCACACAGTTTCATGTGACATTTCTGTTTCATGTTCAGTCGCAAATTGGCATTTAATTAGAATCTGCACAACACAGTTTCCATTTTCAATTGACCCAAGAGATTTTCTTTTGGATTTGAGTACTATACTAGGAAATTCTTTATTCCTCCAGAGAATTTACACATATAGTTGTATTTTGTATAATTCTTGTTGTTTTGTAATCCTGACTACCACTCTATTGTTTTCAACATTTTTCAAAAGGTGCTTATACAGGTGAAACTCGGCAAATTAGAATATTGTGCAAATGTCCGTTTATTTCATTTAAAAGGTGAAACAAATATATGAAATAGACTCACTACATGCAAAGCAAGAGATGTCATGCCTTAATTCGTTATAATTGTGATGATCATGGTGTACAGCGTACATGAGATTATGTGATGATTATTGCGTACATGAGATTGGGGGTGTTGTGGTTTTCATAAGATGTAAGCCATAAGCATTGATATTATAACAAAGTAAGGCTTTGAACTATCGCACTTTGCATGCAATGAGTCTATCTCATATATTTGTTTACCTTTTAAGTTGCATTACTGAACTGAATGAACATTTGCACGATATTCTAATTTTCCGAGTTTCACCTGTAAATTCTAATAAAAATTTTGGAAAGCCAACCTGGGCTGCATGACCAAGCAAAATATATCTCACAAAATTGTGTTTTAACGCATAACAACATCTACTGTAACATTGTACATTCTTCCTAATAACTTTTGTAAAAAAAACAGGCATAGGGTTTCCCCCCTTCAGATAAAAATATAAGAAGTGAAAGAATAATAAAATTATCTGCTATATATCAAATTATTTACACTCCCAAACCACTAACATGGAATCATTGTGGTCGCAATAAAGTTTTGTCGCAAAGGTTTCATGTGATTGGGGTGTGTTTGTGTGGAGATCATACTGGTCTGGTATGTGACATTGTGCTGAAATCCCCATAATCATATGCTCCATCTATATCTATAGATTGCAATACAGATTTTTTCCTTTACAGAGGTGGAAAAACATGTACTGTAAATGTGGCTGCTGGCCAAACCAATATGAAGCATTTATCTGGAACTAAAAGAATGTGTACTTCATGTTCAGTCGCAAATTGGCATTTAATTAGAATCTGCACAACACAGTTTCCATTTTCAATTGACCCCAGAGAATGCTCCCCCCAAAATAGGTGGAATTAGGAATTCGATTAAGTTACACCACAGCAAGAAAAAGTAAAAATTGGAGTAGATATATTTAAAGGATTTGAAGGAGTCACAGGAGGAAAAAGAAGAGAGAATCACAATTGTACAACTGTCACAGCTAACAGTAGAAGGATGTTCTTAAATATTTCTTTGGGTAAGCAGTTTGTAACTTCCACAATAGCAATACCAGTTACACCAGGAGTTCTCAACCTTTTAAAGCCAGGAGCCATTAGGTCACGCTCCCTCCATCAACTTCGGGGGCTGGATGGCCATTTTGCCCTTCCTCCACCACATGGCACTTCCTGGTGTGGTGGAGGCAGTGGGATGGGCACATGAAATGGTGCCAGGGGCCGCATCCGGCCCCCAGGTCGTAGGTTGAGAACCCCTGAGTTACACTAATATACCGCCCCATAGTGCATGGTGGTTCTGGGCGGTTCACAACTAATCACCATTTTCTCCTGTTCTTTTTCTTTGTTACACTCAACATAATTATAATAATTCTGGGAAGGTTCAACTGGCCTGAGGGAAATGTCATTCCTGAGGGACTGTCATTCTCCACTTCATTAGGAAATTTACACACACATATATACATTAATTGATGTATAAATTAAAGAATTCCAAACCCAAGAATTAAAAATGTATGCCAAGTGCAAGGCTGCCTATATTCTTAATCTAGCATTAGAGCAATTTTCTAATATGCAATGTTTCCTGTCTTGTAAGAAATCAAAGCTTAGCTCCCAAAACTTTGTTGTCACTCAGATTGAAATTGGGGACAGACCTGATTATTTTCAGATGGGCTTCTAAGTTCTCCCAACTTGGCAACCTGTGATGGGCACAGATGAGTTTTATGGTTTGGGGACAATGTGCTGTATTGTCAATCCATTATTCTTTCCATATAAAACTATTTGCCAAGAGTAGCCTGGAGACCATACAGACAGAATCGCACAGGAATAGTGGAACTGGTAAACTACTGAGCTCTCATTACAATACAAGTCTGATCTATTTGGTGAATGATTCTGTTTAGTATCTTGACTCTTTTCCAATGTTCAGAATTCTAGTAATAAACCCAATGTTCTTAATTTATTGCTGCCCAAAGGACAACTCTAGAGTCGGATATGACTGCCTTTAGAATAAGGGTGACCTTTACTAAAGGACCTGTAAATGTAAAGGTCACCTTTGCTTGAAAACCAGTTGTATCTGAGACTACGGTTTGGTGCTCGTCTTAATTTATAGCCAAAAAACCAGTGCTGTATGCATCTGCAGACGTTTCCATGGTCATGTGACAAAATGCTATTTATCTTCCCACCAAAGTAGTACCTATTTATCTACTTACAAACTTGCTATCGAACTGCCAGTTTGACAGGAACTGGGACAGAGATGGGAGCTCACTCGGCCAGACCTGTAGGGTTATCTAAAATATGACACAACTCAAGAACCTGCTTCACTGGCTGTCGCCTTTTTAGCTGATATAAGTAAGCCACAACTGTCTTCCTTTATTTCAGTGTTATGTGAAATCTCCCAAATCCTCCAAGCATCAATTAATATGTAAGTAATGTAATAATGGTTCATGGATATTAAGCATATCCTCTGGGATATCTGATCTTGCCTCTTAAAAGCAAACGTTATGAATATTATAGGGAAAACTAGGGTGCAAATTTTAGTTTTCTTATAAAATATTAGCTCACTATTCCAACAGTTGTAATTATGTAATTTCTAGCCTCACTAAGTTGCAAGGCTTGACCCAGTCTAAAGAAGTACTTGCTGGTTGGAAGCACAATGTCCTACATGGGAATTTTTTTTTAATGTGTGTCCTTGCTACTTGCAGCAAGGTCTTGGCTGCTGCTTTGGGTTGGGGATCTTTTTATTTATTTATTTATTGCTTTGCTGATGCTGGGTTATCAAGCATTGTGTGACAAGGGCTGTGCAGAAGAAAAAATATTCTATTAGTTCGGCAATGCAACTATTAATATTGGTCAAAACAGACTATTTCTTGATAGAATCAATTCTATACTTTTCCACTCTTAGTTTCCTTTCTCTATGTCCCATTGCTCTAGAAACTTTTGTGGTAACCTTCATGGGCAAATCAAATTCACAACGAAGGCGATACCTTTATTGGATCACTGAATAAAATCAAAATAGCAAAAGAAAAACTGAACAACTTTATTTCTATTGGATAAACCATGATCAAAATTAAAATTTCCACTTTGTTTTAAATACAGATATGTACAGTGGTTAAGTAGTCAGGATATATGGCAGTATCTTCCCTTTATATACTTTATACAGTGCAATAATATAGTGGGTATATATTAAAAATAACTCTTTTCCAAAAAAAAAAAAAAAGGTAGCATGCAAGGGAACACATTTCCAACACAGATTCTTATTTGCTTGTAGCAGAATATATCACCATTTCTTTGAAGCAATTGTTATTGAACAACTGTTGTGTTGAAAGTCCTGTTTTGTACAAACTTTGGACATGAAGGGATGAAACTACAAAAGGAAGGGTTTGTAAATGAATGCTTAAAGTATATTTTCCTCCCCATTGCATTGTATAGTAATTTCCATTAATTAACAATAAAGTCAAAATACTTCAAAGAAATATTGAGCAAGAAATAGAGACTTATTTCATTGCAGTTCTTCTTCAGTTTTTGTTGACAGTTTCAATGGATTTAATAGCAGAGTCCACTGCTTCGTGCCTGGTGCCAAGTCTTCTGAGCGTCTTCTGATCTTTCTCACTAAATTAATCAGATGTCAACAAAATAAACTGATTTTTTTCTTCAAAATCCCAACATCTCTTCCTTTAAACTCAATTAAAATTAAATTCAGCAAAGCTGAGTAAAAATTATGGAAAGAAAAAAGTTAGGTATAATTCATAAATTCTATTTGCTGATAGATAAGTTTGGATGGGAAGGGCAAACTAAGGTTGTTAAATTTCTTTCACCCCCCTGTAAGGTTTTGCGACAGAGAAATAACAGCAAATAACATTTTATTAAATTCACCAATTTTCTGGAAACTCATGCCAACTTTATACTGGCTTTTTGTACTTTATTTCCTGTAACTGATCTTTTTTCTATGCGTGATTAGAAAGTACAAAAATTGAAAACTAAACAGTATTTTACATTGTTTACTCTTGTGTTACATTGGGATAGTCAATAATCACAAAAATAAAATATATCTTCCTATGTGTTGTGAGGCTTGGGATTTCACTCAAACTGATGGTGGTGATGTAAATCAGGATACCCCAGTGATAGATTCTTAACATCAAAGGTATTTTAGGGTGCCCAGATAAAACATTTTTTTCATTAAACAAATCCATTCTAAACATCTTTGTATTTTAAATGAGCTCCTTTCACACATATGCATTTCCCGCAAACTGTGAAATCATTCATAAAATGAAAGTGAAATGTTTCAAAGATATACATGAACAAAGGTGTGGCTGCTGGAGGCAATGCAAACACATGTCAATATTTTATATGGAAATGTTTCTGAGGGAAACTGTGCAGAAGCCAATCTACAGTGGAACTGCGTATAACGAATGCATCATACAATGACAAAACTGTACAGAGAGGAAAATTTGAAAAAACCACTGTGCCCTGTCTAGTGAAAATTTTCATTATATGATGCAATGCATACCTATGGGAGAATTCATACAACATTTTTTTTAAATTGTACAACAAAAATCTCTGGGGAAAATCGGACAATTTTTTTCTTCTATGATTTTTCCCATAGGGATTTTTGTATGTATCGTACAACAACAAAAAATCGTATAACGAAGTGCCTCGTAGAACGAATTATTTTCATTATACGGGATTCTGCTGTATTTGAATTCAGTAGTGCTTATTTTCATCAACCATAAAAGAGCTTCCAAAGAAACTACAGTAATACTTCAGATAACGAATGCATCGGATAACGCTAAAATCGGATAACGATGTAAAATTCTGGGGGAAAATTCCATCAGATAAAGTTATTTCAGCATTATCCAATGCATCGTGTTTCACCCGCCAGCCCTCTAGGAAGGGAACAGGCCAGGTGCATGGTCGCTTCCCTTCCTACAGGGCTGGCGGGTGAGTGCAGAGACTCCCTTCAGCCCTCCGGGAGGGGAAGCAGCCAAGCACATAGCCCGTTCCCTTGCATGCATCGAATAACGCTAATACTTGTGGAACCAAGTTTTAGCATTATCTGAGGTATTACTGTACCACTATTAGAATCTATATTTCCAAAATGGATATAGGATGGAGAATCCAATTCTTTCCTTATTTTATGCAATCATCATTGCAATATTGTTAGTAACACATTTTAGTCTCAGTTACACTTGTTACCAGCAACTGTTTTCACACATGATGAAATGTATGTATAATACATATGTTACATTTATATCTTCTTTTTACGATGGGAGTTCATGGCAGAAAACATGTGCTCCTTTCTCCCTGCTTCATTTTCATAATCACCCCGTGAGGTAGGTTAGGCTGAACTGAGTGTGACTGGCCTGGGATAAGTTTCATGGCTCAGTGGGAATTAGATCCTGACTCCCAGGCTCCAGTCAAACACTATGCTACTATCACACAGGCTATTCACTGACATAAGGGGCATGCAGAATAATGACAAATTCCAGGTAAAAAGGCAGCTGTTGGTTGAAGCCAGCTGACCTATGATAGCAACAAAGTAGGCGGAAAGAAGTGAGAAGGAATGTTTTGATTTCTTGTATTACAAATCCTGTAATTCTTCATTCTGCAAGTTCTACATCATATACAGTAGAACCCCATATAACGAAAAAAACTCTGATCCATGGGGCTCTTTGTTATACGGTTTTTTTTTGTTATACGAAGTGCTATTGGCGATACCACAAATAACAAAAAATGTTCATTATACCTCGCTTAACAAAAACCCCGAACAACAAAAATTTTTCATTATGCGGGGTATTGCCAATAGCGCAAAAAAAACCAAAAACCTTTGTTGTACGAATTTTTCATTATTTGAAGCGTTCATTATACAAGGTTCCACTGTATATCCATTTTTTTGCAACATGGGAGAAAAGGCCTAAACTTTGGTGGTGTTACTAATTCCACCTAGCTTCCTGTTTAGAAAAAGCTCCCAGCTATAATGAGGAATAGAAGCTTGAATGGATAAGCTTTTTCTCTCAACAAATCACATTTAGGCCTTAATTCTGGCAGAACAGGGGAATAGGGAATTATCGGATTTGTAGATAAAGAAGTCCATTGCAAAGATCATACCCATCAAGCGCAGCTCTGGAAAATATGGGACCTGCGCAGAACCATTCTGCGCAGAACCCTTCTGCACATGCCTACTTTCATGTGACTACTTTCCCTGCCGGTCAAGTTAAGGGATGGCGGCAGGAAAGTTGAGGAAGTGGTGTGGAAATATGGGAAATCCCAGCCAAACCGGGATACTTGACAGATATGGCAAAGATAAGTTACTTCAGATAATTTTTCTAATTCAGGACCACAGCTGGCAAAAGGTCTTGATCAGTTAATAGTTCCTGGTTCAATCTAAGGGGCTTTCCTAATTTGCACATTTCAAGATTTAGTAGCAGGAATTTACTGGCAATTTTGCCACTAGCAACAGCAGGGCCGTAGAATCCTGACTATGACCCTGCAGCAACAGATTTCTAAGTTCAGACGTGGATACAAATAAAGGAAGCAGACTATTGTGAAGGTGATCAAGGTTTACAATATTCCCTTACAGCACTAGTTCAAAATGTGATAGGAAGACTTTACACTGGCCAGACTCAGCACAATTCATTTTCTTTTCCTTGTGAAAAACATTTTACCATATAAGTCAGTGGTGCCCAAACTACAGTCAATTCATCTGGCCTGTGAAGCCCTCGGTGCTCCCAGAAGCAGAAGTAAAACCATGACTGGTCCCCTCAACCACGTGACTGGCCCACAGCCTGAAAAGTTTAGGCACCCCGATATAAGTGATGTGCAATAATGTTTTTGAAAAGATGCTGGGACTTAGGTCAAACAAGCAAAAGTCCTCTGAAAAGTAGTTAATCCCTGAATTCATATCCTTCTATATCAGAGGAGCAAATAACAACGCTGGTTAAAGAAACACAGTTTGTATCTTCATGTGTTTATATATATTGTATATATGTTTCCTGGGAAGTTATACAATTGGAATGATATTCTTAGGAACAGCTGGACCCAAAAGGAAGCAATTTGCACAGATGATACCACTGTAGTTTTCTAGTTTTCTTGATGTTTGAAAAATAGCTTGGGCTGGTTTGGACTCCTTACTCCAATCTACTGTTGCCATACTAAGAATAATAATAATAAGTGTAAGAGTAGTAGTAGTCAGGGCTCCTATGGTTTTTTTTATTGCATTAAGAAAGAAAAATCATTAAAGCATTAAGACAGCCCTTTTGTGTCCCTGCCAATAGGATGTATTTGATTCACAACTGATATGCTTCTGGCCTGCTGGTTCTTTGCTGAACTTTTCTTCTCAATTCAATTCAAACTTTATTATGGTCAAGGACCAGTGCAACTTTCCTTCTTGGCTGTTTTTTCCATCTCTCTTGCTCTTACTTGCTCTCTTTGCCAATTTATTTTAACGTTGATTCGGGAGAAAGTTCACTGGGCAGCATGCGCATGCGTGAGTTGTTGGTTTCACAGTGTTATGGCTACTCCATGCCACTTCGGAGGATCTGATTTGCGGCAATCAACATGACACTGATAATAAAGGCCATAGCAAAAGCACATATCAAGCTTTTCCGTACGCAGGTCTGCCGGTTCTGTTTCTGAGAATGCACTAAGGAAAAGCAAAGAAGAAAAAGTGAGAACAATCATTTTTCAATACAGCAAAACCCTGACTTACATATTCCTCGAGTTACATAAAATTTGACTTACATAATGATTGTTGCATTAAAACCATGTCCTGATTTACATAAATGTCCCGATTTACATAAAACTATTTCCTATGGGTTTTCTTTGAGTTACATAAAAAATTTCATTTTTCCTATGGTGTTGCTTTGATTTACATAAATATCATTTTCCTATGGGTTTGCTTCAAGTTAAGTAATAAATTCACTTTTCATATGGGTTTGGTTTGAGTTAAGTAAAAAACCGATTTACATAAAAGCCTACGGAACAGACTTTTTACGTAAATACAGTAAAACTTTGGATAACTCTAAAACTCAGTTCCACAAGTCTTAGTGTTATCTGATTTTTAATGTTAAAATTCTGCATGTCTCATTTCATACGTGCCGCAGGAGATGGCTCCATGATCATAGTGTGTAGGTCACTTCATGGCAAGCCAATAGCGTTTTTCCTGCTTGAGGAAAAAAATGTATTCTTGGATACGAGTTGCAGCCAATGAGTGACGACAGCCTGTAAAATTCTGGGCTGCAGAATATTTAAAAAGAAAAATGTTAAGACATTACTTGGAAAGGAAATTGGGTTTTTAGGTTTGAGAATATGTTAGGAATTTAATAAACACATTCTGGAATCTTAATGTCTGTGACCTGCCATATCTGCCTAGAATGTTCTGTACATGCAAAATGTTGCTATCTGTTGGCTGTCAGAAACACATTTTACACAGATTCCATTAAGTATACATAGTGTCTTATGCAATTTGTATTAATTTGCTGTGAAAATAATAATATATTATTATTAAATATTAATTAAATACTATTTTTATGTAGATTTAGCATTTTAGGACATGAATTATTTTGTTTTGGTTTGTGGTGATTTTTCACACTGCCTTACAGGTAAAGGTTTCCCTAGCTCGAAAGCCAGTCGTATCCGACTCTAGGGTTTTAATGTTAACATTCTGGCTCATCTATGCCATGGCCACCAACAGATGAGAACCTTGTATTTTCTGGTAGATTTAGGCAGATGTCATTGCTCTAGCCTAGAGATTGTGAGTTAGGACCCCTATATTCCAAGGTAATAGGGTCCAAGACCTACCAAGAATGCCTGAAACGTACACTATATACACTGCAGTTGCTGGTTTTAGTTAGGACCAGTTCTGGTAAATGGGTCTTGGAAATCTGTATTTTTTTATACAATATTTTTGGGCCACAGATGACTAAAACTACAGAAACCAAATCTGTAGAGATGGGGGTCTTACTAAATCCAGTATTGCTTTCCTGTGTGAGCAGTTGCATAACACACTGTACAATCACATTTATTTAAAATTTTTGCACTTACCTTTTAAAAAGGCTGCACTAGAAAGTACAATGGTACCTCATACAACAATTTTAATCAATTCCACGGGGCTCGTTGTTGAACAAAACAATTTCTATACGATGCATGCATCATATAACGATTTTCCCTATGGGATGCATCATACAATGATTTTCTTTCGCTAAGTGTTTTTTTCATTGAAATATTGTTGTACCATTTTTTCCATAGGGGAAATTGTTATGCGGGACACCATTTCCCCCCATAACCTAATTGTTACGCAATTTCGATGCTATACGGGGCGATTGTTGTATGAGGTTCCACTGTATTTTCAATCTATCTAGAACAAATATACAAAGTATTTAGTGGACGTCTCACCTTCAAATTCTGTTTGACAGTTGCCAGAAGTCTCATTTAAACTCTCTTCCTCATTGATGATAATATTTTCAATGTCCTTCATTGTTAAGTGGTCCCGGAATGCATGATAAAGAATATGTTTCAGTTCCTCCAATGTTATTCGTTGCATGTCAAACTGGTGAAAAATTAGCGAAACAGTTATATTCTTCCATCTAGTATTTAAAAAAACAACATTCTGATTTCTCAAGTATTTCCTTCTTTTATTAAACAGATTTCCCACACAAAACTGGGGCCTTCAGCCCCCCCCAGAGTATATAATGAAATCTAGCAGAAAACGATTATTGTGGTGAATGACTTTTTTCTGTAACATTCCATTATATATTTATTAAATTATTAAACACACACACACAAATGAAGACAGTCCCGCCTTGAGGCTGAGGACGCCTACCGCCTCACCCCCAGACTTTGTTGTTTGTTTGGGAGCTTTTTTATGTGGTTCTGACTTTATCATTATATTATAGTATTGTATTGTGTAGTTGTATATTATTATGTGCTGTTTTTATAGATTGAATTTTGTATATTATATTATTGTGTATATTGTTTAATTATCATGTGAGCCACCCTGAGTCGGGTTTCCTAATTGGGCAGCATACACGTGCGAAAATTAAATTAAATTACATTAAATTAAATCTATATAATTGTCAAAAGATATGGGGTCTTGTGTTTTCTGGGTGATTTTGGCTTTCTAGTTGGCGCCTGGAACTAACTGGATTGAAGACATCTCCATCAATAATTCACTAATTGGGAAAAGCGATTTCATCTGTGAAGGGAGAGGGGTGAAACTGCTTTTTTGTTTATGAGAGGAGCCTCTAGAAGACTATAGAAATTTTAACCTAAAGTATAAAGATATTATTGTAAAGATTTTTATTATTATTATTGTGTAAGCTAACCAGAGTCAGAAAATATCCCAGAATGATGGGGTATGTATGTACAGATAGATAGATAGAGAGAGAGAGATGGCTGAATGGACAGACAGACAGACAGACAGACAGACAGACAGACAGACAGACAGACAGATGTGGCCGGAAAACTACAGTTTTCTAAATTCAGGAGATGTTATGCTTGGTTGCTGTCCTATGATGCTTTGAAACTATGTTGATGTTATATTAGAATGTATTAGGGTAGCAAGTGTCTGAATGTTTTGTGGATATATACTTTGCAGGGTTGGCATTAATCTTAGCATTCTAACTAGTGGAATTTTGGAAACATTACTTAGCCAGGCCAGGCATGAAAAGGAAGAATTTTCCCTGCCATCATATTGACCCTAGTGGATTACATTACAGGACAGCATGGCTCAGTGGTTTGTATGGGCCTCTCTCAAGGCAGTACCGTATATACTCTAGTATAAACCGACTCGAATATAAGCCGAGGTACCTAATTTTGACCTGAAAACCCAGGAAAATAGATTGACCAGAGTATAAGCTGAGGGTGGGAGATGCAGCAGCTGCTAGTGAGTTTAATTAATCAAAATACATGAAAATATGGTAAAATTAACTACATTGTTGGCACAACGTGGTCATTGTTGCGACCCTTGGTATAAGCCAAGTCAACTTTTTGGGGCTAAAAAACCTCAGCTTATACTCAAGTATATACGGTACCTTGAGAAAAATTAAGTTGTCTTATTTTATTTTAAAAGACATTAATTGCCCCAAAGTGGTAGAGTAATGGTTATTGTGCGGGACTGGGACTCCAGAAATATGGGTTCAAATTCTTGCCCCACTGGGGGATATCAATGGTAAATCTCTTACATACCTTAAAATCTACTTATCTGTAAACAATTTGTAACTATATCAACAACTTCATAACAATATAAACAACGTTTGTAAGCAGTAGAGATTCTAGGTAAAATAGATACAGTATTCTGGATAAACAAAACGCCGAAACCAACTGAAATCTATCTTGGAATCATTTTAAGCAATTTTAAGATCTCAGTAAAGAACTGGATGTTTTGCTCAAATTATCCACAAGAGGTTGCCAAATACTAAGATCTAAGTTTATTGCTATCAAGAATTCCAGCAGCCACAGAAAGAATCATGCCAATTCATAAGAATACCATTTCATCAATTCCATCCAAGGCTATCACAGTGGGACAAATGTTCCAATTGACTTGAGACCTGTATAAAATTTTAAAGCAATCTCAATCTGAGAAGACCATTATTTAGAACATCTAAAAGTTATTTGGAGCAGATATTCATATAGGAAGGATGAATTAATGTTTTTTTTATTCAACTCAATGGTTTAATTAGGTTTATTCAATTAAAAATATTGATGCAATAACATTCCTTCATTTCCCCTGTTTACAGAATTAGAGGTGCTGTTCATATGTGGTCCATGCTGGAGTACATGATGTTTGCTGCAGATAGAAGGTAGAATATGATCTATTAGAATCTTTGTAGCCAAGAGTTTTATTCAACTTATTTTTATTCCATAACTACTGACTAGTTATGGAAAATCTCCCCATTAGATTTCTCACAAATTTCCCCTATTTCTGTGCAAAAATATTATCTTTCTACTTTGAGAAGTAAAGCAAAATATACAGAGCACATTTAAACAGATTGACTAATTAATCAAAAAGACATTATCTATTCAATACTTCTAATTAAAAAATAAATCCATACAACAAGACAGCAGCATAGTTAAATCTTCTGCTTCTTTTTATGTCCTTGCATGCAAAGGAGTGTACTAGGCGATCAATTGCTTCTAACAAATTTGATTTGTTTCTTCCCACAGGACTGCTATATTATTCAAATCTTCTCTAAAAGTAGTTAAATGAAACCGACAAAAGCAGATTAGCAATGCAATTTGTGGGAGAAAGCTATAGCGGATTTAAAGAATTTATGAAACTGAAAGAAGAAAGTGTAAAAGCAAAACTGTAGCTTAAAAGTCTTGTCAAAAAAGGTCAAAAGTATTGACTACAGAGAAATTACAAATGTTTAAAGTTCATAATTAAGCAATCAAAATTGATAAAATATTTTCTTTATTTCAGAAAAAATATAAACCAAGAACGTGATTGAGATTTAACATTCCGAGGTATTAGGTATAGATGTGAAAGCTAGACAGTGAAAAAACTTGAGAGTGGAAAATGATTCATTTGAAAAGACATTTAGGACTACTGGAAAGAAAAAAAATAAGGGGCCATTCAACAATTATGTGATCCATTTGGGGGGATCCATTGATCCCCTCCCTCCCATGTAATATGACCATAATTTTTGCTTCGAACCCCCCTCCCTTTAAAAGTACGTAATCCAGAGCTTTTGTATTGAAACTCTAATTTTTAGAGCTTTTCACTATTGGTGCCTAATGCAGACTGCACAAGCAATTCAATAATATCAAATAGGATCAAAATTCCTAGAGATCATTTTTTTAACTTAAAAAAGCACCATGTTTCGAAACCACAACAGCTCCATATGGATTATGTAATGTTTGACCTGCCCCCCCTGCCCCCACATAATTGTCCATAATTCAGACTGCAGACACCCTCCCCCCGCTTGAGGATCATGTAATTGTTGAATGGCCCCTAAATTAATCTTAGTTAAGAAGCAAAAACGATTTGAATGAAGGTTTACTATGGGCACATGGTAAGATGGCATAACTCACTGGGGGAAAAAAATAATGTTGGGAAAGGCTGAAGGATACAGGAACAAGGAAGATGGATTGACTTAATAAATGAAGTCATAGGTCTGAGTTTGCAAAAGTTGAAGCAGGCCTGCTGATGACAGGACTTTTCAGAGGCCACTCATTCACAGGAGCAGTATAAACTGGAAGTCCCAATAATCTTTTGTTTAAATTTGTGGTGACTTCAACACTAGAATGGATAGCAACACCAAATGCCAGGAAAATCTGGGATTTAAATTGAAAGAGGATAATTTCCTATGATAATACCATTTATTTATTTATTTATTTATTTGTTCAGATTTATATTGCCGCCCACTCGCCGTAGTGACTCAAGGTGGCTTACCATCCAAAACAACAACAGTACTGTAACAATAATAAAACCTCACAAAACAACCAAAACAAAACACAAACTATCTCCCCTCCAGCCATTGTTGGGGGCCCGGAGGTGGCGGCAAAGTCCAGAGCTGCCCGCCAGGCCACAGTGACTTCTCCATCAACAAAAATAGCCTACTCCTCTCTCGGCTGATTTACAAATTTTGTCTAGTTAGGACAAGGGGCCTTAACAACCTCCATCTGGATCTCTCCAATGGATATTACACATTCCTAAGGGATAGAGGGTCAACAGTGGTGCTCTTCTAAGTACAGTTCTTAGAAACAGACATCAGACCTGAGAGTGATCATCTCCCCCCCCCCCTAAAATGATTATAGTCTTCCAGTAGGTTCACTCCACAGCCCTGAAAAACTGCAAAATGCTGGGACTTTTATAAGGAGTAAAAATGCCTCAAATGGTTCCGCAGAACTGGCAGTAACTTAAGACAGATGTTGTCTACAGATAATTTCCAAGATTTATGACTGCATGTTCTTCAAGGGAGCCACAACATCTATGAAGTATATCAGAAAATAATACAGGATCTTCGATCACACCTGCTGGGGCAAATTGGTCCTGGTTTGACAATGTTTGTAAGTACAGTGGAGCCCTGTATAACGAATGCATCGTAGAATAAAAAAAATCGTGCAACGAAGAGGATTTTGGAACAAATGGGTGTGTCGTACATTGTACGATTTTTTCGTTGTGCTTTCAGAAGAGGTAGCTGAGCGGGTCAGCTGTCTCCTTTGAAAGCAAGCTGGGGTTCATAGCCTCGAGTCCCGGCTTGCTTAGGAAGGAAGGAGGCCAGCGACCAGGGCTTTTCCAGGAAAAGCCCGAGACAAAGAGTACAGTGGAGTGGTTCCACTACAAACCCATTGCACCCTTCGTCCTGGGCTTTTCCTGGGCTCAATTTCACCCCAGAGCGCATTCCCAGCAATCCAGTCTGGCTCTGAGGTGAAACATAGCCCAGGAAAAGCACTGGCTGGTGCTGGGCTCCTCCTAGGAGCTCCCCCCAGCCCCTCCAAACTCAAACTGGCTGGCACTGGGCTATTACGCGGTGGCCGGTTTGAGTTCAGAGGAGCCGAGGGCCAGCCAGGGTAGCTTCTAGGAGCTCCCCCTGGCCCCTCTTAACTCAAACTGGCCACTTTGCGATAGCGTAGCACCGGCTGGTTTGAGTTTGGAAGGACCAGGAGGAACTTCTAGAAGCTTCTCTGGCCTACACTGGGCTCCTCCTAGGAGCTCCCGACAATCTCCAGTTTTCTATCAGAGAAGGCAGGTGATTCACTCGCCTCCCTTCTCTGAAAGGAAGCCAGGGATCAAGGGAACCTCGTATAATGAAAAAAAAAATGTATAATGAAGAGCCCCGTGGAACCAATTTTTTCATTATACAGGGTTCCACTATACTGTATGAGAAAAATGAACTGAGGAAAGTACCTAGGCAGATGAGACACATTGGCACAGAGGAAGCCACCACCTGCAGTTGGAAAGTTCTAGGACAGGAGTTCTTAACCTTTTTAAGTCGGAGGCTGGGTCATGCTCCCTCAGACAGCTTCAGAGGCTGGATGACCATTTTGCCCTTCCTCCACCACATGGCACTTCCTGGTGTGGTGGAGGCAGTGGAGGGCCACATGAAATGGCACCATGCGCTGCATCCGGCCCATGGGCTGCAGGTTGAGAATCCCTGTTCTACGACATGCTCTTACTGAGGGGAACGAATCAATCAAAGTTTTGGAAGCTAATAGAGAGAGAGAGGTCTTCTTCAGAAAGATCATAAAGTTATTAATCCAATTACAGCCAAAACTTGGTAGGTATTTCAGTCGTATATTCGCAAAACACACAAAAATTCCATCTGATCTTCCCAATTGGCCAACAGTCTCTCCAGTTGATGTTGGGGAAATTAATTTAACCCTAAGCAATGGCAAGGGCCCAAGTGAGGACAGGGTTTTTAGAAAAGTTAGACCATCAATAGACCTTTGTTCTAAGCCACATAATTAGTAAAGTTAACAAAACTCTCCCCAAAACGCTTCGGCATAAATTGGCTAAAACCAACACAGATAAAGAGACTTAGGTGGTTAACTTCTTAATCAAAATAATGTTATGCAAATCCAGATTGGGTTACAGGGCCCCCTCAAACAGCAGTCTTCAATCAATCGAGGAGTAACGCAGAGTTGCATTTTAGTTTATTTTTAATCCAGTCTTTATGTTAATGATTTTAGTCCCAGAATGTCTTCTCCATCATTCTTTCCCTATGCTATATGTACCTGCAAGATTTTAATACTGCTTTATGCAGAATATCTAGTCCTGTTATCTTGGACTAGGATTGGCTTTAAAAGAATGTTATCCAAATAGGCAAATCTGCAAGGAAGAACATGTGACTATTATTCTAAAACAAAAGTTGTGGTATTCAGGAAGAGAGTCCCTAAGTGTAACTGGTTGTTAGATGAATATGCCCTAGAACAGGTACAATGACTCAAATACCTGGGTCTTCACTTTAATGAAAAATTATCATGGAGGTAACACTTAGATGCTACCATTTTAATGTGTGGCAGATCAATTGGTTTGTTAAAAAGATCTTAATATACCAGAGGTTGACCTTGCCCTCAAGCCAGGTGTTTGTGTCAATTTTTTTTCTGCTCAAATGTTTCTGGTCAAAATAAGGGGGAATGATGTTAAACCCTAACTGGAAACTCAACAGAACAAATTTTTGCGACATATTCTGGCCCTACCTCCTGGGATACCTTCAACTCACCTTAAAGCTGAGATGTGTCTTCCCTCAATTGCTGCCAGAACCGATTTTAGATACAGTAATACCTTGCATAACGAACGCTTCATATAATGAAAAAATTGCATAGCAAAGTATTTGTTAGGCAATGGCGATACCCCGCATAATGAAAAATGTTTTCGTTATGTGGGGGTTTTTTTTGGTAACTGGGGTATACCTGGTCAATGGGAACCCCAGATAATGAACATTTTTTGTTCGTTATCCGGGGCATCTCCCATTCGCTTCGCATAATGAAAAAATCAGCATAGCAAAGAGCTCCATGGAATGGAGTTTTTTCATTATGCAGGGTTCTATTGTACTGGCAGAAAATAAATAAATTAGAGAACCACTATCTGACTAAATGTTGCTGGCTGAAACAACTGAGCACTGGTAAGTTTTGCAGTTGGAGTAGAGCTGCTTTAGAGGCTTCCACTAATTTAAATTGATAATTTCAACTGCTGAGAGCCACCTCTGTTCAAACAGAGGAAGCAGTTTGAAGCTTCCAGAAGCAGGGGGCAGAGCCACACCAGGCCCTCCCCTGAACTGTGACTCATAGGGGCGGAGCCACACTACCCTTTAAAAGCTCTGAGCTCTTTCAGGGTCAGCCCTTTTGACTCTGCATGTGCTCTTAAGCAGAGCTGCTGCTGAGGAGAGCAAAACAAAGGAAGTGAGCGCTGGTAAGTTTTGCAGTTGGAGTAGAGCTGCTTTAGAGGCCCGCGCGCCTAATGGCGCGCGAGATTGCACACTAGTAACAAAGGAATAATATAGTCTTACTAGGTAGAAAGGTAGTAAATGTGTACATTTTTGAGGCCCAGAATACTGCACTTGTTAAAATGGATTCTGAGGGAACAGTTGTAGTTACCTGCAACACTTGTGCCATGTTTGTGTTCTTGCCAAAGCATATGGAGAACTACACTTGCAGCAAGTGCAAGCTGGTTGCACTACTAGAAGAGAAGGTCCAGCAGCTAGAGGCCCGCATATCTAACCATCAACAAATTAAGGAGCTTGAGCTGTTCTTGGACAGAGCGGAGCAGACTATGCTGGACAAAGAAGAGACAGGGCACAGTTCTGAGGGAGAAGGCCCTTCACTAACTCAGGAGGGAGATGTTTGGAGGAATGTGACTCAAAGGAGGAGAAGAGTAGGGGATCACTCTGAGAGTCTGAAATTACAGAATAAATTTGAGGCTCTTTCCCTCATCACACCTGATGAGGAACACACAGAGGAACAACTGGTTCCACCTGATGATCTCTCCTTCATCACACTTGATGAGATCCAGGAAGATAAACAACAGGAACAAACTGAGGTTCTCTCCCTTAATATGGTTAATGAGGTGCATGTAGATGAACAGATTGCAGGAGAGAGGCTCCTTGTACTAGGCGATTCAATAATTAGAAATACAGAGAAATGGATTTGTGATGCACATGATAACCGTATGGTGACTTGCCTGCCAGGTGCAAAAGTTGCAGACATCACAAGAAATCTAGATAGATTGTTAGAGAGAACTGGGAACGAGCCAGTTGTCATGGTACACGTTGGTACCAATGATGTTGGGAAGGCCAAGCGGTCTGTCCTGGAAGCCAAATTCAGGTTGTTAGGAAGAAGATTGAAGTCCCGGACTTCCAAGGTAGCATTTTCAGAAGTGCTGCCTGTCCCTCGTGCAGGACCTACCAGGCAGGCAGAGCTCAGAAGCCTCAATGCGTGGATGAGGCGGTGGTGTCGAGAGGAGGGTTTCAGATTTGTCAGGAACTGGAGAACATTTTGGGACAAGCCAAATCTGTTCAGGAGGGATGGGTTGCATTTGAACCATGATGGGACCAGATTGCTGGCACTCAACATCAAAAAGGCTGCAGAGCAGCTTTTAAACTGATAACTGGGGGAAGGCCGACAGGAGCTGGGCAGCATCCGGTTCGGGAAAGTGTGTATTTGAGTAGTGAGCAGGATGCAAAAATTACTGAGCAGAGCGAGGAGCTAGTCACTAGCATTCTAGCAGAAGGATGCAAGAGGCAGTCTAACAATGCAACTGGACACAAAAGACTGTGTCAGAAAAGCATATATAAATGCTTGTATACAAATGCCAGAAGCCTCCGGAACAAAATAGGGGAGCTGGAATACTTAGCAATAGATAAGAATATTGATATTATTGGTATCACTGAAACCTGGTGGACGGATGATAACCAATGGGATACAGTTATCCCAGGCTACAAACTGTACAGGAAGGATAGGAAGGGGCAAATGGGAGGTGGTGATAAAATCTAACACAGAGACCTTAAATTTTCTAAAAGGAAATTTCCCAAAGTTGAGGAAACTAGTAAAAAAGAAGCTGAAAGGGAAAATTGAGAGAGTCCAAACACTCCAAGAGGCATGGAGGCTGTTTACAAAAACAATAACAGAGGCTCAATTGGAATGCATACCCAAAAGGAAAAAGGGCACTGCCAGGTCCAAGAGGACTCCAATGTGGCTTACAGGAGCTGTTCGGGAAGTAATCAGGAGCAAGAAAAGCTCATTTAGAAGATGGAAGGCTTGTCCGAATGAGGACAGCAGGCAGAAACATAAATTCTGGCAGAACAAATGCAAGGCAACAATCAGGAAAGCAAAGCAAGACTTTGAGGAGCGTATAGCTAAAAATACTCAGAGAAATAACAAAGACTTCTTTAAGTACATTAGAAGTAAGAACCCAACTAGGAAGGCCATTGGACCATTAGATGACAATGGAAGGCAAGGGGTTATTAAAGAGGAAACAGAGATTGCAGAGAGACTCAATGAATTCTTTGCTTCAGTATTCACTGAAGAAGACAGAGGCCACATGCCCAAAACAGAGCCTATCTTCGTAGGGAGGGAAACCGAAGAATTAAGCCAGATAGAAATAACCAGGGAGGAGGTCCTTGCATGTCTTGTTAAACTAAACACTAACAAATCACCAGGACCAGATGGCATCCATCCACGAGTTCTCAGGGAACTTAAAGATGAAATTGCTGATCTCCTAGCCAAAATATATAATCTTTCCCTCAAATCAGGCTTTGTGCCTGATGACTGGAAGGTAGCGAATGTAACACCAATTTTCAAAAAAGGATCCAGGGGTGATCCAGGAAATTACCGACCTGTCAGTTTGACATGTGTCCCAGGTAAAGTGATGGAAACCATCCTAAAAGATAGAATTAATAGGCACATAGAAGAGAAGGCGCTGCTAAAGGAGAGCCAACATGGCTTTTGCAAGGGCAACCTCTTTTCAACCTCTTCATAAATGATCTAGAGGTAGGAGTAAATAGCAAGGTAGCCAAATTTGCTGATGACACTAAATTATACAGGGTAGTGAAAACTGTGAGAGATTGTGAGGAGCTCCAGAGGGATCTCTTGACACTGGGGGAGTGGGCAAAACAGTGGCAAATGAGTTTCAACATTAGTAAGTGCAGAGTGATGCATGTTGGGGCAAAGAACCCCAATTACATTTATAAACTGATGGGGTCTGAACTCTCTGCGACAAACCAGGAAAGGGACCTTGGTGTCCTGGTGGACAGCTCAATGAAGGTGTCAACCCAGTGTGCCTCGACAGTGAAAAAAGCAAACTCAATGCTAGGGATCATTAGGAAGGGTATAGAAAATAAGTCAGCAAGTGTCATTTTGCCTCTTTATAAATCTATGGTGAGGCCCCATCTGGAATACTGTGTACAGTTCTGGTCACCATACCTCCAGAAGGATATTATGGAGCTGGAAAAAGTGCAGAGGAGGGCAACCAGAATGATTAGGGGACTGGAACACCTTCCTTACCATCTGAGGCTGCAACGGTTGGGCCTCTTCACTCTTGAACGACGACGTCTAAGAGGTGACCTGATTGAAGTTTATAAAATCATGCACGGTGTGGACAAAGTAGATAAGGAAAAACTGTTTTCCCTATCGCATAACACTAGAACTAGGGGACACTCGATGAAACTTTTGGGTACTAGTTCTCACACAAATAAGAGAAAGTACTTTTTCACCCAGAGGATTACTGGCCTATGGAACTCCCTGCCAGAAGAAGTGGTGACAGCTATCAGTCTTGACAGCTTTAAGAAAGGATTAGACAAGTTCATGGAGGACAAGAGTATCAATGGCTATAATAATGGATACTTAAGGACAACCTCCGGGTTGGAGAGATAGCCAGGATATCTCAATATCATTTCCAGGGAATCCTAAGCAGGTGAAGGCATCTGCTTGGGAATACCCTGAAGGAAATGGTGAGCCACTGTGTGAGACAGAATGCTGGACTGGATGGGCTGTGGCCTGTTCCAGCAAGGCTGTTCTTATGTTCTTATGTTCTTATCTTGGAGTTTGGGCACAGTTCTGTTGTGACAAATTAAAAGATTATAATCTCAGTTTAGATATGTCTCTTAATTTTAACTCTCTAACCATCAAGAAATTGATTCTGAAGCAGATATTTATCAAGCTAGGGCTGCTATTGTTGGGGCCCAGTTTTCTAGCTGGTATCCCCAACTACAGGCTAATCATGTGAGAGCACATTAGCTGGAGGAACTGATCTTTCCACAACTTCACCGAGCCTTTATGGATTCAGATTCCAGCATACCATGAAGGGGGTATAAGAGGGTTCCAGTTGAGGAGCGGCTAAGTGTCTACCGGTGTAATCAGGTTGAATATATACTCCGTTATTTATGGTTCTTTCCTCTTTATAAGGATCCTAGAGGAAGATTTCTAACTCCTATTGTTCAGCCACATTTTAAAAGAACTCCAGCAGAAAGAGAGCACTGGCTGGTTTACAACCAGGCTTTTATCACTTACACTGTAGCACAATTTGCTCTGGCAGCCAGAAAACTATGATCCTTTTTTAAAATCAAAAGTTATTGTTATTGAATAGTTTTTAGCAAGATGATAAAAGGATTTGGGTTTGTTTTATCTGTCTTAGCAAAAAC
The DNA here is from genome assembly GCA_035047305.1 of Bradypodion pumilum. Taxonomy (NCBI): domain Eukaryota; kingdom Metazoa; phylum Chordata; class Lepidosauria; order Squamata; family Chamaeleonidae; genus Bradypodion; species Bradypodion pumilum. Next base: position 6,256,567 of record JAWDJD010000017.1, on the reverse strand, counting down.
AGTAAAACCTCTCTACATACAATTCATTCCACGAGGTTATTTGTATGTCAAAAATTTGTATGTCAAAAACGCATTGCATGACCAGAAGATGCCACTAGATGTCACCGCATAGTTTTTTGTATGTCACATTTTTCCTATTAAAAATTTGTACAGCAAAACCCCAGGTTACAACCGCCTCAGTTTAAGCTTGCTCCAGTTTACAACAGCAAATCCTATGGAAATGCTGTCCCGGTTTACCAATTTTTAATGTATTTGTTTTGGTCTACAACAATCAATTCAGGACCATTTTTAAAAATTTCCCAATGCATCCGTATGGATTTTTCGGGTTACAATTTTTTTCGGGTTACAACTGAGGCAGTTGGAATAGACCTCCGTTGTAACCCAGGGTTTTAATATATAGTAGAACCCCACATAACAAAAATTTCCGTTCTGTGAGTTGCTTCACTATGCGGTTATTAGGTATGTGAAGCTAATGGGAGATGCCATTATCTGGGGTTCCCAGAGACCGGGTATACCCCGGTTACCAAAACCCCCACATAACAAATGATTTTTTTCCGTTATGCAGGGTATCGCCCTTGCATAACGAACACTTTGTTATGCAAATTTTTTGTTATGCAAAGCATTTGTTATACGAGGTACCACTGTATGCTGAATTTTTTTTAGCCAGGATTTCTATTTGCATGTTGATTTTTTTGTAAGTCAAACCATTTGTATGTTGGGGTTTCACTGTATAGTAACTAAATATTATCAATGATTTTATTAGTGAATTTTATTCCTGTTTTAAATGATGTTCTAGTTCAGGGATTCAACCGGATGTGACCCACAGCACCATTTCATGTGGCCCCGACTGCCTCCACCACACCAGGAAGTGCCATGTGGTGAAGGAAGGGCAAAATGGCCATCTGGCCCCTGAAGCTGTCTGAGGGAGCGTGACTCTGGCTTAAAAAGGTTGAGAACTCCTGTTGTAGTTTGTATAGGCTGGTCATGAACAATAAAGATGATTGGTTGATAAATTGGAAGTTACTTTATATTACATTTAAAAAAACCAATTCCTAGATTTGGAAAAATGTGTTCTCATTTTCACACACAATAGTAAGACAAACAAGGGTATAAAACTCTACCTGCTCCTGTAACACTTGCTGCCTTTTCAGTCATGACCATGTGAGTTCCAAATTTAAGCTTCATCATGAACTTGAAGGGTCTAGCCAATCAAAAACTATCAGCGGAAGGTCCAAGCCAGCAAAGATTGTTTCTATCTTGAAAGCAGAATGGGGAAGAAGTTATATCCTACATTTAGAACAAGCTGATTAGAATAAAAAGGGGGCAGGGGAGAAAAAAGAGAAAGGCAAAATATTGTAGCAGTTCAAGGACTAATTTGGCAGGGTCCAACTTATGACCTTTTCTAGATCATAATTCCTCTTCTCCTGACATTAAAATCTCACACTTGAAAACATTTGTTAGTTTTAAAAGTGCTACAATACTTTGGATTCACCTCCTTCTTTTGCTGAGACAGATTATCAGACTACTTTTTTCAAAACTAATTCATATCAGGGAAAGTCAAGAAGCTATAAATCTTCTAATATGGTAACTAAAGAATTCCAACAGTGATTTATTTATTTATTTATTTATTTGCCTACCCAAGGAATTTTAAAGAAGAATTAGTCCTGCAATACATGGCATTTGCACTGGAAAGGGTGACTTTGTGAATGATCTCTCTAAAAGCAGCCATCTGTTGGGGAATAATTAATATCTTCTAAATTTCAGCCTAGCTCCAAAAATGTAGTAGCCCTTCAACTATAGCTACAAGGACTCTTTCCTCGGCTGACCTGGCCTGGAGGGAAATGGACATAGTGGTTCAGGCTGAGTTTGTAATGTATTTCAGGACACTCAACGATGCGGCGATCACCATGCCGGCCACCATTTCGTCGCCGATTCTACTGGCCACCGTTTCGTCGCTGACCCAGCCAGCCACCGTTTCGTCGGCCACCGCTTCGTCGCTCCCGACGGTGGGGGACCCATCCCACAGGGAGTTCCTGAAGGAGATGTTTGAGGTCATGGCTCAGACTTTTGCCAACCGGTTTAAGACCTCCATGCCTGCGGCCTCTGCGGCTCCGGTACCGACCACCGCAAGCCCCAGGGATGCTGGCCCTGCTGTGGCCCCACCGACCTCCCGAGGGTCGAGTGTCCGCTCCGCTGGCCCACCCACATCGTCGCGGGTTGGTCCAGACGTTGAAGCGATGGACTCCCATCCCGTCGGCCCGCCCAGGCCGTACTGGCGCGGTCCCGACATGGATGTAAGAGTTCCTCCCTCGTCCTCCGATGACTCCAGCGCCTCTTCGGAGGAGGACGAGGGAGACGTCGATGCCGAGCGGACGCCGGACCAGGCCATCGGCGCGGTTGACCCACCGCGTGGTGAGGATCAACGCTCGCTCACAGCCATGCTGACGCGCCTGGGGACCGCGTTGAACCTGAAGGTGGACCAGCCGCCACTGGAAGGTGAGGACCAAATGACCGCAAAACTGGACAGGCGTGCGGTACGGCCGGTCCATATTACCATGCTTCCGTCCATGCTGACGTCGGCGAAGGCAACATGGAGGAAGCCGGTGTCAGCGCACTCCGTTTCGTCCAGGCTCGATGGCATGTATAGAGTCCTGGACGAGAACGTCGAGTTCCTGCAGGCACATCCCCTGCCGAATTCCCTGGTGGTCAAGGCCTTCCAACACAGGACGGCCACCAGCGGGTTCCCGGTTCCGTCGACCCCGGAGGGGAAGAAGTTGGACGCAGTGGGCCGCAAATTCTACGCCACCGGTTCCCTCTTCCTCTGCGCCGCCAACTACTCGGCTGCCATGGGCCTGTACCAGTCTCACCTCTGGGAGCGGGTGAAGGCCGAAACGGCGACGTTACCTGCCGACGCCCAGAAACGGATCGACGCGCTGGCGTCCGAGGGCGATTTCCTGGCGGAGCAATAGATGCGAACCGCCAGGCATATAAATGACTATGCGGCGAAGGACATGTCGTCTGCGATCCTGCTCCGCCGCCACGCCTGGCTTAGGGGCACCTCCCTCGATGACGCTATGAAGAAGCTCATCGAGGAGTTTCCCTTTGACGGGCAAGGCCTTTTTGGGCAAGACACGGACAAGGTCCTCAATGAAATGCGGCAGACCAACTCCACCGCCAAGTTTCTGGGGCTCACCACGCCGGCTCCGCCTGCCAGGCCGAGGCTCCAGCCCTTCACGCGGCGCTACCAGGGGAACCCACAACAACAGGGTGGCCCCGTAGAGCAGCCCAGGTCTGGCCCTTACAAACAACGACGCCAGCACAAGCCGCGCTACCAACCCTACGGACACGGCAAGCGTTCGGACGCTAAGTCCAAGTCGCGCGTTTGAAGCTGCGACGGCCGAGTCTCTCACGCTCCAACTCCCGTACCTCCCCCTCCGGAACTTCCTTCAGGTATGGTCGGGCATCACGGACGACCGGTGGGTCTTAAGGATCTTGTCCTCTGGCTACGCCATCAAGTTCGTGTGGGCGCCTCGGGTAGGAAGACATCGTTTCACCACCTCGTCCCCCCATTTGGAGGAAGAAATATCAACTCTTCTGTCCAAGGGAGCCATCGAGCGGGTGGCCCCGCCCGATTGGGACAATGGCTTCTACTCGAGGTACTTCGTGGTCCAGAAGAAGGACGGAGGACTTCGCCCGATCCTGGACCTGCGCCGCCTCAACAAATGCATCCACACCAGGAAGTTCCGGATAGTGACCCTGCAGACCGTCCTTCCCCTCATCAACAAAAGGGACTGGTTCACAGTCATAGACCTCAAGGACGCTTACTTCCATGTCTCCATCCTCGAGGAGCACCGGAGGTTCCTTCAATTCCGCATCGGCGATTCGGTTTACCAGTACCGATGTCTACCGTTCGGTCTGGCCACGGCACCGCGAGTCTTCACCAAATGCATGGCTCCGGTGGCCGCCTTCCTTCGCCAGCGGGGAATCAGGGTCTTCCCATACATCGATGACTGGTTGATCATATCCCCCACCAGCTCGTCGGCCATTCGGGACACGCAGTTCACGGTCCACCTCATGGAGAGTCTCGGCCTCAGGATCAACTTCACGAAATCGAAGCTGATCCCCTCTCAACACGTCGAGTACATCGGAGCGGTACTCGACTCGCTTGCCACCAGAGCCTTTGCACCCCAGAAGCGCCTGCAGGACATCGCGCAGGGAGTGAACGACCTACGCACCAAACCGTGCATCAGGGTGAAAAAGGCTCAAAGACTGCTAGGCCTTATGGCCTCAACGACGGCTGTGGTCCCTCACGCCAAGTTAAAGTTCCGGTCCCTACAGTCGTGGCTTCTGCACGAATTCGATGCGCTCCGGGAGAGTCAGTCCAAACGACTAACTCCGTCCCCGGAGCTGAGGGACCAGCTGGTGTGGTGGACGACACCACTCAACGTGGCAACGGGGAAGAGTTTTTACCCACCGCAACCCTCGCTGCAAATATTGACTGACGCAAGCAACCTCGGCTGGGGGGCTGCCTGCGGGACTCTCACGGTCAACAACCCTTGGTCGCCTCAGGAGATGGTGCACCATATCAACTACTTGGAGCTGCTGGCCATTTGGAAGGCCCTCCGTTCCTTCGAGACCTTGCTCATGGGCAAGGCGGTCCAAGTGGCCTCGGACAACACCACGGCTGTGGCGTACCTGAACAAGCAGGGAGGAACACGATCCACCACCCTTCTTTACCTCGCTGTGCAACACTGGGAGTGGTGCCTGGAGAGGCACATTTTCCCGATTGGAGTGCACATTCAGGGCAAGCTGAATGTCCTGGACGACCATCTCAGCCGCCTCACCTCAACGACCCACGAATGGGAACTGAACGACGAGGTGTTCCAGTCGCTCTGCGAGGCCTGGGGGACTCCGAACATCGACCTCTTCGCATCGGAGTCCAATACGAAATGCCGCAGGTACTGCTCCAGGGCGGGCATCGGTGCCAACTCCGAGGGCGATGCCTTCATGAAACGGTGGGATCAGGACTATTTCTACGCTTTTCCTCCGTTTCCCCTGGTCCAGAAGGTCCTCACCAGAATGCTCCAGCACAGGACCAGAGCCATCCTAGTGGCCCCAGCATGGCCTCGCCAACCATGGTTTCCGCTGCTGTTGTGCATGTCATCTCAGTATCGCACGCTACCGGAGTCACCGACGCTCCTCCAGATGGAGCAGGGCCAGCTCCACCACTCGGACCTGCCCAGCCTCCACCTCACCGTGTGGAGGATAACCCCAGACTGTCCAGGATCCTGGAACTAGCCAGGCGCCTGTCCACAAGGAAGTCCTACGCTTCCAAATACAGACGCTTTTGTGCTTTCCTGGCATCTCAGCAGACCCCCCTCTCGCAGGTGGAACTGCAGGACGTCTTGACCTACCTCCTCCATCTGGCGGAGTCTGGCCTCAGCATCGCCTCCATCCGAGTACACCTTGCAGCGGTGGTGGCTCACTCTCCAGCTGGCTCGCCCGCTTCTGGCGCTTTCCGTGACCATACGGTGAAACGCTTCCTCAAGGGATTGCGAAACGCCTTCCCGCCGGTCAGGACTCCGACGGCCCAATGGTCACTCTCTACCGTCCTTAACGCGCTCACCAGGACTCCTTTCGAGCCCATGGCTACCGCGGATGCTCGTCTCCTCACATGGAAGACGGCCTTTCTGGTGGCCATCACGTCTGCTCGACGAGCTGGTGAACTGGTCGCCCTGCGGGCGGACGCACCCTTTCTCCAGTTCTTCAATGACCGTGTGGTGCTCCAACCGGACATCACCTTCCTCCCCAAGGTGGTCTCCCAGTTTCATATGGCACAGACTATCTCCTTGCCAACATTCTTCCAGAACCCCGCTAACGCCCAAGAAAGGACTTGGCACACGCTGGATGTCAAACGGGCTTTATTGTTTTACACCAGCAGGACAAGGGAGTTCAGGAAGTCGCAACGCCTTTTCGTGGCGTATAGGGGCAAGTCCAAAGGTGAACCCATCTCAGCGCAGCGGTTCTCCAAATGGATCACCTCTACCATCTACCTGGCCTACGAGTCGGCATCGCTGCCCCCTCCACCGCATGTCAGGGCGCACTCTACCAGAGCGGTTGCAACATCCACGGCCTTTCTGGAGGGCACACCGCTTGAGGACATCTGTAAGGCTGCCACCTGGTCCAGACCTTCTACATTTGTCCAGCACTACAGGGTGGACACCAGAGCCACTGCGGACGCCAGGCTTGGCCGTGTCGTCCTCACTCGGGGGCTCCGGGCCCATCACCCTTGACAGTTCACCCTGCCTGACCGTCATCATCTTCATCGTGGGATCATCTCATCCGACTGCCCACCGACCAAGTAAGTGTGAGCTTGCTAATCTCCCATGAGTTTGGATTCACAAACTATACGAAGGAGAAAGTTCGGTTTCACTTACCAGTGATAACTTTCGTTCTTCGAGTATATAGTTTGTGAATACACACTACCCCCCCTGCCTCCCCTCTTGAGCTGCACGGATGAGATCAATTGGTTTATCCTGTGCTTGGCTTAAGTATGGAACTGAGGTAAAATGGCGCGCGGGCGCCTCAGGGTGGGCGGTACGGTGGGCGGTCTTACCGCCAAAACCTTTGACCAATAGCTTTTCAAGCCTCCGATCGGCCGTTCTGCGCAGGCGCATAACCCATGAGTGTGTATTCACAAACTATATACTCGAAGAACGAAAGTTATCACTGGTAAGTGAAACCGAACTTTCTAAATAAACAGTTTTTGAACACTGTGATTTAGAGTGGGATACTGAACAATATGCACTGAAACATGAAATTCCTGAAGTCCCAGAATGATGGAATGTTTCATGTTCAGGTTTCATTCGAGGCTATGGTGATTCTGTGCAAGTCTGGCCTATGGAACAGACTTTTTACATAAGTAGGGGTTTTACTGTACCCCTGTGGAAAAACAAAGGCAGCAAATGAGAATACACACCATACCAAGGCATCTCACTCTTAAACCATGCAGGGAAAATGTATGGCAACATAATAGAAACAAGATTGAGACTGGTAATAGAACTGCAACTGGCAGAAGAACAGATGGATTTCGGGGGGGGGGACAGAAGCTGTACAGGTGCAATTTTTACGCTTAAACAACTAATTGAGGAAAATGTAGAATACAACAAGAATCTCTACGTCACAATTGTAGACCAAGGGAAGGCATTTTATAGTGGCTGGAAACTGCTATGGCAAGGATAGGCTCAATGTGAAGTAAGTGAACAATTTATCAGATTATGTAAAAGCTTATATAGTAACTGCAGAAGTTAGAATAAATCAAGAAATGTCAGAACCCTTTGCAGTAACATCTGGAGTGAGGCAGGGATACTATCACCATCATTATTCATCATCTACATACACAGCATAAGCAAAAATGCTAAACCCATGAATGGAAACAATATCAATGAATTACAATGAATTGCAGATGATCAGACATTGATTATAAGCACAGTTTAAGGGACTACAACAACAACACATCCATGAACCAAGAATGTAAGATAAATAATATGAGAATCAATAAAGAGAAGACTAAGACTAAGGAAACAGCATGCTCTACAGCAGCATTTCCCAAACTTATTCTGTTGTGAAACAAAACACTTTACAAAACCCTAAAATTTTAACAGAACACTTTGGTTTTTGTTATAGAAATATAGGTTTTGATTTTTACGTTTTAATAACAAATAACGTAAATAAGTATAAGAGTTAAAAAACAAAATAAAATAAAAAATTTATTCCAAAATTTGTTATACAAAGCAAAACTCTTGAAAATAATAAAACAAATAAAAAGAAGGAAAAACAAATAACAATAATCAATAATGTTTTTAATGACTTGAATGTTTTTGAGTCTTTGAATTACAAATTCATGTAATGACAAGCACGATAACAGAAAGCTGAATTCTTATATCTGGTGCAGCGTTGAGTCAGTTTCTGTATTTTGATTTTGTTACAGCACAGGTAAAGGGGTAAAGGTTGCCCTTGCTTAAAGCCAGTCATATCTGACTCTAGAGTTTAGTGTTTATCTCTGTTTATAGGCAAAGAGCCAGTGTTGTCTGTATCTGCAGACATTTCCATGGAGTGCATGGAACATTGTTTACCTTCCCACCCAAAGTGGTCCCTATTTATCTACTTACACTTTCTTGCTTTCAAACTGCTAGGTTGGCAGGAGCTGGGACAGACAGTAGCTCATTCCATCATGAAGTACTCGGGTCTTGGACTGCTGACCTGCCAACCTTCCACTCATCAAGTTCAGCATCTTAACCACTAAGCCACCACAGTCCCTCTGTTACAAGACTACTAATTTACCAGAATTTACCAGTGACTCTTCATGGCATTTGGAGCTACTTGCAGAATAACGACACCTTTCATCTTTCCTAATATTGCTTTTGCTATGTGTGTCCTTTAGCTAAATAAACTACAGTACTAGTGCTACATCGTAGGCTTAATACAGCAATGGTGAACCTTTTAGAGACTGAGTGCCCAAACTGCAACCCAAACCCACTTATTTATCACAAAGTGCCAGCACAGCAACAGGGGAGGAAGGAAATGCTCCCATTGGGCTGCTGGGCAGAGGGGTGGGGTGAACTCTGTGCTGGGGGAGGGAGGAAGCACTCCCATTGGGCTGTTGGGCAGAGGGGCAGGGCAAAATCTGTGCTGAGGGAGGGAGTAATCACTTCCATTGGGATGCTAGGCAGAGGGGCGGGGTGAACTCTGTGCTGGGGTGACTGCATGGGTGTCCACAGAAAGGGCTCCGAATGCCACCTCTGGCATGCGTGCCATAGGTTCACCACCACTGGCTTAGTAATACTCATTGAATTATTGATCTTAAGTACTGTATTTTCTGGCATATAAGACTACTTTTTAACCCCGAAAAATCTGTGCCAAAGTCGGGGGTCGTCTTATAGGACAGGTACTTAACTGCAGCTTGTTTCCCCTTGCTTCATATGTCCGGCGCATATGGTGGGGGGTGCCGCGGCCGAGTCCCTGCTCTGTGCGGGGAGTATGAAGCAAGGGGAAGCAAGCTGCACACATCTTCCTGTACCTCGAGGAGGAGAACGTGAGCGTGGATTGGCTCTCCACCAGAACCTGCCCATTTGACTCGGAGGGCTGCACATCTTCGGGTTGAGTGTGGGTTAATTTTTATTTGGTGTGCATTGGAAGAGAGGTAGTCTTATACGGCAAGTATATTCCAAACTATATTTTAACTGGAAAAGTTGGGGGTCGTCTTATACACTCAGTCGTCTTATACGCCGGAAAATACGGTACTAATTTTACTACTCTTTAACTCTGAGCAGAAACATTCATTAAAAATATATATATATTTAACTATTCTACTCAGGTGCTCTGAGCACATCACCAAGAGGAGTGAAAAACCCAGACTTGTCTGTTACTTCCTGATAGCTGTTCAGAGTATGCACCCCCTGCCTTCTGATGTTGGTAGGATATGAAAGGCCACTGGATTCAGACACCCCATAATGCTCCATAACACCTTGGGAGTCAGATTTAGGCAACACAAAAACTTTTTCAACAATACAAAAACATGCTTGATAGGTCATGCATACACACACAAAATGAACAGGACCCTCGCTTACACAAAAGGACTCTGGGGTGGGAAATGAAAATGGGCTGTATCTGTGAGAAAAGATGTACCCAAAGGGGTACAAAATTCTCTGCCCTTCCTGGGCGGAGCAGAAGAGTAGGGCCAACCTTATGGCCATGAGGGAAAAGAGTGTGCCAACTTCTGTCCTTGATAGAGCCATACCTGTCAACCTTTCCGGATTGGCCGGGATTTCCCAGTTTTTGGTGCCGATTTGCGCCATTTCCTGCCCCGCGCTGCCAAAACCCCGGAATTTGGCAGCAGGGGAAAAGAGGTACTGCACAGCCCTTCTGCACAGGTTGCCTTCTACGCATTGCATAGAACCCTTCTACGCATGCATAGAAGGCTACACATGCATAGAAGGGGGCTACGCAAGCGTAAAACCCTTTTACGTATGCACAGAAGTCGACCTGCGCAGAACTGCTCTGCCCAGGTCCTGGAGCTGTGGTTGACAGGTATGGATAGAGCCACTGCTGTTTGAATGCAACACGGGATCCTAGCCTCTACACAGTTTTAAAACTGGGCAAGACTGCTTTGCCAGTATAACAGCATCCCAGCCTAGCTCTGCCCTAAGTAAGCGACCCCATGATGTACAAAGAAGGCGGTCATATCTGTCACCTCATCTCCAGATGTTTCCTTGCCCAATCACTTTTGCCCAGTGATGAGCCTCCCACAGGTGTTACTATATCACTTAATTCAAATAACTGAATTTGTTGTTGTTCAGTTGCACAGACAAGTCCAACTCTTTGCGACCCCATGGACCACTGTCCTCCAGGCACCTCTGTCCTCCACCATCCTCCTTAATCCGCCCAACTCATTTTCTGCTGCCCCTTCTTCTTTTGCCCTCCACCTTTCCCAGCATCAAGGCTTTCTCAAGTGAATCCTCTCTTCTCATTTGATGTCCAAAGTACCTTAGCTTCATCTGCACTATTTGACCTTCCAAGTAGCAATTGGGGTTGATTTCCTTTAAGATCGACCTATTCATTCTCCTTGCTGTCCAGGGGACTCTCAAAACTCTCTTCTAACACCACACCTCAAAGGTGTCTATTCTTCTGTGCTCAGCTTTCCTTGTGGTCCAGCTCTCACAACCATACGTTACTACCAGGAATACCATTGCTTTGACTATGCGGACTTTTGTTTGCAAGGTGATGTCTCTACTTTTCACTATGTTCCCCAGGTTTCTCATAGCTTGCATCCCAAGAATTAATCTTGGGAGACAAGATTAATTGAATATCACTATTTAAATAATTCCTCTATTCTGTTACTAATTGCTCCTATCCCTTGTTGGTCCAAAAGTTTTAAGGTCATAATTTTATGTGAATGAGGTCTGTTATCTGTAAGCCACCCAAAGTTGTTCGTGAATGGGCGGCAATATAAATGTATGTATGTAAGTAAGTAAGTAAGTAAGTAAGTAAGTAAGTAAGTAAGTAAGTAAGTAAATAATAATAATAATAATAATAATAATAATAATAATAATAATAATAATAATAATAATAATAATAATAATAATAATAATAATAATAATAATAATAATAATAAAATGGCTAGTATTAATGAACTGCTTGCTTACCATGGCTCTCTGTAAAAAAACAAGCTATAAATTTTGGGAGGTGGGAGGGTATATGCAGGTACAGTGGTACCTCATACAACGATTTTAATTCGTTTCATGGGGCTCGTTGTTGTACGAAACAAATACTATATGATACATGCATCATATAGCGAGTTTCCCTATGGGATGCATTGTACAACACTTTTTTTTGCTAAGTGGTTTTTCCCATTGAAAAATTGTTGTACAATTTTTTCCCATAGGGAAAATTGTTATGTGGGATGCTATTCCCCCATAAAACCTAATTGTTATGCGATTCCGTTGTTATACGGGGCGATTGTTGTATGAGGTTCCACTGCATTTGTGACTGTACGTGATTGTTTCTGACTCATTTTAATTGTCATCTCTGAGAACTGCAGTCATTCCACAAGAATGTGGAAAACAGTTCATAAAAACCAGAGAATTACAGCGCACCAGTGAGTTACTCAAAGTGCACATTTCCATGGCAACCACCTTATTACTATGCTGGTTGCTGCTCTAAAGAAAGGAAAGCTGTGGAGTAGAAATATTCTCTGTAGGAAATTATGCATAGTTTTTACAAATTAAAACACCTGTCAGAATTAAGGCTATTGTGCACACAAATGCATCATATTGAGCCCCATAAATTCCAGCACTTTCAAATTATGCACACTCCTCAAAAGGAAAACACACATTAGTATAGAATTCACAAAGAGACTGATATCATTTGGTCTGGGCCATGTTTTTAAAAAACCAGGTTCGGCTTGCACTTTGATTTTTCCCCTGAAACAGTGGCTACAGATGCATGGAGCATATTGGAAGAGCAGAAAAGCAAAACCCAGAATGACCAGAATGCAAATCCAGAATGATCAGAACTCTCTAGCTTTATCCTTACTGCATTCCTCCCTCTTTATTCGGATGGCATTAGCAAACAAATAGTAGTAACAAGGAAATAATATAAATAAGAAGCAAAGAATATACAGTAAATCACAACATTTACATTACTCCTCCTAAATTGCCACATTTTCTCTGCAACATTTTTCTTGTGACATTGTGATGAAAGGACACCATCTGTAACATCTTATAATTTTAACCAGGATTTTGAGCTCAGTGGGAAAGAAAATAGTTGATAAGTAGAAAACAATACCAATGTTGATGTGCCCTTCATGTGTAAAAACCTGTTTGTCCCCAAAGGCCCTGAATCCTCACTTCTCTCATCCTTGCATGCAGTAACAAGGCGGGTGGTAGGTGGGGGAAATCAACAATAGCCTTACCTGCAAGATGGAAATACATTTTCTCTTACTATCAATTAGAATTTTCATATTTATGAGCATGTTTTTTATACAAAACGAAGATAGTGCACAGAAAAACTGCAGTGGCTTTTCTGCATGAACAGTTAAACATCAGAAACATCTGATGAGTTGTTTGTGGCTTTTTGATTGATTGATTGATCAATCATTCCTTTCTAGGGTGATGGTCATAAAAGGAATATTCCTGAGCTTTGCTTCACAAAGGGAAAAAACCCATCAGCCATTTTGTACAACTTACAGATGACACCTAGTAAAAGCCCTTTTTTCATTTTAGCAGTAATGAGAAACCTCACAGATCTTAACAAACTCTTGACATATTAAATTGATATATGAAAACAGGCAGTCTCAACAAGCAAATCAATGAGATCTCATCATAGTTGTATTGTGACATAATATTTTTGGAGGATAAAGGAAAGAATGGGGATGTTCCTGTATCTACTCATGGAGCAATTTTCAAAAAAGGATCCAGGGGTGATCCAGGAAATTACCGACCTGTCAGTTTGACATGTGTCCCAGGTAAAGTGATGGAAACCATCCTAAAAGATAGAATTAATAGGCACATAGAAGAGAAGGCGCTGCTAAAGGAGAGCCAACATGGTTTTTGCAAGGGCAAATCATGCCTCACTAATCTGTTGGAATTTTTTGAGAGTGTCAACAAGCATGTGGATAAGGGGGATCCAGTTGACATTGTTTATCTGGACTTTCAGAAGGCTTTCGACAAGGTCCCACACCAAAGGCTCTTGAATAAACTTACCAGTCATGGAATAAAGGGACAGGTCTTGTCCTGGATCAGCAACTGGCTAAGGGACAGGAAACAGAGGGTAGCACTAAATGGACACTTCTCCAAGTGGAGGGAAGTAAAGAGTGGGGTCCCCCAAGGTTCAGTACTGGGACCCCTGCTTTTCAACCTCTTCATAAATGATCTAGAGGTAGGAGTAAAAAGCAAGGTAGCCAAATTTGCTGACGACACTAAATTATACAGGGTAGTGAAAACTGTGAGAGATTGTGAGGAGCTTCAGAGGGATCTCTCGACACTGGGGGAGTGGGCAAAACAGTGGCAAATGAGTTTCAACATTAGTAAGTGCAGAGTGATGCATGTTGGGGCAAAGAACCCCAATTACATTTATAAACTGATGGGGTCTGAACTCTCTGCGACAAACCAGGAAAGGGACCTTGGTGTCCTGGTGGACAACTCAATGAAGGTGTCAACCCAGTGTGCCTCAGCAGTGAAAAAAGCAAACTCAATGCTAGGGATCATTAGGAAGGGTATAGAAAATAAGTCAGCAAGTGTCATTTTGCCTCTTTATAAATCTATGGTGAGGCCCCATCTGGAATACTGTGTACAGTTCTGGTCGCCATACCTCCAGAAGGATATTATGGAGCTGGAAAAAGTGCAGAGGAGGGTAACCAGAATGATTAGGGGACTGGAACACCTTCCTTACCATCTGAGGCTGCAACGGTTGGGCCTCTTCACTCTTGAACGACGACGTCTAAGAGGTGACCTGATTGAAGTTTATAAAATCATGCACGGTGTGGACAAAGTAGATAAGGAAAAACTGTTTTCCCTATCGCATAACACTAGAACTAGGGGACACTCGATGAAACTTTTGGGTACTAGTTCTCAAACAAATAAGAGAAAGTATTTTTTCACCCAGGATTACTGGTCTATGGAACTCCCTGCCAGAAGAAGTGGTGACAGCTGTCAGTCTTGACAGCTTTAAGAAAGGATTAGACAAGTTCATGGAGGACAAGGGTATCAATGGCTATAATTATGGATACTTAAGGACAACCTCCGGGTTGGAGAGATAGGCAGGATATCTCTCAATATCATTTCCAGGGAATCCTAAGCAGGTGAAGGCATCTGCTTGGGAATACCCTGAAGGAAATGGTGAGCCACTGTGTGAGACAGAATGCTGGACTGGATGGGCTGTGGCCTGTTCCAGCAAGGCTGTTCTTATGTTCTTATGTTCTTATGAGCACAGCTTCATCCAACCGACCAACCGACCGACTGACTGACCGACCAAACAACCAACCAACCGACCAACTGATCAACCAACCAACCAACTAACTGACTGAACAACCAACCAACCAACCAGCCAACCAACCAACCAGCTAACCAACCAGCCAACCAACCAACCAACCAACCGAACAACCAGCCGACCAACCAAACCAACCAACTGACCAACTAACCAACCAACTAACTAACTGACCGAACAACCAACCAACCAACCAACCAACCAACCAACATCTTGCTACCAACCTGCCAGAATATGCTGTCAATGGTGTTCCCCAGAAAGCCATCCCGCCCTTCTGATGACACAAGCTTCGGTCCAAGGATAGTCATGAATTCATCAAAATCAACTTGGCCATCCCCTGGAAATAAAGACAAAAAGCAGACAATTTTGAACAATATAATATTGTGCTACATTTCCAGAAACCATTAGGGACTGCTAATTCAACATGAATGCATTATTAGTAAGAATGAAGCAAAGAAAAAAAAGATCTACATGTGTCATTTTTAAATCTGTATTAAAGAAGCAACTAAATGATAGTCAAGTTCTATGAAAGATAGGCAGCAATGAAAGGAGAAGTAAAACCGCTAAATTCTTAGAAAAAAGGGGAGTTATCTGCAGAATGGGAGATTATCCCAGATGGGTGGGCTATAAATATAATAAATAATTAAAAATGAACAGCTCATATACACAGAGTAATCTCTCCTGCTTCTGAATGTTTTGCTTCTATTATGATTAAAGCATCAGCAGGGTGGCAGGGCTCATGGGACTGTGGTGGCTCAGTGGTTAAGAAGCTCACTTTATTAGCTGGATGGTTGGCAAGTTGGTAATTCAAGACCTGAGTACTGCATGACGGAAGCAGGGAAGCAGCATCATTGTCATTGTGGGGAGAGTGTTGGTGGGCCAGACTGGTGACATGGGGGGAGTGTTAGCAGCAGTGGCGGTGGCATGGGGGTGTTAGTGGGACAGACTGGTAGCATGGGGAAGTGTTGGCATCATCGTGGGGGGGGGGGAGTGTTGACAGGCTGGACTGGTGCAGTGGTGGTGGTGGTGGTGGTGGTAGGGAATGGTGTGACTTTAAAAGGTTGAGAACCCGTATTCTAAGGTTCCCCAAGAACATTTATGTTCTAGCATGCATGCATGCATAGCAGCAGTGGCAGTGGTGTGTGGGGGTGTTAGTGGGCCAGACTGGTGGCATGGGGGGAGTGTTGGCATCATCATGAGGGGGAGTGTTGATGGGTTGGACTGGTGGTAGTGGTGGTGGCAGGTTCGCGGATGGTCCGGCCCCTGGCTTAAAAAAAGCTAAGAACCCGTGTTCTAAGGTTCCCCAAGAAAATTTATGTTCCAGCATGCATGCATAACTATTTTATAAATCTACATCCTTTATATTAATTTTTGAATCAAATAAAGATGACAAAGGTTCCTTTTCCCCCAATTATTTAACTACATGAGTATATGAATCACTACTGGCATATATGATGTATCACCACAAGAATGACAAAGCATAGTTCTTGAAAGGATAATATAATAATATTATAAAGGCACTTGCAGCTTAAATCAATGATCAGATGTAACTGTAAGTAATTACTTCAGAATAAGATTATAACATGACAGGCAGATATACTCAATGGTGATGCATATTAATGAATAATGCAAACCTAAACTTACATGTTTCAGCAAGAAAATACAATTGGATAAAGTAATTACTAACTTCATAAAATCTAATTGAATTACGATGTCTCTATAGTAGCTCAACTACTTGGCAACACAAGATTAAATCATTGCTGTGTTTTTGTATGTTCTTTTTGAAATTTCTCTAAATGAGTTTTATTCAGGTCCTGCCACCCAGGATCCAGTTGTGTTCAGGCCCTGTGATCCAGAATCCAGTTTTATCTGAAGATGTGTTTTGCTATACATCTCCAACCAAGATATGGAGTAGTGATGGTGTTGCACATACAGAAGTTGACTCAATAAGAAGCGAGGTATCTGCAGCAAAAAGATGTGTCATTTCTTTCCTGCCAGGGAATCATAGCCTGGAGGATGTCCTCAGGAGACCCAGGTATTAATGTTTTAGCTGCATAATGGAATTTAACTTCCTATCCATCTGACAAAATCTGTGATAGCTGATATTTGACTAAGTATATGTGCCAGTGAAAAGGAACTTTTTTCTTATTCCAAGCCAGAAGGCTAGAGATACAATGATACATGACATAATGTTGTTCTACTGCTGCTATGGTGCATGTGTTTTATTTCAGTGCCTCTTCCTGAGGAAAGACAAAGAGGAAACAGCATTCTAGTCAGTTATTTTGGCGGTGAACAATGCTGCAATCGGCTCCCTTGCCATGTATCACCCAACTCAAACCTTGCATCTCAAACCTTGGTTTTGAAGGTGGAAAACACACACTTGAGTCTTGTTTGGATTAGGTTTAAAATGGTTGCTGTTGTAATACTGTCCTAATCAGTGGTGGGCATAAAAAATCCTACCATACTGTGACTGGGTGGACATGGCCTGTTGACCATGTGACTGCTCTTCGCTATAGAGCTATGAAAATAGAAGCCTTTATCCCTCCTTTGCGGGGAGAGATAAAGGGCCTCCTCCTGCACTCCTGGGCACCACCTTGGGCCGACATGGAAAAGCTGCAGCTGCAGCTGGTGACTGGATTCGCTGCTGCTGCCGCCCATGGACTTAGCCTTGGCGGAGGCGAGGTGGCCCGTCTGTTAGGGATGCTAGGACTTTGCTACTGGGTGCATTTTAATTTTTTGTACACTATATTTCTGGGGACCTTTATTTATTATTATGATCATATTGATATTGATTGTATAGATGATGCTGTATTGCTATGTATTTATTCATCTTGTATATTGGTGTTTTTTTTAATTGATTTGTATTGATTTTTTATTGTATTCATTGTCTTGTATTTTTCTGATACTGTAAGGATTATGCTGTTTCACTGAACTGTATTGATATGTGTTTTTTATGTTGACATTCATTGTATCACTTTTTGCTTGTTGTGCACCGCTTTGAGTCACCTTCGGGCTGAGAAAATGCGGTATACAAATAAAAAGTGAAATGAAATGAAAGTGAAACCTCTGAAGCCATTTCCCCCTTGTCCAAGGCTTTTCAAGGGCTCTGTTTCACCCCAAAGTGCATCCCCAGCCACTCTGGGCCAGCCATTTTTACTACCGATACATGCATACTGGCGTGAACCTGCTGATGCCCACCACTGGTCCTAATTCTTTGTGTTCCAGTACACTCTCTCTCTCTCTCTCTCTCTCTCTCTCTCTCTCTCTCTCACTCACTCACTCACTCACTCACTCTCTCTCTATATCTATATCTATATCTATATCTATATCTATATCTATATCTATATCTATATCTATATCTATATCTATCTATCTATCTATCTATCTATATATCTATATATATCTATATATATATATATATATATATATAAAACTTGACCACAAGATGACCTGCCCAAAGCCTGTTTGTTCCTTCACGATATTTCCATCAATAAATTCGGAAATACAACTGTAAATCACCCATTCCAGTACCTCGCTGAAAGAGCATAATGTGTTTCTAAGTATGCTAGATATGTTGATATGTTGATAAACTTTCTGTTTCTAAATGTCGAACTACATTAAACTATCTCTTGCCTTCAGTATTAGGACACTATTACTGAAGCATTATGAAGACTGACTTGCTCCTTTAGAGGTGAAGTAGTTAAATCATCAACTCATGTCTATTTTGAATGTGGCCTCCAATAAACACTGTCCTATTTTGAGGAAAAGCCCTGGAAAGCATACATATAGCATTACTGTTGCAAAATCTTGTAAAAAATGTGTTGTCATTTTATTCTGTTCTTACTGTTGTGTTTTTTTACAGTAAAACCTCACATAAAGAGTGCCTCGCTTAGAGATTAACTCGCTTAAAAAGCAGAATTTTCTCTGAATGGTCGCCTCGCTTAACAACTAAAACCAACCAAAAACCCGCTTAACAACTTAATCGGGGTTCGCAATCCCCCCCCTTCCAGAAGTCACAATTGGTCACTTACAATGGTGTTTTGCTTAAAGAGCAAACTCGCTTAAAGAGCAATCCCATCGAACGCATTGCACTATTCTCTTTAAGTGAGGTACCACTGTACATGGGTCTGTGACCGTTCAATAATAAGGTACAAATAAATTAGCTCATTGGACTAAATTACAATACCCCCCCCTTTTCTGCTCCATGGGTTTCTCATTTATGGGGAAATTAAAAGCTCTCAAAGGAAGGAAAACAAACCCTAGAGAGGATCATAAGAAAACAAACCCCTAAAACGCCTCGCCTGGGAGTAGGATTTGGGGGATCCTTGAGCAAGGCTGAAGGATCTCAAAGGCACTCCCCCCATCTCCCCTAAGATTGCCATAGCTTTATCAGAACAGAAGAGGGCGTGGCTAAGATGGCCGACGAGTAACATCTTGATCCGGATGCTCGCGCCTAGCAAAGTGGTAATTAATATGACTGAATGAAATAGAAAAATTTTAAAGTGGTAATTCCTGTGGATGAGACTCCTGCCTGCCTTTTTGGAAAATTTTAGGAAGTTTTGAGGTCGGATAGTCGAAGTTCGGGAGGCTTTCCTGGGCGGGTGAGGCCTGCGACGGCAGTCGCGGCTTTTCTGCTGAGGAGCCGAGAACGGGACCAGCGAGACAGCGGAGAAGCACCGGAATTGGCAAGAAATTGTCTGGCAAGAAAATAACTGTATGTAAGTGCATGAAAGGAAAGTCAAAGTTTAAAGTTTAAAACTAGCTGGGGACTTTGCTTAGAAGAGCCTGGGCTTTGAAATGGAAATGGGTGGAAGTATATGAAATCAAGTGGTCGTTTCGTTAATGGCGGCGGTCCTGGAAAACGAAAGTGATCGTGTTTGGATTTATGGTTTCCCTGCACCCCAGGAGAACCGCGGCGCGTTTGGTCGATAGCAAAGTGTTTTAAAAAGTTCCTGTTCGGGCTATAGTATTGGAAAACAGCAGCAGTGTGTCTCCCAGCTTAAAGCGTGTGGGAAAAGTTTGCCGTTCCACAGAAGAAGAAGGGGGTCTTTTACCCTGAAGTTAAGGTAACCGCTGGAAAATGGCATTTTGACTTGTCCGTCTCAAGAGAAGGATTAATTGGTCCTCTTTTTGCTCCTTCACCGTGTAGATTACAAATATTACTTTTGTTTTCTTTTTGAGCACATCGCTTCTCACATCTTTTCCCCTCCCTGCTTGGATTTTGGGCTTCTCTCTCTTTCATACCTCCCCCCTTTTTTTTGGCGGCTTGGCTTAAAAGAAAAGTTTTGGGTGACTGTTTCCTTGGAGCCTTTACATTTGCAGTTTGGAAGACGATCAGTTGGAATGTGTGCCTCGGGGAAACGGATCTGATGTGGATTATTATTTTATTTTATTTTTTATTTTTTCTCTTTTGCTGTTTGTTGGGAGTACACTTCGGTTCCTTCTATCTTTTTTTGTGGATTACAGTACTTAACTCTTTGTTGGATTTCCTCCTTCATACAAGTTTCCCTCTTGGTTTTGTGGTACCAGGGGTTGCAGTGTTGCAGGTCCTGTCTGACTGATTAAGTTTTACAACATTCTGCAACATCGGACTCTTATATTGTGTATTACTATGGATAAAGGTACAAGAGGGAAAGCAAAGGAAGAAGAGCCAGCCGTGAAGTCTAAGAGGAAGGAAAAAGCACCAATGGAGGAAGCCCCTCAGTCTTCATCCCCGTCCCCAGAGTCATATGATCAAACCCAAATTATGGTGGAAATTGGCAAGCTGTTTCAGAAATTGGAGAAGAACGAGGAATCAAGGGTGAAAGATAGAAATGAAATGATGAAAAAGCAAGATAAAGTGGTATCATCTGTTGCAGACTTCTCAAAAAAGGTGGATTTAAGTTTGAAAAAATTAGAGGGAAATGTAAAACTGGTTCAATATGAGGTAATTGCCATAAAAAAGGAAATAAAAGGGACTCAGGAGGTGGTCCGGGAGAATAAGCTGAAATTGGATGAACAAGAGAGAAGGATTGATGTTGTGGAAGATATGATGAGAAAGCAGAATATTGTGATCCGTAGGGTGGTGGAATGGACACCGGATTTGTTAAGAGAAAGAGTGGTTCAGTGGCTAAATGGTTTGAATATGGGAAAAGAATTTGTTCAGGAAGATTTTGTAAGTGTATTTCGGGTGGGCCCAAGAAGAGGGAGGATGGTTCAAAGGAATGTTTTGGTAAAATTTGCAAATTGGGCCGACAAGTTAAGAGTAATGGCCCATTTGAAACGTGTTGGTTCTGATGCTCTGAAATTTGATGGTTCTGAGGTAGAAGTTTATAATGATATCTCATTGAAGGAAAGAACGTGGAGATATAAGATGAGGCCTGTAACTAAATTGCTGATGAGTAAAGATATAAGGTATAATTGGAGATTTCCACAGCAACTGCGCTTTTTTTATGACAAAAGAATGCAAGTAATTGATGAAGGGGCCAATCCATTGGAGTATTTGAGCTTGTTGGAGCTGGTAAAAAGAGATTCGGAGGAGTGGATAAATCTCAAGAAGGAACTGATGGAATCGGGAGCCTTGGGTAGGGAGTATGAGAGGGCGGAGGCCGGTGGGGCAACAGGTGGAACATCGCAGCGAGGGGAAGAGGAGGAGGAGCTGTTGCTGATCATGGTGGAGGAGGAGGCAAGTAAGGAGCAATGAGAATTAGATTATTAAAATTTAAAGTATTTAATGGATATATAAGGGTGAGTAGCGCGTAGCACTGGTAGGAAGGCACATCTTACATGTCCCCCCTCTCCCCTCTTTGGTTGTCAAAGGCAGCTTTTTTTTTTGAAGAAGGTGGGGAGAGAGATAGTGTGTGTTATATGTAATTTTTTGTGGGATGGGGGTAAGGGGTTAGTGGTGGCACGCCTGATGGAGAGTTCAGAGTGTAAAAAGGAGATAGGTTATGGGAAATATTAAAATACTATCATGGAATGTAAAGGGTACAGGCTCTGTTCTTAAGAGACGTAGGTTGGAACTGGCGCTGAAGAAAGATAGACCCGATATATTGTTTTTACAGGAAACGCACCAGAAGTCAAAGGACACGAATAAACTTTTTTTGGGATGGATCCAACATTATGAGATGGCGTTTGGAACTTCAAAAGCGAGAGGGGTGGCAATTATGATTTCTAAAAAATTAGGATTTGAGATTACAAAAAGTATTGTTGATCAAGAGGGTAGATATTTGATTGTAAGAGGAAAAATAGAGGATGAGGAAATCATGTTGGTAAATATTTATGTGCCAAATGATCATCAAGCGGATTTTCTAGAAAAAGTTCGGAAAATAGTGGAATTAGAGAATGTTGCAAAAACTATTGTGGCGGGAGATTTTAACTTGATAAGGTCGGGGTTAGATTGCACAAACATAGCAAGAAGTGGAATCGGTTTGAAAGGGAAGGTGTTGGATAAATGGATGGATGCGTTGGGTTTGAAGGATTCTTGGAGAGAGTTTAAGGGCTCTGAAAGGGCATATTCTTTTTTTTCACACGTTCATGGGACCTACTCGAGAATAGATTATGTCTTTCTTACGGAAAACTTGATTAAAGATATAGAAGGAATGGAAATTGGGATCATAAAGGAATCAGATCATGCCAAAGTACTTTTGGAAATGAAATTACAAAAAGATACCCAAAGTGGAAGAAGTTGGAGGTATTACCCTAATTTATTTAAAGATCAAAAATGTAAAGAGCAGATTATGGAAAGATGGAAAGAAAGTTGGCAGTGGAACGATAATAACGAGGTTAATTTCAACGTTGTATGGGATACCATGAAGTCGGTTTTCAGAGGGGAAAGTATAAAGTTGGCGAGTTTTAAATATAAACTATATAAGGTAGAACAGACAGAAAAAGAAAGAGAAATAAAACAGTTACAGGAGGATCACGCAAAAAGTAAAGATAAAAAAATCTTTACGAAATTGCAAAGACTTAAAGCAGAATTAATGGGTAAAGATATTGATAAAGTTAAACGAGACTTGATCTACTTAAACAGAGAATATTTTGAATTTAGCAATAGAAGTTCAAAATTACTAGCAAGAGCAGCTAAGGCTAAAAGGGAAAAAAGAGAAGGGGTATTGGTTAATAAACAAGGTTTAAGGTGTAATAAGAATAGAGATAAATGCAAAATTGTGAGGGAATTTTATCAAGCATTATATGCAAAAAAGGAAGACTTGGAGAGGCTCAAAAAGATATTGGAGAGACAGCTAGGGAACGGAATAAAACAAGAACACAGAGAGAAATTGGAGGAAAGGATTAATGATAAAGAGGTTAATGAGGTAATTAATGGGTTGAAGATGGGGAAAGCCCCGGGGGATGATGGATTATCGACAGAGTTTTATAAAGAATTTAAAGAAGTGGTGGTCCCAAAATTAGTGAAGTTATATAATTATATTTTAGATGGAGGATCAATTCCGACTTCATGGTATAATACTACAATCGTTCTACTGCCAAAGCCTGGTAAGAACTTGGAAAGAGTGGAATCGTACAGACCAATTCCACTTATAAATCAGGATGCCAAAATCTTCACAGCAATACTGGCCAACCGTCTAAATGGTTTTATGGGGGAATATATAAACGTTGATCAAGTTGGGTTCTTAAAAGGTCGGCACATGGCGGATTTGACTAGAAGGGTATTAGATTTAATCGATAATGTTAATCAAACAAAGGAAAAGGTGGGTTTATTATCATTAGATATTTTTAAGGCATTTGACTCATTACAGTGGTCTTCAATCAAGGAAATAGTTAAAAATTATGGGTTTGGCGACAGATTTAAAAGGGTAATTGATTTATTATATCAAAAAGGGAATGCTAGGATTAGAGTAAAGGAAGAGGTTACTGATGTGGTAAAGTTGGAGGCTGGTACTAGGCAGGGATGTCCTCTATCTCCTATCCTGTTTATTATGGCAATGGAGATATTAGCTAAAAATATAAGGGATGATACAAATATAGAAGGGATAATGGGTAATAAAGTGAGTATGTATGCGGATGATACATTGCTTATGGTGAAACATCTGAAGTTGGTAATGGATAGGATTAAAGATCATTTACAGGTATTTGAAGCTACAACCGGATTAATGATAAATTGGGATAAATCAGAATTGATGCTGTGTAATATGGGGGTAGGAGAGATGGGAAGGATAGTGGAGACACTTAATATACAAATTAAAGATAAGCTGAAGTATTTGGGGATAAATATTTCAAATAAATTGGAAGAACTTAAACGATTGAACTATGACAGCTTGAAAGTCGAATTCAAGAATAAAATACAAGAGTTTCAGAAGCTGAAGCTGTCATGGTTCGGAAGGATTGCAATTTGTAAATGATATTGTTACCAAAGATTAATTTTTTATTTGATGCACTAGCAATCCATTTGAAGGAGAAGGAAATCAATGAATTTCAAAAGATGTTTAATTGTTTTTGTAATGGAGGTAAAAAATCTAGACTTTCAAAGAAGTTCTGGTACTTGTCTCAGAAAGAAGGGGGTTTGGGCATGCCAAATTTGTTAGCATACTATCGAGCATTCCAAATTAAGAATGTTGTGAAGATTCTGGCAAGAGAAAAGGCAATTTGGGAGGAACTAGAGATGAAAGAGTATAGAAATATAGGTAACATGATTTTTTGGGAATAAAGGACAAGCCGAAAAGGTCAAATAATACTATGATGAGAGGACTCATGGAGGTGTGGAAAATGGTAAAGAAAGATATGGTCCCAAATCTCTCTCCAATTTTGGAATTGACTGATATGGTGTGTTTTCCAATAAAATTAGATAAGGAATAAAAGGAAATATTGGATAAAAATCAGATGCTTTTACTGAAGGACTGGTTAAAAGTTTGTGATGATGATATTAAGAGAAAAAAAATATTTGAGAAGTTAAATTTGGATTGGTTTCAGAAATTAAAGGTGGATAGCTGGAATAAAAAATATAGAAGAGAAGCAGGGATAGATAGAATAAAGACGGAATTTGAAGAATTGGTAATAAAGATAAGAAAAGGGGAAAGGAGTATTAAGGGTCTTGTAAGCAAACTGTATACTATATTGAATAAGGGTAAAGATCCACATGAATTTGAAACGGAAGTGGGAACAAAATTTGAATATAAAAATTGGGGAAGTTGAATGGAGAAATAAATGGAAAAAGAGGATTATGAGAACAATGTAAGAATTAAAGAACACAATTTTAAAATGCTGTGGCAATGGTACTTGACACCACTAAGACTTTATCAGATGGATAATAAAAGAGACAAATTATGTTGGAGATGCAAAGAAACGGATGGAACATATGAACACATGTGGTGGAGTTGTAAAAAAATAAGAGATTTTTGGGGAAGAATAGAAGGGGAGTTTGGTGAAATTGTGGGTAAAAGCATTAAGTTGGTGTCAGGTACCATTCTTCTAACAAATGTGGAAGGTTTGGGTTTGAATAAGGAGGAAAAAGAATTACTGGAAATTGTATTAACTACGGGTAGACAATGTATAGCTAGAAATTGGAAAAATGATGTTGATATACAGATTGGAGAGTGGTATAAAGAAATGTGGAGTTTAGCATTGAACGATAAATTGACATGGGAGATCAAAGTAAAACGAGATAGATTAAAGGAGAATAGGTTTTGGAATATTTGGAAACCGTTTGTGGATCATTCTCTTATGGTAAATGACAGTTCAGGACCTGTACCATCTCAAAGAGGTTTTTGGAGTTGAAATAGAAACTAAACTCTCCGGGCATTGTATATATTCACAGGGTGATGTGTAACTATCAAAAGATAATAATAGTGGTAGCACAGAAAGCTTTTATTCTTATGATTGTGTAATAATTTATAATGCGGTATTTAGATTGGTATTTATGATAAATAGTCAGTTTAAGTACTATTATGTGCTAGCTCCTATGAATTTGAGTCAATACTGTATTGATGTTGTTTTTGATTTATCATTATATTGTATTGTTATTGTTATTGTTTTTTTTCTTTCTGTATGTCTGTCAAAAATTCAATAAAAATAAAAAATAAAAAATAAAGTACAGAAGAGAGAGAAAGAGGCACCTTGGAGGCATCCCTGGAGTCCTCCTGAAATGTCTCGGGGGGTTTGTAGGATGGAGGACAGGAGGCTCCGTTCAAGGCCAAACAGGCACCAAGGCACCAAGAAACCCTTAGACAGCTCTAATGTAATGCTAATGTAATGCTGGCCGGCCATAAAACTGCCGACCACGCTGCCACTGCCAGATGCCCTTCCTTCAGCCGGGCCGGCCTTGAGGGGATGAAGAACAGCTCCACCGCCGCGCCCTCCAGGCTCTTTCCACTGGCCAGGAGGAGGACAAGACTGGCGACTTTTTGACTTTGGCTTTTGCTGTTGGACTTTCTCACATGAGTGTTGTGGGTTTTTATAAACGCGGTTTCTTGCCTTTCGCTTTTTGTAATGCTTTGTTACTGTGATATTGATACTGTGAATTGTGATGATTTCTGATGATGATATGCTGAAATGTTTTTGTATCGTGATGATATGAAACCTTGTAATAGTAATTGTACTGTATATTTTGTGTCTTTGTGAGCCGCCCAGAGTCGTTTTGCGAGTGGGGCAGCATACAAGTCTAATAATGAAGATGATGATGATAATAATGATGGTGATGTCATCACCAAAGCTCTGCTACTATCAAGTAAGACATCCCCAGTCACAAGCCAAAAACTAGTATAGTAAAACCTCACACAAAGAGTGCCTTGCTTAGAGACTAACTTGCTTAAAAAGCAGAAATTTCTCTGAATGGTGACCTTGCTTAACAACTAAAACCAACCCAAAACTCGCTTAACAACTAAATTGGGGTTCGCAATCTCCCCCAACCTCGCCAGAAATCACAGTTGGTCACTTACATCGTGTTTTGCTTAAAGAGCAAACTCGCTTAAAGAGCAATCTTGTGGAACGCATTATGCTCTTTAAGCGAGGTCCCCCTGTAATTTTAAATGAGTGAGCTTCTGAATGTTTGTTCCTATATTTTAAGTAGCCCTATTTTAACTTCTGTTCCCTTTGCTATTTTATGCTGGTCTTGGCCCATAATAAAGATGTGATTTGATATGATTTAATATTTGTTCTTTTTACAAATATATTTTAAAATATTTGTACAACCCGAAATGAATCCCTTTTGGCTAGTTTTCCTCCTGAATGTCAGCTAAGGTACAGGTAAAGGTCACCCTTGCTCGAAAGCCAGTTGTATCCGACTCTAGGGTTCAATGTTCATCTCTGTTTATAACTGAAAAGCCAGCGCTGTCAACATCTGCAGACGTTTCCGTAGACATGTGGTAGGCATGTCTAGACACTGGAGTGCACGGAACACTGTTTATCTTCCCACTGAAGTGGTACCTATTAATCTACTTGCAATTTCTTACTTTCGAACTGCTTGGTTGGCAAGAACTGGGTCAGAGATGGGAGCTCATTCCGTCGTGTAGTACTTGGGTCTTGAACTGCTGATCTTCCGCCTTCCAGACAGTGTCTTAACCACTTGAGCAACCATAGTCCCTGAATGTCAGCTAATTAGGTCCTAACTAGCAGGGTCAAAAGTTCAAATGGCACCAGAGCTCAGTGATCTTGCAATGTATCAATGCTTCAGAATGTTCTGTGCCACAAGCCTCTTCAATGCAGTTTATAATAGCTACTGTTTTATACCCCTCTGAGAGGCCTTTTTAAAGTGTGAATGTTTTAACCCCTGCAGCACATATTGCAAGTGGGATCAACCATCTAAATTCAAGATAAGCAAGATTGGCCTTTTAATCTATTGATTGCTACATCTTTGCCAAGTTTGGTACTGGTCCAGTTTCAAATTGCATTTTTTTTTTGTAGTCCCACTATAGTTCTGCTCTGCTGCATAATAATATACAGTAGTTGCTCTCCTACACAGCTGTAATATACAGGTGAAAATCATAAAATTAGAATATTGTACAAATGTTCATTCATTTCACTTAAAAGGTGAAACAAATATATGAGATAGACTCACTACATGCAAAACATGTCTCTCTCTGGATCAGGGCTGCCATCAGGGGGACCATCAGGACTCCCATCCCGGGCCTGGATATGACGAGGGCCCGGCAGCGCCGGGAAACCACTGATGTGTGCATGTGGAAACAAACCACGCATGCGCAGAAAACCACAGGGGTGTGACCAAAATGTGTGTGTGTGTGTGTGTGGGGGGGGGGAGACCGCATACTGGGCCCGGAAATTTCTGATGTCAGCCCTGCTCTGGATCCTTGTCTTGTAATATCTTTTTTACCATAACATGGCCTTAAAGACAGCTGAAAGGACTCACCATCCATGTCAAGACGTTGCATGATGATTGCCAATTCCACTTCACTAGGCATGTATCCCAATGAACGCATTGCCATCCCCAGCTCCTGTTTCGAAATGAAACCATTGCCATCACGGTCCAGAATTCGAAAAGCCTCTCTAATTTCTGCAAAGCAGAAGGAGAATCATGCATTTGATTTCTTAACGTATTTCTATATAGAAGAATGTTACACTCAGAAGCCTGACTGTCTATCCTGTACCCACCAAAAACTTTAGAGCATAGCAAAAGTCACTTTTCTAAAGACATCAGAGAGTAAAACAAACAAAAACAAAACAAAACATTGTGGCACTTTAAAGACTGACTGCTGTATTTTAACATCAGCTTTTGTGGATCAGGTCCAGTTAATCAGACATGAGAGTGAGACTTCATGGCATACATTTATACACATCAGGTTCAAGAATGGTTAGCATAACAGAGGTATGTGGGTTTTTTTACAAATGGTAATACCTGTTATTTGGGTTAGTGATGAAGCTTTGCCCTATTAAATTGCAAATATGTGCAAGACAACCACTACACATTTGCTGATGAGTCTATCCTTAATGCTATATTGTGTGAATGGCCCAGTATGAACACCTGGTTCTTCTTTAGTTCTGAGAGCAAGCCTGAGGCTGTGGATGAGAATTCTACTGAAGTAGTTTCTGCGAAGTTGGTGTAATATAACATACATATATAGCAGCATATAACAACCTGTTAGTTGTGGTGTATTAAATTTGATAATGTCCCATAAACCCTTGACTAATATTCAAACCCTTGAGATGAGTGTCCAGCATATGGATGCACTTTATCTCTGTTGTCTCTCTCTGGATCCTTGTCTTGTAATGTCTCTGTTCCAGAATGGCAACTTTCAAGTCTTGGCTAGCGTGTCCAGGTAGATTAAAATGGGTTCCTGTTGTGTTCTGATGGTTTTATTGTACACATGGATTACAATGTATCTGAGCCAATGTAACCTTGCCTATAGCAACAATGTAACCTTCAGCTGTATCATATAAACCCTGTAATAGGACGCGAGCTAATGACCACCAGCTGGCAGCAGCGAGCGTCCAAGCTCTCTTGGTCCGAACTCATCAAAGGCAACAGCGCGGGAAGTTTTCCCGCCACCACCTACACCTGGACAAGAAGGGCGTGACCTGCAATGACGTCACGCAGACAGTAGCCAATGGGCTACCATGGCACCACGTTCAAATGTATTACTGCTGTATATAAAGAGCTATCGATCCGCCATTACCTCAAGTTCCCTCTGTCCACGATGCAATAAACCTGAGTTAACCCAGCCCGAGGCTGTGTCCTGTGTCTTGGTTTGCATACACCAAATTGGCGACGAGGATGGGATCATGGATCCCCACGGAACAGCCAGGGCACAGAGCGGTTTCAACATCACCAAACCGCAAGACTGGGAGCTGCTTGAGATGGATTTCCAGGCGGCCCTGGTGGAACTCAGAGTCAAAGGAGAAGACGAGGAGAGGAAGAGGGCCATCCTCACCAGAATGCTCGGGATGGAAACCAAGCGGACGCTGGTGGGCATAATCGCTCCGAAGAAGGTGAGCGACTTTAAGGCGAGCGACATCATGAAACTGCTGCGAGAGCGGTTCTGCCCCTCGAGGGCAATGTTTCCCGCTCGGAGCGCGTTTTGGAGGCGAGTCCAAGCGCCGGATGAGTCGGTTGAGGCATTCGTGGCCGCCATGAGGATAGCCGCCGCCCCCTGTAAATGGGGCGATATCCTGGAGTTGGTCCTCAGGGACGGCGTGTTGTGTGGCCTGAAAGACAAGGAGGTACAGCGCAGCTTGATGAATAAGGAGCCGCCACCCACGCTGGCAGAGGTCATAGAGGCCGCGGAAGCCGCAGAGTCCACGAATGCCGGAGTGGACGAGATGCACCAGTGGCGTGAGTGGCGTCCTAGAGCCGGCAAGGCGGAAAATTCGGTGCACGGGAAGACCGGACAGTCGGTGCACGCGACTCGACGGGCCTCAAAGTCGTCTACGGAAGGCAACGACGGCGAGGAGGTACAGAAGGTCCGGAAGGGTGGTCGACGCTGCGAGGGTTGCGGAGCGGCCCACGAGCGCGCGAGATGCCCGTTCAGGAAGGCCGAGTGTTACACCTGCGGCCGTCGGGGGCACATCGCCAAGGCGTGCCGAAAGCGGAAAGAGGGCCGGAGGCAGTCACAAGACCGCGCGGCCAGACCGGACCGTCCAGCGAGGCCCAAAGATGGCGCCCAGACCACGAGGAAGCAGGACGGCGTGGGCCGCGTCTCGGACGGCAGCGAGGACGACGCCTCAGTGTTCAGCGTGTCCGCGGGACAGTCCCATTACTTCGTTGAGGTATTAGTACAAGGGGCCCCTATTAAGATGGAAATTGACTCGGGGTCCTCCTATTCCATAATTCCCCAGAAAGAGTTCCTGAAAATCGACCCCCACGTGCGGCCCAAGCTTAAAGCGTTGAGGTCCACACTACGGGACGTACAGGGAAACAGCATTCCGGTGTTGGGGGTCGGGAAATTTCGGGTCAATTTTAAGAGACATTCTGCGGAACTGCCCCTAGTTGTCCTCAAAGGGGGAAGCTGTAGCCTCCTAGGGACACAGTGGTTTCAGCCCTTAGGTTTGTTCATAGGGGGGGTGCATACCGTGGGGGGGGGACCCAATACAAGCGGTTTGCGATGCGCATCCCGCTGTTTTTAAGAAAGGACTCGGAAAGTTCAAGGGACCCCCTGTAGCTTTCGACATAGACCCGGAGGTCCGCCCGATAAGACTCAAACCACGCAGGGTGCCGTTCGCACTCAAGGACAAGATAGAGGCGGAACTGGACAAACTGGTGGGCCAGGGGATTCTTATTCCTGTTGATTCCGCGGAGTGGGAAACTCCAATTGTAACGGCTCTAAAGGCTAACGGGGAGGTGCGCATTTGCGCTGATTATAAGTGTACAATTAACAAGGCGATCCGCCCTAATGCATACCCGGTGCCAGTGATCAGCCACCTTTTGGCCAGGCTAAATGGGGGAAAGTGTTTCGCTAAACTCGATTTGGCACAAGCCTATCAGCAACTTCCAGTGACCCCCGCCACGGCCGCGGCACAAACGATAGTTACACATAAGGGAGCGTTCCAGGTGTCGCGGTTACAGTTCGGCGTGAACTCGGCACCCGGCCTTTTTCAATCGCTCGTGGAACGCCTCCTAAAGGGCCTGGAGGGGGTGTTGCCTTATTTTGATGACGTGTTGATAACAGGGGGGAGTGAGGCTGAACTGGCTAAAAGGTTGGACAAGGTACTGACCGTGTTCGAGAAAGCGGGGCTGAGATTGAGGAAGGATAAATGTGTCTTTTTCGAAACCGAGGTCGAGTTTTTAGGGTTCCGGATCACACCCGAGGGGATTAAGCCGTCTAAATCCAAGGTAGCAGCCATTAAAAAGGCCCCTCGCCCCACATCCAAAACCGAGCTGCAGTCTTTCCTGGGGCTCCTCAATTTTTACCATACATTCCTCCCGCGGAAGGCGTCCGTGGCCGAACCGCTCCATCGGTTACTTAAAAAGGAGGAGCCATGGATGTGGGGTGACGAGCACGAGAGGGCGTTCAAAGAGCTAAAGCAACTCCTAACATCTGAGGCAATCCTGACGCACTTCGACCCCAAACGGCCTGTGGTCCTAGTTTGTGATGCATCCCCGGTGGGGGTGGGGGCGGTGCTTTGCCACGTGTTGGAGGACGGAAGGGAGGCCCCGGTAGCGTTTTACTCAAGGTCCCTGTCCCAAGCGGAGCGAAATTACGCACAAACCGACAGGGAAGCGTTAGCAATAGTAGCGGGGACCAAAAAGTTTCACGATTTTTTGTATGGCCGCCCGTTCAAAATCGTGACCGATCACAAGCCGCTGTTAGGGATTTTCACGGCAAGCAAGCCCACGCCGCAGATCCTGTCCCCGAGAATGCTGCGATGGGCTATTTTCCTCAACGTGTACCAACATGAGTTGGAGTACAGGCCCGGAAAGGAGATCAGCCATGCTGATGCGCTTTCGAGATCCCCTCTGCCCTTGTCGGACGACCAAAAGGCGAGAGCAGAAAGAGACCGCCAGGTGTTGCTAATTGAGGTTTTAGACGCACCCCCAATAGTACCAGCCGACATTGCTAGGGCGACAGGCAAGGACAGGACGCTGGAGAAAGTTAGTTCATGGGTGCAGAAGGGGTGGCCGGCTTCGTCCCCGAGTACAGAGTTCGACCCATTCTTTAGGAAAAAGCTAGAGTTGTCCCTAGAGAGGGGGTGCCTTCTGTGGGGCCAACGGGTGGTGGTCCCTGCGCCCCTGCGGACGAGGGTGCTCGAACTGCTGCACGTCAGCCACCCGGGCATAGTTCGTTCAAAGGCGCTGGCCCGGAGTTACTTCTGGTGGCCACAGCTGGACGCGGACATTGAGCACATGGTCGGCACTTGCGAGGCTTGCCAGGGATCCCGACCTGAGGCGGCCCGTCTCCCGCATAGGGAGTGGGACACAGCAAGGGGGCCGTGGTCCAGAGTGCACGTGGATTTCGCTGGCCCATTCCGAGGAACCATGTTTCTCCTGGTGGTAGATGCGTTCTCCAAGTGGCTGGAGGTTATCCCAGTAAAGAGCACGTCCTCCGCCACGACAATTAGCCAGCTAAGGAGAGTCTTTTCCACGTTCGGTTTACCCGACACTTTGGTCAGCGATAACGCTAGTTGTTTCACCTCCGCCGAGTTCGGGGCGTTCATGGAGGCAAACGCCATTCGGCATGTCACGTCCGCACCGTTTCACCCGGCCACGAATGGCCAAGTGGAACGGCTGGTGCGGACAACGAAGGAGGCGCTGCGGCGCATGGGCCCGGGGGACCTGAATCACCAAGTATGCCAGTTCCTCTTAGCGTATAGGGTAACCCCCTTAGCGTCAGGCTACTCGCCGGCGGAGCTCTTGATGCGGCGAAAACTGACCACGATCCTGTCTAGGCTAGACCCGACGAGAGCCGAGGATAAAGGGAAAAACATAGGGTTGGCAGTCTCGAAAGGTTTCGCCGCCGGGGACCCTGTTCACTGCAGGAACTATTCCAGCGCAGGGCCAGCCTGGGTGCCAGGGACGGTTGTAGAGCAGACGGGGCCTGTGTCGTACCGGGTCGAGACTAACACCGGCCTCCTTTGGAGGAGGCACGCAGACCAACTGAGGCACCGAGTGAGTGGGCCAGTCAGTGGAGCTCAGCAACAGGATTCAGCGTTAGGGTTCTCCCCCACCCGCGTAACCCAAGGGGGAGACAGCAGGGGACAACAGTCCCAAGCAAGGGGGGAAGGAAGCAGTAGCAGCGGCCCCGACTCATATCCTTTTGATACGCCAGTCCTATCAGGGGCCGGGGAAGGGGGAGAGGAGTTCGCGACCGCTGCCCCCGATTGTGGTGATTTTGATTTTGATTTTGCGAGCCGGGGGGGTTTTCAGGAGTGTTCCCCCACCCATCCAAGCGAGAAGAGGGGTTTTTCGTTAGCCCCCAGTGCCCCCGGTTCCTCCCTAAGAAAGAGCACACCTCCCAACAACGCCGCGGAGCCGCGGCAAGTCACTAACGAGTCTCCCTCTCATATTACAGGACAGGAAACCAGGGGACAAAGAGAAGGTAGCAAACCCGGGGAGAGGCAGCCCGCATCGAGACCCCAGCGTGTTCGAAATAAGCCATCTTGGCTAAGAGACTTTGTCTCCTAAGGAGGGGGGAGTGTGTTTAAGTGTGGGCTCGAGACTTTGTCTCGTCCTAGGGGGGAGGGGTGTTGTGTTCTGATGGTTTTATTGTACACATGGATTACAATGTATCTGAGCCAATGTAACCTTGCCTATAGCAACAATGTAACCTTCAGCTGTATCATATAAACCCTGTAATAGGACGCGAGCTAATGACCACCAGCTGGCAGCAGCGAGCGTCCAAGCTCTCTTGGTCCGAACTCATCAAAGGCAACAGCGCGGGAAGTTTTCCCGCCACCACCTACACCTGGACAAGAAGGGCGTGACCTGCAATGACGTCACGCAGACAGTAGCCAATGGGCTACCATGGCACCACGTTCAAATGTATTACTGCTGTATATAAAGAGCTATCGATCCGCCATTACCTCAAGTTCCCTCTGTCCACGATGCAATAAACCTGAGTTAACCCAGCCCGAGGCTGTGTCCTGTGTCTTGGTTTGCATACACCAAAGTTCCTGATGTCTGATTTATGTCCATTAACTCTTTCGTGCAGATTGTGCTATTTGTCCTATGTATTGTGCAGAAGAGCATTTTTTTTTTGCAAAATATGGCATAAATCACAAGTAAAGCTGCCCTTAATGTTGTGTGTAGCATTCTTGGGTCCAGTAATACTGTTGCCAGAGTGGATGTGAGGGCATAAGTTGACATCTGGGTGTGCAGCACGGTTTAGTTTCCATCTCTGTTTCACTGTTGGATAGTCTGTTGTGTGTCAATAGTTGTTTGAGATTGAGGAGTAAAAGCCTGTTACCAAGGGCTTTGGAGAGTGAAATATTCTTGTCCAAGATGGGCTGGAGATCTTTCATTATGACCGTGAGGGGTTTTAGTTGCGGGCTGAAAGCGACAACCAGTGGGGTTTGATTGCTTTCTTTTCTGGGCCTGTCTTGCCATAGGTTGCTTCTGAGTATTCATCTTGCCCAGTTGATTTGTTCTTTAGCCATCATTGGATGAGTATTATAGTTTGAGAAATTCATTTTGTAGCTTCTTGAGCTTGGCAATCCCTGCCTTGTGGTTCTGAGCAGATGTAGTTCTACCCGAGGGCTTGGCTGAAGACAATGGATTTTGTTGTGCATTCCAGATGGAAGCTGGAGGCATGCAGGTAGATGTATCGATCTATCGGTTTGCGGTACAGTGTGGTACTGAGATGTCCATTTTGTAGTTTCACAGTGGTGTCAGGGAAATTTACTTGTTGTGTAGACTGGTCTAAGCTGAGTTTAATATTTGGATGAAAATTATTGAAATCCTGGTTAAATTTCTCTAGGGTTTCTTTTCCATGCATCCAGATCAAAAATATCATATATTATCAATGTATTTCAAATAGATACATGGTTTATGGGTACAGTAGTTAAGAAAACATTCAGCCATGAATATATTGGTGTATTGTGGAGCCATGCGAGTACCTATAGCAGTTCCATTGATCTGGAGGTAGATTATATAGTGCTACCTCGCTTAAAGAGCATAATGCGTTCCACGGGATTGCTCTTTAAGCGAGTTTGCTCTTTAAGTGAAACACCACTGTAAGTGACCTGGGGGGGGGGGGAATTGCGAACCCCGATTTAGTTGTTAAGTGAGTTTTGTATGGTTTTAGTTGTTAAGCGAGGTGACCATTCAGAGAAAATCTGTTCTTTAAGTGAGTTAGTCTCTAAGCAAGGCAGTCTTTATGTATTGTCGAAGGTGAAGTAATTGTGTGTAAGTACAAATTTGCACAGGGCTTGTTTTGAACATTGTCTTTTATGGCTTGTAGTCCGTCTTTGTGTGGGATGTTGGTGTACAGAGCTTCCACATCCATTGTGGCTAAGATAATGTTATCCAGGAGATCATGTGTGTGTTGAAGTTTTCTTAGAAAGCCTGTGGTATCTCTTACATAGCTGGGTACATTGGGGGTAGATGGTTTGAGAATAGAGTCTGCATATCCAGATAGTGATGGCGTTGATGCTCGAGATAATGGGTCTCTCAGGGTTTCCAGGTTTGTGAATTTTAGGTAGCAAGTAAAAGGTAGCTGGTTGAGGTTCTTGTGGTGTTTTGGTCAATATTTGGTTACGTATATACTATTGAGTTTAGCCAAGGCAGACTGGAAATTTCTTTCTGGTTTTTCCCCCCAGACAAGACTGTACTAGAAATCAGAGACCCATCCCACCGCTGTACCTATGTGTTGGCTGCAGTAAATCTAGTTATTACAGAATTTAAAAGAGAAGAGAAGGGGGAACAATTGTACTTGCAGAAGCCATGGTTACAGAGCCAAAGCAGATGAAACAAGACTTTACACTAAGCACATTTGTTCTCCTAACAAAAGCAACAGACGGGTAAGCGCTCTCTAAATGGAGAGACGTTGCCAGTTTTCAAGGAGGTTTGAAAAGGAATAGATATTTCTCTGTTTCCATACATATATTTAAATATCCAGGATGTAAGAGGTGCATGTGGCGTCTGAAGAACAGGAAAGAGTTATGTAGTTTGTTTTACTATATACTGCTGGAAATGCAGGTATACTGATTTTTCACACTGACACTATACATCATTACTGCTCACACAATATGTTTAATAAATATTAGTTTCAACTTCTATTTCCCTTGATTTCTGGACCATTAACATGGCAGACTATGGTAGCTTAGTGGTTAAGATGCTGAACTTGATGACAGGAAGGTTGGCATGTCAGCAGTTTGAGACCCG
Organism: Bradypodion pumilum; assembly: GCA_035047305.1. Taxonomy (NCBI): domain Eukaryota; kingdom Metazoa; phylum Chordata; class Lepidosauria; order Squamata; family Chamaeleonidae; genus Bradypodion; species Bradypodion pumilum. The sequence goes on along the minus strand of JAWDJD010000017.1, from coordinate 6,220,320 downwards.
AGTGCTGCATGAAGGAGTGAGCTCCTGTCTCTGTCCCAGGTCATGCCAACCTAGCAGTTTGAAAGCAAGAAATTGCAAATGGATAAATAGGGACCACTTCAGTGGAAAGGTAAGCAGCATTTCGTGCACTCTGGTCATGCCTGCTATAAATCAAGGAAATGTCTGCAGATGCAGACAGCTATATCTTTGGCTATAAGCAAAGATGAGCACTGAACCCTAGAGTCAGATACGACTAGCTTTTGAGCCAGGGCGACCTTTACTTTTACTTGGCTGACGTGAGAGATTATGAACTTCAGTTGTAAACCATTGGTGGTAGTAAGGTAAGTTAAAGGTAAAGGTTTCCCTTGTTCGAAAGCCAGTCATATCTGACTCATGGGTTCAGTGCTCATCTCTGTTTCAAAGCCGAAAAGCCAGTGTTGTCTGCTTCTGCAGATGTTTCTGTGGTCATGTGGTAGGCATGACTAGACACTATAGAGCATGGAATGCTGTTTACCTTCCCACCAAAGTGGTCCCTATTTATCTACCTGCAATTTCTTGCTTTCGAACTGCTAGGTTGGCAGGAGCTTTTTGCTAAATCTCCGAATATTTCTACAATCAAATACCCAGTTCTAAGGACTGCAGTGGCTCAAGTGGCTAAGACACTGACTGGGAGGCGGAAGGTCAGTAGTTTGATTCCTGAGTACTGCAAGACGGAATGAGCTCCTGTCTTTGTCCCAGCTCCTGCCAACCTAGCAGTTCGAAAGCAAGAAATTGCAAGTAGATAAATAGGGACCGCTTTGGTGGGAAGGTAACAGCATTCCATGCGCTCCGGTGTCTAGTCATGCCTGCCACATGACCACGGAAACGTCTGCAGAAGCAGACAGCGCTGTCTCTTCGGTTTTGAAACAGAGATGAGCACTGCACCCTAGAGTCAGATACGACTGGCTTTCGAGCAAGGGAAACCTTTTAGATGACGCCAGCATAATTAATAATTAAGATTGGTCTAGAGGAGACAAAAAACATAGCCACAGTTTCCAATTGCACCGTTTCTACAGTACTCTCCTCCTTTTCAATGTACAAGAAGAATAAAAACAGAATGTTTCACAGTCTAAGCCTTGGGGGGGGGGGATATCAGTACCCCTGCGGTGGAACATGCTGTTGATGCCATTCACTACAACCATATTTCATGTGGGAGTGAATCCTATCAGCTCTTTGGGAAGTTCTTAGTTCAGAACTGTTACATTCTTCCATCTCTTGAGCAAATTTCTCCAGCTCAGGCTGTAAAAGGGTTTAACCGTGATCTCTGCGGTAAGCTAACTTCAGTTACAGGTTCCTAAAGAGATTGTCTACAGGAGTTTGTTTTCAAGATCTGCTGTACACACAAAGGTTCACAAATAAAAATTGTTCATCCCTGGAGCACAGCATCTCCACAATACGTTGCATTGTAATACATTGCAATACGTGGCAAGTTTTGAGCAGCTTAATGACTATGAAGAAAGCTTCGACGTGCACTGTGTTGATGTGGTTTGTTTGTTTTGAATTATTTTATTTATCTTCTATTACAAACTCTGCCATTGCGGGTCTGTTGTGTTCTGTAAAGCAGTGCCTTTAACTATGTACCTGTACCATGTGTTATCAATGTAACCTTTCTGTGTGCAACATTATAACCATCACCTGTATCAATGTATGCTTAATAAGGGGACGCGAGCTAGTGACCACCAGAGGGCAGTAGCGAGCGTCCAGCTGTAATGGATCAAAGCCACCTGGATCAGCAGTGCGGGAAGATTCCCCGTGACCTCCTCACCTGGTCAAGAAGGGCGTGACCCCCTACGACGTCACGCGGGCAGCAACCAATAGCTTGCCAACGAGCCACATTCAAATGTATAGCCAGCTGTATATAATGAGCTACCCAGCCGCCATTACCACATGTTCCTCCGGATCATCATGCAATAAACCTGTGTTAAGCCAACCCTTCGGCTGTTGTATTGTCTTTGGTCCCTTACACTAAATTGGCGACGAAGGTGGGATGGCAGCCCACGGGACCAAGACATGCGCCGGTTTCGAAATCAGGAAACCGGGCGACTGGGAGATCTTCGAAATAGACTTCCAGGCCGCACTGATCGAGTCCGAAGTTACGGAAGAGGCGAAGAAAAGAGCCATCTTCACCAGAATGCTCGGACAAGAAACAAAAAGGACCTTGGTGGACCTGATTGCACCGAGGAGGGTGAGCGAATTCAAGGCCAAGGAACTCATGCAGTTGCTGCGTGAGCACGTCCGGCCCGCCACGGCGATGTTTCCCGCTCGGAGTGCGTTTTGGAGGCGAGTCCAAGCGCCCGGGGAGATGGTCGCCGCGTTCGTGGCGGCCCTGCGGCTGGCGGCCGGCCCGTGCAAATGGGAGAACGTCGAAATCACCCTCCGAGACTGTGTGCTGTGCGGCCTGAACGACGCCGAGACCCAGCGCACATTAATGAACCAAGAGCCGCCTCCCACGCTGCAGGAGGTCGTTAGAGCGGCCCAGGCCGCAGAAGCTACGAAGGCCGGGGTCCAAGAGCTCCAGGACTGGCGGCCAAAGTTGAGGAAAGCAGAGGCTCCGGTACAGGCGGCCCGGCGAACTTCGAGGTCGTCCACGGAGAGCAGCGACGACGAGGACGTGCAGAAGGTCCAGAAGGAGGGCCGACGATGCGACGGCTGTGGCGCGGCCCACGACCGCGTGAAATGCCCCTTCCGGAAGGCCGAGTGCCACAACTGTGGCCACCGCAGGCACATCGCCAAGGTGTGCAGGAAGAAGCGCGAGTCCCGGAGGAGCTCCCCAGACCGTTCCGCGGGACGAGACCGCCCAGCAAAACCAAAAGACGGCGCCCAGGCCACGAGGAAGCAGGACGGCGTGGGCCGCATCGCCGACGGCAGCGAGGACGACGCCTCGGTGTTCAGCGTGTCTACGAGACACCCCCGCTACTTTGTTGAGGTACTAGTCCAAGGGGTGCCCATTAGGATGGAAATTGACTCGCGGTCCTCATATTCAATCATTTCCCAGAGGGAGTTTTGTGGAATTGCCCCCCAAAAGCGGCCCAAGCTCAAAGCGTTGAGGGCCACACTACGGGACGTGCAAGGGAACAGTATTCCAGTGTTGGAGGTTGGAGAATTTCAGGTCAAATTCAAGGAGCACGCCACATCCCTTCCCCTGGTCGTGCTCAAGGGAGGAAACTGCAGCCTCCTCGGGACTCAATGGTTCCAGCCCCTGGGTTTGTTCATTGGGGGGGTGCATGCCGTGGGGATGCACGCTGTTGGGACTGACCCGATTCAGGAGGTGTGCGAGGCGCACCCCGAAGTCTTCAAAATGGGACTGGGGAAATTCAAGGGGCCCCCAGTGACTTTCGACCTGGACCCGGAGGTCCGCCCTGTTCGCCTCAAACCACGCCGGGTGCCGTTCGCACTCGAGGACAAGATAGAGGCGGAACTGGACAAATTGGTGGGTCAGGGGATTCTTGTGCCTGTAGATTCTGCGGAGTGGGAAACTCCAATTGTAACTGCTCTAAAGTCCAATGGGGAGGTCCGCATATGCGCCGACTACAAGTGCACCATCAACAAGGCGATCCGCCTGAATGCATATCCGGTGCCGGTAGTCAGCCATCTGCTGGCCAGGTTACACGGGGGAAAGCGTTTCGCTAAGCTCAACTTAGCACAGGCCTACCAGCAGCTTACGGTGTCTCCTGCCGCAGCTGCTGCGCAGACCATAGTCACCCATAAGGGGGCGTTCCAGGTGACGCGCCTCCAATTCGGCGTGAATTCGGCGCCAGGAATTGTCCAGTCACTCGTGGAATGCCTCCTGAAGGGACTGGAGGGGGTGTTGCCTTATTTTGATGACGTGTTAATAACAGGGGGGAGTCGGGCTGAATTGGCCAAGAGGTTGGGGAAGGTACTGACGATATTCGAAAAGGCGGGGCTGAGGTTGCGAAAGGACAAATGCGTCTTCTTCGCAACCGAGGTTGAGTTCCTAGGGTTTTGTGTAACTCCTGAGGGAATAAAACCATCCAAGTCTAAGGTGGCAGCCATCAAGAAAGCCCCCCGCCCCACCTCCAAGCCCGAGTTGCAGTCCTTCCTAGGGCTGCTCAACTTTTACCACTCCTTCCTCCCCCGGAAGTCAGCGGTGGCCGAACCGCTACACAGGCTGCTTAAGAAAGACCAGGCATGGAAGTGGGGTGATGACCAGGAAAGGGCATTTAGTGAGCTGAAAAGCCTCGTGGCGTCCGACGCCATACTGACCCACTTCGACCCCAAACGCCCAGTAGTTCTGATCTGTGATGCATCTCCAGTGGGGGTGGGGGCAGTGCTGTGCCACGTGCTGGCGAACGGAAGGGAGGCCCCGATAGCATTTTACTCCAGGTCCCTGTCCCAAACAGAGAGAAACTACGCGCAGACGGACAGGGAGGCATTAGCGATAGTCTCGGGGACAAAAAAATTTCACGATTTTCTGTATGGCCGCCCCTTCACCATCGTGACGGACCACAAGCCCCTGCTAGGCATTTTTACCGCGGATAAGCCCACCCCTCAAATCCTGTCCCCAAGGATGCTCAGGTGGGCCATTTTTCTCAACGTGTATCAGCACGCGTTGGTCTACCGGCCCGGGAAAGAGATCAGCCATGCGGACGCCCTATCTAGGTCCCCCCTTCCCCTAACGCCCAGCCAGGTGAGCATGGGGGAGCGGGACCATCAGGTTCTCATGATAGAGGTGCTGGATTCGCACCCGGTAGTGCCCGCCGACATTGCCAAAGCGACAGAGAAAGACAAAACGTTAGCGACAGTAAGCTCCTGGCTACAGAAAGGGTGGCCCGCATCCTCCTCAGCGGAGGAGTTCGCTCCATTTTTCAGAAAAAAGCTAGAACTGTCCCTAGAGAGGGGATGTCTCTTGTGGGGGCAGCGGGTGGTGATTCCCACTTCCCTTCGGCCGCGGGTGCTCAAACTGCTGCACGTCAGCCACCCCGGCATCGTGCGATCCAAGGCGCTGGCCCGGAGTTACTTCTGGTGGCCCCAGCTAGACGCCGACATCGAGCACATGGTCGGCACTTGCGAAAGTTGCCAATGCTCCAGACCGGAGGAGGCCCACCTTCCCCACAGGGAATGGGACGCGACTAAGGGGCCGTAGTCCCGGGTGCACGTTGATTTCGCGGGCCCGTTCAGAGGCACCCTATTCCTCCTCGTTGTGGACGCTTTCTCCAAATGGTTGGAGGTTATCCCAGTCACGAGCACCTCCTCGGCCCAGACCATTAGGCACTTGCGGAGGCTCTTTTCCACGTTCGGCATACCCGACACGTTAATTAGCGACAACGCTAGTTGTTTTACGTCCTCCGAGTTTAAGGCATTCATGGAGATTAACGCCGTTCGGCATATTACCTCCGCCCCATTTCACCCGGCCACCAATGGCCAAGTAGAGCGCCTCGTCCGCACCACGAAGGACGCGTTGCGGCGCATGGGCCCAGGGGATTTGAACCTACAAGTGTGTCAGTTTCTGCTAGGGTACAGGGTGACCCCGTTGGCGTCAGGATACTCCCCCGCAGAGCTCTTAATGCGCAGGAAGCTGACCACTATCCTTACTAGGCTAGACCCCACGAGGGTAGAGGACAAAGGAAGGAACATCGGGCTGGAGGTTACAAAGAGTTTCAGCATAGGCGCCCCCGTGCATTGCAGGAATTACGCCAGCACAGGCCCAGCCTGGGTGCCCGGCGTAGTCGTGGAACAAACCGGCCCCGTGTCGTACCGCGTGGAAACCAGCACAGGGCTCCTATGGAGGCGGCACGCAGACCAGCTCCGACGCAGGGTCCCCGACGAGCAGGACGCGGTTCATGCAGGAAATAAGTCAGTGTTAGGGTTCTCCCCCACCCGTTTAGCCCAAGGGGGAGGAGAAGGGGACCGTGGGTCACCACCAAGGGGGGAGGAGGATATCCTCGTAGATACCCTGGGGGATCTTTCCGAGGGAGAGGAACCCGACCCCATACATATCTCGCGGAAAGTCCCCACAAATGCGGGTACCCCGACCAACTTAGATTTTGATTTTCAGACCCGGGGGGGTTTTTCGGAGTGGTCCCCCACCCGTCCAAGCGAGAAGAGGGGTTTTCCGTTAGTCCCGACGCCCCCCGGTCTGCCCACAATGGAGTTTTTCCCTTCCCCTAAGACCGCCAGACAGTGGCAAGCTACTAACGAGTCTCCCTCTCCCATTTCAGGACAAGGGACCGGGGAACAAAGAAGCAATAACGCCCCCGGGGGGGGCAGCCTTCTTCACGGCCCACACGCACACGCAACAAGCCATCTTGGCTGAGAGACTTCGTCTCATCCTAGGGGGGAGGGATGTTGTGTTCTGTAAAGCAGTGCCTTTAACTATGTACCTGTACCATGTGTTATCAATGTAACCTTTCTGTGTGCAACATTATAACCATCACCTGTATCAATGTATGCTGAATAAGGGGACGCGAGCTAGTGACCACCAGAGGGCAGTAGCGACCGTCCAGCTCTAATGGATCAAAGCCACCTGGATCAGCAGCGTGGGAAGATTCCCCGCGACCTCCTCACCTGGTCAAGAAGGGCGTGACCCCCTACGACGTCACGCGGGCAGCAACCAATAGCTTGCCAACGAGCCACATTCAAATGTATAGCCAGCTGTATATAATGAGCTACCCAGCCGCCATTACCACATGTTCCTCCGGATCATCATGCAATAAACCTGTGTTAAGCCAACCCTTCGGCTGTTGTATTGTCTTTGGTCCCTTACACTAAAGGGTCCCAACCCTGGAACGGAGGAGGGTTGGACGTCAAGTTAGCGGTAAAGCTTTATTGCTGAAGAAACAATGAAGAGCTTCATTGCCTGTTAAACGTTGGCGCCAGACAGCATGATAACTACTACAGTGGTACCTCGCTTAAAGAGCATATTGCGTTCCACGGGGATTGCTCTTTAAGTGAGTTTGCCTTTTAAGCGAAACACCATTGTAAGTGACCAATTGTGACTTCTGGCAGGGGGAATTGTGAACCCCGATTTAGTTGTCAAGCGAGTTTTTGGTTGGTTTTAGTTGTTAAGCGAGGCGACCATTCAGAGAAAATTCTGCTTTTTAAGCAAGTTAATCTCTAAGCAAGGCACTCTTTATGCGAGGTTTTACTGTAAAAAAAACACAACAGTAAGAACAGAATAAAATGACAACACATTTTTTACAAGATTTTGCAACAGTAATGCTATATGTATGCCTTCCAGGGCTTTTCCTCAAAATAGGACAGTGTTTATTGGAGGCCACATTCAAAATAGATATGAGTTGATGATTTAACTACTTCACCTCTAAAGGAGCAAGTCAGTCTTCATAATGCTTCAGTAATAGTGTCCTAATACTGAAGACAAGAGATAGTTCGACATTTAGAAACAGAAAGTTTATCAACATATCTAGCATACTTAGAAACACATTATGCTCTTTAAGCGAGGTACTGGAATGGATGATTTACAGTTGTATTTCCGAATTTATTATATATATATATATATATATATATATATATATATATATATATATATATATATATATATATATATATATATATATATATATATATATATATATATATATATATATATATATATATATATATATATATGTGCTTCATTATCTCCTTGGCGCATATATGACCCAGGGAGAGAACAAGCTGCTTGGAAAGGTTATACGATGCCAATTTTCGTTCCAAAGTTGAAATCCATGTGGCCGTACTAGAGTCAGACAGCATTAGATTCAGTAAACTGATGGGAGAAAATAAGAGTTTTAACCAATAAAATGAAGTACAAATCAGTAACCTAGCCTGAACGGTGTGTACACTGGTTTCTAGCCTCACTACAGCGTTAGAAATACTTGCTGGCATCTGGAGTCTTGATCTCAGAAATTGTGATTGGGTGATCTCCAGGATGTATCACTTTTTGCTTGTTGTGCACCGCTTTGAGTCACCTTCGGGCTGAGAAAATGCGGTATACAAATAAAAAGTGAAATGAAATGAAAGTGAAACCTCTGAAGCCATTTCCCCCTTGTCCAAGGCTTTTCAAGGGCTCTGTTTCACCCCAAAGTGCATCCCCAGCCACTCTGGGCCAGCCATTTTTACTACCGATACATGCATACTGGCGTGAATCTGCTGATGCCCACCACTGGTCCTAATTATATGCATGTAAAAATGGCTGGCCCAGAGTGGCTGGGGATGCACTTTGGGGTGAAAGGCACTTTGGGGTGAAAGGTATGGAGGCACCAACAGCTGCAGCGGGGCACACCCGAAGGACTCTAAAAGGTGCTCCCACTGCTGCTGCCAGACTGGCTTTACCTCTCCTCCCTGGGGCAGGTATGGAGGAAGCAACAGCTGTGGCAGGGTACGCCTTGATGACCTTGCTGCAGTCTCCCCTTCAACCGTTGTTGGGCGGGAGATTGATGTCTGTTGAAGATGTCGATCTCTTGCTCCATCAGGACCATAATTAAATGATTACAGTATGTGGGTTTTTTTGGTAGGTAAAGGTAAAGGTTTCCCTTGCTCGAAAGCCAGTCGTATCCGACTCTAGGGTGCAGTGCTCATCTCTGTTTCTAAGCCGAAGAGCCAGCGCTGTCTGCTTCTGCAGACGTTTCCGTGGTCATGTGGCAGGCATGACTAGACACCGGACGTATATAGTATATTGGATTCTGTAATCTCTGACATTATTTTTGAGATGTGACTTGTAAAAGCTCTATATTATCTATATTGTTTTGTATTATTTGTAAACGGCTTTGAGTTCCCTTATGGGAAGGAAAGCGGTATTAGAAATTTAAGTATAAATAAAAATAAAATAAAAGATACGTTGTCTGATGCCTAACGTCCTGACAGCAGCCATAGCCAGATTTGCTTGGCGGTCGACTCGGGCCCATAGAAACAGGGTGAATATGCTCTAGTGACAGGCTAAAAGCCTATAGGAAGGATCTTATTCTAACTCAGCAATTATATATAATCTTAATCCTAGTGTATATAGGTTGTAAGATCCTGTAAAATAGTGTATACATAGTTATTTTAAAATTAACTGACTGTCATTTTATCTTGCATTTTATTATTGCATAAAGGTTGCTTACAATTTTATAGTTTTACATCAGTTGTGATGGTTTTAGCCTAGGGTATGTTTGTAATTGCACACTCTGATTTTATTACATTTGACTATGATGCTAATGGATGTTCCCAGGAGGCCACATTTGTCACTATTTGTCACTATTTGTTTGACTTAATGTCTCCATTGTAACTGGCCATCGGCCGCAACAATAAAGAATTGAATTGAATTGGTTTTAGTTGTTAAGCGAGATGACCATTCAGAGAAAATTCTGCTCTTTAAACGAGTTAGTTTCTAAACGAGGCGCTCATTATGTGAGGCTTTTACTGTACTTTATGTGAGGTTTTACTGTACTCCATTTAATCATTTTGCCTCCAGAGACAGTTTAAGCTTGACTTTCTCTAGGGCCTACTTGTTACATCTTGCTAATATAAATTTATATTATCATGCTATGGAATTATGCTATGGAATATACTGGATAATAATTATTAATAATTTAATATGGACAAGATGAAGCTAAAATACTTTGGACATCAAATGAGAAGGGAAGATTCACTTGAGAAGGCATTGATGTTGGGAAAGGTGAAGGGCAAAAGAAGAAGGGGGAGGCCAAGGATGAGATGGCTAGATGGCATTGTAGACACAATGGGCACAGAGCTGGGATGGCTGAGGGGGATGGTGGAGGACAGAGGCGCCTGGAGGACAATGGTCCATGGGGTCGCAAAGGGTTGGAGTCGACTGTGCGACTGAACAACAACAACAACATGGACAAGGTTGGAATTATATGAGGTTTGTGGTATCTTGGAAGTATTATTTTTAAACAAAATAAGAATACAGTGATACCTCATACAACGTCCAAACTTGGTTCCACAAGTTTGGACTTTATAAGGATTTGGACTTTGTATGAGGCATGCAAAATCCTAGCCGCGATGGCTCATACAACGTCCAAATCCTTGCCGCGATGCCTCGTACAACGTCCAAATCCATGCCACGATGCCTCGTACAACGTCTAAATCCTTGCCGCGATGCCTCGTACAACGTCCAAATCCTTGCCGCGATGCCTCGTACAACGTCGTTTCCATAGAGATACATTGTACTGTAACAGCACAGACTTCAGGGCAAAGTCAAGGAAACAGACAGGAAACTGACAGAACTTTAAGAAAACATTATCTAAAGGCTAAAAACATTACAAAAACATGTCAAACAACCCTGATTGTCCAAGAACCTGAAGAATGCCGCAAAAATCCCAGGAATGCTTCTAAAAATTTTGATGAAAAAATAAAAAAAACATCCAAAATCATGCTCAAAACCACTCCTAAACACGCTTTGCCTCGTGCAAAACCCACAAGAGCAATGCACGCATGTGTCCGGCCTTTTATACTGCCCAGGCACAATGCAACCTGGGAAAAACCCAATGCCTCATACAAAGTTTTAACTTTTTTCAAAAAAATTAGGCAATGTTGTATTAATTTGATGTTGTACGAAGTGGACTTTGTATGAGGTATTACTGTACAGTAAAACCTTGCATAAAGAGCACCTCGCTTAGTGACTAACTCGCTTAAAGATCAGAATTTTCTCTGAATGGTCACCCCCGCTTAACTAAAACCAACCAAAAGCTCACTTAACAACTAAATCAGGGTTTGCAATCTCTCTCTCTCTCTCTCTCTCTCTCTCTCTCACACACACACACACACACACACCAGAAGTCACAATTGGCCACTTACAATGGTGTTTCACTTAAAGAGCAAACTCACTTAAAGAGGAATCCCGTGGAACACATTATGCTCTTTAAGCAAGGTATCACTGTATTATTTTAAAAAACTGAGAATCATTTCCTTAAAAATATGTAAAAATTTGGAATAAGTTTATAGAAATATTTATTCCAACAATTTTGCCATTAAGAGAAAATCCAGGCAATTTGAAAAGGTGTTTGGAAAATTTTTATTGAAGAAAAAGCAAAATAAATGTTTGCTGTGAAAAACTGGGTTGTTGTTCAGTCGCACAGTCAAGTCTGACCCTTTGTGACCCCATGGACCACCACTTCCACCACACCAGGAAGTGCCATGTGGTGGAGGAAGGGCAAAATGGCTGTCCAGCCCCCAAAGCTGTCTGAGGGAGTGTTGTGTTCTGTAAAGCTGTGCCTTTAACAATGTACCTTTGCCATGTGTTAACAATGTAACCTTTCTGTGTGCAACATTATAACCATCAGCTGTATCAATGTAAACCTGATAAGGGGACGCGAGCTAGTGACCACTAGATGGCAATAGCGAGCGTCCAGCTCTCATGGCTCAGGTTCACCTGGTTCAGCAGCGCGGGAAGATTCCCCGCCACCTCTTCACCTGGTCAAGAAGGGCGTGACCTTCTACGACGTCACGCAGGCAGCAACCAATAGTCTGTCGACGAGCCACATTCAAATGTATAGCCAGCTGTATATATTGAGCTACTCATCCGCCATTACCACATGTTCCTCCGGATCATCATGCAATAAACCTGTGTTAAGCCAACCCTTCGGCTGTTTCATTGTCTTTGGTCCCCTACACTAAATTGGCGACGAAGGTGGGATATGGCAGCCCACGGGACCAAGACATGCGCCGGTTTCGAAATCAGGAAACCGGGCGACTGGGAGATCTTCGAGATGGACTTCCAGGCAGCACTGATCGAGTCCGAAGTCACGGAAGAGGCAAAGAAAAGGGCCATCTTCACCAGGATGCTCGGACAAGAAACCAAAAGGACCTTGGTGGACCTGATTGCACCGAGGAGGGTGAGCGAATTCAAGGCCAAGGAACTCATGCAGATGCTGCGTGAGCACGTCCGGCCCGCCACGGCGATGTTTCCCGCTCGGAGTGCGTTCTGGAGGCGAGTCCGAGCGCCCGGGGAGACGGTCGCCGCATTCGTGGCGGCCCTGCGGCTGGCGGCCGGCCCGTGCAAATGGGAGAATGCCGAAATCACCCTCCGGGACTGTGTGCTGTGCGGCCTGAACAACGCCGAGACCCAGGGCACATTAATGAACCAAGAGCCGCCTCCCACGTTGCAGGAGGTCGTCAGAGCGGCCCAGGCCGCAGAAGCTACGAAGGCCGGGGTCCAAGAACTCCAGGACTGGCGGCCGAAGTCGAGCAAGGCAGAGGCTCCGGTACAGGTGGCCCGGCGAACTTCGAGGTCGTCCACAGAGAGCAGCGACGACGAGGACGTCCAGAGGGTCCGGAAGGAGAGCCGGCGATGCGACGGCTGTGGAGCGGCCCACGACCGCGTAAAGTGCCCGTTCCGGAAGGCCGAGTGCCACAACTGTGGCCGCCGCGGGCACATCGCCAAGGTGTGCAGGAAGAAGCGCGAGACCCGGAGGAGCTCCGCAGACCGTTCCGCGGGACAAGACCGCTCAACGAGACCCAAGGACGGCGCCCAGGCCACGCGGAAGCAGGACGGCGTGGGCCGCATCTCCGACGGCAGCGAGGACGACGCCCCAGTGTTCAGCCTGCCTGCAGGACACCCCCGCTATTTTGTTGAGGTACTAGTCCAAGGGGTTCCCATTAGGATGGAAATTGACTCGGGGTCCTCATATTCCATCATTTCCCAGAGGGAGTTTTTGGGAATTGCCCCCCACAAGCGACCCAAGCTCAAAGCATTGAGGTCCACACTACGGGACGTGCAAGGGAACAGCATTCCAGTGTTGGGGGTTGGAGAATTTCAGGTTAAATTCAAGAAGCACGCCGCGTCCCTTCCCCTAGTCGTGCTCAAAGGGGGAGATTGCAGCCTCCTCGGGACTCAATGGTTCCAGCCCCTGGGTTTGTTTATTGGGGGGGTGCACGCCGTTGGGATGCACGCCGTTGGGACTGACCCAATTCAGGAGGTGTGCGAGGCGCACCCCGAAGTTTTCAAAAAAGGACTGGGGAAATTCAAGGGGCCCCCAGTGACATTCGACCTGGACCCGGAGGTCCGCCCAATTCGTCTTAAACCATGCCGGGTGCCGTTCGCACTCAAGGACAAGATAGAGGCGGAACTGGACAAATTGGTGGGCCAGGGAATCCTTGTACCTGTTGATTCTGCGGAGTGGGAAACTCCAATTGTAACCGCACTAAAGGCCAATGGGGAGGTCCACATATGCGCCGATTACAAGTGCACCATCAACAAGGCGATCCGCCCGAATGCGTATCCGGTGCCGGTAGTCAGCCATCTGCTGGCCAGGTTACACGGGGGAAAGTGTTTCGCCAAGCTCGACTTAGCACAGGCCTACCAGCAGCTTACGGTGTCCCCTGCCGCAGCTGCTGCGCAGACCATAGTCACCCATAAGGGGGCGTTCCAGGTGACACGCCTCCAGTTCGGCGTGAATTCGGCGCCTGGAATTTTCCAGTCACTCGTGGAACACCTCCTGAAGGGACTAGAGGGGGTGTTGCCTTATTTTGATGACGTGTTAATAACGGGGGGGAGTCGGGTTGAATTGGCCAAGAGGTTGGGGAAGGTCCTGACAATATTCGAAAAAGCGGGGCTGAGACTGCGAAAGGACAAATGCGTCTTCTTCGCAACCGAGGTTGAGTTCCTAGGGTTTTGTGTGACTCCTGAGGGAATAAAACCATCCAAGTCCAAGGTGGCAGCCATTAAGAAAGCCCCCCGCCCCACCTCCAAGCCCGAGCTGCAGTCGTTCCTAGGGCTGCTCAACTTTTACCACTCCTTCCTCCCCCGGAAGGCAGCGGTGGCTGAACCGCTACACAAACTGCTAAAGAAAGACCAGGCATGGAAGTGGGGCGATGACCAGGAAAGGGCATTTAGTGAGCTGAAAAGCCTCCTGGCGTCCGACGCCATACTGACCCACTTCGACCCCAAACGCCCAGTAGTTCTGACCTGTGATGCATCTCCAGTGGGGGTGGGGGCGGTGCTGTGCCACGTGTTGGAAAACGGAAGGGAGGCCCCGATAGCATTTTACTCCAGGTCCCTGTCCCAAGCGGAAAGAAACTACGCACAGACAGACAGGGAGGCACTAGCAATAGTCGCGGGGACGAAAAAATTTCACGATTTTCTGTACGGCCGCCCCTTCACCATTGTAACGGACCACAAGCCCCTGCTAGGCATCTTTACTGCAGATAAGCCCACCCCACAGATCCTGCCCCCGAGGATGCTCAGGTGGGCCATTTTTCTCAACGCGTATCAGCACGCGTTGGTCCACCGGCCCGGGAAAGAGATCAGCCATGCGGACGCTCTATCTAGGTCTCCCCTTCCCCTAACGCCCAGCCAGGTGAGCAAGGGGGAGCGGGACCATCAGGTTCTCATGATAGAGGTGCTGGATTCGCCCCCCGTAGTGCCCGCCGACATTGCCAAAGCGACAGAAAAGGACAAGACGTTAGCGGCAGTTAGCTCCTGGGTGCAGAAAGGGTGGCCGGCGTCCTCCCCAGCGGAGGAGTTCGCTCCATTTTTCAGAAAAAAGCTAGAACTGTCCCTAGAGAGGGGGTGCCTCTTGTGGGGGCAGCGGGTGGTGATTCCCATTTCCCTTCGGCCGCGGGTGCTCAAACTGCTGCACGTCAGCCACCCCGGCATCGTGCGACCCAAGGCGCTGGCCCGGAGTTACTTCTGGTGGCCCCAGCTGGACGCCGACATCGAGCACATGGTCGGCACTTGTGAAAGTTGCCAATGCTCCAGACCAGAGGAGGCCTGCCTTCCCCACAGGGAATGGGACGCGGCTAAGGGGCCTTGGTCCCGGGTGCACGTTGATTTCGCGGGCCCGTTCAGAGGCACCCTGTTCCTTCTTGTAGTGGACGCCTTCTCCAACTGGTTGGAGGTTATCCCAGTCACGAGCACCTCCTCGGCCCAGACCATTAGGCATTTGCGGAGGCTCTTTTCCACGTTCGGCATACCCGACACATTAATTAGCGACAACACAAGTTGTTTCACGTCCTCCGAGTTTAGGGCATTCATGGAGATTAACGCCGTTCGGCATATCACCTCCGCCCCGTTTCACCCGGCCACCAATGGCCAAGTAGAGCGCCTCGTCCGCACCACGAAGGACGCGTTGCGGTGCATGGGCCCCGGGGATCTGAACCTGCAAGTGTGCCAGTTTCTGCTAGGGTACAGGGTGACCCCCGTTGGCGTCAGGATACTCCCCCGCAGAACTCTTAATGCGTAGGGAACTGACCACCATCCTTACTAGGCTAGACCCCACGAGGGTAGAGGACAAAGGAAGGAACATTGGGCTAGAGGCTACAAAGAGTTTCAGTGTAGGCGCCCCTGTGCATTGCAGGAATTACGCCAGCTCGGGCCCAGCCTGGGTACCGGGCGTAGTTGTGGAGCAAACCGGCCCCGTGTCGTACCGCGTGGAAACCAGCACAGGGCTCCTGTGGAGGCGGCACGCGGACCAGCTCCGACGCAGGGTCTCCGATGAGCAGGGCGCAGACCAAACAGAGAAAAAATCAGCGTTAGGGTTCTCCCCCACCCGTTAGCCCAAGGGGGAGGAAAAGGGGACCGCGGGCCCCCACCAAGGGGGGAGGAGGATGTTCTCGTAGATATCCTAGGGGATCTTTCTGAGGAGGAGGAGGAACCCGACCCCATACATATCTCGCGGAATGTCCCCACAAATGCGGATACCCCTACCAAGTTAGATTTTGATTTTCAGAACCGGGGGGGGGGGTTTCGGAGTGGTCCCCCACCTGTCCAAGCGAGAAGAGGGGTTTTTCGTTAGCCCCGACTGCCCCTGGTCTGCCCACAATGGAGTTTTTCCCTTCCCCTAAGGCCGCCAGACAGCGGCAAGCCACTAACAAGTCTCCCTCTCCCATTTCAGGACAAGGGACCAGGGAACAAAGAAGCAGTAGCACCCCCGGGGGGGGTCAGCCCTCTTCACGGCCCAAACGCACATGCAACAAGCCATCTTGGCTGAGAGACTTCGTCTCATCCTAGGGGGGAGGGATGTTGTGTTCTGTAAAGCTGTGCCTTTAACAATGTACCTTTGCCATGTGTTAACAATGTAACCTTTATGTGTGCAACATTATAACCATCAGCTGTATCAATGTAAACCTGATAAGGGGACGCGAGCTAGTGACCACTAGATGGCAATAGCGAGCGTCCAGCTCTCATGGCTCAGATTCACCTGGTTCAGCAGCGCGGGAAGATTCCCCGCCACCTCTTCACCTGGTCAAGAAGGGCGTGACCTTCTACGACGTCACGCAGGCAGCAACCAATAGTCTGTCGACGAGCCACATTCAAATGTATAGCCAGCTGTATATATTGAGCTACTCATCCGCCATTACCACATGTTCCTCCGGATCATCATGCAATAAACCTGTGTTAAGCCAACCCTTCGGCTGTTTCATTGTCTTTGGTCCCCTACACTAAAGGGAGCATGACATGGCCCCCGGCTTAAAAAGGTTGAGAACTCCTGTCCTAGAGTCAGACATAAATGGCTTGCTTGCAAGCAAGTGCGAGCTTGACCTGCCAATATAACCTTTTATGGTTATATTGGCAGGATGTTGCAATATGGTAATTGACAGAAAATAAGTCAAATGTAACAAAAGAGAAAAGAAAAAAAACTTATGACTTTAAATAAATTAATAAAGAGTACTAATATGAAAGATTTTGGAGGAGGGACACAGGAGAAGCGATCAGGACTGATACCAGGCAACACTCATGTGGCTGAATCTATTCTAAAGGCAACAGAATGGTTAAAGATGGAAGATTAGAAGTCTAAAAATATTTGGCTCATTAAAATGATAAAAATATTTTTAAAAAGAAAGGCAAGATGAAAGTAAAATAGATTGTGAGGTAAGCTAAAATAATCTAAGTCCAGCAGAGAGAAAAATTCTGTGTACCATATCATATTGGAATGTGAGTATATTTTATTGGAAGAATCTGGATTTTTTTTCTGTTTCCCCCTCCCCAAACTTTTTGTGTGTTTGTATTTGCTGTGCTTCACAAATGAAAATGAGGAAACAAATAAAGATATTTAATACAGATGGCAGAAAGACTGACAGCAAAAAGGCCCCTTTGCTTATGTTGAAAGTCTGGCCTAGACGTGATGGAGCCGGAGCCGGAGAAGGAGAAGGAGAAGAGGAGGAAGTGGTTAGTTTTAACGGAGGATGCTGTGGCTACGGCCCTACATGCTGTTCTGACCCATTTGGAGAAACAAGGAACTTATGCGAGACTGTTATTTGTAGATTTTAGTTCTGCTTTTAATTCTATTCTTCTGCATAGACTGGTGCCCAAATTATTAGATCTGGGGCTTCTGCCATGCTTATGCAGGTGGATACTAGATTTTCTATCAGATCGTTCCTAACGGGTCAGGATGGGCTCTCATGTCTCTGCGGATCTCAGTATAAGTATGGGGACACCGCAGGGATGTGTGCTGAGCCCGCTTCTGTACACGCTTTACACGTATGATTGTGTTCCCAGTTACCCCAGCAATAAGATCATCAAGTTTGCAGACGACACAACAGTGGTGGTGGTGGGTCTGATGACTGCTGGGGAGGTGGAGTCGGCATACAGGAAGGAGGTTGAGATGCTGACGGAGTGGTGTAGGGAAAACAAATTATTCCTCAATGTAAAAAAGACAAAAGAGATCATTGTGGACTTTAGAAAATGCAAATTGAACATCCAGCCACTTATTATTGAAGGGAATTGTGTGGAACAGGTCTCGGTGTTTCGATTTCTGGGAATAGAGCTAAGGGATGATCTAACATGGGGAGCAAACACCAAAGAACACAGCAGAGGTTATACTTCTTGAGAATCCTCAGGAAGAAGAACAATCTTTCAAAGGACCTGCTGTTGGCATTCTACCACTGAACCATAGAGAGAGTGTTAACCTATGGTCTGTGTGTACAGCTAGGGAAAGAACAATGCTGTCCAGGGTCATAAAGACTGCGGAGCGGATAATCGGGCATACTCTTCCCACTCTAGATCAAATCTATTGCCACCAGGTGTTATAAGAAAGCTGTAGAGATTGCGCAAGATAGTATGCACCCTGGGAATGATCTCTTTCAGCTTCTGCCTTCTAGAAGAAGGTATAGGGTCATAAAGACTAGGATCAGCTGCTTGAGAAATACTGTATTTTCTGGCGTATAAGACTACTTTTTAACCCTGAAAAATCTGTGCCAAAGTCGGGGGTCGTCTTATAGGACAGGTACTTAACTGCAGCTTGTTCCCCCTTGCTTCATATGTCCGGCACATATGGTGGGGGGTGCCGCGGCTGAGTCCCTGCTCTGTGCGGGGAGTATGAAGCAAGGGGAAGCAAGCTGCACACATCTTCCTGTACCTCAAGGAGGAGAACGTGAGTGTGGATTGGCTCTCCACCAGAACCTGCCCATTCGACTCGGAGGGCTGCGCGTCTTTGGGTTGAGTGTGGGTTAATTTTTATTTGGTGTGCATTGGAAGAGAGGTAGTCTTATACGGCAAGTATATTCCAAACTCTATATTTTAACTGGAAAAGTTGGGGGTCGTCTTATACGCCCAGTCGTCTTATACGCCGGAAAATATGATAGTTTCTACTGAAAAGCGGTTCTGGTTTTGAATGCAATGCAGTCTATGAGGGAGCTTCTGTATATAGTTTTTAGAGTTTTTAGTGTTTTAGAGTTTTTAGAGTTTTAGAGCTTTTAGGGGTTAAAAGTGTATATGTGGGGTGGGAGTATGTTGATAATTTTGCATAGTATTTTGTTTAGGTTTTGTTAGGTTGTTAAGTGCCCCCCCCCAAATCTCATTGTTCTGTGCAGGACAATGACAATAAAGATCTATCTATCTATCTATCTATCTATCTATCTATCTATCTATCTATCTATCTATCTATCTATCTATCTATCTATCTATCTATCTATCTATCTATCTATCTATCTATCTATCTAATAGGTGGGTGGGTATGTTGGGGTTTTAATTGTTTTTAATATGTATGTTTTAATCTTGTTGTCAGCCGCCCTGAGTCGGGTTCACCTGATTGGGCGGCATAGAAATTTGAACCATAAATAAATAAATAAATAAATAAAGAGGAGGAAGAGGAAGAAGAGTCTATCATTTCTCAATAGGCTGTTTTTATGCTTCCAGACAATGTGGTTTGACAAGAACACCCAATTTAACGAAAATTATTTATATCCTGTGATTAAAAGCTTTTCCATAAAAGAACTGAGTATAAGCTGATGATCATCCTTACCATCCAACTCTTCCACCGAGATGTTGGCCAGCTGCTCACTATCACTGCCAGGGGAGATTGACCGGTTCAGATAGTTTCCCTTATACAACAGCCCAGCTGTGACATGGTGGAATGGCATCTTCTCCCTAATGGTTGGAAAAAGAAAAAGCAATGTGAGTTTGTTTGTCTAGATATATTTTCATGGATACTTTTTAAAAATGATTTGTATACTATCTGGAAAGACGAAGCAAATTTAAATAGTAAGAATGAGAACTTGGAGAGAAAATGCTCCTGACACATTTGCCCATTTCCACCCCTCAAAAAGACCCAATTAAGATTTCAGTAGCTGGGCATCCCCGTATTAGGATAAACAAATAGCAACAGATATGTGCATACATACATTGTATGTGGCAATGAGTCAAACGCCTATCAATGCCATGTTGATTCCTGTTTTTTTTGCTACAAGAAGCCAATATATCAATCAAATGGGGGTATCCTGCAAGGGAGATTTACTTATTTGATGAAAAGGTAAAGGTTTCCCTTACTTGAAAGCCAGCCGTATCTGACTCTAGGGTTCAGTGCTCATCTCTGTTTCAAAGCCAAAGAGCCAGAGCTGTCTGCTTCTGCAGACGTTTCCGTGGTCATGTGGCAGGCATGACTAGACACCGGAGCACACAGAACACTGTTTACCTTCCCAACAAAGTGGTACCTATTTCTCTACTTGCAATTTCTTGCTTTCGAACAGCTAGGTTGGCAGGAGCTGGGACAAAGACTGGAGCTCATTCCGTATTTGGGTATCAAACTGCTGACCTCCCATCTTCCATTCAGTGTCTTATACACTTGAGCCACTGCAGGCCCTTGTTGTAGCAGTTATTATAGCACAAATCTTAAAAACAGATTTTATTCAATTTTTAAATTTTAAATGGACTCCAGTAGCTCAAGTGGCTAAGACGCTGACTGGGAGGCGGAAGGTCAGCAGTTCGATTCCCGAGTACTGCAGGACGGAATGAGCTTCCGTCTTCTGTCCCAGCTCCTGACAACCTAGCAGATCGAAAGCAGGAAATTGCAAGTAGATAAATAGGGACTACTTTGGTGGGAAGGTAATAGCAATCCGTGCACTCCGGTGTCTAGTCATGCCTGCCACATGACCACGGAAACGTCTGCAGAAGCAGACAGCACCGTCTGTTCGGCTTTGAAACAGAG
Organism: Bradypodion pumilum; assembly: GCA_035047305.1. NCBI lineage: Eukaryota > Metazoa > Chordata > Lepidosauria > Squamata > Chamaeleonidae > Bradypodion > Bradypodion pumilum. Next base: position 6,199,978 of record JAWDJD010000017.1, on the reverse strand, counting down.
ATGAGCGCTGAACCCTAGAGTCGGATACAAACGGCTTTCGAGCAAGGAAAACCTTTACCTTTACTATGTTTTTAAATAATATATTTTAACTATATATGAAGCATTTTAGGTTTTAAAAGTTTCCTTCCATTTTACTGTGCTGCTCGTTGACTGTAATAAAGTGATTGATTGATTCAGAACAGATATGGAGAAACCCCACAGTTTTTGGGTTGACTATATATCACCGCCAATGTATCCAAGGCAGCATTCCTCTTTATATGCATTCCTGGGATGTACAAGATAGTTGGCACAACTGTGATGGCATCCTGTTGGCGGGCTACCAATGGGAAACTGGCTGGCCTTTATGTCAACAGAATGCTGGACGAGATTAGTAAGTAAAGTACGTACACAAGTAACAGAATGTCATAAAACTTCAAACATTCATTTCAAATTCTTTCCAAAAATGAATTAAAAGGTGATTTTTTTAAAAAAAAATCTAATTACACTGAATAACCTTTCCACACTTGTTCCATTACTTGTGAGTTGAAACTTCCCCAAGGATGGAACAGAAAAGTAGCTTCTGTATTACTCCCACATTCTGGGAAATCTGTTGGCAGTCACCAAAGCAGAAAGGATTGCAAATATACTTGAGTACCCTTCAAGTGATGGCATGCAGCCAGCTAATCCTTCCTAAATAAAAACATTGCCCTGTAACTTGATGATAAGCACATACCCAATTATCCTTTTCAGGACCACAGCTGACAATATTTTCTATTAATAAAGGTGGCAGCTCTTCATCTAAAAAGGAACTCTTAGCTTTAAAGGTAAAGGTCACCCTTGCTTGAAAGCCAGTTGTATCTGACTCTAGGGTTCAGCGCTCATCTCTGTTTCATAACTAAAGAGCCAGCGCTGTCTGCTTCTGCAGACGTTTCCGTGGTCATGTGGCAAGCATGACTAGACACTGGAGTGCACGGAACGCTGCTTACCTTCCCACCGAAGTGGTCCCTATTTACCTACTTGCAATTTCTTGCTTTCGAACTGCTAGGTTGGCAGGAGCTGGGACAGAGGCAGGAGCTCACTCCGTCCTCCAGTACTCGGGAATTGAACTGCTGTCCTCCTGCCTTCCAGTCAGCGTCTTAGCCGCTTCAGCCACTACTCTTAGCTTTACTTCACTGCAAATGGAAATGTGATTCTTTGTGTCCAAGAAATATACAGAGGAATCAATCAGCACTGACCAAAGGTTCCTGGGATGTGTCTAGTTTCTGAGGCCTCACAAACAATGCAAAAATACAATTTTTTGTAAGATAAGTTATTTTAGTTCTTGTAGTGTATTCTATACACTTGTAGTGTATTCTATACGCACCAACCACTGGTGCAGATGAAGCCACAATGGACCAGTTCTATGAGGACTTACAACACCTCATAGAACAGACACCAAGAAATGATGTCCAAATTATATTAGGAGACTGGAATGCCAAAGTAGGAAATCAAAAAGTGGAGGGAATAACAGGCAAATTTGGTCTTGGAACACAGAATGAAGCAGGGCAAAGATTGATAGAGTTCTGCCAAGAGAACACACTGGTCATAGCAAACACTCTCTTCCAGCAACACAAGAGGCGACTTTACACATGGACATCACCAGATGGCCAACACCGAAACCAGATTGACTACATACTCTGCAGCCAAAGATGGAGAACCTCCATACAGTCAGCAAAAACAAGACCTGGAGCAGACTGTGGCTCAGATCACAACCTACTGATCGCAAAATTCAGGCTTAGACTAAAGAAAATAGGGAAAACACGGAGACCAGAAAGATATCACCTAGACAGCATCCCTAAAGAATACACGGTGGAGGTGATGAACAGATTTAATGGCTTAGACTCGGTAGACAGAGTACCGGAAGAATTATGGACGGAGATGAGGGACATCATGCAGGAAGCAGCAAAGAAAACCATACCAAAAGAAAAGAAGAGTAAGAAAGCAAAGTGGTTGTCTGATGAGGCTCTTAAAATAGCAGAGGAAAGAAGGAACGCAAAAGTCAAAGGAGAAAGGAAAAACTACAACCATTTGAACACAGAATTTCAAAGAAAAGCAAGGAGAGATAAGGAAAACTACCTAAAAGAACAGTGCAGAGAAATGGAGGAAAACAACAAAAGAGGCAGAACCAGAGATCTTTTCAAAAAAATTGGGGAAATCAAGGGAACATTTAAAGCAAAAATGACCATGATAAGGGACAAAGACGGAAAGGAGCTAGCTGATGCAGAAGAAATTAAGAAAAGATGGAAAGAGTACACAGAGGAACTTTACAAAAAGGACCTCAACACTCCTGATACTCACAATGATGAAGAAATTGAACTTGAGCCAGACATCCTGGAGAGCGAAGTCATAAAGGCCCTAAAGAGCACTGCAAACAACAAAGCTAGTGGAGATGATGGTATCCCAGTTGAATTTTTCAAAGCGCTAAAAGATGATGGCGTCAAATTACTGCATTCAATATGCCAGCAGATTTGGGAAACAAAACAGTGGCCACAGGATTGGAAAAGATCAGTATACGTCCCAATCCCAAAAAAGGGCAATGCCAAAGAATGTTCAAATTATCGAACAATCGCGCTCATCCCACATGCCAGCAAGGTGATGCTCAAGATAATACAGGACAGACTTCAGCAGCATGTGGAGAGAGAATTACCAGAGGTGCAGGCTGGTTTCAGAAGAGGCAGGGGGACTAGAGACCACATCGCCAACATACGCTGGATCATGGAGAAAACAAAGGAATACCAGAAACAAGTTTACTTTTGTTTTATTGACTACACTAAGGCATTTGACTGTGTGGACCACAACAAGATGTGGCAAGTAATTAAAGAGATGGGAATACCAGAGCACCTCATATGCCTCCTGAGAAATCTGTACATGAACCAAGAAGCAACAGTTAGGACAGAACATGGAATAACAGAGTGGTTTGGAATAGGAAAAGGAGTAAGACAAGGCTGCATTTTGTCACCATGCTTATTCAACCTATACACAGAGCACATAATGCGCAGTGCAGGGATGGAGGAATCACAATATGGGATTAAAATCGCTGGGAGAAACATCAATAATCTGAGATATGCAGACGATACCACCCTAATGGCAGAAAGTGAGGAAGACCTAAAGAATCTCTTGATTGGGCTGAAGGAGGAGAGTGCAAAAGCTGGCTTGAGACTCAATATCAAGAAAACCAAGATAATGGCAACAGGCCCCATCAGTTCCTGGAAAATAGACGGGGAAGAAGTAGAAGCAGTGACAGATTTTATTTTCTTAGGATCAAAGATCACTGCAGATGGGGATTGCAGCCATGAAATAAAAAGGCGACTGATTCTTGGGAGACAAGCGATGAGAAACCTGGGGAACATAGTGAAAAGCAGAGACATCACCTTGAAAACAAAAATTAGAATAGTCAAAGCAATGGTTTTCCCAGTAGTAATGTATGGATGTGAGAGCTGGACAATTAGGAAGGCTGAACGCAGAAGAATAGATGCCTTTGAAATGTGGTGTTGGAGGAGGGTTTTGAGAGTCCCCTGGACAGCGAGGAGGACAAATAGGTCAATCTTAGAAGAAATTAACCCTGACTGCTCATTGGAAGGTCAAATAGTAAAGATGAAGCTAAAATACTTTGGACATCAAATGAGAAGGGAGGATTCACTTGAGAAGGCATTGATGTTGGGAAAGGTGGAGGGCAAAAGAAGAAGGGGGAGGCCAAGGATGAGATGGCTAGATGGTATTATAGACACAATGGGCACAGAGCTGGGAGGGTTGAGGGGGATGGTAGAGGACAGAGGCGCCTGGAGAACAATGGTCCATAGGGTCGCAAAGGGTCGGAATCGACTGTGCGACTGAACAACAAGTGTATTCTTCTTCTGGTTGTGGTTGATATTCTGCCATATCCGAACCTGAATATTGTCGATCCTCATGGCAATCACCCATGAAGACTGCCCTGAGAATATAACGCTGTGGTCTTTCATCTGCCTTCCGCATCACAGCATGACCACCCTTACCTGATCCAGTTCTGTGAGTCACTTTCTGGTCCTGAGCCCTTTTGGCACACAAAGTCCTCCTCACTCCCAGGCCAGGATGGATGAAGCTGCTGCCCTACATCAAGATGGACACCCAAGGCCATTAGTTCTCATGGTTGTCAGGTTAGTTAAATGCCACCAGATAATTGACATTGAGTTTATGTCAGCATGGTGCCCAAACCTTTCACGCAGTCTGATCACATGGTTCCTTCCACCATAAATGCTGTTGTAAAATGCATCTGTGACTGTCATAAATGCATTTACAACAGCCGCGGGTGCATTTATGATGCGTTTATGCAGACGCATTTTATGGCTGTTGTAAATGCGACCACTTCTGCTTCTGGGGGTGGAAAGAGCAACAGCAGACACATGAAATGGTGCCACTGGCTAGGTCTGGCCCATGGGCCGTAGTTTGGCCACCCCTGGTTGACCCTGTTACCATAGCAGGATAACCTAGCCAGACACCATAACAGTGGAGTATCCTGAAGAGAACATAGAAATCGTGATGGTTGAACTTGCTACGTCAATTTATAAACCATCTGATCTACCACTCTGCTTTAAGAAGCTGCCAAAAACAAACTTTCTGGTTGCATATTTAACACTCATCGCAACCTCTGGGGCTATGATGAGAAAAGTGGCAAAGCATGTGTTTCAGGGATGGGACCTGGAATGGAGGCATGGAGAGGACTGCAAAGTGGGAGCTGCAGGCTGATCACCATTGCCGGGCCCACTCCCCAATAAAGAGACGGACTCAGTGCTGGGATTGAAACTGGGCCACTTTATTAACAATAATTCACTAATGCAAGCGGGCCGACATAGCACTGGTAAGGAGCGATGGTTATAGCCAAATATATTGACCCCAACAGAAGCGCAAATGACCAAACCTCTGCTTCTGACGTGTGTCCGGTGAACTATAAGGCTTTGCATGCTGTGTCAAGCATGGCATCACCTTGTTCCTGAGCACACCCGATTGGCCAGGTGATTATCCCTCTATCTAGACCTGCCAGAGGCCAACCGAGTGTGCTCCTGCCGGACCCATAGGGGTCACCCAGAGCCTCCTTACCAGTGCTAGCCGCCAAACATCCAAAAAGCACAAAAACTACCCCGTAGCGGCCTGACAGCGACAGTGTGGGATGGGCAAAAACAACAAGAACCAACAGGCCAATCGAGGTTCAAGCAAAAATTCCCATCCGGCCCCAAAGTGACCAAAACAATCACACTGCGACCTAGGGCAGGGGTGGAGGGCAAACGCTGCCTGGCCCAGTCGGCAAAGAGAAGGAAGGGCAGTCCGAGCCTCTCCCTTAAGGGAAGGCCCGGCACCCGCCCCTTCCGGCCTCGTCCTGTCTCTTATGGGGCAAAGCGTGCGGCAGTGAATCAGCACCACTGCACGCCCCTTCTCTGGTTAAGAGAATCAATGTGCACAGTTACAAGATTCCTGGCTCAGTAATACTACAAATGAGAAGGGCCTTGGAAGTGTTGTAGTTCCCAGGCTAAGTATGTGTAAATAGTGAGATGTGGATGCAAAAAAGGCCAACACTATTTTAGGCTGCATCAACAGAAGTATAGTCCTCAAAAACCCATGAGATACCATGTTTTCCCGAAAATAAGACAGTTTATTCTTCCTCAAGAAGACACACTATGGCTTATTTTCAGGGGGATGTCTTATTTTTATTAAGTATGGTACAACATGATATGCTGCATAGCCACGCCTATCACTATGTCTTATTTTCGGGGTATGGCTTATATTGCGCAGATGCTTAGAAATCCTGCTACGCCAGTAAGGTGATGCTCAAGATAATACAGGATAGACTTCAGCAGCATGTGAAAAGAGAATTACCAGAGGTGCAGGCAGGTTTCAGAAGAGGCAGGGGGACTAGAGACCACATTGCCAACATACGCTGGATCATGGAGAAAACAAAGGAATACCAGAAACAAGTTTACTTTTGTTTTATTGACTACACCAAGGCTTTTGACTGTGTGGACCACAACAAGATGTGGCAAGTAATTAAAGAGGTGGGAATACCAGAGCACCTCATATGCCTCCGGAGAAATCTGTATATGAACCAAGAAGCAACAGTTAGGACAGAACAGGGAATGACAGAGTGGTTTGGAATAGGAAAAGGAGTAAGACAAGGCTGCATTTTGTCACCATGCCTATTCAACCTATACACAGAGCACATAATGCGCAGTGCAGGGATGGAGGAGTCACAATATGGGATTAAAATCGCTGGGAGAAACATCAACAATCTGAGATATGCAGATGATACCACCCTAATGGCAGAAAGTGAGGAAGATCTAAAGAATCTCTTGATTGGGCTGAAGGAGGAGAGTGCAAAAGCTGGCTTGAGACTAAATATCAAGAAAACCAAGATAATGGCAACAGGCCCAATCAGTTCCTGGAAAATAGATGGGGAAGAAGTAGAAGCAGTGACAGATTTTACTTTCTTAGGATCAAAGATCACTGCAGATGGGGATTGTAGCCATGAAATAAAAAGGCGACTGATTCTTGGGAGACAAGCAATGAGAAACCTGGGGAACATAGTGAAAAGCAGAGACATCACATTGAAAACAAAAATTAGAATAGTCAAAGCAATGGTTTTCCCAGTAGTAATGTACGGATGTGAGAGCTGGACAATTAGGAAGGCTGAACGCAGAAGAATAGATGCCTTTGAAATGTGGTGTTGGAGGAGAGTTTTGAGGGTACCCTGGACAGGGAGGAGAACAAATAGGTCAATCTTAGAAGAAATTAACCCTGACTGCTCATTGGAAGGTCAAATAGTAAAGATGAAGCTAAAATACTTTGGACATCAAATGAGAAGGGAGGATTCACTTGAGAAGGCATTGATGTTGGGAAAGGTGGAGGGCAAAAGAAGAAGGGGGAGGCCAAGGATGAGATGGCTAGATGGCATTGTAGACACGGCACAGAGCTGGGAGGGCTGAGGGGGATGGTGGAGGACAGAGGCGCCTGGAGAACAATGGTCCATAGGGTCGCAAAGGGTCGGAACCGACTGTGCGACTGAACAACAACAACAAAACAACTTATTTTCAGGGAAACAGGGTACTAGTCTCCCTTTATTCAGCACTACCATATATATTCAAGTATAAGCTGACCCGAATATAATCTAAGGTACCTAATTTTGATCTGAAAACCCAGGAAAATAAATTGAACTGAGTATAAGCAGAGGGTGGGAAATGCAGCAGCTGCTAGTGAGTTTCAATAATCAAAATACATGAAAATATGGTAAAATTAATTAAATTTTTGGTGCATCTCAATCTGGCATAGTCTTGGGACCCTCATGGTCATTGACCTGAGTATAAGCTGTGTCTCCTTTCTGGGGCTCATTTTGGGGGCTAAAATACTCGGCTTATACTCAAGTATATACAGTAATTAGACAACAACTTGAGTACTTTGTCCAATTCTGGACACCATACTTAAAGACAGGTGCCAACAAACTAGAGCAGGTATGAAGAAGGGCAACAGGTATGATGAAAGGACTGGAAACCAAGCCATATGAGGAAAGTAAAGGAACTTGTCATGTTTTCTCAAGATTGAGGGGGGATTGTTGTGTTCTGTAAAGCAGTGCCTTTAACTATGTACCTGTACCATGTGTTATCAATGTAACCTTTCTGTGTGCAACATTATAACCATCACCTGTATCAATGTATGCTTAATAAGGGGACGCGAGCTAGTGACCACCAGAGGGCAGTAGCGAGCGTCCAGCTCTAATGGATCAAAGCCACCTGGATCAGCAGCGCGGGAAGATTCCCCGCGACCTCCTCACCTGGTCAAGAAGGGCGTGACCCCCTACGACGTCACGCGGGCAGCAACCAATAGCTTGCCAACGAGCCACATTCAAATATATAGCCAGCTGTATATATTGAGCTACCCAGCCGCCATTACCACATGTTCCTCCGGATCATCATGCAATAAACCTGTGTTAAGCCAACCCTTCGGCTGTTGTATTGTCTTTGGTCCCTTACACTAAATTGGCGACGAAGGTGGGATGGCAGCCCACGGGACCAAGACATGCGCCGGTTTCGAAATCAGGAAACCGGGCGACTGGGAGATCTTCGAAATGGACTTCCAGGCCGCACTGATCGAGTCCGAAGTTACGGAAGAGGCGAAGAAAAGAGCCATCTTCACCAGAATGCTCGGACAAGAAACAAAAAGGACCTTGGTGGACCTGATTGCACCGAGGAGGGTGAGCGAATTCAAGGCCAAGGAACTCATGCAGTTGCTGCGTGAGCACGTCCGGCCCGCCACGGCGATGTTTCCCGCTCGGAGTGCGTTTTGGAGGCGAGTCCAAGCGCCCGGGGAGATGGTCGCCGCGTTCGTGGCGGCCCTGCGGCTGGCGGCCGGCCCGTGCAAATGGGAGAACGTCGAAATCACCCTCCGAGACTGTGTGCTGTGCGGCCTGAACGACGCCGAGACCCAGCGCACATTAATGAACCAAGAGCCGCCTCCCACGCTGCAGGAGGTCGTTAGAGCGGCCCAGGCCGCAGAAGCTACGAAGGCCGGGGTCCAAGAGCTCCAGGACTGGCGGCCAAAGTCGAGGAAAGCAGAGGCTCCGGTACAGGCGGCCTGGCGAACTTCGAGGTCGTCCACAGAGAGCAGCGACGACGAGGACGTGCAGAAGGTCCGGAAGGAGGGCCGACGATGCGACAGCTGTGGCGCGGCCCACGACCGCGTGAAATGCCCCTTCCGGAAGGCCGAGTGCCACAACTGCGGCCGCCGCGGGCACATCGCCAAGGTGTGCAGGAAGAAGCGCGAGTCCCGGAGGAGCTCCCCAGACCGTTCCGCGGGACGAGACCGCCCAGCGAAACCAAAAGACGGCGCCCAGGCCACGCGGAAGCAGGACGGCGTGGGCCGCATCACCGACGGCAGCGAGGACGACGCCTCGGTGTTCAGCGTGTCTACGAGACACCCCCGCTACTTTGTTGAGGTACTAGTCCAAGGGGTGCCCATTAGGATGGAAATTGACTCGGGGTCCTCATATTCAATCATTTCCCAGAGGGAGTTTTGTGGAATTGCCCCCCAAAAGCGGCCCAAGCTCAAAGCGTTGAGGGCCACACTACGGGACGTGCAAGGGAACAGTATTCCAGTGTTGGGGGTTGGAGAATTTCAGGTCAAATTCAAGGAGCACGCCACGTCCCTTCCCCTGGTCGTGCTCAAGGGAGGAAACTGCAGCCTCCTCGGGACTCAATGGTTCCAGCCCCTGGGTTTGTTCATTGGGGGGGTGCATGCCGTGGGGATGCACGCTGTTGGGACTGACCCGATTCAGGAGGTGTGCGAGGCGCACCCCGAAGTCTTCAAAAGGGGACTGGGGAAATTCAAGGGGCCCCCAGTGACTTTCGACCTGGACCCGGGGGTCCGCCCTGTTCGCCTAAAACCACGCCGGGTGCCGTTCGCACTCAAGGACAAGATAGAAGCGGAACTGGACAAATTGGTGGGTCAGGGGATTCTTGTGCCTGTAGATTCTGCGGAGTGGGAAACTCCAATTGTAACTGCTCTAAAGTCCAATGGGGAGGTCCGCATATGCGCCGACTACAAGTGCACCATCAACAAGGCGATCCGCCCGAATGCATATCCGGTGCTGGTAGTCAGCCATCTGCTGGCCAGGTTACACGGGGGAAAGTGTTTCGCTAAGCTCGACTTAGCACAGGCCTACCAGCAGCTTACGGTGTCTCCTGCCGCAGCTGCTGCGCAGACCATAGTCACCCATAAGGGGGCGTTCCAGGTGACGCGCCTCCAATTCGGCGTGAATTCGGCGCCAGGAATTGTCCAGTCACTCGTGGAATGCCTCCTGAAGGGACTGGAGGGGGTGTTGCCTTATTTTGATGACGTGTTAATAACAGGGGGGAGTCGGGCTGAATTGGCCAAGAGGTTGGGGAAGGTACTGACGATATTTGAAAAGGCGGGGCTGAGGTTGCGAAAGGACAAGTGCGTCTTCTTCGCAACCGAGGTTGAGTTCCTAGGGTTTTGCGTGACTCCTGAGGGGATAAAACCATCCAAGTCTAAGGTGGCAGCCATCAAGAAAGCCCCCCGCCCCACCTCCAAGCCCGAGTTGCAGTCGTTCCTAGGGCTGCTCAACTTTTACCACTCCTTCCTCCCCCGGAAGGCAGCGGTGGCCGAACCGCTACACAGGCTGCTTAAGAAAGACCAGGCATGGAAGTGGGGCGATGACCAGGAAAGGGCATTTAGTGAGCTGAAAAGCCTCCTGGCGTCCGACGCCATACTGACCCACTTCGACCCCAAACGCCCAGTAGTTCTGATCTGTGATGCATCTCCAGTGGGGGTGGGGGCAGTGCTGTGCCACGTGCTGGCGAACGGAAGGGAGGCCCCGATAGCATTTTACTCCAGGTCCCTGTCCCAAACAGAGAGAAACTACGCGCAGACGGACAGGGAGGCATTAGCGATAGTCTCGGGGACAAAAAAATTTCATGATTTTCTGTATGGCCGCCCCTTCACCATCGTGACGGACCACAAGCCCCTGCTAGGCATTTTTACCGCGGATAAGCCCACCCCTCAAATCCTGTCCCCAAGGATGCTCAGGTGGGCCATTTTTCTCAACGCGTATCAGCACGCGTTGGTCTACCGGCCCGGGAAAGAGATCAGCCATGCGGACGCCCTATCTAGGTCTCCCCTTCCCCTAACGCCCAGCCAGGTGAGCATGGGGGAGCGGGACCGCCAGGTTCTCATGATAGAGGTGCTGGATTCGCCCCCGGTAGTGCCCGCCGACATCGCCAAAGCGACAGAGAAAGACAAAACGTTAGCGACAGTAAGCTCCTGGCTACAGAAAGGGTGGCCCGCATCCTCCCCAGCGGAGGAGTTCGCTCCATTTTTCAGAAAAAAGCTAGAACTGTCCCTAGAGAGGGGATGTCTCTTGTGGGGGCAGCGGGTGGTGATTCCCACTTCCCTTCGGCCGCGGGTGCTCAAACTGCTGCACGTCAGCCACCCCGGCATCGTGCGATCCAAGGCGCTGGCCCGGAGTTACTTCTGGTGGCCCCAGCTAGACGCCGACATCGAGCACATGGTCGGCACTTGCGAAAGTTGCCAATGCTCCAGACCGGAGGAGGCCCGCCTTCCCCACAGGGAATGGGACGCGGCTAAGGGGCCGTGGTCCCGGGTGCACGTTGATTTCGCGGGCCCGTTCAGAGGCACCCTATTCCTCCTCGTTGTGGACGCTTTCTCCAAATGGTTGCAGGTTATCCCAGTCACGAGCACCTCCTCGGCCCAGACCATTAGGCACTTGCGGAGGCTCTTTTCCACGTTCGGCATACCCGACACGTTAATTAGCGACAACGCTAGTTGTTTTACGTCCTCCGAGTTTAAGGCATTCATGGAGATTAACGCCGTTCGGCATATTACCTCCGCCCCGTTTCACCCGGCCACCAACGGCCAAGTAGAGCGCCTCGTCCGCACCACGAAGGACGCGTTGCGGCGCATGGGCCCAGGGGATTTGAACCTACAAGTGTGTCAGTTTCTGCTAGGGTACAGGGTGACCCCGTTGGCGTCAGGATACTCCCCCGCAGAGCTCTTAATGCGCAGGAAGCTGACCACCATCCTTACTAGGCTAGACCCCACGAGGGTAGAGGACAAAGGAAGGAACATCGGGCTGGAAGTTACAAAGAGTTTCAGCATAGTGCATTGCAGGAATTACGCCAGCACAGGCCCAGCCTGGGTGCCCGGCGTAGTCGTGGAACAAACCGGCCCCGTGTCGTACCGCGTGGAAACCAGCACAGGGCTCCTATGGAGGCGGCACGCAGACCAGCTCCGACGCAGGGTCCCCGACGAGCAGGACGCGGTTCACGCAGGAAATAAGTCAGCGTTAGGGTTCTCCCCCACCCGTTTAGCCCAAGGGGGAGGAGAAGGGGACCGTGGGCCCCCACCAAGGGGGGAGGAGGATATCCTCGTAGATACCCTGGGGGATCTTTCCGAGGGAGAGGAACCCGACTCCATACATATCTCGCGGAAAGTCCCCACAAATGCGGGTACCCCGACCAACTTAGATTTTGATTTTCAGACCCGGGGGAGGGTTTCGGAGTGGTCCCCCACCCGTCCAAGCGAGAAGAGGGGTTTTCCGTTAGTCCCGACGCCCCCCGGTCTGCCCACAATGGAGTTTTTCCCTTCCCCTAAGACCGCCAGACAGCGGCAAGCTACTAACGAGTCTCCCTCTCCCATTTCAGGACAAGGGACCGGGGAACAAAGAAGCAATAATGCCCCCGGGGGGGGCAGCCTTCTTCACGGCCCACACGCACACGCAACAAGCCATCTTGGCTGAGAGACTTCGTCTCATCCTAGGGGGGAGGGATGTTGTGTTCTGTAAAGCAGTGCCTTTAACTATGTACCTGTACCATGTGTTATCAATGTAACCTTTCTGTGTGCAACATTATAACCATCACCTGTATCAATGTATGCTTAATAAGGGGACGCGAGCTAGTGACCACCAGAGGGCAGTAGCGAGCGTCCAGCTCTAATGGATCAAAGCCACCTGGATCAGCAGCGCGGGAAGATTCCCCGCGACCTCCTCACCTGGTCAAGAAGGGCGTGACCCCCTACGACGTCACGCGGGCAGCAACCAATAGCTTGCCAACGAGCCACATTCAAATGTATAGCCAGCTGTATATATTGAGCTACCCAGCCGCCATTACCACATGTTCCTCCGGATCATCATGCAATAAACCTGTGTTAAGCCAACCCTTCGGCTGTTGTATTGTCTTTGGTCCCTTACACTAAAGGGATATAACTCTTTAAATACCTGAATGGTAATCATAAAGAGGAAACGCAGGATCAGCTTTCAATCATCCGGCACATAACAATGCACGGCACATAACAATGGGCCAAAGCTACAGGAATCCTTAGCAGGGAAAAACGTCTTAATGGTTAGAGCAGTATGACAGTGAAACCAACTGCCTCAAGAGGTGGCGAGTGCCCCAACACTGGAAGCATTCATGCTGGACAATCTTTTGTCAACTTTGCATTGATTTGAATTCCAGCATTGAGCAGGGGGTTGGACTTGGACTAAAAGGCACCTACCAACTCAGTGATTCTATGACCAAAGTAATGACTATCAGTTGTCGAACCAAAGTCAGAGTTACAAATGATTGAAGAGATCCGCAAATTTACCCACCTTGGTAGCATCATGACAAAGAAGATGGAGAAGGCAGGATTGGGAAGACATTGGCTATATTTCAAAAAAATTAGTCATATTTGGTGAGCCAAGGCACTAAACATTGTTATTCAACTTTTCTTGCTTAATACTATTATCCTACCAACCGCAATATGTGCAAGTGAGACATGGAAAATTACAATCAAGAGAGCTTAGAAGCTAAACATTTTCCAACAGAGATGCTTGAGAAAGATTCTTGACATCAGAGACTTTGGTTGGACTACAAATAAAGAGGTTCTACCTAGAAGTGGGTCATACAGCCTCATGGGACACATTATAGCAAAATGAAGAATGAGGTTTGCAGGAAATATTTTCTGAGGAAGAGCTATTGCCCCCTGAAAATAGCAGTGGACTGTATGCCACAACGAGGTACAGTAGACCCTCGCATAATGACATTACTTGGTTCCCCAAGTAGCATTGCTAAGTGATTTTTGTTGTTATGCGGGTTTCTATTGAGTTTCCTGCATAGCGACGTTTTGTCCGTTTAATGACGGTTATTTTAGCGTTGTTGTCCAGACAACGACACTAAAAACGTTGATATGTGGGGGGACATGTGGTGCATAACGACACATTGTTAAGTGAAAATGATGCTATCCGAACGCTTTGTTATGTGAGGGTTGACTGTAAAAGGAAACCAGGTAGTCCAAAGAATACATGGAGATTAGCTTTTAGAAAATAATTGAATAATATACAAGTCCCCTGAACTCACTGGAGGCAAACTGAACTCACTGGAGGCAATTGATCACCTGCAAGAACAGTAGAAGAAAAAATTGTTTTGTCTTTCATATAGGCCCATGGTTTAAATTGTGCAATGCTCTGACAGAAATAAAGAAAGATTGGAAAATGTGTTCAGTCCTGCGTAGGAATAGTGCTTATTAGGCCAAGATATTAGGTTAAAGTTCAGGGCCCTATGTAGTGGAAACACATCAGGGATAGCTTACTGAAATAAATGTAGGAATACCATCTTACTCTCTATAAAGAAAGGGCTCTTTAACATAATTTACTAGCCAAAAATTACCTAACCTATCGTGCTTAGTATTTTCTGCAGTTATGTAACTCCTAAATTTAAATAAATTGTGAGGCTGCTCTATTTATGCACCACATAACTGCAGCAATATATCATTTATGACCCTCTGTCCAGCTTCCCTGACTGCCAGTTAGATTGCACTGCATCCCATTCAGTCCCTGCATGCCAGTCGCTACGTCAAAAATCACTTTAGAGAAAACCCTCCTTTTGTCAATTAAATGCTGGGTTTTGTCTTCCTTATTTGCAGCTAGACAATGTTTTCCAGGGACTTGTTCATCTTACTCGCTATAAACTCCTGATGCAGTACTTGGGGATAAAACAGATCAATATATTTTCCTCCTAAATCTACTCAAAGAGAATCTTTTTAAAAAGCTGTTTCATTAGGTTACAGATGGCTCGGAGCCAAAATTTATATTCAGGATGGCTACATGAACGGAATGAATGAATAAAATACACTTTAATGGGTGTGTTTAAAATTCTGTTTTAAATGTTTATGCTTTATTCATTTTAGTTTTCAATTGCATTTGTATCATTTACTTGAAAGATGAGTCCTATTCATGAGAGAAAATGTGTAAATCAAATAAACCATCATGAATACTTGATATACTTGAGTACTTGATATACGGTACTTCCATCTTTGTCTCTGATATACTACAGACATGATTCACAACAGTTTAAATATGTATATGCATGACTGTTGTCTTTCTCTAGGTTACATAGCACAATCTACAGACCACTGACCCCCTATGATCTTGAATTGTTGCTATTTGTCATGGAATGCACTGTTCAGATCTTAAGAAAATAATTAGTCTATCAAGTTCAATCATCGATTGCAACTCATATCCGAAAATGCATTCCCCCCCCCCCCCCCCGAAGCAGGGAAAATGTCACTGGCGTGAATTTGTTTAAGGTGGGTCACAGCTTGCCATGAAGTGACCCATACACTATAATCTCGGAGCCATCTCCCACAGCACACACGAAGCGTGACATACAGGATTTAATGCAATGGACCACCACAGCCTTGAGGATATGGACAAGGTGTGCCTTCACAGCCAGTCCATCTGGCATGTTCTCTTCTGCCTCCATGATCATTGGGAATCAGAGTTCCTCCTCCATTCATTTTGCTGTTTGGCCCAATATGATGGTTTCCAGTGGCATTTCCTCCACTGAGGGGGCCATCACCCTAAAGGGGCTCTTCTGCCCATAGCTGTTGGCCCCTTTAGGGAGTCAGATTAGTTAACCACCACCTGACACTCGGCGTTGAGTCACTGGCTGTACGGTCTACTCCATTACTATAGCGGGATGTCCGGCCAGACGGAATCAAGTTCAATATCACTTATACTACTGACAGTCAACCTAAGGTCTTCAGTCTGATACAATGCAACTGCCTGATTAATTTCAAAGGCCCTCTGCCAATAATCAGTTTAGGCATCTGCAAGACTGATCTATCCTTTCCTGACACTTGCTACGTGAGGAAAGAGAAAACAGAATAAGCCAGGAGAAAAAGAAAATGGTTTGGCAGACCTCTCTTTTAATTGTAGAAGATCAACGAAGGGCCATTTAACATCTCTTTTAGTATGTGTGATGGGAGCTATGTTTGGTTGATAACTGGCTTCAACACCCAATCCATTTTTCATTTGCCAATGTGCCACCATTCAACTTAACCCAACCTGCACATGCTTCAGTCTAGGAACTACAAATGCATAACATGTCTGTTTTCCCGTGTAGTCAGACAGATTAAAGGGGTTGACTTTATCCACCTCTTTGGCTTTGAAACATAGATGAGTACTGAGCCCTAGAGTTGGATACAACTGGATTTTGGGCAAAGGAAACCTTAATAAAACGTATATCTTCTACAGGGGATAGATTCCTTTTTCACAACTTAAGTCCCATGCAAGTTTTACACAAAACCCATGACTTGTCTCACAATTTCCAGTAATCTAGTACTGTATTTTAAAATGTAAGATACAAACCATGTCTTAAATATTTTTAAAGCAAAGCAAAATACAGCACAGTTTGCTAATGGAAGAAATGCTCATTATTATGATTCTTCTTACCATCCTGATGTACATAATTTGTTTCAGGAGCTAAATACTCGCCTGCTTAATACTTGGATGACAGAATACAATACAATACAGCTAGCAAAGAATCCCGTGTGAAACTGTGTACTACATCTGCCAGTCTGCATTGAAAATTCTAGGCCAGATAATCAATGGTTTGATGCGGTGTGAAGGAACAGCATCAGATACTCCCAACAGAATATGGACTTGGCTCAATGCCACCTCAAAGATGAGCATGATGATTTTGATTGACCAATCAAAATTCCTGAGTGACCTTTTGTTTACTGTTTTACATTCCTAGCTGACATGATCAGTAAATCAGGTAAACACGTAGCTAGCTGTAACCAGAACACAGTAAAACCCTGACTTACATATGCTTCGAGTTACATAAAATTCAACTTACATAATGATTTTTGCACTAAAACCATGTCCCGATTTACATAAATTTACATAACACAATTTCCTATGGGGTTGCTTCGAGTTATGTAAAATTCATTTTTCCTATGGGGTTGCTTCAATTTACATAAATATCATCTTTCTATGGGGTTGCTTCGAGTTAAGTAAAAAATTCATTTTTCCTATGGGTTTCCTTTGAGTTACGTAAAAAAACAATTTACACAAAAGCCTATGGAACAGACTTTTTATGTCAAGTAGGGTTTTTACAGTATTTGCTTTCAAAGATTCATATGCTTTACAGATGCTCCTGTATTAAATCATCCATGAATTAAGATATGCTCAGTGTCTAAGTCTTCATGAATGCATCCTCTTAGAATGCTTGCTACCGGTAGTATCCGGCTGTAAATATTCATAACGCTGCCTCTCTATTATTTATTCATTTAGTATAATGTATACACCACCTTCTTCTAATATCAAAATAAGCAATACCAAAAACAGAATAAATTAAACAGCAACAATAATTAAAAACTCATTAATTCAAAGATTTAATTTAAAAACAAATTGAAAAAAATCCCAACCAGCATCCAGAGATACAGTCTCAGATATAAAAGCTTGCTTAAAGAGATGGGTCTTAATCTGATGGGTCTTAAAAAGAGAAGAAAAACTTAACCTCCAGGGCAGGGGTGCCCAAACTATGGCCCATGGACCAGATCAGGCCTCCAATACCTATTCATCTGGTCCATGCCACCCTCACTGCTCCCGGAAGCAGAAGTAAAATGTGGGCTGGATGAATTAGTGGGCACGTCTTGCTTCCAGGAGTGACGAGGGTGGTGTGGGCTGGATGAATTGGATTCACGGGCCCTGCTCCAGGGCAAGAACATTCCATAACCTGGGAACAGTCATAGAGTAGCCCTTTCTTATGTCCCCATCAAACTTTCTTGCAATGGCAATGGAACTAAGAGTCCTACACACACATGATAACTCAGAAGCCAGCAGAGTACTGGGAAGTACACGGGGTGCTGCCCTACATGGGAAAGTACAGACTGCGGTTGGTTAAACAGGCAGAAAGGTGTGTGCGGATTCCGCTAGCATAACTGGCATGGAACGGCCCGCGCAGAGGCCACTTCGGGAGAACGCTCCCTGAGCCATGGGCTCTGCAGGCAGAAAAATTAAGGGGGGTGGATTAATGATAGGGTTTGATTCACCCAATTCCTTGACCTGACCAGCGGTTCTGCTGAGAGAGCGAATATCTAACCCCGTTACCCATTAAAGTAATCACTCATCTCCGAGTTTATCCTTATCCTTGGTGCAAATAGCAGCCATGTTTACCCCAGTCTTATCCCTAAACAATGGTGTTTTCCCATGTCGGTGTTTGTCTGAGTTAATTAACTTCCCTTAGAGAGATTCCTCATTAACCTGAGCAAATAGGTGAGGTAATTTCTGTCAGATGACGATCGCATCACACGCTGCCTTGAATTCCTATAAATGATGATGTCTTTTCCTCAATAAACCACTGGTCTTCGCTCTATCTTGTCTCATGTCGTTCCTTTGACCAGTCTCCTCCGGGATCCTAGGGGCCTCCTCACGGCCCCAATCCAACATTGGGTGACCCCGACATGATCTTACCCGAGAGTAAGCGATCAACGCGGTCCGGTTCTATGCTAGAACCGTGTCCGATCATCCCGGAGGACAGCGCGGCAGCCCGGTCGGTAAGCCAGCCGACCGGGAAGATAGCTCAGCGACGAGGCATTACAGAGAGGCATCCTACAGCTTGCTCCGACTTTCGCGGCGGCTTGCAGCACGGAAAAACGCGTTCCGCTCAGGGTCAGCTGTGAACCCCTGACAGCGCAGAGGCCACCGAGGGCCCGTGGCGGCAGGCCACGCTCCGAGCTCTACCCAGAGATTCGTCATGCAAAACCTATTGCCTGAACTACAGACGCGTCAACTCGTCCCGAGAAGGAGACTTCAGAGGACCCTCGCAGGTAATATGGGGACTTGTCCTCAGCGGCAACGTCCGTCCGCTAGCCAAAGAATTCATGAGGAGGAGTTCAAAATCCTGGCCAGGGTGTATCAGATAAGGTTTCACAGTGGGGAGCTAGCGAGACTTTTGGTGTACTTGAGGGAACACTGCCTGCTTTACCCAGAAGCAGGTACACTAACCCTCCAGCTCTGGGATCAGATAGGAGACTGCATTCAGCAACCCCCGAAAGCTCCAAAGGGCATAATTCGCACATGGGGCAAATGTAGGAGACTTTTAGCAGAGGTAGACCCAGTCCGGGTAGAGGCTAAAGAACCCCCAGCGCCAGCAGAGCCATCGGCACCCACGGCGCTCTATCTGTCACTTCAGTTTAAGCAGAGTAGTATAGGGAGCTTTCCCTCGATGACAGCTGCAGACGTCACCGGTGGAATGCATGGAATGGGAAGCGCAGGCGCTTCTCTGACAGCTACAGGTTCCCAAACTAAGAGTGCCCTTCAGCGCACAGTTGAGGAAGAGATCAGGAAGGGGGAATTGCCAGCAGAAGAACTAGCTGAGCTTAGTCAGATTTGTCCAATTCGCTTGGAAATGGATGCCCTCACAGGGCAGCAGCAGGTAGTTCATTCACCAGTCCCGTATAAGCTCCTCATGGCTATACGGAAGGCCATTACAGAGACAGGACTCCAAAGTCGGTTCACTAGGGGCACGCTTCAGCAAGTGTGCGAGAACACCATGTTCATCCCGCACGACTGGAAAGCCGTCATGCGGATGATGCTCAACCCTAGCCAGTACCTGATTTGGGACAGCGAGTTTCGCCTTGAAGCTCAAACTAGGGCTGCCAGGATGGGAGGCGCAGTAATTCCTGACCAGTTGTATGGTTCAGGTGCCTTCGAATCCGTCGATGCGCAGATCAACTTGCCACTCGCCACTCTCCAGATGTCGTCAGAGGCTGCCTTTAGAGCTTTTTTCAAGGTCCCTGCGACTGGCAAGGCGGCTAAAAATTATACCGCAGTCAAGCAGGGGGCCCAGGAGCCCTACATGGATTTCATCAATCGCCTGGAGGAGGCAATTAGTAGGCAGATCGATAATGAGGAAGCCCAGCAAGAGCTCATGATCAAGTTAGCCAAGGACAACGCCAATTTAGACTGCCGTAAAATCCTGCAGTCACTGGGCAATCGTCCCGACTTGACTCTCACGGACATGATTAGAGCTTGCGCCGACGTTGGCACAGAATCCTATAAGATGGGTTTGCTAGCAGCAGCGGTGCAAGGGGTAAGAGACCTAAAAGCAAACATCAAGGGGCATGTCACAATTGTGGCAAGGTCGGTCACTTCGCTAGGGAGTGCCGATCCAAGGGAGGCGGACAAAATTCCGGCCGTTCCAAGGCTCCAAACACCCTGTGTCCGAAATGCAAGAAAGGCTACCATTGGGCCAGAAAGTGTCCGAGTTCGGGAAACCGGCACGCGGGCACGTCTCTGGCCCCGGTCCAAACAGAGACTTCCCAGATTTAAGGCTCGCCAGAGCTAGACTAGATTCAGGTCACATTCCAGGCACTGCGAGGGCGCAGGCCAGCCCCAAGGGTAGTACAGGGTTAGACTTGACTTGCCAGGCAGACGTCACATGCGACTTGCCAGGCACAGTCTATCTGGTGGATTCCCAGTACATGGGTCCACTGCCCAAGGGCTTTATAGGTTTAGTTTTGCCCCGCAGCATAGCAGGAGCACGTGGAATTCTTATAATTCCAGGAGTCGTTGACTCCAATTTTTCAGGCGTTCTCCAAGTCCAGCTTTGGACGCACCTGCCCCAGACAATTCACAAGGGAGACACCTTAGTGCAACTGATCATGGTTCCTTGTCACTCGCCAGCAGACAGCCAGGGAAGGCTCAGGGACAGCTCAGAGTCCCGGTCAGAGGACCGCTCGAGCGCCAGTGAGGCAGTACAAGGATATCAGGTCTTAGCGACAGTGGAGACCAACATTGAGTGGAAACAGCGCCCGGTTATTGAGGTATTTCTGAATAATAGATCATTCTCAGGCCTGTTAGATACCGGAGCTGATGTTTCCGTGATAAGCAGAAGCCAGTGGCCAAGGGAGTGGGCCATTGAGCCGGTCTCCGATGTGTGGGGGGTAGGCGGCATTCAGGAAGCGTTTAGGAGCTGGGATTGGGTGACAGTCACGATTCCAAAGGCTGATGGCACAGCGGTAATTCGGCCGCACATTCTTGACGTGCACATCAACCTTTGGGGGCGAGATATTTTACAGCAGTACGGTGCTACGCTTACCTTCGGGTAATGGCGTTGCCACTTAAATGGCTCACCGATACGCCGGTCTGGGTGGAACAATGGCCGGTGGTGGGAGAGAAATTAGTCGCCCTAAAGCAACTGGTTAAAGAACAGCTAGACGCAGGACATATAGAGCAGTCCACTAGTCCTTGGAATTCGCCAATTTTTGTCATTAAGAAGAAGTCGGGGAAGTGGCGACTCCTCCACGATCTCAGGGAGATCAATAAATGTATACAGCCAATGGGTCCGCTTCAATGCAGCATCCCAAATCCTAATATGATTCCCAAGGGGTGGGAGATCCTAGTTGTAGACCTCAAGGATTGCTTTTACACCATTCCCTTAGACCCCAGAGACCGGGAAAGGTTCGCCTTTACGGCGCCGGTTGTGAACCACAGCGAGCCCACGCAGCGTTACGCGTGGAAATTTTTGCCACAGGGGATGCTCAATTCGCCCACCCTGTGCCAAATTTATGTTCACAACGCACTGGCAAAGTTTCGAAACCTTCATCCCACAGCTTTAGTGTGCCATTTCATGGACGATATCTTGGTCGCAGCGCCGCAACTCGGCAGCGAAATGTTTACAGACCTCCAGGCCAGCCTGGGGGAGAAAGGTTTACTCATTGCCCCAGAGAAAGTGCAGAGAACCGAGCCCTTCTCATACTTGGGTCATCGGCTTCTCCGTTCCTTCGCAGCACCAGTTTTGCCTCAGATCAATTTGAAAGACTCAGTCACCTTGGTAGAATTGCAGCAAGTTTTAGGTAACATTAATTGGGCCAGACCGTATTTCAGATTGGATACGGATCTTTTAAAACCGCTCTTCTTGCTGCTAACGCTAGGTAAGCAGCTGGCAGACTGGATACAAATTCCTCGAGAAGCACGCTTGGCTCTCGAGAAAGTCAACCAGATCCTCAGCCAAAGGTGGGTGGACAGGATTGCTCAGGGGCCATATGCCCCGATCCTGAACTTGTACATCGTTCGGGCCGGATCCATGTTCACCGGAGCCCTGGGAGTGGACTCCGAGAAAGGAGCTAGTATCGTGGAATGGGTGTACTTGCCGAACACCTCTTCCCGAAATATCGTTCCTCCCCAAGAATTGGTCTCCGCAGTGGTTTACCGCGGAAGGCTGAGAGCTAGGGACATTTCAGGGCACGACTTAACAAAAATCGTGGTCCCGTTCACCAAAGAGCAAATTCAGCAGCTGATGCAGCTCGGTGACTCGCTTCCAATTGCCTTGGAAGGATTCACCGGATGCTTGGCATACCATTTGCCAAAGGACCCCAGACTCGTCTCACTTCAAACGCAGACAGTCAGCTTGTATGAATTGATCTCGCTGGTTCCACTTCAGGGGGCCAGAACAGTTTTTACAGTTGGGGGTCGCACATACGGCGTCTTAACTTGGCAGGAGGGCCAGGCTTGGCGCACGCTGTTAACTCTTCCACAGAAGTCCGCACAGCGGGCAGAGTTGGCAGCGGTGAACCTTGCTTTGCGCACCTTCGCCAAAGAGCACCTAAACATCATTACTGACAGTCAGTATGTTAGGAATTTGCTTCACAGTCTACCGGGAGCATACATCACTCCCGCGATAGACAAAAATTTGCTGAGTCTGTTCCTCACAGCTCAATTTCACTTGCGGAACCGCACGGAAGCGCTCTATGTTGCCCACATTCGAAGTCACCAGGACTTACCGGGTCCAATCTCCGCAGGCAATATCAGAGCGGATGCGGCCGCAAAGGAAATTCAGCAACATTCAGTGTTAGGTGTTTTCACTACGCCAATCCAGAGTCATGCATTCTTTCACCAAAATGCCAAAGCGCTTGCCAGACAGTTCAATTTGCCACTTTCTCAAGCCCAAGGCATAGTTCGCTCTTGCCAGCATTGCGCAGGGGCACCGGGGGGGGGGGGCCCTCGTGGGGGGTCAACCCACGAGGGACAGAGGCTAACCAGGTGTGGCAAATGGACGTCACACATGTCCCGCAGTTTGGCAGATGGCAGTACATGCACGTTTGCATTGATACTTTCTCGCAATTCGTTTGGGCCACAGCGCAAAAAGGGGAGACTGCTTCCCACGTGGAGCAGCACCTCCTAGCCTGCTTCGCGGCGATGGGCAAACCTCGGCACGTGAAAACCGATAACGCCCCGTCCTACAGTTCCAGGCAGTTGGCTAACTTCATGGCCACCTGGGATATTAAGCATATTTGGCGTTCCTTACAATCCGCAGGGGCAAGCGATTGTGGAACGAGTCAATCGGACGCTCAAGTCCTATA
Organism: Bradypodion pumilum; assembly: GCA_035047305.1. Taxonomy (NCBI): domain Eukaryota; kingdom Metazoa; phylum Chordata; class Lepidosauria; order Squamata; family Chamaeleonidae; genus Bradypodion; species Bradypodion pumilum. The sequence goes on along the minus strand of JAWDJD010000017.1, from coordinate 6,176,779 downwards.
TTGACAAACAAACAGAAAGGGGGGAGCCACCAGCCCTCCCCAAGTCACAGGCTCAGGCACAGCATTGTCTGAACAAGGTATTGTTCACATACAATCACCTTAATGTTTTTTCGGATTGCACGCCGCAGGAGAAGCACTTCCGCCGTTCGGAAGCTCTCCCGCGACCGCTGATTCAATACCGGGTGCCACCGGACCCTTCCTGGAGGGGCCCGGCGCCGCTCATAACCTGGGGAAGAGGGTATGCTGCAGTTATGTCTCCTACAGGTGTCGTTTGGATTCCAGCTCAGTGTGTCAAGCCTCACTTGGAACCACATGGCGTGGACCCAGACCGACCCAAGCCCGATCCCGGAGATGGAGGACCTCACTCTGACCGACAAAACCCGTCGGAGGAGACGGCCACAGATGACAGCGCCGAAGATCACCTGGGGGATGGTCAAGGTCCTTTGCAGTGAGGCCGAGGACGCCCTCCAACGCGAGGAGAAGGAGCCGACACCGGAGAATCTTGTAGCTGCAATCTTCGCCCGAATTCACGCCAACACCATGGCAGTCACCATCATCCTGATCCTCTCCCTATTTGCCGGGGGAGGCGTTCAGGCTACCTTGTTAAAGGCCAACGATTTGGTGCCCGGCGGAGACCTCTCTGCCAGAATGCAGTACAACATTTGGGAAAGGTTGGCGGGCCTCGTCAACCAGTCCGATTTTTGCCTGAGACAGGACATTGGTTCTGCCTCAATCCTGAGCACCTGCCTCATCCCAGTGTGCCATTCTCCAGGCGCATACCCCAGGGATGGGGACTGGCTTGTGAAACGGATCTTCAGCCCATACAACCCAGTGGCTTCTACAGAATACGCCCATTGGGAGATGCGGCTCACCATGACTTTGCCGGCTGATGCGGCCACTCTCCACACTCCTCGAGTGGCGGTCAGCCCAAATTCGACTTGTGGTCGAATGACCGGCTGCTCCACAGCCGGTCGAACCCGGCGCCGCTGCCTCTACGTCGGCAGTGGCAATTGGACTTGCGATAACCCAGTGAAGCTTGGTTCAATGTATGCTCATGTTACGTTACCATCTGGTTGGTTCTTTACATGCAATCAGTATACCTTCAACTACATTCCCACAAATGTATCAGACTCCACATGTTGCATTAGTCGTTTGACACTGTTACTCCCTACTAAGGATATGGTCACCCCAAGCACAAATGTTACAAATGTTTCAGCACCCATACGGCACACTCGCACCACCCAGTTAGACAGCTCATGTGAGAGCAGCTTTAGAGTTATGAGTCCAGCCGAATATGTCTCGTTAGCAGTCAGCATAGTTGGCGTGCCAGGCTTAGCCGTCGGCAACGCTCGGAGGATCAGCCGACTGGCTTGCGGGTTGGCTAAGGCCATCAACCACACCCCCTCGGCGATAGCGCTGCTCAACCAGGAGCAGGCAGAGCTTCGCCATGCCATCCTAGACAACCGAGCAGCTATCGACTACCTCCTGTTGTTACATCATTTGGGTTGCGAATCTGTCCACAACATATGTTGCTTTAATCTCACAGACAATACCCGTAAGGTACAGAGCCAGCTCACAGACCTCCACACCCTAGTTAAGAACATCAAAGAGGATGCTTCATGGGGGTGGTGGGATTCCTTGTGGTCGTGGCTCCCATGGGGATGGCTCCAGACAACGCTCAAAGTGGTTGCGGGGGTGATCGTACTGGGCATAGCAGGATGCTGTTTCATGCAATGTATTCCCTCGCTGCTATCGAGATGCCCCCCGTGGGGGGAACCTCGAAGCGTCGTTCCTGTACATCAGCTGATGCCCATCTTGCGCAGGGTCGCCTGTCAGGTCCATAAATAACAGAAAAAGGGGGGATGCGGATTCCGCTAGCATAACTGGCATGGAACGGCCCGCGCAGAGGCCACTTCGGGAGAACGCTCCCTGAGCCGTGGGCTCTGCGGGCAGAAAAATTAAGGGGGGTGGATTAATGATAGGGTTTGATTCACCCAATTCCTTGCCCTGACCAGCGGTTCTGCTGAGAGAGCGAATATCTAACACCGTTACCCATTAAAGTAATCACTCATCTCCGAGTTTATCCTTATCCTTGGTGCAAATAGCAGCCATGTTTACCCCAGTCTTATCCCTAAACAATGGTGTTTTCCCATGTCGGTGTTTGTCTGAGTTAATTAACTTCCCTTAGAGAGATTCCTCATTAACCTGAGCAAATAGGTGAGGTAATTTCTGTCAGATGACGATCGCATCACACGCTGCCTTGAATTCCTATAAATGATTATGTCTTTTCCTCAATAAACCACTGGTCTTCGCTCCATCTTGTCTCGTGTCGTTCCTTTGACCAGTCTCCTCTGGGATCCTAGGGGCCTCCTCACGGCCCCAATCCAACAGGTGTGGTGTGTGAGCAAGTTGAGGATTTAGCCCTTCTAAGCTGTGTTGGGCTAAACCTGTATTCGTTACAACCAGTACTTCCAATCAGTGATGCACTCCCAAAACTTTTTTTTACTACCACCTCTGTGGGTGGGGTCAAATCTGTGGGCAGGGACAAATCTGTGGGCATGGCCAACACAATGGGGTATGGAGGTGGGTGTGGCCAGTCAGGTGGGCATGGCCTGGGGGAATTTCCGCTACCAGTTCTCTCGAACAGGACAGAACCTGCTTCAGTGCATCAATGTCAGTGCAGTGGTGAATAAACTCCTGGTTTAAGTTCAACTCTTACAGGAACTATCCAAACCTCTGATGCCTATCCCTGCCAAAGTTCAGCACTGTGGACAGCACCAATAAAGTCCAGATTAACTGTAAGCATATTCACCACCTTGTGATTTTGGAGTGAGTATCCTCCACCGCTCAAAGGTATACCTTGGAGAAGGAAGCCTGATATTAAAAATTATTTTAATAAGGTTTGTAAGGTAAAAGTAAAAGTCTCCCTTGCTCAAAAGCCAGTCATATAGGGTACAGTGCTAATTTCCATTTGGTGCACTCCGATGTCTAATCATGCCTGCCACATGTTAATGGAAACGTCTGCAAATGCTGGCTCTTTGGCTGTAAACAGAGATGAGCACTGTACTCTAGAGTTGGATACGACTGGCTATCAAGCAAGGGTGACCTTTACCTTTACTAATTTCCATTTACAGCCGAAGAGCCAGTGCTATCTGCGTTTACAGACATTTCCATGATCATGTGGCAGGCATGACAAGACACCAGAATGCATGGAACACTGTTACTTTCTCACTGTATATCATAGTAAATTGCACAGATTGGTTTTTTTAAAAAAAATAAACAAATTGGTGTTTAGCAAGACAGTTTTAACTGACCCATCTATCCATGGGAAATTAAAGCATAATGCAGATAAAACATGAAATATTGATCTTGAATCACAAGATGTTTTCAGCTAAAGCACCACATGCTATATTTCAGTGTCTTAAAGAGCTGTTTTTCCCTCACTCTCAAAACACAAACTACTGTGCTCTGATAGAAATTTCATTCATAAATAAAGTTGGTCAACTATTTTACAATAGTAAAGCATGGAGCTCCTTTCCCCGAGTTGTCAGGGTGAGTGGTAGCTCCTATGAATTTCTCCAGCGGACATGGGGGTCTTGCTACGTTGGGTTCGCTGTATTGTATTATATTTATATTTATTGTATTTTTATGATGTAATTATGTTGTGTAGTTGTTTTTTTTTTACATTTTTATACTATGTTGACCTGTATTGCTCTCTATTTTAGATTTATTGTACCTCTGTATGGTTATTTTGTATGATTATATTGTTAGCCACCTTGAGTCAGCCTAGGCTGAGGAAGGCGGGATATAAATTAAACTGATTGATTGATTGATTACAATTCCTAAACCAGTTGACTACACATAAATCAATAACTTTTTATGGAAAATAAAGGCAACCAGATGTGACAAATAACTTCTGGTTTCTGATGTTGAAAAATATTTATATTGTTTCAGATCTCAGAGACGGAGAGAACCGGTGGTGGGCATCAGCAGGTTCGCACCAGTACGCTGTACTGGAAATAAAAAATGGCTGGCCGATCCTACCTCCTCACCTCGCCCACCTCCTCCTCCTCCTAGAAGAGGCTTTGGAGGGGGCTAGCTCCATTTCCCCCTTCATCAAAGGCTTTTCCTGGCCTCCATTTCACCCAAAGTGCATCCCCAGTAGGGTTGCCAGGTAGTATCCTAAGGGAGGACATGTCCTCCTTTTCTATAATTTGTCCTCCCGTCCTCCCTTACCTACTGTATGTACATATGGACATACAGTATGTAAGGGAGGATGGGAGGACAAATTATAGAAAAGGAGGACATGTCCTCCTTTAGGATTCCATCTGGCAACCCTAATCCCCAACCACTCCGGAGTGGTTGGAAAGGCACTTTGGGGTGAAACGGAGCCCAGGAAAAGTCTTGGACAAGGGTGAATTGGCTTCTGAGGTTCGCTATAGAGTGATGAAAATAGAAGAGGCTTCTATTTTCATCACTCTATAGCAAAGTGCAGTCACATGGCCAACAGGCATGCCCACCCAGTCATATGGCCATGCCCACAGTGTAGGAATTTTTTTTATGCCCACCACTGGAGAGAACCTTTTTATGAGGTACTTCCCTCACCAAAGTGGGCAGACATCATATGACAAGCAGCAATGAATCCTGTTACTGGTTTCATTTTCATAGTTCGTTGAATTTGTGAGCTACCAGATGGAAACTTGAACAAGCTTCTGGAGCTGGCACAGGAATATTAGGGTGACCTTTAGAATTTAGTTCTACTCCCAAATATTCAAATGACTACAAAAATCCCTCACTAATTCAATTCTTCTTAATTGTCCCAGAAGATGCTCCTGCCAAATGCAAAACTTCAAAGTCACTTCAATGCTCTTTTTGCCAAAACTGCACAAAGACATTGGACTGCCGCAGAATGCTCAGACCAAAATGTGCTAGCTGCACCTTGGTGACATGTAGAGAAGTACTACTGAAAACTGAGTCTTGGCTAACTCAGCTATACTATCGTTTAATTTTACAATGCAGCAAGTTCAACTTAATAAGAAAGCACTAAAAAAGAAGATGCCAAGATGAGCAAAAGTGTTCTTACAAGGAAGGTTATAAAACTGCTAAGGGATGGATTACTCTGCTAAATAACCCACTGTATACAACAATTCGTATAACCAAAGCAATGGTATTCCTGGTGGTGATGTATGGTTGTGAGAATTGGACCATTAGGAAAGCTGAGCGCAGAAGAATAGATGCCTTTGAAATGTGGTGTTGGAGGAGAGTTTTGAGAGTCCCCTGGACAGCGAGAACAAATAGGTCAATCTTAGAAGAAATAAACCCTGACTGCTCCTTGGAAGGTCAAATAGTGAAGATGAAGCTAAAGTACTTAGGACATTGAATGAGAAAAGAGGATTCACTTGAGAAGGCCTTGATTCTGGGAAAGGTGGAGGGCAAAAGAAGAAGGGGGTGGCCAAAGATGAGATGGCTAGATGGTATTGTAGATGCAATGGGCACAGAGCTGGGCAGGCTGAGGAGGATGGTGGACGACAGGGGTGCCTGGAGGTCAATGGTACATAGTGTTGCAAAGAGTTGGAATTGACTGTGCAACTGAACAACAACAAATTTGCCACAGACAAATTCAATTTATTCTGATGTCTACCCAATGTAAAAACTACTGTGAATAAGTCTAGACCCCTTTCATAGTTAATCACTGCATTTTTCTTTGCCATGAAGGGAAAACATTGTGGTGAATCCTCACGTTGATCCATTATTATTTTTTTGGCATGTGTGAATCCCTGTGTCAGTCTGAAGAGGCAGTGATGCATGTGTTGCTATGCTAAGTACAATGTCTTCTGGTTCCAATCAGATTTATTTAGATGGGGGGAAATAGAAAAGTTCAGGATCTGGTACAAAATGGGCGGGGGAGAGACATTTTTACTTGCCTCTTTCCCCAAGTAAAACAATAAAAACATATGTAGCTATATTTTTCTGGCCTAGCTTACAGGTGAAACTCAAAATATTAGAATATTGTGCAAATGTTCATTCAGTTCAGTGATGCAGTTTAAAAGGTGAAACAAATATATGAGATACTCATTACATGCAAAGCGAGATAGTTCAAGCCTTACTTTGTGATAATATTGATGCTTATGGCTTACAGTTTATGAAACCCCAACCCCCCAATCTCATGTACCCCATAATCATCACATAATCTCATGTACGCTATACACCATGATCATCACAATTATAACGAATTAAGGTGTGACATATTTCGCTTTGCATGTAGTGAGTTTGTCTCATATATTTGTTTAACCTTTTAAGTGAAATGAATGAACATTTGCATGATATTCTAATTTTCTGAGTTTCACCTGTAGCTAGCTAACACATTTGACTACATTTTCACTGTTTACTCCAGCACACTATTTCTCGATCAGCATCATGGCGGTCCAAGTCATCACAATGGCAATCACAGCATTTCAATCCCACATTCCAATATAACAAAACCCATCTTTTTTCACTCATCCCTCCTCTTCCTGGATTTTAACCAATTAAAGCAAAGTGTAAAATGTCCATCATTCTTAGTTCCGTTCACACAGTTTCCAGCCTGTTATGACTACATTCAAAGTAAACCAACCAGCATCTGACTTGAAGGTCATTTTCCAGGCTTCTCTAGCTCTGCTCAGGGAATTAAGAAAGAAACTACTTTACTGATTAAAAGCAAAAGCCCCTAATTTAATTCAATACAAGGGTTGTCTTAAGTCAGAGGTGACTTGAAGGCACATAAAACAGACACGTCACATCCTCCAGTATATTCAAGTGTGATGGAGCTTTGGTGTCATTGTTGTTGTTGTTCAGTCGCACAGTCGGTTCCGACCCTTTGCGACCCTATGGACCATTGCTCTCCAGGCGCCTCTGTCCTCCACCATCCCCCTCAGCCCTCCCAGCTCTGTGCCCATTGTGTCTACAATGCCATCTAGCCATCTCATCCTTGGCCTCCCCCTTCTTCTTTTGCCCTCCACCTTTCCCAACATCAATGCCTTCTCAAGTGAATCCTCCCTTCTCATTTGATGTCCAAAGTATTTCAGCTTCATCTTTACTATTTGACCTTCCAGTGAGCATTCAGGGTTAATTTCTTCTAAGATTGACCTATTTGTTCTCCTCGCTGTCCAGGGTACTCTCAAAACCCTCCTCCAACACCACATTTCAAAGGCATCTATTCTTCTGCGTTCAGCCTTCCTAATTGTCCAGCTCTCACATCCGTACATTACTACTGGGAAGACCATTGCTTTGACTATTCTAATTTTTGTTTTCAGTGTGATGTCTCTGCTTTTCACTATGTTCCCCAGGTTTCTCATTGCTTGTCTCCCAAGAATCAGTCGCCTTTTTATTTCATGGCTACAATCCCCATCTGCAGTGATCTTTGATCCCAAAAAAGTAAAATCTGTCACTGCTTCTACTTCTTCCCCATCTATCTTCCAGGAACTGATTGGGCCTGTTGCCATTATCTTGGTTTTCTTGATATTTAGTCTCAAGCCAGCTTTTGCACTCTCCTCCTTCAGCCCAATCAGGAGATTCTTTAGGTCTTCCTCACTTTCTGCCATTAGGGTGGTATCGTCTGCATATCTCAAATTATTGATGTTTCTCCCAGCGATTTTAATCCCATATTGTGATTCCTCCATCCCTGCACTGTGCATTATGTGCTCTGTGTATAGGTTGAATAGGCATGGTGACAAAATGCAGCCTTGTCTTACTCCTTTTCCTATTCCAAACCATTCTGTCATTCCATGTTCTGTCCTAACTGTTGCTTCTTGGTTCATGTACAGATTTCTCAGGAGGCATATGAGGTGCTCTGGTATTCCCATCTCTTTAATTACTTGCCACATCTTGTTGTGGTCCACACAGTCAAATGCCTTAGTGTAGTCAATAAAACAGAAATAAACTTGTTTCTGGTATTCCTTTGTTTTCTCCATGATCCAGCGTATGTTGGCAATGTGGTCTCTAGTCCCCCTGCCTCTTCTGAAACCTGCCTGCACCTCTGGTAATTCTCTTTCCACATGCTGCTGAAGTCTATCCTGTATTATCTTGAGCATCACCTTACTGGCGTGTGGGATGAGCGCGATTGTTCGATAATTTGAACATTCTTTGGCATTGCCCTTTTTTGGGATTGGGACGTACACTGATCTTTTCCAATCCTGTGGCCATTGTTTTGTTTTCCAAATCTGTTGGCATATTGAATGCAGTAATTTGACGCCGTCATCTTTTAGCGCTTTGAAAAATTCAACTGGGATACCATCACCTCCACTAGCTTTGTTGTTTGCAGTGCTCTTTAGGGCCTTTATGACTTCGCTCTCCAGGATGTCTGGCTCAGGTTCTACTTCTTCATCATTGTGATTGTCAGGAGTGTTGAGGTCCTTTTTGTAGAGTTCCTCTGTGTACTCTTTCCATCTTTTCTTAATCTCTTCTGCATCTGCTAGCTCCTTTCCTTCTTTGTCCCTTATCATGGTCATTTTTGCTTTAAATGTTCCCTTAATTTCCCCGATTTTTTTGAAAAGATCTCTGGTTCTGCCTCTTTTGTTGTTTTCCTCCATTTCTCTGCACTGTTCTTTTAGGTAGTTTTCCTTATCTCTCCTTGCTTTTCTTTGAAATTCTGTGTTCAAATGATTGTAGTTTTTCCTTTCTCCTTTGACTTTTGCGTTCCTTCTTTCCTCTGCTATTTTAAGAGCCTCATCAGACAACCACTTTGCTTTCTTACTCTTCTTTTCTTTTGGTATGGTTTTCTTTGCTGCTTCCTGCATGATGTCCCTTATCTCTGTCCATAATTCTTCTGGCACTCTATCTATTGAGTCTAAGCCATTGAATCTGTTCATCACCTCCACCGCGTATTCTTTAGGGATGCTGTCTAGGTGATATCTTTCTGGTCTCCGTGTTTTCCTTATTTTCTTTAGTCTAAGCCTGAATTTTGCGATCAATAGGTTGTGATCTGAGCCACAGTCTGCTCCAGGTCTTGTTTTTGCTGACTGTATGGAGGTTCTCCATCTTTGGCTGCAGAGTATGTAGTCAATCTGGTTTCGGTGTTGGCCATCTGGTGATGTCCATGTGTAAAGTCGCCTCTTGTGTTGCTGGAAGAGAGTGTTTGCTATGACCAGTGCATTCTCTTGGCAGAACTCTATCAATCTTTGCCCTGCTTCATTCTGTACTCCAAGACCAAATTTGCCTGTTATTCCCTCCACTTTTTGATTTCCTACTTTGGCATTCCAGTCTCCTAATATAATTTGGACATCATTTCTTGGTGTCTGTTCTATGAGGTGTTGTAAGTCCTCATAGAACTGGTCCATTGTGGCTTCATCTGCACCAGTGGTTGGTGCGTATATTTGGATCACAGTGACATTGAAAGGTTTGCCTTGAAATCTGACTGACATCATTCTGTCATTTTTGAGATTGTATCCCATTACTGCTTTTCTCACTCTTTTATTGACAATTATGGCTACTCCATTTCTTCTAAGGTTTTCTTGGCCGCAGTAGTAGATATGATGGTTTCCAGAGCTGAATTCACCCATCCCTGTCCATTTTAGCTCACTGATGCCCAAGATGTCAATGCTTATTCTTTCCATCTCACTTTTTACCACTTCCAGTTTTCCTTGGTTCATTGATCTCACATTCCATGTCCCTATGCAGTATTGTTCCTTGCAACATTGCATTTCCCCTCCCCCCTTCCTGTCCCTCCCCTTTCTCCCCTCTGTGGTGTTAAGCATCCTGTATCACCTAGCCTGCCCTTTTGTTTTGCCTTTTGTTTTGGTCAATAGGGTTCTCTTGGCAAGATTTGTGGCGTGGTTGCCGGTGTCTGCGCCATTTTTCTCTCCTCATACATTTTATCACAGTTTTTAAAAATTTAACACATTTAAGACAACATATTATCATGCATATTATCACACTTTAAAATACAGTCTCTATGTCAGTTTCTATGTTTAGTCAGTATAAAGTCTCTATGTCAGTTGCTATATTAGTTCTTCTACATTTGCATATCTGTTACTTATCCTTTGCCTGGGACTCTGGCTCTCCTCCTCCTCCTCACCCCTCCACCCCCCGGCTGGGTGGCTGCCCGGCGGCGACGGCGGCAGTCCCTTTTTGCCGCTTGGCCGGCTCTCCTCCTCCTTCCTCACCCCCGGCTGGGGTGGCTGTCCGGCGGCGGCGGCGGCAGGCCCCTTTGCCGCTCGCCCCACTCTCTTCCTCCTCCTCACCCCCGGCTGGGGTGGCTGTCCGGCGGCGGCGGCGGCAGGCCCCTTAGCCGCTCGGCCGGCTCTCCTCCTCCTTCCTCACCCCCGGCTGGGGTGGCTGTCCGGCGGCGGCAGCGGCAGGCCCCTTAGCCGCTCGGCCGGCTCTCCTCCTCCTTCCTCACCCCCGGCTGGGGTGGCTGTCCGGCGGCGGCGGCGGCAGGCCCCTTAGCCGCTCGCCCTGCTCTCCTCCTCCTTCCTCACCCCCGGCTGGAGTGGCTGTCCGGCGGCGGTGGCGGCAGGCCCCTTTGCCGCTCGCCCCGCTCTCTTCCTCCTCCTCACCCCCGGCTGGGGTGGCTGTCCGGCGGCGGCGGCGGCAGGCCCCTTAGCCGCTCGGCCGGCTCTCCTCCTCCTTCCTCACCCCCGGCTGGGGTGGCTGTCCGGCGGCGGCGGCGGCAGGCCCCTTTGCCGCTCGCCCCACTCTCTTCCTCCTCCTCACCCCCGGCTGGGGTGGCTGTCCGGCGGCGGCGGCGGCAGGCCCCTTAGCCGCTCGGCCGGCTCTCCTCCTCCTTCCTCACCCCCGGCTGGGGTGGCTGTCCGGCGGCGGCAGCGGCAGGCCCCTTAGCCGCTCGGCCGGCTCTCCTCCTCCTTCCTCACCCCCGGCTGGGGTGGCTGTCCGGCGGCGGCGGCGGCAGGCCCCTTAGCCGCTCGGCCGGCTCTCCTCCTCCTTCCTCACCCCCGGCTGGGGTGGCTGTCCGGCGGCGGCGGCGGCAGGCCCCTTAGCCGCTCGCCCTGCTCTCCTCCTCCTTCCTCACCCCCGGCTGGGGTGGCTGTCCGGCGGCGGCGGCGGCAGGCCCCTTAGCCGCTCGCCCTGCTCTCCTCCTCCTTCCTCACCCCCGGCTGGGGTGGCTGTCCGGCGGCGGCGGCGGCAGGCCCCTTTGCCGCTCGCCCCACTCTCTTCCTCCTCCTCACCCCCGGCTGGGGTGGCTGTCCGGCGGCGGCGGTGGCAGGCCCCTTAGCCGCTCGGCCGGCTCTCCTCCTCCTTCCTCACCCCCGGCTGGGGTGGCTGTCCGGCGGCGGCGGCGGCAGGCCCCTTTGCCGCTCGCCCCACTCTCTTCCTCCTCCTCACCCCCGGCTGGGGTGGCTGTCCGGCGGCGGCGGCAGCAGGCCCCTTAGCCGCTCGGCCGGCTCTCCTCCTCCTTCCTCACCCCCGGCTGGGGTGGCTGTCCGGCGGCGGCGGCGGCAGGCCCCTTAGCCGCTCCTCCTTCCTCACCCCCGGCTGGCAACATGATATCCATTTATTTCCTGTGCAGAAGTCTTTCATGTTCCTGAACACATTCCTATACATTGTGTTGTGTGTGCACGTGCATGGATATGTGTGCTTGGATAGTAAATTACAATATTTGACTTAGTACTATATAGTAATTTTGTGTCAGAAATTATTCTGGGTTGAAAGGATTTTTGCAGAAGAAACTCCACTCAGGGAATGCCCAAATGAGGCTACTTTCATGTCCCCAAGTGCCGGGACAGAGACAGGTGCTAATCCGTCATGCAGTACCCGGGTCTTGAACTGCTGGCTTACTAACCTTCCAGCTAACAAGGCAAGCTTCTTAACCACTGAGCCACCACAGCTCCTTACTTGACTTAGTGACTGAAGACCAAGCTAGATGTCACATCAATTATAAGATTTTAACTAATGTATACAGGTAGTTAACCTGGAAGGTGGGACTGAACATACAAGAACACAGAGAGGTAGGTAAACAGGCAGGCAGCTGTGTTGGTAAGGGCTCTCCCATTGCTTGAGGTGGTCAGCAAACTGTTGCCTTTATCTGCAGCAATACTACTTACTGCTTACCAAAAAGAGAGAATTTGGCCCCTGCTAAATCCATTCTGAAGCCCCACCATCACTACTGAAGAAGCAGGAGGAGGCAACAATTACTGCAGCCACTTTCACAACAGCACCAATTCTACTGGCTTGTCCTACAGCACAGATATGGGCTGACAGCCGTCAAACATTTGTTTCTGTCCCCAGTGCCAGACCATACCTGTCAAGCACAGCTCTGGACAATACGGGACTTGCGCAGAATGGTTTTGCACAGGTCCTTTCTACGCATGCATAGAAGGCTTCTGCATAGAACCCTTCTGTGCATGCGTAGAAGGGTTCTACGCATGCGTAGAAGGGTTCTGCGCAGAAGGGGATGCACAGTAACTACTTTTCCCTTGCTGTCAAATTACAGGATGGCGGTGGCTCCGGGCAGGAAAGTAGGAAAATCGGTGCTGGAATATGGGAAATCCCGGCCAATATGGGATACTTGACAGGTATGTGCCAGACCTCATGGGAGACCAAACTTAGAAAACTTCCTCTCACAGAGAGAGTAGTGGGAATGGTCTGTTTGTTAAGTTTATTTGTTGTAAAGATTTTAACAATGTGTTTTATGCAGGTTTTTTAATGATGCATTTTTTAATGATGTGCATTAAAACTCTCTAGCACACAAAGGAGGACCTTCTCTGTGTCCGTACCGGCCCTATGGAACCTCCTGCCGATAGAGTTACGGCTACAGATGGAACTGCTTCCCTTTAGGAAAGAACTTAAAACCTGGCTGACAGGGCAGGTGTCGGGCACTGATGGGGAGGTGCCCCCCACCTGTTGGTTGGTATAAATCAAGATTTCCCCTTTCTTTTTAGGGATGAGGGTTTGTTTTTAAGACTGTTGGTTTTTTAAAATTGATTTTAAACAGTTTAGCAGGTTATTTTGTTGTGTACTGTCTGTAAGCCGCCCAGAGTCACCCCTGGCGAGGGGGCAGCGATACAAGTACGAATAAATAAATAAATAAATAAATAAATAAATAAATAAATAAATAAATAAATAAATAAATAAATGCATTGGGTTTTTTATGCAGGGGTCATGTGCAATTGGTTTGTGAGCCGCCTGGAGTCGCTTTGGTGACTGGGCAGCTATACAAATCTAAATAAAGTAAACCCCCGACTTACATATGCCCCGAGTTACATAAAATGCGACTTACATAATGATTTTGTGCTAAAACCATGTCCCAATTTACAAAAATGTCCCAATTTACATACATTTATGTAATACAATTTCCTATGGGTTTGTTTTGAGGTACATTAAAAATTTCATTTTTCCAATGGGTTTGCTTCGATTTAAAAATTTCATTTTTCCTATGGTTTTGCTTTGAGTTACATAAAAAAACGATTTAAGCAAAAGCCTACAGACATTTTGCGTAAGTAGGGGTTTTACTGTAAATAAATAAATGGTGTCAGTTCTTTCTGTGTGGAAGGAAAAGTGCATCCTCAATGCTTCATACCTCCTGCCTCAGACAAGCAGGCAGAGATATATATAGAATTTGATGTGAAACCTATTCTGGCTTGAAACCATATGCATACACGTCTCCTTCCTTCCCTTTCCCTATCTGACTTTCACAAATGCGATTTGCATTTCAGGAGAAACTCCAAATGGCTTCAAAGAGATATCCCTTTAAGATCAGCTTTAGGGATCTATGTTGGCACATCTCAATCTGAAAAACAAGAGCATTCAGGGACACAGCAGCAATTCCTTTAATTATTCAAGATTCCATGCATGCATGCATGCATATGCGCAAACACACATGCACAGGCAAACACTCACAATGTTTAATACACATCACTCAGAATGACTAAAATCAAAATCAATATTTAGCAAAAATCTAAGCACCAACAGCACAACGAAACAATGTAATACAAAGCAAGAGCTCTACAACCAGAAATATCAACTGAAAAAGTAGCAAGAGTTGTTAAACCATATCTGTCAAATGCGGCTCCAGAAAATCTGGGAACTGCTCTGGCCTGGCCGCGCATGCGCAGCAACAACTCCTTCTGTGCATGTGCAGAACCCTTCTGCACAGAAACATTCAGTGCAGAACCCTTCTGCGCATGTGCAGGACCCTTCTGCACAGAATCCTTCTGCGCATGCGCAGGACCCTTCTGCGCATGCGCAGGACCCTTCTGCGCAGAACCCATGTGCAGTAACTACTTCCCCCACCAGTCAGCGGGAAATTACAGGATAGCAGCGGGAATTTGGAGCAACGAGCGCTGAAATACGGGAAATCCCGGCCAATCCGGGATACTTGACAGGTATGTATTAAACAATCACGTGAACACAAAACATCAGGAATAGATGGATTGCTAATGAAAATAATCCAAGTAGCAGGGGGGAAAGGCATTAGATGGTTATATACAATCTTCAATGCAGCATGGACACAACTAACTACATCCACTGACTGGCAACAAGCAATAACAATTCCACTGTGGAAAAACAAAAGGAGCAATTGAGAATGCACACAAATACTGAGGCATCTCATCCTTAGACCATGCAAGAAAATGTATGCCAAGATAATAGAATCAAGGATGAGATAGACCAGTCATAGAACTACAACTAGCAGAAGAACAGATGGGTTTTGGGGGAAGGGGGGCAAAAGCTGTGCCAATACAAATTTTATGCTTAAACAACTAATAGAGAAAAATCTAGAATACAGTAAAATAATCTTTTTGTTGCATTTGTAGATGAAGGGAAAACATTTGATAGAGTTGACAGGAAATTGCTATGGCAAACATTGGCCCAATATGGAATGTGAACATCTTATTAGATTATGCAAAGCCTTATACAGTGGTACCTTGGATAAAGTCCAATTTGGATAAAGTCGCGGTTTTCATGCACACGAGATGCATCGCATAAAGTCCAAAACCGCTAAAAATGGGCATTATCTGAGGTATTTGGTATAGGAACCTCGGATAAAGTCCATTTTTGGACGTTATCCGATGCATCGCCCATTTGATTCGGATAAAGTCCAAAATCGGATAAAAACCAAACTTGTGGAACGGAGTTTGGACTTTATCCAAGGTTCTACTGTGTAACAATTGCAGAAGTGTAGTTAAAGTCAGGGAATATCGGAACTCTTCACAGAAACATCTAGCATGAGGCAGGGATGTGTGTTATCACCATTATTTGTCACACACACAGACAGCATAAGCAGAAAAAGCTAAGCCCATGAATGGAAATAATACCAACAAATTACTTTTTGCGGATGGTCAGGCATTGATAGCAAGTACAGATAAGGAATTACAGCAACACTTTATGTCCATGAACCAAGAATGCAAGATAAATAATATGAAAATCAGTAAAGAGAAGACTGAGGTAATGACAATTGAAAAGAAGCATGTCTCTGAGTCTAAGCTGCATGGTGTTGGGCAAAGGGCTCCCACCCCCCTGCCGTGGTGAAGGGAGGTGATGTGTGATGTCACTGCTTGCATGACATCATCGCACATTAGCACAGAGGTGTGACACTGAGGACTTTTCCAGATGAAATTCTTGTGCAATACCTGGGATTTCAGTATTCAATTTCAAGGGCGAAGGCAAGCAACACTGACAAAGAATTTAGAGGACGTAGGTTTTGAGGGAAAGATTAGGAAAGTACAGACAAAAAAGGTAATAGGACTGTTTGGAGCACACACACACCATCCCCAACCTAAGGGTATCAATCACCTTTGGGGATCATGCCAAAGAAGAAAGTCAGTGAATTTAGGTTGCTTCAACATCTTTCATACCCTAGGAATGGTTAAATTAATGATGTCATTCCAGTAGAAATGGCATTGATGCATTACACATCATTTGATGAGCTGGTATGAAGAGAGGGAGTGCGGCAGAGGCACAGAGTTGGCAAAGTGGGTCATAAAGTCTGCATTCTGCTTGTTGCCTGTTCACCCAGGAGACTGACTTATTAGGCTTCTGCTCTGAAAACCAGCTTCATGTAGATAGGGTATTACCAATGAGGTGCTCAGTTGCACCACCTTTAGAGAAATTTAGCTCATTTTTTGAATGGGCCTTAAGGAAGGTCTTGGGATTGGATAGCACAGCATATTATTTGGATGATTACCATATATACTCAAGTATAAGGGGACTCGGCTTAAACTTGGGTCAATGATTTTGAGGGTCCCAGAAATGTAACAGGTTGAGATGTGCCAACAATTTAATTAATTTTACTATATATTCATGTATTTTGATTATAGAAATTCACTAGCAGCTGCTGCATTTCCCACCCTTGGCTTATACTCGGGTCAATCTATTTCCCTGGGTTTTCAGGTAAAAGGTTAGGTGCTTCGTCTTATATTCGGGTTGGCTTATACTCGAGTATATATGGTATTTACTAATAGGGAGGAATGACACTGACAAATGTAACCAGTTACTAGAGACCTTCATTAGGGTGAATGGGTGAGTTGAGGCTTCCCCCTCATGGAGGATATGACAGAGGACCCCACATGTCACTAAATGTTTTGGGTTTTGAGACTGATATCATGCAGCAAGCCTGTAGGGTTCCTGAAGACAAACTGGGCCAACTTAGGCTGTTGCTGGGGTCATTTCTGAAGGCAAGGGAGGTGAGCTTAAAGGAACTTCAGTTTCTAGTACAATACTTGAATTTTGAGTGCAGAGTAGTGGTGCTGGGCAGGGCTTCCCTGTGCAGGTCATGTGTCATGATTGTAGGGTTAAATCACCCCTTCCATCTATGAGGGAATATGTTAAGGTGGCTGCAGTTATTGGACACATTCAATGGCATGCCATTTTGCAGAAAATTGCTCCACCTGCAGACAAATTTTCAAGTGCAGTTAGATGCTATTGTGGAGCATTAGGGATGGGCCTCTTTTAGTGTGCGGCAGAATGGCCGGCTTCATGCAGGCCAACAGGTTTTACTAAAGACATGACATTTTTAGAGTGTTTTCCATTGTGGTAGTGGTTAGAATATGGAGATGGGAGTGGGCCAATCCAATGGTCCACTTCTGGTGCAACAATATGACAGTGCTGCATGTGGTAAATAATCTGAACAAATCACCCAGAATTATGGATTTAGTTAGGCAGTGTAAATTAATCTGTTTTAGGAATAACATCCTGTTTTCGACAAGGCACCGATAATAGAATAGCTGATGCACTATCCCGTTCACAGATGCAGTGGTCCAGGGAACTTGCGCCAGATGCACAAGACAAACCAGAAGCATTCCTGTTAGACTTGTAGAGGACTGGCGAGGGGAGGCAGGGTGGACAAATGGAATTAGTGCTTTCACCCGGTACTGTATGCATAAGAGCTACGACAGCATGTTAAAGGAATTAAAGGAGTTTATAGATACAGCAGACAAGGTAAGAGTTACTGTAAATTTTTTAAATATTATTTCTTCTTTCTTGTTAAGACACATGCTTTAATTGTGCTTCTTATTTAATTTAATTTAATTTAATTTAATAAGTGGTTTAATAATTTATTTTATTTTATTATTTAATTGTGTTTCTTATTAAGACACATGCTTTAAAGGTGCCTGGAGAGCAATTTGTTGTTCATTCACACAGTTGATTCCCAAAGGGTTGGAATCAACTGTGCGAATGAACAACAAATGTTTTGCAACGGAGTTGCTTTGGCGGCTAAACAAGTCAAATAAATAAATAAATAAATAAATAAATAAATAAATAAATAAATAAATAAATAAATAAATAAATAAATAAGGGAACATTTACTTTTAAGTGTTTCTCTAACCCCTTCCACTTCTCTCTGCTTGGCATGGAGACATAAACCTTTCCAGGCCGAGAGAAGGCGTAGGTCTGTTGTTAACTCTTTTTAGGTTATTTTAACAGCTGGGGAAATATCTTACCCCATTGAGGGAAAGATGATGCTTTGAGTATGAAGACTACTAATTCGATTGTTTTGTGTCTTTCAGAAACATATGTTCCAAAATAAGCTAAGCTAATAACTGCTTTTTTTAAATTCTGAAATGTTTTGTTGTTAAAGGTCATATATTCTTATTGCTCAATTAAGTATTAAATTACTTTATAAGATTGTATTTTCTTGTGGTTCCCAACAGGAGGGCAATTTGATTTTTAAGGAGGGCAATTCAAGAATGAGTTATTAGCAGTGAATTAGGCTTTAGGTTTCTCCATGTGAATAAGAGTTCAGTTTTTGAATAATAATTACATGACACTGGGGGTGGGGTGGGGTGTCAGGATTTTAGAGATGGTTAGCTGGGGCACGGCCAAAAAAGGTTCGGAACCGCTGTTCTAAGCATATAAATCTAAGATGCATTGCCCCATGATTTCCTTTAAATAACTTTGTTATATTTTAACTCAGTTCTGGTCGCCATACCTCCAGAAGGACATTATGGAGCTGGAAAAAGTGCAGAGGAGGGCAACCAGAATGATTAGGGGACTGGAACACCTTCCTTACCATCTGAGGCTGCAACGGTTGGGCCTCTTCACTCTAAGAGGTGACCTGGTTGAAGTTTATAAAATCATGCACGATGTGGACAAAGTAGATAAGGAAAAACTGTTTTCTCTATCGCACAACACTGGAACTAGGGGGCACTCCATGAAACTTTTGGGTGCTAGTTCTCAAACAAATAAGAGAAAGTACTTTTTCACCCAGAGGATCACTGGTCTATGGAACTCCCTGCCAGAAGACGTGGTGACAGCTGTCAGTCTTGACAGCTTTAAGAAAGGATTAGACCATGGAGGACAAGGGTATCAATGGCTATAATTATGGATACCTAAGGACAACCTCCGGGTTGGAAAGATAGGCAGGATATCTCTCAATGCCATTTCCAGGGAATCCTATGCAGGTGAAGGCATCTCCTTGGGAATACCCTGAAGCCAATGGTGAGCCACTGTGTGAGACAGAATGCTGGACTGGATGGGCTGTGGCCTGTTCCAGCAAGGCTGTTCTTATGCTCTTATATGTTCTTAATTGTTATATAATTACTTTCAGTTACATCTAATTGTTTAGTTAATCTCTGATTTTAAGCCACGAGTAGTTTTATAATATTGTTTTATCAACCTTTCAAGATATATGCCTTATTTCTGTTACCAATGTACCATACATATGTTAATGTGTAGTAAAATGAATTTGGGGGGGGGGAAGGAAAATTTGTCAAATTTTGCATCATAAATCATAAAGGGTGTAAATTTATAAAATAAGTATAACTAGCATGCTGGAGTTAAAAACAAATTTCTTGAGGGATTTTTGGGTTCTGGATAAAGAGCCCAGTTTTGGTTTTTGATTAGAGCATCAATCTTTACTGTGCTTTTTGCACGAGAGAGTTGCTTTTCACTCAGGTCTAGTATCTTACATAAACCATTATTCTTTCAGTTAATGAGGAATGGCCTTATCATGATCAGTGAAGGGAGGACCTACTTAAAGGTAAAGGTTTCCCTTGCTTGAAAGCCAGTCGTATCCGACTCTAGGGTGCAGTGCTCATCTCTGTTTCTAAGCCGAAGAGCCAGCGCTGTCTGCTTCTGCAGAAGTTTCTGTGGTCATGTGGCAGGCATGACTAGAGTGCACAGAACACTGTTACCTTCCCACCGAAGTGGTCCCTATTTATCTACTTGCAATTTCTTGCTTTCAAACTGCTAGGTTGGCAGGAGCTGGGACGAAGACGGGAGCTCATTTCCATCCTGCAGTACTCGGGAATCGAACTGCTGACCTTCCGCTTCCCAGTCAGCATCTTAGCCACTTGAGCCAATTTTCTTAAAACTACAACAGTCAGAAATCTGCTAGCATTGTCCAAGATAGGATTTTAGGGGCTTTAGCCCCCCCCCATCACCACCTTATTTGTTTGCTAAAATTTACACTGTGCATAATGAGAGGTCTTATAATTCTACCCTCCAGCAGACCTCTGGGTGCTATAATTTAAAAAAAATCCCACCTTTGATATAGTCTTTCTGCTTCGATATAAGGTTCTTAAGCCTTAGAATTCAAATCCCTGCTCATGGCAAATCTGTAAGTTGTTAGTCATTTTGGGAGAGATCTTCTTGTGAGGAGAATGTTGCTCAAAAGTAAATGATTATAAAGGTACAGGAGGTTTGCTGCTTAAATTGGAATTCTTTTTTTCATATACTTAGCTGAGAAAATCTTCCCAAAATATTTATCAAACAATATTAGGGGCAATCTTGTAATTCAAAGTTTTTAGTACAGTAACTCCTCTGGTTTATGAATATGGGATACTATTCTTTTGTATCCATGGTTCAAAATCCAAGAAATGGCCCAATATTGCTTCAGAATATCATACCCATGCTACTAGCAAGAAAAAGGAGGTAAAATTTACATAATAAAGGACAAGTTCTATGTTGAGAATACCAATAAAGGTAAAGGTAAAGGTTTCCCTTGCTCGAAAGCAAGCCGTATCCAACTCTAGGGTGCAGTGCTCAGCTCTGTTTCTAAGCCGAAGAGCCAGCGCTGTCTGCCTCTGCAGACGCTTCTGTGGTCATGTGGCAGGCATACCAATGTCAGCAGTCAAAATACTCTCTTGTGCTCACGACCTCAAAAATCAGCCATGATCATTGTTTTGTGTTTGGGTAAGAGGAGCCTGTAAGAGGAGGGCAAGAAGACTGCGGTGGCTCAAATGGTTAAGATGCTTTAGTGTAAGGGACCAAAGACAATGAAACAGCCGAAGGGTTGGCTTAACACAGGTTTATTGCATGATGATCCGGAGGAACATGTGGTAATGGCGGATGAGTAGCTCAATATATACAGCTGGCTATACATTTGAATGTGGCTCGTCGACAGACTATTGGTTGCTGCCTGCGTGACGTCGTAGGAGGTCACGCCCTTCTTGACCAGGAGGGGAGGTCGCGGGGAATCTTCCCGCGCTGCTGAACCAGGTGATTATGATCCATGAGAGCTGGACGCTCGCTACTGCCCTCTGGTGGTCACTAGCTCGCGTCCCCTTATTAGGTTACATTGATACAGCTGGTGGTTATAATGTTGCACACAGAAAGGTTACATTGGTAACACATGGCAAAGGTACATTGTTAAAGGCACAGCTTTCCAGAACACAACAGATGCTGAACTCGACGACTGGAAAGTTGGAGTTTGATTCCCATCTCTGTCCCAGTTCCTGACAACCTAGCAGGTTGAAAGCAAGATATTGCAAGTAGAAGGGGGCAGCAGAAAATGAGATGGCTGGAAGGTATTGTAGATGCAATGGGCACAAAGGTGGGTGGGCTGTGGAGGATGGTGGAGGACAGAAGTGCCTGGTGGGCAATAGTCCATGGGGTCTTTAGTGTCTTGCAATGGAGACAACGGAAACAGTTGCAGCAAGGCTAAACACAACTTTATTGCATGGTAGTCAGGGTGAACATGTGGTAATGGTGGACAAAAAGCTCTATTTATATTGCACTATACATTTGAACATACAGGTATTGTAGCTCATTGGCTACCACCCGCCCATCATTGGCTGCCTGTCACGCCCATCATCTCCAGGTGCTGGTGTGGCGGGAAGGTTTCCCACCCTTCAGGTATTTGGGGAATTTGTACCATGTGAGCTGGTTGCTCACTACTGCCACCTGTGGTCCCTCATGCAGCCTGTTACAATGAGTTCTTGATGTGATACAGTTGGATACAATTGGTTACATTCCGTTAAAAGTGTATTACAGAGTTTCATGGCATTGCATTCGATACATAACAGGGTCACAAAGGGTCAGAAGCGACTTTGTGACTGAACAACAACAACAAAAGTGTCACAAAGAAATTTCTACCATAATTTTTTGTTGTACATTTTCTCCAGCAAACTGGAGAATGTTCTGCCTGATACCAGAGTTCATGTTTAGCCATTAGAACAAGTTGTCAGTAGACACATCAGATTCAGCTGACCAGGACACCACCAACTGGAACATCAACAAAAAAATATTAGCTTGTTTTGTTAACTGTTATTGAACTCAAATATTTATGCGGCTATATTAATAGGTGGGACTGCAGTGGCTCAAATGGCTAAGATGCTGACTGGAAGGCGGCAGGTCAGCAGTTCAATACCCGAGTACTGCAGGACAGAATGAGCTCCTGCCTTTGTCCCAGCTCCTGCCAACCTAGCAGTTCAAAAGCAAGAAATTGCAAGTAGATCAATAGGGACCACTTCAGGGTGGGAAGGTAAAACAGCGTTCCATGGACTCCGGTGTCTAGCCATGCCTGCCGCATGACCACAAAAACGTCTGCAGAAGCAGACAGCACTGGCTCTTCAGCTTTGAGACAGAGATGAGCACTGAACCCTAGAGTCGGATATGACTGGCTTTCGAGCAAGGGAAACCTTTACCTTTATCAATACGTGGGGATTTTTTAAGTACAGTATCTTAAGTTGACATTATGCTACTTGTTGCCATTGAAGAGTGATAGAGAAAATGGTACATAATGTTTTGATTGCCACTATTGCCAATGAGTACATGTACTGTACATTGCCTTCCATGGCTAAGTTGAACTTTCTGCCAAGATTTTGAGTCCTGCTCTAACACTCCACCCACGCTACACTTCATTAGCTCTCATTAAGTGGCTGTGACACTCATTACTTGTCACACCAAAACAGCTAATGCTATTTCCATTTGTTATATTATCTTGACATCTACAGTACTTCCATTATCTTTTCCCTATATAGAAAAGATGGCTATTTCAGATAGCTAAATTAATTAAGTGCATGGTGAGTGGGAGGAAGCAGAATTAAAGCGCCACATTCAAATCTCAGGGCCCACTTTAGCAATAATTATGCTTTGAGAAAATGATTGTGAATTCAGTCAAATAAAACCCACAATTCCCACTTCCTTCTTTTTTGTTAGATAGACTGAGAGTGGAAGAGCTTTCTATTTAAAAGGTTACAATAGATTGCTAAACTGTTTCAATCTTCTGTAATATTTCCTTTCTTTTCTATTTCTTCCCTTTACTTTTCTAATACAATTTTTAAAATTCCAGACCATTTCCTTCAACATTTTTATTGTCTCTTATTATTCTGTTAGACTTTCAGTGTTTAACTTTTTAAATGTGAGTTTTGTATTGTGTGTTGTTAAACTGTTTCCAATTCATGACTTAAGGTTGTCCCAACTGTTTTATCCAGGGGTGGCCAAACTATGGCCCACAGACTGGCCCTTGCCTGTGGCACCATTTCATGTGGCCTGCCTCCGTCCTTGCCACTACCAGAAGCAGATGCGTTAACGATAGCCATCAAACATGCCTGCGCATGCGAAACACACACGTGCCTGCTGTAAATGCTGCCATAAATGCATCCGCGGCTGTCATAAATGCATTTATGACAACCACGGAGGCATTTTAAGGCAGCATTTACGGAGGGAGGAACCACATGACCAGCTGTCCGGGGGGAGCATAGTCCAGCCTATTGTATGAAAAGATTGGGAACACCTGGTCTTATCATTAGTAAAGGTCTCCCTTGCTCGAAAGCCAGTCATATCCGACTCTAGGGTTCAGTGCAAATTGAAATCAAGTGTCTATGGAGGATGAAATCTGCTGTTGTACCCATTGTCGTAATAATCCTGATGAACCAGGTAAATTTCTGCTCTAAAACTTCTGCTCTGTTGCAGTTAGGCAGAACTCTGCAGACAGCAGTCTTTGTTTTCATATTTCTACTCAGATAAGCATTCTCTGTCTCGGACAGACAGGAATGCTCTATCTCTGTTAGCTTGCTTTCTTATCTAGTTTATAGAGCCTGCAAAAAGGCATGTGTATCTCTTCACTTACATGTTAGCTAGAAAACATGTTTTGCTTCTTATCAACATGTTCAGTAGAGAACATGTTTGTCTCTCACTTACAGTACACTCTGTACATGCTAATTTTTCTCACACTAGTCAGCAAGATTTCTTTCCCATAGGATGGGGCCAGATACTCTCACAGGTTGCTGAATCAGCAAGGGGTAGTTCTTTGGAAATCCCTTAAATTAGCAACACCCATGAAAGGGTATATAATATCTCTGATTACCACTATGAATTGGGCGAGCTTATCTTGAGACCCCCAGGTGTCAATATGCCTCATCTCCCTACCTAAAGGGCAAGCTTAGCTAGACTCTCCATGTTTAGCTACTGCCTTAACTCCTTACCTAAGGGGAGCATTGTCCTGCGAAGGCCTATGCCAGAGAGGAGAAAGAGAACTTTAACTAATTTGATTTCTGTGTGTGTGTGTGTGTCTTTTTGTTCTTTGTCTTGTTCCAGATGTTTTTCTGAAATAAACCTTTGCTGCTATTTTGTCTGAGTGGAACTCAGTCATTTAAAGGCTAATTGAAGAACAATAATACTCACTGCCATCCATGTTACAACTAAAAGGAAACAGCATATTCCCAGAGAGAAAAAGGGGGAAATTGATTCTGATCTGGGACTATTTCAAGCATTGTGAAGTTCAGTAACCATTGCTGCATGGGAATGTGCATACCAGAAACTAAGAAATCGGCAGCCTACTGAACTAACCCACAATACAGAGACCACTTTGCCTTTGTAATCAGAGGTCTGTGACACCCATAGTGATTGGAGCCCTTGGGGCAATACCTAGATATTTAGAAATTCTGGACTTATCAGACTTGAACATCCTAACTCTCCAAAAGAGGACTCTACTAGGAACTGCATATATACTCAGACATTACCTTAACAGTTCTTAGGTCCTTGGTTAGGGCTTGGAACTGTTAATTTTATTCCTGTCCTTGACTGTGAACCAAATGGTTGATTTGTATCCAATAAATTAACAACAACAATAACAATAACAATGACGACAATGACAATGACAACAACAACAACAACGGCAGCAACACTACTACTACTGTTAATGATAATTATAATTATAATAATGATAATGATGATGACGACAACGATGATGATGACAATGACAACGACGGTGACGACAATAATGATCATCATCATCATTATCATCATCACCACAATTAAAAAATGTAAACAAACTGAATAAATTATAATTATCAGGAAGAACAAAAATAATACCCACTAATTAAAAAATTCCCAGCAAAAAAACAAAACAAAACACCTATTGGCAACAGAAAAGTCAATTCCAACCTAATGCTTGGCCATTGGCAGTATATTCTAAAAAGCTTCTTTTAAAAGGAACAATTTTTAAATATAGGCAGAGATGGAACCTGGCACATCTCAACCGGTTGAGAGCTCCACAAAGCTGGTGCCGCCACCGAGAAGTCACAGCCTCTCTTGCTAATCTTGGGGTTGGCACCTAGACCTGTGTCATCTGGGAGGAATGAGTGCTGTGGGCTGATTTTCCTAGGGGAAGATGTTCCATCAGGTAGGAAGGTACCAAACCATGTAGGGCCTTAAAAATTAGAACTGACACTTTGTACCTAATACGGGTAGCCAATGCATCCCTGCCAAGGCTGGGGAGATATGTTCAAATTTCCACACTCCAGTAACCTGCCTGGCTGTTGCATTTTGCACCTGTTGAAGCTTCTGCATCAGGAAGAAGGGAAGCCCCACGTAGAGAGAATTACAGTAATCTATATGTGAGATTACCAGTGAGATAACTAATGTTATCTCACAAGAAGGGATGCAACTGAGCTTTTTGGTACAATTGGGAAAAAGCGGCTTTGTTTGTCACTGCAATTTGCACTTTGAGTGTCAAATGGGATCTAATATGACCCCTAAATTGTGCACTTGGTCCTTAGGGGAGAGAGCAATACCATCCAACCTAGGGGCCAGATCACCAAGTCAGGCTTGACGGACCCTCCAACACCAGAACCTCCAATCTTGTCAGGGTTCAGTCTAAGCTTGTTAGCTTTGGTCCATTCCCTCACCACTGCCAGACATAGAGAATCCTTATGGCTGTATCCATAACCCTTAGTAATTCCCCATATTTTCCCTCAACTTCCTTTTCACAAAGACCCAAGAGAAATAATTCCAGATAGAAAGCAATTTCCATTTTTAATTTTTTATTTCCATATAGATTTTCCTCCACCTTTTTTGCTTTCTTGCATGTCCACCACATGTGGTAGAATATCCCCTTTCTTTCTTTTTTTTTTAACATTTCCAGCATTTTTCATTTCCGTTTTTATATATATTTGCTAATTTTGGGAGGGTTAGATACCACCTACAGACTATCTTATAGAAATTATCCTTATAGGTAAAGGTAAAGGTTTCCCTTGCTTGGAAGCCAGTTGTATCCGACTCTAGGGTTCAGTGCTCATCTCTGTTTCAAAGCCGAAAAGCCAGCGCTGTCTGCTTCTGCAGACGTTTCCGTTGTCATGTGGCAGGCATGACTAGACACCGGAGCACATGGAACACTGTTTACCTTCCCACCGAAGTGGTCCCTATTTATCTACTTGCAGTTTCTTGCTTTCGAACTGCTACCTTTCCTCCATAGTAATTCCCAGCTGTCAACTGAAATATTTCCCCAAAAATCTTTTGCCCATTTTATCATACAGTCTTTGACATTTTCAGATTCAGTTTCCAAATTCAAAACTAATTTGTATAATCTTGTGATTTCTTTATCTTTTTCAATGAAAATTTATCAAATTCTGTTCTATTTTCTAGAAATACATTCTATTTTTTTAATCTATTTTTTCAGTAAATGTCAAATCTCTTTACCCACCTCCTTCTTTGACCATTTCTCTTCTATGGAATACTTCTTGGGATGAAACCCATAGTGGTAGTTTCCTATAAAACATTCTTTTATATTTCCTCAAAATCTTAATTAATCCCATTCTGATTTCACGATTAATGAAGTCTCTGTTTGCTTTAATTTTATCATACCAAAGGCATATCACCAAAATTTTAACCCAGTTCCTTCCAATTCCAACATTCTACTATCTTTTAAAACTATCCAATCTTTTATTCATAAGTTCCATAATATAATGTATCTGCAAGCTTCATAATATACATTAATTTAAAACCAGGAAGAGCCATGTCATGCCTTTCTTTGTTGTCTATTAAATTTATGTAGTCATTTTAAAAAATATATATGAATAATCATGAGAAAGAAAAATTCTTAAACCTCTCTTGGTTGGAAGAAGGTAAGGGGTCATAGTGACAAAAACAAATGTTTGGGAATAACTACATTAAATTATGGAAAGGAATCCAGAAAGACTTGGGGGAAATGGGGGAAGTTAAATCTATCTCTCTTTGGAAGAATAGTGACCATCAAAATGAACATTTTACCAAAAATCTTACTCTTGTTCCAAACAAGAAAGAGGAAATTTTCAAAAAAAGTGGTGAAAGAGTTTAGCAAATTTCATGTGGCAGGGCAAGATACCAAGAAAAACGGGTTTATATTTCAATGCAGATTTTATCTCTTTCCTGAGCTTCAGTTTGGATATGCACGAATAAGCTCTGTATCATCTTGCATCTTGAATTAGAATATTAACACTAAATAAAATGTGGGTAGCTGGTCGATTGGGATCTACCGATTTGCTCAGCAAGGATTTCCAAGCCACAGGTAAAGCTATTTAAGACCAGCAACAAACAAATGGCTCATTTACTCTATCTAATTAAGCTGTATAGGGGAAACATTAACTAGTGTGGTGTATTTTACTGGATGGTGTGACAGACTAGGAGTTAGGAAGGATGGGTTCAATTTCCCATGGAAGCACACTGGAGGTATAGAACTGGTAAAATCACTTCTTAAATATTTGGGAAAGTTGTTCTAATATCTCAAAATAAATTTGTCACATGGCCAGTAAGAACTTGCTCAGAAATATCTTTCTCCTTAATGCCATTCTGCTAAATCAGTGTTTATTGGCTCGATCTAATTGGGTTTTAGTCCCAGCTGAAGCAGACCTCCTGGGATCAATGACATTTATGTTACTTTCTTACTAACAAATCTAATCAATTTCACAGGTCTGTTCTAGAAAGAACGAAAACTGGATTCCATCAAATGTAACAAATGCACTGACAGAACAGGTATGGCATTTGATGAAATGTAAAAACAGGTAAAGGTTTCCCCTGCTCGAAAGCCAGTCATATCCGACTCTAGGGTTCAGTGCTCATTTCTGTTTCAAAGCCAAAGAGCCAGTGCTGTCTGCTTCTGCAGACATTTCTGTGGTCATGCGGCAGGCATGACTAGACACTGGAGCGCACGGAATGCTGTTACCTTCCCACTGAAGTGGTCCCTATAGATCTACTTGCAATTTCTTGCTTTCGAACTGCTAGGTTGGCAGGAGCCTGGGACAAAGACAGGATCTCATTCTGTCCTGCAGGACTCGGGAATCAAACTGCTGACCTTCTGCCTCCCAGTCAGCGTCTTAGCCACTTGAGCAAACCCCACCCCTCATTTCTATGGCTATGTACACACTTCTCCCCCACCCAAAGTCCCCCACTACCTGATGCTTAGCAACTTCATAGTTATTTTTGGAACACAATCCACTGCAACGTTGCACACAGCCCAAGACAAGCCTTCCATTAAATATAGAAGTCTTTTCCCAACAGCACTGAGCTAATATACAACATCTTGGTTAAATAAGAAAGCTGGTAGGAATGCAGAAGAGAGAGCACATCCTCTTTAGTTCCATTATGCTAAAAGTATGTACTGTGTCCTAATGTATCTTTAGCTGTTACATATATCTATATAAGCCAGGGATTCTCAACCTGTGGCCCACGGCACCATTTCATGTGGTCCACCACCACCTCTGCCACACCAGGAAGCGCCATGTGGTGGAGAAAGGGCAAAATATGGTAATTTGTAATATTAGATCTTGGGTTTTATTGTATTTACTTGAAACATTGTATTTATTATTGTATTTTGAACATTGTATCCTATATGTAAGCCCCTTGGGTTGCCATGGGGTCATTTATATGTTGTTAGCCGCCCTGAGTCGGCCATGTGTTGAGTAGGGCGGGGTATAAGTTGAATAAACATAAACATAAAATGGCCGTCTGGTCCCCGAAGCTATCTGAGGGAGCGTGACCCAGGGCGCCCGGCTTAAAAAGGTGGAGAACTCCTGATATAAGTATTCCTGGAAATGGGGCAAGGAGGAAACATCAGAGATGGAGGGAAGCGCTTAAATGAAAAGAGGTTTGATAAATGAATGTTGAAAGAAGATAACTCTCTCCAATTCGTAGCATGCGCACCATAAAAAACAGAAGGTATTTTAAAGGGGAGAAGGGTAGCAGTCCAGAGTTGAAATGCAACCCTTGGGGAAAAGCAACCAACCTTTTCCTCACAATTTGTAATTATCCCTTCCTGTATGTCTGACTCTTACCTGTTTCTGCCTCCCTCCAGCAATAAACAGGGTTGTAGCAAGGGGTGGCCAGGGACAGGGTGGGCTTTACCCACAATGAGTTAGCAGTTTGCCCACCTTCAAACTTCCAGCTGCTTATATACAGCTGTATGACATATATAAACAGTATATGACATTGTTGCCCATCCTGAAAAAATATCCGCCTGCCCATGTCTAGAATCCTGGCTATGGCACTGTCAATAAACCCGAGATCTACCCCTACATCAACCAGTGGTGGTGAACCCTTGGCACTACAGGTGTCCTAGAGCTTCAATTCCCAGAAGCCCTGACCAGCAGGAGTGCTGACTTGGGCTTCTGGGAATTGAAGCTCCAGAACACCTAGAGTGCCAAGGTTGGCCATCACATAAACATTTATTTTTGTGGCTTCGGTGACAGTGGCACACGCGCACACACAACTATCCTCCCACCCGCTGAAAACTCCCAAGAACACTTGGAGTGCCAAGGTTGGTCATCACATAAACATTTCTTTTCGTGGCTTTGATGACGGTGGCGCACACACGCAACTACCCACCCAACCCAACCCCGCTGAAAACTCCCATCAGGAGCCCTACCAGTGCAAGCCCGAGCAACTCCATGTGTCCCCGTTTCCACCAACAACACCAGGGGCCGTAGCCAGGGGATGTCCAGGGGGTGGGGGAAGGAATCTGTGTGTGTGTGTGTGTGTGTGTGTGTGAAATTGTTGCCCCTCCTGAAAAAAAAATAACCCCCCAACACACACACACACACACACACACACACACACACACACACACACACACCACTGATCCACCACCAACAGGTCTATGGTGCGAGTCCAGCAGACCAGCTTTGGCACCGTGGCTCTTGGAGGTTGGCACCGCCAAGCTGGGCTCTGCAAG
Organism: Bradypodion pumilum; assembly: GCA_035047305.1. Taxonomy (NCBI): domain Eukaryota; kingdom Metazoa; phylum Chordata; class Lepidosauria; order Squamata; family Chamaeleonidae; genus Bradypodion; species Bradypodion pumilum. Next base: position 6,146,700 of record JAWDJD010000017.1, on the reverse strand, counting down.
GGGGGGGGGAGGGGGCCTCCTCATCCCGTCCCTGCTCCTGCCCCGTCTGGTTTCCATGTCTCCCAACGACCTCCTCCCTCTTACCCCTCGCTACCAGGCGCATCTCTCTCTCTCTCTCTCTGCTGCAGCGCTCGCACTGGCCACGCCTAGGCGCTCACAACCCGGGCGAGAGAGGACAGGGCGCCGCGCTTCTGCACACGGGGCGGCGTAGGGAGCCGCGATCAGATGGCCAAATTTGGCTCTCCAGGTGTTCTTGGACTCCAAATCCCAGAAGCCCACGTCAGCGCGCCTGCTACTCAGGGCTTCTGGGAATTGGAGTCAAAGAACACCTGGAGTGCCAAGGGTTCGCCATCACTGCTATAGACTAGCCCAGCGATAGCTACCCATGGCCCTCCGGGTGTTCTTGGGCTCCGATTCCCAGGAACCCTGATCAGCAGGAGTGCCAACTTGGGCTTCTGGGAATTGGAGTCCAAGAACACCTGGTGTGCCAAGGGTTCGCCATCACTGGCGTGGGGGTGGGGTGGGGGGTCGGTAGACGCCTGAGGCTCACCTTCCAAGCAGGCGGCTGGGCTGCTCCTACAGGTCCGACGTCGCCGCTTTCAGCCACCCACGGGTCCCAGAAGGTGAGGGAGGGAGCCGCTCCGGGTCTCCTCGGAAGCAGGGAGAAGCGCGGACCGCCGACGGCCCCCCCGGGGGTCCCGGGAAGCGCCACATAAAGCACCGCGGGCAGAAGGGGGGCTGCGAGGCGGGGGGTCTCTCTCTCCCCTGGCTGCCCCCCTTCCTTAATGCCCCCCTCCCTTATGGGCTCTGGTCGCCCTTCCCCGAGGAGCGCCAGGGCCGACACCGCCGCAGCAGGTGGCCATGGAGGGGTGGGCCACACCTGGCCCCGCCGAGAGGAAGGCGGAGGACGTGCTCGACGGCGTCTCCTCCGGCAGCAGCCGAGGCACAAGCGCGTCCCCGCGCCAAATGAACACGAAGTGGGGCCCGGGCACGTCTCGACTTCCATGCGCCACCTCTCTCGCCTCCCCTCCCCCCTCCTTTTCGCCCACGTCGAAACCAGAGCAGGGCGAAGGCAGCGGGTATTCCGTGTGTGTGTGTGTGTGTGTGTGTGTGTGTGTGTGTGTGTGTGTGTGTGTGTGTGTGTGTGTGTGTGTGTGTGTGTGTGTGTGTGTGTGTGTGTGTGTGTGTGTGTGTGTGAGTGACAGGTGAAAAGCATCATTGCTCTCGCAGCAGCGCCTGCAGAGCGATGGCGAAGCGAGACAAGCGAGACCTGAAGTCAGAAACCGTGGCAACAAAAGCGCATGGGGCTTTTCCTGCTCCTGAGCTACACCGAACGGGGATAAAAGGGTCCTCGTTGTGCCTTCCTTCAGATCCTGCCAACGGTGGCAGTTCGAAGACAAGCAATTGCAAGTAGATCAATAGGGACCACTTGGGTGGGAAAGGTGAACAGCGCTCCGTGCGCTCCGGTGTCTAGGCATGCCTGCCGCATGTCCACGGAAATGTCTCTGCAGCAGAAGCAGAGCAGCTGCTGCCTCTTTGGCTATGACACAGAGACGAGCACTGAACCCTAGAGTCGGATACGACTTGCTTTCGAGCAAGGGTGTCCTTTACCTTTAACCTGTGCCTTTAGGATTTCTGTCGAAAGAAACGTCTGCAGATGAGCACTGAACCTTAGAGTCGTGTACAGTGTTCCATGTGTCTAGTCATGCCTGCCACATGACCGCAGAAACGTCTGCAGATGCAAACAGCGCTGGCTCTTCAGCTTTGAAACAGATGAGCACTGAACCTTAGAGTCGGATACAGTGTTCCATGTGCTCCAGTGCTAGTCATGCCTGCCACATGACCACAGGAACGTCTGCAGATGCAAACGGTACTTGCTCTTCAGCTTTGAAACAGATGAGCACTGAACCTTAGAGTCAGATACAGTGTTCCATGTGCTCCAGTGTCTAGTCATGCCTGCCACATGACCACAGAAATGTCTGCAGATGCAAACAGTGCTGGCTCTTCAGCTTTGAAACAGATGAGCACTGAACCTTAGAGTTGGATACAGTGTTCCATGTGCTCCAGTGTCTAGTCATGCCTGCCACATGACCACAGGAATGTCTGCAGATGCAAACAGCGCTGGCTCTTCAGCTTTGAAACAGATGAGCACTGAACCTTAGAGTTGGATACAACAGGCTTTCGAGCAAGAGTGACCTTTACTTGTGCCTTCAGGAGTTCTGTAGAAGGACACGCACACACTTCAGCAGATGTATCTTGAGTTGCAAGCACCACCTGCTTCAACCTTCCTCTTTCTTAGACATTTATTTATTCAATCTGTAACTGCCCCTTTGGACGTAGTTTGAAAGCAAGAAATTGCAAGTAGATAAACAGGGACCACTTCGGTGGGTAGGTAAACAGCATTCTGTGCACGTCGGTGTCAAGGCATGCCTGTCACCTGTCCACGGAAACGTCTGCAGATGCAAACAGCGCTGGCCCCTTTGGCTATGAGCAGAGATGAGCACTGAACCCTAGAGTTGGATACGACTGGCTTTCAAGCAAGGGCAACCTTTACCTTTACATAGTACTGTATTTACAGTTTACAATATTAAAATGAACCAAACAAAACCATACCAACAAACATATACAGTAACTTACAAACAGTATTGAATAAATGTGCCCTATGTTAGATTATAGAAAGGGGGGCATGAAGTCTCATGCTTATGTCTGATGCAGTGGACTTGATCCATAAGAGCAGACATTAAAATATGTCGGAGCTACTTTTTAAAGCCACAATTTTGGAGGGTCTTTTTTCGTTTTCTCTATTCTCTGATATAGTAGCAAACTGTTCATGCATGGTACTATTCTATGGGCTAGTGACAAATCAGGACTTGTCGTTTTTTCTATCCACAAAGTTTGAATTTGCTGCAGTGGGAACTTGCAGACTGCCTGGAGGGCAACCAGGGTATGAATGCTACAGAGGGGACAGAATGCTACAGAGGGGACAGGTTAAAAACCAACTATAAGGATTGTTATTTTGCACTACTAATTCTATTTTATATCCTACTGATGTAATTATGTCCACTATTTGCATTTTTATATATACATATTTTTCCTTATTTTATAACTGTAACTATAACTTTTAAACTTTTAAACTGTTTTATGTGCTGATTTATTCTTTTAAAACCAGATACCTGTCCCAAACGTCGCATAAATTTTAAAAACCGATTTTATTCTATTTTGTTTTAAGTCATAAGAACATAAGAACATAAGAACATAAGAACATAAGAACAGCCTTGCTGGAACAGGCCACAGCCCATCCAGTCCAGCATTCTGTCTCACACAGTGGCTCACCATTTCCTTCAGGGTATTCCCAAGGAGATGCCTTCACCTGCTTAGGATTCCCTGGAAATGGCATTGAGAGATATCCTGCCTATCTCTCCAACCCCGAGGTTGTCCTTTGGTACATCCATAATTATAGCCATTGATACTCTTGTCCTCCATGAACTTGTCTAATCCTTTCTTAAAGCTGTCAATATTCTTATCTATTGCTAAGTATTCCAGCTCCCCTATTTTGTTCCGGAGGCTTCTGGCATTTGTATACAAGCATTTATATATGCTTTCCTGATACAGTCTTTTGAGTCCAGTTGCATTGTTAAACTGCCTCTTGCATCCTTCTGCTAGAATGCTAGTGACTAGCTCCTTGCTCTGCTCAGTAATTTTTGCATCCTCCTCACTACTCAAGTACACACTTTCCCGAACCGGATGCTGCCCAGCTCCTGTCGGCTTTCCCCCAGTTATCAGTTTAAAAGCTGCTCTGCAGCCTTTTTGATGTTGAGTGCCAGCAATCTGGTCCCATCATGGTTTAAATGCAACCCATCCCTCCTGAACAGATTTGGCTAACAAATGTGTCAAACAAATGTGTTTGTGGTGGTGCATTTTGATGGTATTTCATGCACTTAAACCCTTTTTACTGCACTGGTCTTCGACCGCAATAAAGTTTGATTTGATTTGATTTGGAACTTGCAGGCAACTATGAATGGAGAAGCTGCTGAATGTGATAAAGGAAGAGATGCTTATCCAGATGATAGAAGATAACCAGAGCTGCATCAAGCTGTCACAAAATGGGAATATGAATGCACACATCAAATACATTGTGTGAGATATCACTTGATATGATCTGTCCTACTACAGAGGTGACAGCAGACGTTTTAATCAAGCCTTTTCCATTTCCAGAACTTGCAAAGCAAGATTGTATTTCAAGAGAGTGGTTACAGGTGAGTTTGAAAAGGTGTTTCAGAGTTTTATTTACGATCAATATAACTACAGATGGAGATTGCAGCCATGAAATAAAAAGGCGACTAATTCTTGGGAGACAAGGTATGAGAAATTTGGGGGACATAGTTAAAAGTAGAGACATCCCCTGGCAAACAAAATTTTACATAGTCAAAGCAATGGTTTTTCCAATGGTAATATATGGTTGTGAGAACTGGACCATTAGGAAAGTTGAGTGCAGAAGAATAGATGCCTTTGAAATGTGGTGTTGGAAGAGAGTTTTGAGAGTCCCCTGGACAGTGAGGAGAACAAATAGGTCGATCCTAGAAGAAATCAACCCTGACTGCTCCTTAGAAGGACAAATAGTAAAGATGAAGCTAAAGTACTTTGGACATCAAATGAGAAGAGAGGATTCGCTTGAGAAAGCCTTGATGCTGGGAAGGAATGAGATGGCTAGATGGTATTGTAGACACAATGGGCACAGAGCTGGGTGGGTTGAGGAGGATGGTGGAGGACGGAGGTGCATGGCGGGCAATGGTCTATGGGGTCGCAGGGGATCGGAATCGACTGTGCGACTGAACAACAACAAAACAACAACAATAATGTATGGTTGTGAGAGCTGGACCATTAGGAAAGCTGAGTGCAGAAGAATAGAGGCCTTTGAAATGTGGTGTTGGAGGAGAATTTTGAGAGTCCCCTGGACAGCGAGGAGAACAAACAGGTTGATCTTAAAAGAAATCAACACCAACTGCTCCTTGGAAGGTCAAATATTGAAGATGAAGTTAAAGTATTGTGGACATCAAATGAGAATAGGGGATTCACTTGAGAAAGCCTTGATGCTTGGAAAGATGGAGGGCAAAAGACGAAGGGGGAGGCAGAGAATGAGATGGCTATCTGACATTGTTTGACTCAATGGGCACAAATCTGGGCAGGTTGAGGAGGATGGTGGAGGATAGGGGTGCCTAGCGTGTGACGGTCCATGTGGCTGCGAAGAGTTGGAACCGGCTGTGCAACTGAACAACAACAAATTTACAACCTCATAATGCCTGTAGTTGAGTGACTAGGCATTCATGGTTGGGTATATATCGAACACTAAACAATAGTTTTTTTAAAATTATTTTTATTGAAATTATTAATACAAAACAGTGGTTGAACTGAAAGTAAAAATAAGGAATAAAAAGTGTGCCACTAAAATGAAATATTTAAGACATAAAATGCATTATATACTTGCTCAATAATCCACTTTTCTTGGTTGAAAACAGGAATAACAGTTTAAAAAGACAAAAATAACAGGATAAGAAACAAGAAAAATAAGTAAATAACAGAAAGTAAATAACAGAAATGGAAGGTCAGCAGTTCGATTTCCGAGTACTACAGGACGGAATGAGCTCCCATCTTTGTCCCAGCTCTTGCCAACCTAGCAGTTCGAAAGCAAGAAATTGCAAGTAGATAAATAGGGACCACTTTGGTGGGAAGGTAACAGCGCTCTGTGCGCTCCGGTGTCTAGTCATGCCTGCCACATGACCCCGGAAATGTCTGCAGAAGCAGACAACGCTGGCTCTTCGGCTTTGAAACAGAGATGAGCACTGAACCCTAGAGTCAGATACGACTGGCTTTCGAGCAAGGGAAACCTTTACCTTTAAGAATTCACCAAGTGTTAGCCTGGTCAAATACCAATATTTAGTTCTTCCAAAAACTCATTTGGTCGGCTGCTGGTTTCCGCCCTCCTTGTTATGTTTTAACATATAGTCCAAAAATGGATTCCAGATGTTCCAAAACTTGTTCTCCTTTAATAGTTCTGTCTAGCTTCTAAATTTAAAAAAGAGACTTGTCTCTCTGTGCAATTTGTTTTTCCACACTAATGGGTACTGGTGAAGAGGAGGAAGTTGTACATATGGAGGGGGAGCCCATCAGAGAAGTTTGCTTGTGACAACTCTCCAAAATGTGGATCAGGCACTGCCTAATTAATTGCTAATAGTCTGGTGTGCCTTCGAATACCAGTCCCTAGGAACAGCAGCAAGAGACAGCTGTTGCATTTAGGGTTCTCTTGTGGACTTTGCTGCCCCCCCCCCTGTGCCCACACCAATGACCGGGAGAAGAAGAAGCCAGGGCAGGTTGAGGACTTTGCCGCCCCCTCCCCCTGAGCCCCCATCAACATATTGTATTGTAATGTAATGTATTATTTGTAAGCCGCTTTGAGTTGCTTTGGGGAGTGAGCAGCAATATAAATTTGAAATAATAATAATAATAATAATAATAATAATAATAATAATAATAATAATAATAATAATAATAATAATAATAATAATAATAATAATAATAATAATAATAATAATAAGTTATGTGGCCTTACCAGACCACAGAACTTTCCACAGAACTTACCAGAACTATCTGTGGACGAAATGACCCAGACCTGGTGCCCAAACAAATTCCTGGGATGAAAAGAGATATAAAAGAACGTTGGTGGTTTAAACTTTGTCCTCAAGTTATCCATTTTGCATCTCACTGCAAGGAAAAGCATACTGGCTCAAAAATACACACATAAAACATGCATGCCTTTTTAATCGCTGACTGCAAATCATATCTAAGAATGGGTCTTTCCTCCCGCCCCCCCCCCCGCCCCGATTCCTGGCATGAATTTGTTTAAGGTGGATCCCAGCTTGCCATGAAGTGACCACACACTATGATCTCGGAGCCATCTCCTGCATTTTGAAATATGAGAAAATAAAAATACATACACAGTTGAACAAATAAATGCAAAGCAAAAAACAAACCAATCACACTTATATATGGCCCCATAGTGCTTAATGCACTCTCTGGGTGGTTCACAAGTTAATTAGCATTTTGCCTCCAACATGATTGGTACTCATTTTACCAAACTCAGGAAGGATGGAAGGATGAGTCAACATTGCGCCCTGGCCATGATTGAACTCACAGCCTTTTGGTTGCAATAGAGCAGTTTAACCACTGTGCCACCAGGACTACAGGACTTGCTTTGCATTTATTTGTACATTAGGAAAATGTTTATAAAGAGTTCATGTTGATTGATTGATTGATTGATTGATTGATTGATTGATTGATTGATTCAATTTGTATGGATTTCATTTTCAAGAAAAGAGGGTGTGTGTGTAAAGTTATGAACAAAGGGTAGCTGGACTTTGTGAAACAAAGTAACAATTTGATAATTTTGTACATCTCAAGTTCAAAGGCACATTGCTCCTTAATTTTATATCCTTCTCACTCAACCTTGGCCCAAGTCCTATTACGATGCTCTTTTTATGATGTTCTTAGAGACGCCTTAATTGCCCCAGTAATTTCTAAATTGGTAGGCCATAATGATAATGATAATGATAGGTTTTATGTTAATTTCCTTCTAAAGGACGTGGATTTTACACTCACGCATCAGGTAGCTAAATATTTTTATCAAGCAATTCAATTAAGGAAAACTTTTAACTAGAAGATATGCTGTACTGTTTTATTGTCTTTTCTCATTGTTAACTAAGTGTGAAACTGTTTTCTATTTTAAAGGCTGGTCTAAGACCATAATAACAATCCTTCTCACTCGATTTCCATTCCATTATTTTGCATCTGGTGAATTTCAGGATTACAGTTTTATTTTATTTTTTTATTTTTTAAAAAAGTATATCTAGCAATTTTGAATTTCTGGCTAAGCCATTGAGGGCTTTTAATGTAATCACTGTGGTGGAAGCCCGGGTATTGATGTGTTGAATTTTTTTATCCATTTTGTGTCAAATTTGTTTGCATGTGTTTTTTCTGTTGATTAAATTAAATAAAAAATTTAAATAATGTAATCACTGTAAATATACCCCACAAATGAATTTGGCAGCCAAAGTAGCTCATTTGGAATTAACATGACACACTTTCTTGAGCATAATTGCTATCATAAACAAGCACTTGGCATGGGAACGAACTCTGGGGGGCAAGAGAGAGCAGAAGGGGGATAATGGATGCCATGAAATACACTCTGATCAGTTAGATCTGGAAAGCAAGGCATGATGAATTGCAGACAGATGGGAAATGTGATACTTTTTAGTTAGAAAGGAGATGTTAGATTTAGTCAGTCTCTCTGTGTTCTTTTGTTTTGCTAGAACATAACTTTCCCAAAGGCCTCCTTCGCTGGACCAGGAAGGAGAAGAGAGGGCCGGCAGCTGTATTAAGGCAGGGAGAGGTGGCTGCAAAAGACCTTCCACCCAGCCCATTTCCCAAAGGCCTCCTTCGCTGGACCAGGAAGGAGAAGAGAGGGCCGGCAGCTGTGTCAAGGCAGGGAGAGGTGGCTGCAAAAGACCTTCCACCTAGCCCCTTTCCCAAAGGCCTCCTTCGCTGGACCAGGAAGGAGAAGAGAGGGCCGGCAGCTGTGTCAAGACAGGGAGAGGTGGCTGCAAAAGACCTTCCACCCAGCCCCTTTCCCAAAGGCCTCCTTCGCTAGACCAGGCAGACGGCTTCAAGAATTGCAGCCCAACTTCAGCCATGGAGAACAGACACTGCCTTTCCTCCCAGCCGCTCTGGTGGGAGGGAATTGGTCATAGCTGGGGAAGCCTTGGCGGATTGATGGACTGGCCAGTTGCTGCCCCCCTCCTTCACCTCTTGGGGGTTTCGGAGGAGAGAGGGAGGTGGTGCCAGCAGTGAGGGCCCTTACCCCCCCCCCTTTTTGAGCAATTGTAGGGGTTGGAGGGGTGGGAAGGGAATGGGATTGGGTTTGGGGAGGGATGGCCGGCACCCCCCACCTCTGATAAGGGGCTATTGGAAATGCCCAAAGGAGGGTAGGGGGAGTGTGGGGGTGGGTTCTGGGTCTGGAGGGGAGAGAGGGTGGGAGAAATGGCCTTGTCAGCTGGGTAGGAGGGGTAGCACTCCATCTGAAATGGGTGGGGAGGTTCTCAGGGCTCAAATTGGGGTTGTGACGGGCATGGGATGATATGGCGGGTACCGAGGCGCAGGCCACACTCGGGGAATACGGGACCGATGGTTGGTATCTGTCTCTCGTTCCAGTCCCCCAGGTACATCTCTGGGTCCTGAGCAGCTGATCCAGGGTGACCCCACCCTTAGGCTGCTGCTGATGAATGCCAGGTCGATCTGCAACAAGGCCCCCCTAATTCAAGACTCTATTCGGGAGGAGCGGGCCGATCTGGCATGCATCACCGAAACCTGGCTGAGACCAGAAGATGGTGTACCTCTGTCAGAAATGTGTCCAGCCGGCTTCGGTATCTGGCACCAGCCAAGGGATGAGGGAAGGGGTGGTGGCATCGCCATTGTAGCCAGGGAGTACTTGGGAGTCGCCAGGGCCACTGCTCCACAAGTCCCGGGTTGTGAGGCCCTGCTCCTGCGGTTGGGCCCTAAGGGTCAGTTGGGAGTCTTACTCCTGTACCTGCCTCCTTGCAGGGTAAGAGACTCCCTGCCTGAGCTCCTCGAGGCCATCTCAGCATTGGCGTTGGAGTTCCCTAGGCTGATGGTTCTGGGGGACTTCAATTTGCCTTTGCTGGGGACTGGTTCAGAGGTTGCTCAGGAGTTCATGGCCTCCATGGCAGCCATGGACCTGACTCAGGTAATTTATGGTCTGACCAGGGGGAGTGGTCACACACCGGACCTAGTTTTTTTGTCGGAGCGGTGGCAGAGTGATCTGAGACTACAGAAATTAGAAACTATACCTGTGCCATGGTCAGATCACTATCTGGTTACTCTGGACTTCCTGGGGGTGGCGGTTCACCGCAGGGAGGTGTGGCCTATTAAATTGGCCCGCCCCCGGCGACTGATGGATTCTGATGAATTCCAGAGGGAACTGGGGGATTTTCCTCTGGATCGGCTACACGCTTCATCCGAGGCACTCGTTGACCTGTGGTATAGGATGACTACGGCTGCCTTGGATGAAATCGCACCACTACGGCCTCTCCGAGCCCGTGGGGTTCGATCTTCCCCGTGGTTCACAGAAGAACTGCGGGAGCTTAAACGGGCAAAGAGACGCCGAGAGCGCCGCTGGGTGAAGACCCGGAGTGATTCCGACTGGACACTGGCTAGGGCTGCTATTAAGACCTACCTGGTGGCGATGGGGATGGTGAAGCAACAATACTTCACCGCCCTGATTGCCTCCGCGGATAATTGCCCAGCCGCTCTGTTCCGGGTTACCAGGTCTCTCCTTGGCCGGGAGGGGCCGGTGCCCGGTTGGCAGGGTTCGGCTGTGGTTTTTGCAGACTATCTGGTGGAGAAAATCGCTCGGATTCGCTCGGAGTTTAATCCCGGTGTGGATGGGGAGGGTCCAGAGGGGATCAGAGCTCAGTCTGGCAGTGTTGTTTGGGATCGGTTCAATCCAGTTGTCCCTGAGGAAGTGGACAGGCTTCTTGCAGCTGTTCGCACCACCTCCTGCCCTTTGGATCCCTGTCCCACTTGGTTGGTGAAAGCCTCCAAGGGGGTGACAGGAGGCTGGGTCGGGGCTATGATAAATGCTTCATTGTGGGAGGGGGTGTTTCCTGCACCTTTAAAACATGCTCTGGTGCGCCCCCTCCTGAAGAAACAATCTCTCGACCCAGCAGTTCCAGCTAATTATAGGCCGGTCTCCAACCTCCCTTTCTTAGGGAAGGTACTGGAGAAGGTGGTGATGCGACAGTTGCAGGGGGTCCTGGATGAAGCGGATTATCTGGACCCCTATCAATCGGGTTTCAGGCCTGGATATGGTACTGAGACTGCATTGGTCACACTGGTTGATGACCTCTTGCGGGAGCAGGACGGGGGTCATCCATCTGTCCTGGCTCTTCTGAATCTCTCAGCGGCCTTCGACACCGTTGACCACGGTATCCTACTGGAACGGCTCAAAGGTTTGGGGATCCAGGGCACTGTGTTGTCCTGGTTTTCCTCATTTCTGGAGGGTCGTACCCAGTCGGTGTGGTTGGAGAGTGAGAGGTCCAGTGCTAGGCCCCTACAGTATGGGGTGCCTCAGGGCTCGGTGCTCTCTCCTCTCCTATTTAACATGTACATGAAGCCGTTGGGCGAGGTTATCCGTTCCCATGGGGTAAGGTATCATCAGTATGCTGATGATACCCAGTTATATATCTCGGCCCATGGGGACCCCAGTGATGCAGTCAATGTCCTATCCAGATGTCTGGAAGCGGTTGGGGTTTGGATGGGGGACAACGGGCTACAATTGAATCCCTCCAAGACTGAGTGGCTTTGGATAGGGGGTCCCGCATTATCCAGGGAGCTGCCAACTTTGGTCTTGGATGAACCTGCTTTGCCCCAGACAGACCCGGTACGCAACTTAGAGGTCCTCCTGGACTCGGGGCTGCTACTAGCAGATCAGGTGGCGGCTGTGGCCAGGAGGGCTTTCAAACAGCTTCGCGTCATCCGTCAGTTGCGTTCGCTCCTGGATCGGGACTCCCTGCTCATGGTCACACATGCTCTGGTCACCTCCAGGCTAGATTATTGCAATGCGCTCTACATGGGGCTGCCCTTGTCAACCATTCGGAGGCTGCAGTTGGTCCAGAATGCGGCAGCCCGGGTGGTGATGGGGCATGGGCATTATGCTCGTGCCTCACCATTACTTCGGGAGCTGCACTGCCTACCGCCTACTCCGGGTGCAGTTCAAGGTGCTGGTTTTGACCTTTAAAGCCCTTCGTGGTAGTGAGCCTTAGAGACCGCATCATCCCAAGGTAGTGATACCTTAGAGACCGCATCATCCCAAGAGTGTCTGCCCGTCCAACCAGAGCGGATCGGAGGGGCTGCCTGATTGTTCCATCTGCCAGAGGGGCTCGTCTCTCTGGCACACGGAGGGCCTTTTCCGTGTCTGCACCGGCCTTGTGGAACCTCCTGCCTGTAGAGTTGCGGGAGCAGATGGAGCTCTACCTTTCAGAAAAGACCTAAAAACCTGGTTGGCAGGGCAGGTGTGGGGCCCAGATGGAAGAGTGGCCCCTGCCTGTTGGCTTATAAATTAAGCCCCCATTTCTTTTAATTGTCTTTTTTAAAAAATGTGGGTTTATGTGGGTTTTAAGAGGAATGGGGTAGGTGGGTGGGTATGTTGGGTTTTAATTGGTTGTACTGTTTTATGTGTGTTTTAACTTGTTGTGAGCCGCCCAGAGTCAGGTTTACCTGATTGGGCGGCATATAAATTTGAATAAAAAAAAATAAAAATAAAAAAAATAAAACTGCCTTGCTAGGTGAGTGCCAGCAAAATGCCTTCTGGGAAAGCTGATGTCTTAGGTCTAAGATAGCTATCTGCTCCTTGGAAGGTCAAATACGGAAGCTGAAGCTCAATTTCTCTGAAATGTGTCAAATAGGCATGTTCATTGCCTATTCAAATTATCGAACAATTGCGCTCATCCCACACACTAGCAAGATGATGCTCAAGATAATACAGGATAGACTTCAGCAGCACGTGGAGAGAGAATTGCCAGAGGTGCAGGCAGGGTTCAGAAGAGGCAGGGGGACTAGAGACCACATTGCCAATATACGGTGGATCATGGAGACAACAAAGGATTATCAGAAACAAGTATACCTCTGCTTTATTGACTACACCAAAGCTTTTGACTGTGTGGACCACAATAAAATGTGGCAAGTACTTGAAGAAATGGGAATACCAGAACACCTCATATGCCTCATGAGAAATCTGTACAAGAGTCAAGAAGCAACAGTTAGGACAGAACACGGAATGACAGAGTGGTTTGGAATAGAAAAAGGAGTAAGACAAGGCTGCATTTTGTCACCCTGCTTATTCAACATACACAGAGCACATAATGCGCAATGCAGGGATGGAGGAATCACAATATGGGGTAAAAATTGCTGGGAGAAACATCAACAATTTTTGATATACAGATGATACCACCCTAATGGCAGAAAGTGAGGAAGATTTAAAGAAGCTCCTGCTTAGGTTGAAAGAAGAGAGTGCAAAAACTGGCCTGAGACTTAACATCAAGAAAACCAAGATAATGGCAACAGGCCCTATCAGCACCTGGAAAGTAGACGGGGAAGAAGTAGAAGCAGTGACGGATTTTACTTTCTTGGGATCTAGGATCACTGCAGATGGTGACTGCAGCCATGAAATAAAGAGGCGACTGATTCTAGGGAGACAAGCCATGAGAAACCTGGGGAACATAGTGAAAAGTAGAGACATCACCTTGCAAACAAAATCCGTATAGTCAAAGCAATGGTATTCCCAGTGGTAATGTATGGATGCGAGAGCTGGACCATTAGGAAGACTGAGCGCAGAAGAGTAGACACCTTTGAGATGTGGTGTTGGAGGAGAGTTTTGAGAGTACCCTGGACAGCAAGGAGAACAAATAGGTCAATCTTGAAAGAAATCAGTCCTGACTGCTCCTTAGAAGGTCAAATAGTAAAGATGAAGCTGAAGTACTTTGGACACCAAATGAGAAGAGAGGATTCACTTAAGAAAGCCTTGATGCTGGGAAAGGTGGAGGGCAAAAGAAAAAAGGGACAGTCAAGGATGAGATGGCTAGATGGCATTGTGGATGCAGTGGGCACCGAGCTGTGCGGGCTGAGGTGGATGGTGGAGGACAGGGGTGCCTAGAGATCAATGGTCCATAAGGTTGCAAAGGGTCGGAATTGACTGTGCGACTGAACAACAACAAAATGATGGGTTATGAACAGCCCTTGACAGAAGCCATATCTGTTACAGATATTGGCTATCATCATGGCAATAGTCTTCCTGTTCTTAACTCTATGGAACAGTTTTCTGAGGACATGCCAACCAGTCTCTCAGGTTCTTTAGTCATGAAGTCCGTCTACATCCAGGACCTCTCTTCCCTTGCAGAATGAGGTGGACTATTCAATATTTCATGCAATTCCTCATGATACGCCCAAGGTATTGGAGCTTTCTTTGCTTAATGGCCTTAAACAGTTTAGTTCTTTATCTATCCATGCTACATTAGTCACATGGTCAACCCCATCATTATTAGACTGCAAAGCCATATTGCTGCCATTGGAGGGCAGCACAGGATAAGCATAGCTGTCAAGTATCCCTTATTTGCTGGGAAATTTCCCTTATTTCCAAATCCAAAACTTGACAGGTATGGGCAGGTGTAGGGCGCTGATGGAGGAGTGACCCCCACCTGCTGGTTGGTCTAACATAACAGAGTAATTCTCTCTCTTTCTAATAAGTGTGGGTGTTTTTTTTTTCTTTAATGGGTTTTAATGGGGTTTTATCTGTGTCGGGTTTTGTTTTTTTAGTATTGTAAGCCACCCAGAATCCTTGGGAGCAAGGCAGCTATAGAAATATGAAAATTAAATTAAATTAAATTAGCAGTCATCAGTAGATCAACATTACAAAGGTTTCGATTCTCTTTTCAGATGCTTTAGTCAATGTCCAAACTTCAACTCCATATAGCAACACTAGGAACGCTATTCGGATCTTTGTAGCGAGAGTTAGAGCTATACTGCACAATAAATGTTGCATCTTTATCTATTCGTATTCTAATCTCTACCTTGGGATCCTTATTTTCATTTAATATACTCCCCAAATAGACAATTTTATCCACTCTTTCAATTTTTTGTGTCCCTGACATTTGTTTGCCATGAGTTGGTGCTTGGCTTGTAACAAGATATTTAGTCTTCTTGGTGTTGAGATCCAAACCATATTCTGCACTTGAAGCACTAATTTGATCCAGCAACAACTTAAAATCTGCAAGGTTTGTGGCCAACAACACTGTGTTATTAGCGTATCAGATTTTTTTAGGTATTCCCCATTAATTTTAATGCCGATGTTTAAATCTGATAGTGCTTCTGAAAAAATACTCTCAGAGAATATATTAAACAGTGTCGGGGTCAACACACATCCTTGTCCCACACCTCTGCGAATTTGAACCTGCTCTGTCAGTTGCTCTTCAATTCTGACTTGAGCTGTCTGATTCCAATAAATGTTGGTGATGATTTTGATACCTTTATCACCTACATCTATTTTCTTCAGTGCTGTGATTATCTTCTCATGTTGGCATCTGTCAAAGGCTTTTCCAAAATCTATTTAAAACATTCATGCACATCACATCACATCTCATGTCTGTACATCTTTGTATGAGGGACTCCTTTGTAAACAATGCCTCTCTGATACCCATTGAATTCTGGAAGCTAAATTGCATCTTACCTGTGTTTTCATCACACTTCTAATAAATTCTACTATGGATTACATTACAGTGAAACTTTGCTTAACAAATGACTCGCTTAACACAAAAATCACATAACAAAAGGAAATCCATAGAAAATAGTGGCTCAGTGAACAATTTCCCCCATAACAGATTAATTGGTTTTCAAGGTA
Source organism: Bradypodion pumilum (assembly GCA_035047305.1). NCBI lineage: Eukaryota > Metazoa > Chordata > Lepidosauria > Squamata > Chamaeleonidae > Bradypodion > Bradypodion pumilum. The sequence goes on along the minus strand of JAWDJD010000017.1, from coordinate 6,131,180 downwards.
TTCCTATGGGAAACAGTATTTCAGTTAACACATTTTGGTTTTCAATGCATTTCTATGGGAAATTGCATTCAATGCATTCCTATGGGAATTTTGCTTTACATTTTTTTTTGTGGTGCAAAAGGTCCTGGCGAACGCATTAAATTTGTTACGCGAGGTTCCACTGTATTTTCAAACATATACATTCAAATTTTTTTTAAAAAGAATCAGCTCTTGTTCTAGGTTCCCAATTTGTATGGAGTTGCTATGAGCATGGAAAACAATTCTCCGTGGCTTTCAAAAATCTCTACCCACAACCCTCTGCGCCCATTCAATCTTTTTATTTTATTTTTAAAAATGCCATTTGATTCCATGGTAAAACATTTATTTTGCTTCCAGGAGGCTGTCAGAAGGACATTGTGTTCTGTGTGCATTTTAAAGGAGAAATCAGCTTGATATGTACCCAACTGGTGTACTGGAATATAGTTATTACTAGGTTGTTTTGCTGGCTCTAATCTGGCATAGGACAGCTGTGTTTTGAAGCAGGAAAAGAATGGGAAAGAAAGCACCAGGATCTGTTTGTTAAAATCCCCAAATCTACGCATTAATCACTTTGTTTTGAGTCAAGCCTTTTCTTCTCATTTATTAATGCCAACTTTGAACATATTGGATGGTATGAAAAGTTAATGAACTGAAGAAACCCAAACTGCAGCAAATGGTATATAGACCAGGATGGGCTACTGCTGAAAGTCTAGAAGCCACAACTATCCCATTTAGGAAATGAACAACTTATCACACTGACCATTTTAGACCTTTCTTAAGGGGAAGTCTGGGGAGGGGTTCAAAGGAATCAAGGGAGTTAAGATAGGTTGGAAGGTCCAGGGACCAACAACGATGTCCATTGTCTACACACAGTCCAAGACTACACAATTTTCAGCCTAGCATGAATTATGAGCAAAGATAGGGTTGCCATACATCCTGGAAAAATGGAATTGTCCCGGATTCAAGGTTGGAAAAATTGTCCTGGCCAGTTCAGTAAAAATCACGTTAAAGTCCCAGATTTTTAAATCTTACTGATTGTGTATTATAACACACCATTAAAATAAATTCAAACTCTCACCATCAAACAAGCTATTTCCTGCCACATTGAAGTTGGAGTATACTTGGAGACAAATCATAATATTCTCACCTCACACCACTGCCTGATAAGTGTGCCCAGTGTGTTTCCTGGAACTGAGGATGTCAAGAGTTGACTACAGCATGACTTCTTAGGAATACAACAGATCATCTTACAGTAAGAATTAACTGTTGTAAATAAATTAATTTATGTATTGATATATTTAATGTGAAAGTAGGGAAAACAATTAGGTCACTCAGGTATGATCTAGATAACATCCCTCATGAGTATACAGTGGAGGTGAAGAATAGATTTAAGGACTTAGACTTGACAGACAGAGTGCCTGAAGAATTATGGATGGAGGTTCATAACATCATACAGGAGGCAGAAATTAGAACCACCTCAAAGAAAAAGAAATGCAAGAAAGCAAAGTGGTTGTCTGTTGAGGCTCTAGAAATAGCTAAAGAAACAAGGAAGGAAAAAGCAAAGTATCCTGGCTGGCCAAACAGCATATACACCCACTGGGTGCTATATGATGAAAGCCTCAACTTCACCCACTATGCCACAGCGTGTAAGATCAGTAGAACAATCCAAGCAGGTCCTTCAGCTAAATAAACTACTAGTGCTACTTCGTAGGCTTAGGTAATAATTGTAATATTATTAACCTTAAATAGTAACATTTTGTTGTTGTTCAGTTGCACAGTCGATTCTGACCCTTTGTGACCCCATGGACCATTGCCTGCCAGGCACCTCTACCCTTCACCATCTTCCTTAACCCGCCCAGCTCTGTGTCCATGGTCATGTGGCAGGCATGACTAGACACAGGCATGACTAGACACCAGAGCGTATGGAACGCTGTTTGCCTTCCTATCGAAGTGGTCCATTTTATCTACTTGAAATTTCTTGCTTTCAAAATGCTAGGTTGGCAGGAGCTGGGACAAAGACAGAAGTTCATTCTGTCCTGCAGTACTCAGGAATCGAACTGCTGACCTCCCACCTTCCAGTCAGCATCTTCGCCACTTGAGCCACTATTGAAAGAAGAAATGAAATATTTGATAGCAGGATAACCTGGACAGACAAGCCCAAGTTTCTGACTGAACTCTGAATTTGAATTCCAAGAGATTGTAAGCAGATCAGTGCAAGATCCAGACCTGAGCATACTTTACAAGGCAGCTAATTGACAAATAGAGAAGCAAGCAGGTAGGTGATTAACAGTAAAAGAATGAATCGCTTTAAAAAGCCCATGAAAGACCTGCCTTTCTGAAAGATAACATTGGTGTGAAAGAAAAGGATGTGTTCACTCAGACTTTTCTACACCTACCACAGCAAAGATCACATTAGGTAGACTTTCTTCTTACAGAAATTCTGAACACCTTCCCCCTCCCCCAAAAAACATTTTAAAAGACTGCATAAACAAAAAGGTAAAGGTAAAGGTTTCCCTTGCTCGAAAGCCAGTTGTATCCGACTCTAGGGTGCAGTGCTCATCTCTGTTTCAAAGCCGAAGAAACAAAACAAAACAAAACAAAACAAAAAAAGAAACTTGCACTGAGATATTTAGAAAAAGGCTTCATCCTTTTAAATCCTGCTGTGCAGACAGCACGCACCAATGTAAACCGCTCTGAGTCTCCTTTGGGCGAGTAGAGCGGTTGTTGTGTTCTGTAAAGCTGTGTCTTTAACAATGTACCTTTACCATGTGTTATCAATGTAACCTTTCTGTGTGCAACATTATAACCATCAGCTGTATCAATGTAAACCTGATAAGGGGACGCGAGCTAGTGACCACCAGAGGGCAGTAGCGAGCGTCCAGCTCTCATGGCTCAGATTCACCTGGTTCAGCAGCGCGGGAAGATTCCCCGCCACCTCTTCACCTGGTCAAGAAGGGCGTGACCTTCTACGACGTCACGCAGGCAGCAACCAATAGTCTGTCGACGAGCCACATTCAAATGTATAGCCAGCTGTATATATTGAGCTAACCATCCGCCATTACCACATGTTCCTCCGGATCATCATGCAATAAACCTGTGTTAAGCCAACCCTTCGGCTGTTTCATTGTCTTTGGTCCCTTACACTAAAGCGGTATATAAATTAAAGTTTATTATTATTATTATCATCATCATCATCATCATTATCCTGTTATTGCAAAGAAAATAAGTTAGATCTTTTCTCTCTCACATAGATCACTTCCACCAGATCTTAGGCCTGAGCTTGTGTGGTAGCGTGAGAGACTGATGGAGCAAGCTCAGAGGTCTATCATTTTGAGGATTTTATTACCGTTTCCCTTGAGGAAAACGCATGGATATGTATAATGCCCTCCTTGTTGATGAATCACTGACTCCATGCCCTTCCATCTTCCAAGTCTTTTGCGTGGGACTGTTGAAAAGCTGAACTGGTTAGCCAGGAAAAGACGCCAAGCGTTTGTTCCGCATTTCTCTCCGACCGAGTTTATTTCAACAGAAATTAATTAAAATGTTTGACTGCTACTGTAGAAGAGAGTTTTGCTAACTTCCCACAGCTACATTACACCATATGAGCAACTGGCAAACATCTGAGAAATTTGAGCCCTCCCCCCCCATCAACCAAATCTATATTTGATGTACAGTAGAACCCCTTGTACAGCAATTAAATCGTACAACAATGAGGATTTGAAAAAACATTGTGCCCCGTATAACAACTAAAATTGCATCTCTATGGGAAAAATTGCATCTCTATGGAAAAATCGTACAACGAATTTTTGTTGTTGTATGATTTTCCCCATAGAAATATGTGTTGTACAATGCATCCCATAGGGAAAATGGCTATACGATGCCATCTCATTTTCGCCCACCCCTTTTTCTTTTGCCCTTCACCTTTCCCAGCATCAAGGCTTTCTCAAGTGAATCCTCTCTTCTCATTTGATGTCCAAAGTACATTAGCTTCATCTCCACTATTTGACCTTCCAAAGAGCAGTCAGGATTGATTTCTTCTCAGATCGACCCATTTGTTCTCCTCGCTGTCCAGGGGACTCTCAAAACTAATAAATAAAATAAATAACTCTGAATTTGAATTACAAGAGATTGTAAACTGATCAGTGCAAGATCCAGACCCAAGCATAATGTGTTACAATGTATAGGAGAAATCAAAATTAATCTAAATTAAAAACAAGATCTAACAATAGCACCCCCTAAAATAAACTAGAAGTCTTTAGAGGTCAAATGAATAGCCAAGCAGGAGAAAAGTAAGAATAAGATAGGAAAAATAGTGGTGTAAAATTAAAAATTCTTGGTTACTTAGTTGCAAAAGCTTTTTTGTCAATTTTAGAGATTGTCCCCTGTCACTATTAACAAATCTCTTTCATAAAACCAGTTCAGAATTTATAGATAGCGTATCAAACAGAGAGAACTCATTGAGGAATATGGAGCCATGCCTAGAGTGCCTATGGAGTACCTGAAATCCGAGCATACTGTATGCAGATGTTCAGTACTTCTCTCAGTAAACATTCAAAGTCAGGTCATTTGCTCCTCATCTCCAGTTCCATTGATTTCACAACTCAAGTTGCTGCTTTCTTTCTTTTGAGGCAGGGATATTATGTTCCTTAGTTTAATTGTATCTTTCCCTGGCAACCTTGGGAGCGCAACTGCTGAAGCCAAACCATGGCAAGAGGGTCCAACTTCAATATGGTAATTAAGGAATTGTAATTTAAAGGGAATAAAACAGGCAGGAGAAAACGCTGAGCCAGAGTCTTTCAAAATCAAGTTCTAAAGAGCACACTTCTTCATGCTGGGGAGGAAATCCAAGCCTCTGCCAGGTACAAACTATACCAGTGGTGCCCAAACTATGGCCTATGGGCCGGATCCGGGCCACAATACTTATTCATCCGGCCCATGCCACCCATGCCACTTCCGGAAGCAGAAATGAAATGCTCCCATGCATGTGCAGAATGCTACCGTAAATGCACCCACGACTCTCGTAAATGCATTTATGATAGCTGTGGGTGCATTTATGGCAGTGTTCTGCACATGTGCATTTTCCACTTCCGGTGGGAGGAACCATGTGAGTGGCCCGCTGAACCATGTGACAGGCCTGCAGTCCAAAACATTTGGGCACCCCTGATCTGTACACTTAAAAAGAATCTATAGATATAAAGCAAGGACGTACGTTTGTATGTCCTGGATGCAGCCCCACACCCTGCAACCCACCCCCTTACAACCAGACAGGCCCTACCTTGCATGTCCCACCGGTCAAAGAGGGGGTTCCAGAAACCGTGGGTGGGGCATATGCCCCACCAGTAAGGATCGCCGGTTTCATGTTGCCGGTGTGACATCAGCATGCGTCATCACCAGGCAACCACGGCTGGCACACATGCATCACCACCGGGCTTCCACAGCGCACATGCATCACCACCGGGCTTCCACAGCCCGCAATGGACTGAAGGCCACCTCCGAAGCCGCCTCCTGCCAAGACGCCGATGCAGACAGCCTCCGTGAGCCATAGCTTGGTGAGGCAGCCCCATAGGCGCTGCCTCAGCCCTGCAGTGCTGCCCAGCCTCAGCCAGGGATGGACAGCCCCCCGGGACAATGAAAGAGCACACAAACTACCGGGGTGGGGGCGCATCGGAAAGTAAGGTCAGTGCGAGAGAGAGGGACCCCTGCTGTCTCCTTGGCCCATGTTGGGTCCGTCCCGGATGAAGAACGGGCACCTCTGCTAGTTTACTATAAGGAAGCATAGTATGCTTATAATATATGAGGTTTTATAGAGGTTTTATGGACATTTTTAGATAGTTTTATAGTATTTGGTTTTAATTAGTATTGGGTATGGGTTTTAGCTGATGTTGTGTGCCGCCTTGGGTCGCTTAGGCAAAAAAGGCGGCTATATAAATCAAATAAATAAATAAGCATTACGATTACTGTAATTTATTTGCAGAGAATACTTTCTTAACCATTGAGAATCTAGGAAAGGTTATGAGGCATATTAGGAGACAACTGGAGAATTTTGGGGAGGCAACTGGTACTGTAAATAAATTGGAAGAAATGTGAAATGATTGTATTCAATTGTGGAAGGGAGGAGAAGGAAAGTATAAAGGAAAGTTTGATAGAAGAATAACTTCAAATTTTAAATATTTGGAAATATATCGAACTGAAAATGTAATTGATATGAAGAAAGATAACTATGATAGCTATAGTTACTATGATAACTATGATAAGTATGATAAAGGAGGTAAATGAAATATTGAACTGTAGAAAATTTAATTCATTTAGGTTTAGGAGGATAGCAGCTTGCAAAATGAAAATTACATCCAAGATTCTTTATTTATTTTGAATTATCATTTTATAGTACTATCATAATTAGAGTTAAAAGAGTGGCCAACTTAGATGAATTCTTAATGTAATGGAAATTTTTTAAAAATCAAGGATTAACAAGGTGTTTTGGTATCTGTCACAAAAGTAAGCAGGTTTATGTATTCATAATACTAAATATGACTATGTTGCTAATCAGTTTAGACATATTCTGGAAGTTATTTTAAATTTACTTAGAGTTGGAATTAAAAGAAGTTGGTGAGTTAAATATTTTTTAGAAGAACTATAAAAAGATTATTAGCCACTTGAGCCACTGCAGTCTCTGAATAAATTATTAGGATTTTTAGGTTATTTAGGACATCAAGTAGGAAGCATATAAAGGAGATATTAGGAGAACATGGAGGAGCAAATTGGTTAATGATAACTCAATTGTACAGATGGATTAAAAATGAGTGAAATAATATGGACAAGCTAGAGATTTGACAAAGTTTGAACAAATAATTTTGGAAATGGAAGGGGAACAAGTTGATTAGAGAAGGAAATATATTATGAGCAAACTTTATAAAATACAGTAAAACCCCGACTTACAAATGCCTTGAGTTACATAAAATTTGACTTACATAATGATTTTATGCTAAAACCATGTCCTGATTTACACAATTTCCTATGGGTTTGCTTTGAGTTACATAAAGATTCTTTTTCCTATGGGTGTGCTTCGAGTTACGTAAAAACTAATTTCCCTATGGGTTTGCTTCAATTTAGATAAAAATTGCATTTTTCCTATGGGTTTGCTTCTAGTTACGTGAAAAAATAATTTTTCCAATGGGTTTGTTCCGAGTTACAAAAAAATTCAATTTAAGCAAAAGCCTACAGAATTGACTTTTTTTCATAAGTAGGGGTTTTACTGTATTGGTGAATTCAGAGACTGAGCATAAGGTTTGAGAATGGAATGGGAAACAAATTCAAGATATGAGATAGCTGAGGAGGAATGGAACATGATATGGAAGAAAAGAGTTTTAAAAAGTATATGTTACAGTTAAAACTAGTTTTCAGTTAAAACTAGTTCTCCCTAGTTAAAACTAGTTCTGACTAACCGCATTTGTTAGAACTAGAATTAACTGACAAAGAAAGAGCCATTCGTAGTGAAAACTAGTTTTAACTAGTCAAAACTAGTTCTAACTAAACTTCTTAGTTAAAACTATAATGTTAACTGTGGCAAGACAATGTGTTGCAAGAAATTGGAAAAATGATTATGTGTTAAAATTGGATGGTATAAAGAAATGTGGGAAATTGCGCTAAATTATAAATTGACATGGGAGTTGAATAAAAAGAAAGGTATAATCAAAGAGAGCAAGTTTTGGGAAATATGGAGACGTCTTTGTGGAACATGCATTAGTGAAAGATAAAGGAGATAAACCAGTTCCAGACCACATGAATTTTTGGAAATGTTAGAGTAGTGACAAAACTAGCACGGGGTGATATTATTATTATTTCGTTATTATTGTTAGTATGGTTTGTGCTCATTCATATAAAAAGAAGGTTACGGATAAATATAATAAATTTATTGAATAGATACGTACATTTACAAGTGGTTATGCATATAAAAGGAGTATATATTTGATGAATAGGTTAAAATTGGATTAGTTTAAAATGGTGAGCATTATAAGTTTTATTTTTATTATGTATTCATTTTTGTTTTTTCCATTTATGTAGATTAGTATTTTATTATTTGTATTGTATGAAATGTATTGTATTTTGTTATTGGTTTTGTTCTGTTATATTTCTTTGTTCTTTTCTCTCTTTTTTGAAAAATTAATAAAAATTAATTTTAAAAAACCCTACGAGGCTGCTACTTTGTTACAATTTACAATTTGTAATCTGTATTCTGTAACTGTAATTGTGTTTGTGATATTGTATTTAGACATATTGTATACTGTATCTTTTTGACGTGGCATTTTGTATTAGTTGGGCGGATATTGAATATTGTATTGTCTATCTTGATTTGGAACAATTGCATTGTATTTATTTTGTATTGCTGTGTTTGATATTTCTGCATAATGTTTTATATATTGTGATAAGGCTTTCTTTTTGTTGAAGAAAGCTTTCCTTTTCCTATGTTGTAGGCCGCTTTGAGTGGCACTCATGCCAGGAAAGCAGGATATAAATAAATCTATAATAATAATAATAATAATAATAATAATAATAATAATAATAATAATAATAATAATAATAATAATAATAATAATAATAATAATAATAATAATAATAATAATAATAATAATAATTGCAATTAGAATTTTCTAATAATGAGCCTTGCTTTTCCAACCAAAGCAAAGGGCAGCAAAGAGCAAGAGAGCAAGGCATGAGGAGGGACAGACATGGGGTAAGGGCAGTGGGAGAAAGTGGTTCCGGTCTTAATCTGAGTTCCCTGAGTGGCGCTACAGATGGAAACTTCCTGGTTATGAGCCTTGCACCCAGGTGCATGTTCCTAGCTGTAGCGCCACATAGGGAGCTCAGACAAAGACTAGGACCCACACTCCCTCACTGCTGGTAGAAGTGGAAACAGTGGCAAAAATGCCACCGCTGCCAAGGTAAGTGAAGAATTGTGACTTCCAGTGGTGGTGGTGGGTGGGCACCATTTTAGAGTCTAAAATGGCATGGGGCTGCCAATGAAAGTGGGAGGTCAGCAGTTCTGATTCCCGAGTACTGCAGGACGGAATGAGCTCTCGTCTTTGTACCACTTCCTGCCAACTTAGCAGTTCGAAAACAAGGAATTGCAAGTAGATAAATAGGGACCACTTCGGTGGGAAGGTGAACAGTGTTCTGTGTGCTCCCGTGTCTAGTCATGCCTGCCACATGACCACAGAAACATCTGCAGAAGCAGACAGTGCTGGCTCTTTGGCTTTGAAACAGAGATGAGCACTGAACCCTAAGAGTCAGATACGACTGGCTTTCGAGCAAGGAAAACCTTTACCTTTAAGGTGTCTGTCTTTCTTTTTCAACCTAAGAAACAGTGTTTCTTGTACTTAAGAAAGAAGGTGACTTCCTTTGCCATTGGATTGTCCTACAAACACAGCTAAGCCATTGCAGGGCTAAGACTTTTTGGCAATACACAGTACATGGTCAAAGCTACAGAAGCCAATTAAATGTATAACCTTGGGGCTGGTGCAAATTGATAGGAAAATGGAGAGAAGAGTCTGGTGCTGAAGAAGGTAATGCTTAATTTATATGCAGCTGAAGTTTTAAGAATTTCATCACCCGCTGTAGATCAAAAAGTTCCAGCATCTAAATTAAATGTGTAGCTAGCCAGAATTAGTTGCTATTTGATCTTTAATTGCGGCTCATTTTCTTGCAATTCTAGCTTGTGAGAGAAAGATTCTCTGAACATGTCAGCTACATATAAAGAGTTATTAAACCTTATCTCACTCAAAACCAAACCTTCTGCTCATTTTCTTTCCTGTTTTGGTGATGTTCTCTCTCTCTCTCTCTCCTTTAGTGTGGAGAAATATGACATGGAAAAACCTATGCATTTGTTTGGACCAGGGATGCCCAAACTATGGCCCATGGGCCGGATCCAGGCCATGCTGCCATTCCATCTGGCTCACGGTGCTCCTAGCACTCCTGGAAGTGGAAGTAAAACGTGCCCATGCATGTGCAAAATGCTGCCATAAATGACCCGCAGCTGTCGTAAACTATTGATTGCAGTGAGGAGCATTACAGTATCTGGTGGATTGGAAGGGTTATGGCCTGCAACTCAGATCCATGCCCCCACACTAGTCGGCAGATTCCACCTCCATTATAACTTGAAGCCATGTCCCCCTGGCTCAGAGAGGAGGGTCCTGAAGGGGGGGGATAGTGTTATTACCTGAAATCTCCTTGGAGGAAGAACTGGAATTAGAAGAAAACAGACCAGATTCCAGGGGGAGGCTGTGATTAAGCAGCCCCCACCTGAAGCCCCCAGCATAAGCTGGCTTGAGACTCAACATCAAGAAAACCAAGATAATGGCCACAGGCCCTATCAGACCCTGGAAAATAGATGGGGAAGAAGTAGAACCAGTGACGGATGGTGATTGCAGCCATGAAATAAAAAGGCGACTGATTCTTGGGAGACAAGCGATGAGAAATTTGGGCGTCATAGTTAAAACTAGAGACATCACCTTGCAAACAAAAGTCCGCATAGTCAAAGCAATGGTATTACCAGTAGTGATGTCTGGTTTACTTTCTAGGAAAGTACAGTCTGTCAATGCTTCTACTTCTTCCCCATCTATTCTCCAGGGACTGATGGGGCCTGCTGCCATTATCTTGGTTTCCTTGATGTTGAGTCTCAAGACAGCTTTTGCACTCTCTTCTTTCAACCTAAGCAGGAGTTTCTTTAGGTCTTCCTCAGTTTCTGGCATTAGGGTGGCATCATCTGCATATCTCAAATTGTTGATGTTTCTCCCAGCAATTTTGACCCCAACCTTGTGATTCGTGCATCCCTGCATTGCACATTATGTGCTCTGTATATAAGAACTCACCTTTCTTAGTCAACCTGATTTATGCTGATTTGGATATTTCTTTCCGGTTTTGTGAGTAATTGGTTGTACAACTTGATTAGTAAACGGACTAAGCACTCCTCTTGGGCTTGGCGATTCTGTGGACTTTGTACCTATCTCCTTGGCTCTGTATCTGCCAACCATGAACCAGCACCATGCTACTTAGCAGCACTTCTGACCAGGTAGCCAACATATGTAACATCCTTTGCTCAATTGCTCTTTGTGTTACATCAATTTTTTGGATTGCAGCCTTTGTAGGTGCCCACTGTAGGAATCGGGGCCGCTGAGGGCCGTAGGTCCCAGGGGAGACTGATCAAGGAACGATACGAGGCAGCATGGAGGAGGATAAGATCAGTGGTTTATTGAGGGAAAGGCATAACCATTTATAGATCAGAAGGCAAGGTAGAAAAAACCGTCACCCAACAGTCAATCACATCACCTATTTACTCAGGTTAATTGGGAATCTCTCGGGGGGAAGTTAATTAGTGTGGACAAACACTGGCTGGGACAACACCATTGTTTTGGGCTTAGACTAAGGCAATCATGACTCCTGTTTGCTTCTGGGATGAGACTGAGACTCGGAGATGAGGGATTACTCTAATAGGTAACGTATTTGCTCTCTCAGCAGGTTCGTTGGTCAGGTCAGGTAATTGGGTGAATCAAACCCTATAATTTATCCACCCCCCTTAATTTGGGTGCTCGCAGAGCCCACGGGCCAGGGAGCCTTTCTCCCGAAAGTGGCCTCTGCCGGGCCGTTCCGTGCCCACGGGGGCACGGGGAATCCACATCTCCCCTTTTAATTTTTCTTAAGAGCCTGACCGGCGACCCTGCGTAGGAGCGGGGCCAGCTGATGAGCGGGAATGACGTCTTGGGGTTTCCTTCTGGGGCGGCACCTTGAGATCAGCGAGGGAATACATTGTGCTAAGCAGCAGAGTGCGATGCCTAGTATAATCACCCCCACAACCACCTTGAGTACCATTTGGAGCCACCCCCAGGGGATCCATGACCACATCCAGTTCCACAATGAATTCCACCAAGCTCCCCATGCAGAACCCTCTGTGATGCCCTGGACTATGGTGTGGAGATCAGTGAGCTGGCTCTGTACTTTGCGGGAGTTGTCAGTAAGGTTGAAACAGCACATACCATGAAAGGATTCGCAACCCAGGTGGTGCAACAATAAGAGGTAGTCGATAGCCGCTTGATTGTCAAGAAGCTCTGCCTGCTCTTGATTAAGGAGCGCTATCGCTGAGGAGGTATGGTTGATGGCTTTTGCTAGACCGCAAGCCAAGCAACCAATCCTCTTTGCGTTGCCGACGGTTTAGTGTATGGGACCAAAGACAACAGGACAACCGAAGGGTTGGTTTAACACAGGTTTATTGCATGGTGTTCCGGTGAAGCATGAGGTAATGGCGGTGATACATCTCAATATATACAGTAGCCCTCTACATTTGAATCTTGTAGCACGGTAGCTCATTGGTTGCTACCGGCGTGGCCTCGCCCAGGCACGCCTCTTTCTTCTGCTGCTGAATGCGGGGAAGGTTTTCCCGCGGCTGTCCGTGATTGAGCAATGTGAACCATGTGAGACTGAACGCTCGCAGCTGCCCTCTATGGGCTGTCTGCTCGCGGTCCTTTACAGCTGAGATCGTTTGTATTTGGAGTGGTTACATTCTTGCCTTTACAGTACAATGAACATGCACGCATACATACACAACATCCCTCCCCCCTAGGATGGGACGAAGTCCCGCAACCATTGTGGCTTGCCGCACGTGCGCTTGGGGCGTGCCTGCGTCTGACCTAGTACTGGAGAGCCTGTGATCCCTGATTCCGCGGGTGCTTGTCCTGCAACGGGAAACGGGGATTCGTTAGTGGCTCTGTGGGGCGTCCGTGCCTGCCTTGCGCCCGGGGATGGGAACGGAATGAATAGTTGGGAGGTGAACCCCTGCCTGTTGCTCTCGGACCCCGGGGACCCGCCTATTGTGAACCGCGGAACCGATGAGGTCGCCCTTGTGGTCCTGCTACCTTCCGATCCTTGCTCGGGGGACCTTGAGACTGTGGTGGGCGGACTTGCTGTTGCCTCCCGTCTTGGGGGTGTCGGTCTCCGGGAAATTGGCGCTATATTGCATTCTAACTCACAGGGACTACTTGGACTGGAAGTACCAGGGGCTGAACTGAAACCCCTCTTTTCGCTAGGATGGGTGGGGGACCACTCCGCTAACTCCCCCTGGTACTGTAAATCAACGTCTAAACTTCTATGGGCATCTATGTTTCGGGGAAAATTCCGGGGGGTATGTGTGAGGTCGGGGCTCTTCCTTTCTGCCGCGAACTCCCGCAAAAGATCTCTGTGGATCGATTCCCTTTCCTCCCCCCTTGGTGGGGGCCCATGTTCCCCTTTCCCTCCCCCTTGGGCTAAACGGGTGGGGGAGTACCCTAACGCTGATTCACTGCTTGTCTCGTCTCCGTCCTGCTCTCCGGGGACCCTGCGCCTGAGTTGGTCCACGTGTCGCCTCCACAGGAAACCTGTACTGGTCTCCACGCGGTATGAGACGGGGCCGGTTCGTTCTATTACGGTGCCCGGCACCCAGGCTGGCCCCGCGCTGGCGTAGTTCCTGCAGTGCACCGGGGCGCCTACGCTGAAACTCTTTGAAGGTTCCACCCCTATGTTCCACCCTTTGTCCTCTACTCTCGTGGGGTCTAGCTTGGAGATTCCCGTGGCCAGCTTCCTGCGCATCAACAGCTCTGCGGGGGAGTGCCCTGACGCCAATGGGGTGACCCTGTACCTTAGCAGGAATTGGCACAATTTCAGGTCGAGGTCTCCGGGGCCCATGCGCAGCAGCGCGTCTTTCGTGGTGCGCACGAGGCGCTCTACTTGGCCGTTGGTGGCCGGGTGAAAGGGGGCGGAGGTGATGTGCCGAATGGCGTTGCGCTCCATGAACGCCCCGAACTCGGCGGACGTGAAACAGCTAGCGTTATCGCTGACGAGGGTGTCGGGTAAACCGAACGTGGAAAAGACCCTCCGTAGCTGTTTAATTGTTGTGGCCGAGGAGGTGCTCGAGACTGGGATGACCTCCAACCACTTGGAGAACGCGTCCACCACAAGGAGGAAAAGCGTTCCCCTGAACGGGCCAGCAAAGTCTACGTGTACCCGGGACCAGGGCCCCCTCGCTGCGTCCCACTCCCTATGTGGCGAGCGGGCCTCTTCTGGCCTGGAGCTTTGGCACGCTTCGCAAGTGCCGACCATGTGTTCGATGTCGGCGTCTAGCTGGGGCCACCAAAAGTAACTGCGGGCCAGCGCCTTAGAGCGGACGATCCCCGGGTGGCTGACGTGCAGCAGTTTAAGCACCCTCGGCCGGAGAGACGTGGGGATCACTACCCGCTGTCCCCACAAAAGGCAACCCCTCTCTAGGGACAACTCTAGTTTCTTTTTGAAAAATGTGTCGAATTCCGCTGCTGGGGAAGACACGGGCCACCCTTTCTGTACCCAGGAGCAAACTGTGGCCAGCGTTTTGTCCTTGCCGGTCGCTTTAGCGATGTCGGCCGGTACTACTGGAGGGGAGTCTAGGACCTCTATCATTAAGACCTGGTGGTCCCTCTCTACTTCGCCCACGTGGCAGCAATCCCGGGGAATGGTGGACCTCGACAGGGCATCCGCATGGCTGATCTCCTTCCCGGGCCGGTATACCAACGCGTGCTGATACGCGTTGAGAAAAATGGCCCACCTGAGCATTCTCGGGGACAGGATTTGGGGTGTGGGCTTATCTGTGGTGAAAATGCCTAGCAAGGGCTTATGGTCAGTCACTATGGTGAAGGGGCGGCCGTACACAAAATCATGAAATTTCTTAGTCCCCGCAATTATCGCTAGTGCTTCCCTGTCTGTCTGGGCATAGTTCCTCTCCGCTTGGGACAAGGACCTAGAGTAGAACGCTATCGGGGCCTCCCTCCCGTTCTCCAGTACGTGGCATAACACCGCCCCCACCCCCACCGGGGATGCATCGCATATCAGGACCACTGGGCGTTTGGGATTGAAATGGGTCAGTACCGCATCTGATGCCAGGAGTCGCTTCAGGTCATTGAAAGCCCTCTCCTGGTCGTCGCCCCACTTCCATGCCTCGTCCTTTTTTAACAATTTGTGCAGCGGTTCCGCTACTGCTGCCTTCCGCGGAAGGAAGGAGTGGTAAAAATTGAGCAGTCCAAGGAACGACTGCAACTCGGGCTTGGAGGTGGGGCGAGGGGCCTTCTTGATGGCGGCCACCTTGGATTGGGATGGCCTGATTCCCTCGGGAGTAACACGGAACCCTAGGAACTCAACCTCAGTTGCAAAGAAAACGCATTTGTCCTTCCGCAACCGCAACCCCGCTTTCTCGAATATTGTCAGGACCCTTCCCAACCTGCTTGCTAATTCGGCCCGGCTCCCCCCTGTAATCAATACGTCATCAAAGTAGGGTAACACCCCCTCTAACCCCTTCAGGAGGCGTTCCACGAGTGACTGGAAAATCCCGGGCGCTGAATTCACGCCGAATTGGAGGCGCGATACCTGGAACGCCCCTTTGTGGGTGACTATGGTCTGTGCAGCAGCTGCGGCGGGGGTCACTGGGAGTTGCTGGTAGGCTTGGGCCAGGTCGAGTTTAGCGAAACACCTCCCCCCGTGTAACCTGGCCAACAAGTGGCTGACTATCGGCACCGGATAAGCATTAGGGCGGATCGCCTTATTGATGGTGCACTTGTAATCAGCGCATATGCGGACCTCCCCGTTTGCCTTGAGCGCTGTTACAATTGGAGTTTCCCACTCCGCAGAATCAACAGGAACAAGAATCCCCTGGCCCACCAACTTGTCCAACTCCGCCTCTATTTTGTCCTTTAGTGCGAAAGGCACTCTGCGCGGTTTAAGTCTGATTGGACGTACTTCAGGGTCCAGGTCGAAAGTCACTGGGGGGCCCTTGAATTTTCCGAGCCCCTTTTTGAAAACCTCGGGGTGCGCGTCGCACACGCTTTGTATTGGATCAGTCCCGGTGGCGTGTGCTCCCACGGCGTGCACCCCCCCAATGAACAACCCCAGGGGCTGGAACCATTGAGTCCCGAGGAGGCTGCACTTTCCTCCCTTGAGGACGACTAGGGGAAGCGTTGCGGTGTGCTTTTTAAACTGGACCTGGAACTTCCCAACCCCCAACACTGGGATGCGGTTCCCTTGCACGTCCTTCAGTGTGGCCCTCAACGCTTTGAGCTTGGGCCGCACGCGGGGGGCGATTTTCATGAACTCTCCCTGGGGAATAATAGAGTATGACGAACCCGAGTCCACCTCCATTCTAACAGGGGCCCCTTGTATTACTACCTCAACGAAGTAACGGGGGTGCTCCGTGGAAACGCTGCAAACCGGAGCGTCGTCCTCGCTGTCGTCGGAGATGCGCCCTACGCTGTCCCGCGTCCTCGTGGTCCGGGTGCCGTCCTTGGGCCTCGTGGTGCGGTCCTGCCTCGCCGAGCGGTCTGGAGAACTCCTTGTTGTGGCCTCGCGCAGTTTCCGGCAGACCTTGGCGATGTGCCCGCGCCGGCCGCAGTTGTGGCACTCGGCCTTGCGGAATGGGCATTTGGCGCGGGCGTGGGCGGCGCCGCAGCCGTCGCAGCGCCGGCCCTCTCTCTGGACCCTCCGGACGTCCTCGTCGTCGCTGCTCTCCGCAGACGAGTTCGAAACTCGCCGGGCCGCGCGCACCGAGCTCTCTGCCTTGGCGGGCTTCGGGCGCCAGTCCTGAAGCTCTTGCACCCCGGCAGTCGTGGCCTCCGCGGCCTGCGCCGTGTCGAGGACTTGTTGCCACGTGGGAGGCGGCTCCCTTTTCATCAGCGCGCGCTGAGTCTCGGTATCCCTCAGACCGCAGAGCAGGCAGTCCCGGAGGGTGACTTCTGGGGTCTCCCACTTGCATGGGCCGGCGGCCAGCCGCAGGGCCGCGGCGAACTCGGCGACCGATTCCCCGGGCGCCTGGACTCGCCTCCAGAACGCGCTCCGAGCGGGGAACATCGCTATCGCTGGCCGGAGATGGGCGCGCAGTGCCGCCAGGAGCTCTGTGGCTTTGAGGTCGCCCACCTTCCTCGGCGCGATCAGGTCCACCAAGGTCCTCTTGGACTCGTGTCCGAGCATGCGGACGAAAATGGCCCTCTTCTTGGCCTCATCTGAGACTTCGAGCTCCACCAGCGCTGCGTTGAAGTCTATCTCAAACAGCTCCAAGTCTCCCGGCTTCCTGATCTCGTAGCCGGCGCATGTCTTGGTCCCGTGGGCAGCCATATCCCACCTTCGTCGCCAATTTAGTGTATGGGACCAAAGACAACAGGACAACCGAAGGGTTGGTTTAACACAGGTTTATTGCATGGTGTTCCGGTGAAGCATGAGGTAATGGCGGTGATACATCTCAATATATACAGTAGCCCTCTACATTTGAATCTTGTAGCACGGTAGCTCATTGGCTGCTACCGGCGTGGCCTCGCCCAGGCACGCCTCTTTCTTCTGCTGCTGAATGCGGGGAAGGTTTTCCCGCGGCTGTCCGTGATTGAGCAATGTGAACCATGTGAGACTGAACGCTCGCAGCTGCCCTCTATGGGCTGTCTGCTCGCGTTCCTTTACAGCTGAGATCGTTTGTATTTGGAGTGGTTACATTCTTGCCTTTACAGTACAATGAACATGCACGCATACATACACAACAGACGGCTAAGCCTGGCACGCCAAAGATGCTGACTGCCAAAGACAGATATTCGGCAGGGCTCATTACTCTAAAGCTGCTCTCACATGAGCTGTCCAACTGGGTGGTGCGAGTGTGCCGTACGAGTGAGGGAACATTTGAAACATTTGTAACATTGGTGCTTGGGGTGACCATGTCCTTAGTAGGGAGTAACAATGTCAAACGGCTGATACAACATATAGAGTCTGAAACATTTGCAGGAATGTAGTTCCACGTGAACTGGTTGCATGTGAAGAACCAACCAGATGGCAGGGTGATATGAGCGTACATGGTGCCAAGTGGTACTGGGTTATTGCAAGTCCAATTGCCACTGCCAACGTTGAGGCAGTGGCGCCGGGTACGACCAGCTGAAGCGCAGCCATACATTCGTCCACAGGTAGTGTTCGGGCTGACTGCCACCCGAGGAGTGTGGAGGGTGGCTGCATCAGCCGGCAAAGTCATGGTTAGCCGCATCTCCCAATGGGCATACTCTGAAGAAGCCGCTGGGTTGTACGGGCTGAAAAGTCTTTTCACAAGCCAGTCCCCATCCCTGGGGTGCGCGCCTGGAGAATGGCACACTGGGATGAGGCAGGTGCTGAGGATCGAAGCAGAACCAAGGTCCTGCCTGAGGCAAAAATCGGACTGGTTGACGAGACCCACCAACCTCTCCCAAATATTGTACTGCATCCGGGCAGAGAGGTCTCCGCCGGGCAGCAGATCGTTGGCCTCCAACGAGGCGGCCTGAGCGCCTCCCCCCAAAAGCAGGGAAAGGGTCAGGATGATGGCGAGCGCCAGGGTGTTGGCATGAATCTGGGTGAAAACTGCAGCTGTGAGGTTCTCCGGCGTCGGCTCCTTCCTTTCGCGCCGGACGGTGTCCTCGGCCTCACGACCATCCCCCAGGTGATCTTGGGTGCTGTCGTCGGTGGCCGTCTCTTCCGACGGGTCCTCTCGGTCAGAGTGAGGTCCTCCATCTCCGGGATTGGACTCTGGTCGGTCTGGGTCCACGCCATGTGGTTCCAAGTAAGGCTTGACACACCGAGCTGGAATCCAAACGACACCTGTAGAAGACATAACTGCAGCATACCCTCTTCCCCAGGTTATGAGCGGCGCTGGGCCCCTCCAGGAAGGGTCCGGTGGCACCCGGTATCGGACCATCGGTCGCGGGAGAGCTTCCGAGCGACGGAAGTGCTTCTCCTGCGGCGTACAATCCGAAAAAACATTAAGGTGATTGTAAGTGAACAATACCTTATTCAGACAATGCTGTGCCTGGCCCTGTGACTTGGGGAGGGCTGGTGGCTCCCCCCTTTCTGTTTGTTTGTCAATATAGGACTTGAGCGTCCGATTGACCCGTTCCACAATCGCTTGCCCCTGCGGATTGTAAGGAACGCCAAAAGTATGCTTAATATCCCAAGTGGCCATGAAGGCGGCCAGCTGCCTGGAGCTGTAGGATGGCGCGTTATCGGTTTTAACATGCCGAGGTTTGCCCATGGCTGCAATGCAGGAAAGGAGGTGCTGCTCCACGTGGGAAGCAGTCTCCCCTTTCTGCGCCGTTGCCCAAACGAACTGAGAAAAAGTGTCTATGCAAACGTGCATGTACTGCCATCTGCCAAACTGCGGAACATGCATGACGTCCATTTGCCACACCTGATTGGCCTCTGTCCCTCGTGGGTTGACCCCCCACGAGGGCCCCCCTGGTGCCCCTGTACAATGCTGGCAAGAGCGAACTATGCCTTGGGCTTGAGAGAGTGGCAAATTGAACTGTCTGGCGAGTGCCTTGGCATTTTGGTGAAAAAAGGCATGGCTCTGAATTGGAGTAGTAAAAACACCCAAAACTGAACGTTGCTGAATTTCCTTTGCCGCCGCATCCGCTCTGCTATTGCCCGCGGAAATCGGACCCGGTAGGTCTTGATGACTTCGGATGTGGGCAATATAGAGCGGCTCCGTGCGGTTTCGCAAGTGAAATTGAGCAGTGAGAAACAGGCTAAGCAAATTCTTGTCTATCGCGGGAGTAATGTATGCTACCGGTAGACTGTGAAGCAAGTTCCTAACATACATGCTGTCAGTGATGATGTTTAAACGTTCTTTGGCGGAGGTGCGCAAAGCAAGGTTCACCGCTGCCAACTCTGCCCGCTGCGCGGACTTTTGTGGAAGAGTTAGCAGCGTGCACCAAGCTTGGCCCTCCTGCCAGGTCAAGACACCATATGTGCGACCACCATCCGTAAAAACTGTCCTGGCTCCCTGAAGCAGAACCAGCGAGAGCAATTCAAACAAGCTGACTGTCTGCGTTTGGAGTGAGACAAGTCTGGGGTCCTTTGGCAAGTGGTATACCAAGCTCCCAGTGAATCCTTCCAGGGCTATTGGAAGAGAGTCACCGAGCTGCATTAATTGCTGAACTTGTTCCTTGGTGAACGGGACTACGATTTTGGCCAAATCATGCCCTGAAATGTCCCTAGCTCTCAGCCTTCCGCGGTAAACCACCACGGAGACCAATTCTTGGGGAGGAATGATGTTTCGTGAAGAGGTGTTCGGAAGGTACACCCACTCCACGATACTCACCCCTTTCTCGGCATCTACGCTGAGCGCTCCAGTGAACATGGATCCTGACCGTACGATGTACAAATTCAGGATTGGAGCATATGGCCCTGGGGTGATCCTATCTACCCATCACTGGCTGAGAACTTGGTTAACTTTCTCGAGAGCTAAACGCGCTTCTCGAGAAATTTTTATCCGGTCTGCTGGTTGCTTGCCTAAGGTTAGCAGCGAGAAGAGCGGTTTCAAAAGATCCGTATCCAATCGGAAATACGGTCTGGCCCAATTGATGTTCCCCAAAACTTGCTGCAACTCTACAAGGGTGACTGAGTCCTGTAAGTTGATCTTAGGCAAAACTGGTGCTGCGAAAGAACGGAGAAGCCGATGACCCAAGTATGAGAAGGGCTCGGTTCTCTGCACTTTCTCTGGGGCAATGAGTAAACCTTTGTCCCCCAGGCTGGCCTGGAGGTCAGAAAACATTTCGCTGCCGAGTTGCGGCATCGCGACCAAGATGTCATCCATAAAATGGCAAACTATAGCTTTAGGGTAAAGGCTTCGGAACTTTGCCAGTGCGTTGTGAACATAAATTTGGCACAGGGTGGGCGAATTGAGCATGCCCTGTGGCAAAAATTTCCACGCGTAACGCTGCGTAGGCTCACTGTGGTTCACAACCGGCACCGTAAAGGCGAACCTTTCCCGGTCCCGGGGGTCTAAGGGGATTGTATAAAAGCAATCCTTGAGATCTACGACTAGAATCTCCCACCCCTCAGGAATCATGTTCGGATTAGGGATGCCGCATTGAAGCGGGCCCATTGGCTGTATGCATTTATTGATCTCTCTGAGATCGTGGAGGAGTCGCCACTTCCCCGACTTCTTTTTAATCACAAAAATTGGCGAATTCCAAGGACTTGTGGACCGTTCTATATGTCCTGCGTCTAGCTGTTCTTTAACTAGCTGCTTGAGGGCAACTAATTTCTCTCCCACTACCGGCCATTGTTCTACCCAAACCGGCGTATCGGTGAGCCATTTAAGTGGCAACGCCATTACCCGAAGGTAAGCGTAGCACCGTACTGCTGCAAGATGTCTCGCCCCCAAAGGTTGATGTGCACGTCAAGAATGTGCGGCCGAATTACCGCCGTGCCGTCAGCCTTTGGGATTGTGACTTCCACCCACTCTCGGTTCCTAAACGCTTCCTGGACGCTGCCTACCCCCCACACATCGGAGACCGGCTCAATGGCCCACTCCCTTGGCCACTGGCTCCTGCTTATCACGCTCACATCCGCTCCGGTATCGAGTAACCCTGAGAACGCTCTTTTGTTCAAAAATACCTCGATAACGGGGCGCTGCTTCCACTCAATGTTGGTCTCCACTGTCGCTAAGACCTGGTATCCTTGTACTGCCTCACTGGCGCTCGAGCGGTCCTCTGACCGGGACTCGGAGCTGTCACTGAGCCTTCCCTGGCTATCTGCTGGCGAGTGACAAGGAACCATGATCAGTTGCGCTAAGGTGTCTCCCTTGTGGATTGTTTGGGGCAGATGAGTCCAAAGCTGAACTTGGAGAGCGCCTGAAAAATTCGAGTCAACGACTCCTGGAATTATGAAAATTCCGCGTGCTCCAGCTACGCTGCGGGGCAAAACTAAACCTATAAAGCCCTTGGGCAGTGGACCCATGTACTGGGAGTCCACCAGATAGACCGTGCCTGGCAGGTCGCATGTAACGTCCGCCTGACAAGTCAAGTCTAACCCTGTACTACCCTTGGGGCTGGCCTGCGCCCTCGCAATGTCTGGAGTGTGACCGGAATTTAGTCTAGCTCTGGTGAGCTTTGGGTGAGGCGAGTCCCTGTTTGGACCGGGGCCAGAGAATGCCCGCATTCCGGTTTCCCTAATCCGGACAGTCTCGAGCCCAATGGTAGCCTCTTCTACATTTCGGACACTGGGTTTTCGGAGCCTTGGAGCGGCCGGACTTTTGTCCACCTCGGATCGGCACTCCCTAGTGAAGTGACCGACCTTGCCACAACTGTGACATGCTCCTTGGGTCTTTCCTTTTGGTCTCTTACCCCCTTGCACCGCTGCCGCTAGCAATCCCATCTTGTAGGATTCTGTGCCAACGTCGGTGCAAGCTCTAATCATGTCCGTAAGGGTCAAATCAGGACGATTGCCCAGTGACTGCAAGATTTTACGGCAGTCTAAATTGGCGTTGTCCTTGGCTAACTTCATCATGAGCTCTTGCTGGGCCTGCTCATTATCAATCTGCCTGCTAATTGCTTCCTCCAGGCGATTGATGAAGTCCATATAGGGTTCCTGGGCTCCTTGCTTGATAGCGGTGTAATTTTTAGCCGCTTTGCCAGTTGCTGGGACTTTGAAGAACGCCCTAAAGGCGGCCTCGGCCGACATCTGGAGAGTGGCTAGAGGCAGGTTGATCTGGGCATCGATGGGCTCGAAGGCACCCGAACCATATAACTGGTCAGGAAGTACTGCGCCTCCCATCCTGGCAGCCCTTGTCTGCGCCTCTAGGCGAAACTCGCTGTCCCAAATTAAATACTGGCTAGGGGTGAGCATCATCCGCATGACGGCTTTCCAGTCATGGGGAATCCACATGGTGTTCTCGCACACTTGCTGAAGCGTGCCTCTCGTAAAACGACTTTGGAGCCCTGTCTCGGAAATGGCTTTCCGTATAGCCATGAGAAGCTTATACGGGACTGGGGAATGTACTATCTGCTGGGCGCCTGTAAGTGCGTCCATCTCCATGCGGATGGGACATATCTGACTGAGCTCTGCTAGCTCCTCTACTGGTAATTCCCCCTTCCTGAGTTCTTCCTCTACTGTGCGCTGAAGGGCACTTTTGGTAGCTAGGGAACCTGTTGCTATCTGAGAAGCGCCTGCGCTCCTCATTCCTTGCATTCCGCCGGTGACGTCTGCAGCTGTCACCGAGGGAAAGCTCCCTACACTACTCTGCCTAAATTGGAGTGATGGATAGAGCGCCGTCGGCGCCGTTGGTTCGGCTGGCGCATCTGGCAGACTTGGGGGTTCTTTGGCCTCTACCCGGACTGGCTCTATCTCCGCCAAGAGCTTCCTACACTTTCTCCATGTGCGAATTACGCCTCCTGGAGCTTTCGGGGGTTGCTGAATGCAGTCTCCTATCTGATCCCAGAGCTCAAGGGTTAACGTACCTACTTCTGGGTAAAGCAGGCAGTGTTCCCCTAGGTACACCAAAAGTCTCGCTAGCTCCCTGCTGTGAAAACGCAAATTAAATACCCTGGCCAGGATGTTGAACTCCTCTACACGAGTTCTTTGGCTAGCGGATGGACGCTGTCGCTGAGGACAGGTCCCCATATTACCTGCGATTGGGTCCTTGGAAGATTCCTCCTCGGGACGAGTCGACGCGTCTGTGGCAGGCAACAGGTTCTGGCGGCGACGCTTCTGGGTAGAGCTCGGAGCGTGGACTGCAGCCACGGGCCCTCGGTGGCCACTGCGCTGTCAGGGGCTCACAGCTGCCCTGAGCGGAATGCGTTTTTCCCTTTGGCGCAAGCCGCCGCGAAAGTCGGGAGCAAGCTGTAGGATGCCTCTTTGGACTGCCTCACCACAGGCCGTCCCTCCGATCGGCTGGCTGCCGGACGGAGTGCCGCGCTGTCCTCCGGGATGATTCGGACATGGTTCAAGTGCAGAACCGGACCGTGTGATCGCTACTCTGAGGAAGACCGCTCGGGGGTCGCTTACTCACGAGTAGATCACGCTCGGGGTCACCAGGTGTAGGAATCGGGGCCGCTGAGGGCCGTAGGTCCCGGGGGAGACTGATCAAGGAACGATACGAGGCAGCATGGAGGAGGATAAGATCAGTGGTTTATTGAGGAAAAGGCATAACCATTTATAGATCAGAAGGCAAGGTAGAAAAAACCGTCACCCAACAGTCAATCACATCACCTATTTACTCAGGTTAATTGGGAATCTCTCGGGGGGAAGTTAATTAGTGCGGACAAACACTGGCTGGGACAACACCATTGTTTTGGGCTTAGACTAAGGCAATCAGGACTCCTGTTTGCTTCTGGGATGAGACTGAGACTCGGAGATGAGGGATTACTCTAATAGGTAACGTATTTGCTCTCTCAGCAGGTTCGTTGGTCAGGTCAGGTAATTGGGTGAATCAAACCCTATAATTTATCCACCCCCCTTAATTTGGGTGCTCGCAGAGCCCACGGGCCAGGGAGCCTTTCTCCCGAAAGTGGCCTCTGCCGGGCCGTTCCGTGCCCACGGGGGCACGGGGAATCCACAGCCCACGTTTCACTGCCATATAATAAACAATATTCGTTGCATCCACCCTTTGGATGTGATGATGGATCAGCTTGCAAGAGAAGTTTGTTTTGCAACCATTTGCAATAGCGTGCAAGCTTGATTGTTTCTACATGGTTTAAAAAGGAAAGTTTTATTTTTAAAAAAAGCAAAGGAAAGTTTGTGGGAAGTCTCACATTTAAGTTGACACATACATGTTTAAGCAACAAGCTACGGCTGCAGACGGAATTGCTGCCCTTTAGGAAAGGACTTAAAACCTGGCTGGCGGGGCAAATGTGGGGCACTGATGGAGGTGTGACCCCCGCCTGCTGGCTTGTATAAGATCCTCCCTCTTTTTACAGATGGGGCGGGTGGGATTTTAATTGGGGATGGTTTTATTTTATTTTTTAATTTTTTAAAAACCATTTTATCATTGATGTTTTATTGTCTTTTATGCTTTTATTTGTGAGCCACCTGGAGTCACTTCAAGGGCGCAGCAATAAAAATGTAAATGTAAAAATTAAATTAAATTAAGCCCCCACCCCCTGTGGATGGTCCCCATCCCTGGTAGATGCCCGTCAACCCCTGCAGATGCCCCCACCCCCATAGATGCCCCCACTCCCACAGACATCCCCATCCCCCACCGATTTCCCCTACCCCATGGGGGTGCACCCAATTCCTAGGAGATATGGGTGGGTGGGGGTTTCTGGTCAGCTTACTTCTCCCAGACACAGTCTCCCATCCAGGATTTAAACCTCCCCTCTCGCCTCTCCTTTGGCAGAAAGCAAGGGGGGGGGGATAGTGGGGAAGGGGGGGGCTTCCTGGCTCATGTGCCAGGAGAAAGGCTTCTGCATGCCACTTCTGGCACACATACACATGTGCCATAGGTTCGCCACCACTGGCATATAGCCTGGGACTTATCCAAGCAAGATTCGTAACCTTAGTAACTGACTACCAGTAGAGGGGGAAAGTCAAGCTTGTATTCTCAGACTTTTGCTGATTAAGTGAGCAAGATGACAAACATGTAAATGATGCAAAAGTGCTGACATAGGAAATACTGTGTGCCAATTCTGAGCTCACCCAACACTCACACTGAACAGCCGTTTCCTTGGAACTGGACCCACTACACTGACTTTTGTCTCCAGAGGAAACATTCTGTCCTTTGCTCACCAGCCAAATATTAATGGAAAGGGGGAAAATGAAATCATTAAAGTGGTGACAATCTCTTAATGTCCCAGATGACAAAGTCCTGGAGGAGCCTAGAGTAGTGACAACAGGTCTGAGGCCATAATTCATCTGGGCAGGGAGCATGGTTTCCTTCACCTGCTTAAGGGTTAGTTTTCACTGAGATAATTTATTCAGCTTCCTTACCAAACAACTGTCATTTAAACAAAGATTCAGACTGTTTAAAGCACATCATGTTTTAAACTCCAGTTTCTGAACTGTTGAATACTCACTTTGTAAAAGACCAATATGAATTTTTTTATGAAACATTAAGATATCAAATCATAACAACAACAACAATGCCAGCAACAACAAAACCCACACAAACAACACTCCAACATGTATGGTGTAACCCCCATTGGTAATTTAGAAACAATCATTTATACTGTTTAACCCAGGGGTTCTCAATCTACAGCCCAGGGGCCGGATGTGCCCACAACACAATTTCATGTCCTCACCCCCCCTCAACAACACCCAGAAAGTGCCATGTGTGGCAGGTAGGGCAAAATGGCCATCTGTCCCCTGAAGCTATCTGAGGGAGTGTTACCCCGTCTCCGGCTTTAAAAAGTTGAGAATCCCTGGTCTAACATTATAGCTTCCCCTTCAGCTGCATTGACAAACAACATTGAAATTCTCACCATCCAAACCCCACAATTATTCTAAGCCACCAGAAGCCATACCCATCAAACACAGCTCCGCAAAATACGGGAAATTACTGCGTTTTGTGGTTGTTCATTTGCACAGTAGCAAGTAGGTCCGATAAACTACTGATTCCGAGCCTTTGCAACCACATGGACCATTGCCCGCCAGGCCCTTCTGTCCTCCACCATCCTCCTCAACCCACCCAGCTCTGTGCCTATTGTGTCTACAATACCATCTAGCCATCTCATTTTTAGCCGCCCCCTTCTTCTTTTGTCCTCCACCTTTCCCAGCATCAAGGCTTTCTCAAGTGAATCCTCTCTTTTCATTTGATGTCCATTAACAAAATGAATCTTGTTTTCTTGTAAAAAAAACCATTAAAAAAATCAAAGTAACAGCTTCTGGACCAAACTTGAAAACTATATCCTTGAATTAATGCCGACTTATCCAAAAGCATCTGTGCTATTGGGGGAGTGACTTCAATGCCAGGATGGGGTGAGATGACAATGGACTGTTTGCACGCTATCACCTTCCCCCCGCCCAACCTGGAAGCTCCTTACCTCAACAGCATCTTCAAAGATAAAAAGACAAACTATGCAGTGCTATGCCTAGCAAAAAATGGCCATTTTGGTGTATGCAAACCAAGACACAGGGCACAGCCTCGGGCTGGGTTAACTCAGGTTTATTGCATCGTGGACAGAGGGAACATGAGGTAATGGCGGATCGATAGCTCTTTATATACAGTAGTAATACATTTGAACGTGGTGCCATGGTAGCCCATTGGCTACTGTCTGCGTGACGTCATTGCGGGTCACGCCCTTCTTGTCCAGGTGTAGGTGGTGGCGGGAAAACTTCCCGCGCTGTTGCCTTTGATGAGTTCGGACCAAGAGAGCTTGGACGCTCGCTGCTGCCAGCTGGTGGTCATTAGCTCGCGTCCTATTACAGGGTTTATATGATACAGCTGAAGGTTACATTGTTGCTATAGGCAAGGTTACATTGGCTCAGATACATTGTAATCCATGTGGAAAGGTAAAACCATCAGAACACAACACCCCTCCCCCCTAGGACGAGACAAAGTCTCGAGCCCACACTTACACACACTCCCCCCCCCTTAGGAGACAAAGTCTCTCAGCCAAGATGGCTTATTTCGAACACGCTGGGGTCTCGATGCGGGCTGCCTCTCCCCGGGTTTGCTACCTTCTCTTTGTCCCCTGGTTTCCTGTCCTGTAATTGGAGAGGGAGACTCGTTAGTGACTTGCCGCGGCTCCGCGGCGTTGTTGGGAGGTGTGCTCTTTCTTAAGGAGGAACCGGGGGCACTGGGGGCTAACGAAAAACCCCTCTTCTCGCTTGGACGGGTGGGGGAACACTCCTGAAAACCCCCCGGCTCGCAAAATCAAAATCAAAATTACCATCGGGGGCAGCGGTCGCGAACTCCTCTCCCCCTTCCCCGGCCCCTGATAGGACTGGCGTATCAAAAGGATATGAGTCGGGGCCGCTGCTTCTGCTTCCTTCCCCCCTTGCTTGGGACTGTTGTCCACTGCTGTCTCCCCCTTGGGTTAAGCGGGTGGGGGAGAACCCTAACGCTGAATCCTGTTGCTGAGCTCCACTGACCGGCCCACTCACTCGGTGCCTCAGTTGGTCTGCGTGCCTCCTCCAGAGGAGGCCGGTGTTAGTCTCGACCCGGTACGACACTGGCCCCGTCTGTTCTACAACCGTCCCTGGTACCCAGGCCGGCCCTGCGCTGGAATAGTTCCTGCAGTGAACAGGGTCCCCGGCGGCGAAACCTTTCGAGACTGCCAACCCTATGTTTTTCCCTTTATCCTCGACTCTCGTCGGGTCTAGCCTGGACAGGATCGTGGTCAGTTTTCGCCGCATCAAGAGCTCCGCCGGCGAGTAGCCTGACGCTAAGGGGGTTACCCTATACGCTAAGAGGAACTGGCATACTTGGTGATTCAGGTCCCCCGGGCCCATGCGCCGCAGCGCCTCCTTCGTTGTCCGCACCAGCCGTTCCACTTGGCCATTCGTGGCCGGGTGAAACGGTGCGGATGTGACATGCCGAATGGCGTTTGCCTCCATGAATGCCCCGAACTCGGCGGAGGTGAAACAACTAGCGTTATCGCTGACTAAAGTGTCGGGTAAACCGAATGTGGAAAAGACCCTCCTTAGCTGGCTAATTGTCGTGGCGGAGGACGTGCTCTTTACTGGGATAACCTCCAGCCACTTGGAGAACGCATCTACCACCAGGAGAAACATGGTTCCTCGGAATGGGCCAGCGAAATCCACGTGCACTCTGGACCACGGCCCCCTTGCTGTGTCCCACTCCCTATGCGGGAGACGGGCCGCCTCAGGTCGGGATCCCTGGCAAGCCTCGCAAGTGCCGACCATGTGCTCAATGTCCGCGTCCAGCTGTGGCCACCAGAAGTAACTCCGGGCCAGCGCCTTTGAACGAACTATGCCCGGGTGGCTGACGTGCAGCAGTTCGAGCACCCTCGTCCGCAGGGGCGCAGGGACCACCACCCGTTGGCCCCACAGAAGGCACCCCCTCTCTAGGGACAACTCTAGCTTTTTCCTAAAGAATGGGTCGAACTCTGTACTCGGGGACGAAGCCGGCCACCCCTTCTGCACCCAGGAACTAACTTTCTCCAGCGTCCTGTCCTTGCCTGTCGCCCTAGCAATGTCGGCTGGTACTATTGGGGGTGCGTCTAAAACCTCAATTAGCAACACCTGGCGGTCTCTTTCTGCTCTCGCCTTTTGGTCGTCCGACAAGGGCAGAGGGGATCTCGAAAGCGCATCAGCATGGCTGATCTCCTTTCCGGGCCTGTACTCCAACTCATGTTGGTACGCGTTGAGGAAAATAGCCCATCGCAGCATTCTCGGGGACAGGATCTGCGGCGTGGGCTTGCTTGCCGTGAAAATCCCTAACAGCGGCTTGTGATCGGTCACGATTTTGAACGGGCGGCCATACAAAAAATCGTGAAATTTTTTGGTCCCCGCTACTATTGCTAACGCCTCCCTGTCGGTTTGTGCGTAATTTCGCTCCGCTTGGGACAGGGACCTTGAGTAAAACGCTACCGGGGCCTCCCTTCCGTCCTCCAACACGTGGCAAAGCACCGCCCCCACCCCCACCAGGGATGCATCACAAACTAGGACCACTGGCCGTTTGGGGTCGAAGTGCGTCAGGATTGCCTCAGAACAAATGCAAGGCAACAATCAGGAAAGCAAAGCAAGACTTTGAGGAGCGTATAGCTAAAAATACTCAGAGGAATAACAAAGACTTCTTTAAGTACATTAGAAGTAAGAACCCAACTAGGAAGGCCATTGGACCATTAGATGACAATGGAAGGCAAGGGGTTATTAAAGAGGAAACAGAGATTGCAGAGAGACTCAATGAATTCTTTGCTTCAGTATTCACTGAAGAAGATAGAGACCACATGCCCAAAACAGAACCTATCTTCGTAGGGAGGGAAACCGAAGAATTAAGCAAGATAGAAATAACCAGGGAGGAGGTCCTTGCATGTCTTGTAAAGCTAAACACTAACAAATCCCCAGGACCAGATGGCATCCATCCACGAGTTCTCAGGGAACTTAAAGATGAAATTGCTGTTATCCTAGCCAAAATATATAATCTTTCCCTCAAATCAGGCTTTGTGCCTGATGACTGGAAGGTAGCGAATGTAACACCAATTTTCAAAAAAGGATCCAGGGGTGATCCAGGAAATTACCGACCTGTCAGTTTGACATGTGTCCCAGGTAAAGTGATGGAAACCATCCTAAAAGATAGAATTAATAGGCACATAGAAGAGAAGGCGCTGCTAAAGGAGAGCCAACATGGCTTTTGCAAGGGCAAATCATGCCTCACTAATCTGTTGGAATTTTTTGAGAGTGTCAACAAGCATGTGGATAAGGGGGATCCAGTTGACATTGTTTATCTGGACTTTCAGAAGGCTTTTGACAAGGTCCCACACCAAAGGCTCTTGAATAAACTTACCAGTCATGGAATAAAGGGACAGGTCTTGTCCTGGATCAGCAACTGGCTAAGGGACAGGAAACAGAGGGTAGCACTAAATGGACACTTCTCCAAGTGGAGGGAAGTAAAGAGTGGGGTCCCCCAAGGTTCAGTACTGGGACCCCTGCTTTTCAACCTCTTCATAAATGATCTAGAGGTAGGAGTAAAAAGCAAGGTAGCCAAATTTGCTGACGACACTAAATTATACAGGGTAGTGAAAACTGTGAGAGATTGTGAGGAGCTCCAGAGGGATCTCTTGACACTGGGGGAGTGGGCAAAACAGTGGCAAATGAGCTTCAACATTAGTAAGTGCAGAGTGATGCATGTTGGGGCAAAGAACCCCAATTACATTTATAAACTGATGGGGTCTGAACTCTCTGCGACAAACCAGGAAAGGGACCTTGGTGTCCTGGTGGACAGCTCAATGAAGGTGTCAACCCAGTGTGCCTCAGCAGTGAAAAAAGCAAACTCAATGTTAGGGATCATTAGGAAGGGTATAGAAAATAAGTCAGCAAGTGTTATTTTGCCTCTTTATAAATCTATGGTGAGGCCCCATCTGGAATACTGTGTACAGTTCTGGTCGCCATACCTCCAGAAGGATATTATGGAGTTGGAGAAAGTACAGAGGAGGGCAACCAGAATGATTAGGGGACTGGAACACCTTCCTTACCATCTGAGGCTGCAACGGTTGGGCCTTTTCACTCTTGAACGACGGCGTCTAAGAGGTGACCTGATTGAAGTTTATAAAATCATGCACGGTGTGGACAAAGTGGATAAGGAAAAACTGTTTTCCCTATCGCACAACACTAGAACTAGGGGACACTCCATGAAACTTTTGGGTACTAGTTCTCAAACAAATAAGAGAAAGTACTTTTTCACCCAGAGGATTACTGGTCTACGGAACTCCCTGCCAGAAGAAGTGGTGACAGCTGTCAGTCTTGACAGCTTTAAGAAAGGATTAGACAAGTTCATGGAGGACAAGGCTATCAATGGCTATAATTATGGCTACCTAAGGACAACCTCCGGGTTGGAGAGATAGGCAGGATCTCTCTCAATGCCATTTCCAGGGAATCCTAAGCAGGTGAAGGCATCTCCTTGGGAATACCCTGAAGGAAATGGTGAGCCACTGTGTGAGACAGAATGCTGGACTGGATGGGCTGTGGCCTGTTCCAGCAAGGCTGTTCTTATGTTATGTTATGTTCTTATGTTAGGAGTTGCTTTAGCTCTTTGAACGCCCTCTCGTGCTCGTCACCCCACATCCATGTCTCCTCCTTTTTAAGTAACCGATGGAGCGGTTCGGCCACGGACGCCTTCCGCGGGAGGAATGTATGGTAAAAATTGAGGAGCCCCAGGAAGGACTGTAGCTCGGTTTTGGATGTGGGGCGAGGGGCCTTTTTAATGGCTGCTACTTTGGATTTAGACGGTTTAATCCCCTCGGGTGTGATCCGGAACCCTAAAAACTCGACCTCGGTTTCGAAAAAGACACATTTGTCCTTCCTCAATCTCAGCCCCGCTTTCTCGAACACGGTCAATACTTTGTCCAACCTCTTAGCCAGTTCAGCCTCACTCCCCCCTGTTATCAACACGTCATCAAAATAAGGCAACACCCCCTCCAGTCCCTTCAGGAGGCGTTCCACAAGCGACTGAAAAAGGCCGGGTGCCGAGTTCACGCCAAACTGTAACCGCGACACCTGGAACGCTCCTTTATGTGTAACTATCGTTTGTGCCGCGGCCGTGGCGGGGGTCACAGGAAGTTGCTGATAGGCTTGTGCCAAATCGAGTTTGGCGAAACACTTTCCCCCATTTAGCCTGGCCAAAAGGTGGCTGATCACCGGCACCGGGTATGCATTAGGGCGGATCGCCTTGTTAATTGTACACTTATAATCAGCGCAAATGCGCACCTCCCCGTTAGCCTTTAGCGCCGTTACAATTGGAGTTTCCCACTCCGCGGAATCAACAGGAATAAGGATCCCCTGGCCCACCAGTTTGTCCAGTTCCGCCTCTATCTTGTCCTTGAGTGCGAACGGCACCCTGCGCGGTTTGAGTCTTATCGGGCGGACCTCCGGGTCTATGTCGAAAGCTACAGGGGGTCCCTTGAACTTTCCGAGTCCTTTCTTAAAAACGGCGGGATGCGCATCGCAAACCGCTTGTATTGGGTCCCCCCCCACGGTATGCACTCCCCCTATGAACAAACCTAAGGGCTGAAACCACTGTGTCCCTAGGAGGCTACAGCTTCCCCCCTTGAGGACAACTAGGGGCAGTTCCGCAGAATGTCTTTTAAAATTGACCCGAAATTTCCCGACCCCCAACACCGGAATGCTGTTCCCCTGCACGTCTCGCAGCGTGGACCTCAACGCCTTAAGTTTGGGCCGCACGTGGGGGTCGATTTTCAAAAACTCTTTCTGGGGAATTATAGAATAGGAGGACCCCGAGTCAATTTCCATCTTAATAGGGGCCCCTTGTACTAATACCTCAACGAAGTAATGGGACTGTCCCGCGGACACGCTGAAAACTGGGGCGTCGTCCTCGCTGTCGTCCGAGACGCGGCCCACGCCATCCTGCTTCCTCGTGGTCTGGGCGCCATCTTTGGGCCTCGCTGGACGGTCCGGTCTGGCCGCACGGTCTTGTGACTGCCTCCGGCCCTCCTTCCGTTTTCTGCATGCCTTGGCGATGTGCCCCCGACGGCCGCAGGTGTAACACTCGGCCTTCCTGAACGGGCATCTCGCGCGCTCATGGGCCGCTCCGCAACCCTCGCAGCGTCGACCCCCCTTTCGGACCTTCTGGACCTCCTCGCCGTCGCTGCCTTCCGTAGACGACTTTGAGGCCCGTCGAGTTGCGTGCACCGACTGTCCGGACTTCCCGTGCACCGAATTTTCCGCCTTGCCGGCTCTAGGACGCCACTCACGCCACTGGTGCATCTCGTCCACTCCAGCATTCGTGGACTCTGCGGCTTCCGCGGCCTCTACGACCTCTGCCAGCGTGGGTGGCGGTTCCTTATTCATCAAGCTGCGCTGTACCTCCTTGTCTTTCAGGCCACACAACACGCCGTCCCTGAGGGCCATCTCCAGGATGTCGCCCCATTTACAGGGGGCGGCGGCTATCCTCATGGCGGCCACGAATGCCTCAACCGACTCATCCGGCGCTTGGACTCGCCTCCAAAACGCGCTCCGAGCGGGAAACATTGCCCTCGAGGGGGAGAACCGCTCTCGCAGCAGCTTCATGATGTCGCCCGCCTTAAATTCGCTCACCTTCTTCGGAGCGATTATGCCCACCAGCGTCCGCTTGGTTTCCATCCCGAGCATTCTGGTGAGGATGGCCCTCTTCCTCTCCTCGTCGTCATCTTTGACTCTGAGTTCCACCAGGGCCGCCTGGAAGTCCATCTCTAGCAGCTCCCAGTCTTGCGGTTTGGTGATGTTGAACCCGCTCTGTGCCCTGGCTGTTCCGTGGGGATCCATCATCCCACCTTCGTCGCCAATTTGGTGTATGCAAACCAAGACACAGGGCACAGCCTCGGGCTGGGTTAACTCAGGTTTATTGCATCGTGGACAGAGGGAACATGAGGTAATGGCGGATCGATAGCTCTTTATATACAGTAGTAATACATTTGAACGTGGTGCCATGGTAGCCCATTGGCTACTGTCTGCGTGACGTCATTGCGGGTCACGCCCTTCTTGTCCAGGTGTAGGTGGTGGCGGGAAAACTTCCCGCGCTGTTGCCTTTGATGAGTTCGGACCAAGAGAGCTTGGACGCTCGCTGCTGCCAGCTGGTGGTCATTAGCTCGCGTCCTATTACAGGGTTTATATGATACAGCTGAAGGTTACATTGTTGCTATAGGCAAGGTTACATTGGCTCAGATACATTGTAATCCATGTGGAAAGGTAAAACCATCAGAACACAACAGCCATCAAACTCCATCTCCAAGTATTATATGGTACCTTCTCCACAGACCATCCAGGTGAATTCACCTTACTTTTCAGGCTCTAAAACCAGCACAATGGACTACTTCCTTGTCTCCGAGGACTTCTCCCCCCTGACAGAGAACTTCCAGCCAAGCTACAACAAGGCGCTAACAGCTTGAGAAAAGCCCTCACACCAATCCCCACAGCTCCAACCCCTGGGAGCCCACACCAGGGCCCACTTGTAGACAACCAAACCAAAGTGCAGGATCTTGTTTCTGCCACACAACTGGTGCAATGAAACCAACCAATTAAGACCAGTTTCGTCAAATGAATGTAAAAGGGGAGGAAAATATTTAATGAATGTATCTTGATTTGTTTTGCAACTATACAGTTCCAATGTCAGTTTAATAGACAGGGCCATAGCCAGGATTCTAGATGGGGGCGGGCAGATATTTTTTCAAATTGGACAATAAAGCCAGGGGTTTTCTTTTCTCCTGCCCAGGCCAGGCACACCTCGGTTAAAAGGAATCTGGGAAGTTTTTATAGATGTTTTAAATGTTTTAAATAATTTTAGTATTCGGTTTTAACTGTATGGGGGATGGGGTTTTGACCACTGCTGTGAGCCGCCTTGGGTCGCTCAGGCAAGAAAGGCAGCCATACAAATCTAGAAATAAATAAATAAATAAAACCTCTTTCCAATGCAATCCTATGGGGAAACCATGTCTTGCCAGGGTGGGCAAACTGCTAATTCAGGGTGGGCCAAGGCCCCCTGCACCCCTCTGGCTATGGCCCTGTTAATAGAACCCATGGAATGCTTAATTAAAAAATGTATCCACTGTGGGGAACCTTTAAGCTATCCAGATGGAAACAGGAGTGATGATTAGATACTATGATGATAACTTCCTGGGATTAGAATAATTCTGCTCCTGTGAAGCAGCAATTAAATTCAGAGTGAACTAGTAGGTTGGGAGGCGTTCCTTCTTTAATGTCTCTCTTTCAGTTGTAAAATCAAGGTCATCCTCAACTGTGTTTAACTAGAGTGCCCAACCTATGTGCATTAATGCATTTGTATTCAAACAAGGGATTATCAAAAATTAGGTCTACAAAAAGAAATGAAGGGAACAAAAGGCTGGAAAATACACTAAACGTACATGCAACAGTCTGACAGTGTTTTTTTTTTAAAAAATGGAAGACTATTGAATTCATTATGTCTTACGCTGCTCAATAAACAGAATCAAGTAATCCACTAAAGAAACAAACTGATCTACAGAAAAATGTGGAAAGATCCCTAATGAAGATATCAGAAAGATTTGTAGGGGAAAAAATCATTTTGAGTTGGCTAATTGGCAAAGGAAAACAGATGTCAACTAATAGCTGTGTTTTGCGCCAATAACACTGATGAATTACTCTTCCAAATATTCCTTTGAAGAAATACTCGAGGTCCATGCAGTTCAGTTCTTTGTAAACAGCAGTAATTAAACCTCATTTGCAGTAGAAAGCATGTGAGATGAAGCAGCAGCAGCAATTTGTATCCGAGTATGCAACTTTTCCTGGAAACATGAAAAAATGCCATTGGTGTGACTTTGTTAAAGGTGGATCCCAGCTTGCCATGAAGTCATCCACACATTATGATCATGGAGCCATCTCCTGTGGCACATATGAAATGGGACATGCAAGATTTAACACTGGGACTGCAATGGACTGCCACAGCCTTGAGGATATTAATAAGGTGCACCTTCACAGCCAGTCCATCTGACATGGCCTCTTCTGTCTCCATAACCATTTGGAATCAGAAAGTGGTTCTTCCTCCATAATATTTGCCATTGGGCCCAATACGATGGATATCCAGTGGCATTTCCTCCACTGAGGGGGCCATCACCTCACTTAAAGACGCTCATCCACCCGTGGCCATTGTCCCCTTTAGAGAGTCAGGTTATTTACCGCCGCCCAACACTCAGCGTTGAGTCGCTGGCTGTATGGTCTATTCCATTACCATAGCAGGATGTCCGGCCAGACATGAAAGACCATAGTAGGTGAGATGAGTATATATGTACTATATCCCTAAAACTGTTAGAAACCTTGCATATATATATGATTTTGGGATAACTGGATCTCAAAAGTTTGTATTTTAAAGAATATTTTAGCACATATTTGGAGAATAGAATTTCATTGTTCTAGAGAAATACATCTTAAAGGATAATTATTCTTTAATCTGCAAATACTTTCTATGTCATATATTTAGGAACATTTGAGCATTTATGTTACTGTAACTTTTGCTGTCTCCTCACCCCATTTTAAAACAATATCACAAATTACTTTGTTCCGCATATGTAGAATCCTGTTATTTTGATGTCGTTATCCAGCAAACAATTAATCAAATGAAACTCATTAATCTGACAGTTTTCTACAGAACGAAAAATTGCCCAGTGCAGAAAGCCCCACATGCCAAGTAGACAAAATGTCATGTTAGAAAGTGGAAATTGATGATGATGATGATGATGATGATGATGATGATGATGATGATGATGATGATCATGATCATGATGATGATGATGATGATGATGATGATGATCATGATCATGATCATGATCATGATCATGATTTTTGTGTAAGAAACTCCACT
Source organism: Bradypodion pumilum (assembly GCA_035047305.1). Taxonomy (NCBI): domain Eukaryota; kingdom Metazoa; phylum Chordata; class Lepidosauria; order Squamata; family Chamaeleonidae; genus Bradypodion; species Bradypodion pumilum. Next base: position 6,094,396 of record JAWDJD010000017.1, on the reverse strand, counting down.
CAGGGAACACCCAAATGAGGTTCCTCTCATGTCCCCAAGAGCTGGGACAGAGATGGGTGCTCAATCCATCATGCAGTACCCGGATCTTGAATTTCTGACTTGCCAACCTTCCAGCTAACAAGGTGAGCTTCTATAATATATAAATCAACCATTTGGTTCACAGTCAAGGACTGGAATAAAATTAAAAGTTCAAGGACTGGAATAAAATTTAAAATTATATATATATATATATATATATATATATATATATATATATATATATATATATATATATATATATATATATATATATATATATATATATATATATATATATATATATATATATATATATATATATATATATATATATATATATATATATATATATATATATATGCATATATATATATATATATATGCAGTTCCTAGTAGAGTTGTTTTTTTTGGAGAGTTAGGGTGTTCAAGTCGATAAGCCCAAAATTTCCAAATATGTAGGAAGTCCTTAAGATACTGCTCCAAGGGCTCCGATCACTATTGGTACAACAGCAGATTTCTTTCTCCATAGGCGTCAATTTGCAAATCACGATATTTTGTGATTTTCTCCAATTGTTTGTCTTCAATTTATGTGTCTCCTGGTATAGCAATGTCAATAACAAAAATAATTTCATGTCAGAAATTATTCTAGGTTGAAAGGATTTTTGTGGAAGAAACTCCACTCAGGGAACGCCCAAATGAGGCTTTCATGTCCCCAAGAGATGCCTGCTCAATCCGTCATGCAGTACCTGGGTCTTGAACTGCTGACTTGCCAGCCTTCCAGCTAACAAGCCAAGCTTCTTAACCATTGAGCCACCACAGTTCCTATTACAGATAATGCAGATTACATAGAAACAAGACAAAAACCTTTTGTAAACATGTAGAGAGTGAAATGAACAAGAAATAGATATAAATATGCCTGTTTACCTGAAAATGTGTTCTATTGAGGGCTTTCTCCCAACAAGGAAACTTCAGATCTTAGCCTGACTTGTCAATCCTTTTGTAAGAAAAACTCCTCTGGACCAAATCAATTCTCACATGATTGAAAGCAGTGAAATTATGAACACAAATTAGGAAGCAAAAAACTTCTTCTCTGAAGTTGCACTAAAGAATTACAGTTTAAGACTATTTCAGTATAACAAATAATCCCAAAAAGCAATTTAACCCTGCCAAGAGCCCAAAGATAAGAAGAGGATTACAGATGAGATCAGTAGCAGTTGGGAAAATCCAGATGAAATTAAACTACAAGAATACCTGCACCAGTAGAAGGATCTGCACAGACAGTTTCCAAAGAAAAGATTCCTTCGGAAATGAGTAGCAGGAAAGCTTCTAGCATTGAGTGTGTGCCAGTACACGAATGCACAAACAATCCCAGAGGCCATTTTTCAAACTCAAGTATCCTCGCCGTGATGGCGAACCTTGACACTCCAGATCAAGGGGTAATCTGATGTTCAATGAAATATTTGATAGATTATTCTGCTGACCATAGAAGAAAACCTGCCAAGTGTAAAAGAGTGCCTAGCAAAAGAGAATTTTTGAACAGATATACAGCGAACCTTCCTTACCATCTGAGGCTGCAACGGTTGGGCCTCTTCACTCTTGAACGACAGCATCTAAGAGGTGACCTGATTGAAGTTTATAAAATCATGCACGGTATGGACAAAGTAGATAAGGAAAAGCTGTTTTCCTTATCGCACAACACTAGAACTAAGGGGAACTCTATGAAACTTTTGGGTACTAGTTCCCAAACAAATAAGAGAAAGTACTTTTTCACCCAGAGGATCACTGGTCTATGGAACTCCCTGCCAGAAGAAGTGGTGACAGCTGTCAGTCATGACAGCTTTAAGAAAGGATTAGACAAGTTCATGGAGGACAAGGGTATCCATGGCTATAATTATGGATACCTAAGAACAACCTCCGGATTGGAGAGATAGGCAGAATATCTCTCAATAAATGCCATTTCCAGGGAATCCTAAGCAGGTGAAGGCACTGTGTGTTGTGTTCTGTAAAGCTGTGCCTTTAACAATGTACCTTTGCCATGTGTTATCAATGTAACCTTTCTGTGTGCAACATTATAACCATCAGCTGTATCAATGTAAACCTGATAAGGGGACGCGAGCTAGTGACCACCAGAGGGCAGTAGCGAGCGTCCAGCTCTCATGGCTCAGATTCACCTGGTTCAGCAGCGCGGGAAGATTCCCTGCCACCTCTTCACCTGGTCAAGAAGGGCGTGACCTTCTACGACGTCACGCAGGCAGCAACCAATAGTCTGTCGACGAGCCACATTCAAATGTATAGCCAGCTGTATATATTGAGCTAACCATCCACCATTACCACATGTTCCTCCGGATCATCATGCAATAAACCTGTGTTAAGCCAACCCTTCGGCTGTTTCGTTGTCTTTGGTCCCTTACACTAAATTGGCGACGAAGGTGGGATATGGCAGCCCACGGGACCAAGACATGCGCCGGTTTCGAAATCAGGAAACCGGGCGACTGGGAGATCTTCAAGATGGACTTCCAGGCAGCACTGATTGAGTCCGAAGTCACGGAAGAGGCAAAGAAAAGGGCCATCTTCACCAGGATGCTCGGACAAGAAACCAAGAGGACCTTGGTGGACCTGATTGCACCGAGGAGGGTGAGCGAATTCAAGGCCAAGGAACTCATGCAGATGCTGTGTGAGCACGTCCGGCCCGCCACGGCGATGTTTCCCACTCGGAGTGCGTTCTGGAAGCGAGTCCAAGCGCCCGGGGAGACGGTCGCCGCATTCGTGGCGGCCCTGCGGCTGGCGGCCGGCCCGTGCAAATGGGAGAACGCCGAAATCACCCTCCGGGACTGTGTGCTGTGCGGCCTGAACGACGCCGAGACCCAGCGCACATTAATGAACCAAGAGCCGCCTCCCACGTTGCAGGAGGTCGTCAGAGCGGCCCAGGCCGCAGAAGCTACAAAGGCCGGGGTCCAAGAACTCCAGGACTGGTGGCCGAAGTCGAGCAAGGCAGAGGCTCCGGTACAGGCGGCCCGGCGAACTTCGAGGTCGTCCACAGAGAGCAGCGATGACGAGGACGTCCGGAGGGTCCGGAAGGAGAGCCGGCGATGCGACGGCTGTGGAGCGGCCCACGACCGCGTAAAGTGCCCCTTCCGGAAGGCCGAGTGCCACAACTGCGGCCGCCGCGGGCACATCGCCAAGGTGTGCAGGAAGAAGCGCGAGACCCGGAGGAGCTCCGCAGACCGTTCCGCGGGACAAGACCGCCCAACGAGACCCAAGGACGGCGCCCAGGCCACGCGGAAGCAGGACGGCGTGGGCCGCATCTCCGACGGCAGCGAGGACGACGCCCCAGTGTTCAGCGTGTCTACAGGACACCCCCGCTACTTTGTTGAGGTACTAGTCCAAGGGGTTCCCATTAGGATGGAAATTGACTCGGGGTCCTCATATTCAATCATTTCCCAGAGAGAGTTTTTGGGAATTGCCCCCCACAAGCGACCCAAGCTCAAAGCTTTGAGGTCCACACTACGGGACGTGCAAGGGAACAGCATTCCAGTGTTGGGGGTCGGAGAGTTTCAGGTCAAATTCAAGGAGCACGCCGCGTCCCTTCCCCTAGTCGTGCTCAAAGGGGGAGATTGCAGCCTCCTTGGGACTCAATGGTTCCAGCCCCTGGGGTTGTTTATTGGGGGGGTGCACGCCGTGGGGATGCACGGCGTTGGGACTGATCCAATTCAGGAGGTGTGCGAGGCACACCCTGAAGTTTTCAAAAAAGGACTGGGGAAATTCAAGGGGCCCCCAGTGACTTTCGACCTGGACCCGGAGGTCCGCCCAATTCGCCTTAAACCACGCAGGGTGCCGTTCGCACTTAAGGACAAGATAGAGGCGGAACTGGACAAGTTGGTGGGCCAGGGGATCCTTGTGCATGTAGATTCTGCGGAGTGGGAAACTCCAATTGTAACCGCACTAAAGGCCAATGGGGAGGTCCGCATATGCGCCGACTACAAGTGCACCATCAACAAGGCGATCCGCCCGAATGCATATCCGGTGCCGGTAGTCAGCCATCTGCTGGCCAGGTTACACGGGGGAAAGTGTTTCGCTAAGCTCGACTTAGCACAGGCCTACCAGCAGCTTACGGTGTCCCCTGCCGCAGCTGTTGCGCAGACCATAGTCACCCATAAGGGGGCGTTCCAGGTGACGCGCCTCCAGTTTGGCGTGAATTCAGCGCCTGGAATTTTCCAGTCACTCGTGGAACGCCTCCTGAAGGGATTGAAGGGGGTGTTGCCTTATTTTGATGACGTGTTAATAACGGGGGGGGGGGAATCGGGTTGAATTGGCCAAGAGGTTGGGGAAGGTCCTGACAATATTCGAAAAAGCGGGGCTGAGGCTGCGGAAGGACAAATGCGTCTTCTTCGCAACCGAGGTTGAGTTCCTAGGATTTTGTGTGACTCCTGAGGGAATAAAACCATCCAAGTCCAAGGTGGCAGCCATTAAGAAAGCCCCCCGCCCCACCTCCAAGCCCGAGCTGCAGTCGTTCCTAGGGCTGCTCAACTTTTACCACTCCTTCCTCCCCCGGAAGGCAGCGGTGGCTGAACCGCTACACAAACTGCTAAAGAAAGACCAGACATGGAAGTGGGGCGATGACCAGGAAAGGGCATTTAGTGAGCTAAAAAGCCTCCTAGCGTCCGATGCCATACTGACCCACTTCAACCCCAAACGCCCAGTAGTCTTGACCTGTGATGCATCTCCAGTGGGGGTGGGGGCGGTGCTGTGCCACGTGTTGGAGAACGGAAGGGAGGCCCCGATAGCATTTTACTCCAGGTCCCTGTCCCAAGCGGAGAGAAACTACGCACGGACAGACAGGGAGGCACTAGCAATAGTCGCGGGGACGAAAAAATTTCACGATTTTCTGTACGGCCGCCCTTTCACCATTGTAACAGACCACAAGCCCCTGCTAGGCATCTTTACCGCAGATAAGCCCACCCCACAGATCCTGTCTCCAAGGATGCTCCGGTGGGCCATTTTTCTCAACGCGTATCAGCACGCGTTGGTCTACCGGCCCGGGAAAGAGATCAGCCATGCGGACGCTCTATCTAGGTCTCCCCTCCCCCTAACGCCCAGCCAGGTGAGCAAGGGGGAGCGGGACCATCAGGTTCTCATGATAGAGGTACTGGATTCGCCCCCCGTAGTGCCCGCCGACATTGCCAAAGCGACAGAGAAGGACAAGACGTTAGCGGCAGTAAGCTCCTGGGTGCAGAAAGGGTGGCCCGCGTCCTCCCCAGCGGAGGAGTTCGCTCCATTTTTCAGAAAAAAGTTAGAACTGTCCCTAGAGAGGGGGTGCCTCTTGTGGGGGCAGCGGGTGGTGATTCCCACTTCCCTTTGGCCGCGGGTGCTCAAGCTGCTGCACGTCAGCCACCCCGGCATCGTGCGATCCAAGGCGCTGGCCCGGAGTTACTTCTGGTGGCCCCAGCTGGACGCCGACATTGAGCACATGGTCGGCACTTGTGAAAGTTGCCAATGCTCCAGACCAGAGGAGGCCCGCCTTCCCTACAGGGAATGGGACGCGGCTAAGGGGCCGTGGTCCCGGGTGCACGTTGATTTCGTGGGCCCGTTCAGAGGCACCCTGTTCCTTCTTGTAGTGGACCCTTTCTCCAAATGGTTGGAGGTTATCCCAGTCACGAGCACCTCCTCGGCCCAGACCATTAGGCATTTGCGGAGGCTCTTTTCCACGTTCGGCATACCCGACACGTTAATTAGCGACAACGCTAGTTGTTTCACGTCCTCCGAGTTTAGGGCATTCATGGAGATTAACGCCGTTCGGCATATCACCTCCGCCCCGTTTCACCCAGCCACCAATGGCCAAGTGGAGCGCCTCGTCCGCACCACGAAGGACGCGTTGCGGCACATGGGCCCCGGGGATCTGAACCTACAAGTCTGCCAGTTTCTGCTAGGGTACAGGGTGACCCCTTTGGCGTCAGGATACTCCCCCACAGAGCTCTTAATGCGTAGGAAACTGACCACCATCCTTACTAGGCTAGACCCCATGAGGGTAGAGGACAAAGGAAGGAACATCGGGCTAGAGGCCACAAAGAGTTTCAGTATAGGCCCCCCCGTGCATTGCAGGAATTACGCCAGCACGGGCCCAGCCTGGGTGCCGGGCGTAGTTGTGGAACAAACCGGCCCCGTGTCGTACCGCGTGGAAACCAATACAGGACTCCTGTGGAGGCGGCACGCGGACCAGCTCCGACGCAGGGTCTCTGATGAGCAGGGCACAAACCAAGCAGAGAAAAAGTCAGCGTTAGGGTTCTCCCCCACCCGTTCAGCCCAAGGGGGAGGGAAGGGGGACCGCGGGCCCCCACCAAGGGGGGAGGAGGATATCCTCGTAGATACCCTGGGGGATCTTTCCGAGGAGGAGGAACCCGACCCCATAAATATCTCGCGGAAGGTCCCCACAAATGCGGATACCCCTACTAAGTTAGATTTTGGTTTCCAGAACCGGGGGGGGGTTTTCGGAGTGGTCCCCCACCCGTCCAAGCGAGAAGAGGGGTTTTTCGTTAGTCCCGACTGCCCCCGGTCTGCCCACAATGGAGTTTTTCCCTTCCCCTAAGGCCGCCAGACAGCGGCAAGCCACTAACAAGTCTCCCTCTCCCATTTCAGGACAAGGGACCAGGGAACAAAGAAGCAATAACGCCCCCGGGGGGGCAGCCTTTGTCACGGCCCAAACGCACATGCAACAAGCCATCTTGGCTGAGAGACTTCGTCTCATCCTAGGGGGGAGGGATGTTGTGTTCTGTAAAGCTGTGCCTTTAACAATGTACCTTTGCCATGTGTTATCAATGTAACCTTTCTGTGTGCAACATTATAACCATCAGCTGTATCAATGTAAACCTGATAAGGGCACGCGAGCTAGTGACCACCAGAGGGCAGTAGCGAGCGTCCAGCTCTCATGGCTCAGATTCACCTGGTTCAGCAGCGCGGGAAGATTCCCCGCCACCTCTTCACCTGGTCAAGAAGGGCGTGACCTTCTACGACGTCACGCAGGCAGCAACCAATAGTCTGTCGACGAGCCACATTCAAATGTATAGCCAGCTGTATATATTGAGCTAACCATCCGCCATTACCACATGTTCCTCCGGATCATCATGCAATAAACCTGTGTTAAGCCAACCCTTCGGCTGTTTCGTTGTCTTTGGTCCCTTACACTAAACTGTGTGAGACAGAATGCTGGACTGGATGGACTGTTCCAGCAAGGCTGTTCTTATGTTCTCATGGACTTACGGTAATCTATTCTGCTGGTTTGTCCTTAAAGCAAACAGCGGTTTCCCATAGGAATGCATTGAAAGCCGGACAGTGCAAGGGTGGGTGGGTGAGAAACCAATCTTAATCACTCCAGTGCACTGAGCACAGATCCAGTGCCATGCCAGCCAACAATCCACTCAAAGTTGTGAAGCTCAAAGTTATGAAAGAATTATATGAATTGTTCCAGCTTCTGTGGCACAACCCACAGCACTACACAAACAGCTCAAACTTCCCCCAACTTTCTCAGCACTTCCTCACCACCATCTCCTCCTCCTCTTAACTTGGAACTCAGCCTCCACCCCCACCCTTGATCTCCGTCTTCACTCTCCTTCAGAAAAAAAGAGGAAAGAAATCGTCATGCTCTCTTCCCACTTAATTTCCTCCAAGTCTGTTCCTTCAAATCTGTTCCACTCTCCACATCTTCCAGCCCTCTATCTCATTCTGTGCCTCCGACTCCCTCTGTCTCCTGTTGGTGCGAACACACTTAAAGCAAACTGCGGTTTCCCATAGGAATGCATTGAAGAAGAAAAAAACATTCCAGACCTCCGCCCCCCAAAAAAATAATCTCTATAAAGGGGCGAAAAATTCCAAAGTGCACTTTATCAAGAATTTTGAACAGAAAAAATAGGTTGGTTGTTGTTTTTTGCTTTTTTCTGACCTTCAGAAAAGAAATTGATTTTCAATGCATTCCCATGAGAAACCATGCTTTGTGCCCTCTAGTGGCCAGCCGTGGTAATGGCCTGACAGTCATCTGTTTCCCCACCACCATCATGGAGCTACCTTTAAGCTGCCAAATCGCACCAAAAACACAAAAAATAATTGAAGAAACTGAGCGGATATTCTCCAAATACCCTCCTGCCACCATGGAAAGTGGCAGGGGGTGCCCAAGCAGGCCAAAAAAGCTTCACATCCAGGGGAAACCCGGTCCATATCATGATTTTTGTCTGCAAAGCGGACTGTCATTTTCTATGGGTTTCTGTCTGTGAAACCCTCACTAGCAATTCGTGGTGTGTTTTTTCATTCTTTTAATTCTCCAAGAATTGCAGCCCTAAATCTTAAATCAACTTAAATCACTTGTAGCTGTACCTCTAGTCAAGGACTTAAGTGTTTTTACCTGCACCATTGACTTCCATGAACTTTATTCCTGTTGTTGGTTTGTAAAGCAAGCAAGCATCTGGGGAGTCCTGCTTCTCTGTGTGGTACCACATTTAGCATCTAATAGGCATAAAGACTACAATCCCTGGGCAGCTTTTTTATTTCTTTTCTTCTCCTTTCTGTTCCATTTGTTTTTGCCAATCAACAGCAGGCAGTAAAGCCTGTGGTCAAGCCAAAATTTGCAACAAAATGTCTGTGAACAACAAGGACCTTTTTCCTTTGTGTACCCTTTGCGTGGGCTGATTCTCCCCTAGAGTGCATTGTTAAACGTTGAGGCACGAATCCCTGAGAGCCAGTGAAATAAGTGTTGTGAGGAAGCGACTTGGCCTGTTGTTTGTCCTCCATAAGCAATAATAAGTCCATTTGTCTTTCTAACATTTTATGTATATTGTAAGTAAACAAGAACAAATACTTCAGCTTCATCTTTACTATTTGACCTTCTAAGGAGCAGTCAGGGTTGATTTAGTGTCTTTTCCGGGAGACATAGAAGGAGTCGCAGTAAGGACTAACACAGGTTTATTGGTTGATGATCAGAACGAACATGTGGTAATGGCGGAGATACCTCACATTATATACAGTGGTACAATACATTTGAATCTTGCTGCACGGTAGCTCATTGGCTGCTACCGGCGTGACGTCGTCCGGGTCACGCCCATCTTCGGTGGTGGATCGGTAGTAGTTTGTTGTTGCGGGGAGTTCCCGCGGCTGCAGGTGATTTGAGGAATGAGAACCATGTGAGTTGACACTCGCAGCTGCCCTCTATGGGCAGCTTGCTCGTGTTCCTTTAACAGCTGGGTTACATTGTGATTGTGGCCAGGTTACATTCATACATTTCTTAAAGCGACATTGTACATACATATAAAGCAACATTGTACATACACAACATCCCTCCCCCCTAGGATGGGACGAAGTCCCTCAACCATTGTGGCTTGCCGCACGTGCGCCTGGGGCGAGCGGCTGCTTGACTTAACACAGGGGAGCCTGGCTCTGCGGAGTCCCATCCTGCAACGGAAAGGGGGGACTCGTTAGTGGCTCGGTGTGGGCTCTGCGATCCCCTTGTATTGGGGGACGGAAATGGAATGAACAGTTGGGAAGTGAACTCCTGCCTACCGTTTGAGGAGCTAGGGGTCCCCCCCAGTACGAATCTCGGGACCGACGAAGAGACCCTCGTGCCCTCGCCCCCCCCCCCGCTGCCAGCCTGGGAGTTCTAGGGACTGTGGCGGGCGGACTCTCCCCCGTTGCCTGCCTTGGGGGTGTGGGTCTCCGGGGAGCTGGAGCTATGGTATATTCTAACACAAAAGGACTGGGGGGACTGGAGGTACCAGGGGCTGAACTGAAACCCCTCTTCTCGCTAGGACGGGTGGGGGACCACTCCGCTACACCCCCCTGGTACGGCAACTCATAATCATAATCATAATCATAATCATAATCATAATCATAATCATAATCATAATCATAATCATAATCATAATCATAATCATAATCATAATCATAATCATAATCATAATCATAATCATAATCATAATCATAATCAAACTGATCCCTCTCTTTCAAAGTATCCTCCTCTGTGGTTGGGACCCCAGGATACGCATTTGTATCTGCGGGTTCCACCGTGTCTCCCCCTTGGGTAATGCGGGTGGGGGAGGACCCTAACGCTGATTCCCCCTCACTGGTGACTCGCCTTCTGAGTTGGTCGGCGTGCCTTCTCCAGAGTAGACCCGAGCTGGTCTCGACCCTGTAGGATACAGGCCCCGTTTGTTCAATGATTGTCCCTGGAACCCATGCTGGCCCCAAAGCTGCGTAGTTCCTGCAGTGAACCGGGTCCCCTACCGAGAAACGTTTGGAGCTTTCTCCCCCTATGTTTATATTTCTCCCTTCATCCTCCACCCTGGACGGATCCATCCGGTCAAAGAGCGTTACCGGACGCCTCCTCATGAGGAGTTCGGCTGGGGAAAATCCTGAAGCTAGGGGGGTTGTCCTGTAGCAGATGAGGAACTGACACAGGTGGAGGTTTAACTCACCGGGACCCATGCGCTGCAGTGCGTCTTTCGTAGTGCGCACTTGGCGCTCTACCTGACCGTTTGTGGCGGGGTGAAACGGGGCAGCGGTAATGTGCCTGATGGCATTTCGCTCAATGAACGTCTTGAACTCTGCAGACGTGAAGGTACTAGCGTTGTCGATAACAAGGACGTCTGGCAGGCCGAAACAGGCAAAAAGCTTGCGCAACTGTTTGATGGTTGCCGCAGAGGAGGTGCTGTTCATGGGGATTACCTCCAACCACTTGGAGTAGGAGTCAACTACCAGCAGAAACATGGACCCGTGGAAGGGGCCAGTGAAGTCAACATGAATCCGGGACCATGGCCCGCGGGCCGTATCCCATTCCCTATGGGGCAACCGGGACTCCTCGGGCCGAGAGCTCTGGCAGCTCTCACACGTGCCCACTAAACGCTCTATGTCCCCGTCTATCTGGGGCCACCAAAAGAAACTCCTGGCCAGAGCCTTGGAGCGCACAATCCCGGGGTGACTGGTGTGCAGTAGTCTCAGCACCTTGGCCTTAGCTTCTCTGGGATAACTACCCGCTGGCCCCAGAGTAAGCAGCCCCTTTCCAGCGAAAGCTCTACTCTGCGCCTAAAAAATGGCCTGAACTTTTCATCGGGGGGAGTAGTGGGCCAGCCTTTCCTAACCCAGGAACTAACTTGGGCCAGCATCTTGTCGGCCGCCGTGGCCTTGGCGAGGTCGGCCGGGACAATGGGGGGTGAGTCGAGGGACTCGATCAGCAGGACTTGGTGGTCCTGCTCTACCTCGCAAGCGGGGTCCCCTAGACTAGGGAGGGGAGACCGGGACAGTGCGTCCGCATGGGAGATCTCCTTCCCTGGGCGGTAGACCAGCTCATACTGGTAGGCGTTGAGGAAAATGGCCCATCGCAACATTCTGGGGGATAGGATTTGTGGGGTGGGTTTACCGGTAGTGAAGATCCCCAGAAGTGGCTTGTGATCAGTCACTACCGTAAACTTGCGGCCGTATAGGAAATCGTGGAACTTCTTCGTTCCCGCGATTATGGCCAGGGCCTCCCTATCTGTTTGTGCGTAATTGCGCTCGGCTTTCGAGAGGGACTTTGAGTAGTACGCCACCGGGGCTTCCCTCCCGCTCTCCAACATGTGGCACAGGACCGCCCCCACCCCCACTGGGGACGCATCACAGACTAAGACCACTGGCTTTTTGGGGTCGAAATGGGTCAGGACAGCATCCGAGGACAGGAGTGACTTGAGCTCCTTGAACGCTCTCTCCTGCCTGTCCCCCCACCGCCAAACCGCGTCCTTTTTAAGCAGCGCATGCAGTGGCTCCGCGACCGATGCCTTCCGAGGCAGGAAGGTATGATAGAAATTTAGGAGCCCTAGGAATGACTGTAGCTCCGGTTTCGCGGTGGGGCGAGGGGTGTTTTTTACGGCCGCAACCTTTGACTCAGAGGGTTTGATCCTGTCCGGGGTTACCTTAAAGCCTAGAAACTCGACCTCCCTCGCAAAGAATACGCATTTGTCCCTCCTCAGTCGAAGACCTGCCCTCTCAAACACTGAAAGGACCCCATCTAGCCTCTTTGCTAACTCTAATTCGCTCCCCGCCATTATCAACACGTCGTCGAAGTATGGGAGGACGCCTGGAAGCCCCTTTAAAAGGCGTTCCACGAGGGACTGGAAAATTCCGGGGGCCGAATTCACGCCAAACTGAAGGCGCGTTACCTTAAACGCCCCCTTGTGTGTCACTATCGTTTGCGCGGCGGCAGCAGCCGGGGTTACAGAGAGCTGCCGGTATGCCTGGGCCAGATCTTCCCCCCATGTAACATGGCCAGCAAGTGGCTGACCACGGGCACCGGGTATGCATTTGGCCGAATGGCCTTGTTGATGGTACATTTATAGTCCGCACAAATCCTGACCTCCCTGTTTGACTTAAGGGCTGTAACAATCGGCGTTTCCCACTCCGCCGAGTCAACTGGAACCAAAATCCCCTGCCCCACCAATTTGTCCAGTTCCGCCTCGATCTTGTCCTTGAGTGTGAAGGGCACTCTCCTTGGTTTGAGGCGGATGGGCCGGATTTCTGGGTCCAGCTCGAAGGAAACCGGGGGCCCCTTGTATTTCCCCAAGCCCCTTCTTGAAAACGTCTGGGTGCGCGTTGCACACGTCCCGCATTGGGTCAGTCTCGATGGTGTTAATGCCGGACAGTTCGATTCCCAGGGGAGCAAACCACTGCGTTCCCAAAAGGCAGCACCTCCCCCCCTTGAGGACCACTAAGGGCAGTTTTTCGGAGTAGTTCTTGAACTTCACCTTGAAGTTCCCCACCCCAACACCGGGATCCCATTTCCCTGCACGTCCCGTAGGTGTGACCTCATGGCCCGGAGCTTGGGCCGCTTATCTGGGGGAATACGCATAAACTCCTTTTGGGACAGGATGGAATAAGATGACCCCGAGTCTATCTCCATCCTCACTGGGACCCCTTGCAACAGTACCTCTACGAAAAACCGCCGGTGCTCCAGGCCCACGCGGTTCACGCCTTCCTCACTGTAGCTGGCTGCGACCTTCCTGGTGCCGGCCGCCTTCCGTTGGTGCGTCTGGGGATGGCTGGAACTCCCCTTGTCCTCGACTCGCCCGCGCCTGCATACTCGGGCGATGTGCCCCTTTCGGCCGCAGTTGTGACACTCGGCCTTTCGAAACGGGCACCTCGTGCGGTCGTGGGACGCTCCACAACCGTTGCAATGGCGGTCCTGCCGTTCTCGGGTCTGCCGCTTCTCACCACGCTTCTTGATCCTCTGGACGTCGTCGTCCTCGCTGGAGTAGGGGTCCGCTGTAGTGGACGGCTCCTCGGGCAACGTTGGTGTGCCGGCAGGCAGCTTGGGGGCCCACCAGGACGCCTTCGCTGGTGTCCGCCGGGCTGCCTGTACTGGTGACTTGGCCCTCTCGGACACGGCCCCTCGGGACTTGAACAGTCTAACCCCGCTCCTGGCCTCCTCGGCTGCTTGGGCCTCCCGCAGTACCTCGTTGAACGTGAGGCGTTGGTCGCGGCTCATCAGCCTCCTCTGCAGCTCCTCGTCCCTCAAACCACACAACATGTGGTCATGGAGGGCCTGGTCCAGGTCATCGCACTGGCAGTGGACAGCCGCAAGCATGAGGGCCGCCTCGTAGGCGGACACGGACTCGCCCGGTCGCTGGTGTCGCCTGTGGAACGCGACCCGGGCTGGGAAGATCGAGACGGGTGGCTGGAAATGCTCGCCCAGCCTCTCCAGGATACGGTCGATGGGCACCTCGTCTACCTTCCGGGGGGCCACCAGGGTCATCAGGATTCGCAGCGTGGCCGGCCCCACTTGGGCCAGGAAGTGGGAGCGCATCTTCGCGTCGTCGTCAACGCCCGCGGCTTCCATCGCGTGCCGAAACTGGCACTCGTAGAGCTCCCATTGTTCGGGCTCGCTCACATCGAACTGGTATGCCTTGACCTTGGGATTCGCCATCGATCCCACCTTCGTCGCCAATTTAGTGTCTTTTCCGGGAGACATAGAAGGAGTCGCAGTAAGGACTAACACAGGTTTATTGGTTGATGATCAGAACGAACATGTGGTAATGGCGGAGATACCTCACATTATATACAGTGGTACAATACATTTGAATCTTGCTGCACGGTAGCTCATTGGCTGCTACCGGCGTGACGTCGTCCGGGTCACGCCCATCTTCGGTGGTGGATCGGTAGTAGTTTGTTGTTGCGGGGAGTTCCCGCGGCTGCAGGTGATTTGAGGAATGAGAACCATGTGAGTTGACACTCGCAGCTGCCCTCTATGGGCAGCTTGCTCGTGTTCCTTTAACAGCTGGGTTACATTGTGATTGTGGCCAGGTTACATTCATACATTTCTTAAAGCGACATTGTACATACATATAAAGCAACATTGTACATACACAACAGTTGATTTCTTCTAAGCTGGACCTATTTGTTTTTGAGCCACTGCAAAACCAACTCATTACTTGAGTCTCTGCAAAACGAAAAAAATCAGTTCTCTGAAGTCAAAGAGGAGCTGAATAAGACATTTGGAAGGGTTCCTGTTGGAATCATTTGTAGGTCGCTATCTAATGTATTTTCCCAACCAGTTTTTGCCATCATACTCATAGAGCTGAAAGTGGCCAATAAAACCAACTCCCTGTTCGATGGAGGAATCCAGGTTAAAGTCTATCTGACAGATGGCTCCCTTGTAAGCCTCCAGTGTTGGAGTGCTCACCTCCTAAGATAATTGGTTCCCGTGTTATGCTACTCTGATAGTTACTTTTTCTTTATACTCATTTGAAATCTGGCTTCCTGTAGCTAAAGCCCATCCTGTATTTTGGGATGATCGAGAACAGATCTAGGCTAAAAAGAGTCTGCACCTGATGAACCTGTGCCTGCTACAAGTTGTGAAAAGCTCATATTGACTTTGAGGGATGACATCTGGACTTATAGATGGAAAGGTGAACTAGACAGATATGTGTCTCCTCCCACTCCGGCCACACCAACGCCGGAGAGGTTAAAGGGCTGCCTGGGTCTCGAGGCAGCTGAAGACACCTGGTGCTGCATCTGCTCCTCCTCCGGCCACTGCCCTCGACCCTCCTTCCTGGGGTTGGGGAGTAGATAAACTGCGCTCCATCGAGGACGTTGAGCCTGGACTCCATGAGGGGTACATTGAGTCCTGGGCTCCGTCAAAGACATTGAGCTCCGGGCTCTGACCCCTGGGCCTCACTATTGTCTGGCTGCAGTGCCAAAAGAGGACAATGTGGTTTACCTGATTTATTTGTTGTTCTATTGCTTGTATTTATTTATCAGGATTTATTGTGGTTTTTCATGTTTAGCTGATATTTTTTGATTGTTATAGGATTGTGTTGTGGTATATTATTATATTATTATATGCTGTTTTGGGAGATTGAATTTTGTATATTGTATTACTGTGTATTTACTGTGTATATTGTGCACATTGTGTATACTGTTTATTTACCATGTGAGCCGCCCTGAGTCGGTGGCATACAAGTGTGAAAATTAAATTAAATTTATGACATTTTTCATTCTTGTCTGCAGCCTCACAGTTTGAGAACAGGAAAAATACTTTTTCAGGTTACATTTTGAATATTAGCCCAATGCTTCCCTCTTGTGGTTTTCCCACACATGCACAGAACTTGAATGTTTAATAGGAAAGGCCATTCTTTCCTCCTATATGGTACAGCACACACTTCACATGTTAAAGAAGGGGAATGTCAACATGACAAACTGAGCGGTTGTGATTCCCGTTAGCTGCAGAAAGGAGGGCCACAAAATGTGGATAAAAGAGGAATAAAATGGGCATAAAGCACTCTTTTTGAAAGTTTTTGAAAGTTTTGAGATTGCTGCTGGTGGTGATCTTATGAAAGGAGTGGTCTGGCGAATTATTGTAAATGGAGGCTTGAGGCTTGAGTGAGTGAATGAGTGAGTGAGTGAGCGAGTTGCAGCCAGTAAGGGCTTGTCAGGGCCGAGGAGAGGCGAGCAGAAGTTACTGAAATTTGGCCGAATAAGAGGATTGATTAAATACGATGATTGATTAAAAGAACTTTGGTGCTGGAGTGGAGAGGAATCCATGTCATATGGTTATGTTGGCCAAGGATTCTGGGCAAAGTATTTTAAAAAGGGTAATGTTTCCAAGCTCTAGATTTGCTTGTTATAAGGTGATTTTTCAACCTACCTAAAGGCATAAATTCTGGATACAATAGAACCCCGTATAACAAAACAACTCCTTTCTGCGGAGCTCTTCGATATGCAGTGCCGCAATCAGGGGGAGGGCAAGTAGGATTCCTGTCCCAGGCCCGGAGATGATGGGGGCCCGTCGGCGCCAGGAAATAAACGATGTGCGCATGCACAAACAGACCACGCATGCACAGAAAATCATGTGGGTGTGGTGGCACTGAGAAACAAATGATGTGTGCATGTGCAAACAGACCATGCATGCGCGTACCGGGCCCAGAAATTTCTGATGTCGGCCCTGTGCATTGGCGATACACTGCATAATGGAAAAAATGTTCATTATATGGGGCTTTCATTCAGCTCTAAGACAAGAGTGCCTACATGACTGGAGTGTAGCTGACAGGAAGTAATTTGAGACCCCATTTCCCCCCATTAACCCTAAAGGTGACCTTTTAGAGGCTCCCATGCCCGGGTGTGGATAAAAACGGCAACCCAAGGTAAATAACACTTACTTGAGAGAGTATTTTTTACTGCTCTTCTTGGCATTCCATCTCTTCACAAACTTCTCTTTCCTTTCCAGCTAGCTCATCTATAGTTGTTGTTTCCTCCTCCCCACCCCCAAGGATAGCTTCATCAAGGCTTACAATACCAGAACTGGCTCTGAGGGAGTTTGTTGTTCTTATCTTCAAGGTTGCTGACTCCAGGAGTTTGACTCCTTCTTTTGAACAATGATTTTGCTGTTGAGAATGAATTACAGATATTGGTTCACCAGAATTACTCAATAAGTTTGTTGTGTACTGAATGTAGTGTGTTGAATGTATTTGTAACCACACGAATGGGTACAGGTAACACTGTAACCTTCTGTATGAGGACGCGAGCTAGTGGCCACCGGGGGCAATAGCGAGCGCCCAGCTCACATGGTTCACATTACTCAAATGCCTTCAGCCGCGCGGGAAAGATTCCCGCGCTCACCTCACCTGGACAAGAAAGGCGTGACCAAGGATGACGTCACTTGGACAGCAGCCAATGCCTGTCGAAGAGCCAGATTCAATTAGATAGCCACCGTATAAAAAGAGCTGTTTGTCCGCCATTACCACATGTTCGTACTGTACTCTATGCAATAAAGATGTGTTAGGCTAGCTTACAGCCGTTTCCATTGTCTTGATTCCCAAACACTAAATTGGCGACGAAGGTGGGATCATGGATTCCCACGGGGACAAGACAATATCACAGAAGCCAGTTTTCGACGTGACCCATCCCGAGCGATGGGACTGGTTTGAAATGCATTTCAAGAGTACGGTGGCGTATGCGGGCATCACCGACGCTGGGAAGAAGAAGGGTCTTCTCATCACGATGCTCGGGTTCCACGCCGTGCAAGCACTGATGGATCTGGTGGCACCACGAGAGGTGGACCAGGTTTCGGTGACAGAAATTCTGGGGGTTCTGCGGAATCATTTCAAGCCCAAGGTATCCTTCTTCTCTGCCAGGGCCATTTTCGCGAGGAGGGACCAAAAGCCGGGTGAGTCAATATCCGAGTATGCAGCGGCCCTCCGCGTTTTGGCGACCCCATGCGAATGGCGGGAAATTCTAGACGTGGCCCTAAGGGACAGGATGCTCTGCGGGATGAGAGACGGGGAGACCCAGAGGAAACTCATGAACCGAGGCCACGACCTCACTTTTAAAGAGGTACTACAAGAGGCTCTAGCAGCTGAATCCACGTGGGCCGGGTACAAGCTTCTCAAGGCAAAGCCCCCACCAGTCGAGGCAGCTGCATCCGCCGTCCAGGCGGCCTGGAGGGCGACCCCTGCCCCACGCTCGCCCACATCCTCAGAGGCTTCTGCCACCCCAGACTCCAGCGAAGATGAGGGGGTCCGGAAAGTCAGGAAAGGGCTGAGCGAGAGGAAGGGGAAGGGGGGCGGCGCTGCGATGGGTGCGGAGCGTCCCACGAGAGGAGCAAATGTCCATTCCGGAAAGCTGAGTGCCACAACTGTGGGCGGAAGGGCCACATCGCCAGGGTCTGCAAGCAACGCCGGGAAGAGAGTAAGCGCGCCTCGAGCAGCCGGGATGGCGTCGGCAGTGTCGGCGATGGCGGCGGCGACCCAGAGGGGAACCACATGTGCCTGCGAGTGCACGCGGAAGACGACGTGGCCGTCCACAGCGTGCCTCTAGGGCAACCACGTTTTTATGCTGAGGTACTGTTGCAAGGGGTCCCTGTTAAGATGGAGATAGACTCGGGGTCTGTTTACTCCCTCATTTCCCATAAGGAATTTTTGCGGATTCCCCCAAGGAGCGACCCAAACTCAAGGAGATGGGGGCGAACTTAAAAGATGTGCAGGGAAATGCGATTCCAGTATTGGGGATTGGGGACTTTGAGACACGGTACAAGGGACTCCGAAGGAAACTCCCCCTGGTAGTTCTAAAAAATGGGGGGTGTAATCTCTTGGGGACACAATGGTTCAAACCCCTGGACATCTTCATAGGCGGCGTCCATGCCATCGGGGGGAATGAGATTCAAGCAGTGTGCGACGCACACGCAGAGGTATTCAAGAAGGGACTCGGGAAGTACAAGGGGCCCCCAGTTTCCTTCGACCTGGACCCGGAGGTCCGCCCAATGAGACTAAAACCACGTCGGGTTCCATTCGCCCTCAAGGACAAAATTGAGGCGGAACTGGACAAATTAGTGGGGCAAGGGATTTTAGTGCCGGTGGACTCTGCAGAGTGGGAGACTCCTATTGTTACAGTATTGAAAGCAAATGGGGAAGTGTGAATTTGCGCTGACTACAAGTGTACAATTAACAAGGCGATCCGCCCTAATGCCTATCCGGTGCCGGTAGTTAGCCATCTACTGGCCACTTTACATGGGGGAAAAGTTTTTGCTAAACTAGATCTGGCGCAGGCGTACCAGCAGCTTCCAGTAACCCCAGCCACAGCTGCTGCACAGACCATTGTAACTCACAAGGGGGCATTCAAGGTGACGCGCCTACAGTTTGGCGTGAACTCGGCGCCAGGGTTGTTTCAGTCTCTTGTGGAACGTTTGTTAAAGAAATTACCGGGGGTCTTGCCATTTTTCGATGATATATTGATATCTGGGGAGAGCGAAGCAGAACTGGCCCAGAGACTAGATAAGGTCCTCACAGCCTTCGAATCTGCGGGGTTGAGGTTGCGGAGGGACAAATGTGTATTTCTGGCCAGGGAGGTGGAGTTTCTGGGGTTCCGCATAACTTCTGAGGGGGTGAAACCCGCTGAGTCCAAAGTCTCAGCCATTCGAAACGCTCCTCGCCCCACCGCGAAACCGGAGCTGCAGTCTTTCCTGGGGCTGCTGAATTTTTACCATTCCTTCCTGCCCAGGAAAGCGACGATTGCAGAGCCCCTGCATGGGCTGCTGAAGAAGGATGCTGTTTGGCGGTGGGGGGAGAAGCAGGAGCGGGCTTTCAGGGAACTCAAGCAACTCCTCTCCTCGGAGGCCATTCTAACCCATTTCGACCCAAAGAAGCCGGTAGTCTTGGTCTGCGACGCCTCGCCAGTGGGGGTGGGGGCGGTCCTGTGCCACGTGTTAGAGGGGGGGCGAGAAGCCCCAGTTGCATTCTACTCGAGATCATTGTCCAAGGCAGAACAAAATTACGCCCAAACAGATAGGGAGGCTCTTGCCATTGTTGCGGGCACAAAGAAGTTCCATGATTTTCTGTATGGTCACCCATTCACCATTGTCACCGATCACAAGCCGCTGTTGGGTATCTTCACCTCAGACAAGCCCACTCCACAGATCCTCTCCCCCAGGATGCTTAGGTGGGCGATTTTTCTGAATGCATACAGGGGGGCGTTAGAGTACCGTCCCGGGAAAGAGATAAGCCACGCGGACGCCCTCTCAAGGTCTCCTCTTCCCCACCTGGGGGACCCAAAGTGTGAGGTAGAACAGGATAGCCAAGTCCTCCTCATTGAAGCCCTAGATGCACCCCCCATTTTGCCCAAGGAAATTGCTGCCGAAACGGCCAAGGATAAAACGTTAGCCCTTGTGAGATCCTGGGTACAGAAGGGGTGGCCCGCAGCTCCCCCCGCAGACGAGTTTGCGGCATTTTTCAGGAAGAGGGTTGAGTTGTCCGCAGAAAGGGGGTGTCTGTTGTGGGGGGAGAGGGTGGTGGTCCCACAGGCATTAAGAGCAAGGTGCTACGGCTTTTACATGTCAGCCACCCAGGGATTGTGCGCTCTAAGGCGCTGGCCAGAAGCTACTTCTGGTGGCCTCAGCTAGACGCAGACATTGAACACATGGTGAACACCTGCGAAAGTTGCCAGGGCTCTCGGCCTGAGGAGTCCCGCCTTCCACACAGTGAATGGGACACAGCTAGGGGACCGTGGTCCCGCCTCCACATAGACTTCGCAGGGCCATTCAGGGGTTCATTTTTTCTACTTGTAGTGGACGCATACTCCAAGTGGTTGGAGGTAATTCCAATGCGCAACACCTCATCAGCGGGGACTATAAAACAGCTGCGCAAACTGATATGCACGTTCGGGATACCTGACGTCATAATTAGTGACAATGCGAGTTGTTTCACGTCAGCCGAGTTCCAGGCGTTCTTAGAGTCCAACGCCATTCGGCACATTACCTCAGCCCCATTTCACCCTGCAACAAATGGCCAGGCGGAACGTCTGGTGCACACAATGAAGGAAGGGCTGCTGCGCATGGGTCCCGGGGATCTGGACCGGCAGCTCTGCCAGTTTCTGTTGGCATATCGAGTGACGCCATTGGCGTCGGGATACTCTCCCGCGGAACTCCTCATGAAGAGGAAGTTACACTCATTATTAACTAGATTGGATCCCACCCGGGTCGAGGATAGAGGAAGAAATATTGAGCACAGCCCCACCAAAAATTTCCAGATAGGAGAGCCTGTTCATTGCAGAAACTACGCCACCACTGGGCCAGCATGGGTGCCGGGGGTAGTCATTAATCAAACAGGACCAGTCTCATTCTGTGTCGAGACCAACACGGGTCTCCTCTGGAGAAGGCACGCTGACCAACTTAGGCACCGAGTGATTGGGGGGCCGGACAGAGGGGATCATCAGCAACGCTCAGCGTTAGGGTTCTCCTCCACCCGTTTAGACCAAGGGGGAGAAAACGTAGGGCAACAGTCCCAAACGGGGGGGGGGGGAAGCTTAGGGTCAAACTCATATCCTTTTCATACGCCAGCTCTATCCAGTCCCTTGAAAGAGAGGAACGAGTTTGCCCCTGTAGTTCTACCCAGCCCCTCGAAGGAGGGAAATGAGTTTGCCACTGTTGCCCCTGAATTAGATTTTGAGTTATCAAACCGGGGGGGGGGGTTCGGAGTGTTTCCCCCACCCGTCCAAGCGAAGAGCGGGGTTTTTCTTTAGCCCCTAGTGCCCCCGGTTTGTCCACATCCACGTCGGGAACCCTTCCTCCCCCTTCTCCTGGCCATCCCAAGGCGGCAAGCCCGCGGCAAGTCACTAACGAGTCATCCTCTCCAATTGCAGGACAAGAACCAGGAGGACACAGACGAGGGGGCATGGCCGAGTCAAGCATAACGGCCGCACGGCCAAAACGCACATGCAGGAAACCAGTTTGGTTAAGGGACTTTGTCCCATCTTAGGGGGGAGGGATGTTGTGTACTGAATGTAGTGTATTGAATGTATTTGTAACCACACGAATGGGTACAGGTAACACTGTAACCTTCTGTATGAGGACGCGAGCTAGTGGCCACCGGGGACAATAGCGAGCGCCCAGCTCACATGGTTCACATTACTCAAATGCCTTCAGCCGTGCGGGAAAGATTCCCGCGCTCACCTCACCTGGACAAGAAAGGCGTGACCAAGGATGACGTCACTTGGACAGCAGCCAATGCCTGTCGAAGAGCCAGATTCAATTAGATAGCCACCGTATAAAAAGAGCTGTTTGTCCGCCATTACCACATGTTCGTACTGTACTCTATGCAATAAAGATGTGTTAGGCTAGCTTACAGCCGTTTCCATTGTCTTGATTCCCAAACACTAAAAAGTTCAAGTCTATAGTGTGCATATGACACAAGTCAATGGTTGTTTGTGTGCATTTTATTCCCTCAAATTCTGTGCTGATGAATGTTCATAAGTTGCTCAGTTTCTAGATAAAGTAGTTAATAGACATAGAAGCCATAGTTCTTACTATTGTGTTGTGTGGGCTATGGTCAGCTATGGTTGTGTAGGTTACGGTCAGCTATGTGAACACCTGGTTTTAAAACTTCTGAAAAACATGCTAAAACAGCTTCCAAGCCAATTACTGGCTCAAAGTGGACTGCCACTAGAATGCCTAAAATGGTTTGAGATCATCAAGCCCTGAAATTCCAGAAATATGGCCACATATTATGGCCACCGCTGGGACCCTCTGCGTCTCCCCAGAGCCCTTGTCACTGGCACGGGGATGAAAGACAGCTGTGCACCTCCACACTCCGGGGTGTACTCTCCAAAGTTTTGGGACTGGTCAGACCCCTGTCCTCGGTGAGAACAAGGGCGGGAAGAGAGACTGGCCCCCAGCTGTGAGAGAGACTGGCCCCCAGCTGTGGGGTGACCGACATGGCTATAAGACCTTGCCACTGCCGGAGCCACCGGACTCGCTGGACCCCCACCTTTGCGGACTAGTGACCACCTGCAGCTGTGGTGGGAGCTCGACTTTAAAACCGTCGCCATCGCCACGGACGCTCTGCTGCTTTCGTAATATGGTCGTGATGCATACATCTTTTTGTTGATACTAATTGCTTTTTATTGTAACTGATAGGTAATTTTGTGTAAGTATACATTTCTCCTGTCGAATTGATATTATTGTAACTGATATTGTGATAGTGTCATGTGACTCTGAAACTTGTAATTTGTGATACTGCAGCATAGATTTGTGATGTGGTACTGTTCGTGAATTTGTATACTGAATTTTCCACTGTATCTTGACTTTCAGTATTAAGTGTATTAAGTGTATGTTATTGAATATTGTATTACTGTACTTATTGTATATTATGATATTGTATATTGTATTTATTGTCTGCTATGTAAACCGCCCTAAGTCGGGTTCGCCTGAGTAGGTGGTATAAAAGCGTGAAAATTAAATTAAATTAAATTAACCCTGACTGCTCATTGGAAGGTCAAATAGTAAAGATGAAGCTAAAGTACTTTGGACATAAACTTGAGAAGGCATTGATGTTGGGAAAGGTGGAGGGCAAAAGAAGAAGGGGAAGGCCAAGGATGAGATGGCTAGATGGCATTGTAACACAATGGGCACAGAGCTGGGAGGGCTGAGGGGGATGGTGGAGGACAGAGGTGCGTGGAGGAAAATGGTCCATGGGGTCGCAAAGGGTCGGAGTCGACTGTGCGACTGAACAACAACAACACATATGAGATCAATCAACCAGAAGTTACATCATTGGAATCTGTGTCTTTTGATGTGGAACACCTTAGTGGCACAAGATAATGCAGTGACACACGGGCTCTCATGTACGTATTATGGAGAAAAGTAACAGCAGTGTAGAAGAGGTCAAAGAGTTCTATTCATATGTTATTGTTTTAATTATTTCTAATATTTTCTCTTTTCTAGGTTTCTCTATTCCAAGTTACAAGCTTACATTCACTAACTCAAATAATGCATATTATACCATGCATTACTGTTATAGTATTTATTACGGCTGTATCTTACTAAACTTTTGCTAGAATTTAAAAAAGTAATCACACTTATATACCTCTTCATAGTGCTTAGTGCACCCTCTGGGTGGTTCACAAGTTAATTAGCATTTTGCCCTCAAAATGCAGAGTACTTATTTTACAAACCTCAGAAGGATGGAAGGCTGAATCAACCTTGATCCCTGGCCAGGATTGAACTCACAACCTTTTGTTGCAGTACAGCAGTTTAACCACTGTGTCACCAGAATAGATAGCTTTTGTATAATTTAATACAGTAATACCTTGGATAAAGTTTGCATCAGATAATGCTAAAACCGCATAATGTTAAGCAAGCTGGGGGGAAAATTGCATCACATAACGTTAAAACCCTATGGGATGCATCGGATAATGTTCGCTAAAGCCTGTGCCGGTTACAGTTTATCTCTATGGAGTCTTAACGTTATGTGATTCATCCCATAGGATTTTAATGCATGCATCAGATAACGTTAAAAATCGAATAACACTAAGACTTGTGGAACCAAGTTTTAGCGTTATCTGGGGTTGTACTGTATATAGGAAATGTAGGATTTAAAACTTTATTAGCTATATAATATGTGGCCATATATAGGTAAAACTTGGAAAATTGGAATATAGTGCAAATGTTCATTCATTTCATTTAAAAGGTAAAACAAATATATGAGACAGACTCACTACATGCAAAGCGAGATATGTCATGCCTTAATTTGTTATAATTGTGATGACCATGGCGGAGAGCATACATGAGATCATGTGATGATTATGGGGTACATGAGATTGGGGGGGTTCATAAGCTGTAAGACATAAGCATCAATATTATTTATTTATTTAAAAACATTTCTATCCCACTTCCCTCACTCAAGAGTGACTTGAAGCAGCCAAAGTAAGGCTTGAACTATCTCGCTTTGCATGCAATGAGTCTATCTCGTATATTTGTTTCACCTTTTAAGTTGCATTACTGAAATGAATGAACATTTGCACAATATTCTAATTTTCCGAGTTTCACTTGTATAATTTGGTATCCAGACACAAATCACTCAGAAATAACTGGGATACATTTTGAAGTCTTAAATTGACCTCCAAAACTAACCAGGGGTCTCCTGCAAGGTCCTAATGAAATTTCTCCAGAAAACCAGCAAAAAATAAATAAATTCAGATTGTGAAAGATGAAGAGGAAAAAGTTGCAGGTCTTTTTGTACACATGATTGAAACAAGTGATTTACATCTTTGTTCCCAAGAAGCCTTGACAAGTGTTAAAGGGATGATTTTGTCGGAACTGGTACATCCTGGAAAATATCTTGTAGCTGGATAGATGTGACAACATTATCCATTGCAAATTAACATCACAAACATTGCCACAATAAATCTGAAAATACTCTGGAATGAGGCCAGAAAAAGGGAAGTATTTTTGTGAGAAGAGAAATTCTGGAATAGTTTGTGAATGTTCCCAGTGTTAATCTATCTCTTGACAATGAGATTCAAACGACGATTTTTGCTAATGTATCTCCAGAAGGGGTCAGCAAATAACAAGGTTTGGGAACCTGTGACATTTAATTCAAAGCTTTACACTAGTCATTCACAATCAACCCACACTTTAAAATCACCATCCCCTTTACAGCAACCCACCAGCAAATCTAATAGTGGATTAGAGAGCAGAAGGCAATTGATTCTTCTTCCAAGTCAGTCCCTGATTATCACATGCACATTTCCTGTCCCATGATTTTAAGGGCTTTATTGAATTTCAATCATTCAGTTGTATTACAGTGGTACCTGAGATAAAGTCCGATTTGTATAAAATCGCGGTTTTCATGCACACGTGATGCATCGCATAAAGTCTAAAACCGCTAAAAATGGACGTTATCCAAGGTATTTGGTATAGGAACCTTGGATAAAGTCCATTTTTGGTCATTATGCGATGCATCGCCCATGTGATTTGGATAAAGTCCAAAATCGGATAAAGTCCAAACTTGTGGAACGGAGTTTGAACTTTAGCCGAAGTTCTATTGTACTTGTTTAAACAAGGCTTCATAAAATGAGAGGGACAAATGATGGAGAGGGTGAAACTAAAGCTTTTAGAGAAGTTCTTCTGATGTTTGGGAGACTGGTGGTGAGCTGTAGGAATTGGGGCCGCAGAGGGCTGGAGGTCCCGGAGGAGACTGATCAAGAAACGATACGAGGCAATATGGAGCGTGATCAGATCAGTCTCCTCCGGGACCTCCGGCCCTCTGCGGCCCTGATTCCTACACCTGGTGACCCCGACGTGATCTACACATGACTAAGCGACTCCCGAGCGGTCTACCTCAGAGTAAGTGATCACACGGTCCGGTTCTGTGCTTGAACCGCGTCCGCTCATCCCGGAGGACAGCGCGGCAGCCCGGCCGGTAAACCAGCCGGTCGGTAAGACGGCCTAAGCGGCGAGGCATTACCGAGAGGTTTCCTACAGTTTGCTCCCGACTTTCGTGGCGGCTTGCAGGTTACGGAGAAAACGCATTCCGCAGGGTCAGCTGTGAACCCCTGACAGCGCAGAGGCCACCAAGGGCCCGTGGTAGGGGACCACGCTCCGAGCTCTACCCAAAGAATCGTCGCCAGAACCTATTACTTGCCCAAGACGCGTCGACCCATCCCGAGGAGGAAACTTCGGAGGACCCTTCGCAGGTAATATGGGGACCTGTCCTCAGCGACAGCGTCCGTCCGCTAGCCAAAAAACTCGTGAGGAAGAGTTTAAGATCCTGGCCAGGATATTTCAGTTAAGATTTCACAGCCGAGAGCTACCGAGACTTTTGGTGTACCTAAGGGAACACTGCCTGCTTTACCCAGAAGTAGGTACATTAACCCTTGAGCTCTGGGATCAGATAGGAGACTGCATTCAGCAACCGCCGAAAGCTCCAGGAGGCGTAATTCGCACATGGAGCAAATGTAGGAAACTCTTAGCGGAGATAGAACCAGTCCGGATAGAGGCCAAAGAACCCCCACATCTGCCAGCCACGTCAGCCGAGCCATCGGCGCCTACGGCGCTCTATCCGTCATTGCAATTTAGGCAGAATAGCGTAGGGAACTTTCCCTCGGTGACAGCTGCAGATGTCACCGACGGAATGCAAGGAATGAGGAGCGCAGGCGCTTCTCTGACAGCCCCAGGTTCCCAAGTTACCAAGAGTGCCCTTCAGCGCACAGTGGAAGAAGAAATCAGGAAGGGGGAGTTGCCAGCGGAAGAACTAGCTGAGCTTAGTCAGATTTGTCCAATTCGCTTAGAAATGGATGCCCTTACAGGGGCCCAGAAGATAGTTCACTCACCAGTCCCGTATAAGCTTCTCATGGCTATACGGAAGGCCATTTCAGAGACAGGGCTTCAAAGCCGGTTTACTAGGGGCACGCTTCAGCAAGTGTGCGAGAACACCATGTTCATCCCACACGACTGGAAAGCCGTCATGCGGATGATGCTCAACCCTAGCCAGTATCTGATTTGGGACAGCGAGTTTCGCCTTGAAGCTCAAACTAGGGCTGCCAGGATGGGAGGCGCAGTAATTCCTGACCAGTTGTATGGTTCAGGTGCCTTCGAATCCGTCGATGCGCAGATCAACTTGCCACTCGCCACTCTCCAGATGTCGGCAGAGGCTGCCTTTAGGGCTTTTTTCAAGGTCCCTGCGACCAGCAAGGCGGCTAAAAATTATACCGCAGTCAAGCAGGGAGCCCAGGAGCCCTACATGGATTTCATCAATCGCCTGGAGGAGGCAATTAGCAGGCAGATCGATAATGAGGAAGCCCAGCAAGAGCTCATGATCAAGTTAGCCAAGGACAATGCCAATTTAGACTGCCGTAAAATCCTGCAGTCACTGGGTAATCGTCCCGACTTGACTCTCACGGACATGATTAGAGCTTGCGCCGACGTTGGCACAGAATCCTATAAGATGGGTTTGCTAGCAGCAGCGGTGCAAGGGGTAAGAGACCTAAAAGCAAACATCAAGGGGCATGTCACAATTGTGGCAAGGTCGGTCACTTCGCTAGGGAGTGCCGATCCAAGGGAGGCGGACAAAATTCCGGCCGTTCCAAGGCTCCAAACACCCTGTGTCCGAAATGCAAGAAAGGCTACCATTGGGCCAGAAACTGTCCGAGTTCGGGAAACCGGCAAGCGGGCACGTCTCTGGCCCCGGTCCAAACAGAGACTTCCCAGATTCAAGGCTCACCAGAGCTAGACTAGATTCAGGTCACATTCCAGGCACTGCGAGGGCGCAGGCCAGCCCCAAGGGTAGTACAGGGTTAGACTTGACTTGCCAGGCAGACGTCACATGCGACTTGCCAGGCACAGTCTATCTGGTGGATTCCCAGTACATGGATCCACTGCCCAAGGGCTTTATAGGTTTAGTTTTGCCCCGCAGCATAGCAGGAGCACGCGGAATTCTTATAATTCCAGGAGTCGTTGACTCCAATTTTTCAGGCGTTCTCCAAGTCCAGCTTTGGACGCACCTGCCCCAGACAATTCACAAGGGAGACACCTTAGTGCAACTGATCATGGTTCCTTGTCACTCGCCAGCAGACAGCCAGGGAAGGCTCAGGGACAGCTCAGAGTCCCGGTCAGAGGACCGCTCGAGCGCCAGTGAGGCAGTACAAGGATACCAGGTCTTAGCGACAGTGGAGACCAACATTGAGTGGAAACAGCGTCCGGTTATTGAGGTATATCTGAATAATAGATCATTCTCAGGCCTGTTAGATACCGGAGCTGATGTATCCGTGATAAGCAGAAGCCAGTGGCCAAGGGAGTGGGCCATTGAGCCGGTCTCTGATGTGTGGGGGGTAGGCGGCATTCAGGAAGCGTTTAGGAGCCGGGAGTGGGTGACAGTCACAATCCCAAGGGCTGACGGCACAGCGGTAATTCAGCCGCACATTCTTGACGTGCACATCAACCTTTGGGGGCGAGACATTTTACAGCAGTACGGTGCTACGCTTACCTTCGGGTAATGGCGTTGCCACTTAAGTGGCTCACCAACACGCCGGTCTGGGTAGAACAATGGCCGGTAGTGGGAGAGAAATTAGTCGCCCTTAAACAACTGGTTAAAGAACAGCTAGATGCAGGACATATAGAGCAGTCCACTAGCCCTTGGAATTCGCCAATTTTTGTGATTAAGAAGAAATCGGGGAAGTGGCGACTCCTCCACGATCTCAGAGAGATCAATAAATGTATACAGCCAATGGGTCCGCTTCAATGCGGCATCCCAAATCCTAAATGATTCCCGTGGGGTGGGAGATCCTAGTTGTAGATCTCAAGGATTGTTTTTACATGATTCCCTTAGACCCCAGGGACCGGGAAAGGTTTGCCTTTACGGTGCCGGTTGTGAACCACAGTGAACCTACGCAGCGTTACGCGTGGAGATTTTTGCCACAGGGCATGCTCAATTCGCCCACCCTGTGCCAAATTTATGTTCACAATGCACTGGCAAAGTTTCAAAACCTTTACCCAAAAGCGTTAGTTTGTCACTTCATGGACGACAACTTGGTCGCGGTGCCGCAACTCGGCAGCGAAATGTTTTCAGACCTCCAGGCCAGCCTGGGGGAGAAAGGATTACTCATTGCCCCAGAGAAAGTGCAGAGAACCGAGTCCTTCTCATACTTGAGGCATCGGCTTCTCCGCTCTTTCGCAGCACCAGTTTTGCCCCAAATCAATCTACAGGATTCAGTCACCTTAGTGGAGCTGCAGCAGGTTTTAGGGAACATTAATTGGGCCAGACCGTATTTTAGATTGGATACGGATCTTTTGAAACCGCTCTTCTCACTGCTAACCTTGGGTAAGCAGCCAGCAGACCGGATACAAATTTCTCGAGAAGCGCGCTTGGCTCTCGAGAAAGTCAACCGGGTTCTCAGCCAGAGGTGGGTAGACAGGATCACCCAAGGGCCATAGGCCCCGATCCTGAACTTGTACATAGTTCGGGCAGGATCCAGGTTCACCGGAGCCCTAGGAGTGGACTCCGAGAAAGGGGCGAACATCGTGGAGTGGGTGTACTTGCAGAACACCTCTTCACCGAACATCGTTCCTCCCCAAGAGTTAGTTTCCGCGGTGGTTTACCGCGGGAGGCTGAGAGCTAGGGACATTTCAGGGCACGATTTAGCCAAAATTGTAGTCCCATTCACCAAGGAACAGATCCAGCAACTGATGCAGCTCGGTGACTCGCTTCCAATAGCTTTGGATGGATTCACTGGAAGCTTGGCATACCACTTGCCCAAGGACCCCAGACTTGTCTCGCTTCAAACGCAGACAGTCAGCTTGTTCGAATTGCTCTCGCTGGTTCCGCTTCAGGGAGCCAGGACAGTTTTTACTGATGGTGGTCGAACATATGGTGTTCGGGCCCCGCCTTCCCCTCGCCCTTGGACTTAAAAGGCGAGGGGCGCCCAGGTGAACCTGTCGCCGCTGCGCGTCCTGCCCCGGTGGGGGCGAAGAGAGGGCCATTCCATCGGCCTCTCACCTGGCCGGCGTCCTCGGGCCCCGCCTTCCCCTCGCCCTTGGACTTAAAAGGCGAGGGGCGCCCAGGTGAACCTGTCGCCGCTGCGCGTCCTGCCCCGGTGGGGGCGAAGAGAGGGCCGTTCCATCGGCCTCTCCACCTGGCCCCGCCCTCCTCTCCCGTCCCTTGCGCGGGGAGATAAAGGGCCGTGGGCCGCCGGGCCAGGCCCAGGACTGCCGCCGCCCCAGGACCATCGCCGTCTTTGGCTCCTTGCTGTGGCTGCCTTGGCTCATGTTGAGACTGAGACGTGGACCTCCTTCCCCAAGCTGTTGGGGGAGTGGTAGCTCCTACGACTGTTCTCCAGTGGACATGGGGGTCTTGCTATGTTGGGTTTGCTGTAGTATAATTATATTTATTGCATTTTTATGACCTAATTATGTAGTGTAGTTTTTGTATTATGATATTATGCTTATCTGGATTGTTTTCCATTTTGAACTTGTTGTTTCTCTGTATTATCTTTTTATTGTTACTTTGTTGGATTATGTTGTTAGCCGCCTCGAGTTGGTCTCGGCTGAGGAAGGCGGGATATAAATTAAACTGATTGATTGATTGATTGATTGTCTTGACTTGGCAGGAGGGCCAGGCTTGGCGCACGCTGTTAACTCTTCCACAGAAGTCCGCACAGCAGGCGGAGTTGGCAGCGGTGAACCTCGCCTTGCGCACCTTCGCCAAAGAGCGCCTAAACATCATTACCAATAGCCAGTACGTTAGGAACTTGCTTCACAGTCTACTGGGAGCATACATCACTCCCGCGATAGACAAGAATTTGATTAGTCTGTTTTTAACTGCTCAATTTCATTTGCGAAACCGCACGGAGCCGCTCTATATTGCCCACATCCGAAGTCATCAAGACCTACCGGGTCTGATTTCCACGGGCAATAGCAGAGCGGACGCGGCGGCAAAGGAAATTCAGCAACGTTCAGTGTCGGGTGTTTTCACTACGCCAATCCAGAGTCATGCATTTTTTCACCAAAATGCCAAAGCGCTTGCCAGACAGTTCAATTTGCCACTTTCTCAAGCCCAAGGCATAGTTCGCTCTTGCCAGCATTGTGCAGGGGCACCGGGGGGGGGCCCTCGTGGGGGGTCAACCCATGAGGGACAGAGGCTAACCAAGTGAGGCAGATGGATGTCACGCATGTTCCGCAGTTTGGCAGATGGCAGTACATGCACGTTTGCATAGATACTTTCTCACAATTCGTTTGGGCAACGGCGCAGAAAGGGGAGACTGCTTCCCACGTGGAGCAGCACCTCCTTTCCTGCATCGCGGCAATGGGCAAACCGCGGCAAATTAAAACCGATAACGCCCCGTCCTACAGCTCCAGGCAGCTGGCGGCCTTCATGGCCACCTGGGACATTAAGCATACTTTTGGCGTTCCTTACAATCCGCAGGGGCAAGCGATTGTGGAACGGGTCAATCGGATGCTCAAGTCCTATATTGACAAACAAACAGAAAGGGGGGAGCCACCAGCCCTCCCCAAGTCACAGGCTCAGGCACAGCATTGTCTGAATAAGGTATTGTTCACTTACAATCACCTTAATGTTTTTTCGGATTGCACGCCGCAGGAGAAGCACTTCCGCCGTTCGGAGGCTCTCCTGCGACCGATGGTCCGATACCGGGTGCCACCGGACCCTTCCTGGAGGGGCCCAGCGCCGCTCATAACCTGGGGGAGAGGGTATGCTGCAGTTATGTCTCCTACAGGTGTCGTTTGGATTCCAGCTCGGTGTGTCAAACCTCACTTGGAACCACATGGCGTGGACCCAGGCCGGCCCGAGTCCGATCCCGGAGATGGAGGACCTCACCCTAACCGAGAGGACCTGTCGGGAGAGACAACGGTCACAGATGCCAGCACCGAGGATCACCTGGGGGATGGTCAAGGCCCTTTGCCAAGAGGCCCAGGACGCCATCCAGCGCAAGGAGAGGGAGCCGACACCGGAGAACCTCATGGCTGCAGTCCTTGCCCAGATTCATGCCAACTCCATGGCAGTCACCATCGTCCTGATCCTCTCCCTATTTGCCGGGGGAGGCGTTCAGGCTACCTTGTTAAAGGCCAACGATTTGGTGCCCGGCGGAGACCTCTCTGCCAGAATGCAGTACAACATTTGGGAAAGGTTGGCGGGCCTCGTCAACCAGTCCGATTTTTGCCTGAGACAGGACATTGGTTCTGCCTCAATCCTGAGCACCTGCCTCATCCTAGTGTGCCATTCTCCAGGCGCATACCCAAGGGATGGGGACTGGCTTGTGAAACGGATTTTCAGCCCATACAACCCAGCGGCTTCCACAGAATACGCCCGTTGGGAGATGCGGCTCACCATGACTTTGCCGGCTGATGCGGCCACTCTCCACACTCCTCGAGTGGCGGTCAGCCCGAACTCTACTTGTGGTCGAATGACCGGCAGCTCCACAGTCGGCCGGACCCGGCGCCGCTGCCTCTACGTCGGCAGTGGCAATTGGACTTGCAATAATCCAGTGAAGCTTGGTTCAATGTATGCCCATGTTACGTTACCATCTGGTTGGTTCTTTACATGTAATCAGTATACCTTCAACTACATTCCCGCAAATGTATCAGATTCCACATGTTGCATTAGTCGTTTGACACTGTTACTCCCCACTAATGGTTCAGCACCCATACGGCACGCTCGCACCACCCAGTTAGACAGCTCATGTGAGAGCAGCTTTAGAGTTATGAGTCCAGCCGAATACGTCTCGTTGGCGGTCAGCATAATTGGCGTGCCAGGCTTAGCCATCGGCAACGCTCGGAGGATCAGCCGACTGGCTTGCGGGTTGGCTAAGGCCATCAACCACACCTCCTCGGTGATAGCGCTGCTCAACCAGGAGCAGGCGGAGCTTCGCCATGCCATACTTGACAATAGAGCAGCTATAGACTACCTCTTATTGCTTCATCATTTGGGTTGCGAATCTTTCCATGGTATGTGTTGCTTTAATCTTACGGACAACTCCCGCAAGGTACAGAGTCAGCTCACGGCCCTCCATACAATAGTCGAGGGCATAAGGGAAGGTTCTGCATGGGGAACTTGGTGGAGTTCATTGTGGAATTGGATGTGGTCGTGGATTCCATGGGGGTGGCTCCAGACGGTACTCAAGGTGGTTGTGGGGGTGGTCATACTGGGCATAGCCATCTGCTGCTTTGCACAATGTATCCCCTCACTGATCTCGAAGTGCCGCCCCAAGGAGAAACCCCGAAGCGCCATACCCGCTCAGCAGCTAATGCCTCTCTTGCGCAGAGTTGCCGGTCAGGCTCTTAAGTAAAACAGAAAGGGGAGATATGGTTTCCTCATGCCCGCCTGGCATGGAAACGGCCCTTGCAGAGGCCACTTAGGTGAGAAGGCTCCCGGCGGTGGTTTCTGCGGGCAGAGAAATTAAGGGGGGTGGATTAATGATAGGGTTTGATTCACCCAATTCCTTGACCTGACCGGCGGATCTGCTGAGAGAGCGAATATCTAACTCTGTTACCCATTAGAGTAATCCCTCATCTCCGAGTCTCCGTCTCATCCCAAATGCAAACAGAGGCCATGTTTACCCCAGCCTTATCCCTAAACAATGGTGTTTCCCCATGTCAGTGTTTGCCCAAGTTAATTAACTTCCCCAAGAGAGATTCCCAATTAACCCAAGTAAACAGGTGATGTGATTTCTGTCAGATGACGGTTTTGCCACCGTTGCGCTTTTTCTCCTATATATGTTGAAGCTTTCCCTCAATAAACTACTGATCTGATCACGCTCCATATTGCCTCGTATCGTTTCTTGATCAGTCTCCTCCAGGACCTCCGGCCCTCTGCGGCCCCGATTCCTACAGTGAGCAAGGGAGATGAGAACAGAGAGAGCAATTTTTCCATGTCCCAAAATCACGGGAAAATATGTGTCTGCTGTTCTCTTTGCTTGTAGAAACTGACCTGATTTGTGCTTCCTGATCTGATCTGTGAACTACCGGAATTCATCCTGTTGCTGGTCAGGTGGGGGAAATGGGTTTCCACAACTTGGTGGCAGAAGCTGGAGCCATCTCTGAGCAAAGGAAAGAAACTGGTTGCAATGAATTAAAAAAATGGGGGCTTTGCTTTTAGTGAGTTTAAAGTGGTTACTGTTGTTCTTTTCTTCCTGAGAAGGGGTGAGGAAAGTCTTGGAATTTGACCTTCGAGCCAGGTGCAGATTCCTGTACTCTTGGAATTCATAACAATCTCATACTATGGGAACAGAAGTGCAGAAGACAGACATTGAATGTGCAGTCTTATTGAGCGATGATGATGAGGAGGAGGAAGAAGAGGAGATGACATAAGGTTATTCTTAGCTGCTAACTAATCCTGGGTTGGCTAGAACAATTAGATGACCCAGTATGCGTTCTACAACTTTATGAAAAAGCAGTTTTCACATACAGTATTAGCACAAGATTTTAAAATCCCCAGAAGCAAAGTAGAATCTGGAAGAAAACTGTCAGATATGGAGACAGGCATCATTGGTAGCAATCTTTAGCTAGTTATGTGTCAGAATATTGTGTTTTTTTTCTGGGCTGAAAGAATGGTAGCATCTTTATAAAATCACTCATAGGATCAGCCCTTGGCACTACAACTCCTAAGGATGCAGCCATTCTTACATTCTCTTCGCCAACAGCTGACCCTTTCTGTGCCATAAGGTAAAGGTAAAGGTAACGGTTTCCCTTGCTCGACAGCCAGTCGTATCTGACGCTAGGGTTCAGTGCTCATCTCCGTTTCAAAGCCAAAGAACCAGCACTGTCTGCTTCTGCAGACGTTTCTGTGGTCATGTAGCAGGCGTGACTAGACACCAGAGCGCACGGAGTGCTGTTACCTTCCCCACCGAAGTGGTCCCTATTTATCTACTTGCAATTTCTTGCTTTCGAACTGCTAGGTTGGCAGGAGCTGGGACGAAGACGTAAAAAGGGTAAATCTCCAGATTGCAAGTGTTATTGCTCTATTTGTAGAAGAATCACACGCTCTCGTACAGAACACAGACCTGACTATTGCCTCTTCCATAACATAATCTTGCTATCCCCCTCCCCCTTTGATGCTTCTAACAACCCAAGATGTTTGCAAAAGGCCTGTGGGGAATTTTAAGTGATATATAGGCTCTGTGACTCCAAAAGTCACATTAATCTTGCTGACAACTGCAAATTTGTCATTTAGATGTTTGTTCTTTCTCTACCAGAGCTCAGTGCTGCCTAGAGGGAGCAAACGTATATAGCATCAAAGCATTTCTGACTGCAGCTTTGCTAGCAGAAGTGGAAGACAAGACATCTCTCCCCATCCCAATTCTGAAAAAGAATCATTCTGAAACTGTGAAGAATCTGGTACTTCTTCAGCAGTTCCAACCCTAAAGGGACACAGTGACTTTGTATGATGGGATAATTCTCCTCTTCCCCATTCCATTACTGTTTTTCTCTGAACCATGACAACCTGCATTCATCACTTCCTGAATGTTGGTTTAGCTAGAGGGGTTTCCCAAAAAAGGAACAGTCACAGCTCCTTAGAGTTGCCATAATATTTATTTTATTTTATTTATTCTTCAAATTTCTATTGCTGCCTAACTTGGCAACGACTCTGGGCGGCTAACAAAAATTAAAAGCAACACCAATCTAATTAAAAGCCCTTAAAACCCCATTAAAAATTCTAAATAATTTACCCACTCACCCCATCCGTTAAGAGAGAGAGAAATTTTAATTATATAAGCCAGCAGGCGGGGGTCTCCATTGGTGCCCTGCACCTGCCCTGCCAGCCAGGTTTTCAGCTCTTTCCTAAAGGGCAGCAATTCCATCTGCAGCAGTAACTCTACTGGCAGGAGGTTCCATAGGGCCAGTGTGGACACGGAGAAGGCCCTCCTTCTTGTGCTAGAGAGACAAGCCCCTCTAGCAGATGGTACAATTAGATTGCACCTGATCCTGCTTCCCTGGTTCAGATCAGACCCAGCAGTTTAGGCTTCTCCTATCAGTGTGCTCAGTCACTCCCAACCGAAATCCGGGTGGTGACAAAGGATGCACGTGAAACTAGTGTAGATTCAGGTAGTGTGTGCCAAGTAATCACTTCAAGTCTCTTCAGGCATTTTAAAAATATATTGGAAGCATAGCAAGATACAGGATACAGTCCATCAAAAGACCAGGAAGCATTTCAAAGCAAGGAAATGGAGCAAACTGGTTCTTTAAGGCCCCCCTTTCTCCCAAGTGTCTACATTTTGGCAGCTTAAAAGCACAGCATTCCAGAGACTGTCTCTGTGTCTGCATGTGTGTGTGAGTGAGTCTCTGGGTTATATCTCCTCCCAGAGGGTCCACCTTTGGCCCTCCCCCTTAGGGATTCCAACCAATGATCTTACAGCAAGACATATCAATCACATAATAGGTTTCATTTCACTAAATCCATGAGGAAACTCATGAGGCGAGGATGTTTACCTATTTTCTTTCTCCCCCTGATCAGAAATCGCCATATTGAATTAGAATAAAGCGCAGGGTATACTTCATTCTGTTACACTTGCCCTATCACTCCTGACCTTAATCTAGGTAGTGAACAAAGGGTCCTTATGAAATTAGTGTAGATCCAGGTAATGTGAGCCAACTAAGCACTCCAGTCTCCTCCAGGTATTTTAAAAGTATATTGAAATCAAAGTAAGATACAGAATACAGTAATACCTCATACAAAGTCCGCTTCATACAACATCGAATTCATACATCGCCTAATTTCTTGAAAAAAGTTACCTCATACAAAGTCGCTCGACTTTGTTTGAGGCATTCAGTTTTCCCCAGGTTGCATTGTGCCTGGGCAGTATAAAAGGCAGGACACATGCGTGCATTGCTCTTGTGGGTTTTGCACAAGGCAAAGAGTGTTTAGGAGTGGTTTTGAGGGTGATTTTGGATTTTTTCATCAGAATTTTTAGAAGCATTCCTGGGATTTTTGCAGCATTCTTCAGGTTCTTAGACAATCAGGGTTGTTTGACATGTTTTTGTAATGTATTTAGCATTTAGACAATGTTTTCTTAAAGTTCTGTCAGTTTCCTGTCTGTTTCCTTGACTTTGCCCTGAAGTCTGTGCTGTTACAGTACAATGTATCTCTATGGAAATGATGTTCTACGAGGCATCGCAGCAAGGATTTGGACGTTGTATGAGGCATCATGGCTAGGATTTTTCATGCCTCATACAAAGTCCAAATCCGTATAAAGTCCAAACTTGTGGAACCAAGTTTGGACACTGTATGAGGTATCACTGTACAGTTCATCAGAAGCTCAGAAAACATTTAAAAATAAAGAAATAAAGAAAGTTGCTCTTTGGGGAAAGTGTGGCCCTCCTTCTGTCTAAACTAGCTACATGATTGCAGTTAAGACCCAAGAGAGTGTGTGTTCGGGCCCCCACCTTCTGGGGTGTTTATCTCCTTCTTCAGGGTCCTCCTCAATTTTTGGGGAAGTCTCTGAGCATTTCTGGCAATCAGTGCTGTATAACCTGCAAACCTGAGATGGTTTATCTTCTCTCCGTTCAGTTTGATACCAACTTCCCAGTTTAATCTTTGCATAAATTCCTCTAGGTATGCATTGAAGAACTTTGGTGAGATTGTATCTTCCCTGCTTGATGCCTTTCTCCATGAGTATTCTCATCCCTTTTTTCAAATAAGGTGATGTAGTGGAGCAGTTCGAGGCTGCTTCCTCGAGCAGCTTGATGTATTCAGCATTTACACCCTGTTCACTGATTGTTTGCCTGACTGCATTGACTTCAACATTGTTTGCTTTTTCATTGCCGACAGAAACTAGCGGCAGTTCATATTCTCCGCAACGTTCAATAAGTAGAGTAAGAGTGAAGATGTGGTCTGTAGTGCTGCAACTACTTCTGAATCCAGCCTGCTCTCTTGGTTGTTGCTCGTCTAATGTTCTTGTCAGTTTGTTATCACTTTTGAGAATATCTTATAAATGTTTGACAGCAAACATATCGGCCTATAATTTTGAATGTCCCTGCTATATCCTTTTTTGTATAGTAGCACTGTATGCACAGGGGTGGACGAATCACAAGTTAGGATCAAAATTGCTGGGAGAAACATCAACAATTTGAGATATGCCAGTGATGGTGAACCTTTTAGAGACCGAGTACCCAAACTGCAACCCCAAACCCACTTATTTATCACAAAGTGCCAACACGGCAACAGAGGACGGAGGAAACTCTCCCATTGGGCTGCTGGGAGAGGGAGTGGGGCAAAACAGTGCTGGGGGAGGGGGGAAGTGCTCCCATTGGGCTGCTAGGCAGAGGGAGGGGTGGGGCAAACTCTGTGCTGGGGCAGCCACATGAGTGCCCACAGAAAGGGCTCCAAGTGTCACCTCTGGCACGTGTGCCATAGGTTCACCACCACTGAGATATGCAGATGATACTACCCTAATGGCAAAAAGTGAGGAAGAACTAAAGAAGTTCCTGATTAGATTGAAAGAAGAGAGTGCAAAAGCTAGCTTGAGATTCAACATCAAGAAAACCAAGATAATGGCCACAGTCCCTGCCAGTCCCTGGAGAATAGATGGGGAAGAAGTAGAAGCAGTGACAGGCTTTACATTTTTAGGATCCAAGATCACTGCAGATGGAGATTTCAGCCATGAAATAAAAAGGTGACTGATTCTTGGGAGACAAGCTATGAGAAACCTGGGGAACAGAGTTAAAAGTAGAGACATGACCTTGCAAACAAAAATGTGCATAGTCAAATCAATGGTATTCCCGGTGGTAATGTGTGGTTGTGAGAGCTGGACCATAAGGAAAGCTGAGCGCAGAAGAATAGACGCCTTTGAAATGTGGTGTCGGGGGAGAGTTTTGAGAGTCCCCTGGACAGCGAGGAGAACAAATAGGTGGATCTTAGAAGAAATCAACCCTGACTGCTCCTTAGAAGGTCAAAAAATGTAGATTATGGGAAATGAGACACTGTTGCATGACCCAGAAGATGAGGTTAAAGGCCCTGCCAAAAGGCTAAAAGGGGAAACACTATTCATTAGTAACATTACAGCCAGTATTAATCCGTAGGCTGTGCAAGGAGGGATACCTCAGGGAGAAAGGCTGGAAATGGCAGAAGGTCATTCAGGCTCATCCAAAGGGACCAGGAGTGAGTTCAGTCACACAGTCGATTCTGACACTTCGGGACCCCATTGACCCCCCACCCTCCAGGCACCTCTGTCCTCAACCATCCTCCTCAACCCGCCCAGCTCTGTGCCCACTGCATCTACGATACCATCTAACCATCTCATTTTTGGCCACCAACTTCTTCTTTTGCCTTCCACCTTTCCCTGCATCAAGGCTTTCTATATAAGTGCCACGGGTAAACAAGGGTGTGGCCAGGCCGGATCTATACTTCCCATTACTGCTGCAGGTTAGACCTAGCCAGGCTAGCCTTGGGTCTTCTCTATACGTGCACACACAGATGTAGCTTAGTTAGTACCACAACGGTAGATTCCAGAAAGACCGATTACATGGGATGTGTGTAGC
The DNA here is from genome assembly GCA_035047305.1 of Bradypodion pumilum. NCBI lineage: Eukaryota > Metazoa > Chordata > Lepidosauria > Squamata > Chamaeleonidae > Bradypodion > Bradypodion pumilum. Next base: position 6,054,627 of record JAWDJD010000017.1, on the reverse strand, counting down.
TATCTGTTGTCCAGATATCCTTGTAATTGTGGCCTGCAAGACTTTACAACAAACCATTGTTCGTTGTTCTGTTCATTGTTTGCTGGACTATTCTTTACAAGGGCCGGATGCAACAATTCCCCAAAGTACTGATCAGCCAATGGACTGACTGAGGCTTCTGGGAATTGAGGTCCACTAGTGGGCCCTGGGCCCCATGTTGGGAACCACTGCTTTAGATTGGTATTCAAATTTGCTGTGAAGTTTGGTCCTGTTTCGTTGCAAGTGGTTAGTAAAGGTAAAGGTCCTCCTTGCACAAAAGCCAGTCGTATCTGACTCTAGGGTGCAGTGCCCATCTCCATTTACAGCCAAAGAGCCAGTGCTGTCTGTGTTTGCAGACGTTTTCATGGCCGTGTGACTCGCATGACTAGATTGCCCATCCAGTCACATGGCCACACCCACAGAGTAGGCCATGCTCACAGTGTGGTAGTAATTTTTTTGGAGCCCACCACTGCTTTAGATGCTTTCTCTCCCCACCCCCAAGCCCTTTAGGCTCAGAAATTTGGTATAATTCTATCAGTCAAGGAGATGTTGACTGTCACAAATGAAGAAGAAGAACAAACTGGAACGATGCCACTGGCATGAATTTGTTTAAGGTGGATCCCAGCTTGCCAAGAAGTGACTCACACACCACTATTGCGGAGCCATCTCCTGCAGCGCATATGAACTGAAACATATTTCAAATATTGTTCAGAAAAATGACCTTTTAAGATGACAGTTTCCAGAAGCCCCAGTAAATACACATGTTGGTTTTATGCAGTGGTGGGATTCATTTTTTTAAAAAACTACCTACTCTGTGGGTGTGGTATGGTGGGTGTGGCCAGGGGGAAAGCCCTGTGTTGCACCTGAATTAAGGACTTTTTTATTTCAAAATATGGATGGGTGGGGCCAATCGGAATTTCTGCTACTGGTTCTAGCAAACTGGGGTGAACCTGCCGAATCCCACCACTACTTTATCCCCCACTGAAAGAACTGTTATAGTGAGCCTGCCCCTTGGAACTCCATCGTACACTCATCAATCCCCATGGGATAAGAGCAGTTATCCTATGTTGATAAATTGGTAGAGCCCAGGCAAATTCAACTGTAATATAGTCCATGTTTGACAACAGTGGTGGACATAAAAAAAAAATCCTGCCACACTGTGGGCATGGCCATGTGACTGGGTGGGTGTGGCCTATTGGCCATGTGACTGCTCTTCACTATAGAGCTATGAAAATAAAAGCCTCTTCTATTCTCATCACTCTATAGTGAACATTTAAAGCCATTTCCTGAGCTCCGTTTCACCCCAAAGTGCCTCCCCAGCCACTCTGGGATATGCTTTGGGGTGAAACGGAGACCAGGAAAAGCCTTTGATTAAGGGGGAAATTGAGCCAGCCCCCTCTGAAGCCTCTTCTAGGAGGAGGTGGGCAGGATGTGCATGTGGGCGGGGCCTGCCATTTTTTTTTACTACCGGTATGCGCATACTGGTGTGAACCTGTTGATGCCCACCACTGGTTGACAATCTCTTTGTCAACATTATCCCCACACACACACACTTCAAGGTGAAAGCAACAGAAAGATGTATTTGGTCAATGATGGCAGTGAAGAGTTCTACTGAGGAAAAAGTCGGCACATGCCATGCAAAGCTCATTAAGGCTGGTAGGAATGCATCCGAGGTAATGCAATTGGCTTTTCCTGGTCTTTCAGCAAATGTTTTGCTTAACGAGGAGTTGATTTTACAGCACATGTGTATTTAAAAAATTAGAGCATTATGTCAGTGTGTCCCTGTCCAAAATTAATAAGAAGGACTTTGAATGATTTTTGGAATGTTGGGAGGATTTATTACCATTATTAATGAAAAATATATTTAACCAAGGTGTAATCTTTAGTTGATGTATTCATTAAATTAACATACTGTAAAGCACCAATTAAACCAAGAACAAATATATTTTGTGGGCAAGTAGTATTGATCAGCAGAGATATATAGTTATAGCATTACTTATCTTTAGAGCAGTGGTGTCCAAACTATGGCCTGTGGGCCGGATCCAACCCCCAAAACCAATTCGTCCGGCCCATGCTGCCCTCGTCGCTCCTGGAAGCGGAAGTAAAACACACCCATTTTACTTCTGCTTCCAGGAGTGACAAAGGCAGTGTAGGCTGGATGGATTGATGTTGGGGGCTAGATCTGGCCCATGGGCCATAGTTTGAGCACCCCTGGCTGAAGCAGAGAAAACAGCAGCCTAAAATCTATCTCATCCTGTTGCAAAATAGATTGCAAGGCGCATTTTACTTCCACCTCCGGTGGGAGGAACGGCGTGACCAGCCCACGATCCAAAAAGTTTGGGCAGCTCTGCTTTAGAGTAAGCCTACTGAAATCAATTTAATATAGCCAACTCTTTTATTTCAATGGTCTATTATATACTGCCCCTTAGCACTTAGCACCCAGCACTCTCTGGGTGGTTCACAAGTTAAGTAGCATTTTGCCCCCCAATATGTTGGGTACTCATTTTACTGACCTTGGAAGGATGGAAGGCTTAGTCAATCTTGAGTCCTAGTCAGGATTGAACTAACTACCTTTTGTTTGCAGTACAGCAGTTGAACCACTACAGAGATATGATTCTACAAGTACTGATAAAAATTGCAGGTGGCCACTGCTGTTGTATGTGAGGCATGCCATCTGGTTTGTGAAATTCCTCCCCTAAGATTATATCTTCTGTAGCACATAAATGTATACACTGGACCATGGACTTTTGATTACTGAAGGTACTTGGAGCTTCTCTTGCCCATGGAGACTTTCTCAGTTGTGAATCAAATGAACAATTTTGTCTGTCATTTCCTTCAGTTGTCTTCAGATTAAGCATAATTAAGCAGATGGGACAACCATCTGTCAGATATGCTTTGATTTGCATTGAGCAGGAGATTGGACTCGATGGCCTAAAGGCCTCTTCCAAATTAGTGATTCTATAACCCATACAGTGGAACCTCAAGTTACGAATTTAATCTGTTCCTCAGGATTTGTCTTATCACACAAAAATCGTAACTCGAACCTCAGTTTCCCATGGAAAACCAATTAATCAGTTCTGGAGATCAGGGAAAAAAGCCATTGTTTGGATGCTTGGGCAGCCTCTGCCACTTCCCATGGTGGCAGGAGAGTGTTCGGAACACATTTGCTCCATTTTTGGAATTTTCCATCAGTGGTGGTGGAGAGCTTCCAGGGGTCACTACCTTCGGAGGAACATAGAGTAGGTGATGTGCCAATGGGCCCCACCACCAGCCCAGCTGCCAGCCACTCCAGCAAAGCGGCCACCTCCTCATCCATTTCCATCACCTCCAGTGATAGAAAAGGCGACCTCTGAAGGGGCACAATCGTGCCATTTTTCCCCAGCTGCTTGGGCAGCCTCTGCTGCTTCCCACGGTGGTGGGAGGGTGTTGGGAGCACATTCACTCCATTTTTGAAATTTCCCATTGTGTTTTTGCTGCGTTTTGGCAACTAAAATGGGCAGTTCTAGGTTCCGGCCCCCCTGCCACCAGAAGTGCTAAAGTGCCCATTTTAGTTGCCAAAACAAGGCAAAAACACAATGGAAAATTCCAAAAATGGAGCGAATATGCAACCAACACCCTCCCACCACCATGGGAAGTGGCGGAGGCTGCCCAAGCAGCCAAAAATTGACACAATTGCGCCCACTACCAAACAAAGCACTGGGAGCAATCACACAGCTGACTGTTGGGGTGGGTCTGGCACATTACCAGAGCTGGCCACTAGAGGCCACTGTCTGACAACCCAAAAAAAATCTGATCATATGGCAGAAAAAAACAACATTACTCAAATGGTCATTTTCAATGGATTTTCATTCATAACTCGAAAATTTCATAAAACAAACCATTCCTAACTCGAGGTTCCACTGTATTCCCTAACCATTCCTTCTGGCCCAGTTCTTCAAGTTCCTTGACATCTTTGTCACCTTTTAAAAAACTAATACCAGTTTATTTATATGTTCAAATGGAGTTCTCCGGAACTGGACAGAAGCTCCAACACTTACTTTCTAATAGGGGCCAGGAAACAAAGGCCTCAATCCAATAAGAGATTGAATAAACAAGGGGTGTGCTGGTACATTAGGCAATCAGGCTTTGTCGTACCCCGTCCTCACCTCTGGTGTCCCGGGGCGCCAATAATAATATTATCATTTTATCCACCGGCATGCTGCACCGCAGATTTAACCATTTCTCCAAGCTCCCCCCTTCAGCTTGGAGCAATGGACTATTCCAAAGTGCCGAATGCCGGGTGGAGCTAGCAAGGGGGGGGGCACCAAGCAGTTCCTGGGGACAGCCTTCTCCCCCGTCCCCTTGGACACCGCCCTTCACTTATTCTGCCCAGTGTGGCATTCAGCAATGTATGGGATTCTCCCCAACCACAAATAGGCACCCCCCACCACTCCCTGTCCAGCACCTTCCCATTGTGCCCAGCACACCCCTGGAATAAACCAATTGCTGAAGCACAAGTCAACTTGTGGTATCTGCAGACACAATTGGCATACTGTCCCTGACAGAACCACGGTTTGGGAGAATGCTCCTTTGAGCCTTGGTTCCGAGGGGACAGGAATTGGGGGAGCGGAATATTAGATAGGGTTTTATTCACCCACAGCTGACCTGACAAGCAGCTCGGACAATAGGAAGCTGAATGACTAACTGACTAGTCATGTAATAGGTAATATCGCACCCGCGGATTACCCTAAGTCCTGAACCAATAACAGCCACATGTTTACCCCAAGATAGTTTGGAACAATGGATTTCCCCTGTCAGTGTTTAATTTGGTTAATTAACTTCCCCTGAAGAGTTTCCCAATTAACTCATGTAAACATGTCATGTGGATCGCAGTTCTTTCTGACGAAGCCTGGACATAATATATACTGATGATTTTCCCTCATTAAATCACTGGTCTTTGCTCCATCTTGCCTCGTGTCTCATTGCTTGACCAGTCTCCTCCGGGACCCAACGGCTGCTCCGCGGCCCCGATCCAACATCTGGTGACCCCGACGTGATTCTACTCATGAGTAAGTGATTTACACGGTCCGGTTCTATGCCAGAACCGTGTCCGAATCGTTCCGGAGGACAGCGCGGCAGCTCTGGTCGGAAAGCCATCCGACCTGAGTGACAGCTACGCAGTGAGGCATTCCAGAGAGCCATTCCATAGCGCGCTCCAAAGCTCCGAGGCAGCTTGCTCCGCGGAAACGCGTTCTGCTCAGGGTCGGCTGTGAAACCCTGACTCCAGCGCAGAGGCCACCGAGGGCCCATGGCAGCAGTCCATGCTCCGAGCTCCGTCCCAGAGGTTCATCACGCTGAGACCTGTTACCTGAACTCAGACGCGTCGCATCGTCCCAAGGAGGAAGCTTCGAAGGACCGGCAGGTAATATGGGGACTTGTCCTCAGAGGCAACGTCCGACCGCTAACCAGAGAATTCACTTAATGGAATTCAAGGCCCTGGCCAGGGTATACCAAACACGCATTCACATCGATAAGTTAGCAGAACTCTTAGCGTACTTGGGGGACAATTGTCCGCTTTATCCAGAAGTGGGTATGCTTGATCTCCAACTTTGGGACCGGATAGGAACCTGCATCTGGCAAGCCCTGAGAGCTCCAGATTGCATAATTGGCACATGGAGCAAGTGTAGGAAGCTCTTAGCAGAGAAGACCCAGTCCGGATAGAGACCCAGAAACCCCCAGCACAGTCAGAGCCATCAGCCCCAACGGCTCTCTATCCGTCATTTCAGCTCAAGCAGGGTAGTGTAGGGAGCTTTCCCTTGGTGACAGCTGCAGACGTTACCGATGGAATGCACGGAATGAGAAGCGCTGGTGCTTCTCTGACAGTTACAGGTTCCCAAGCTGCCAAAAGTTCCATTCAGTGCATGGCTGAGGAAGAGATCAGCAAGGGGGAGTTGCCAGCAGAAGATCTAGCTGAGCTTAGGCAGATATGCCCAGTTCGCATAGAGGTAGATGCCCTCACGGGCCAGCAGCAAACAGTCCATTCGCCAGTTCCGTACAAGCTGCTCATGGCTATACGGAAGGCCATCACAGAGACAGGACTTCAGAGTTGCTTTACTAGGGGAATGCTTCAGCAAGTGTGCGAAACCATGATGCTCATTCCGTACGACTGGAAAGCCGTCATGCGAATGATGCTCAACCCCAGCCAGTATCTGCTATGGGACAGCGAGTACCGTCTTGAAGCGCAGGCAAGGGCCGCCAGGATAGGCGGAGTGGTAATCCCTGACCAGCTATATGGTTCAGGTCCGTTCGAATCCGTTGATGAGCAGATCGCCCTGCCAATTGCCACTCTTCATATCGCAGCTGAGACAGCCTTCATGGCTTATCTCAAAGTCCCGGCAGCTGGCAAAGCAGCCAAAAATTACACAGCAGTCAAACAGGGTGCCCAGGAGTCCTACATGGACTTTATCAATAGACTGGAGGAAGTGATCAGTAGACAGATCGATAATGAGCAAGCCCAACAAGAGCTCATGATGAAATTGGCTAAAGACAATGCCAACCTTGCCTGCCGTAAGATCTTGCAGTCACTAGGCAATCGTCCTGATCTGACTCTCATGGACATAATTAGGGATTGTGCCGATGTTGGTACAGATTCCTACAAAATGGGTCTGTTGGCAGCGGTGGTACAAGGCGGTAGGAAATCCAAGAACAAGACCAAGGGAGCATGTCACAATTGTGGCAGGATCGGTCATTTCGCTAAGGAATGCCGATCCAGCAAGGGCAGCGGCCAACACACTGGCCATCCCAAGATTCCGACCACCCCATGTCCGCGGTGCAATAAAAGCTTCCACTGGGCCAGGAACTGCCAGAATTCGGGAAACCGGAACGCGGGCTTGTCTCTGGCCCCGGTCCAAACAGAGACCTCAATCGCTCTGGGAGAGCCAGAGCTGGATTAAATTCCGATCACATTCCCTGCATTCTGGAGGCGCAGGCCAGCCCTACAGGCAGCACTGGATTAGATTTGACTTGCCAGTCAGAAGTCATGTGTGACTTGCCAGGCACAGTCTATCTGGTCGACTCCCAGTACATGGGACCCCTGCCTAAAGGCTACATAGGTTTAGTTTTGCCCCGTAGTGTTGCAGGAGCACGAGGAATTCTTGTAATTCCGGGAGTCATTGACTCCAATTTTTCGGGTGTTCTCCAAGTTCAACTCTGGACACACCTACCCCAAACCATTCACAAAGGAGACACGTTAGCGCAACTGATCATGGTTCCTTGTAACTCACCAGCAGGCAGCCAGGAAAGGCTCAGGGACAGCTCAGAGTCTGGGTCGGAAGACCGCTCAAGTGCAGAAGGGGCAGTGCAAGGATACCAGGTCTTAGCACCAGTGGAGACCAACATAGAGTGGAAACGGCAGCCAGTCATAAAGGTATTTTTAAATAAAACCTTTCACTGGGTTGCTGGACACCGGAGCTGACGTCTGCGTGGTCAGCCAGAGTGAGTGGCTGCGTGAGTGGGCTCTCGAGCCGGTCTCCGATGTTGGGGGGTAGGCGGTGTTGAAGAAGCGTTTAGAAGCCTAGATTGGGTAGAAGTCACGATCCCTGAAGCTGACGGCACCGCGGTCATCCGGCCGCACATTCTGGATGTGCACGTCAATCTTTGGGGGCGAGACATTCTGCAGCAGTACCATGCCACTCTTACCTTCGGGTAATGGCTCTGCCGCTCAAATGGTTGACCGACACGCCAGTCTGGGTAGAGCAATGGCTGGTAGTAGGGGAGAAATTAGTCGCCCTGAAACAGCTGGTGAAGGAACAGCTAGATGCAGGACATATAGAGCAGTCCACTAGTCCTTGGAATTCACCCATATTTGTCATCAAGAAAAAGTCGGGGAAGTGGCGCCTCCTCCATGATCTCAGAGAGATCAATAAATGTCCTCCAGCCAATGGGTCCGCTTCAATGAGGCATCCCGAATCCGAATATGATCGCCGAGGGATGGGAGATCTTGGTCGTAGACCTTAAAGATTGTTTTTATACAATTCCCTTAGATGTTAGGGACCGGGAAAGGTTCGCTTTTACGGTGCCAGTTGTGAACCACAGAGAGCCTACACAATGTTACACGTGGAAATATTTGCCACAGGGGATGCTCAACTCGCCCACCCTGTGCCACATTTACGTTCATAATGCACTGGAGAAGTTCCGAAACCTTCACCCCACAGTTTTAGTGTGTCATTTCATGGATGACATCTTGGTTGCAGCGCCGCAACTCAGCAGCGAAATGTTTAAAGACCTCCAGGCCACTCTGGGGAAAAAAGGGTTACTCATTGCCCCAGAGAAAGTTCAGAGAACCGAGCCATTTTCATACTTGGGCCAACGGCTTCTCCGTTCTTTCGCAGCACCAGTTTTGCCACAGATCAACTTAAAAGACTCAGTCACCCTTGTAGAGTTGCAACAGATTCTGGGGAATATTAATTGGGCCAGACAGTATTTTAGATTAGATACGGATCTTTTGAAACCGCTCTTTTTGCTGCTAACGCTAGGTAAGCAGTCGGCAGACTGAATACACATTCCTCGAGAGGCGCGCTTGACTCTCGAAAAGGTTAATCAAGTTTTCAGCCAGAGATAGGTGGACTGGATTAGTGAGGGGCCATATGCTCCGATCCTAAACCTTTACATTGTTTGGACTGGAACCATGTTTACCGGAGCCCTAGGGGTGGACTCCGAGCGGGGGGCGAGTATCGTGGAATGGGTGTATTTACCACACACCTCTTCCCGGAACATCGTTCCTCTGCAGGAACTGGTCTCCGCGGTGATTTACCGAGGAAGACTGAGAGTAAGGGACATCTCAGGGCACGATTTAGCAAAAATCGTGGTCCCATTCACAAAAGAGCAAATTCAGCAACTGATGCAGCTCGGTGATTCGCTTCTGATCGCATTGGAGGGATTCACTGGATGCTTGGCATACCATTTGCCGAAAGACCCCAGACTCGTCTCGCTTCAAACGCAGACAGTCAGTTTGTGTGAGCTGATGTCACTGGTTCCACTTCAGGGGGCTAGGAAAGTGTTCACGGATGGGGGTCATACGTATGGTGTTTTGACTTGGCAAGAGGACCAGGCTTGGCGCATGCTTCTGACTCTTCCACAGAAGTCCGTGTAGCGGGCAGAGTTGGCAGCGGTGAACCTCACTTTGCGCACCTTTGCCAAAGAACGCCTAAACATAATTACTGACAACCAGTATGTTAGGAATTTGCTTCACAGTCTACCGGGAGCGTACATCACTCCCGCGATAGACAAAAACTTGTTGAGTCTTTTTCTCACAACTCAATTTCACTTGCGGAACCGCACCGAAGCACTCTATATAGCCCACATCAGAAGCCACCAGGATTTGCTTGGTCCGATTTCTGAGGGCAATAGCAGAGCGGATGTGGCCGCAAAGGAAATTCAGCAACGGTCAGTTTTGGGAGTCTTCACAACTCCAATTCAAAGCCATGCATTCTTTCCTCAGAATGCCAAAGCACTCGCAAGGCAGTTCAACCTGCCACTTTCCCAAGCCCAAGGCATAATCCGTTCCTGTCCGCATTGTGCAGGGGCGGTAGGGGGCCCTCATGGGAGGGCAACCCATGAGGGTCTGAGGCCAACCAGGTGTGGCAGATGGACGTCACACATGTTCCGCAGTTTGGCAGATGGCAGTACATGCACGTTTGCATTGACACCTTTTCACAGTTCGTTTGGGCAACAGCGCAGAAGGGAGAAACGGCTTCCCAGGTGGAGCAGCACCTCCTTTCCTGCTTTGCGGCCACGGGCAAACCATGACACGTGAAGACCGACAATGCTCCAGCTTGTAGCTCCAGGCAGCTGGCCACCTTCATGGCTACCTGGGACATTAAGCACTCCTTTGGCATTCCATACAATCCGCAAGGGCAAGCGATTGTGGAACGGGTCAATCGGACGCTTAAATCCTACATTGACAAACAAACAGAAAGGGAGAACCACCAGCCCTCCCCAAAAATCAGGGTCAGGCACAACATTGTCTGAACAAGGTATTGTTTATGTACAATAACCTTAATGTTTTTTCGGATTGCACTCCGCAGGAGAAGCACTTCCGTCTCTCAGAAGCTCTCCAGCGGCCAATGGTGCATTACCGAGTGCCTTCCGCCGTTCGGAAGCTCTCCTGCGACCGGTGGTTCGTTACCGGGTGCCACCGGATCCTTCCTGGAAGGGCCCGGTGCCACTCATAACATGGGGAAGAGGGGATGCTGCAATTATGTCTCCTACAGGTGTCATCTGGATTCCAGCCCAGTGTGTCAAGCCTCACTTCGAGTCCAATGGCGTGGACCCAGGCCGCTCCGGAACCAATTCCGGAGATGGAGGATCTCACCCTGACGGTGGGAGCCAAGCGGAGGAGACGGCGACAGCATATGACAGCGCCGAAGATCACCTGGGGGATGGCCAAGTCCCTGTGCCAGGAGGCGGTGGACGCCGTTCGGCGGGAGGACAAGGAGCCGACATCGGAGAACATCTTGATTGCAGCCTTTTCCCTGATTATAGCTAATTCCGTGATGACCACCATCATCTTGATCCTCTCCCTGCTTGTGGGGGGAGGCGTTCAAGCAGCTTCGTTGGAAGCCAACAACCTGATGCCAGGCGGAGATCTCTCTGCCCAGCTGCAGTACAACATTTGGGAAAGATTGGCGAACCTCGTCAATCAGTCCAATTTTTGCCTGAGGCAGACCACCGCTTCTGCCTCTATCCTGAGCACTTGTCTCATCCCCGTGTGTCACTCCCCAGATGCGCGCATCAGGAATGGTGACTGGTTGGTGAAGCGGATATTTGGTCCGTTTTACAAGACTGCCTTTTCAACGTATACGCACTGGGGAACCCAAGTCACCAAGGTCCTACTGGCTGATGCGGCCACTCTCTACACTCCCCGAGTGGCGGTCAGCCCGAACTCTACTTGTGCTCATATGACCGGCTGTTCCGCGGTCGAACGGCCACAGCGCCGTTGCCTCGACCCCGGCAACAGCAACTGGACTTGCAATAACCCAGAGACTTTGCTCATGTTACCTTGCCTTCAGGATGTTTTTTTACATGTAACCAGTATACTTGGAACTACATTCCTGCAAATGTATCTGATTCCCTTTGCTATATCAGTCGCTTGACATTGTTGCTTCCCACTAGAGACATGGTTGCACCAAGCATAAATGTACCTTCACACACACATGCCACCCAGTTAGACAGCTCATGTGATAGCAACATTAGGGTTCTGAGCCAAGCTGAGTATGTTTCGTTAGCAGTCAGTTTGCTTGGTGTGCCAGGCTTAGCCGTAGGCAATGCTCGGAGAATTGGTCAATTGGCTTGCGCTTTGGCAAAAGCCATTAACCACACCTCCTCAGCGATAGCGCTGCTTAATCAAGAGCAGACAGAGCTTCGCCATGCCATATTGGATAATCGAGCAGCCATCGATTACCTCTTATTGTTACATCATTTGGGTTGCGAGTCTGTCCATGGCATGTGTTGCTTTAACCTCACGGACAACTCACACAAGGTACAGAGTCAGCTCACAGACCTCCATACCTTGGTTAAAAACATAAAGGAAGATGCTATGTGGGGGGTGGGGGGTGGGATTCGTTATGGTCGTGGTTCCCATGGGGTTGGCTACAAATGACACTCAAGGTGATTGTGGGGGTGATAATACTGGGAACGACTGTGTGTTGTTTCATGCAATGTATTCCCTCACTGATGTCAAGATGTCCCCCATGGAGAGAACCCCGAAATGTCCTCACTCCACGTCAGCTGATGCCGCTCCTACGTCGAGCCGTCTGTCAGGTCCATTTAAACAAATAAAGGGGGAGTGTGGTAGCCGCGGACACAATTGGCATACTGTCCCTGACAGAACCACGGTTTGGGAGAACGCTCCTTTGAGCCTTGGTTCCGAGGGGACAGGAATTGGGGTAGCGGAATATTAGATAGGGTTTAATTCACCCACAGCTAACCTGACAAGCAGCTCGGACAATAGGAAGCTGAATGACTAACTCACTAGTCATGTAATAGGTAATATCGCACCCGCGGATTACCCTAAGTCCTGAACCAATAATAGCCACATGTTTACCCCAAGATAGTTTGGAACAATGGATTTCCCCTGTCACTGTTTAATTTGGTTAATTAACTTCCCCTGAAGAGTTTCCCAATTAACTCGTGTAAACATGTCATGTGGATCGCAGTTCTTTCTGACGCAGCCTGGACATAATATATACTGATGATTTTCCCTCATTAAATCACTGGTCTTCGCTCCATTTTGCCTCGTGTCTCATTGCTTGACCAGTCTCCTCCGGGACCCAACGGCCACTCCGCGGCCCCGATCCAACATCAGCTAGCCTGCCTGTCTTAAAACCTTCTTTGCTGGCATGATTTTATATGACAAACCCTCGAAGCATGTCTCAAACAAACATAAAATTATGTAAAGGATTCACAGGTTTCCTATCTCCCTCTTCTTCCCTGAAATAATGTGTTCACATGAAATATTTCACCAACAAGCTCTTGTGGCAGACAATTTCCTTGTAGGAAATGTTTAGCTTCAACCTCCAATGTTTGCAATAGTGATGACCCAAGCAATTCATGTCAGAAAGTATCTTGCAATGCTCTACTATTTATGCACATACTGCCCATAGTTTTGTCAAGCATATCTAGGATCAAATTCATTTCAATAATTAGTCAAAAAGCAACACTGCCCCAGGCAATACAGAATGCAAGCTAATGCTGCTGTTAATGACCTCTAAAACTGAGAAAATGTTGAACATATTCTGAAATGGTCCCAGTCATAAAATCATAGTATATAGTATAATGCAGTTCAGAAGGGGTTATTTGGCCACAAAGTCCAACCTTCTGTTCAATGCAGGAAATCCAAGTAAGAATCTGACAGATGGCTGTCCAACTTTCTGTTTGAATACCACCAGCAGTGATTGGAATGAGGCCTTTCTTGGTGGGGGTTCTATTATTATTGTTTATCCATCTGGCCATGCCTTTGCCATCAACTTGATCTGCACCTATTCTTCGGAACACCTTCTTCTTGGATATAAGACATATACCAATGAGAGTACTGCTTTTTCCTTCTTCTTTTGGGTTGTTTAATAATAAATAAATAAATAAATAAATAAATAAATAAATAAATAAATAAATAAATAAATAAATAAATAAATAAATAAATAAATAATAAATAATAATAATAATAATAATAATAATAATAATAATAATAATAATAATAATAATAATAATAATAATAATAATAATAATAATAATAATAATAATAATAATAATAAACAACTTGTATGCCGCCCACTAGACAACAAGACTCAGGGCAGCTCACAACAATACCACATCTAATACATTATACATATACCACAATGCAATAAAATAAGATACAATTAGCATACAATAATAGAAATAAACCACAGTATCAAAAACATCACATTAGTCAAAACATCACAAATCAACTATCATCATAAAACATTTAAAAAGCCTTTCATCCAAAAAGTCGACCCCAAAAGAGTCCAAGGCCTAAAAGTCCTAAAAGTCCAAGGCCTAGGCAGCCCAGGGGGCGATGTCCCACCCTCACCCACCCCCCAACACTCCAATGGCCAAGTCCACGGCCATGTCCACGGCACTAGGCAGCATAAGGGGCAAGAAACTCAAACAAGATCTCTCCCAGCCTACATGTCGACAACAGAGGGAACAATAGTGTTGTAAATTTTAACTTGATTTAGCCTAACACAATAAACAAGGCAACACAAAAAATTATCTTCATGAGAGGTACTACAAAATGGGGGCAGGCTTTGTTTGTAGAGAGAGTTTGCATTAGTGTGGTGTTTTTCCTATACAGTGTAGAGATTTTTAACATGTGATAACTGTTGTCTGGCCAGGTTATCCTGCTATGGTAGTAGAGTAGACCACTGATGGTGAACTTATGGCATGAGTGCCAGAGGGGGCACCCAGAGCCTCCTCTGCCACCATCACCCCAGCACAGTTTCCCCCGCCCCTATGCACCAGCAGCCCAATGGGAGCATTTCCTCCCTCTCACCATTTCCCTCTGTGGTGCAGATGGCAGCCTGCTGAGTTTGGACACGTGGTCTCTAAAAGGTTCACCATCACTAGAGTAGACCATACTGCCAGTGACTCAATGCCAAGTTGAGCCCTGTTGACAACAGTTGAATTAGGAGAGGATGTTTGGCTAAGCATTTGGCTTCTAGATCACATATTTTGGAGAGGTAATCTATCTTCCTAGAAGGTATTGCAGAGGAGGACTTGTTTCATGGTTGGCGGAGTCATGCCATAAGGGATGGAATCGTCACCAGTTGTACCAGAGTCAAGGGGTTTTTGATGATTGGGTCATAATTTATCAGTCGTCTTTGGGAGGTACACAGAAAGAGCCTCCATGAAGACTGTGGTATTTTTGAACCACAATCAGGCATATGCTGGTAATGGCAATGTTCGCCTCACACTAGATCAGGCGAAAGGAACTGCAGAATGAACTCACCAAAAGGTGCCTTTATTTTGGCAGTTTTACATCTGGCCTAGACATGGGAGAAGAAGTCCTCTTTGGTTCAGGTTTTTAAACCTCAATGTCGAGGAATTTAGCCAACCTCAACATCAGATCAGAATATTTTTTTGGATTCCTCCAAAGGTGAAGGTGTGTGTGTGTGGGGATAACAACCTGGGTGTCAGAGGGAGGAGAGGTCGGTGCTGGTGTTCTGACCAATTTGACCTAGTCGCCTTCTTCAAGTTTGGATGAAGGGAGCTTGTCGTAGCCATAGTCATGGTGTGAGGTTGCAGGTGGTTCTCTGCAGGACCTCAAGTCTGGCCTCTTAGGAGATGGTGAGCAAGAGGATTCAGGTGAAGGAGACTTCTCTGGTCAGGCTGAGAAGACTGAGCTGGTTGAGTTGCTTTTGGGTGGAGCTTCGGAGATGGCCCTTTCAGAGGGACTCCTCCCAATCCGCCCTGACCCACCATCGGAAATCCCTTCTAGGAGGTGCAAGCGCTACCTGGATCGAGGAGATGACATCCCTGTGTCTCGGTGTAACCCTCAGGTGGTATGATTGGATTGATGTGTTTCCCCTAGGCAGTAGATACACTTTGAGTGGTTGTCAGTGCACCTCTTAAAGGGGGCTGTAGAGGCCATAAAATATTTATTTATTTATTTATTTATCATTCACATTTGTAAATGCCGCCCACTCAGGCAGAACCCGACTCAGGGCGGCATTACAACAACTCCAAAAAAATACATAAAAACATTATAAAACCTTATAAAACCCACCCAATAAAAAACCCACCCAATAAGAAAAAAACCAACATCCACCCCCATTTAAAACCCATATCCCAATCACCCGTCCCACCTACCACACAGAGGGAAAGAGAGAGAGTCTTATAAAAGCCAGCCGGCGGGGGCCATAGTCCCGTTCGGGCCCCACACCTGCCCTGCCAGCCAGGTCTTTACTCCTTAGGCAAAAATGTGCACTGCTACATGTGTGACAAAACTCCAACTATGGAAAATTGTGTAATCTGTTTAAAAGGTAACTTTTTATATACAGGAAAGGAAAAGATGAACTTGGAAGTAAACTATCTACACTATTTTTCAAAAACAAGTTATTAAAGTAGGAAGGTGCTCTAGCACAGGAGTTCTCAACTTTTAAAAGCCGGGGGCCAGGTCATGCTCCCTGAAACAGTTTTAGTGTCCGGATGGCCATTTTGCCTTTCCTCCATCACATGGCACATCCTGGTGTGGTGGAGGCAGTGGGGGGGAAGGGGGGCACATGAAATGGTGTCATGGGCTGCATCCGGCCCACAGACCACAGGTTGAGAATCCCTGCTCTAGCACCAGGTGCAGGATAAATTCATTTGCATGGATTTGCAGAGGAATACCTGAATAACATCCGATGCCCTGATGATATAGTGTTGTTGGCCACAAACCTTGCAGATCTTCAGTTGATTGATTTAGAGCTGCAAGCGTAGAATATGTTTTGGATCTCAACACCAAGAAGAGCCAGGGTTCATGAGGGGACATCTTCAACACCTGGGAATAGAAAGAATGCATCTGAAGCAGGAAGGGGCTCAGGCTAAGGATTATTGTAAATGATAAGGAAGCAAGCTGTTGTAGACATCTCTCTTTTGGATCCCTTGTGCTTTGACTTGGTTTGTTTTCTGGTCTGTTTAATACTTGTCCACTCATAAGGGATTTTTGGATTAACTCTTGGGTTCTTGTGCTGCCCTCCTCTCTCTAGTGACTTGTGATAACTAGACAATTCACTCAGTCATTTTGAAAGTTAAATTGGCCTTGACAAGACAGATACCTCCTGCCAACCTAGCAGTTCGAAAGCAAGAAATTGCAAGTAGATAAATAGGGACTACTTCGGTGGGAAGATAACAGTGTTCCGTGTGCTCCGGTGTCTAGTCATGCCTGCCACATGACCACAGAAATGTCTGCAGAAGCAGACAGCGCTGGCTCTTCGGCTTAGAAACAGAGATGAGCACTGCACCCTAGAGTCGGATACGACTGGCTTTCGAACAAGAGAAAAAGGCAGATACTGGCAGAGCCTACAGGTAGAACATAACAGCCAAAGAACTACTGTATTTGATGGATGGGTTTTGTAGCTTTGTGATTAACCAAGCTGCCTTCTTGTGAGTGCGCTGTGTGCATGTGTGTTTATCTTCACAAATATAACAAGGCACTGGTTTTGTGCAGAGGCAGTATTTTCCTATAAAGACTATTGCAGAAACAATGATGGGGCGACATGACCTCATACAGAGGGAAGGTAAACTCTTTTAAGAGATTGGAGAATCCTTGAGGTATTTTCTTGGCATGTCATGATGGTCTACTTGACTAAACTCTCAGGAATGACAATACGTCTCTGTGGATATAAATGGCCTCAGTTAATCATCCTAGCCTCCCAACGTGAAGGCTGTGCCAAACGCTTGGTCATTTTGCTGATGAATTATTGCTGCCATTGCCTGTTGGATGAGCAACTTTTGATGAGACTCCTGCTAGCCTTGATTAGTATCATTGTTTAACAATCTAATTGAAGACCAGCGTCAGCCTCATCACAAATTAAAATGCATTGAAACCTAACAAACTCTGTATTGATGACAAAGTGTTTGCATTTCTGTTGGATTGGGGCCGTGAGGAGGCCCTTAGGATCCCGGAGGAGACTGGTCAAAGGAACGACACGAGACAAGATGGAGCGAAGACCAGTGGTTTATTATGGGAAAAACATCAGCATATATAGGAAAAGAAGGCAACGGTGATAGAATCGTCATCTGACAGAAAAATCACATCACCCATTTACCCGGGTTAATGGGGAATCTCTCTTGGGGAAGTTAATTAACTAGGGCAAACACTGACAGGGGAAATCCATTGTTCGGGGTTTACACCAGGGTAAATATGGCCTCTATTTGCACCAAGGATTAGGCTTAACTGCGAGTGAGTAATTGCTTAATGCGTAACGGAGTTTAGTGATTCTCCTTCCTCAGCAGAATCGCCGGTCAGGTCAGACATGGGTGAATCAACCCTATGATTATTAATCCGCCCCCCCCCCCCAATTTCTGTACTCACAGAGCTCAGTGACCAGGGGTCTGCCTCACCCGTTGTGACCACCGTGAGGGACAGTTATGCCAATTGGGCATGCGGAATCCGCATCTCCCCTTTTTCTGTTATTTTGGGACCTGACAGGCGACCCTGCGCAAGAGGGGCATCAGCTGATGTACGGGAACGACGCTTCGGGGTTCCCCCCATGGGGGACATCTTGATAACAGTGAGGGAATACATTGCATGAAACAGCATCCTGCTATGCCTAGTATTATCACCCCCACAATCACTTTGAGCGTCGTCTGGAGCCACCCCCATGGGAGCCATGATCACAAGGAATTCCACCAATCCCATGAAGAACCCTCCTTGATGTTCTTGACTAGGGTGTGGAGGTCCATGAGCTGGCTCTGTACCTTACGGGTATTGTCTATGAGATTAAAGCAACACATGCCATGAACAGATTCGCAACCCAAATGATGTAACAACAGAAGGTAGTCTATGGCTGCTCGATTGTCTAGGATGGCATGGCGAAGCTCTGCCTGCTCCTGGTTGAGCAGCGCTATCGCTGAGGAGGTATGGTTGATGGCCTTTGCTAATCCGCAAGCCAATTGACCAATTCTCCGAGCGTTGCCGACGGCTAAGCCTGGCACGCCAAGTATGCTGACTGCCAACAAGACGTACTCAGCTGGACTCAGAACCCTAATGTTGCTATCACATGAGCTGTCTAACTGGGTGGCACGAGTGCGCCGTATGGGTGCAGAAACATTTGTGCTTGGAACAATCATATCCCTAGTGGGGAGTAACAATGTCAAACGACTGATACAACATATGGAATCTGATACATTTGCGGGAATGTAGTTCCAAGTGTACTGATTGCATGTAAAGAACCAACCTGAAGGTAGGGTAACATGAGCATACATTGCGCCAAGTGTCTGTGGGTTATTACAAGTCCAGTTGCCGCTGCCGACTTCGAGGCAACGGCGCCTATGGCCGACTGTGGAGCAGCCGGTCATTCGAGCACAAGTAGAGTTCGGGCTGACCGCCACTCAAGGGGTGTGGAGAGTGGCTGCATCAGCCGGCAAGGTCATGGTTAGCCGCATTTCCCAGCGGGCATATTCTGAGGAGCTTGCTGGAAGGTATGGGCTGAAAATCCATTTCACTAGCCAGTCGCGATCCCTGGGGTGCGTGCCTGGAGTGTGGCACACTGGGATGAGACAGGTGCTCGGAATTGAGGCAGAACCAATGTCCTGCTTCAGGCAAAAATCGGACTGGTTGACGAGACCCACCAACCCTTGGCCTTCAGTGAGGCCGCCTGAATGCCTCTCCCCGCAAGTAGGGAGAGGGTCAGGATGATGGTGACCACCAGGGTGTTGGCAGAAATCTGGGCAAGGACTGCAGCCACGAAGTTCTCCGGTGTGGGTTCCCTCTCCTCGCGTTGGAGGGCGTCTTGGGCTTCATTGCAAAGGGTCTTGACCATCCCCCAGGTGACCTTCGGCGCTGTCGTCGGCTGTCGCCGCCTCCTCCGCCGGGTCTCCTCGGTCAGGGTGAGGTCCTCCATCTCCGGGACCGGACTCGGATCGGTCTGGGTCCACGCCATGTGGCTCCAAGTGAGGCTTAACACACCGAGCTGGAATCCAAACGACACCTGTAGGAGACATAACTGCAGCATACCCTCTTCCCCAGGTTATGAGTGGCACCGGGCCCCTCCAGGAAGGGTCCGGTGGCACCCGGTAACGAACCACCGGTCGCAGGAGAGCTTCCGAACAGCGGAAGTGTTTCTCCTGCGGCGTGCAATCGGAAAAAACCATTAAGGTGATTGTACGTGAACAACACTTTGTTCAGACAATGCTGTGCCTGACCCTGTGACTTGGGGAGGGCTGGTGGCTCCCCCCTTTCTGTTTGTTTGTCAATGTAGGACTTGAGCGTCCGATTGACTCGTTCCACAATCGCTTGCCCCTGCGGATTGTAAGGAACGCCAAAGGTATGCTTAATATCCCAGGTGGCCATGAAGTTAGCCAACTGCCTAGAGCTGTTGGACGGGGCGTTATCGGTTTTCACGTGCCGAGGTTTGCCCATTGCCATGAAGCAGGCAAGGAGGTGCTGCTCCACGTGGGAAGCAGTCTCCCCTTTTTGCGCTGTGGCCCAAACGAATTGCGAGAAGGTATCAATGCAAACGTGCATGTACTGCCATCTGCCAAACTGCGGGACATGTGTGACGTCCATTTGCCCCACCTGGTTAGCCTCTGTCCCTCGTGGGTTGACCCCCCATGAGGGCCCCCCCGGTGCCCCTGCACAATGCTGACAAGAGCGAACTATGCCATGGGCTTGAGAAAGTGGCAGGTTTAACTGTCTGGTGAGCGCTTTGGCATTCTGATGAAAGAATGCATGACTCTGAATTGGAGTAGTGAAAACACCTAACACTGATTGTTGCTGAATTTCCTTTGCGGCCGCATCCGCTCTGATATTGCCCGCGGAAATCTGACACGGGAGGTCTTGGTGACTTCGGATGTGGGCGATATAGAGCGCTTCTGTGCGGTTTCGCAAGTGAAATTGAGCTGTGAGGAACAAACTCAGCAAATTTTTGTCTATCGCGGGAGTGATGTATGCTCCCGGTAGACTGTGAAGCAGATTCCTAACATACTGACTGTCAGTAATAATGTTTAGGCGCTCTTTGGCGAAGGTGTGCAAAGCGAGGTTCACCGCTGCCAACTCTGCCCGCTGCACGGACTTCTTTGGAAGAGTTAGCAGCGTGTGCCAAGCCTGGCCCTCCTGCCAAGTTAAGACGCCGTATGTGCGACCCCCATCTATAAAAACTGTTCTGGCCCCCTGAAGTGGAACCAGCGAGATCAATTCATACAAGCTGACTGTCTGCGTTTGAAGTGAGACGAGTCTGGGGTCCTTTGGCAAATGGTATGCCAAGCATCCGATGAATCCTTCCAAGGCAATTGGAAGCGAGTCACCGAGCTGCATCAGCTGCTGAATTTGCTCTTTGGTGAATGGGACCACGATCTTTGCTAAGTCGTGCCCTGAGATGTCCCTAGCTCTCAGCCTTCCGCGGTAAACCACTGCGGAGACCAATTTTTGGGGAGGAACGATATTTCGGGAAGAGGTGTTCGGCAAATACACCCATTCCACGATACTCGCTCCTTTCTCGGAGTCCACTCCTAGGGCTCCGGTGAACATGGATCCGGCCCGAACGATGTACAAGTTCAGGATCCGGGCATATGACCCCTGAGCAATCCTGTCCACCCACCTTTGACTGAGAATTTGGTTGACTTTCTCGAGAGCCAAGCGTGCCTCTCAAGGAATTTGTATCCGGTCTGCCGGCTGCTTACCTAGCGTTAGCAGCGAGAAGAGCAGTTTTAAAAGATCCGTATCCAATCGGAAATACAGTCTGGCCCAATTAATGTTACCTAAAACCTGCTGCAATTCTACCAAGGTGACTAAGTCTTTTAAATTGATCTGAGGCAAAACTGGTGCTGCGAAGGAACGGAGAAGCCGATGACCCAAGTATGAGAAGGGCTCGGTTCTCTGCACTTTCTCTGGGGCAATGAGTAACCCTTTCTCCCCCAGGCTGGCCTGGAGGTCTGTAAACATTTCACTGCCGAGTTGCGGCGCTGCGACCCAGATATCGTCCATGAAATGGCACACTAAGGCTGTGGGATGAAGGTTTCGAAACTTTGCCAGTGTGTTGTGAACATAAATTTGGACAGGGTGGGCGAATTGAGCATCCCCTGTGGCAAGAATTTCCACGCGTAACGCTGCGTGGGCTCGCTGTGGTTCACAACCGGCACCGTAAAGGCGAACCTTTCCTGGTCCCTGGGGTCTAAGGGAATGGTGTAAAAGCAATCCTTGAGGTCTACGACCAGGATCTCCCAACCCTCAGGAATCATATTTGGATTTGGGATGCCGCATTGAAGCGGACCCATTGGCTGTATACATTTATTGATTTCCCTGAGATCGTGGATGAGTCGCCACTTCCCCGACTTCTTCTTAATGACAAAAATGGGCGAATTCCAAGGACTAGTGGACTGCTCTATATGTCCTGCATCTAGCTGTTCTTTAACCAGTTGCTTTAGAGCGACTAATTTCTCCCCCACTACCGGCCATTGTTCCACCCAGACTGGTGTGTTGGTAAGCCATTTAAGTGGCAGTGCCATTACCCGAAGGTGAGAGTGGCACCGTACTGCTGTAAAATGTCTCGCCCCCAAAGGTTGATGTGCACGTCCAGAATGTGCGGCCGAATGACCGCTGTGCCGTCAGCCTTGGGGATCGTGACTTCCACCCACTCCCGGCTTCTAAACCCTTCTTGGATGCCGCCTACCCCACACACATCGGAGACCGGCTCAATGGCCCACTCTCGTGGCCACTGGCTTCGGCTGACCACGCTGACGTCAGCTCCCGTATCTAGCAACCCTGAGAATGATTTTTTATTCAAAAATACCTCAATAACTGGTTGCTGTTTCCACTCAATGTTGGTCTCCACTGTTGCTAAGACCTGGTATCCTTGTACTGCCTCACTTGCACTTGAGCGGTCTTCTGACCCGGACCCTGCGCTGTCCCTGAGTCTTCCCTGGCTATCTGCTGGCGAGTTACAAGGAACCATAATCAGTTGCGCTAATGTGTCTCCCCTGTGAATGGTTTGGGGTAGGTGCGTCCAGAGTTGAACTTGGAGAACGCCTGAAAAAATTGAGTCAATGACTCCCGGAATTACAAGAATTCCGCGTGCTCCTGCTACACTGCGAGGCAAAACTAAACCTATGAAGCCTTTGGGCAGGGGTCCCATGTACTGGGAATCCACCAGATATACTGTGCCTGGCAAGTCGCATGTGACGTCCGCCTGGCAAATCAATTCTAGCCCTGTACTACCCTTGGGGCTGGCCTGCGCCTTCGCAATGCCAGGAGTGGGTGGAAGTCACGATCGCTGAGGCTGACGGCATCAGGCCGCACAATTTGGACGTGCACGTCAACCTTTGGGGGTGAGACATTCTGCAGCAATACCGTGCCACTCTTACCTTCGGGTAATGGCTCTGCCACTTAAATGGCTTACCAACACGCCTGTCTGGGTAGAGCAATGGCCGGTAGTAGGGGAGAAACTAGTCGCCCTGAAACAGCTAGACGCAGGATATATAGAGCAGTCCACCAGTCCTTGGAATTCACCCATATTTGTCATCAAGAAAAAGTCAGGGAACTGGCGACTCCTTCACGATCTCAGAGATATCAATAAATGTATCCAGCCAATGGGTCCGCTTCAGTGCAGAATCCCGAATCCAAATATGATCCCCGAGGGTTGGGAGATCTTGGTCGTAGACCTTTTATACAATTCCCCTAGATCCTAGGGACAGGGAAAGGTTCACCTTTACAGTGCCAGTCGTGAACCACAGAGAGCCTATGCAATGTTACGCGTGGAAATATTTGCCACAGGGGATGCTCAACTCACCCACCCTGTGCCAAATTTATGTTCACAACGCACTGGCAAAGTTTCGAAACCTTCACCCTACAGCTTTAGTGTGTCATTTCATGGATGACATCTTGGTCGCCGTGCTGCAACTTGGCAGCGAAATGTTTAAAGACCTCCAGGCCACCCTGGGGGAAAAAGGGTTACTCATTGCCCCAGAGAAAGTTCAGAGAACCGAGCGGTTTTCATACTTGAATCATCGTCTTCTCCGTTCTTTCGCAGCACCAGTTTTGCCACAGATCAATTTAAAAGATTCAGTCACCCTGGTAGAATTGCAGCAGGTTTTAGGAAACATTAATTGGGCCAGACCGTAGTTCAGGTTGGATACGGATCTTTTGAAGCCTCTCTTCTCGCTGCTAATGTTAGGTAAGCAGCCGGCAGACTGGATACAAATTCATCGAGAGGCATGCTTGACTCTCGAGAAGGTCAACCAAGTTCTCAGCCAGAGATGGGTGGACAGGATTACTCAGGGTCCATATGCTCCGATCCTGAACTTGTACATCGTTCGGACCGGATCCATGTTCACCGGAGCCCTAGGAGTGGACTCTGAGCGAGGGGCGAGTATCGTGGAATGGGTGTATTTACCACACACCTCTTCCCGAAACATCGTTCCCCCACAGGAACTGGTCTCCGCGGTGATCTACCGAGGAAGGCTGAGAGCAAGGGACATCTCAGGGCACGATTTAGCGAAAATCGTGGTCCCATTCACAAAAGAACAAGTTCAGCAACTGATGAAGCTCGGTGACTCGCTTCCAATTGCCTTAGAGGGATTCACTGGATCCTTGGCATACCATTTGCCGAAAGACCCCAGGCTCGTCTCGCTTCAAACACAGACAGTCAGTTTGTGTGAATTGATGTCACTGGTCCCACTTCAGGGGGCTAGAACAGTTTTCACGGATGGGGGTCATACATATGGGGTTTTCACTTGGCAGGAGGACCAAGCTTGGCACACGCTTCTAACTCTTCCACAGAAGTCCGCGCAGCGGGAAGAGTTGGCAGCGGTGAACCTCGCTTTGCACACCTTTGCCAAAGAACGCCGAAACATAATTACTGACAGCCAGTATGTTAGGAATTTGCTTCACAGTCTACCGGGAGTGTACATCACTCCCGCGATAGACAAAAACTTGTTGAGTCTTTTTCTCACAACTCAATTTCACTTGCGGAACCGCACCGAAGCGCTCTATATAGCCCACATCAGAAGCCACCAGGATTTGCTTGGTCCAATTTCTGAGGGCAATAGCAGAGCGGATGCGGCCGCAAAGGAAATTCAGCAACGGTCAGTTTTGGGAGTCTTCACAACTCGAATTCAAAGCCATGCATTCTTTCCTCAGAATGCCAAAGCACTCGCAAGGCAGTTCAACCTGCCACTTTCCCAAGCCCAAGGCATAATCCGTTCCTGTCCGCATTGTGCAGGGGCAGTAGGGGGCCCTCATGGGAGGTCAACCCATGAGGGTCTGAGGCCAACCAGGTGTGGCAGATGGACGTCACACATGTTCCGCAGTTTGGCAGATGGCAGTACATGCACGTTTGCATTGACACCTTTTCACAGTTCGTTTGGGCAACAGCGCAGAAGGGAGAAACGGCTTCCCAGGTGGAGCAGCACCTCCTTTCCTGCTTTGCGGCCATGGGCAAACCACGGCATGTGAAAACCGATAATGCCCCGGCTTACAGCTCCAGGCGCTGCGACTTTGTAAGAGGCATTAGGGTTTTTCCCAGGTTGCATTGTGCCTGGGCAGTATAAAAGGCAGGACACATGTGTGCATTGCTATTGTGGGTTTTGCACAAGGCAAAGAGTATTCTTCAGGTTCTTGGACTATTCTTTGACACAGTGGTAAGGTAGGTAAATGAGGTTTTCTGTTTCCGATTGGCTTGGGATGGGGAGGTGGATGGGAGAGGGCAATTGTTTGGTGTTTGCTGCTGAGGTTTTTAAAAACAGATTGCATGCTCTATAATTTTTCTTACATTGGTCTTTTTGAGGGTGGAACACTGTTTGCTGGGGTGGGCAATTGTTTGGTGTTTGCTGCTGTTTGGATGATTAACACTGTGCTGCATGATGGGACATGTTGGCATCCATTTTGTCCTTGCTTCCATCCAGTAATTGTTTACAGTAGCTGGTACAAAATGGATAATTGGCCCTATGGCTGCAGATTAACATTGTGCTGCATGATGGGACATGTTAACTTTTAAACTTGCACTTTATAAAGTTTTCAAAAGTTAAAAACTTGTTGTATGGTTTGTCCCCTAAAATCAGGGTTGTTTGACATGTTTTGTAATGTATTTAGCCTTTAGAAAATGATTTCTTAAGGTTATGTCAGTTTCCTGTCTGTTTCCTTAACTTTGCCCTGAAGTCTGTGCTGTTACAGTACAATGTTTCTCTATGGAAATGATGTTGTACGAGGCTTCGTGGCCAGGATTTGGACGTTGTGTGAGGCATCGCATCTAGGATTTTGCATGCCTCATACAAAGTCCAAATCCGTATAAAATCCAAACTTGTGAAACCAAGTTTGGACATCGTATGAGGTATCACTGTATTAAAATTGATGGGGAATACCTGAATAACATCCGATATGTTGATGATATAGTGTTGCTGCCCACAAACCTTGCAGATCTTCACTTGATGCTGGATTGAGTTAGAGCTGCAAGCACAGAATGTTTTGGATCTCGACACCAAGAAGATTAAATATCTTGTTATTAGCTGAGCACCAACACACAGCAAGCTAATGGCAGGATCACAAGAAATCAAACGAGTGGATAAAATTATCTATTTGGGGAGTATGTTAAATACAAAATGGGATTCCAAGGTACAGGAAGGATAGGAAGGGGCAAATGGGAGGTGGTGTGGCCTTGTATGTCAAAGAAGTGATAAAATCATATGAATTGGAATATCTAGGTTATCTGGAGTCACCATTAGAAGCTCTGTGGGTAAGAGTACCAGGCCACAAGGATGGTCTAACAGTAGGCATATACTATCGGCCTCCGACCCAAACTCTTGAGGGAGACTGGCAGTTGGAGAATGGTGTAAAGGAGGCATCCAAGAAGGGAAGCCTGGTTATAATGGGGGACTTCAATTACCCTCACATAGACTGGGTGAACTGTTGTTCAGCACATGATAAAGAGATAAAGTTCCTAGATATGCTAAATGATTGTTCCCTGGGACAGATGGTTGAAGACCCAACTAGAGGTACAAGAATCCTTGACTTGATCCTGAGTAATACTCAGGATCTGGTGCAAGATGTTAATGTGACTGATCCAATAGGGAACAGTGACCACAACTCAATTATGTTTAACTTGATCTTAGACCGCAAGTCACTGATAAAATCTAACACAGCGACCTTAAATTTTCACAAAGGAAATTTCCTAAAGTTGAGGAAATTAGTAAAAAAGAAGCTGAAAGGGAAAATTGAGAGATTCCAAACACTCCAAGAGGCATGGAGGCTGTTTACAAAAACAATAACAGAGGCTCAATTGGAATGCATACCCAAAAGGAAAAAGGGCACTGCCAGGTCCAAGAGGACTCCGATGTGGCTTACAGGAGCTGTTCGGGAAGTGATCAAGAGCAAGAAAAGCTCATTTAGAAGATGGAAGGCTTGTCCGAATGAGGACAGCAGGCAGAAACATAAATTCTGGCAGAACAAATGCAAGGCAACAATCAGGAAAGCAAAGCAAGACTTTGAGGAGCGTATAGCTAAAAATACTCAGAGAAATAACAAAGACTTCTTTAAGTACATTAGAAGTAAGAACCCAACTAGGAAGGCCATTGGACCATTAGATGACAATGGAAGGCAAGGGGTTATTAAAGAGGAAACAGAGATTGCAGAGAGACTCAATGAATTCTTTGCTTCAGTATTCACTGAAGAAGACAGAGGCCACATGCCCAAAACAGAGCCTATCTTCGTAGGGAGGGAAACCGAAGAATTAAGCCAGATAGAAATAACCAGGGAGGAGGTCCTTGCTTGTCTTGTTAAACTAAACACTAACAAATCACCAGGACCAGATGGCATCCATCCACGAGTTCTCAGGGAACTTAAAAATGAAATTGCTGATCTCCTAGCCAAAATATATAATCTTTCCCTCAAATCAGGCTTTGTGCCTGATGACTGGAAGGTAGCAAATGTAACACCAATTTTCAAAAAAGGATCCAGGGGTGATCCAGGAAATTACCGACTTGTCAGTTTGACATGTGTCCCAGGTAAAGTGATGGAAACCAACCTAAAAGATAGAATTAATAGGCACATAGAAGAGAAGGCGCAGCTAAAGGAGAGCCAACATGGCTTTTGCAAGGGCAAATCATGCCTCACTAATCTGTTGGAATTTTTTGAGAGTGTCAACAAGCATGTGGATAAGGGGGATCCAGTTGACATTGTTTATCTGGACTTTCAGAAGGCTTTTGACAAGGTCCCACACCAAAGGCTCTTGAATAAACTTACCAGTCATGGAATAAAGGGACAGGTCTTGTCCTGGATCAGCAACTGGCTAAGGGACAGGAAACAGAGGGTAGCACTAAATGGACACTTCTCCAAGTGGAGGGAAGTAAAGAGTGGGGTCCCCCAAGGTTCAGTACTGGGACCCCTGCTTTTCAACCTCTTCATAAATGATGTAGAGGTAGGAGTAAAAAGCAAGGTAGCCAAATTTGCTGACGACACTAAATTATACAGGGTAGTGAAAACTGTGAGAGATTGTGAGGAGCTCCAGAGGGATCTCTTGACACTGGGGGAGTGGGCAAAACAGTGGCAAATGAGTTTCAACATTAGTAAGTGCAGAGTGATGCATGTTGGGGCAAAGAACCCCAATTACATTTATAAACTGATGGGGTATGAACTCTCTGCGACAAACCAGGAAAGGGACCTTGGTGTCCTGGTGGACAACTCAATGAAGGTGTCAACCCAGTGTGCCTCAGCAGTGAAAAAAGCAAACTCAATGCTAGGGATCATTAGGAAGGGTATAGAAAATAAGTCAGCAAGTGTCATTTTGCCTCTTTATAAATCTATGGTTGTTGTGTTCTGTTGGTTTTATTGTACACACGGATTACAATGTATCTGAGCCAATGTAACCTTGCCTATAGCAACAATGTAACCTTCAGCTGTATCATATAAACCCTGTAATAGGACGCGAGCTAATGACCACCAGCTGGCAGCAGCGAGCGTCCAAGCTCTCTTGGTCCAAACTCATCAAAGGCAACAGCGCGGGAAGTTTTCCCGCCACCACCTACACCTGGACAAGAAGGGCGTGACCTGCAATGACGTCACGCAGACAGTAGCCAATGGGCTACCATGGCACCACGTTCAAATGGTTACTGCTGTATATAAAGAGCTATCGATCCGCCATTACCTCATGTTCCCTCTGCCCACGATGCAATAAACCTGAGTTAACCCAGCCCGAGGCTGTGTCCTGTGTCTTGGTTTGCATACACCAAATTGGCGACGAAGGTGGGATAATGGATCCCCACGGAACAGCCAGGGCACAGAGCGGTTTCAACATCACCAAACCGCAAGACTGGGAGCTGCTTGAGATGGATTTCCAGGCGGCCCTGGTGGAACTCAGAGTCAAAGGAGAGGACGAGGAGAGGAAGAGGGCCATCCTTACCCGAATGCTCGGGATGGAAACCAAGCGGACGCTGGTGGGCATAATCGCTCCGAAGAAGGTGAGCGACTTTAAGGCGAGCGACATCATGAAACTGCTGCGAGAGCGGTTCTGCCCCTCGAGGGCAATGTTTCCCGCTCGGAGCGCGTTTTGGAGGCGAGTCCAAGCGCCGGATGAGTCGGTTGAGGCATTCGTGGCCGCCATGAGGATAGCCGCCGCCCCCTGTAAATGGGGCGATATCCTGGAGTTGGTCCTCAGGGACGGCGTGTTGTGTGGCCTGAAAGACAAGGAGGTACAGCGCAGCTTGATGAATAAGGAGCCGCCACCCACGCTGGCAGAGGTCATAGAGGCCGCGGAAGCCGCAGAGTCCACGAATGCCGGAGTGGACGAGATGCACCAGTGGCGTGAGTGGCGTCCTAGAGCCGGCAAGGCGGAAAATTCGGTGCACGGAAAGACCGGACAGTCGGTGCACGCGACTCGACGGGCCTCAAAGTCGTCTACGGAAGGCAGCGACGGCGAGGAGGTCCAGAAGGTCCGGAAGGGTGGTCGACGCTGCGAGGGTTGCGGAGCGGCCCACGAGCGCGCGAGATGCCCGTTCAGGAAGGCCGAGTGTTACACTTGCGGCCGTCGGGGGCACATCGCCAAGGCGTGCAGAAAGAGGAAAGAGGGCCGGAGGCAGTCACAAGACCGCGCAGCCAGACCGGACCGTCCAGCGAGGCCCAAAGATGGCGCCCAGACCACGAGGAAGCAGGACGGCGTGGGCCGCGTCTCGGACGGCAGCGAGGACGACGCCTCAGTGTTCAGCGTGTCCGCGGGACAGTCCCATTACTTCGTTGAGGTATTAGTACAAGGGGCCCCTATTAAGATGGAAATTGACTCGGGGTCCTCCTATTCCATAATTCCCCAGAAAGAGTTCCTGAAAATCGACCCCCACGTGCGGCCCAAGCTTAAAGCGTTGAGGTCCACACTACGGGACGTACAGGGAAACAGCATTCCGGTGTTGGGGGTCGGGAAATTTCGGGTCAAGTTTAAGAGACATTCTGCGGAACTGCCCCTAGTTGTCCTCAAAGGGGGAAGCTGTAGCCTCCTAGGGACACAGTGGTTTCAGCCCTTAGGTTTGTTCATAGGGGGGTGCATACCGTGGGGGGGGACCCAATACAAGCGGTTTGCGATGCGCATCCCGCCGTTTTTAAGAAAGGACTCAGAAGGTTCAAGGGACCCCCTGTAGCTTTCGACATAGACCCGGAGGTCCGCCCGATAAGACTCAAACCTCGCAGGGTGCCATTCGCACTCAAGGACAAGATAGAGGCGGAACTAGACAAACTGGTGGGCCAGGGGATTCTTATTCCTGTTGACTCCGCGGAGTGGGAAACTCCAATTGTAACGGCTCTAAAGGCTAACGGGGAGGTGCGCATTTGCGCTGATTATAAGTGTACAATTAACAAGGCGATCCGCCCTAATGCATACCCGGTGCCAGTGATCAGCCACCTTTTGGCCAGACTAAATGGGGGAAAGTGTTTCGCTAAACTCGATTTGGCACAAGCCTATCAGCAACTTCCAGTGACCCCCGCCACGGCCGCGGCACAAACGATAGTTACACATAAGGGAGCGTTCCAGGTGTCGCGGTTACAGTTCGGCGTGAACTCGGCACCCGGCCTTTTTCAATCGCTCGTGGAACGCCTCCTAAAGGGCCTGGAGGGGGTGTTGCCTTATTTTGATGACGTGTTGATAACAGGGGGGAGTGAGGCTGAACTGGCGAAAAGGTTGGACAAAGTACTGACCGTGTTCGAGAAAGCGGGGCTGAGATTGAGGAAGGACAAATGTGTTTTTTTCGAGACCGAGGTCGAGTTTTTAGGGTTCCGGATCACTCCCGAGGGGATTAAGCCGTCTAAATCCAAAGTAGCAGCCATTAAAAAGGCCCCTCGCCCCACATCCAAAACCGAGCTGCAGTCTTTCCTGGGGCTCCTCAATTTTTACCATACATTCCTCCCGCGGAAGGCGTCCGTGGCCGAACCGCTCCATCGGTTACTTAAAAAGGAGGAGCCATGGATGTGGGGTGACGAGCACGAGAGGGCGTTCAAGGAGCTAAAGCAACTCCTAACATCTGAGGCAATCCTGACGCACTTCGACCCCAAACGGCCAGTGGTCCTAGTCTGTGATGCATCCCCGGTGGGGGTGGGGGCGGTGCTTTGCCACGTGTTGGAGGACGGAAGGGAGGCCCCGGTAGCATTTTACTCAAGGTCCCTGTCCCAAGCGGAGCGAAATTACGCACAAACCGACAGAGAAGCGTTAGCAATAGTAGCGGGGACCAAAAAATTTCACGATTTTTTGTATGGCCGCCCGTTCAAAGTCGTGACCGATCACAAGCCGCTGTTAGGGATTTTCACGGCAAGCAAGCCCACGCCACAGATCCTGTCCCCGAGGATGCTGCGATGGGCTATTTTTCTCAACGCGTACCAACATGAGTTGGAGTACAGGCCCGGAAAGGAGATCAGCCATGCTGATGCGCTTTCGAGATCCCCTCTGCCCTTGTCGGCGGACCAAAAGGCGAGAGCAGAAAGAGACCGCCAGGTGTTGCTAATTGAGGTTTTAGACGCACCCCCACTAGTACCAGCCGACATTGCTAGGGCGACAGGCAAGGACAGGACGCTGGAGAAAGTTAGTGCATGGGTGCAGAAGGGGTGGCCGGCTTCGTCCCCGAGTACAGAGTTCGACCCATTCTTTAGGAAAAAGCTTGAGTTGTCCCTAGAGAGGGGGTGCCTTCTGTGGGGCCAACGGGTGGTGGTCCCTGCGCCCCTGCGGACGAGGGTGCTCGAACTGCTGCACGTCAGCCACCCGGGCATAGTTCGTTCAAAGGCGCTAGCCCGGAGTTACTTCTGGTGGCCACAGCTGGACGCGGACATTGAGCACATGGTCGGCACTTGCGAGGCTTGCCAGGAATCCCGACCTGAGGCGGCCCGTCTCCCGCATAGGGAGTGGGACACGGCAAGGGGGCCGTGGTCCAGAGTGCACGTGGATTTCGCTGGCCCGTTCCGAGGAACCATGTTTCTCCTGGTGGTAGATGCGTTCTCCAAGTGGCTGGAGGTCATCCCAGTAAAGAGCACGTCCTCCGCCACGACAATTAGCCGGCTAAGGAGAGTCTTTTCCACGTTCGGTTTACCCGACACTTTAGTCAGCGATAACGCTAGTTGTTTCACCTCCGCTGAGTTCGGAGCATTCATGGAGGCAAACGCCATTCGGCATGTCACATCCGCACCGTTTCACCCGGCCACGAATGGCCAAGTGGAACGACTAGTGCGTACAACAAAGGACGCGCTGCGGCGCATGGGCCCGGGGGACCTGAATCACCAGGTATGCCAGTTCCTTTTAGCGTATAGGGTAACCCCTTTAGCGTCAGGCTACTCGCCGGCGGAGCTCTTGATGCGGCGAAAACTGACCACGCTCCTGTCCAGGCTAGACCCGACGAGGGTCGAGGATAAAGGAAAAAACATAGGGTTGGCAGTCTCGAAAGGTTTCGCCGCCGGGGACCCTGTTCACTCCAGGAACTATTCCAGCGCAGGGCCGGCCTGGGTACCAGGGAAGGTTGTAGAACAGACGGGGCCAGTATCGTACCGGGTCGAGACTAACACCGGCCTCCTCTGGAGGAGGCACGCAGACCAACTGAGGCACCGAGTGAGTGGGCCAGTCAGTGGAGCTCAGCAACAGGATTCAGCGTTAGGGTTCTCCCCCACCCGCTTAACCCAAGGGGGAGACAGCAATGGACAACAGTCCCAAGCAAGGGGGGAAGGAAGCAGAAGCAGCGGCCCCGACTCATATCCTTTTGATACGCCAGTCCTATCAGGGGTCGGGGAAGGGGGAGAGGAGTTCGCGCCCGCTGCCCCCGATAGTAATTTTGAGTTTGATTTTGCGAGCCGGGGGGGTTTTCAGGAGTGTTCCCCCACCCGTCCAAGCGAGAAGAGGGGTTTTTCGTTAGCCCCCAGTGCCCCCGGTTCCTCCCTAAGAAAGAGCACACCTCCCAACAACGCCGCGGAGCCGCGGAAAGTCACTAACGAGTCTCCCTCTCATATTACAGGACAGGAAACCAGGGGACAAAGAGAAGGTAGCAAACCCGGGGAGAGGCAGCCCGCATCGAGACCCCAGCGTGTTCGAAATAAGCCATCTTGGCTGAGAGACTTTGTCTCCTAAGGGGGGGGAGTGTGTTTAAGTGTGGGCTCGAGACTTTGTCTCGTCCTAGGGGGGAGGGGTGTTGTGTTCTGTTGGTTTTATTGTACACACGGATTACAATGTATCTGAGCCAATGTAACCTTGCCTATAGCAACAATGTAACCTTCAGCTGTATCATATAAACCCTGTAATAGGACGCGAGCTAATGACCACCAGCTGGCAGCAGCGAGCGTCCAAGCTCTCTTGGTCCAAACTCATCAAAGGCAACAGCGCGGGAAGTTTTCCCGCCACCACCTACACCTGGACAAGAAGGGCGTGACCTGCAATGACGTCACGCAGACAGTAGCCAATGGGCTACCATGGCACCACGTTCAAATGGTTACTGCTGTATATAAAGAGCTATCGATCCGCCATTACCTCATGTTCCCTCTGCCCACGATGCAATAAACCTGAGTTAACCCAGCCCGAGGCTGTGTCCTGTGTCTTGGTTTGCATACACCAAAATGGTGAGGCCCCATCTGGAATACTGTGTACAGTTGTGGTCACCATACCTCCAGAATGATATTATGGAGCTGGAAAAAGTGCAGAGGAGGGCAACCAGAATGATTAGGGGACAGGAACACCTTCCTTACCATCTGAGGCTGCAACGGTTGGGCCTCTTCACTCTTGAACGACGCCGTCTAAGAGGTGACCTGATTGAAATTTATAAAATCATGCACGGTTTGGACAAAGTAGATAAGGAAAAACTGTTTTCCCTATCGCATAACACTAGAACTAGGGGACACTCCATGAAACTTTTGGGTACTAGTTCTCAAACAAATAAGAGAAAGTACTTTTTCACCCAGAGGATTACTGGCCTATGGAACTCCCTGCCAGAAGAAGTGGTAACAGCTGTCAGTCTTGACAGCTTTAAGAAAGGATTAGACAAGTTCATGGAGGACAAGAGTATCAATGGCTATAATTATGGATACTTAAGGACAACCTCCGGGTTGGAGAGATAGGCAGGATATCTCTCAACATCATTTCCAGGGAATCCTAAGCAGGTGAAGGCATCTGCTTGGGAATACCCTGAAGGAAATGGTGAGCCACTGTGTGAGACAGAATGCTGGACTGGATGGGCTGTGGCCTGTTCCAGCAAGGCTGTTCTTATGTTCTTATGTTCTTATGTAAGGTAGGATTAAATACAAATAGAAAAAGCAAGATCCACCTTCATAAAAAAAAATGTAGAGATCTAACTCTCGCTACAAAGATCCAGTTAGTGAGATGTTATGTATTCCCAGTGTTGCTATATGGAGTCAATGCTTGGACATTGACGAACACATCTAAAAAGAAAATTGAAGCTTTTGAAATGTAGATTATTCACATGGGTTATCCATGTGACTAATGTAGAAGTGTTGCACTGGATGAATAAAGAATAAGAAGTGTTTAAGACCGTTAAACAAAAAAAAG
Source organism: Bradypodion pumilum (assembly GCA_035047305.1). NCBI lineage: Eukaryota > Metazoa > Chordata > Lepidosauria > Squamata > Chamaeleonidae > Bradypodion > Bradypodion pumilum. The sequence goes on along the minus strand of JAWDJD010000017.1, from coordinate 6,020,413 downwards.
CTCCAATGCCTTGGGTATATCATGAGGAATGACATGAAGTATAGAATACTCCAAATTGTTACACAGTAAATCCCCGACTTATGAAAAAAACGGTTCCCTTGCCTAATTCATGGCTCAATTTTTTTTGTAACTTGAGGCATCTATTAAAAAAATGAACAGAGATTTCCTACCATCTAGCTGCTGCTGCTTCCTTTTCTTACACTTCCAGAGGTGTGGGGGAATGGCTGGGAGTGATTTTTAGTGCACAAAATGGTGGCGGCACCATTTTGGGTGCTAAAAAACAATTTTAATAACCTGAGGTATTTTGTAACTCAGTTTTTTTCATAAGACTGGACCCCAGGTTATTGCATGACTAGCACATTTTGCCCGGCGGTGCTGGGCTGTTTTAAATTTATTGTACAAATGGTGCTGGGCTGTTTTAAATGGTGTTGAAAGGTTTTGTGATTTTGTGGCTTTGAGGCGCTGCATCCGCCTGCAGCGGACTTGCGCTCCCAGCGTGTGTTTTATTTTTATTTTTTATGCGCCGGCTTCCTCAGTATCGGGCTCTTTAAATTGGTTTTTGAAGGTTTTTGTTTTTTGTTTATGCAAATTTAATTTAATTTTTTTATTTTAAATTATTTTTTTAATTTAAAATTAAATTTTGGTTTATGCAAATTTTATTTTAATTTATTTAATTTAATTTTTTTAAATTTTAAATTTAATTTTGTTGTTTTAAATCTTTATTTTTACGCATTTTTTATTTTTTGTTTTGGTGTTTTGGTTTTTTTGAGTGAAAAGTGATTTCTTTTCTTTTTTGTATTTTTTCAGATTAGTGTGAATAGTTTTTGAATTTTTTGCTAATTTATTTGATTTGTTTGGGATTTAATCTTTTAATTTTAAATATTTTTGAATGTTTTTTCTCTTTTGGCCTCTGGGTGGGGGTGGTGAGCTTTGCTTCCTCTCTACAATTCTTCTCTTCTGTCCTTTGGGTGCTTCCGGTAAGTGTTTCCTTTCTTTGCTCATTTGAGTTCCGGTCGTCATGAAGTCAAGACGTCTTGTGGTAGGCTCTCTGTTTTTTTTTGGGGGGGTTGAGTTTTTTTTGGGAGGGTCTGTGTGTTTTTTATTGTTTGTTTTTGGCTGTTTTTGTGTTTGCTTTTTCTATTTTTGATTTGTATTTTTGAGTGTTTTTGTGCTTACTTTTTTTGGGGGGGGGGCTTTCGTTTTCACGGGCCATGCTGGGTGGCCCATGGGAACGAAGCGCAGCGGCGGCGGGGGTGCCTTTCATTTCCACAGGCCATGCTGGGTGGCCCGTGGGAACGAAACGCAGCGGCAGCGGGGGTGCCTTTTGTTTTCACGGGCCATGCTGGGTGGCCCGTGGGAATGAAGCGCAGCGGTGGTGGGGGTGCCTTTTGTTTTCATGGGCCGTGCTGGGTGGCCCATGGGAACAAAGCGCAGCGGCGGCGGGGGTGCCTTTTGTTTCCATGGGCCATGCTGGGTGGCCCGTGGGAATGAAGCGCAGCGGCAGCGGGGGTGCCTTTTGTTTTCACGGGCCATGCTGGGTGGCCCGTGGGAACGAAGCGCAGCGGCAGTGGGGGTGCCTTTTGTTTTCATGGGCCGTGCTGGGTGGCCCATGGGAACGAAGCGCAGCGGCGGCGGGGGTGCCTTTCGTTTCCATGGGCCGTGCTGGGTGGCCCATGGGAACGAAGCGCAGCGGCGATGGTTTTTTTAATTCTTTTACTTTTCACGTGCCGGCTGCCTCAGCATTCTGCACGCTCATGGCGCACAGGACGCTGGGGCTTGTAGTTTTGGCTGCGCGTGTTTGGTTACTGCAGCAGTTTTTTTCCTGTGGCTTTTTTTGATTGGCTGAAGCACGTTTCCGAACGTTCCTTTTGCCATGCCGCTCAGCCTGATTGGCTCTGGTGCGGCGCGGTGCAAGGAACGTTGGGAATTGAAGTTCCCTTTTTTTGTTTGTGTCCGGGGGGCTCCTGCCCCTGGGCTGAAAATTTCAACCTGACAGTTACCTGCGAACTCTGTTCGGGTGAGTGCACGAATGCTCAGACAGGGCTAGTGGGGCCTGGTGCAACATCCTTTGTCACATTCCAATGGTTAACGCACCATTTTATAGGTATAGATGGTCAGGGTGAACATGAGGTAATGGCGGACAACACAGCTCTATTTATAGTACACTGTACATTTGAATATCCCGGGTGGTAGCTCATTGGCTACTGTCCGCGTGACGTCATTGATCGTCACACCCATCTTCTCCAGGTGTGGTGTGGCGGGAAGGTTTCCCGCTCTTCAGGTATTCAGGGAATCTGTACCATGTGAGCCAGATGCTCGCTACTGCCACCTGTGGCCGCTTAGCTCGCATCCTTATACAGCTTGCTACAATGTGACTCTGATTAGATACAATTGGATACATTGACTGGTTACATTCTGTTAAAGGGAACCTTGCAACATTCATTCAATACATAACAACTGTACAAGGGAAGATCCTTGGCAAGAGAGGGCAAGGACGTAGATTGACTTTGTGGCCAAAGAACCTGAGAAGAACCCATAAATATTTGGCTGAAGCTTCTAAAACAGAAACTCTCTTGACAAAAAGGAAAGAGGCATAATATTTAGGTAGTTCCAGCATCGAAAGGTTAATTAATTTATCATAAAGATGACAATTACAGAAGAAAAATAATAATAATTGCATGTCATCAAGTCCATTTTGATTTATAGCAAACACTTCCAGTTTTTTTTAGGTGGAGAATACGCAGAAGTGGTTTTACGTCTTTACGCCTCTATCCTTCCTCCTCTTGGCACTCATGTACAGTTTGCCCATGGTTACAAAGAAACAGTGGGGCATCAAACTTCCAAACTCTGAATCTGCAGCCAGATACCTAAATCCTCTTAGCTACTGAGCCAGTACTAATAACTGCATGTCACCAAGTTGATCCCAATTTATGGTGACCCTTTAATGGCGTGTGTTGGGTGGCGGTAAATACTCCCTAAAGAGGCCAATGGCTATGGGTAGATGAGTCCCTTTGGGTGGGATGTTGGTCCCCTCAGTGGAGGAAATGCACTGGAAACCATCATATTGGGCCCAATGGCAAAATGAGCAGAGGAGGAACCACTTTCTGATTCTCAACTGTCATGGAGGCAGAAGAGGCCATGCCAGATGGACTGCCTTTTAAGGTGCTCCTGGATAATATCCTCAAGAATGCAGCAGTCCCAGTGTTAAATCCTGCATGTCTCATTTCATATGTGCCACAAGAGATGGCTCCATGATCATAGTGTGTGGGTCACTTCATGACAAGCTAGGATGCACCTTAAACAAATTCATGCCAATTGCATTTTTTTCTGCTTCAGGGGAAAAAAATGCATTCTTGGAAACGAGTTGCAGTCGCTGCCGATGCCAACGTTATCACAATATTTGGTGGGAATAAGTTCCATACATTAATTGTGCATTGTATGAATAAGCCTTTTGTTTTTCACTGGATGATCCTTGTAGAATTATGGAAGAAAAACATCTTTTTACCCACTTCTCACTGTGCATAATCTGGTAAAACTCTACTAAGGAGGATATCATGGGTTGACCATGTGACTAACGCAGAAGTATTGTACCGAATGGATAAAGAACAAGAATTCTTTAAGACCATTAAACAACGAAAGCTCCAATACCTTGGCCATATCATGAGGAACAACATAAATTATAGAATACTCGGAGGGGGGGGCATGGCTGGGATGATGCCGGAGTAGCACATAGTTCTATCAGTTTGTGCTTGAATGTGGAAATAAATGAGATTTTACGCCTAAAGTTGGGATTTTAATCTTTGGAAATAAGACCACGGAGCCTTGGAAGTATTTGCTACAATTATTTTAAAGTGGAAGTGCCATCGGAGTCGGAGTTCACCGGACAGGGGGGTGAGTTAGGCGCGGTGCAGGCCACGCTAAATGAGCCGCTCGGGGCTGGACGAGACCTGGTGTTTGTTGTTTTTTGGGGCTCCTGTGGAAAAAGAGGGCTAAATAACTGGCGCCGGTGGAGGATGAGACCCGAGGATTGAGTTCGTGAGCTGGAAGAAGGTAAACAGGAGAGGCGGAGGAGGTGTGTGTGAAAGGGAAGGATGGGAAAGACGAGAAGTGCAATGGTGACGAGAGGAGAAGGAATTGAAACTTAAAGTGGGGAAAAAAGGAATGTAATGGCGCAACATTGTTTACAAAGTTGTAGCTGAGAAAGTGAAAAGCGTGAGAAGTGAGGAAGAGAAGCCAGGTGGCCGAGAGGAAAGGTTTAAGAAATAAGAAGAATTGAAAATTGGAGTTTGGAGTTTGTTTCTGGTTGGATTGGCTGAGGAGGTACGAAGAGGGCTCTCGTCTGAAAGCCACTGCCGCTGCTGTGGTTTGGATCTTACAAATATTTTTACTTAATCTTTACTTTTCTTCCTATTTTTGCTTCTTCCACTCTGGGATAGTTAATATGGGTCCCTCTTTATTTTTGGACTGTGATTGCTTCCTTACACAGGTGGAATATTTTTTTATTTTATTCCTATTTTTGCTCCTTCCACTTTGGGATAGTTAATGTGGGTCCCTCTTTATTTTTTGGACTGAGACTGTTTCTTCACACTGGTGGAATATTGGTGGAATATAAGTGTTGGCAGTTCCCTCATTTTGTTTTTCAGCTTGCTTTGCCGTGCCATCTTTTTCTTTCTTTCCTAGAACCTCACCTCTTTGGAATACTTACAATTGGGGAACTGTTTCTATTTTTTATCTACACAATTGGATTATAATAATTAAGAAGATTTGGATTATAACAAGACCAAAATACGGATATAAAATTCAGCATTATTGGATTGGTTCTGGTTTGATTTTTGTGTTTGGGTTTTGACTGCAATTGCTAAGAATTTTGGAACTTTTTCAAGGAAAGCGTGGTGGGGGATCAAAACCAATTACTGCTTTGAAGCTATTATTTGACATTATAATGGATAAGGCTGCAAGGAGCAGGGATGAGGAGGAGGAAGTTGTGAAGCCAAAAAGAAAGGGCAAAGCAAAGGATGTGGAACCCCCACCATCATCTTTTTCATTGCCTGAACTTGCATATGACCAGACACAAATTATGGTGGAACTCGGCAAATTATTTCAAAAAATTGATAGGATGAATGAAGCGAGGGTGAAGGATAAAAATGAAATGTTGGATAAATTGACTGGATCGATCACTGATCTTTCTAAAAAAATTGATTTAAATATTCATAAGTTAGAGGGTAATGTTAAGTTGATGCAAAATGAAATGAAAGCGATGAAAGGGGATTTTAAAGGGATACAAGGGGAGGTGAGAGAAAATAAGATGAAAATGGAGGAGCAAGAGAAAAGGATTGATGTGATGGAAGAGATGATGAGAAAGCAAAATATTTTGATTCGTCATGTGATTCAAAGATTTCCAGACCAGCTAAAAGATAGAATTGTAAATTGGCTAAATAATTTGAATATGGGGAAAGTGTTTGTTAATGAGGACATTGTAAGTGTCTATAGAGTGGGATCGAGAAGGGGAAAAAGTGATCACAGAAAGGTTTTGGTCAAATTTGCAACTTGGGGGGATAAATTGAAGGTGATGGCTTTTCTTAAACAAGCTGGTTCTGGAGCTTAAAATTGATGGAGTGGATGTGGAGGTATATAATGATATTCCAATCAAGGAACATGGGTGGAGATACAAAATGAAACCAGTGACAAAAATTTTGATTAAAAAAGGGGTAAAATATAATTGGAGATTTCCACAACAGTTAAGATTTTTTTATGAAAGAAAGATGCAGGTGATTGACGAAAGAACTGATTCTTTGGAATACTTGACTTTACTTGATTTGGTTAGTGCGGGTTCAAATGAATGGTTGGAGTTAAGGAAGGATTTGTTGGCATCGGGAGGGATAAAAAGAGAGTATGGAACTGATGAGAGAGGTGCAGCAGGAGGAGAACAAATGTGAGGGGAGGGAGAATTATCATTGATAATGGTGGAGGAGGAGTTAAGCAAGGGTTAGAGGGAAAGGAGAAGATGAAGGGAGAATTGTTAAAGGTAAAGTGGTATTTACAATAGTTTTAATTTCAAAATGTGATAGTGCGCTTGAGCCTTCATTATGATGCTTACTAGGTTCATCCCACCCGTTCCCCCCTCCCCTCTTTGGAGGTCAAAGGCGTTTTTTCCCTCTTCTTTTTTTGAAGGAAAAAGTGAGGAGGTTGGTAATGAGTGTTTTATGTTTGTTTTTATTTTGTTAGGTTAATTGGTAACATGCCCATTGGAGAGCTCAGGAGGGATAAAAGTGGGGGACAATTCAAATTATGAGAGTGATAAAGGTATTAACATGGAATGTGAAAGGTACAGGATCTCAGATTAAGAGGAGGAAGATAGAATCAGCTCTGAGAAGGGATAGACCGGATATAGTCTTCTTACAGGAAACTCACCAAAAATCTCATGATACAAATAAAATCTTTTTAGGTTGGATGCAGCACTATGAGAAATCCTATGGTACATCAAAATCAAGAGGAGTAGCAATTTTGATTTCAGCTAGATTGGGGCTTGAGATAATAGATAGTATTTCAGATTTGGAAGGGAGGTTTTTGATAGTGAAAGGGAAAATAGACGATGAGGTAATAACATTGGTGAATATATATGCCCCAAATGATCATCAAGGGGAATTTTTAGAAAAAATACGGACGATTTTGGTAAAAGAAAAGTCAACAAAGATGATTGTGGCTGGATATTTTAATTTAGTAAAATCAAACTTGGATTGTACAAATTTAGCAAGAAGTGGAAAAGGGATTAAAGGCCGAATGTTGGACAATTGGATGGCTGCTTTAGGCTTGAAAGACTCTTGGAGAGAATTTAAGGGTACTGAAAGGGTATACTCATATTTTTCGCAGGTTTACAACTCTTATTCCAGATTAGATTATATATTTGTAACTGAAAATTTGATTAAAAGCTTGGAGGACATGGAAGTGGGAATATTTAAGGAATCGGACCACGCTAAGGTGATATTGGATTTAAAATTATGGAAAGAGACTAGACCAAGGAGAATTTGGAAATATGATGCTAACTTATTTAGAGACCAAAAGTGTAAAGAACAAATCATCAAGAATTGGAGTGAAAGTTGGCAATGGAATGATAATGGGGAGGTAGAATTTAATGTGGTCTGGGATACCATGAAGTCGATTTTTAGAGGGGAGTGTATAAAGATGGCAAGTAATAGATATAAAAATTATAAGTTGATACAGGATAAGCTTGAAAAAGAGATAAAGTTGTTACAGGAGGAACATTCAAAAACAAAGAATAAAAAAGTCTTTGCTAACTTATTAAAATTAAAGACTGAATTGGTAGGTAAAGAAATAGAAAAGGTGAAAAGAGATTTGGTTTATTTAAAAAGGGAATATTTTGAATTTAGCAATAAAAATTCAAAACTTTTAGCAAAAGCAGCAAAGGATAAAAGGGAAAAGAGGGAAATTGGAGTTTTGATTGATGATCAAGGGATAAGATGTAATAAAATAAAGGACAAATGTAAAATTGTGAAGGATTTTTATCAAGCTCTTTATGCAAGAAAAGATATAGATGAGGAGAAACTTAAAAAGCAATTAGAAAAGCAAATAATTAGGGGAATAAAACAGGAACATAGGGATAGAATGGAAGAATTAGTGACAGAGAAAGAAGTAAAAGAGAATTGTAAGATTGAAGTTGGGAAAAGCCTCCGGAGAAGATGGGTTGCCTGTGGATTTTTATAAGGAATTTGGAGATATCGTGATACCAAAGTTGGTAAAATTATATAATTATATATTAGATGGAGGGCAAATTCCGACTTCATGGTACAGGACCACAATTGTACTTTTGCCAAAACCTGGAAAGAATTTAGAGAAAGTAGAATCATATAGACCCATCTCATTGATAAATCAGGATGCCAAGATCTTCACAGCAATACTTGCCAATCGATTGAATGTTTTCATGGGGGAATATATAAATGCTGACCAAGTGGGGTTTTTGAAAGGTAGACACATGGCAGATTTGACCAGAAGAGTAATTGATTTAGTTGATACAGTGAGTCATACAAAAGAAAAAGTGGGATTAATATCTTTGGATATATTTAAGGCATTTGACTCTCTACAATGGATTTCAATCAAGGAAATAATAAAAAGCTATGGATTTGGCATCAAATTTAGAAGGGTAATCGGTCAATTATATCAACAAGGAATAGCCACTGTTAGAGTGAATGATGAGGTTACAGATGAGGTCAAGTTGGAGGCAGGCACGAGACAGGGTTGCCCACTATCTCCAATATTGTTTATAATGGCAATGGAATTATTAGCAAATGCTATACGAGAGGAAGCAAAAATTGAGGGAATTATGGGGAATAAGATAAGTATGTATGCGGATGACACTTTGATAATTGTAAAACAACCAGAGAAGGTAATGAACAGAATTCAGCAACAATTAATGGATTTTGAGTTTAATAGATTGAATTATGATGGTTTGAAAACTGAAATTAGGAACAAGATACAAAGTTTTCAAAAGTTGAAATTGTCCTGGTTTGGAAGAATTGCACTTGCTAAAATGACGCTGTTACCTAAAATAAATTTTTTATTTGATGCGATAGCAATTCAATTGAAGGATAAGGAAATTAAGGTGTTTCAAAATTTGATCAATGACTTTTGTAATGGTGGAAAGAAATCTAGGTTATAAAAAAGTTATGGTATTTATCACAGAAAAAAGGAGGGTTGGGAATGCCGAATTTGATGGCATATTATCGAGCGTTTCAAATCAAGAATGTTGTGAAGATCCTGGCAAGGGAAAAGGTAATATGGGAGGAAATTGAGATGAGGGACTATAAACATTTGGGCAAAATGGTCTTTTTAGGAGACAAATTGGGAAAGGTAGCGACTAAGTATACTATGATGAAAGGCTTAATGAATGTATGGAAGAGGGTAAAAAAGGATTTGGTCCCAAATGTCTCTCCAATATTGGAAATTTTAGATATGGCGGATTTTCCAATTAATATAAATGAGGAGATAAAGGAGATTTTGAAAGAGAATGAGGTTATCCTGTTGAAGGACTGGTTTCGGATATGCAGAAATGAAGCTAGTAGGACAAAATTGTTTGAGCAATTAAAAATTAATTGGTTCCAAAGATTGAGGATTATTAAATGGAATAGTAAATACATGAGTGAATATGATTTGGAAAGCAAAAAGACGGAATTTGAAGAGCTGATTCTAAAAGTTAGAAAAGGTGATATAAATACTAAGGGATTAGTTAGTAAATTGTATGCAATATTAAATAGGGATGGTAATCCACAAGAGGATTTGAAATTAAGGTGGGAGCAAGATTTGAATATGAAGATTGGAAAGGATTTATGGAGAAATAAATGGAAAAAGAGGATAATGAGGACTATGTCGGTTAGAATAAAAGAGCATAATTTTAAAATGTTGTGGAGATGGTATCTGACCCCAGTGAGGTTACATCAAATGGATAATTAAAAAGATAATATGTGTTGGAGATGTAAGGACACTATTGGAACGTATGAACACATGTGGTGGAGTTGTAAAGTGGTTAAAGATTTCTGGAATAGAATTGAAAAAGAAATTGGAGAAATTTTGGGTAAGATGGTAAAACTGGGATCAGGTATCACTCTGTTGACAAACATGGAAGATATTAATTTAAACAAGGATAAGAAAGAGCTACTAGAAATAATGATTACAATGGCTAGACATTGTATAGCTAAACATTGGAAAAATGATGTAATTATACAAACAGAAGAGTGGTATAAAGAAATGTGGAATTTAGACTTGAATGACAAATTGACATTGGAGATAAAGAAAAAGAGAGATAATTTGAAAGAAAATAGATTCTGGGATATTTGGAAAACTTTTGTGGATCACTCCCTCAAGGGTGATGAGAGAAATAGACCTATACCTGAACAAAAGGGATTTTGGGATCAATGCTAATGAGATACTCTGAGCTCTCCAGGGCAATGTAAATAAACACTGGGTGATTTATTATTTGCATTTACATTTTTGTATAACTATCCATATTGGCATTAAATGTTTTACTTGAAAACGAGTTTTAGAGAGGGGAATCAAGATTAGAGAATAAATTGAAAGTAATAAGTTAAGAGATTGTATCTATAAAGATGGGTGTTAATTACCAGGATAGCTGTACACTTTTTTGTGTGTATTTTTTGGTATTATTATTTTTTTAGTTGTTTTTTGTATTTTGTATATGAATTATTACTTCTTTTTTTCCAAGTATTATGTTGTTCAATTTTGTATTTGTGTTTTGTATTTTCTTAACCTATAAAACCAAGGGTTAACCGTTGGAACTTGCTATAGGTTCCTAAGCCTCGCCCTAATGACCCGCACCCACCATTCATGCACACGGCCGAACTGGGTCCGCAGGTCAACGAAGGATTGAGAAAACCGGCAGTGGGGCAACAGCCCCACAAATGCGAAAAAAGGGAAACAACTTTATTTCCCAACATTCTTTGCGCCGCGCCATGCCGCGCCACAGCCAATCAGGCTGAGAGGCGCAACCACAAAGAATATTGAGAAACACGCCGTGGCCAATCAAAATCAAGCCACAGGGAAAAAAACGCACCACAACCACAAATCACAAACCCATAACAACAAGCCACAGAGTCCTGCGCAACATGAGTGTGCAGAATGCTGAGGAAGCCGCCGCCCGAAAAATTTAAAAAAACCTCACCGCCTCACAGCCACGCAAACACCAACCGCCTTTCTTTCCCTCACCAACGGCGCCTGAAGGTCCTGACTGGAGTTTCCCCTTTAATATCAGTAGGTGGGGGGTTGCGATCCCCCTCTCTGCTGGCTCCCCTAGGGTTAGGAGGTTTGTGGGGACAAAAGGGGTATGTCCCCCCAACCCTTCTGGATCCAGGAGACCAGGGAAAGGGGTTCGATTCTCCCCCTCCTAAAAAAACCCTTCCGTCTTTAAAGAGAAGAAACCAAGCAGTTTCTTCTCTTTAAAAACAGAGTTGTTTTAAGGAGGGGGGGAATTGATCCACTCTCCTTGGTCTCCTGGGTCCAGAAGGGTTGGGGGGGACATACCCCTTTTGTCCCCCCCCCCCCAAACCTCATGGACCCACGGGACCCGAGAGAAGAGATCGATTCCAACCCAACCCCCTGATATTAAAAGGGAAAATCCGATCAGAGTTTCCACTTTAATATCAGTAAGTGGGGGGTGGCAATCTCCCTCTCCGCTGGCTCACCAGGGGTTGGGAGGTTTGTGGGGACACAAGGGATCTTTCCCCCCAACCCTTCTGGACCCAGTAGACCAGGGAGAGGGGATCAAATCTACCCCCCCACCCACCCCAAAAAACTCCGTATTTAAAGAGAAGAAACCAAGCAGTTTCTTCTCTTTAAAAATGGAGGTTTTTTTATTTGGAGGGGGTGGAATCGATCCTCTCTCCCTGGTCTCCTGGTTCCAGAAGGGTTGGGGAGACATACCCTTTTTGTCCCCACAAACCTCCCAACTCCAGGGGACCCAGCAGAGAGGGGGATCGCAACCCCCCACCCACTGATATTAAAGGGGAAACCCCGATCTACTTTCACGACTCCACACAATCAAAAAACCATAACACAATAAAGCCCCCCTCCCCACCACCTAGCCCACCCTTCCTAACCCCCACTGACCATGCCCCCTCCCCACCACCTAGCCCACCCTTCCTAACCCCCACCGACCACGCTCCTCCCCACCACCTAGCCCACCCTTCCTAACCCCTATTGACCACGCCTCCCTCCAAACCACCTAGCCCACCTTTCTAACCCCCAACGACCACGCCCCCTCCCCACTACCTAGCCCACACTTCCTAACCCCCAACGACCAAAACATCTAAACACATTTTAAAAACATTGAATGTAAAAAACATTTACTTTTACATTATTAAAATTATTACCTATGGTACAACTAATTAAAAAAAATCAAAAAACTAAAACATTATTCGCTTATATAAAACAATTAGAAAATGCAAGCGCGGCGCCAAAATGGCCGCCGCGCTCTTTGCGGGAGCCCCCCCACAGGACGAAGGCATCCGGGTAGTTAGGGGCATGGCCAGCTCCCTTATAAAAGGGGTGGCCACGAGGCAGCCGAGCTGCCATTTTGCGAAGCGACGGAGCGGAGAAGTTTTTCCTCTTACTCCGTCGCTTTTTTTACCTTGAGCGGGAAGCCTTTTGGCTGCTTACCTTCCTCTTTTCGGCTTCCCTTAGGTCCGACTGAGATGCCTACGAAGAAGAAGGCGGCCGCGAGCGCGGCTCGGGCGGTGCGGAGGCGCAATCCGGGTCGGAGGACCGCGGCTGCGCCTTCCCACCAGCCGCCTTTGCCGGCTCCCACCGGGACCGGTGGGATGGGGTCTATTACCCCCTGGCCGGAGGCTGGGGACCCGAGCAGGGGTCCAGTATGGGCTGCGGCCCGCGGCCCGCAAGCGGCGGACGCCGCTCCTGGTGCTCATTCCACTGGGCCTTCCTCCATCGGGGCCCAGCTCACTCCGGGGCCTTCCAGCCTTGGGGGGTGGTGCGGTCCCCTCCCTTGGCAGGTGCCCACGCCGGCCCTGCCGGGCCTGGGTGTGGGGTCATGGCCATATTCGGGCCCCGGGGTGCAAGGGCCTGTATCCACGCCCGTAACGGGCGGGCCGGCTGGCCCGTGGCCCCAGGCCAGTGTGGAGGCCTTGCTGGCCCGCGTGGTGGCACTCGAGGCTTCCCTTGCTCGGGCCAGCCACGCTGGGGCTCCTTTTGGGGTGCACTTGGACGCGTCGTCTGCTGGGCAGCGGCAGGCGACGGGACGGGTCGAGCAGCTTGAGGCGCGTGGCGCAACTTCGGCCACTGCCTCGCAGCTCCCCAACCAACAGGCCAGCGCGGGTCAAGCCCCGGCGGCGAGCTCTACGGCGGTCGTGAGCTCCGACACCCCCAGTGGGCCGGAACCCCCGGTGGGGGCGGCCCGCGGGGGTGCAGCATGTGAGTATGCGGTACAAACTAGTGCACCTACACATGTGGCTACGTTGGGGGGGGATTTCCAATGGCCTTGGCCTCGCATGGGTGGTGCGGCGGTACAGCCGCTGACGCACCAACAGGCGACGTCAACCACCACCCAGGGCCCCGGGGTGGGGAGCGTTTCCTACCCTGTGGAGAATGTTTTAGGGGTGGCTGGGCTAGTCCAAGCCCCTTTCCAGATGCCCGCAGTTTCTGCTGTGCCTGTCTCGGCCTTGCCGACAGCGGGCTATTCCTTGCCACTGGGTGACCATTTGGCACAGGCCACCAGAGAGAAAATATGGCGAGGGAGTATGTTGATATCTTCTCACTCCTAAACAGGGAGCCCACCAAGGAAGAGAGGGAGGGGCAGGATGAGAAGGATAAGGAACAGGCACATCGTCGCAAGCCACCATGGACGTGGGCCAACTGGCTGCCGGCTTACCTCATCTACATGGCGGTGTACCTGAGGGCCCGGCCGGATCTGGCAATTCCGATGGTCCAGTATTTGGACAATATCTATCGGGCAATGGTTGATTTTCCGGGCCCGTCGTGGTTGGCTTATGACGAGGAATTCCGTATGCGAATTCCCCTGCACCCTGAGATGAGGTGGGATGAGCCATGCCAGAGGCTTTGGCTTCTGTACACGCGCCCCGCACCAGGGGAAAGATACCATTGTGGACATGCGGTCCAGCGAGTGGCTCCAGCACAGGTTCCCCGCCAAGTGGCGGGGCAGGGGGTTCCAGCCCGCCTGCTGTGCTGGACTTTCTCGTCTAATGGTTCATGCAATAAGAAGAATTGCAAGTACAGACATGAGTGTCCCACCTGTGCGGGCCCCCATGCAGCCTCTGCCTGTCCCAGGCCTGGAGGGACGCGGGGCAGAGGGAGGGGCGGACAGTGGGCTGGCAAGACTACCGCAGATGGAGCTGGTTCACCGAAAGGCTCCCTCCCCAATTAATGTGGACATGCTGGAGCGTTGGCTCGCATTGTACCCGAAGGGGGAGGATGCAGATTATCTCCTTCAGGGCTTTAGACAGGGGTTCCGTATTCCTTTCATGGGTGATAGGTCCCCTCAGGATGCCCCCAACCTTTTGTCCCTTAGGGAGAGGGAGGAGGTGGCTGCCGCCAGCATTAATAAGGAGGTCAATGCGGGCAGGGTCGCTGGCCCTTTCCCTGCACCCCCGTTCACTAACCTCAAGGTATCGCCCCTGGGCTTGGTTCCCAAGAAGTCACCAGGCGAGTTTCGCCTTATCCATCACTTGTCCTACTGTAGGAATTGGGCCGTGAGGAGGCCCTTAGGATCCCGGAGGAGACTGGTCAAAGGAGCGACACGAGGCAAGATGGAGTGAAGACCAGTAGTTTATTGAGAAAAGGCTGCAACATATATAGAAGGAAAAAGCGCAACGCTGGCAAGACTGTCAGCTGACAGGAATGACATCACCTGAGCACTCAAGTTAATTGGGAATCTCTTCGGGGAAGTCAATTAACTGGGGCAAACATGGACCATTGTCTGAGGCTTAGGCTAGGGTAAATATGGCTTCTATTTGCACCAGAGATTACACTGAGACCTGGAGATGAGTGATTTACTCTAATGGGTAACCGGGTTAGATATTCGCTCTTTCAGCAGATCCGTTGGTCAGGTCAAAGGAATTGGGTGAATCAAACCCTATATTTTATTCACCCCCCTTAATTTGGGCCGCAGAGCCCACGGGCTGGGAGCGTCTCTCACTGCGGTGGCCTCTGGCGGGCCGTTCCATGCCCCACGGGGCATGGGGAGACCATATTTCCCCTTTCTGTTTTATTTAAGAGCCTGACCGGCGGCTCTGCGTTAGAGGAGTACCAGCTAATGAACGGGAATGACGCTTCGGGGTTCCTTCCATGGGGGACATCTCGATAGCAGTGAGGGAATACATTGCATGAAACAACACACTGTTGTGCCCAGTATTACCACCCCCACAATCACTTTGAGTGTCGTCTGAATCCATGCCCATGGGAACCACGACCATAGGGAGTCCTGCCACCCCCATGAATAATCCTCCTTGATGTCCCTAACTGGGGTGTGGAGGTCCGTGAGCTGGCTCTGTATCTTGTGGGTATTGCCTGCGAGGTTAAAGAAACACATGCCATGGACAGACTTGCAGCCCAAATGATGTGACCACAGGGGATAATCTATAGCTGCTTGATTATCCAGTATGGCATGGCGAAGCTCTGCCTGCTCCTGGTCGAGCAGCGCTATTGCTGAGGAGGTATATTTCTCTGAGCGTTGCCTATGGCTAAGCCTGACATGCTGAATATACCGACCACAGCCTGGTTTTTCAGAATTGTGGGTCTGAATTCAGACTGCTTTCTGTAGCAAGGCAAGATAATGAGATGCGTCATTGATCTCTTACTGTGACCTGGGGAGATTCTAAGCTATCTCTGCAGCTTCTGGCATTGTGCAAATGTCTTTCCTAACACCTATGGGGAGGTGTGAAGATAAACTGGGGATTCCCGGCTACCGGGTGCTCAAACTTTCCAAGCAATGGGCCGGTGCAAAACATGGGCCGGTCTGGCTTCCTTTGGTGGAAGCTGGCCGTTATTCACAATATACAGAAATTCAAGTGTCCCTTGCAAATCCCAACTGGAGCATTGTACAAGGCATGAATAAATAATAGCAACTACAGATAACAATAGCAAGAAAAGACATTCAGCAGCTTTTCCGGAGGTGAAGCTTCCCTTCTTGGTGGGGCTTCATGTGCAACTTGAGTTTGGAAAAGTCCTTAGAAGTGGCACTGAGTGTGCAAAATGTTCATAGAAAAATGTCTTTGGAGATGTAAGTCATAAAGGAAGACGGACAGCTGATGACATTCCAGGACAGTGACTGGTGCTGCTCTTGGCAATCATCCGGGTCTCATTCTGGCCTCTGGGACCTGCATGGGGAAGAGGCTTGTTTGGGAGATAAAAATTCTGAAAGAGTTAGTTAGTTTTTGCACTTATAGGATAGCAATTGCTGTGCAACTATGGGACGTTGTTCCCCCCTTTCTGTTTGTTTGTCAATGCAGGACTCAAGGCCCGATAGGCCCGTTCCTCCACAATCGCTTGCTCCTGCGGATTGTGAGGAACGCCAAAAGTGAGCTTAATATCCCAGGTGGCCCTGAAGGTGGCCAGCTGCCTGGAGCTATAAGCTGGGGCGTCAACGGACGTCGTGTGCCGACGTTCGCCCTTGGCCGTGGGAAAGGAGATGCTGCTCCACATGGGGAGCCGTTACTCCCTTCTGTGCTGTTACCCAAACAAACTGTGGGAAGGTTTTAATGCAAACGTCCATGTGCTGCCATCTGCCAAAATGTGGGGATGTGTGACGTCCATTTGCCACACCTGAATGGCCTCTGTCCCTTGTGGGTTGACCCCCCACGGGGGCCCCCCGGTGCCCCTGCACGACGCTGGCAAGAGCGAACTATGCCTTGGGCTTGAGAAAGTGGCAGATTGAACTGTCTGGCGAGCGCCTTGGCATTCTGAATTGGAGTGCATGACTCTGAATTGGAGTTGTAAGGAACAAACTTAGCAGATTTTTGTCTATCACGGGAGTGATGTGTGCTCCCAGTAGACTGTGAAGCAAATTCCTGGGAAACTGGCTGTCAGCAATTATGTTGGAGCGTTCTTTGGCAAAGGTGCGCAAAGCGAGGTTCACGGCTGCCAACTCTGCCCGCTTGCGGAAGAGTCAGGAGTGTGTGCCAAGCTTGGTCCTCTTGCCAAGGAAGAACCTAATATGTGCGACCCCCATAAGTGAAAGCTGTCCTAGCCCCCTGAAGAGGAACCAGTGACATGAATTCACACAAGGTGACTGTCTGCTAGAAGTGAGACGAGTCTGGGGTCTTATGGCAAACCTTGGCGCATGAAGCGCTAGGCTTCCCGTGGGTAAATTTCTCATGAAGGCCCCCCTGCACACCTCCATTCATGGTGTGCGTGCACACTTTCACTGGAGCGATTTTGGTGCTACTGTGAGAAGGGTGCCAGATGCTGGCTTAGCCTTTTGCCTGTGCTTAGACTAGCGGCAAAAAGGGAAGGGGTGGCCTAAAAATGCCTGTATCTGATTGAGGGTGTGACCTGACTGCACTCTTAAAATGGTCCTAGGCTGTCCTGACTAATGAGTGGCACTCTGCACATTCTCAGGAGCTCAGGGACTAATCCTTCCTCAGAGCTCTGGAGTTTGCGAAATGTGTCTGCTCGCTAGAGAGGGTGCTGTGGGCCAGGTGCCATACTTAAAATGACCTACTAAGACTTATTAAAGACAAACCAACTATGACGTGCCAGCTGTAAGGAAATAATACACAAAAAATGAAAAGACACACAGGTTAAGCATTTCCAGCAGGGAGTTCCACTGGCGAAAGGAGAAAAGGAGGAAAGACAAGTCAGAAGTTAGCACAATGAGAATGCAACAACTCTTATCATAA
This sequence comes from Bradypodion pumilum, assembly GCA_035047305.1. Lineage (NCBI taxonomy): Eukaryota > Metazoa > Chordata > Lepidosauria > Squamata > Chamaeleonidae > Bradypodion > Bradypodion pumilum. The sequence goes on along the minus strand of JAWDJD010000017.1, from coordinate 6,003,020 downwards.
CGAAATCAGATAAGGTCAGGTAACCATGGCAACTGGCTGGGATCCTCCTGTTAAGAAAATCCCTCTCAGTAATTAACTCTGAGCCTGTGAAAGGAAGCAAGTTAAGGCTGTAGGAAGAAATGAATTGGTTACAATTAAGGCCTGGAGAGGAGTTTTATTCCTGTAAAAAGGTAAGCATTTTCTGAAGATACAGAGCGCAAAAATGTTTGCGTGCTTTTTCCTGTGAAAGGGGTACAATGAGTGAGTTACTGATTACAGTCAAAATACCAGAGAATGAAGGAGAGTTAGAACGGTTCTCAACCTGCGGCCAGATGTGGGCGAGTGGGCCAGATGTGGCCCATGTTGCTCTGCCACTCTCCCCGCCAAGCCAAGAAGGGCTGTGTGGTGAAGGAAGGGCAGGATGACTGTCCGGACCCCCAGAGCTGCCTGAGGCCCCGGAATTTGGCCCCTAACTTGAAAGGTTGAGAACCGAGGTTACAAGATGATAACACGGTACACACATAAAGACAAGGCAATTCTCTCACTCCTAGTGAGATTCCAAGATGCTAAGAGACATTCAAAAAAACCTTAAAACGCAGAGATGGGGTTTGAGGAACGCAGACGTAGGGAGGGGCCCCATAGCTTATGATACAGTGAGGAAAACTCATAGAAGTGATTTTTTGTTTTCAGATCGCGCTTCTGAAAAGAAAAATCTGTTTTCCTGATTGCAAAACCGGTTTCCAAGAGAGGCTTAATCCTTTGACAAAGAAAAAGTCTCAAGGGAAGAAGGCCTATTGTAGGTTAGGATTCCCCCCCCCCCCTCTCCTGCCCAAACTGCTAAGCAGGCAAGGCGAAGGGTTTCGCTCATCATGCTTCCTCAAAGTTTAAATAGCTCCTGCCCATGAACAGAGTGCAAACTGTTTTAACACATATTTCACAGTGACATTACCACGCAGTTACACACAAGGAACACTTTTTCAGTCATACTGTGGTCATAGAGACAAGGCTTTTGCAATCACACACAGTTCTTGCAGTCCTACATTCAGTGGTGCACCACACATACACACATCTATTTACGCATTCGCACATTCCTCCCCTGATCTGCAGTGTTCAATACTACACATGAGGAGATGGCTAATACACAGTTGGCTATTTACAGCCATCTGGGTGCTTTTACTTAGGGGCAAGTTTCTCTGGGCTACTCCCAAGGTGAGACAAGTAGGTTCTGCCTGTGCCTTGGGGGAACTCGGGGTACTATTGCTGGGATGGTTCTTCTGGCATAGCCAGGGCGATGGCTGCCTCCTTTCTAGCCTGGGCCAAACGCGTGCCAGGGTGGCCATTTGGCATGAAGACAATCTTTTGAAGATCTGCCTGGTCTAGATTGGCTTTCTCTTCTAAGGTGTCTCATTTTTCCACACTGAAAGCAGGCGCCTTGGGGTTTTGGCACTGCTCTGCGCCTGAGTGTGGTGATGGGTCTGCTCTGGAGCCCTGTGTGGCCAGGGGCCGTGCAGATTTCCGTGAGCAGTGGGCGCTGAGCATCCCTGCCTGAACGTGTGTCTGCCTTCAGATGGGCTGAGCACAGCAGTTGGGCGCTAGCTAATTGTGCCACTGGCAATTTCCCCGTGAATGAATCTTCCTCACCCATGCGCTGAATGGAGTTCTTTCTTTGCAGGGAACTTTTCACTGTCAGAGAAGCGCCAAGGCCTCTCATGCCATGACTTCCTTCAGTGACGTCTGCAGCTGTCACTGAGGGAATGCTCCCTATACTGCCCTGCTTAAGCTGAAATGACGAATAGAGACTTCTTGGGGCTGATGGTTCTGACTGCGCTGGGGTTTTCTGGGTCTCTATCCGGACTGGGTCATCCTCTACTGAGCGCTTCCTACATTTGCTCCATGTGTGAATTATGCCCTCTGGAGCTTTCGGGGGTTGCTGAATGCAGTCTCCTATCTGATCCCAGAGCTTCAGGGTTAACGTACCTACTTCTGGGTAAAGTAGGCAGTGTTCCCTGAGGTACGCCAAAAGTCTCGCTAGCTCCCTGCTGTGAAATCGTAACTGAAATACCCTGGCCAGGATTCTGAACTCTTGCTCCCGAGTTCTTTGGCTAGCGGACGGGCTTGGTCTATGAGAACAAGTCCCCATATTACCTGCGATGGTCCTCTGAAGTTTCCTTCTCGGGACGAAGATCGACGCGTCTTTGCAGGCAACAGGTTCGGGCGTCGGGTGTCTGGGGTAGACCTCGGAGCGTGGACCTTCTGCCACGGGCCCTTCGAACGGCCTCTGCGATGTCAGGGGCTCACAGCTTGCCCTGAGCGGAACGCGTTTCCCTCTATGGCAACCTCCTCGAAAGCGGGAGCAAGCTGTAGGAATGTCTCTCTGGAATGCCTCGCCACAGGCCACTCCTCCGATCGGCTGGCTGCCGGCCGGAGTGCTGTGCTGTCCTCCAGGATGATGGGACAAGGTTCTGGCGCAGAACCTGGCCGCGTGGATCGCTACTCACGAGTAGACCTCTCCAGGGTCCCTTACTCACGAGTAGAATCACGTCGGGGTCACCAGATGTAGGAATTGGGCCGTGAGGAGGCCCTTAGGATCCCGGAGGAGACTGGTCAAAGGAGCGACACGAGGCAAGATGGAGTGAAGACCAGTAGTTTATTGAGAAAAGGCTGCAACATATATAGAAGGAAAAAGCGCAACGCTGGCAAGACTGTCAGCTGACAGGAATGACATCACCTGAGCACTCAAGTTAATTGGGAATCTCTTCGGGGAAGTCAATTAACTGGGGCAAACATGGACCATTGTCTGAGGCTTAGGCTAGGGTAAATATGGCTTCTATTTGCACCAGAGATTACACTGAGACCTGGAGATGAGTGATTTACTCTAATGGGTAACCGGGTTAGATATTCGCTCTTTCAGCAGATCCGTTGGTCAGGTCAAAGGAATTGGGTGAATCAAACCCTATATTTTATTCACCCCCCTTAATTTGGGCCGCAGAGCCCACGGGCTGGGAGCGTCTCTCACCGCGGTGGCCTCTGGCGGGCCGTTCCATGCCCCACGGGGCATGGGGAGACCATATCCTACCCAGCCGGCCGATCGGTCAACGATGCTATCCCTGACGACCTTTGCTCAGTCAGGTATACATCTTTTGACCACGCGCTGCGCATGGTGCGCTCATGTGGCCCGGGTGCGCTGCTGGCTAAGTGCGACATTAAATCGGCTTTTCGCCTCTTGCCAGTGCACCCGGGCGACTTTGAATTGCTGGGTTTCAAATTTAGGGGTGAATATTATTTTGATAAGGCCATGCCTTTTGGCGGTTCCATATCATGCTCGGCTTTCGAGCGTTTCAGTACCTTCCTAGAGTGGGCTTTCGTCCGCAGGTCAGGGTCCCGGTCTGTAGCCCATTACCTGGATGACTTTTTATTCGGGGGTGAACGGGGCTGGGACACGTGTACACGTCTCCTCAACACATTTCAGACGCTAATGGAGGAACTCGGTGTCCCTTTAGCGCCCGAAAAGACCGAGGGCCCATCTACACAGCTAGTCTTCCTGGGGGTGGAGATTGACACGATAGCGCAGGCGTCTAGGTTACCGCGGGATAAGGTGTCAAGGATAGTGGCCCTTATCTCGGACTTGTTGGCCAAGCGCAAGGCATCACTGAGGGAACTGCAGGTGCTGCATGGTCACCTTAATTTTGCCTGCAGAGTGGTCGCACCGGGCAGGGCTTTTGCCCGGCGCTTGTGCGACGCTATGGCAGGATTATCCAGGCCTCACCATAGGGTTAGGCTTACCCGGGGTATCAGGGCAGACATGCTTGTCTGGTTACAGTTCCTGAGGGACTTCAATGGGGTCTCATTTTGGAGGCATGACCTCCTGGCTTCCCCTCAATTTCAGATTCAGTCTGATGCCTCGGGATCCCTGGGTTATGGGATGTACTTCAATGGGAAGTGGGCCTATGGTGGGTGGCCACCGGCCTGGGCAGGCACGGGTCGCCTGCGTGATCTCACGTATCTGGAATTTTTCCCTATCCTGGGTGCTTTGATGCTATGGGGCCAGGAGTGGTCCAACTCGGTCGTGCATTTCTGGTGTGACAATGCGGCCGTGGTCCACATTGTAAATGCACAGACTTCCAAATCGCCCAGGGTTATGGATCTAGTGCGCCAATTTGTGTTGCGCAGCCTGCGCCTCAACGTACTGTTCAGGGCCAGGCATGTCCCAGGGGTTAATAATGATATTGCTGACGCTTTGTCCCGCCTACAGATCTCCCGGTTCCGTGCCTTGGCCCCGGATGCGGAGGAATTTCCCTCGCCACTCCCGGAGGAGATATGGACCATTGGCAAGGAGAGGTGAACCGGGCGATTGGCCTGTCACTAGCCCCACGCACCCGTAAGGCGTATCACCACGCAATTAATTCTTTCAGGGCATTCTGTACTCAATTTCAATTGCCAGGAACCTGGCCGATCCCGGTAACCCATGTTCTGCGGTTCATGGTTTACCTGCATTCTCAGGGCCTTGCACCTCGCACCATAGCATCTAAGCTTTCAGCGTTGGCTTTTATGGCCAAGGTGGGGGGTCATGTGGACAGCACCTCTGACTTCCGTGTGAGACATGTTTTGAAGGGGTGGGTGCGCGAGCGCGGGCGTTGCCCGGACGACTGCCACCCGATTTCCCCAGGGGTCCTTACCCAGTTGGCCCGGGGCTGGCCTTGCCTCTGTTTTGATGCATATGAGGCAGCCCTGTTCCATGCAGCCACAAGGGTGGCATTTTTTGGAGCGCTCCGCATCAGCGAGCTTGTGATGCTGTCTAAGGCGGATGCAAGTCGTAGGGCACTGGAACTCGAGGATGTCTGTGTAGCCAAAGACTGGGCTCAGTTGAGGATACGTTCCTCTAAGACCGATCAGCATGGCGTCAGCAGTGGTGTGCGACTGCTACGGTGTTCTTTGGCAGACATCTGTCCGGTTGGTGCCCTACAGGAATTCCTGGCACTGCGTGGCACGCACCATAGCCCGTTTTTCTGTCACCAAGATGGGTCTCCCCTTACTAAATTTCAATTTTGGAAGGTGACGGGCAAAGCGCTGGCCAGTGTGGGCCTCCCAGGCGCCCGCTATGGCACTCATTCATTCCGTATAGGGGCGGCCTCGACCGCTGCGGCTTTTGGGTACTCAGGGGCTGACATACGTAGCATGGGACGGTGGGGTTCGCAATGTTTTCAATTTTATGTGCGCCCACTCCCCCCGTGAGTACCAACCCGGTCACCTTACCTACTTTCCCTCATTTTTTCCTTTACAGACCCGGGGTGTCGTATTACACCGGTGACAGTATGGCTGGTGGGCCATAGCTACGTGCACAGGGCAGCGCGTTATGCTGCGGCGACAGAGTGGGGACCCCGACTGGGGCTGGGTGCATACGCAAGTCTCACATGGCATGGTAAGCCCGGGATGTTATGGCGGGAGCTGCTGCCTTTCCTTTTTTCAGGCCAGAATGCTGACCCGCCTGACATTCTGATCATACACCTGGGGGGCAATGATTTGGGCCAGGTCACCGGCTTGTCGCTGAAGCATGCGATTTGCGAGGACCTCGCCTACCTGTATTACATCTGGCCCGCCACAACCCTTGTTTGGTCGGACATGGTCCCGCGCCATTCCTACCTCCTGGCCCTTGACCGCGCTAGACGCATGGTGAATAGGGCAGTGGCGCGTTTCCTTGTCGACAGGGCTTGGGGGAGGGTCAGTCGTCACCCCGCTATTAGCCTCCAAAGTTATGACTTGTATGCAGGGGATGGGGTCCATCTGTCGCGAGGAGGTATGGACCTCCTGTTGGGTGATTGGCGAGCAGGCCTGTTGACCGAGCTGACGGTCTGGGGGGGGGGCGTCGAGCCTTCTTTGAAGCCCCTCCGTGTGGCGGGTAGCACTGGTAAGGTAAACATTATGACCCACAGGTATCCGGCAAGTTCGCAATTGACTGGACAACACTAGACAGGCATAAGTTGGTTAAACGTTGTCCGGTCAACGACGAACTAGGCGACGGGGTGATGGCTATAGCTAGACAGCATGCATCACCCCGTGATTTTACGGATACGTGTCAGAGGGTGGGGTCATCAGTTAGATATTGACTACGGTCAACAATTTGTTTGTTGTCAACAATCAAATTGATACAAATGGATACATTGTAGCAATTGCCGTTGGCAATTTTGGGTGGTACCTTACCAGTGTTACTTCGGCCTGCTTGCCTTAAGAATTATGATTGGTCAATTACCAATAGAAATTTATAATTCGGACTAGGGCATGAATCAATAAATGTGGCCCAATGCCATTATCCACTTTCATTGGTGTCTGAGTCCTTTATTGGGGGGTGCGCCTGCAATGCAAGCGCGGCGCCAAAATGGCTGCCGCGCTCTTTGCGGGAGCCCCCCACAGGACAAAGGCATCCGGGTAGTTAGGGGCGTGGCCAGCTCCCTTATAAAAGGGGTGGCCACGAGGCAGCCGAGCTGCCATTTTGAATTTTTGGCTGGGACCCATATTGGCTTCCGGGTCCTGGTTTTTTCGCCCATCCCACACTGTTGCTATGGTTTGACATAGGGGTTTTCTGTTGCTGCTGTTGACTTTGGTCACATGGGTGGGTAGCACTGGTAAGGTAAACATTATGACCCACAGGTATCCGGGAAGTTCGCAATTGACTGGACAACACTAGACAGGCATAAGTTGGTTAAACGTTGTCCGGTCAACGACGAACTAGGCGACGGGTCTGATGGCTATAGCTAGACAGCATGCATCACCCCGTGATTTTACGGATACGCGTCAGAGGGTGGGGTCATCAGTTAGATATTGACTACGGTCAACAATTTGTTTGTTGTCAACAAACAAATTGATACAAATGGATACATTGTAGCAATTGCCGTTGGCAATTTTGGGTGGTACCTTACCAGTGTTACTTCGGCCTGCTTGCCTTAAGAATTATGATTGGTCAATTACCAATAGAAATTTATAATTCGGACTAGGGCATGAATCAATAAATGTGGCCCAATGCCGTTATCCACTTTCATTGGTGTCTGAGTCCTTTATTGGGGGGTGCGCCTGCAAAATTATATCATACTTTGTTTTTTTATTAACCCTAAAAAAAACAAAAAAGGAGATCACAGTTAATAACAGCCAAGCAAATTTTTTTTTTGCATAAATAAACATTTTGGAAATTAAAATTACAGACTAAGCAATTTTTTAAAAACATTAACACAATTTAACCTTCCAAAACAATTTAAAACAGCCCGGCAACGCCGGGCAACCTCTGCTAGCATATGATAAAATTAAATAATTTTTTTTTTAAAAAAAGGGATTAAATTATAGAATACTCCAACTCGCTCTGCAAGGAAAGATCCCTGGGAAGAAAGGAGGCCCTGGATATAGATGGACTTCATGGCTGAAGAAACTGAGAGACTGGTGTGGCATGTCCTCAAAATAACTGTTCCAGGCAGTAAAGAATAGGAAGACTGTCACCATGATGATAGCCAAAATCAGGAGCAGATAAGGCACCTGAAGAAGGAGAGCTAATGGTAACATACCAAAAGACACAGGAGCTGCCCATGCTGTATTTAGCTTGAAAACCTCCCAACAATGGTAGATAATGTTTAAAGACAAAGAAGAAAACATCTTACTTGAAGTGAAATTTGAGCATCTGAAATAATACTACATTGGAGTCAGAATTAGCCTTGTTATGACATCTCATTTAACACATCCTATGTAGCTATGGAGTAAATCTTAGGGTCTCATGGCCTCTTCCTGGCCATTCTCACTCCTTTGTACTTGAAAAATGTCTACTGCATATGACAGGTAGTTCATAAAGTTAAGTACAGTAATACCTCATACAAAGTCCGCTTCATACAACATCGAATTGATACATCTCCTAATTCCTTGAAAAAAGTTGCCTCATACAAAGTCATTGCGACTTTGTATGAGGCATTGGGTTTTTCCCAGGTTGCATTGTGCCTGGGCAGTATAAAAGGCCGGACACATGCGTGCATTGCTATTGTGGGTTTTGCATGAGGCAAAGAGTGTTTAGGAGTGGTTTTGAGCGTGATTTTGGATATTTTTTTATTTTTTCGTCAGAAATTTTAGAAGCATTCCTGGGATTTTTGCAGCATTCTTCAAGTTCTTGGACAATCAGGGTTGTTTGACATGTTTTTGTAATGTTTTTAGCCTTTAGACAATGATTTGTTAAAGTTATGTCAGTTTTCTGTCTGTTTCCTTGACTTTGCCCTGAAGTCTGTGCTGTTACAGTACAATGTATCTCTATGGAAACGACGTTGTATGAGGCATCGCAGCAAGGATTTGGACATTGTATGAGGCATTGTGGCTAGGATTTTGCATGCCTAATACAAAGTCAAAATCAGTATAAAGTCCAAACTTGTGGAACCAAGTTTGGATGTTGTATGAGGTATCACTGTATAGCTCCATTGAAGTGGCCCAGTCCATAAGCTGTTTTCTTTCCACTGAGAGGCAAAAGACCTTTCAATTTGGATGGGTGTTTGCCAGTTAACTTTGTGGGAGCGGTTGATAATTCATGACTCTTATTCATTGCCACACTAATTTTTTTATTAAGATCCAGAGCAGCATAGAACAGTAAAAGGAACATAAATTAAAATGAGGGTACTTAAGATATATCCAGAGACATTAGTTAAAATGAGGGTGCTTAAAAAGGAGCATTTCTACTCAAAGTTAAGGAGCAGTCAAATTAGTACAGAGATCAATAATGTTACAACTACTGTATTACTAAGCCTATGCTGTGGTGCTAGTAGTTTATTTGGCTGGAAGTGTTCTTCCATGATTGTTCTTCTGATCTTACACTTTGTGGCACTAAACCCGGCAACGTTGTGGGTGAAGGTGGACTTCTCATCAGGTAGTAGCCAGTGGGTGTTTGTCTGGCCAGGATACTTGCAGAGAAGTGGAGATATGAACTTGTTCCAGATGTCTGTATAAAAGGGGCAGCTGCAGAGAATATGTTCTGTGGTTTCAATTTCTCCAGAGTCACAGGGGCATAGTCTCTCTGTCATTGGTGTCCTTTTAAACTTTCCCTCGAGGACTTCAGAAGAGGAGGGCCTGCCAGCGGGCTAGCGTAAATGCCCTCCGATTATTTGTTGTCTTAAATTGGAGCAGGTATGGGGCTAGAGCAACAATTTTTCTCCAAGACTCTGGATCCAGGAAGGTAGGGGACCTGGCTAGGTCTTCTTGCCTTTCCATGTCTAGTGTTGTCTTTTTAATGGCCTGTTTTGTCTGGTTTTGACTCATGGCCTGTATCAGAGGATGGGAGAGGCCAAGGTACTCTGAATAGGATTATTCTTTCCCATGATGATTAGAAGCTATCTTGGAGAGTTAGAAGAGCAAGAAATTGAGCCAAAGGTTGAGAGCGGCTATCCACATTCTCGCCTCAACCTTTATCATGCCCGTCTCCAGGTGAAGGGTAGCATTGGATACACAACAAAGGTTCTGGAGTGCTGTACTCTTTCCATAAGAGCCAGGTTATTAGGTGTGGGACCTGATTGGACTCCATAGAGTAGCTGCGACGGGATTTTGGCTTCAAATAGTTTGATTGTAGCAGAGATGTAATGGCCTCCTTTTGTCCTCAGGAATTTTAGTATGGAGAAACTGGATCTTTGGACTGTAAGAACGGTGTGTGGTATGGGCGTTCCTTGAGCCTGAAGCTTTCAGGACTACTCCCAAGTATTTAAAGCTGGTATTCTGCTCTATCTTGTCACCATTTATTCTCTATGCTAAAAAAGAAACTTGGTGTATTTCTCATTACCATCTATCACTTAAAAATGCCCTGAGGACTTGCATAAAGAATGGCATAAAATGAACATATATTTTCTAAATGGGTATAAAAATGCTCTTTTGGATTGATTTTAATTAACCAGAAATGTTACTTGTTAAATTAATTAAGCATTTTCGTTCCCACTTGTTGCATTACTTTTGAAACAAAAGTTCAATATACATTCGTTACTAAGCTTCATAACTTGCTACAAGTGATTGCACCTGCTTATAACTTGTTAGTTCTTGTGCTCAGCAGTTCTAACAGCGGTTCAGTAGTTATCAAACTATCTTATCAAAGCTGTCTCTTTTTGGCCCTTCTCACTCCTTCGTACTTGAAAAATGTCTACTGGGTATGACAGATAGTTCATAAAGTTATGTATAGCTCCACTGAAATGGCCCAAAGTTGAATGGTTTTAGCAAGCGCAAGAGTTTCTTGACTTTTTTTTAATGTTCACAGCTTGTTCCTCCTGTGGCATTTTCTTTTCTGCTTTCCCCACCTGGCAGAAATGGTTGTTGCTGGACTCTCTCAAGTTGCCTTCCCAAGAGCAGAAGAAAGGTCCCCTTTTCCTTGCTAGGAGCCATTCATCTCAGCTTTACTTGAGCTTGGACCTTTTCATTGCTAGGAGCCATTCATCTTAGCTTTACTTGAGCTTGGACTCTGACACCAGTTTGAGAGCTATCTTACTCCACTGGTTCGTTTGATACTGTCGCCCCTTTTGAAGAATCAAAAGAGAAGAAGAGTTCTTCTTTTCCTTAAATCATCAGTACAAAACAGCCAGAGAGCCAAGGTCGCTGTTCATTCAATGAACGTCCCTCAGTTCTGGCACGAGATAAGTTGACCCTTCTTTGTTAATTTCAAGGGCTAATGTTTTACTCTCCTTGGCTCATAATGATGGCTCATGCTGGTACTTCATTTCTCCATACAAAGCATGGGAAAACTCAGATGGAGATTGGTGGTGTAAGAGTTTGCTACTACAGTACGAGGAAGGAGGATATTTCAGTGTCTTCTTTGGTATGAAGGAAGAATCAACCAATTTGTCTTTCAGTCTCTCCATTGACTGTATTGTTGTGGATATTTTGGATTTCAGCATTTAATATCATTATGAAACCACCTCAGAATCTGCATTCTTTAAAGAAAAAAACAGGTATATTGTCTCATGTGTCATTGTGGTGACCAGTGATGTGCTGCAAACTTTTTTTACTACCCCCACCATGGGCGTGGGCCATGGTGTGGGCCACACCCACTTGGTCTCCCTACACCATGGCCTGGAGTAGGGTGGTGGGTGTGGCTGGCCAAGTGGGCGTGGCCTGGGGGAATTTCCACTACCGCTGCCCGGGCACCTGTGGGCACCTGTAGCAGCATAACACTGGTGGTGACTCTAACTGAGTTTTCCATATATGTGAGCTATTTAAGGAGTCATATTTCCAGTGCCACTTCCCTGTGAGCTTCCATGGCCAAGAAAGAACTTTGAATCCGGGTTTCCTGAGTCTCTCAAGTCAGTGTATCACATTGGCTCACAGGGGTTCAAGATGAAATGTGTAAGCATTTAAGGGGTAGCATTGACTTGATTAGTCACTTCAAGAAACATTTAAATGATCATTTGCTGGAAACAGAAAGCTGGACATGTACTGGCCATCTCTGCAATGACATGCAATTTCCCTCCAAGAAGGCTCCGACAAATAGCTGAACTCACCTAGTCCCTGTAGAAGCAGTGGGGACTCCGGAAAAGTGCCGCCATCACCGCTGCTGCCTGCATCCTCCATCTTTTAATTTGGTTTTGCTCTTATGTAACCTCAAGAATATTTGTTCTTGCCATAAAGCTCTTCCCTGGATCTGAGCTGGTGGACTTGATGCTCATATCCTTTCAGAGGATGTTGAGAGTTGTTCTCTTACTTAGTTCTCTCGTCCGCAGTTACTTCTCTCTTGATCTTAGGTGGAGCGATACCAACAAGAGGGTATATTTACTCAGAAATTATTCTAGGTTGAAAGGTTGTTGTTGTTTTTGTGGCAGAAACTCCGCTCCAGGAATGCCCAAATGATGCTCCTTTCATGTCCCCAAGAGCTGGGACTTCCATCATGCAGTACCTGGGTCTCAAACTACTGACTTGCCAGCCTTCCAGCGGGCAAGGTGAGCTATTTAAACCACTGGAGCCACTGCAGTCCCTATGCACTATTAATAATGCACTATTAATATACACATATGTGCACACATACTTTCCAAAATACAGTAGGAAAGAAGTTATGTACACGGAAGATTTTTATTTATTTTATTCAATTCGTATAGTCGTCCCAATCAGCATGAGATTCCGGTCGGCATACATAACACCCCCCACACACACACACACACAATAAACAACAGAAGTACCCTTGGAAATTCCTAAAAATGCAGAGAAGAACATCTAGTTAAAAGCTAAAACCCTGAGTGATCCTGCTCTAGATGAGCCAGTGGGGGGTGGCACTTAAAACAATATGTAGCACTTAAAGAAATATTTTTTAAAATGGCAATGCTGAGAAAGGAGATTCCTTTCTCAGCATTGCTACTTTTTAAAAATATTGTTTTAAGTGCTACATATTTTCTGCTGTCATATTTTTGTAAAGCATTTTGTGTCTTGTAAGATGTAAGAATAACACATAAATTAGAAGCTTCAGCAAAGTGTATGATGAATGACAGAGTAAGAGTATCAGATGTAGACACAAGCATAGTAAATGTAGGTAGTAAAGGTAAAGGTACAAGGTTTCCGTTGCTCGAAAGCCAGTCGTACAGTGATACTTCATACAACGTCCAAACTTGGTTCCACAAGTTTGGACTTTTTACGGATTTGGACTTTGTATGAGTCATGCAAAATCCTAGCCGTGATGCCTCATACAACGTCCAAATCCTTGCTGCGATGCCTCATACAACGTCGTTTCCATAGAAATACATTGTACTGTAACAGCACAGCCTTCAGGGCAAAGTCAAGGAAACAGACCGTAAACTGACAGAACTTTAACAAATCATTGTCTAAAGGCTAAAAACATTACAAAAACATGTCAAACAACCCTGATTGTCCAAGAACCTGAAGAATGCTGCAAAAATCCCAGGAAAACTTCTAAAAATTCTGATGAAAAATCCAAAAAAATCCAAAATCACGCTCAAAACCACTCCTAAACACACTTTGCCTTGTGCAAAACCCACAATAGCAATGCACGCATGTGTCCTGCCTTTTATACTGCCCAGGCACAATGCAACCTGGGAAAACCCCAATGCCTCATACAAAGTCGAGCGACTTTGTATGAGGTAACTTTTTTCAAGAAATTAGGCAATGTTGTATGAATTCGATGTTGTATGAAGCGGACTTTGTATGCGGTATTACTGTATCCAACTCTAGGGTTCAGTGCTCATCTCTGTTTCAAAGCCAAAGAGCCAACCAGCGCTGTCTGTAGATACAGACCAAGAGATGTAAGTGTTCAGTGTTGTCAACTCAAAATGACTCATAGTATTCCTAATAAGGTGAGCTACAAATTGGTTTCCCCAGCTCCACATCCTCCCCGACAGTGAAATTCTACAGCTTAGCTTGGAGTTGAAGACAGTTTTCTTGATTCTAGTCCATTGGCTACATCATATGGAGTTCAGGTGTAAGGCACTCTATGAAACTTTTGGTTACTAGCTCTCAAACAAATAAGAGAAAGTACTTTTTCACCCAGAGGATCACTGGTCTATGGAACTCCCTGCCAGAAGAAGTGGTGACAGCTGTCAGTCTTGACAGCTTTAAGAAAGGATTAGACAAGTTCATGGAGGACAAGGGGATCCATGGCAATAATTATATGGATACCTAAGGACAACCTCCGTGTTGGAGAGATAGGCAGGATATCTCTCAATCTCTCCAGGGAGTCCTAAGCAGGTGAAGGCATATCCTTGGGAATACCCTGAAGGAAATGGTGAGCCACTGTGTGAGACAGAACGCTGGACTGGATGGGCTGTGGCCTGTTCCAGCAAGGCTGTTCTTACATTCAAAATCCAAATCCTGATAACTTTAGATAGCAATCTTGGTGGACTGACCATGCACCACCTTTGATATTTGCAACCATCCCTAATAAAATTATTCCTGTCACTGTTTTAATCCACACACTGGATAAGTTTTAATTAATGATTCATGCACTGTAATTCTCTAGACGATGATGGCACGCATCTGGGTAACAGCTGGGCTCAGGTACTAATTCACCCACTAAGTAGAGGTAGGGGGGAAAGGGGGAAAAATCTATTTAGGAATACATTATCCTTTCACTTCTCAGATAACAAATTGGACATGGTTAAGACTATGAGACAGCCAGAGCTCTGTAATTAAGGACACCAGAGCCTCAAAGCAACAACTACTAATTCATGAGATCAGAAACAGCTTTAATAATGCTTATGTTTCCTTAAATAGGAATAAAATTCACTGGAAAATATTAAAATCAGTTCATTATAATGTTTTGGCAGGGAAGAAAGTCAATCGTTTGTGCGGAGTTCAAATGCATTTGGAGGATGGCACATCTTCATCTTTGCTTCCTCTTTTCAAGGACCATCCCAGTGGAATATTATGTTTTATAAAATTGTTTTTTTTTCTTTTCTTTTTTTAATAAATTTTTATTGAGTATAAAAAGATAAACATTACAAAAAAGAAGAAAATACAGAAAAGAGAACACGTAATTTAAAAGAAAAAAAACATATTCAATTTTAATCGAATCCAATTACATTAAACATAACATAAACTAATAATCACCCTGTGTATTTACAAGTTATAAGAACCTGAGGGATATTGCCTTTTTTACCATTTCCAAAAATATATATAATCTGGTACAAGGCTATTGCTCTGATCTCCATTCAATGAGTATTCCACAAAAGGTTGCCAAATTTTCCAAAATCTATTTTCTTTAATTTTCCCCTTATATTTGTTTATTTCCCATGTCAGTTTGTCATTCAATGCAAGATCCCACATCTCTTTATACCATTCCTCTACTTAGTTTCCAGCTCCTTGCTATACACATTCTAGATATCAGCATAATAGCTATTAGTTCCTTATTGTCTTCATTTACTTTCAAATTCTCCACATCTGTTAACAGCACCATATTTAAATTCAATTCACATTCTACGCCCATAATATCACATATTTCCTTCTCAATTTTCCCCCAATACTCTTTTACCACTTTACAATTCCACCACATATGTTCATATGTTCCTAAAAAGTTTTTACATCTCCAACACATTTTACTTTTAGCATTGTCCATTTGAAATAACCTCTCAGGAGTCAAATACCACTTCCATAACATTTTGTAATTATGCTCTTTCATTCTTACCGACATAGTTCTCATATATCTTTTTTCCCACTTATCTTTCCAAATTTTTTCCTGAATTTTTATGTTCAAATCCTGTTCCCAGCATGACTTCAAAGTTTCTTGTGGATTACCTTCATTATTTAAAATTTTATAAATCCTGCTTACTATACCCGTAAATCCCATATCTCCTTTTTGTATTTTTAACAACAGTTGCTCAAATTCTGTTTTATCCCTCTCTAAACTACTTTCTTCCTTGTATTTATCAGTCCAACATTACCTTCTGAAGCCAGTTCAGATTCAACTGTGAATAAATTACTGCTTTATTCTCGCTATCTTTACAGGCACGAACCCAGTCCTTCAACAAAGAAACATTTTTCCTTTCCAGTACCATCTTTAAACTATTATTTAATTGTATCGGAAAACTTTTGATATCATCTAATTCTATTATAGGAGATAGTTCTGGACTCAATTTCTTTTTGACCTTGTTCCAAACATCCAACATTGTTTTCATCATTCTATTTTTAACAATAATTTTCCCTTTCTTGTCGCCTAGAAATACCCCTTTACCCATTTTTAACTCCTTCATCTCTATTTCTTCCCAGACAACCTTCTCCCTTGCTAAAAGATTTATAATATTCTTAATTTGGAAAGCTCTATAATAATTCCTTAAATTAGGTATTCCCAATCCTCCTTCTTTCTGAGATAAGTACCAAAAAATCTTAGCAATTCTAGGCTTTTTTCCTGCATTACAATAATTATTTATTATGTTTTGAAAATCTTTAATTTCCTTATCAAACAACCTAATCGGCAACTCATCAAATAAAAAATTTATTTTTGGCAACAACATCATTTTAGTTAACGCTATCCTGCCAAACCATGACAATTTGATTTTTTTATACAATTCTATTTTGCAGGCGCACCCCCCAATAAAGGACTCAGACACCAGTGAAAGTGGATAACGGCATTGGGCCACATTTATTGATTCATGCCCTAGTCCGAATTATAAATTTCTATTGGTAATAACCAATCATAATTCTTAAGGCAAGCAGGCCGAAGTAACACTGGTAAGGTACCACCCAAAATTGCCAACGGCAATTGCTACAATGTATCAATTTGTATCAATTTGTTTGTTGACAACAAACAAATTGTTGACCGTAGTCAATATCTCACTAATGACCCCACCCTCTGACGCGTATCCATAAAATCACGGGGTGATGCATGCTGTCTAGCTATAGCCATCACCCCGTCGCCTAGTTCGTCGTTGACCGGACAACGTTTAACCAACTTATGCCTGTCTAGTGTTGTCCAGTCAATTGCGAACTTGCCGGATACCTGTGGGTCATAATGTTTACCTTACCAGTGCTACCCGCCCATGTGACCAAAGTCAACAGCAGCAACAGAAAAACCCCTATGTCAAACCATAGCAACAGTGTGGGATGGGCGAAAAAACCAGGACCCGGAAGCCAATATGGGTCCCAGCCAAAAATTCCCACCCGGCCCCGAAGCGACCAAAATATCACACTGTTAACTAGGGAGGGGGTGGAGGGAAAAACTTCTCCGCTCCGTCGCTTCGCAAAATGGCAGCTCGGCTGCCTCGTGGCCACCCCTTTTATAAGGGAGCTGGCCATGCCCCTAACTACCCAGATGCCTTTGTCCTGTGGGGGGGCTCCCGCAAAGAGCGCGGCAGCCATTTTGGCGCCGCGCTTGCATTGCAGGCGCACCCCCCAATAAAGGACTCAGACACCAGTGAAAGTGGATAACGGCATTGGGCCACATTTATTGATTCATGCCCTAGTCCGAATTATAAATTTCTATTGGTAATAACCAATCATAATTCTTAAGGCAAGCAGGCCAAAGTAACACTGGTAAGGTACCACCCAAAATTGCCAACGGCAATTGCTACAATGTATCCATTTGTATCAATTTGTTTGTTGACAACAAACAAATTGTTGACCGTAGTCAATATCTCACTAATGACCCCACCCTCTGACGCGTATCCGTAAAATCACGGGGTGATGCATGCTGTCTAGCCATCACCCCGTCGCCTAGTTCGTCGTTGACCGGACAACGTTTAACCAACTTATGCCTGTCTAGTGTTGTCCAGTCAATTGCGAACTTGCCGGATACCTGTGGGTCATAATGTTTACCTTACCAGTGCTATCCGCCACATGGAGGGGCTTCAAAGAAGGCTCGACGCCCCCCCCAGACCGTCAGCTCGGTCAACAGGCCTGCTCGCCAATCACCCAACAGGAGGTCCATACCTCCTCGCGACAGATGGACCCCATCCCCTGCATACAGGTCATAACTTTGGAGGCTAAAAGCGGGGTGATGACTGACCCTCCCCCAAGCCCTGTCGACAAGGAAACGCGCCACTGCCCTATTCACCATGCGTCTAGCGCGGTCAAGGGCCAGGAGGTCACCCCCCCCCTTGTAGGCATGACGCGGGACCATGTCCGACCAAACAAGGGTTGTGGCGGGCCAGACGTAATGCAGGTAGGCGAGGTCCTCGCAAATCACGTGCTTCAGCGACAAGCCGGTGACCTGGCCCAAATCATTGCCCCCCAGGTGTATGATCAGCATTCAGGCCTGAAAAAAGGAAAGGCAGCAGCTCCCGCCATAACATCCCAGGCTTACCATGCCATGTGAGACTTGCGTATGCACCCAGTCCCAGTTGGGGTCCCCACTCTGTCGCCGCAGCATAACGCGCTGCCCTGTGCACGTAGCTATGGCCCACCAGCCATACTGTCACCGGTGTAATACGACACCCCGGGTCTGTAAAGGAAAAAATGAGGGAAATAGGTAAGGTGACCGGGTCGGTACTCACGGGGGGAGTGGGCGCACATAAAATTGAAAACATTGAGATCCCCACCGTCCCATGCTACGTATGTCAGCCCCTGAGTACCCAAAAGCTGCAGCGGTCGAGGCCGCCCCTATACGGAATGAATGAGTGCCATAGCGGGCGCCTGGGAGGCCCACACTGGCCAGTGCTTTGCCCGTCACCCTCCAAAATTGAAATTTAGTAAGGGGAGACCCATCTTGGTGACAGAAAAACGGGCCATGGTGCGTGCCACGCAGTGCCAGGAATTCCTGTAGGGCACCAACCGGACAGATGTCTGCCAAAGAACACCGTAGCAGTCGCACACCACTGCCGACGCCATGCTGATCGGTCTTAGAGGAACGTATCCTCAACTGAGCCCAGTCTTTGGCTACACAGACATCCTCGAGTTCCAGTGCCCTACGACTTGCATCCGCCTTAGACAGCATCACAGGCTCGCTGATGCGGAGCGCTCCAAAAAATGCCACCGTTGTGGCTGCATGGAACAGGGCTGCCTCATATGCATCAAAACAGAGGCAAGGCCAGCCCCGAGCCAACTGGGTAAGGACCCCTGGGGAAATCGGGTGGCGGTCGTCCGGGCAACGCCCACGCTCGCGCACCCACCCCTCCAAAACATGTCTCACACGGAAGTCAGAGGTGCTGTCCACATGACCCCCCACCTTGGCCATAAAAGCCAACGCTGAAAGCTTGGATGCCATGGTGCGAGGTGCAAGGCCCTGAGAATGCAGGTAAACCATGAACCGCAGAACATGGGTTACCGGGATTGGCCAGGTTACTGGCAATTGAAATTGAGTACAAAATGCCCTGAAAGAATTAATTGCGTGGTGATACGCCTTACGGGTGCGTGGGGCTAGTGACAGGCCAATCGCCCGGTTCACCTCTCCTTGCCAATGGTCCATATCTCCTCCGGGAGTGGCGAGGGAAATTCCTCCGCATCCGGGGCCAAGGCACGGAACCGGGAGATCTGTAGGCGGGACAAAGCGTCAGCAATATCATTATTAACCCCTGGGACATGCCTGGCCCTGAACAGTACGTTGAGGCGCAGGCTGCGCAACACAAATTGGCGCACTAGATCCATAACCCTGGGCGATTTAGAAGTCTGTGCATTTACAATGTGGACCACGGCCGCATTGTCACACCAGAAATGCACGACCGAGTTGGACCACTCCTGGCCCCATAGCATCAAAGCACCCAGAATAGGGAAAAATTCCAGATACGTGAGATCACGCAGGCGACCCGTGCCTGCCCAGGCCGGTGGCCACCCACCATAGGCCCACTTCCCATTGAAGTACATCCCATAACCGAGGGATCCCGAGGCATCAGACTGAATCTGAAATTGAGGGGAAGCCAGGAGGTCATGCCTCCAAAATGAGACCCCATTGAAGTCCCTCAGGAACTGTAACCAGACAAGCATGTCTGCCCTGATACCCCGGGTAAGCCGAACCCTATGGTGAGGCCTGGATAATCCTGCCATAGCGTCGCACAAGCGCCGGGCAAAAGCCCTGCCCGGTGCGACCACTCTGCAGGCAAAATTAAGGTGACCATGCAGCACCTGCAGTTCCCTCAGTGATGCCTTGCGCTTGGCCAACAAGTCCGAGATAAGGGCCACTATCCTCGACACCTTATCCCGCGGTAACCTAGATGCCTGCGCTATCGTGTCAATCTCCACCCCCAGGAAGACTAGCTGTGTAGATGGGCCCTCGGTCTTTTCGGGCGCTAAAGGGACACCGAGTTCCTCCATTAGCGTCTGAAATGTGTTGAGGAGACGTGTACACGTGTCCCAGCCCCGTTCACCCCCGAATAAAAAGTCATCCAGGTAATGGGCTACAGACCGGGACCCTGACCTGCGGACGAAAGCCCACTCTAGGAAGGTACTGAAACGCCCGAAAGCCGAGCATGATATGGAACAGCCAAAAGGCATGGCCTTATCAAAATAATATTCGCCCCGAAATTTGAAACCCAGCAATTCAAAGTCGCCCGGGTGCACTGGCAAGAGGCGAAAAGCCGACTTAATGTCGCACTTAAGGGTTGGTGCCGCGCTTGCATTCTCTTTAATTTCTTTTTTCTGTTTATCATAATTTAATCGCTTAAGGTCCTCAATTTTATTTGAGATACTTATTCCTAAATATCTCAAACATTATTTAACTTGAATTTTAATTTTAGCCTTAATTCTCTCTTGTTCCTCCTTCTCAACATTACAGGCTATCATTTCTGATTTATCCCAATTGATTCTCAGACCTGTTATCTCTTCAAAATCTTTTAGATGTCCTTGTATTTTTTCCAATGCCTTTCTAGGATGCTTCATTATTATCAAAGTATCATCTGCATACAAACTTATTTTATTTCCAGCCATCCCTTCAATGCCTTTATCCCCTCTTATAATATTCACTAACAACTCCAGTGCCATTATAAACAATACTGGGGATAATGGGCAACCCTGTCTTGTACCTTCTTCTAATCTTATCTCTCCTGTATTTTCATCATTGACCCTGACTTTTGCAAATCCAAATTGATATAACTGATCTATCATGTTACAAAATCTATCTCCAAATCCATAACATCGAATTATCTCTTTAATTGTAACCCATTGCAAAGAATCAAAAGCCTTAAATATATCTAATGACAATAATCCAACTTTCTCTTTTGTATGCCCTGCTATGTCAATCAAGTCCAGAACCCTCCTAATTAAATCAGACATATGACGTCCTTTCAAAAATCCCGCTTGATCCTCCTTTATATAATTGCCCATGAACCCATTTAATCTTTTTGCTATTATTGCTGTAAATATCTTAGCGTCTTGATTTATCAGAGAAATAGGCCTATAAGATTCCACTTTTTCAACATCCTTTCCAGGCTTTGGCAGCAAAACAATTATAGTTCTGTTCCATGATGTCGATATCTTTCCCCCATCCAATATATAGTTAAACAATTTCACTAATCTTGGAACTACACTATCTTTAAATTCCTTATAAAAATCTGCTGTCAGTCCATCCTCACCCAGGGATTTACCTAGCTTCAGGTTGGCCATTGTATCTTTTACCTCTTTTTCCATTATTCGCTCCTCCATTATATTTTTATGTTCCAATTTTATTTTTATTTGCACCTGTTTTTCTAACTGTTCTCTCAACTTTTCTATATTAATATCTCTTTTAGTATACAAACTCTGGTAGAAATCTTTTACAATCTCAATCTTATCATTAGCCTTATTACATCTCACCCCTAATTTATTTATCAAAATTCCAATCTCTCTTTTCGTCCTCTTTTCTTTAGCAGCTCTTGCCAATAATTTAGAATTCCTATTACTATATTCAAAATACTCTCTCTTCAAATATAATAGATCTTTTTTTACCTTCTGCATATCTTTTCCTATCAACTCTGACTTTAACCTTTGAATTTTATCAAATGCTTTTTTACTATTGGTCTTTATATGTTCCTCTTGCAAATACTTAATCTCGTTCTCTATCTCAGACTGTTTGTCTCTACGTTGTTTATTTTTAATACTAGCCAACCTAATGCATTCCCCTCTAAATACCGACTTCATTGTATCCCAAACCACATTATAGCTAACCTCTCCATTATCATTCCAGGCCCAACTTTCATTCCAATTTTCTTTTGATCATAAAATAATTTTTCATCATATCTCCAATCCCTCCTATCCTTTTTTTCCCCATCAAGTCTCAATTCCATCCAGAGTTTTGCATGATCAGATTCCTTAAAAATCCCGATTTCTACATCATCTACAATTTTAATCAAATTTTCTGTGGCCACGATATAGTCAATTCTGGAGTATGTATTATGCACCTGTGAAAAATAAGTATAAGCCCTCTCTTGTCCCTTAATTTCCCTCCAAACATCTTTTAATCCCAAACACTTCATCCATTTATCTAGTATCTTCATTTTGACTAGTCTTCCAGCTCTAGCTACATTAGTACAGTCCCCCGGGGCCCTTATCAAATTAAAATCTCCTGCCACAATCATATTAACTAATCTCTCTTTTTCCAATATACCCAATACTTTATTTAAAAATTCTTCTTGATGATCATTTGGGGCGTATATATTTACCAACATTAGCTCTTCATCCTTTATTTTCCCTATAACTATTAAATATCTGCCATCTGGATCGGAAATACTCTTTAACATTTCAAAGCCAAGTCTCTTCGAAATCAAGACTGCCACCCCCTTGCTTTAGAAGTTCCATAGGACTTTTCATAAATCTGCATCCAACCCAAATAAATCTTATTTGTGTCCTCTGTTTTTTGATGTGTTTCCTGGAGAAAGACTATGTCCGGCCTATCTTTCCTCAAAGCAAATTCCAACCTCCTCCTCTTCATTTGGCTGCCCGTACCTTTCACATTCCACGTCAATACTTTAAAAGTCCTCATAATTTATGTAACATCCTTGCGTTTTGACCCCCACAGACTCTTTTTTGTGTAATTACCTTCACCATACATATAACTACATTTTTTCTTTAAAAAAAAACATTTAACATTCAAAAAGTGGCCCTTATTCTTCAAAGGGGGGAGGGGGGAGACATGTAAGATGTGCATTCTAATTAAAGCTCTAGCGCCGACTCTCCTCTTCAAAATCTAACCTAATTAAAGCCCCTCAACTTTCCCTTACCCGTCTAATCCCCCTCTCTAGTACCCTGCCTCACCCTGGCACCTCCGCCACCTGTCCCTAATCCTCCTCCTCTGCTCCTCCTGTGGCCCCCTTCTCTTGTTCGATCCCTGACTCTCTTTGTGTACCCCCCGCTTCAAACAAGGCCTTCCTCAAGGCTCGCCACTCTCGAGATGCTGTTTTAAACAATCCTATCTGGCACAGATAATCTAATCAGTCCATTTCAATATCTATTGTATGCATTTTTTCCATAAAAGAATCTGAGCTGTTGAGGAAACTTCCAATGATAAACAATTTCACGTTCTCTTAATAATTGTGTCACAGGTTTCATCTTATAGCGCCATACCCGTTACGCAACAGATATGTCGTTATAAACCTCAACATCACAACCATCAATTTTTAAAACCCCAGATCCAGCTTGTTTTATAAACGCCATCACCTTCAACTTATCTGCCCAATTTGCAAATTTAATCAACACATTCCTTTGGACTTTTCTCCCCTTCCTTGGGCCCAATCTAAAAACACTTGCAATATCTTCATTTACAAAAATTTTCCCCATGTTCATTTGAACCAATCAACCAATCCACTATTCTTTCTTTTAGCTTATCTGGCGTTTTCTCCGACAAATTTCTCATGACCACGTTCTGTTTTCTCATCACCTCTTCCATCAGATCCAATTTCTTCCCAAAACCCTCCACTTTCAGTTTAACCTCTTTATGTTCCTCATGAAGCCCTTTCATATCATTCTGCATTAATTTCATATCCTTTTGCACCAGATTCAGAACTTTATCCACTTTCTGACTATTAGCTTCCGCTTTTATAGAAAAATCAGTAAACATACCAACAAGTTTCTTATGGCTACCCATTAACTCCTCCTTATCTTTCACTCTCATAAGAACATAAGAACATAAGAACAGCCTTGCTGGAACAGGCCACAGCCCATCCAGTCCAGCATTCTGTCTCACACAGTGGCTCACCATTTCCTTCAGGGTATTCCCAAGGAGATGCCTTCACCTGCTTAGGATTCTCTGGAAATGATATTGAGAGATATCCTGCCTATCTCTCCAACCCGGAGGTTGTCCTTAAGTATCCATAATTATAGCCATTGATACTCTTCTCCTCCATGAACTTGTCTAATCCTTTCTTAAAGCTGTTAAGACTGACAGCTGTCACCACTTCTTCTGGCAGGGAGTTCCATAGACCAGTAATCCTCTGGGTGAAAAAGTACTTTCTCTTATTTGTTTGAGAACTAGTACCCAAAAGTTTCATGGAGTGTCCCCTAGTTCTAGTATTATGCGATAGGGAAAACAGTTTTTCCTTATCTACTTTGTCCACACCGTGCATGATTTTATAAACTTCAATCAGGTCACCTCTTAGACGTCGTCGTTCAAGAGTGAAGAGGCCCAACCGTTGCAGCCTCAGATGGTAAGGAAGGTGTTCCAGTCCCCTAATCATTCTGGTTGCCCTCCTCTGCACTTTTTCCAGCTCCATAATATCCTTCTGGAGGTATGGCGACCAGAACTGTACACAGTATTCCAGATGGGGCCTCACCATAGATTTATAAAGAGGCAAAATGACACTTGCTGACTTATTTTCTATACCCTTCCTAATGATCCCTAGCATTGAGTTTGCTTTTTTCACTGCTGAGGCACACTGGGTAGACACCTTCATTGAGTTGTCCACCAGGACACCAAGGTCCCTTTCCTGGTTTGTCTCAGAGAGTTCAGACCCCATCAGTTTATAAATGTAATTGGGGTTCTTTGCCCCAACATGCATCACTCTGCACTTACTAATGTTGAAACTCATTTGCCACTGTTTTGCCCACTCCCCCAGTGTCGAGAGATCCCTCTGGAGCTCCTCACAATCTCTCACAGTTTTCACTACCCTGTATAATTTACTGTCGTCAGCAAATTTGGCTACCTTGCTTTTTACTCCTACCTCTAGATCATTTATGAAGAGGTTGAAAAGCAGGGGTCCCAGTACTGAACCTTGGGGGACCCCACTCTTTACTTCCCTCCACTTGGAGAAGTGTCCATTTAGTGCTACCCTCTGTTTCCTGTCCCTTAGCCAGTTGCTGATCCAGGACAAGACCTGTCCCTTTATTCCATGACTGGTAAGTTTATTCAAGAGCCTTTGGTGTTGGACCTTGTCAAAAGCCTTCTGAAAGTCCAGATAAACAATGTCAACTGGATCCCCCTTATCCACATGCTTGTTGACACTCTCAAAAAATTCCAACAGATTAGTGAGGCATGATTTGCCCTTGCAAAAGCCATGTTGGCTCTCCTTTAGCAGCGCCTTCTCTTCTATGTGCCTATTAATTCTATCTTTTAGGATGGTTTCCATCACTTTACCTGGGACACATGTCAAACTGACAGGTCGGTAATTTCCTGGATCACCCCTGGATCCTTTTTTGAAAATTGGTGTTACATTCGCTACCTTCCAGTCATCAGGCACAAAGCCTGATTTGAGGGAAAGATTATATATTTTGGCTAGGAGATCAGCAATTTCATCTTTAAGTTCCCTGAGAACTCGTGGATGGATGCCATCTGGTCCTGGTGATTTGTTAGTGTTTAGTTTAACAAGACATGCAAGGACCTCCTCCCTGGTTATTTCTATCTGGCTTAATTCTTCGGTTTCACTCCCTACGAAGATAGGCTCTGTTTTGGGCATGTGGCCTCTGTCTTCTTCAGTGAATACTGAAGCAAAGAATTCATTGAGTCTCTCTGCAATCTCTGTTTCCTCTTTAATAACCCCTTGCCTTCCATTGTCATCTAATGGTCCAATGGCCTTCCTAGTTGGGTTCTTACTTCTAATGTACTTAAAGAAGTCTTTGTTATTTCTCTGAGTATTTTTAGCTATACGCTCCTCAAAGTCTTGCTTTGCTTTCCTGATTGTTGCCTTGCATTTGTTCTGCCAGAATTTATGTTTCTGCCTGTTCTCCTCATTCGGACAAGCCTTCCATCTTCTAAATGAGTTTTTCTTGCTCTTGATCACTTCCCGAACAGCTCCTGTAAGCCACATCGGAGTCCTCTTGGACCTGGCAGTGCCCTTTTTCCTTTTGGGTATGCATTCCAATTGGGCCTCTGTTATTGTTTTTGTAAACAGCCTCCATGCCTCTTGAAGTGTTTGGACTCTCTCAATTTTCCCTTTCAGCTTCTTTTTTACTAGTTTCCTCAACTTTGGGAAATTTCCTTTTTGAAAATTTAAGGTCTCTGTGTTAGATTTTATCAGTGACTTGCGGTCTATGATCAAGTTAAACATAATTGAGTTGTGGTCACTGTTCCCTATTGGATCAGTCACATTAACATCTTGCACCAGATCCTGAGTATTACTCAGGATCAAGTCAAGGATTCTTGTACCTCTAGTTGGGTCTTCAACCATCTGTCCCAGGGAACAATCATTTAGCATATCTAGGAACTTTATCTCTTTATCATGTGCTGAACAACGGTTCACCCAGTCTATGTGAGGGTAATTGAAGTCCCCCATTATAACCAGGCTTCCCTTCTTGGATGCCTCCTTTACAACATTCTCCAACTGCCTGTCTCCCTCAAGAGTTTGGGTCGGAGGCCGATAGTATATGCCTACTGTTAGACCATCCTTGTGGCCTGGTACTCTTACCCACAGAGCTTCTAATGGTGACTCCAAATCACCTAGATATTCCAATTCATACGATTTTATCACTTCTTTGACATACAAGGCTACACCACCTCACGTTTGCCCCTTCCTATCCTTCCTGTACAGTTTGTAGCCTGGGATAACTGTATCCCATTGGTTATCATCCGTCCACCAGGTTTCAGTGATACCAATAATATCAATATTCTTATCTATTGCTAAGTATTCCAGCTCCCCTATTTTGTTCCGGAGGCTTCTGGCATTTGTATACAAGCATTTATATATGCTTTTCTGACACAGTCTTTTGTGTCCAGTTGCATTGTTAGACTGCCTCTTGCATCCTTCTGCTAGAATGCTAGTGACTAGCTCCTCGCTCTGCTCAGTAATTTTTGCATCCTCCTCACTACCCAAGTACACACTTTCCCGAACCGGATGCTGCCCAGCTCCTGTCGGCTTTCCCCCAGTTATCAGTTTAAAAGCTGCTCTGCAGCCTTTTTGATGTTGAGTGCCAGCAATCTGGTCCCATCATGGTTCAAATGCAACCCATCCCTCCTGAACAGATTTGGCTTGTCCCAAAATGTTCTCCAGTTCCTGACAAATCTGAAACCCTCCTCTCGACACCACCGCCTCATCCACGCATTGAGGCTTCTGAGCTCTGCCTGCCTGGTAGGTCCTGCGCGAGGGACAGGCAGCACTTCTGAAAATGCTACCTTGGAAGTCCGGGACTTCAATCTTCTTCCTAACAACCTGAATTTGGCTTCCAGGACAGACCGCTTGGCCTTCCCAACATCATTGGTACCAACGTGTACCATGACAACTGGCTCTTTCCCAGTTCTCTCTAACAATCTATCTAGATTTCTTGTGATGTCTGCAACTTTTGCACCTGGCAGGCAAGTCACCATACGGTTATCATGTGCATCACTCTCACATTCCTCATTTCTCTGAATCCTTTCGTAGTCGTTTCATCCATCTTATCAATTTTTAAAAACAACTTCCCCAGCTCTACCAAAATTTGGGTTTGGTCCATTACTCCCGTCTGCTCTACTGCTGCTGTTGCAGATGATAAAGATGCATCAGCACATGGCGCTTTCTTCTCCTTTTTTCTTGCATCAGTCTTTTTTGGTCTTACAATCTCATCTTCTTTTCTCTTCTCCATTTTGGTTATAAAGTCTTCAAACAAAGCACCCAGAGCCAAAACACTTTTATACCCAACAAGCACTTCACCCCGATTTTTTTCCAGCTTGCTTTAGTATTTCCTCTCCACAAGCAACCAAACCCCACTCCGACTGAAGAAAAAAAAAAAGCTCTTCAAATCACTCAGAGCTGTACTGTTATATCCAAAGAGGAAGACCAACTACTTTATATCCACGATGTCCAAAGGAATTGAAAAAAAAAAGCAGAGCCACAGGGTAACTTATCCAAACTCCAAGCGTTAACGGGCAGGGAAAAAAAAGATGAGAAGCAGCTATATTTCCTTCACTCCAGAGAACCCGACTGCATCCCCACACAGATGAAAGAAGGAATATTTATCATCCAGCCACATTGGCGGCTCCCGAACCCGGTCTCTCCTCCAATCTCCCAGGCACACCAGCCGTGTTCTGCGCCTTCCAAACGGTCTCTTCCTTATTCCATCTCAGCTCTGCTGAAATCTTCACCTTCCCCCTCTCCGACCTCCGTTTCCAGCCTTTTAGTGTATGGGACCAAAGACACCAGGACAGCCGAAGAGCTGGCTTAACACAACTTTATTACATGCTGGTCAGAGGGAACATGTGGTAATGGCGGACGAACAGCTCAATATATACAGTGGCTATACATTTGAATGTGGCTCCTTGATAGCCTATTGGCTACAGGCTGCGTGACGTCATTGCAGGTCACGCCCTTCTTGTCCAGGTGAAGGTAGTGGAGGGAATCTTCCCGCGCTGTTGTTCTAGGTGAGTCTTGGACCAATGAGCTTGGACGCTCGCTATTGCCATCTAGTGGTCACTAGCTCGCGTCCTATTAAGATTACAGTGATGCAGCTGGAGGTTACAATGTTACACATAGAAAGGGTTACATTGGATACACATGGATAGGTACATTGTTTAAAGGCACAGGCTTTAGGACACAACACCCCTCCCCCCTAGGATGAGACGAAGTCTCTTAGCCAAGATGGTTTATTGCACTCGCGTTTGGGCCGTGATGTGGGTTGGCCCGCCCTGGGGCCGCTCCCGCTTCCTTGTTCCCTGGACCCTTGTCCTGTAATGGGAGAGGGAGACTTGTTAGAGACTTGCTGCAATTTTGCAGCTTTAGGGGAAAGGGTGGATTCCGTTGTGGTTGAACCGGGGGCACCAGGGGCTAACGTAAAACCCCTCTTCTCGCTTGGATGGGTGGGGGACCACTCCGCAAAACCCCCCCGGTTCTGGAAATCAAAATTAAACTCTGTTGGGGGATCCCGCGGGATATCTATGAAGATGAATTCCTTCTCCTCCCCCCTTGGTGGGGACTCTAGACCCCCCCTCTCCTCCCCCTTGGGCTAAACGGGTGGGGGAGAACCCTAACGCTGAATTTATATCCGTGTTTCCGGCACCCTGATCTCCTGGGACCCGGCTCCGGAGCTGGTCCGCGTGCCGCCGCCACAGTAGACCTGTGTTGGTCTCCACGCGGTACGATACGGGACCGGTCTGTTCCACAACCACCCCGGGCACCCAGGCTGGCCCCGCGCTGGCGTAGTTCCTGCAATGTACCAGGGCACCCACGCTGAAACTCTTGGTGGCTTCTAACCCTATGTTCCTCCCCTTGTCCTCAACTCTCGTGGGATCTAGTCTAGTGAGTATGGTGGTCAGCTTCCTGCACATTAAAAGCTCCGCAGGGGAGTAGCCTGACGCTAGCGGGGTCACCCTTTACCCTAGCAGAAACTGACACACTTGCAGGTTGAGGTCCCCGGGGCCCATGCGCCGCAGCGCGTCTTCGTGGTGCGTACGAGGCGCTCCACTTGGCCATTGGTGGCCGGATGGAAAGGGGCGGAGGTGATATGCCGGATGGCGTTGATCTCTGTGAACGCCCTGAACTCAGCGGATGTGAAGCAACTAGCCTTATCGCTAATTAGAGTGTCGGGTATGCCGAACGTGGAAAAAATCCTCCGCAAATGCTTAATTGTTGCGGCCGAGGAGGTGCTCGTGACTGGGATGACCTCCAACCACTTGGAGAAAGCGTCCACAACAAGAAGAAACAGGGTTCCTCGGAACGGGCCCGCGAAATCTATGTGCACCCGGGACCACGGCCCCTTAGCCGCGTCCCATTCCCTGTGGGGAAGGCGGGCCTCCTCCGGTCTGGAGCATTGGCAGCTCTCGCAAGTGCTGACCATGTGCTTGATGTCGGCGTCTAACTGGGGCCACCAGAAGTAACTTCGGGCCAGCGCTTTGGAGCGCACAATTCCGGGGTGGCTGACGTGCAGCAGTTTAAGCACCCGCGGTCGAAGGGAAGTGGGGACCACCACCCGCTGCCCCCACAAGAGGCACCCCCTCTCTAGGGACAGTTCCAGCTTCTTCCTAAAAAATGGGGCGAATTCCTCTGCTGGGGAAGACGCCGGCCACCCCTTCTGTACCCAGGAGCAAACCGCCGCCAACGTCTTGTCCTTCCTTGTCGCTGTGGCAATGTCGGCGGGCACTACGGGGGGCGAATCCAGTACCTCTATCATGAGAACCTGATGGTCCCACTCCCCCTTGCTCACCTGGCTGGGCGTCAGGGGGAGGGGGGACCTCGACAGGGCGTCCGCATGGCTGATCTCTTTCCCGGGCCGGTACACCAACGCGTGCTGGTAGGCGTTGAGAAAAATGGCCCACCTAAGCATTCTCGGGGACAGGATCTGTGGCGTGGGCTTGTGTGCGGTAAAAATGCCTAGTAGGGGCTTGTGGTCAGTCACGATGGTGAAGGGGCGGCCATACAGAAAATCGCGAAATTTTTTGGTCCCCGCAACTATTGCCAGCGCCTCCCTGTCTGTCTGGGCGTAGTTTCTCTCCGCTTGGGACAGGGACCTGGAGTAAAACGCTATTGGGGCCTCCCTCCCATTTTCTAACACGTGGCATAACACTGCCCCCACCCCCACCGGGGATGCATCACAGACCAGTACCACCGGCTGTTTGGGGTCGAAATGGGTCAGAATGGCGTCAGACGCTAGGAGTTGTTTCAGTTCCGTGAATGCCCTCTCCTGGTCATCGCCCCACATCCATGCCGCATCTTTCTTGAGCAACTTGTGAAGCGGCTCAGCCACCGCAGCCTTCCGTGGAAGGAAGGAGTGGTAGAAATTTAAGAGCCCTAGGAACGACTGCAACTCGGGCTTGGAAGTGGGGCGAGGGGCCTTCTTGATGGCGGCCACCTTGGATTTGGACGGTTTGATCCCCTCGGGTGTTACTCGGAACCCTAAGAACTCAACCTCCTTCGCGAAGAAGACGCATTTGTCTTTTCGCAACCTCAACCCCGCCCGTTCGAACGCCGCCAGAACCTTGTTTAGCCTTTTAGCCAACTCAACCTCACTCCCCCCCGTTATCAATACATCATCAAAATATGGTAAAACGCCGTCCAGCCCTTTGAGGAGGCGTTCCACGAGCGACTGGAAAATTCCAGGCGCCGAGTTCACGCCGAATTGGAGGCGCGTCACCTGGAACGCCCCCTTATGCGTGATTATGGTCTGTGCAGCAGCTGCGGCAGGGGTTACCATGAGTTGCTGATAGGCCTGTGCCAGGTCGAGCTTAGCGAAACACTTCCCCCCATGTAACCTGGCTAGCAAATGGCTGACCACCGGCACCGGGTACGCATTAGGGCGGATTGCCTTATTAATGGTGCACTTATAATCGGCGCAAATGCGAACCTCCCCATTGGCCTTCAATGCTGTGACAATTGGAGTTTCCCACTCCGCGGAATCAACAGGAACAAGAATCCCCTGGCCCACTAATTTGTCCAGTTCCGCCTCTATTTTGTCCTTGAGTGCAAAAGGCACCCTGCGCGGTTTAAGTCTGATTGGGCGGACCTCCGGGTCCAGGTCGAATGTTACTGGGGGTCCATTGAATTTCCCAAGTCCCTTCTTGAAGACTTCGGGGTGCGCGTCGCACACCTCCTGTATCGGGTCAGACCCAACGGCGTGCACCCCCCCAATGAACAGACCCAGGGGCTGAAACCATTGAGTCCCGAGGAGGCTGCAATTACCTCCCTTAAGAACGACTAGGGGGAGTTCTGCGGCGTGCCGCTTGTACTGAACTTGGAAATTCCCAACCCCCAACACCGGGATACTGTTCCCTTGCACGTCCCGAAGCGTGGACCTCAACGCTTTGAGCTTGGGCCGTACGCGGGGGGCAATTCTCAAAAACTCCCTCTGAGAAATAATGGAGTAAGAGGAGCCAGAGTCAATCTCCATCCTAACAGGGGCCCCTTGCACCAGTACCTCAACAAAGTAACGGGGGTGTCCCATGGACACGCTGAAAACCGGGGCGTCGTCGCCGCTGTCGTCGGAGATGCGGCCCACGTCGTCCTGCTTCCTCGTGGGCCGGGCGCCATCCTTTAGTCTCGTCGAGCGGTCTGGCCTCGTTGGGCGGTCGGGCGAGCTCCTCCGGTCCCTCGCTGGGCGGTCGGGCGAGCTCCTCCGGTCCTTGCGCCGTTGTCTGCAGACTTTGGCTATGTGCCCGCGTCGCCCGCAGTTGTGGCACTCGGCCTTTCTGAACGGGCACCTGGCACGGTCGTGAGCCGCCCCGCAGCCGTCGCAACGCCGGCCCTCCTTTCGGACCCTCCGGACGTCCTCGTCGTCGCTGCTTTCGGCGGACGATTTCGAAATCCGCCGGGCTGTGTGCACCGAACTCTCTGCTTTGTCGGCCTTCGGCCGCCAGTCCTGGAGCTCTTGCACCCCTGCCTTCGTGGCTTCCGCGGCCTGTGCCGCTTTCAGGACCTCCTGCAACGTGGGGGGCGGCTCCTGATTCATTAGCATGCGCTGAATCTCGGCGTCCTTCAGGCCGCATAGCACGCAGTCCCTGAGGGTGACTTCCAAATTCTCCCATTTGCACGGGCCGGCAGCCAGGCGCAGGGCCGCTACGAAAGCGGCGACCGACTCATCAGGCGTTTGGACTCACCTCCAAAACGCGCTCCGAGCGGGAAACATCGCTACCGAGGGCCGGAAATGGTCTCTCAGCACCGTCAGGAGCTCTTTTGCCTTGAATTCAGCCGCCTTTTTGGGTGCGGTGAGGTCAATCAGTACCCTCTTTCCGTCGTGCCCGAGCATTCTGGTGAGGATGGCTCTCTTCTTTGCCTCGTCTGTCACCTCGAACTCCACCAGCGCACCTTGGAAGTCCATTTCAAAGAGTTCCCAATCTTGCGGTTTCTTGATGTCGAAACCGGCGTATGTCTTGGTCCCGTGGGCAGCCATGATCCCACCTTCGTCGCCAATTTAGTGTATGGGACCAAAGACACCAGGACAGCCGAAGAGCTGGCTTAACACAACTTTATTACATGCTGGTCAGAGGGAACATGTGGTAATGGCGGACGAACAGCTCAATATATACAGTGGCTATACATTTGAATGTGGCTCCTTGATAGCCTATTGGCTACAGGCTGCGTGACGTCATTGCAGGTCACGCCCTTCTTGTCCAGGTGAAGGTAGTGGCGGGAATCTTCCCGCGCTGTTGTTCTAGGTGAGTCTTGGACCAATGAGCTTGGACGCTCGCTATTGCCATCTAGTGGTCACTAGCTCGCGTCCTATTAAGATTACAGTGATGCAGCTGGAGGTTACAATGTTACACATAGAAAGGGTTACATTGGATACACATGGATAGGTACATTGTTTAAAGGCACAGGCTTTAGGACACAACAAGCCTCAATTACAGCATTCAAGCCATTCCACCATCGCTTCACACTCTCCACTCCTCTCCTCTCAGCCGTCCTCAAAACTTTTAACTTTCATTTCTGTTCTTCCTCACTGCCATTACTCTTTCCCGGCTTTGCCCTCCATTACCAGGCTTATCCCTCCTCCTTCCCTCCACACTTACTGTGCCCTCTCAATTGTCCGGCTCCAAGACCCTGTTCACCGCCGCCAGCATCCTCTTTAACTTTATTTTTCCTTTCTCTCTCTTAAAGTTCCAAAGCTCCGAAGCCCATTTCACTTTTAAAAATCGCCAGAAGCCCGTCCGACCCGAGCTGCAAGCTCAGCACAGCCGACGCTGCACTTCCCTCGCCGCCCGCTCCTCGAACTCTGTCTCTGGCGAAAATAAACTCACTTCAAAAGACTCCCAGGCTCCAGAATTAAACTCTCTGGCAAGTTGGTTCCATTTTTTTGTTATTTAGCCACTTTAAAGTCCCATTCTCGGCACGAGCAAAGCAATGTATGTGTTAACCAGGCATCATCTTAGCCATGCCCCCGAAAAATTGTTTTTTTTCTTATGTTTCTTTATTAAATTGTAAATCGCCCATAGTGGAACACCTCCTAGATGAGTGATATAACCAAAAAATGTCCTTACAAAACAAAAACAAACAGCTAGAAGGATACTCTGGCTGATGATACTATAAGTCCACAAGATACCCAGAAGAAGCAACGATGACACAATCCACCTGATCCTTTTCTAGTGGAGGGGTATTTGAATGGATTTTAATGCTTTTAATTGTTATTGTGGGGATGTTTTTATATTTTAGTATTCTCCCATTGGTTAGACTGTAAGCCACCCAAAGTTGCCTTGGCGAGGCGGTGGCAATAAAAGTCAAAATAAATAAATAAATAAAATCAAACCAAGGTGATCAAGGCACCTCTGTCATAAACACACCTAAAGAGAGCTTGAAATGGCCTCATAGGGCAGGGTTCTTCTTTGTTGGAAGTTTTTTTTAACAGAGGTTAGATGGCTGCATGTCATCACCAGCAAATCATCTGGCTTGACCACCGTGAGATTAAATGGAAGATATTGTTCTTTATGCCAAGAAACGTCTCTGACAACCATCGTCATTGATTGCAACTTGTATCCGAGACTGCATTTTTTCTGAAGCAGGAAAAATACCATTGGCATGTGTTGGATTGGGGCCGCAAGGCGGCTGTTGGGTCCCGGAGGAGACTGGTCAAGTAACAACACGAGACAAGATGGAGTGAAGACCAGTGATTTATTGAGGGAAAATCATCAGTATATATTATGTTCAAGGCTGCGTCAGAAAGAGCTGCGGCCCACATAACATGTTTACACAGGTTAATTGGGAACCTCTCTCTCGGAGGTTAATTAACTAAATTAAACACTGGCAGGGGAAGTCCATTATTCCTAGCTTACCCAAGAGTAAACATGGCCACTGTTGACGTTAGGGCTTGGGGTAATTCGCAGGTGCGATATTACCTATTACCTAACTGCTTAGTTAGACATTCAATTTCCTCCTGCTCGGACTGCTTGTCAGGTCAGATATGGGTGAATCAATCTTATGACTATTAATCCGCTCCCCAATTTCTGTCCCCTCGGAGCCCAAAGGCTCGGAGCGTTCTCACAAGTCATGGCCTCTGTCAGGGACAGTATGCCAATTGTGCTCGCGGATCCCACAGTCATGAATTGGTTTAAGGTGGATCCCAGCTTGCCATGAAGTGACCCACACACACTATAATCAAGGAGCCATCTCCTGTGACATGTATGAAATGACACATGCAGGACTGAACACCGGGACTGCAATGGACTGCCACAGCCTTGAGGATATTATCAAGGTGTGCCTTCACAGCCAGTCCATCTGGCGTGGCCTCTTCTGCCTCCATGACCGTTGTGAATCAGACTTCCTCCTCTGCTCATTTTGTAGTTGAGCTGAATATGATGGTTTCCAGTGCATTTCCTCAACTGAGGGGGACCATCACCCCACTTAAAGGGGTGACAACTAGACAGGTATGAATGAATGTTTATTAATTGATTAGTCTTATGGTCTTACAACCAGACAGGTAGATAACTCAACTAGGCATCTGTGTCTCAACAGTACTAGAGGAGTTTTACCATGTTATGTGGCCAAGAAAACATCACAAGAGCTGAAGGTACTGTTCTCTAATACAGTGGTACCTCAGATGAAGTCTGATTCGGATAAAGTTGTGCTTTTCAAGCATACGTGATGCATCACATAAAGTCCAAAAATGCTAAAAAAAATGGATGTTACCCAAGGTATTTGGTATATGCTTCCCTGCCAGTGTGTTGCCTCCCTGGCTTCTCTTTGTGTCACATTTCATTGGTAAATTTCCTCACACACACACACACACACACACACACACACACACACACACACACACACACACACACACACACACACACACACACACACACACACACACACACACACACACACACACACACACACACACACACTCCTTGCAACCTGCAGAAATTTCATCTTGACATTTGCCCTGGACAGAAGGCAGAATGAATCATAACTTATTTTTGTCTTTTAATTCACAGCAAAGCTCTCTGAGCCATAATCTGAGTTTAATCGCCACCCTGAAAGACAGGCATACTAATAGAGCATCATCTAATATGGTGCTGTGGATCAACGCAAGTTCCGATGAAGCAAGCAAGAACCTAGATCAGGAGTTCTCAACCTTTTAAGACCAGGGGCCGGGTCATGCTTCCTCATACAGCTCCGGGGGCCAGACGGCCATTTTACCCTTCCTCCACCACATGGCACTTCCTGGTGTAGTGGAGGTGGTGGTGGGGCACCTGAAATGGTGCCATGGGCCACATCTACCCCACAGGCCACATCTGGACTCTTTTTTTTTAGTTTTCCCAGCTTTCAGGAAAGCTATATCTGGTTGAACACGACATATATTTCTTACACGAAGAGTTTTTATTTAAGCTCTTCCACCACTTCAGCCAGAGTTTCTCATTCCATAGCAGCATTTCATTCATAGCAGGAAAAGGACACTAGTGAGTGAATGGAATGAAAAAGAATTTGCCCTAAGGAGAGAATGAAATTCTATTAATGCTAACACATTATCGGATACATGAAGATAATTGCAGAAAAGGAGGTGGGAATTAAAAGTATACTTTGGATAACAAATGGTTATTTGTGTCATTTTTCAAACTCCCATGCTCTTTCCATTTGCAGAGCTAATGAATTTCCCTAATACAATAATGGATTTGTTAATTGAACAGGTGTCAAAGTAAGTCTTTTTATGTGCTGAATTTTTTTTATTCATGCAGGTTCTTTCTAAGCAACAAATAAATAACCATTTCTTAAAAACCAATTTCAAAATGCTTCACTTTGTTGGGCACAATCCACTGGGCACAGGTTCAACAAATTATTCACAGTATTCAGATTTACTAATGAATTTTAAAACAGTATTCTTTTCCAACATTAATATACTAAAATGGAAGTTTCAATGCCTTTATTATTTGCCTCCCTCTCTCTTCCAGTAAGGGGATGGGAGTGGCTCAAGTAGTTAAGATGCTAAACTCGCTGGCTGGAAGGTCGGATTAATAAAGGTCAAATTAAGATGCTGAACTTGCTGGCTGGAAGGTCAGATTAATAAAGGTCAAATTAATAAAAGGTCAAATTAATAAAAACTTTTCTGAATTATGCTGGAGGTGCAGCATAGAAAGAGGAACACACTTGCATATGTGGTGGGGCTGTCAATGCACAACAAAGTATTGGAAGATGATAGAAAAAGAACAAGGTAAAATAATGGGAACTGCAATAAAGTTAAGCACAAAAATTGCCCTGCTAGGAGAAGGCAGGGACAACCTAATGGTTAGAGCGGGAAGCATTTTTTTATTAATTACAATAAAAATGGAACATCGTTATTTCACATAACATTTCTATGCCATACAGTGGAATCAATTCTCAAAGCCAGTGTAAAGTTTCTGTCCTGTATAACATTCTTCACTTTAATGAAACTGCCATGGGTATTCTGACTTTTTATTGCATAGCTACGTCTCCTCTTAATGAGAAAAAATAGATAAAAAGACTAATCAGGTGGACCCATGGCTTGACTCACTGTCAGGTCATCATCAACTGCAACTCGTATCCGAGAAAGAATTTTTTCCCCTGAAGCAGGAAAAATGTCAGTAGCATGAATTTGTTTAAGGTGGATCCCAGCTTGCTATGAAGTGACCCACACACTAGGACCTCGGAGCCATCTCCCATGGCACACCTGAAGCTCAACATACAGGAGTTAACACTGGGCCTGCAATGGAGTGCCACAGCCTTGAGGATATGGACAAGGTGTGCTTTCACAGCCAGTCCATCTGGCATGGCCTCTTCCGCCTCCATGACCATTGGGAATCAGAGTTCCTCCTCCACTCATTTTGCCATTGGGCCAAAATGGTGGTTTTCAGTGGCATTTCCTCCACTGAGGGGGACCATCACCAACCCTAAAGGGGCTCATCCACCTGTAGCCATTGGCCTTTTAGGGAGTCAGGTTAGTTAATCAAGGCCTAACACTCAGCGTTGAGTCGCTGGCTGTATGGCCTACTCTGTTACCTGCCGGTTCGCTCCCCAGCCCGGTTGAGGCTCAGAGGAGCCAAGAAACACCTGGGAGCAGCCGGCATGGCTTTAAAACGCCAGTGTTGGGACTGCCACCCCCCCACCAGACTGCTTCTTCGCCTGCCGGTTCATTCCCCAGCCTGGTTGAGGCTCAGAGGAGCCAAGAAACACCTGGGAGCAGCTGGCATGGCTTTAAAACGCCAGCGTTGAGACTGCCCCCCCCCCACCGGACTGCTTCTCCACCTGCCGGTTCGCTCCCCAGCCCGGTCGAGGCTCAGAGGAGCCAAGAAACACCTGGGAGCAGCCGGCATGGCTTTAAAATGCCAGCGTTGGGACTGCCCCCCCCTGGACTGCTTCTCCACCTGCCGGTTCGCTCCCCAGCCCGGTCGAGGCTCAGAGGAGCCAAGAAACACCTGGGAGCAGCCGGCATGGCTTTAAAACGCCAGCGTTGGGACTGCCCCCCCACCGGACTGCTTCTCTGCCTGCCGGTTCGCTCCACAACTGTTCCCGGGGCTGCCTCCCCCACTCAGTCTGGAAGGGAAGAAGATACCGACAGGTTGCGGATAGCCGAAGACCTGCCACCACAGCTGTGCCTGGGCCATGGTTGCCTTTCCTCCTATCAGGGACATTGATTTGGGCCCTGTGGAGCGTAGAACATGGGCTCCTACAGGTACGTGGAGACTTGGGTTCTGTCAATGGTTGTTGGGCCCTGGTTTCCGCTCCCTGGACCCTATGGACTGGCGAGGGTGTTTTGTTCTGTTCTGTGGTCTAATTGTAATTACTCTATTATGGTATTTTATTATGTATAATTTTATTGTATTTGATGTTTTGATATTTTGTTTAAAACCTTTACCTTTACATTATAGTATTTTGGTGTATTTATTATCTATAATGCTATTGTATTTTTGAATTGTATTTCTTGGACTTTTGGCATTTTATTGTCTATTTATTTATTTTGTATATTGATATGGGTATTGGTATATTGGTATGGATTGTATTGTATTCTGCTTATGTACATGATTTACTAATTTTGTATTGATTTGTAATTGTATACTATTGTGTTTTGTGTGTTTATATTGTTTTCTCTTGTTATATTGTATTTAATTTACTTGTTGTAAGCCGCCCTGAGTTGGCCCTGGCCAAGTAGGGTGGGATATAAATCGAATAAATGAATGAAATGAAATGAGGATGTCCAGCCAGACAATCAGGTAGTTTTCTATGTTCTCATGGTCTTAACTAAAGTACTTTACAGACATAAGAGTTAGATAACATGTGATGTTGTAATCCTTCCAGGATGTTGTGAGTGTAAGAAAACATAATTGAATCTCCTACATAATTATCATCACTGGAACACTGATGTTTTAGATTAGTTCTCTTGGTAGGCGGTCAAGTGGCCCTATATGGATACTCACCATACAAATGCCACTGCTGCCATTTTTGCTGTGCAGTGGCTGTAGCATTAGATCAACAGGCCTGCCAATCAAAGCACCACCTTAGGAAATGCATCAGAAATATAAGATGCTTTAAAACGAGGCCTTTAAATGCACAACACTACAACCTTTGTAGTGTTGCTTTGTTTATACAACATTTTATTCCATGAAGATCAATTCATTCAAAAAATTTGGCTTGGAATTTGTGTTGTAGGACATCATTCAAACAGAAGTAACTGGGAATGTTTATATTAAAACAGATTAATATTTACTATTTATTTCTAATTTCAAATATGCAGTTATTCGTTATGTAATTCAGAGTGGAGTGGCTGCAATTTCCAGGCAGTATTAGGGCCAAGGTATACCGTGGTGAAAACCTGGGCTACTTTAGGTTTTCGAACTGGCTCCTGCTGGTTCCCATTGATGAAATTGCTGTAACTGTCTGCACTAATGTGATCAATAATTGTGTTGCAGGAATCCACAGACAGAAAGCTGTAACTGTAAGGGGGGGGGAGAGCCCTCTTTACTGAGACTGCAATTTCAACTTGGGACAGTTACACCAATTTTCAGATGCAGTGACTACAGAGATTGCAGATTGTTTTGGTTCTGGTATGCAAACTAGGCAAATTGTTTTGATTCTGCATCCAAATCAAATGAGGTCTTATCCATACCACAGCCAATGAATACCCTTTTGTCCCAACCCTTTACTGATCCCTGGCAATCCTTTTATTGCTCATGGTAAAGTTATTGGGTTGTTTAAAGTGTTGCATGGTGTTAGGATAAAAGGACATT
Organism: Bradypodion pumilum; assembly: GCA_035047305.1. Taxonomy (NCBI): domain Eukaryota; kingdom Metazoa; phylum Chordata; class Lepidosauria; order Squamata; family Chamaeleonidae; genus Bradypodion; species Bradypodion pumilum. Next base: position 5,963,230 of record JAWDJD010000017.1, on the reverse strand, counting down.
CCAAAGTTCTCAGTAACATACACACATATACATATACAGTGAAACCCCGGATTACGGAAATAATCCATTCCGGGACATTTTCTGTAAAGTGATTTTTCTGCAACACAAAGCTGAATTTCCCATAGGAATGCATTGAAAATAAAAATAAAAACATTCCAGAGGTTGGAAAAGAGGCAAAAATGTAATTTTTCTGTTCCAAGCTCTTTCCAAAGTGGCAGAAAGACAGCAAAAAATTCCAAAGTGCACTTTACAAAGAGTTTGGAACAGAAAAAAACAGTTTTTGGGGGCTTTTTAGTGAGCTTCGGAGCTGGTTTTTTTTTTATTTTCAAGACATATTCGTCACATTTCTGTCAGTGCCATCTAGTGGCCAGGCCTGGTAATTGCAGGAAAAAATGTCCCACCTAACAACTGATGGAGTTGGGCGGGGGGGGGGGGATTTCCAGCACTTTCTGGTTCTGCCAGAGCCAAAAAAAATGTGAATTTTTTCAAAAACCGAGCAGAAATGCTCCAAACACCCTCCCACCACTCCGGGAAGTGTCAGAACACCACAAAAAACTTTCAATATGGTGAGGTTTTTTTCCATAAATTGGGATGCCGTTTCCTCAGAATTTCCTTCCATAAGAAGTTTTCCGTTACCCAAGGCATCTGTAACCCGGGTTTTTACTGTACGTAGAAATACAGATGGTTAGCTTCTTCCAGACACATATAAAGGAGTTCTGAAGTTTGTAGATTAGGAATTTCCTGACCCATATTCCCCTTGGCTGGTCAGTTTCTTCACAGATGGGACCATAAGATGGTCATTCTTCCAATGTCATCTTAAACTGGTTCTCAACCCATCTAGTTACAACGTCTACTCCTAAGCATGAAATATCAGAATACTCCTCCTCCTTCAGGTCAGTGTCATATCACAGGCTTATGTTTAGCCACATATCAACATGTACTGAATGACAACGCCATGTGCTCAGGTTCAGAAAAACCACCAGTTTTTCTTCCTCTGTTTTTGTTATTGCCTGTGTTTCAGATGCGTACGAAATTGCTGGTAACCCTATTTACTGCACTGGTCATCAACCATAATAAATTTTGAATTAAAAATTAAATTAAAATATATTGGGTTCTTATAACCGCTGCCTTAGTCATAAACTTAGCAGTTTTAAGTACAATATGCACATTTGTACCCAAGAGAAGATAAGACAATCTATAATTTGGATCCAAAGATACTGTTCTTTCCAATAAAGATGAGAGATATTTAAGCTTAATAGATGTTTACAATTGTGTGTCATTTATGAGCAGTACTACAAAGGTATGGCTTCCCTCTGAGGTTATCACACTGATAACGTCCTGTCAGCATCAACCAAATCATTTGCTGTTTTGCACAAAGTTCATAGCTTGGGGATCAGAATGCAAATAAGTTAGAGAAAGAACCACTTTCCCCAATCATAGCCATTCTGCAGTTGACTGAGACTAGGTCAACTTTACAGACTTATCTCTGCAGGGGGAAAAATCCTTCTCAACATATTAAAAATGAAGCATTTTTTTACTCTAAATTGTGAATTACACTTTTATCTGAATACCAAGAAGCATAAGAGGGATGTCTTCTCACTTCTGTCTCTATAAAAAAGAGATAATATCAGCATGGATGAAAATTCTGAAACAAAATCATTACATTGGACCATAAGAAAGCAAAGAATGAAACTCTCCATCACACGGTTTGAGTCTCCATATCATAGTAAAGGTAAAGGTTTCCCTTGCTCGAATGCCAGTTGTATCTGACTCTAGGGTTCAGTGCTCATCTCTGTTACAAAGCCGAAGAGCCAGCGCTGTCTGCTTTTTCAGATGTTTCCGTGGACATGTGGCAGGCATGACTAGACACCGGAGCACACAAAATGCTGTTACATTCCCACCGAAGTGGTCCCTATTTATCTACTTGCAATTTCTTGCTTTCGACCTGCTAGGTTGGCAGGAGCTGGGACAAAGACGGGAGCCCACTCTGTCCTGCAATACTTGGGAATCGAACTGCTGACCTTCTGCCAGTCAGTGTCTTAGCCACTTGAGCCACTGCAGCCCCATCTCCATATCATACAGAGAACAAAAGAATGAGACAAGCGCCTAATCTGGAATTTTTATTCTACTTCAAGTGCTGTATCTGATTCTAAATATTGGCTATCGCCATGGAGATCTGGCATGAAGATTGTCCTGGGAACAACATAATGCTATAGTCTTCCATTTGTATTCTGCATCTCATTGTGACATGTGTAACATTGATCCAGTTCTGTGAGTCACTTTCTGGTCCTGAAGCCCTTCTGACACACAATGTTCTCATTAGCCCCAGGCCAGTATTGATGAAACTGTTGCCCTTCATCAAGATGGATTTAATCCACTTGGAAACAGTCACCCTTCCTTGTGTACTTCACCACCCAAAGCCAGGCATGGTCTGGGCCACCGGGACAGTGGGATTCATCCCAGTTGACCCTTGCCTCTGGCACCCAGGGGCGCAAATAATAATTTTATTATTATTTTATCTGCCCAGCATGCTGCACTTTAGATAAAGCCATTGCTCCAAGCTCCCTCCTTCAGCTTGGAGCAATGATTTATTCTAAATTGCTGTGTGCCGGATGGAGCAAGCGAGTGGCGGTGACCAAGCAGTTCCTGGGGCGAGCCTTCTCCCCATCCCTTGGTCGTCGCCCCTTGCCCCTGTCCAGTGCCCTTCCATGGTGCCCAGCACACCCCTGCCCAAAGGCATTAGTCCTCATGTTTGTCAGGTTAGTTAATGATCACCTGATGATTGCCATTGAGTTGCTGGCAGTATGGTTTATTACCATAACAGGCAGGGCCGGCATCAGAAATTTCCAGGCCTGGTACACGCCCCCCCCCCCCATTTTGGCCATGCCCCTGGGTTTTCCTGCACATGCATCATTTGTTTGCGCATGCGCAAATCAGTGGTTTCCTGGCACCCCCACACCCTCATGGTTTTCTGTGCATGTGTCATTTGTTTGTCCATGTGCATATCAGTGGTTTCCCGGTGGCGGTTGACCCCCGTCATCTCTGGGCCGGAGACAGGAGTCTTGATGGTCACACAGGATAACCTGACTTGTGACCTCAAAATGTAAGATGAAATGTCAAAATCACTAAGACCAATGCATTCATTGCTGACAACTGACTGATTGCCTTCCACTAACTGAATGCTTTTCATTCCTTCATTTTAACCCCTGCAGCTGCCAGCAATGAATGCATCTGCACATCCATTTCCCCCTTATTCTTTGCGTTACCACCTGTTTTTCTTCCTCTGTTTTTGTTATTGCCCATGTTTCAGATGCGTACAACATCCCTGGTAACTGTTGTATTGAATATATTTGCCCTGATACAGTAGTAAATATTTATTAATTGTTTAGTCTTACGACTATTAGTAAAATCAGATAAAATTTTAATTAAATACAATACAATGCATATACTGGTACCAAAGCAGTATATAAACAGATAAAATGTAGTGATAAAATTCGTACAATACATATGTGAGGATTCAACAGATTCAAGTGAGTCTCCCTTACTGGGTACCCCACTTTGTTCAATATATTGGGTTCTTATAACCGCTGCCTTAGTTATAAACTTAAATTTTAAGAACTGATTTTATTCGATTTTGTTTTAACTCAAACAAATGTGTTTGTGGTGGTGTATTTTGATGGTATTTCATGCACTTAAACCCTATTTACTACACTGGTCATCAACCGTAATAAAGTTTGAATTTTAAATTAAATTAAAATATATTGGGTTCTTATAACCGCTGCCTTAGTTTTAAACTTAGCAGGTCTAAGTAAAATATGCACATTTGTACCCAAGATAAGATAAGACAATCTATAATTTGGATCCAAAGATACTGTTCTTTCCAATAAAGATGAGAGATATTTAAGCTTAATAGATGTTTACAATTCGCAATCTTTCTTTCTTTATTCGTGTCAGAGTTACCACAAGCATAAAATAACATACAAAGCTAAAATTAACATATCTAAAACAAACAGGAATTAGATGACATCCACCTGTTATCGGGCCACATCAACAGCATTTTCTCTTGCCAACATAAGGTCCTCCTCAGTGCATGTTGAAAGGGCATTGTGGGTATCATATGGATGGTAGTTTGTACTCCGCATTCACACAGGCGACCATCTACAGGGAAACTCCACTTTCTTAGATTAGCCCTTGATCTTCTTACCTCGGCACGCAGTCTGTTTAAAGCTTTCCACACAGGCCATGATTGTTCTTGGCCAGGCAGTAGAGAATCATGTGGTTGTACCCAGTTGTCTGGTAGCTCTTTGCTACCGTCACTCCAAATACCATTCTCAACTGACATGGAAACTAAGGCTTAATTTACACCAATTATTCAGGCTGGTTGAGTTTTGCACCTCATGGCCCAGGCCCATCAGATTAAAGTTCTAGGGCTGTTTGTGGGGGCTAGTTGTTCGGGGTGGCAGAAGTTATGAGGAAACTGTGCCTTGATTTCAGTCTCTACTTCGGTGGTTGGTGACCAAATAGCAGGTGTGTTTCTGAGGCTCTTACTTTGATCTACTCTTTTTTTTCCAGCAATTGGCAATTAAACAAAATAGGAAAAATATTTTCAATATCAAGAGAACCACAAATACAGGGTTTTTTTGTTTTTTGTTTTTTGTAATATGGAAAGTGATGAAAACACCCAGATTTCTCACAAGCAGTAGGTACAGGGATGAGGGGATTTACTTCTAGAAGGAGGGAGTCACCAAGACTGGGTAGGGTGGGAGCAGCCACTCTGATGGATGAGAACACCTTATTCTTCTGCTGTATCCACATCTTAATATTGGCGATCCTCACTATGAACAGCCATGAAGAATGCAAGATTGCATCCTGAGAATGCAATGCAGTGGCCATTCATCTGCATTCTGCATTGAAGCATGACACTGATCCAGTTCCGTGAATCAATTTCTGGTCCTGAGCCTTTTTGGCACACAAAGTCCTCATCAGCCCCAGGTTAGTATAGATGAAGCTGCTGGATTCAAGTGGGATTTAATCCACGGGGACCATCACCCTTCCCTGTGGACTTCAGAACCCAAGGCTGTTACTCCTTAGGGTTGCCAGGTTAGTTAACTGCCACCTGACACTCGGCATTGAGTTACTGGCAGTATGGTCTACTCTATTACTATAGCAGGATAACATGGCCAGACAGGAGAAAACACCTAGTAGTGCTGGTTTAAGGAGATGAATCTTCTCTTGAGCTGAAATTCCTGACATGCCAACAGCCTGAGCCTTCTAATTAAGTGGGAAATAACACACAGATTAGGGACAATGGTCATGGTGGAAGGGGAGGGTGGGAATTGCCCAAATGCTGGAGGGCATCAGGTCTGGAAATTTTGCTCTTACAGTTTGGTTTGAAGGACCCTCTTAGCTTCCTTTTGTTTTGCAATGCTTTGGTTTCCAACTTGTTTGCAAATTCCTGTTTGATTTACGTTGATGTTTCTATCTACAGCATTGTATGGCACTCCAGCCACCCCACTGGCTATCTAATGTACAGTAATGTGTAAAAAGAGCATTTGTGTGGCCAAAGAAAGGGGCACCACAATAAGCAGTGGTCTCTGTCACTCCAAATGCCATTCTCAACTGACAAGGAAACTAAGGCTTACTTTACACCAATTATTCAGGATGGTTGAGTTTTGCACCTCGTGGCCCAGGCCGATCAGGATGATTGGATTTAATATTCCATACTCCTCCTTTGAAAAAATAGTGGTTTTTTCATTGACAATGAAATACAAGAGTAACTTGATTTCTCCTCCATGCGATTAAGCTATTCATTCCGATTCCTACCAGCTAAGTCTCTTTGACAAGGGTTCATTTTTTAAAATCACTGCTTGTTATTAGCTTGCCTGGTTGGGTTTCTTCAGCTCTTTTATTCCAGAGGGATGCCTGATATGGCCTGACAGCTTTATCCATCTTTTAAAAGTGCCTATTGGCAGATAACACTCCCATTTTATCTGACACAGCAGCTGTTAAAGGTTGACTGACAAATCTTCACTAATAGCAAAGGTCTCAGCCATGTGGTCTCAGTGCCTAGCAGTTTTAGCCTCATTGATTATACTGGGAACTCTTCAGATTGAATACTGTATCACCCAAAGTGATCCTTATTCTTCCATGCTTAGGGCAAAATTACACATTATAGATAATTCACCATTAACAGAGGGAATTAAATTGTGAAAAAGTCCTATTGTTACAACAGGAGCTTTTCACGTGGTCCATGGTGTACAAATAAATCACCTTCATTTCGTCATTGATCATCAAGCATGAAGCAGGTCACCTCGTAAGAATGCTTGCTTAGTCCTCAAAGCCTGTCTGAATCATGTCTCTGAAACACAAAGAGATTTCAGCTCTCAGTGATAGGCTATCCGTAACATATAATTTGACCCTTGGAAATGACCACACCTCCTATTGTGATTCAGCCTCAGTTCACTGAGGAAAGAACTGAGCATAAGGAAAGCGTATGGCTGTGGTTACAGATCTGACTTTATAGCAGGGATGCCCAAACTACAGCCATGGGCCAGATGTGTAAAAGGCATTCATTATACAAGGTTCTACTGTATGTTAATAATCTGAGCAAAACAATAACTGTTTGAGAACTGCAAATACATCTGGTTCTAAATTTTTTTTTCTAGGTTAAATTCAGTGGTGAGCATTAGTAGATTCGCACCAGTTTGCCAGAACCAATAGCAGAAATTCTGGTTGGCCCTGCCCATCCAAGTTTTGAAATAAAGTAGTCCTAATTTGGGTGCAACGCAGGACTTTCCCCCTAGCCAAACCCACCACACCATGCCCACGGTGTGGTAGTAAAAAAATTTGGAGCCCACCACTGGTTAAATTCATAATTCAAAAGAAACAAAATGCAAATAGGACAGAGAAAAGGAAAGGAAAAATAAGTGAAATAATTAAAATAAGGGAGTGGAAAAGAAAAAAATACTCATAAAGATGTTTGGAATAAGCTTCATATATTACTGAAAGCTGAAGGCTACTAGTATTGTAATGTGTGAGGAGTTATACTCACAGATTTGATTTAATTTATGTTGGATTGGGGCCGTGAAGCGGCCCTTAGGGTCCCGGAGGAGACTGGTCAAGGAACGACACGAGACAAGATGGAGCGAAGACCAGTGGTTTATTGAGGGAAAAACATCATCATATATAGGAATTCAAGCCAGCGTGTGATAGAATCGTCATCTGACAGAAAATCATATCACCCATTTACCCGGGTTAATGGGGAATCTCTCTTGGGGAAGTTAATTAACTGGGGCAAACACTGACAGGGGAAATCCATTGTTCGGGGCTTACACCAGGGTAAACATGGCCACTATTTGCACTAGAGCTTGGGCTGATCTGTGAGTCAGTAATTGCCTAATACGTAACGGAGGTTAGCGATTTGCTTCCCTCAGCGGAATCGCCGGTCAGGTCAGATGTGGGTGAATTAATCCTATGATTATTAAGTTCCCCAATTTCCATACTGGCAAGGGCCAGTGGCCAGGAGTTTGCTCGACTGGTTTAACCTCTGCCAGAGGCCGTTTGTGCCAATTGTGCATGTGGAATCCGCATCTCCCCTTATTTTGTTATTTATGGACCTGACAGGCGACCCTGCGCAAGAGGGGCATCAGCTGATGTACGGGAATGACGCTTCGGGGTTCCCCCCACGGGGGGCATCTCGATAGCAGCGAGGGAATACATTGCATGAAACAGCATCCTGCTATGCCCAGTATTATCACCCCCGCAACCACCTTGAGCGTTGTCTGGAGCCACCCCCATGGGAGCCACGACCACAACGAATCCCACCACCCCCATGAAGCATCCTCTTTGATGTTCTTAACTAGGGTGTGGAGGTCCGTGAGCTGGCTTTGTACCTTGTGGGTATTGTCTGTGAGATTAAAGCAACACATGCCATGGACAGACTTGCAACCCAAATGATGTAACAACAGGGGATAATCGGTAGCTGCTTGATTATCCAGTATGGCATGGCGAAGCTCTGTCTGCTCCTGATTGAGCAGCGCTATTGCCGAGGAGGTGTGGTTAATGGCTCTTGCAAGAGCGCAAGCCAATTGACCAATTCATTCTCCGAGCGTTGCCTATGGCTAAGCCTGGCACACTGAATATGCTGACTGCTGCCTGGTATTTCAGAACTGTGGGTCTGAATCCAGACTGCTTTCTGTAGCAAGGCAAGATAATGAGATGTGTCATTGATCTCTTACTGTGACCTAAGGTGATTCTAAGCTATTTCTGCAACTTCTGGTGTTGTGCAAATGTCTTTCTAGCACCTATGGGGAGGTGTGAAAATAAGCTGGGGATTACCGGCTACCGTGCTCAATCTTTGCAAGCAATGGGCCGGTGCAAACATGGGCCGGTCTGGCTTCCTTTGGTGGAAGCTGGCCGTTATTAACAATATACGACCCTACGTATACAGAAATTCAAGTGTCCCTAGCAAATCCCAACTGGAGCATTGTACAAGGCATAAATGAATTAAGAGAAACTACAGATAATAATAGCAATAGAAAACATTCAGCAGCTTCTTGAAGATGAGGCTTCCCTTCTTGGCGGGGTTTCATGTGTAACTTGAGTTTGGAAAAGTCTTGTTTTGTAGAAAAGCATGGTTCTTGGAAGTAGCACTGAGTATGCAAAATGTTCATAGGAATGTCTTTGGAGATGTAAGTCATAAAGGAAGACGGACAGCTGATGACATCCAGGACAGTGACTGGCAGTGACTTTGCAATAGCCGAACTTGGCATCTGGGCCCGATTCTGGCCTCTGGGGAAGAGACTTGTTTGGGAGATAAAAATTCTGAAAGAGTTAGTTAGTTTTTGCACTTATAGGATAGCAATTGCTGTGCAACTATGGGATGTTGTTCCCCCCCTTTCTGTTTGTTTGTCAATGTAGGACTTAAGCGTCCGATAGACCCGTTCCACAATCGCTTGTCCCTGCGGATTGTACGGAACGCCAAAGGTGTGCTTAATATCCCAGGTGGCCCTGAAGGTGGCCAGCTGCCTGGAGCTATAAGCTGGGGTGTCATTGGACTTTCATGTGCCGAGGTTCGCCCATGGCCATGGGAAAGGAGATGCTGCTCCACATGGGGAGCCGTTTTTCCCTTTTGTGCTGTTGCCCAAACAAACTGTGGGAAGGTATTAATGCAAACGTGCATATACTGCCATTTGCCAAAATGTGGGGCATGTGTGAGTCCATTTGCCACACCTGGTTGGCCTCTGTCCCTCGTGGGTTGACCCCCCACGAGGGCCCCCCTACCGCCCCTGCATGATGCAGACAGGAACGGACTAGGCCTTGGGCTCGGGAAAGTGGCAGGTTGAACTGCCTTGCAAGTGCTTTGGCATTCTGATGAAAGAATGCATGACTCTGAATTGGAGTTGTGAGGAACAAACTCAGCAAGTTTTTGTCTATCGCGGGAGTGATGTACGCTCCCAGTAGACTGTGAAGCAAATTCCTAAGATACTGGCTGTCAGTAATTATGTTGAAGCGTCCTTTGGCAAAGGTGCGCAAAGCGAGGTTCACGGCTGCCAACTCTGCCCGCTTGCGGAAGAGTCAGGAGCGTGCGCCAAGCTTGGTCCTCTTGCCAGGTAAGAACCTAATATGTGTGACCCCCATAAGTGAAAATTGTCCTAGCCTCCCGAAGGGGAACCTAGTGACATTAATTTACACAAGGTGACTGTCTGCGTATGAAGCGAGACGAGTCTGGGGTCTTATGGCAAACCTTGGCGCATGACGCGCCAGGCTTCCCTTGGGTAAATTTCTCATGAAGGCCCCCCTGCGCACATCCGCCCATGGCGTACGTGCACACTTTTACTGGAGTTATTCTTGTGCACACTTTTACTGGAGTTATTCTTGTGCTCCTGTGAGAAGGGTGCCAGATGCTGGCTTAGCCTTTTGCCTGTGCTTAGACTAGCAGCAAAAAAAGGAAGGGGTGGCCTGAAAATGCCTGTATCTGACTGAAAGTGTGACCTGACTGCATTCTTAAAATGGTCCTAGGCCGTCCTGGCTAATGAGTGGCACTCTGCACATTCTCAGGAGCTCAGGGACTAATCCTCCCTTTGTGCTCTGGAGTTTGCGAAATGTGTCTGCTCACTAGAGAGGGTGCTGTGGGCCAGGTGCCATACTTAAAATGACTGACTAAGACTTATCAAAAACAAGCCAACTATGACGTGCCAGCTGTAAGGAAATAATACACAAAAATGAAAAGACACACAAGTTAAACATTTCCAGCAGGGAGTTCCACTGGCGAAAGTAGGAAAGGAGGAAAGACAAGTCAGAAGTTAGCACAATGAGAATGCAACAACTCTTATCAATCAGATTAGGTCAGATAATTAAGACCGCTGGCTGGGATCCTTCTTTTAAGGGATCCCTACCAGTAATTAACTCAGGAGCCTGTGAAAGGAAGCAATTTAAGGCTGTAGAAAGAAAGAAATTGGTTACTATTAAGGCCTGGAGAGGAGTTTTGTTCCTGTAAAAAGGTAACAATTAAGCATTTTCTGAATATACAGAGCGCAAGGATGTTTGCGTGCTTTTTCCTGTGAAAGGGGTACAATGAGTGAGTTATTTTACACAGATTAAAGTCAAAATACCAGAACAGTGTCTTTCTTAAGAGAATGAAGGAGAGTTAGAACGATTCTCAACCCGCGGCCAGATGTGGGTAAGTGGGCCAGATGCGGCCTACGTTGCTCTGCCACTACCTCCACCAAGCCAGGAAGGGCTGTGCGGCGAAGGAAGGGTAGGATGACTGTCCGGACCCCCAGAGCTGCCTGAGTTCCCGGAACTTGGCCCCTGACTTTAGAAGGTTGAGAACCGAGGTTACAAGATGATAACACAGTACACACATGAAGACAATACAATTCTCTCACTCCTAGTGAGATACGTGACTCAAAAGCGCTAAGGGACATTCATAAACCTTAAAACACAGAGATGGGGGTTTGAGGAACACAGACGTAGGGAGGGGCCCCATAGTTTATGATTTAGTGAGGAAAACTCATAGAAGTGATTTTTGTTTTCAGATCGCGCTTCTGAAAAGAAAAATCTGTTTTCCTGAGTGGCAAGGATTGCAAAACCGGTTTCCAAGAGTGGCTTAATCCTTTGACAAAGAAAAAAGTCTCAAGGGAAGAAGGGGGGTCACTTTGCCCTATTGCAGGTTAGGATTCCCCCCCCCTCCACCCTCCTGCTGTCTTTGCCCTTAAGCTGCTAAGCAGGCAAGGCAAAGGGGTTTTGTTCACCATGCTTTCTCAAACCTTAAATAGTTCCTGCCCATGAGCAGAGTGCAAACTGTTTAACACATACTTCACAGTGACATTACCACGCAGTTACACACAAGGAACACTTTTTCAATCATACTGTGGTCATAGAGACAAGGCTTTTGCAATCATACACAGTTCTTGCAGTCACACATTCAGTGGTGCACCACGCATACACACATTTATTTACGCATTCGCACATTCCTCCCCTGATCTGCAGTGTTCTATACTACACATGAGGAGATGGCTTATACACAGCTGGCTATTTACAACCATCTGGGTGCTTCTACTTAGGGGTGAGTTTCTCTGGGCTACTCCAAGGTGAGACAAGTAGGTTCTGCCTGTGCCTTGGGAGAGCTCGGGGTACTATTGCTGGGATGGTTCCTCTGGCATATCCAGGGCGATGGCTGCCTCCTTTCTAGCCTGGGCCAGATGCATGACAGAGGGCCGGATTCCTGGATCTCGGTGCTGCCTCACGCTCCAGTGCCAGCGTGGCCATTTGGTATTCAGACAACCTTTTGAAGATCTGCCTGGTCTAGATTGGCATTCTCTTCTAAGGTGTCTCATTTTTCCACACTGGAAGCAGGCGCCTTGGGGTTTTGGCACTGCTCTGCGCCTGAGTGTGGCAATGGGTCTGCTCTGGAGCCCTGCGTGGCCAGGGGCCGTGCAGATTTCCATGAGCAGTGGGCACTGAGCAGCCCTGCCTGAACGTGTGTCTGCCTTCAGATAGGCTGAACACCGCAGTTGGGCGCTAGCTAATTGTGCCACTGGCAATTTCCCTGTGAATGGATCTTCCTCACCCATGCGCTGAATGGAGTTCTTAATTGGCAGGGAACTTGTAACTGTCAGAGAAGCGCCAGGGCTTCTCATGCCATGAATTCCTTCAGTGACGTCTGCAGCTGTCACTGAGGGAATGCTCCCTACACTGCCCTGCTTAAGCTGAAATGACGGATAGAGACTCCTTGGGGCTGATGGTTCTGACTGCGCTGGGGGTTTCTGGGTCTCTATCTGGACTGGGTCATCCTCTACTAAGAGTTTCCTACATTTGCTCCATGTGCGAGTTACGCCATCTGAAGCTCTCGGGTGTTGCTGAATGCAGACTCCTATCTGATCCCAGAGCTGAAGGGATAACGTACCTGCTTCTGGGTAAAGCAGGCAGTGTTCCCTCAAGAACACCAAAAGCCGTGCTAGTTCTCCACTGTGAAAGCTTATCTGATATACCGTGGCCAGGATTTTGAATTCATCCCCATGAATTCTTTGACTAGCGGACGGACGTTGCCACTGAGGACAAGTCCCCATATTACCTGCCGGGTCCTTTGAAGTCTCCTTCTCGGGATGATTCGACACGTCTGAAGTTCAGGCAATAGGTTTTGCGTGACGAATCTCTGGGTAGAGCTCGGAGCGTGGGCTGCTGCCACGGGCCCTCGGTGGCCTCTGCGCTGTCAGGGGTTCACAGCCGACCCTGAGTGGAATGCGTTTTTCCATGCTGCAAGCCGCCGCGATAGCCGGAGCAAGCTGTAGGATGCCTCTCTGAGATGCCTCGCCGCGTAGCTGTCTTCCCAATCGGATGGCTTTCCGACTGGGGCTGCCACGCTGTCCTCCGGGGTGATTGGACACGGTTCTAGCGTAGAACCGGACCACGTTGATCGCTTACTCATGAGTAGGATCACGTCTCGGGTCACCAGATGTTGGATTGGGGCCGTGAAGCGGCCCTTAGGGTCCCGGAGGAGACTGGTCTTCGCTCCATCTTGTCTCGTGTCGTTTCTTGACCAGTCTCCTCCGGGACCCTAAGGGCCGCTTCACGGCCCCAATCCAACAAATTTATTTATTTTATTTTATTTAATAGATTTATATACCACCCTATCCAATGGACTCTGGGCGGTGTACACAAGTTAAAACCAATATAAAACAATTTAAAAACCCTTGCAAACATAGCAATATTACACCCCACTGTGCCATTTACTATCTAAAAGCAAATAAAAAATCTACAAAACCTTAACGTTAAAAAAAAAACTAATTACAGGAGAGGGGAGCCTCAATGAGGTAGAAAGGGGAGCTTGTTGACAATCCCGGGCCTCAGAGCCGTTTTGCCAACCATGTCCTCAACTTTTTCCTAAATGGTAGCAACTGGGCCTGGAGGCGTAGTTCTACTGGGAGGAGGTTCCATAGTGTGGGGGCTATGACCGAGAAGGCCCTTTTCCTCATGCTGGAGAGATGTTGTCTATGAGGAGAAGAGAGGTGAGGTAGAGCTGTTTACTATACACTTTGCAGCATAGATCTTTATTTGGCTTCACAACAACTGAATTGCCTCTTTAAAGAGCCATCTCTGTGAACTATGAAAACTGCATAAGAAGGAAATAGATTGCCAAAATGAAGGCTGATGGTAGTGATCTTTCATATTTATATGCCACTTCTGTGAGGATTGTATGAAAAGAAGAATTTTATCGCTAAAGAAGTGTGTGCTGTTCTTGTACTGGAAGACGGATAGCCTCTCTGTGTGCTTATGGTGCCATAAGTTATTTATAGTAGCTGCCTCCTTGTTAATGCTTTTCTTGAGTTGGTTCATGGCAGAGCTGCCTATCTCTTGGAAGGCCCTGGCATTTTTGGAGAGATGCAGACCACTGAGCATTTTTTCAGGTATTATTTATAGCAGGGATGCCCAAGCTATGGCCCGTGGGCCATATCCGGCCCCCAATGCCAATTCATCCAGACGACACTGCCCTCGTCGCTCCTGGAAGTGGAAATAAAATGTGTCCACATTTTATTTATTTATTTATTTATTGTTAATTTTTTATCCTGCTTTACTCGCGCAAGCGTGACTCAAAATAAATAAAATAAAATACAAATAATAAAATAAAATAATAAAAATAAAATAATAAAATAAAATAATAAAATAAAAATAAATACATAATACAATGCAATATATAATACAATTCTGTTACAAATAAATACAAATTCTACAGAATAAATAAGACAAATATAGTAGCAACAAATTATGCAATACAAATTATACAATAAAACAGCGTTAAATAATGAAATAACAAATAACAAAATAAGTACCGCAATGTCCTCGGCCACCTAATGTCCATGACAGAACCCATGCTCAAACGACTGTGACGGAGCCCCATAACTCAAATGTCCTCAGTGGAGCAGGGAGAGCCTGGCCTTGAAACAGCTGCGACGGCTCCGGTGTTCTTTTGAAGCCCTCCATATGGGCGCGTTTTGCTTCCGCTTCCAGGAGCAAAAAGGGCATGATCTGTTGTACTTCTGAAAAGTCACACAGCAGTCAACTCTTAACATCCTCAGTTCCAGGAAACACACTGGTCACACTTATTGGGTGGTAGTGTGAAACGAAGATGTTAAGATTTGTCTCCAGGTATACTCCAACTCCAATGTGGGATGAAATTCCTCATTTGATGGTGAATTTTAATAGTATGTTATAACACACAATCAGTAAGTTTTAAAAATCCAGGACTTTTAACATGATTTGTCTCGAACTGGCCAGGACAATTTTTCCGACCTTGAATCCGGGACAATCCCAGTTTTCCGGGACATATGGCAACCCTATCTGGAAGACTGCAATTATCAATCCCTTTATTCCAGCAAAGCGGCCTGTTCTGGTATATACCACGCATGTGCTTTAGGTCTTCAGCCTATGGCCTGGCAATCCTGCATTGTAATAACTAAACAGGCTGATGCTGTAGTGAAATATGGTAAAGGAGAGTCTCTGAATGGTCAGACACATCCCAACCCATAGCTACTTTCCCCAAACAGTGCTTCTTCTTTAATTCCTTATTTAAGAATCTGAAGAGACCACATAGACTTAGGCCTATTGCCAAACACTGCTTTGTATGATCAGGTAATCTTACTCATCAGCTTGTCAAGAAAGCTTCCTTTTAAGCAGGATTAAAAATTGTTCATTCAAAGTGTCAATGTACATTTCTTCCCTAGGGATTATCGTATCGACCGAAATGTCCCATTATTAACTGTCATAATGGGGAGTCTTGCAAGGAAAAGAAACAGAAGCCATATTCCTCCAGGCATCATTCACCTCTCCCTCAGCTGAAAGTGTCACATTGGGGATTTTTTTTTAGCGGTTCCTCTTTTGAAGATGGGGAATAATCCCAATTATATCAAAAGTGCATCGGAAGCTGCTTAAAGTCATGTCAGGCAGTAGTATAATTCTTTGGAAGCTGCTGGACTGCAATTCCAATTAACCTCCATCAGTTGAGCTAGCAGTGAGAAATTGTTGAGTTTGCAGGGAGCAATCTCATCATGCTTTGTTTGTTTACACTAACTTGGGGATGAGAAGGGCCAGCATTTAACAAGAACAGTCATTGACTGTATTAAATCTAAATAGCCAAATACCAGGCTAAATGCTTCTTCCTTCCAAAGATAACTGTTTTCCACTCTGTTTTTTTTTTTCTAATTTAGTTCTGTCTGAATTGTTCAACCTAATCTCTTGCTGACTCAAAATGCTAGTTTCAGAAACCTAATAACTCAGTCTAGTCTGGCCAGGTTATCCTGCCATGGTGATAGAGTAGACCATACTGCCAGTGACTCAAATTCAAATTCAAAATTTATTTATACAGTCACAGACCAGAGAAGAATTTACTTTTAAAGGAATGACATAGAACTATAAATATATAAAATATATATAATATAAAAGACAAGTCTTTATGAGACTCTAAAGGTTTCCCTTGCTTGAAAGCCAGTCTCTAGAGCCACCTAAAAGATTCCTAGATATATCTCGGGATAAGATTCAGTTTCTGGGAGCAACCAAGCCTGCAATTTAAGATGATTACAATGGCTGATTTATTTTACTTTTGACACATCTGGACCACAAGGCACAGAACTTCACTGTCTGTAGGGAAACCAGAGGTTTTCTATCCATTAAGAGTTCCCTGATATGCTCTGTTTTGGAGGTCCTTACTTCCAGGAGGGGACCTAAAAGTTTTATTCTGCGCACCAGAGCAAAACGTGCTCCATAGACTCCACTTGGTTCAATATACATAGGGTTGCCATATGTCCCGGGAAAACCGGGATTGTCCTGGATTCAAGACCCCAAACATTGTCCTGGCCAGTTCAATAAAATTCATGTTAAAGTCCCAGATTTTTAAAACTCACTGATTGTGTATTATAACACACCATTAAAATAATGGTCCTTCCAAGAGTCCAATTAGGAGGCTGCTCCTGCCCCATTCTCAGGGGAAGGCATGCCGAGCGGGGTGGATGTGGGACCAGGTACCCCCTCATAGGGCTGCATGCTTTTGGGGCAGCAGCATCTTCCTCCCTGTGCCCCTGCCCCATCCATTATCCTCTCCTCTCTATTCCCTTGCTCTTCCTCTGGCAGCTTCGGAATCGCCGATGGGAGAGCCGATGCTTTTGAGTCTGAGGTAAATTCTTCTCTCTTTGACAGGTGTGGGAAGAAATGGGGTGAAGGGGGGCTTTGCTCCACCTTTACTCGTAAGGAGACCCTGGGGAAACGCACCCACCCATTTTTGTCAAGAATACTGTCCAGGTTTTGTGGGATAAAATTATGATGATTCAAAATATACAGGAGCAGAGTCTTTCATTGTAAGGGGTTCTTCTATATTTGCCCACTAAAACTGCTGAGGCCAAACCAGGAAGTGCCATGTGGTGTAGGTAGAGCAAAATGGCCATCCAGCCTCTGAAGCTGTCTGAGGGAGCGTGACCCGGCCCCAGCTTTAAAAGGATGAGAACTCCTGGTTTATAGCTTGGTATCACAACTGTAACGTGTGGGATCATACTTTCATCTGGTGCATTAGGCAATAGGAAACTTCTAGAATGTGCCAGTTTCATCAGCAAGGTGAAGGAAGAAACTCATTTTAAGAGGTTTAAGAGGTTTAATGTGACAGAAACAAAACCAAGGGATTTACAACATCAAGGCTTAGGAGGTTGAAAATGCAGAATGCACAACCGTCAGAGGCGGTGATGCCCACCGCCTGGGACTGGATTTAGAATGGATTATAGGGTTGCATGAAAGATCAGGCTATCAGTGGCTACTCACAATGATGGCTGCTTATTGCTTCTGCTGTTACAGACAGACAGCCTCTCCGTATCAGCTGCTGTGAATATAAGTGTGAGGCTGCTGGTGTTCTTCTCATGTCCTGTTTCCCAGTGGGCACTGAGTTTGCATTAAAAGAACCTGTATTCTATCCGGATTATCCTTCCACCATTTATATGTGTGAGTGAGTAAGAATGAGAGAGATAGAGAAAGGCTCCAACTGCATGTCTCCAACTAATTTTTTTTATCATGTCAGAATTGCACAAAGGTGCTTTCTGAGTTAAAAAGATTTTTGCTGGAGGAACTCTGTTCAGGGGATGCCCGAATGAATCTCCTTTCGTGTCCCCATGTTTTGATCCAGGCCTCCTCTGACTCCAAAGATGAACTGGATCAGGGGGCACTCCCTATGCCCAGTCTGGTTCTGCTTGCACCCAAGCCTGAGGATGCCCTGAGCCTGGGATCTCAGCCTGTGTCTGGCCCAAGTCTGTTTCCCCTGGCAGCTGACCTGTCAGATCAGGGGTCAGGCTCTGACAGTGATCAGCCCTCAGTCAGGAAGAGGTACAGAAAGGAACTACACCTGAGATGCAGGCAGGCTAGAGCAAAGCACCAAAGAAGGCTCCCAGCTGATACCGATTAGCTGGGAGGCTTATAAGCAAACTTCTTGCAGCCTGCCAGCATTGGTACAATTCTTGTGAGAAGACCGACGTCCTGCTTGATTCCAGACTGCCTGCCGTGACCCTGACTACTCTGCCTACCCTGACGACACCCCTGGACACTGTTTGGATTTGACTACTGACTTGGACTACCAGTAAACAGACCTTGGCTTGCCTTTTGGACTTTGGTATCTGGACTATCCTTGAACAAGTCTCACTGTGTAGTGGCATCATGCTTGCCCGGATGGGTCAGCACACCCCAAGATCTTTCCCCAAAGTGGTCCCTGTTTATCTATTTGCAATTTCTCACTTTCGAACTGCTAGGTTGGCAGGAGCTGGGACAGATGGGACAGAGATGGAAGCTCACTCCATCGTGCAGTACTCGGGTCTTGAACTGCCGACTTGCAGACCTTCTAGCTAGCAAGGTAAGCTTCTTAACCACTAGAGGCCCCTAGATACAATGTAATCTATAGGGATTCTATTTTCCTTAAGACTTTCAATGGGTTTCTAGGTGCAGTAAAACCCTGTTTTACAAAAGCCTCATTTTACAGAAACCCAGTTTTACAGAAGGTTTTTCGTGTGCTGAAATCGTGTCCTGTTTTACAGAAAAGCCCCATTTTACAGAATACAATTTCCGAGAGTGCATTGCACTTGGTAGGCTATAAAATACCACTCACAGACATTCTGGGCCCTATGGGTGGCAGTAGAGTGGTCTAGAGAGGAGTTAGAGTGGGGTTTTTAATGTTTAATTTTATTATTTTGGGAGGGGTTGGAAATTTTTCTCTCTCAATGCGTTCTTATGGGAATGCCTCATTTTACAGAAAAAATCAACTTAAGGAAAAAGCTATGGAATTGACTTTTTCCGTAAAACAGGGTTTTACTTTACTGTGCAGCTTGCTCAAGGCTACATAAGCTGGCTCTTCTCTCAAGAGCCACAGTGGGGACTAAAACTCATAGCCAGGAGATATAAGCCTCCAGCTTACCAAACTGTCTCATCTAGGACTTAAATCTAATTTTAAAAACAATTTGTTGTTCAGTCACATAGTCGATTCCAACCCTTTGTGACCCCATGGACCATTGCATGCCAGGAACCTCTGTCCTCCACCATCCTTCTCAACCCTGCCCAGCTTTGTGCCCATTGCGTCAACAATGGTGGAAAGCAAGAAAGATCAACCATTCAAAATGTAACTAAAATCTCTAAAACAGTGATCCTGAACTCATGTAATTCATTTAATTCTCCATAACTGTAATATCCAAAGCCATTCTGGTAAATATTTGGCTTTTCAGATTATCTTCTTCATCAGGAATCTATAATATTAATAAAAATAATATTTAACTCATATAGTACATTAATCATCATATGTATATATACAATATTTTTACAACATGATGACAAGATAACATGAACACAAGCATCTTAATATTAAGCAAAAAATCATGTACCTGTAATAATAATAATAATAATAATAATGATACTCTTTTGTTGCGTCCCAAGCCTCAAAGCTTTTTCTCTCTTGTGCTGACGGATGTAAATTTACCTGCATGCAGTAGTTAAATTTATACTAGAACAGCCTGCATTGTAATCATGCATCCTGAATTTGGTCAAAAACTTAGTGTGTAGGTAAGTAGTGAATGCATCATTTAGAGAAAGCATAATAACTCTAAATCGAGACCTCAAGGATGTATTAAGCCGAATTTATGGATGTAATACGCTTCACGTTGTAAGAGTTTCCTCTCAACGTTAACCCTCTTAGAGGGTGTCAAGCGAACTATTTCCAAAACAGCGAATTTCAGATCATGCTCTGTGTGTCTGTGATCTAAGAAATGTGCTGCCAGCGGAGCTTGTAGATTATATGAATGAATTGTGGACCAATGTTCTGCTATGCGGGTCTTAATTTCCCTTGTGGTCATCCTGATGTATCCTTTGCCACAAGAACAAATTATCAAATATACACAATTTTTTGAATTACAATTTGTGAACCCCTGGAGCCTGAGTGTAAATTCGTTATCCAGTATAGACACTACTTTCGTCTCCCAGGTGTATTTACATTGAACGCAGCTGCCACACTTATAACGACCTAACACAAACCGGATATTCGGACCCTGATGCTGTTCATGACCAGTTATTAAGATGTTACCTAAAGTTTTACTTTTTCTTAATCCAATTAAAGGTTTATTCTTGCAACTGGGTAAATCCTCTATGATGTGCCAATGTCTATAGATGATGTTCTTAATTTGTCTGACTAGAGGTGAGAATTCAAAAGAACAACTTAATTTGGAGCCACCTCCCCTCTGTTTCCTGGTAAATAGAGTTGGTCTGGGAACGTCCCTAATCTTAACCTATAAAACCAAGTGTTCACCGTTGGAATTGGCTATACGTTGCTATGCGTCGCCCTACTGACCCGCACCCTTCCTTCGTGCGCACGGCCGAATTGCCTACGCAGGTCAACGAAGGATTTAAAAATCCGGCATGGGGGCCTCAGCCCCACAAACGGCAAGAAAGGGAAAGAACTTCACGTCCCAACAGTCACTGCGCCGCGGCGCGCCAGAGCCAATCAGGCTGAGAGGCTCTGGCATGGCGCAGCGTTCGGACACGCGCTGCAGCCAATCAAAAGAAAAGCATTTTAAAAAAACGCATCACAAACACAAAGCACCAACCTATTACTACAAGCCCCAGCGTCCTGCGCGCCATGAGCGCGCAGAACGAGGAGGCAGCCGGCGCGCGAAAACAAAACTTAAAGAAAGCCGGCTCCGCCGCCATTCATCCCCACGGGCGAGCCAACATGGCCTGTGGGGGAAGAAAATGAAACAAACCCGCCGCCCATGCTCTTCCGTTCGAAGAGCCAGCGGCGCGTGAAAAAAAATACAAACAAAAAAACCCCACAACTCCCCTTCTTCACCACGGGCCAGCAAGTATGGCCCACGGAGGAAAAATAAACCTCGGCCGCCGCTGCCCTTCCATTCGAAGGGCCAGCCACCGCGCCAAAAATAAAAACAAACCACCCACCACCCCTCCCCCACAACTGCCCTTCTTCCCAACGGACAAACAAGCATGACCCGTGGGAACGAAAGGCACCCTCACCGCAACAACGCACCCTTCCCAAGGGCCATCCAGCATGGCCCATGGGATCAAAAGGCACCCCCGGCCGCAAGTTCCCTTCCTAACCACGGGCCACCAAGCATGGCCCGTGAGAACAAAAGGCACCCCCCCCCCTAAAAAAAGGACGCACCAAAAAACAAATCAAAACCATTCAAAAACAGAAATCTAACCTTTAAAAAATAAACACAAACAAAGACAGGAAAACATACAACAAAAAACAACAGCCCCCCCCCAACAAAAACTCAACTCCCCCCAAATAAATAAATAAATAAATCAGAGTGCTTACCATGAAGACGTCTTCACTTCATGGCGACAGGAACTCGAATGACCAAAATAAAGGAAGTAACACTTACCGGAACTGAAACCCAGAGGACAAGAGGAGAATGGAAGAGAGGAAACAAAGTTCACCACCGCCACACAGAGGCCAAAAGAAAAACGAGTAGAGGATGCATTCATGATGTGCTAAATGAGGAGTTCTCAACCTTTTCAAGTTGAGAGGCAGGACACACTCCCTCAGACAGCTTTGGGGGCCGGATGGCCATTTTGCCCTTCCTCCACCACATGGCCCTTCCAGGTGTGGTGCAGGAGTGTGGAGCACATGATAGATAAAGATAAATTCATAATTCCAAAATGCAGAAAATAAGTTTGCAAAACATTCCAAAATATACACACTACTCTCAAAAAATAAAAAATAAAAAAATCACTTTAACACCAAATTAAATATAAAATTTAAAATTTTTTTTAAAAAAATTAAATTTGTATGAACAAAAATAAAATAAAAACTCCGCCACAGCCAGACCCAGCGCAAATAAGCCACAAATTCAAAAAAACTTTAAAAACCATTAAACACAGCCCAGCACCATTTGTACAGGAAAACAAAAAAAACACCTTACCTGTCCAAAACATTTAAAAAATGCACGGCATTTTTTTAATTTAAAAAAAACCCCAAAAAAGCCCGGCAACGCCGGGCAACCCATGCTAGTCCTGTTAAAAGAACTTTGAATAACGTGATCTGGGTACCCCATCTGAGTAAGAAAACGACTGATCAACACCCTCTGAGAGGGTTAAATAGATAAATAGGGACCACTTCGGTGGGAAGGTAACAGCGTTCCATGCGCTTTGTCAATCATGGGGGGAAACAGTCCAGTACAGGTTGCAAAGAAGTAAGCAAACTGAAAGACAAATCTCCACCAAACAGTGAACAGCTAATAGAGAGCAAGTGTAGTGAAAGAGTAATGAATGAGTTAACCGTGGCTGCAGTCCTCCTTTTAATCACATTACTGACAAAACGAACCAATGAGATAATACAGTAACCATGCAACATCAAGTCAATACTCTTAAAGCACATAGTACATTTTATAACAGACATTATCCCTCCCAACAAGTTAGACAATGACCAGTGGTGCAGTAGTTTGAGTGATGCTGACAGTGATGCTGTCAGGCAACAAAACTCCATTACAAGCCTGGACAGGGTCACCCAAGGTAGAATGGTGAATGCTGAGACACTGAACGAAGATGTATCCAACCTTCTCAAGGGTAACAGCTCCATCAGCTACATATTTTCTACATGATATATATGTATAGCACCCTGAGGTTCCCAGGGCGAATTATAGCCAGTAGCAGAGGACACAATGACAGAAATAAATATTTGCATCCTCCACTGTTGGGCTACTCATCAAATATTCAATGCAGTAGTGTGGCATAAAAGAACCTCTAGTGAGGATACCCAGTGTGGTTTATTAGTAGGTAGAGTGACAGACTAGGGCTCAGTAGATTTGGGTTCAAATTCTGCTTGACCATAGAAACAGAAGGGGGATGAGGCACTGGTAAAACTACTCCTTAAACATCCTATTTACTTTGAAAGCCCTATTAGGATTGCTATAGGTTGGTTCCATCTTCAGAATAACAAAAGTAAATTATTATCCGTGCTAGCGCTGGCTCTTTGGCTTTGAAACAGAGATGAGCACTGAACCGTAGAGTCGGATACGACTGGCTTTCGAGCAAGGGAAACCTTTACCTTTACCTATTAATTTAGGAGCATTTTTCTTTTCCTGTCTACTCCAGAGCAACTGCAGTGGCTCAAGTGGCTAAGACACTGACTGGGAGGCAGAAGGTCAGCAGTTCGATTCCTGACTACTGCAGGATGGAATGAGCTCCCGTCTTTGTCCCAGGCTCCAGCCAACCTAACAGTTTGAAAGCAAGAAATTGCAAGTAGATCAATAGGGACCACTTTGGTGGGAAGATAACAGTGTTCCGTGCGCTCCGGTGTCTAGTCATGCCAGCCACATGACCATGGAAACGTCTGCAGAAGCAGACAGCGCTGGCTCTTCAGCTTTAAAACAGAGATGAGCACTGAACCCTAGAGTCAGATATAACTGGCTTTCGAGCAAGGGAAACCTTTACCTTTACTACTTCTTTTTGAAAGTCTGAAAACATGCTAATTATTTCTGGCTAACGACCATTCTTTTCTGGCATTAATGTTTCAAAGAGCAAGGTATTCGCACAATTGTTTGGCATAGGAAAAGCTCATCTACACAGCATTTACCAAAATGACAACTGCAGGTAAGTGTCAGTTCTGCTGTACACTGTGTGCATGTCACACTGGCTCCATAAGGAACAGGAGAGAAACACCAATGGCTGTCAGATGAATTAAAAGAGAGAGAGAGAATAAATAGCAAAGGCAAGGTTGGAATGTGTGTGAATGAATGCCCAGGACAATTGAGTTCCTGCTGCTTTTGAAATCCAGGGTAACGTCATCCTTTTCAAGGCACAGTGGTCTAATTCTGCCCTGTGCTGAAACATCCATTGCCTCTTGATAATATCATGAAGCCGTTGAGAGAGATCATCTGCTCCCACGGGGTGAGGTACCATCAGTACGCTGATGACACCCAACTGTACATCTTGGCCTGTGGGAATCCAAGTGATGCTGTCAGAGTCCTATCCAGGTGTCTGGAGGCTGTTAGGGTCTGGATGCGGGACAATGGGCTACAACTGAATCCTGGCAAGACTGAGTGGCTGTGGGTCAGTGGCCCTGCGTTAACCCAGGAGCTGCCATCTTTGGTGCTGGATGGGTCTGGGTTGCCCCTGACAGACCTGGTGCATAATCTGGGGGTCCTCCTGGACTCACGACTACTGCTCGAAGAGTAGGTGGCAGTCGGGGCTAGAAGGGCTTTTGCTCAACTTTGAGTGATTTGTCAGTTATGCTCGCTCCTGGTTCGGGACTCCTTGCTCATGGTCACGCACACTCTGGTCACCTCTAGACTTGATTATTGCAATGTGCTCTACATGGGGCTGCCCTTGATGACCATTCAGAGGCTGTAACTGGTCCAGAACGTGGCGGCTCGGGTAATGATGGGGTACGGGCATTATGCCCACGCATCACCACTGCTTCGGGAGCTGCACTGGTTACCAGTATGCCTCCAGGTGCAAATCAAGGTGCTGGTGGTTACCTTTAAAGCCCTACATGGTAGTGGACCAGGGCTCTTAAGAGACCACATCACCCAAGGACATTTGCCCATCCCACTAGAGTGGACCAGAGGGGCTCTCTGATAGTTCCATTGGCTAGACAGGCTCACCTCTCTAGCACAAGAAAGAGGGCCTTCTCTGTGTCCGCTCCAGCCTTGTGTAACCTCCTCCCTACAGAACTTCATCACCAAGCAGAGCTTTTGCCCTTCCATAGGGACGTGAAGACCTGGCTGGCACAGCAGGTGTGGGGGGCGGTTGAGAAAATATCCACGGTGGGCTGGTTGGTTTGAATAGCTGAGCTGCTGTCTGTGGTGGTTGGAAGGTGGTTTTGGAGGTTTTTAAAAAAAATTTAAAGAATTTTTAAAACTTTTAATGGCTTTTAGATTGTAATTGTTTTTAGATGCTGATGTTTTTGTTATTTCGCTGTGAGCCACCCATAGTCACCTTGGCAAGTGGGGCGGTGCTAGAAATCTAAATAAATAAATAAATTTCTGATGTTTGTTTAACTTCCTAGAATTTTGCACAAATATTTCCTGTCCATTTGTCACAGTGACATGTTTTCTCCATCCACCCACCCACAGCATATTTTGAAACAAGACAGCCCAGCCCTTTCACAGCGTTCCCTTTTAACTTTTTATGTATATAAACTTGCTGTGCAACTAAAGTCGTTTGTAATTTCATTTCTATCCAATCTCTGAGCGGATGGAACTGAGATTTCCCTTTTGTAAAAGTAAATCTTAGAATAAAAGCTATTCACTCGTTCTATAACTTGGAGTTTGTTTTCCCCCTTTTGGTAAAAGACCCACAGCCAAGAGATCAATGAATAAAATCTCCCACAGGACCCTCCCTTCTAAACATGAAGGAGCAAGAATTTGCTCTCCGTGGCCATGCTTAGATAGGCTGTGCCTTCCTGGGTCCTTTGATGGTCTCAAAGAAGTACAAAGAAACCTTCTGGGCACTGAGGCTCATTAAAGAGGATGAGTCATAGCATTAGCCTCTTTCAGCCAGTTGTCTACTTGTTTATTTACTTCATGTCTGTCTCTCTCTCTCTCTCTGGCCCTGAAGCGCTTCCTGGGCAGCTTGTTCATACATCAGGAAGAAATACAAACATACTGCAGAATAAAACCAGAAATACCCTCAGACATTTCTGAAACAGAAGATGATGGCAGCCAAATATAGCAGCCAAGCCAAGTAGACAAAAACTGTTATCATTTTGTTGTTGTTGTTCAGTTGCACAGTTGATTCTGACCCTTTGTGACCCTATGGACCATTGTCCTCTAGGCACCCCTGTCCTCCACCATCTTTCTCAACCCACCCAGCTCTGTGCCCATTGTGTCTACAATACCATCTAGCCCTCATTTTTGGCCGCCCCCTTCTCCTTTTGCCCTCCACCTATCCCAGCATCAAGGCTTTCTCAAGTGGACCCTCTCTTCTCATTTGAAGTCCAAAGTACTTTAGTTTCATCTTTACTATTTGTCCTTCTAAGGAGCCGTCAGGGTTGATTTCTCCTAAAATCGACCTATGTGTTCTCCTCGCTGTCCAGGGTACTGTTACCTGATTTTTAGGTAAAAGGTTCTTCCACTGGCGGAGCCCCCCAGAAACCACAGAGACTTTAATTTCAGGCAAAAATAAAACAATGGTTTATTGACGTGCGTTTAATCAACAGTGGCCTGCTGCTGTTCAAAGTCTCTCTCAACCTTTCTGCCTGCTATAAAAATCTACCCAAGATGAGCATCCCTCACTAATTGTCCCGAGAGAGCTCCAGATACACCCTCGCAACATCCTTTTATACCCCTCTATTTACTACTTCTATCACTTTACAAAAAAGAACATATTCCAGCAGCAGGCTCTTCTTTCATGTGCAATAAAACAGCTTTGATATGCAATAAATCAGCTTTGAGTTACAAAGGTACATTTTTTATGTAAATAGTGGTGTTTAGTAAAAAGGTTATAAATTCCAGGAAATAATAAAAAGAGGAGGTGTGGGGATAGGGAGGATACAAATCAATACAATATCCAATCATAGTGCAAGAACTGATAAGCCTACATCTAATGACCACGCTGGACCTGAAGACAGAAGCCAGCCAGAGTGTTCGCACGTCTGAAACGGGAGGTTAATGGTCCAATCAGAATGGCTACATGTACAAAGCGCAAGGTCGATCCGGCCAATCACCCTTGATGCATTTCTTGACACCTCCACCCAAAAGTCCCGTCCTGTTTACTTGATTATTGCAATGTGCTCTACATGGGGCTGCCCTTGATGACCATTCAGAGGCTGTAACTGGTCCAGAACGTGGCGGCTCGGGTAATGATGGGGTACGGGCGTTATGCCCATGCGTCACCACTGCTTCGGGAGCTGCACTGGTGCAAATCAAGGTCAACAGGTCCCAGACCCCAGGATGTGGAGCGCATACCGTATGTGGTAAACAAATTCTTGGGGTCATCAAGAATTTATTGGTGCTGCAGACTTTTGGGTGACATGGGAATGGGTGCACATTCCTCTGATTTTTTAGGTGTGAATTTTTGTGATTCCCCGCTCTATGATCTTTTGGTGTGACTCGATACCGCCTGGGTCTGTTCAGAATCAAAGAGGGAACATCAGGTGGTGTGAGCGCGCCCCAGGAAGGTCAAGTGACCTAGATTATGCAGCTCTCTTTATGAGGTTGCATGATAACCTGGAACGATTCCCATGTGTGGGAAATAATTACATTGTAAAGGTGGAGGGCAAAAGACGAAGGGGGCGGCAGAAAATGAGATGGCTGGATGGTATTGTAGACACAATGGGCACAGAGCTGGGTGGGTTGAGGAGGATGGTGGAGGACAGAGGTGCCTGGAAGACAATGTTCCGTAGGGTCGCAAAGGGTCAGAGCTGACTGCGTGACTAAACAACAACAACAACAACAAAACAACAAAACCAGCAAACAAAACCCACAAACACTTAAATAAAACAAAGTGGTGAAAGTTGCTATTTTGTTGCATAGCCTGTTGCAGCAGTGGCACCTCCATCCCAACAGTGGCCAGGTCGGCATCGGGTGTGGCGGGCCTGTCATTGGATGAGCTGCAGAATGGGGGCTTGGCCACACGGGCTGGTGGCAGGGGCCTTGGTGTGGTGGAGTCATATGCATGCCCCCTTTGCTCCCTGGCGCTGTGGACTTGGCTATGGATTTGGCCGCTGAGGCGTGGGGATGGACATCACCCCCTGCCCAGCCTAGACTTTTGACTCCGAGGCCTGGACTCTTGCGGTCGAATTCTTGTTTTGGGATTTTTTGACTTGGGTAACTTTTATTGTTGTGTGCTAATTGTATTCTGTTAATTGTATCATGTATGCTAATTGTATCTTGTTTTATGTTGTATTGGATGTGATATTGTTGTTAGCCGCCCTGAGTTGCATCTGTGAGTGGGCGGCATATAAGTCCAAATTATTATTATTATTATTATTATTATTATTATTATTATTATTATTATTATTATTATTATTATTATTATTATTATTATTATTATTATTATTATTATTATTATTATTATTATTATTATTATTATTATTATTATTATTATTATTATTATTATTATTATTATTATGTTCCAAAAGATTGTGTGCATCTTCTTAACCATTCAGGGGGTGTGCTTCTCAAAGGGGAGGACATTAGTTTTGGGGAGACATTTTTAATAAATTGTGGTGAGGAAAAGTCGCGTTCTTTGTCTCATTAAAAACATCTTGGATTTGACATTTATTTTATGCTAAGAACTCCATACAGATCTGGGCAAAGCAGCTATGCAGATGTCTCTTCCGTTCTCTCTGTGTTTATTTGATTAGAGAAAGATTCTGAGTTTTTACATCAGCACATCAGAGCAATTAGACACCAATGAAGGCATTAATATGCTGTGGGATTTCTCTGCCCCCCCCCTTCCTAGCTAAATCATAATGTAACAATGCAGGAACTGTCAAAGTGAAAAATATTTCCTGCACTCGTTTTAATCCAATTTTCCAAGTAGTACATTTGAGATTAAAATATTTCTGTTGACACCAGAAATCACACATGTCACATTTTATGTTCCTCATTTCAAAGGGTGCAAATGAACATATGACATTTCCATATAGGGAATCAGATCACAGCAAGGGTTCAATAGTTCTCAAAAGAGCAGTGTCGGGTTTTTCCACCCCTTCGTATTATGAATGTTGAGGGGGAACCAGTCCAACAGAGGAAGCAAATCATATTTTAAAATTTAAATAATTTAATAATTTAATATTTTTTTTATCCCATTGTTTTGTAGAGTTTTTATTTGTGGTGTTTTTATATGTGTAAGCTATCCGGAGTCAACTTGGTGAGAGGGCGGCAATACAAATGTGATTAGATAAATAAATAAATACTCCCCTGGATTTGTGGGAAACATAAGTGATGTTCCCTTTTCTTCTCCCTTTCTATTCCTCTCCTCCTCCTTCTGTGTGTAGGCCAGATGTGAAACTGCCAAAATAAAGCTAGCTTTAGGGAGTTTATTCTGCAATTCCTTTCACCCGACCTAGTGTGAGAAACAGAGTTCGCCCTCCCCCTCCGCCCAGCAGCCCAATCGGAGTGCTTCCTTCAACCCCCAGCACAGAGTTCACCCGCCCCCTCTGCACAACATGGCCGTTGCCTGGGGTACGTCCAATTGTGATTCAAAAATACCACAGTCTTCGAGGAGGCTCTTTCTGTGTACCACCTTACCCCTGCCCAATCTGGAGGCTGAACTTTCTTATCTCAACTGCATCTCTAAAGACCAGAAGGCAAATTATGCAAGGCTCGCCTAGCAAAAATAGCCACGAGACTCCACCTTAAGGTACTAAACAACATCTTCATGACTGTTCAACCAGGAGAATTTACTTTCCTTTCAGGCTCCAAAACTAGCACAGCAGTATACTATTTTTCAGTCTCGACTCATAAGAACATAAGAACCGCCTTGCTGGAACAGGCCACAGGAGCCCATCCAGTCCAGCATTCTGTCTCACACAGTGGCTCACCATTTCCTTCAGGGTAATCCCAAGGAGATGCCTTCACCTGTTTAGGATTCCCTGGAAATGGCATTGAGAGATATCCTGCCTATCTCTCCAACCCGGAGGTTGTCCTTAAGTATCCATAATTATAGCCATTGATACTCTTGTCCTCCATGAACTTGTCTAATCCTTTCTAAAAGCTGTCAAGACTGACAGCTGTCACCACTTCTTCTGGCAGGGAGTTCCATAGACCAGTAATCCTCTGGGTGAAAAAGTACTTTCTCTTATTTGTTGAGAACTAGCACCCAAAAGTTTCATGGAGTGCCCCCTAGTTCTTGTGTTGTGCCATAGGGAAAACAAGCTCTCCAACTTTCATTATTGGTTGTTCATCCTCTTCTACATTTGGGAAACAGAACTGAGTTTTTGTGTGGCGAGGAAGTGTTTGCTTCTGCAAAAAGAAAAAGCACACTTAATCTTTCCATGTTCCTAATATACCTTCTTAGACATTCTTAGGATCCAAGATCACTGCAGATGGAGATTGCAGCCATGAAATAAAAAGGCGACTGATTCTTGGGTGGCAAGCGATGAGAAACCTGGGGAACATAGTGAAAACTAGAGACATCACCTTGCAAACAAAAGTCCACATAGTCAAAGCAATGGTATTCCCAGTAGTAATGTATGGTTGTGAGAGTTGGACCATAAGGAAAGCTGAGTGCAGAAGAATAGATGCTTTTGAAATGTGATATTGGAGGAGAGTTTTGAGAGTCCCCGGGACTGCAAAGAGAACAAATAGGTTGATTTTAGAAGAAATCAACCCTGACTGCTCCTTAGAAGGTCAAATAGTAAAGATGAAGCTAAAGAACTTTGGGCATCAAATGAGAAGAGAGGATTCACTTGAGAAAGCCTTGATGCTGGGAAAGGTGGAGGGCAAAAGAAGAAGGGGGCAGGCAGAGAATGAGATGGCTAGATGGTATTGTTGACGCAATGGGCACAGGGTTGGGCAGGTTGAAGAGGGTGATGGAGGATAAGGGTGCCTGCCATGCGGTGGTCCATGAGGTCACAAAGGGTTGGACTCAACTATGCAGCTGAGCAACAACAACAAAATCATTCCATGTTCCTAATTGACCACTGTTAAGTTCCTGACCATAACCAAACAGTTTGGCCATGATTGAAGGCACCAAAATGCAAACTAAAGTAACTTTCCCCCTTTATCATTACCAATAACTCAGAGATGTAGTCATTTAATGCTAAACACACAATTCACAACAATGCATAGAAAGTAGAAGAAGGCAACACAGCAACCTGCACCCTTCATGCTACTTTGCTATTCCCAACAGGTTTCGATTAGGAAGCCATTTTCTCTTCAGAACTGTCATTTGTGCAGACTAAATAAAGGAATATCTCTGATATAAAGTCATGTTTGCTGCAGGGCTTTGGTATTTCATAGAACAACATTAGATTAGGTAAAGATATGCACTGTTGGATTGGGGCCGTGAGGAGGCCCTTAGGATCCCGGAGGAGACTGGTCAAAGGAACGACACGAGGCAAGATGGAGCGAAGACCAGTGATTTATTGAGGGAAAATCATCAGTATATATTATGTTCAAGGCTGCGCATGGTAGAATGGTTATCTGACAGAAAATCACATCACCCATTTACCCGGGTTAATTGAGAACCTCTCTTGGGGAACCTAATTAACTAAGGCAAACACTGACAGAGGAAAACCATTGTCTGAGGCTTAGACCGGGGTAAATATGGCCTCTATTTGCACCAAAGATTAGGCTGATCTGTGAGTCAGTAATTGCTTAATGGGTAACGGAGGTTAGCGATCTGCCCTCTCAGCAGAACCGCCGGTCAGGTCGGGTGTGGGTGAATAAACCCTTATGATTTATACTATTAGTCCGCTCCCCCAATTTCCATACTGGCAAGGGCCAGTGGCCAGGAGTCTGCTCAACTGGTTTAACCTCTGCCAAGGTTCCGTGCCAATTGGGCATGGGGAAACCGCATCTCCCCTTTTTCTATTGTTTAGAGACCTGACAGGCGACCCTGCATAGGAGTGGCATCAGCTGATGAGCGGGAATGACGCTTCGGGGCTCCCCCCACGAGGGACACCTCGAGAACAGTGAGAACAGTGAGGGAATACATTGCATGAAACAGCATCCTGCTATGCCTAGCACTATCACCCCCACAATAACTTGAAGCGTCGTCTGGAGCCACCCCCACGGGAGCCATGACCATAAGGAATCCCACCACCCCCATGAAGCATCCTCCTTGATGTTCTTAACTAGGGTGTGGAGGTTCGTGAGCTGGCTCTGTACTTTGTGGGTATTGTCTGTGAGGTTAAAGCAACACATGCCATGAAAAGATTCGCAACCCAAATGATGTAACCACAGAGGGTAATCGATGGCTGCTTGATTATCCAGTATGGCATGGCGAAGCTCTGTCTGCTCCTGGTTGAGCAGCGCTATTGCCAAGGAGGTGTGGTTAATGGCTCTTGCAAAAGTGCAAGCCAATTGACCAATTCATTCTCCGAGCGTTGCCTATGGCTAAGCCTGACACGCTGAATATACTGACTACAGCCTGGTTTTTCAGAGCTGTGGGTCTGAATTCAGACTGCTTTCTGTAGCAAGGCAAGATAATGAGATGTGTCATTGATACTGTGACCTGGGGTGATTCTAAACTATCTCTGCAACTTCTGGCGTTGTGCAAATGTCTTTCTAGCACCTATGGAGAGATGTGAAACTTACAATGGCTGGAGATAGCCGGCTACCGGGTGCTCAATCTTTCCAAGCAATGGGCCGGTGCAAAACATGGGCCGATCTGGCTTCTTTTGGTGGAAGCTGGCTGTTATTAACAATATACAGAAATTCAAGTGTCCCTTGCAAATCCCAACTGGAGCATTGTACAAGGCATGTATAAATAAAGAGCAACTACAGATAATAATAGCAATAAAAGACATTCAGCAGCTTTTCGAAGGATAAGGCTTCTCTTCTTGGTGGGATTTCGTGTGTAGCTTGAGCTTGGAGAAGTCTTGTTTTGGGGAAAAGCACGGTCCTTAGAAGTGGCACTGAGTATGCAAAATGTTCATAGAAATGTCTTTGGAGATGTAAGTCATAAAGGAAGACGGACAGCTGATGACATCCAGGACAGTGACTGGCAGTGACTTTGCAATAGCCGAACGGCATCCGGGCCTGATTCTGGCCTCTGGGACCTGCATGGGGAAGAGACTTGTTTGGGAGATAAAAATTCTGAAAGAGTTAGTTAGTTTTTGCACTTATAGGATAGCAATTGCTGTGCAACTATGGGATGTTGTTCCCCCCCTTTCTGTTTGTTTGTCAATGTAGGACTTAAGCGTCCAATAGACCCGTTCCACAATCGCTTGCCCCTGCGGATTGTAAGGAACGCCAAAAGTGAGCTTAATATCCCAGGTGGCCCTGAAGGTGGCCAGCTGCCTGGAGCTATAAGCTGGGGCGTCATCGGATTTCGTGTGCCGAGGTTCGTCCTTGGCCGTGGGAAAGGAGATGCTGCTCCACATGGGGAGCCGTTTCTCCCTTCTGTGCTGTTACCCAAACAAACTGTGGGAAGGTATTAATGCAAGCGTGCATGTACTGCCATTTGCCAAAATGTGGGGATGTGTGACATCCATTTGCCACACCTGGATGGCATCTGTCCCTCGTGGGCTGACCCCCCACGAGCCCCCCCCCCCCCGGTGCCCCTGCATGATGCAGAAAAGAGCGAACTGTGCCTTGGGCTTTGGAAAGTGGCAGGCTGAACTGCCTTGCAAGTGCTTGGCATTCTAATGAAAGAATGCATGACTCTGAAATGGAGTTGTGAGGAACAAACTTAGCACATTTTTGTCTATCGCGGGAGTGATGTATGCTCCCGGTAGACTGTGAAGCAAATTCCTGTTCTGGCTGTCAGTAATTATGTTGAAGCGTTCTTTGGCAAGGGTGCGCAAAGCGAGGTTCACGGCTGCCAACTCTGCCCGCTTGTGGGAGAGTCAGGAGCGTGCGCCAAGCTCGGTCCTCTTGCCAAGTAAGAACCTAATATGTGCGACCCCCATAAGTGAAAACTGTCCTAGCCCCCCGAAGAGGAACCAGTGAAATTAATTCACACAAGGTGACTGTCTGCATTTGAAGCGAGACGAGTCTGGGGTCTTATGGCAAACCTTGGCGCATGAAGCGCCAGGCTTCCCTCGGGTAAATTTCTCAAGAAGGCCCCCCTGCGCACACCTGCCCATGGCGTGCGTGCACACTTTCACTGGAGCGATTCTGGTGCTCCCGTGAGAAGGGTGCCAGATGCTGGCTTAGCCTTTTGCCTGTGCTTAGACTAGCAGCAAAAGGGGAAGGGGTGGCCTAAAAATGCCTGTATCTGATTGAAGGTGTGACCTGACTGCACTCTTAAAATGGTCCTAGGCAGTCCTGGCTAATGGGTGGCACTCTGCACATGCTCAGGAGCTTAGGGACTAATCCTTCCTCTGTGCTGGGGAGTTTGCAAAATGTGTCTGCTCACTAGAGAGGGTGCTGTGGGCCAGGTGCCATACTTAAAATGACCTAAGACTCATTAAAACAAGCCAACTATGATGTGCCAGCTGTAAAGAAATAATACACAAAAATGAAAAGACACACAAGTTAAACATTTCCAGCAGGGAGTTCCACTGGCGAAAGGAGGAAAGGAGGAAAGACAAGTCAGAAGTTAGCACAATGAGAATGCAACAACTCTTATCAATCAGATTAGGTCAGGTAATTAAGACAACCGGGTCCTCCTGTTAAGAAATCCCTACCAGTAATTAACTCTGGAGCCTGTGAAAGGAAGCAACTGAAGACTTAGAAAGAAACAAATTGGTTATTTTTAAGGCCTGGAGAGGATTTTTGTTCCTGTAAAAAGGTAACGATTAAGCATTTTCTGAATATACAGAGCGCAAGAATGTTTGCGTGCTTTTTCCTGTGAAAGGGGTACAATGAGTGAGTTACTTTTACACAGATTAAAGTCAAAATACCAGAACAGTATCTTCCTTAAGAGAATGGAGGAGAGTTAGAATGATTCTCAACCCGCGGCCAGATGTGGGTAAGTGGGCCAGATGCGGCCCACGTTGCTCTGCCCCTACCTCCACCAAGCCAAGAAGGGCTGTGCGGCGAAGGAAGGGCAGGATGACTGTCCGGACCCCCAGAGCTGCCTGCGGCCCCGGAACTTTGGCCCCTGACTTTAAAAGGTTGAGAACCGAGGTTACAAGATGATAACACAGTATACACATGAAGACAATGCAATTCTCTCACTCCTAGTGAGATACGTGACTCCAAGACGCTAAGAGACATTCAAAAAACCTTAAAACACAGAGATGGGGGTTTGAGGAACACAGACGTAGGGAGGGGCCCCATAGTTTATGATCTAGTGAGGAAAACTCATAGAAGTGATTTTTGTTTTCAGATCGTGCTTCTGAAAAGAAAAATCTGTTTTCCTGAGTGGCAAGGGTTGCAAAACCGGTTTCCAAGAGTGGCTTAATCCTTTGACAAAGAAAAAAGTCTCAAGGGAAGAAGGGGGAATCACCCTGCCCTATTGCAGGTTAGGATCCCCCCCCTCCTGCTGCCCTTAAGCTGCTAAGCAGGCAAGGCAAAGGGTTTTGTAAGGGTTTTGTACATCATGCTTTCTCAAACTTTAAATAGCTCCTGCCCATGAACAGAGTGCAAACTGTTTAACACATATTTCACAGTGACATTACCACGCAGTTACACACAAGGAACACTTTTCCAATCATACTGTGGTCATAGAGACAAGGCTTTTGCAATCATACACAGTTCTTGCAGTCATACATTCAGTGGTGCACCATGCATACACACATTTATTTACGCATTTATTTATGCATCTCTGTGTTTCCTCCCCTGATCTGCAGCGTTTTATACTACACATGAGGAGATGACTAATACACAGCTGGCTATCACAGCCATCTGGGTGCTTCTACTTAGGGGCGAGTTTCTCTGGGCTACTCCCAAGGTGAGACCAGCAGATTCTGCCTGTGCCTTGGGGGAACTCGGGGTACTATTGGGGGAACTCAGGGTACTATTGCTGGGATGGTTCTTCTGGCATAGCCAGGGCGATGGCTGCCTCCTTTCCAGCGCCAGCGTGGCCACTTGGCATGAAGACAATCTTTTGAAGATCTGCCTGGTCTAGATTGGCTTCCTCTTCTAAGGTGTCTCATTTTGCCACACTGGAAGCAGGCGCCTTGGGGTTTTGGCACTGCTCTGCACCTGAGTGTGGTAATGGGTCTGCTCTGGAGCCCTGCGTGGCCAGGGGCCGTGCAGGTTTCCGTGAGCAGTGGGCGCTGAGCGGCCCTTCCTGAGCGTGTGTCTGCCTTCAGATAGGCTGAGCACAGCAGTTGGGCGCTAGCTAATTGTGCCACTGGCAATTTCCCTGTGAATGGATCTTCCTCACCCATGCGCTGAATATTCTTAATTGGCAGGGGACTTTTAACTGTCAGAGAAGTGCCGGGGCCTCTCATGCCATGAATTCCTTCAGTGACGTCTGCAGCTGTCACTGAGGAAATGCTCCCTACCCTGCCCTGCTTAAGCTGAAATGATGGATAGAGACTCCTTGGGGCTGATGGTTCTGACTGCGCTGGGGATTTCTGGGTCTCTATCCGGACTGGGTCATCCTCTACTGAGAGTTTCCTACATTTGCTCCATGTGCGAATTATGCCCTCTGGAGCTTTCGGGGGTTGCTGAATGCAGTCTCCTATCTGATCCCAGAGCTGAAGGGTTAGCGTACCTACTTCTGGGTAAAGCAGGCAGTGTTCCCTTAGGTACACCAAAAGTCTCGGTAGCTTTCGGCTGTGAAACCTTAACTGAAATACCCTGGCCAGGATTCTGCTCTCTCTCTCATGAGTTCTTTGGCTAGCGGACGGACGTTGTCACTGAGGACAAGTCCCCATATTACCTGCGAAGGGTCCTTCGAAGTTTCCTCCTCGGGACGAGTCGACGCGTCTCGGGCAAGTAATAGGTTTTGGCGACGATTCTCTGGGTAGAGCTCGGAGCGTGGCCTCCTGCCACGGGCCCTCGGTGGCCTCTGTGCTGTCAGGGGTTCACAGCTGACCCTGAGTGGAACGCGTTTTTCCGTAACCGCAACGCCTCCGCGAAAGTCGGGAGCAAGCTGTAGGATGCCTCTTCTGTAATGCCTCGCCGCTTGGGCCGTCTTCCCGATCGGCTGGCTTACCGACCGGGCTGCCGCGCTGTCCTCCGGGATGAGTGGACGCGGTTCAAGTGCAGAACCGGACCGTGTGATCGCTTACTCTCGGGTAAGATCACGTCTCGGGGTCACCAGATGTTGGATTGGGGCCGTGAGGAGGCCCTTAGGATCCCGGAGGAGACTGGTCAAAGGAACGACACGAGGCAAGATGGAGCGAAGACCAGTGATTTATTGAGGGAAAATCATCAGTATATATTATGTTCAAGGCTGCGCATGGTAGAATGGTTATCTGACAGAAAATCACATCACCCATTTACCCGGGTTAATTGAGAACCTCTCTTGGGGAAGCTAATTAACTAAGGCAAACACTGACAGAGGAAAACCATTGTCTGAGGCTTAGACCGGGGTAAATATGGCCTCTATTTGCACCAAAGATTAGGCTGATCTGTGAGTCAGTAATTGCTTAATGGGTAACGGAGGTTAGCGATCTGCCCTCTCAGCAGAACCGCCGGTCAGGTCGGGTGTGGGTGAATAAACCCTTATGATTTATACTATTAGTCCGCTCCCCCAATTTCCGTACTGGCAAGGGCCAGTGGCCAGGAGTCTGCTCAACTGGTTTAACCTCTGCCAAGGTTCCGTGCCAATTGGGCATGGGGAAACCACAATGCACAAAACATAGAATTAGGCTCCCCTTTTAAAAATAAATAATTCTTTTCCTGGTGGAATGTTTCAAATCCCAGAAAACCTCCTGCTGTATTTTCTCTCTGAATTATTGAAAAGGTCAGAGTAGATGTAAACACTGCCTTGAGTCTTGGAGCTGTCAACATTTTTAAAAAGATCCATGAATAAATTATTTTCTCCCAAGGAAGATGCTTTGTCAAGCAATGTGGAAGAAGAAATGTGAATGTTAGGAACACTGGGAGCATTCTTGCTGGATTAGATTAAATGTCAGTCTGATTAAGGAGGACATTTCACACCATGATTATCCAGCTGGTATCGCAGCAGCCCCATGAGCGAGGCAGGGAAGAAAGACCCTTTATGCCAGAAGTGCCCCCAAAACCAATCCATCCAGCCCACACTGCCCTTGCCTCTCCTGGAAGTGGAAGAAAAACAAGCCCGTAAGTAAAACAAGCCCCCTCTGTGGGCACCCATGCAGTCACCCCAGCACAGAGTTCACCCCACCCCTCTACCCAGCAGCCCAATGGGAGTGCTTCCTCCTTCCCCCAACACAGAGTTCACCCTGCCCCTGTACCCAGCAGCCCAATGGGAATGCTTCCTCCCTCCCCCAGCACAAAGTTCACCCCTCCTCTTTGCCCAGCACCCCAATGGGAGTGCTTCCTCCCTCCCCAGCACGGAGTTCACCCTGCCCCTCTACCCAGCAGCCCAATGGGAGTGCTTCCTCCTTCTTCCAGCACAGAGTTCACCGTTACCCTTTGCCCAACAGCCCAATGGGAATGCTTCCTCTCTCCCCCAGCACAAAGTTCACCCCTCCCCTTTGCCCAGCAGCCCAATGGGAGTGCTTCCTCCCTCCCCAGCACAGAGTTCACCTTGCCCCTGTACCCAGCAGCCCAACGGGAATGCTTCCTCCCTCCCCCAGCACAAAGTTCACCCCTTCCCTTTGCCCAGCAACTCAATGGGAGTGCTTCCTCCCTCCTGAGCACAGAGTTCACCCTGCCCCTCTACCCAGCAGCCTAATGGAAGTGCTTCCTCCCTCCCCCAGCACAGAGTTTGCCCCACCACTTTGCCCAGCAGCCCAATGGGAGTGTTTCCTCCCTCCCCCCAGCGCAAAGTTTGCCCCACCCCAATGCCCAGGAGCCCAATGAGAGCATTTCCTTCCCCCCTTGTTGCTGTGTTGGCACTTTGTGATAAGTGTTTTTTTGGGTTGCAGTTTGGGCACTTGGTCTCTAAAAGGTTCGCCATCACTGCTATAGAAGTATACCATGGGAAGCTGGTTTAGGTTCTTTGCCTTTAAATCCTCTTTGATATATAACTTCAACATGAAAGCCTGAC
This sequence comes from Bradypodion pumilum, assembly GCA_035047305.1. Classification (NCBI taxonomy): domain Eukaryota; kingdom Metazoa; phylum Chordata; class Lepidosauria; order Squamata; family Chamaeleonidae; genus Bradypodion; species Bradypodion pumilum. The sequence goes on along the minus strand of JAWDJD010000017.1, from coordinate 5,924,554 downwards.
ATGATTTAGCTTTTGAAAAATGCAACTAAAAAGAAGCTTATATCGACAACGCTCCATGGGTGCCCTCCCAAGGGACCATGGAAGCAACTTTTGATTTCTCCCAGCTTTCACCAGTCATGTAACATACATCCATGCTCAACTTGATTGAAACTCCGGGCATTGTCAAACCTGTGAACTCATCCATGACTGAGAATGAAGGAACACAAAGAACAAAATAATCTCATCTACCCAAATTCATTCTGATATACAGCAAACCATACTTGACAGGACAGCATTAGGAAAACAAAGTGAACAGCAGGCATTAGATACTTACATTATTAAAATCCAAGATCTTCTCTCTCTCTGGAGCTTTTCAATACAAAACACAGATAAGAGGTATGTGTTCTTTGGTGTTGAATATCTGGCAGATACATCAAAGAGTTGTAATTTTTCTTTTATCTCTGGTGGGGATGAAAAAGCATTTCAGTCTTGTTTATGTTAGATTTCACATTACCCTTGCACTCCTTCCCTCCCAGTCTGGTTCATATCAGGTTGTAGGATATTTGGGGGGGGGGGGGGGGTCCTCAAAGGAAATTTCTGCATTTTTTAAAAAAAATTCAACTGTCCTTTGCATGTATATTTCCTAATGTAAATATTTCTTTTTTTTAATAATAATTTTTATTAATTTTAAAGAAAACACAAAATTACAAAAAAAGTATACATAAACATAAAAAAGAAATTATATTCATTCTGATACTTAAATTCCATATATAGTAGTATTATAAAACATTATTACTCTAGAACCTTGTATTCATCAAATATTTTACACTATATCACATATTTTCTCTAGAATTCCAAAAATTTACAAAAAGTAACTTGTTGTGTTAAAATGATAATAATCATAACAATAATAATAGTAACAACACCCAGTGATATATACATGCCATGAAGATCATTATTTTGTTTTAATCACTCCAAAAACTCATATGCTGAGGTACTGGTTTGCCTCCTTTACCACAAGTTAAAACATATTCCACCAAAGGTTTCCATATTTCCCAAAATTTGTTTTCTTTCAATATACCTTTCTTCACATTCAGTTCACATGTCAATTTGTCATTCAAGGCAATTTCCCACATTTCTTTATACCATTCATCCATTTTCAATGTTAAGTTGCTCTTCCATTTCCTAGCTATACATAATCTTAAAGCTGTTAACATTATAGATAGCAATTCTTTATTGTTTGTACTCATATTTATATTATCCATTTCTGTCAATAGGGCGATACCTGAGTCCAGTTTAAAATCAATTCTAAAAATATCGGATTTCATTCTCAAACATTTTCCAAAAAGCGTTTACCACTTTACAACTCCACCACATATGTTCATATGTTCCAAGCTCGCTTTTACATCTCCAACAATTCTTTGTTTTGCTATTATCCATTCGAAATAATTTAACTGCAGTCAGGTACCACCTGCACAATATTTTATAATTATGTTCTTTTAGCCTAACTGAAAGATTCTTCATAACTTTCCTCCTCCATTTGCTTTTCCATTGGGATTCTAAAATTTCTATATTCAAATCTTCTTCCCATAATTTTCTCAGAACTTCTTACGAGTTCTCATCCTCATTTAAAATCTTATATATTTTACTTACTAACCCTTTTATTCCCATTTCTCCTTTTCTTATTTTACAAATCATCTCTTCAAATTCCGTTTTATCCCTCTGTAAATTAAATCCATATTTATATTTCTTTTCCCATTTATTTATTGAGATTACTTGTAACCAATTCAATTTCATTTGTTCAAATATTTCAGCTCTCCAGATCTATGCCCTCTGACTTCGAAGATTACTGGGATTAGGGGTCACCCCCAAAGCCCAGCCCAGTTCTGCCTGCACCCAAATCTAAGGATGTCCTGAGCCAGGGATCTCAGCTTGTGCCTGGCCCAGGTCTGTTTCCCCGGCAGCTGACCTGTCAGATCAGGGGTCTGGCTCTGACAGTCCTCAGTCCTCAATCAGGGAGAGGTCCAGAAATGAGCTACACCTGAGACACAGGCAGGGTAGAGCGAAGTACCAAAGAAGGCTCCCAGATGATACCGATTAGCCTGGAAGGCTTATAAGCAAGCTTCTTGCAGGCCGCCAACATTGGTACAACTGTCATGTGAAGACCGACACCAGACTGCCTACCTAGACCCTGACTTCTCTGCTAACCCTGATGATGCCCCGGACACCCTTTGGATTAGACTACTGACTCGGACTACTGGTAAACAGACCTTGGCTTGCCTTTTGGGCTTTGATATCTGAACTCTCCTCAAATAGACTCTCTGTGTAGCACCACCGTGCGGTGACTGTGCCAACTCAGGTAGGTCAGCACAGGCACACATTGACATTAGTCTTTATTTTTATTTATTTTATTTTATATTCAAATTTATATGCCACCCAATCAGGTAAACCCGACTCTGGGTGGCTCACAACAAGTTAAAACACACATAAAACAATACAACCAATTAAAACCCAACATACCCACCCACCTACCCCATTCCTCTTAAAAACCCACATTAAATCTACCTTCATTGACAATTAAAAGAATTGGGGGCTTAATTTATAAGCCAATAGGCAGGGGCCACTCTTCTATCCGGGCCCCACACCTGCCCCGCCAACCAGGTTTTTAGGTCTTTTCTGAATGGTAGCAGCTCCATCTGCTCCTGCAACTCTACAGGCAGGAGGTTCCACAAGGCCGGTGCGAACACGGAAAAGGCCCTCCTTCGTGTACCAGAGAGACGGGCCCCTCTGTCAGATGGAACAATTAGGGAGCCCCTCCAATCTGCTCTGGTTGGACAGGCGGACACTCTTGGGTGTAGTCCATTGAGTGGTGAAGGTGCCGGTCATCCTGCTCATGATGCCACTGTATTTTTCTGAGCTGGGGTAGGAAGGTGATCCTTTCTCTGCTCCAGAACTGGTAGAAGGTGGTCTGGCACCATCTGCAGAAATTGGAACCAGAGGAGACTGATGGAGCTTTGGTCTTTCCAGTCCCTTCTTGTTCCTCCTCATCTTTCAATTTATCACCACTCTCTTTTCTCTCCTCCAGAGCATCCTCCCCCTTTATAGACCATGTAGTAGCTTGGCTTCTCATGTAGCATCCCACCTCCCCCATGGACCCCATCCATTTTCCATGCATTTAACATGTAGTACATGGATTCTTGACCTGTGGTCCATGGGCCAGATGTGGCCCACAGCACCATTTCATGTGGCCCCCCACTGCCTCCACCACATCAGGAAATGCCATGAGGTGGAGGAAGGGCAAAATGGCCATCTGGCCTTCAAAACCGTCCCAAGGGAGCGTGGCCCGGCCCCCGGCTTTCAAAGGTTGAGAACTCCTGAATTGCAGTGGGTAGCTTTTCTCTTCCAGATACAGACACCAAAATATCTCCTGGCCCACATTGTCTTTCTCTTGTGGGCCAAGCCCTACTTCTTTAATTGGCCCATCCCAATGTTGGGGCACAAGTGGCTTGGAAGCAAAGCTGGGAGATGCAGTGGATGGCCTGAACCTGGGAGCCCTACCACAGTGCCTGGTCATGCTGAAAGATAAATATAGCTGCAGTTTGAAAAGTAGTTTCTAAGAAGAATGAAAAGTGAGTTATAAACAGTCTTACACTACAAAGAATTACACTTATTCTGTCCTAGGTTTCCCTTGCTCGAAAGCCAGTTGTATCCGACTCTTTAGGTTTCAGTGCTCATCTCTGTTTCATAGCCGAAGAGCCAGCACTGTCTACTTCTGTAGACTTTTCTGTGGTCATGTGGCAGGCATTGACTAGAGACCGGAGCGCATGGAACACTGTTTACGTTCCCACCGAAGTGGTCCCTTTTTATCTACTTGCAGTTTCTTGCTTTTGAACTGTTAAGTTGGCAGAAGTTGGGACAAAGATGGGAGCTCACTCCATCCTGCAGTACTTGGGAATCGAACTGCTGACCTCTCACCTCCCAGGCAGCATCTTAGCCACTTGAGCCACTGCAGTGACATATAAACAGTCCTAAACAACAAAGAACTAAACTTATTCTGTCCCATAGAAATATACTGTTGAATAGTCCTAGTCTGAAATTTCCAAACATATTTTTTTTAAAAAATAAATAAATGTGAAACTAATTTGCAGACATTGGTTCTACAATATGTACAACTCAAGAAATTATTCGGATAAATTAAGCTTTCAATTTCAACAGATGCTGTAAAAAGGTAGCTGCATGGCGGAGACTAAAATGGACCGATTTATCAGAAACTAAGTAACCATTGCTTATTCATCAAATGTCCATTATTGTTGCATGAATCACGATGAACTTGCCTGACATTACTATGAACATAAAATGTAAATTCGTGCAAATATCTTGCATTCGTCAGCATTCTTTTAATGCCTTGTTAATCTCCTGCACAATTGGAGGTCTTTCATTGGATAGCTCAGCTATTAGCAAAATATAAAGAAATGATAATTGGACTGTTGGGCTCCTTATGAGACTGACAGAAGGTAGCAATTACTCATTGTGAGAGACTATTAAATAAAGAGTTTTCTTCATGCAGGAATTAAAGGGCAAGTAACTAGAAGCCAATGCATAAGGCCAGAACTGGCCAAGAGCCATTACCTCTCCTTACTGCTCAGTTAAACTTTCAAACTTAATAGGAGGTTCATTTTATTCTTCTCCTTTCTCCGTTTTGTAGTGCTAGTTGACCTTACGGCTTCAAGCTTATTAACACACCACAGGTTTTAATTTATTAAAAACCTTGTCTGAAGTCTTCTTTTCTGGCACAAAAATTAAATTGGTCACATATGTGAAAGCCAGAAACAGATCAGTCAATTTCTAGTTCTAGTACAGTAAAACCCCTACTTATGAAAAAAATGTCCATTCCGTAGGCTTTTGCTTAAATCGGTTTTTTATGTAACTCGAAGCAAACCCATAGGGAAAATGAAATTTCTATGTAAATCAAAGCAAACCCATAGGGAAAAGAACCTTTACGTAACTCGAAGCAAACCCATAGGAAATCGTGTAAATCGGGACATGGTTTTAGCACATCCTTATGTAAGTCGAATTTTATGTAACTCGAGGCATTTGTAAGTCGGGGTTTTCCTGTATTTCTTTTTTCTGCTACCTTTGTCACAAAACCTCCCAGATTTTGGGAGCTGCATTCATTATTAAGAGAAATAAGGATAGGTAACGGTAAAGGTCACCCTTGCTCGAAATCCAGTTGTAGCCGACTCTAGGGTTCAGTGCTCATCTCTGTTTCATAGCCAGTGCTGTCTGCTTTTGCAGACATTCCTGTGGTCATGTGGCAGGCATGACTAGACACCGGAGTGTACAGAACGCTGTTTACCTTCTCACCAAAGTGGTCCCTATTTATCTACTTGCATTTTCTTGCTTTCAAACTGCTAGGTTGGCAGGAACAGAAGGATAATTGTGTTCAAAACAGCACACTAGCTATGGATGTGAACATAAAGTTAGCAGGGACTGTTCTGATGGTCTAAATTTACTCTAAAAAAAACACAAAATTAAATTTAACTGTAAGCATAAATATAACTAAGTTGTACCCAAATATACAAATAAGACAAAAATTGTGCTCCACTCCTCCAGGAACAATAGAGACTCTGGGTGGCTCACAGATAAATCAATACACATCAACACAACAACATACACAATAAAACACAGCCCAACACTAAAATACCAATATCAATAAAAAACAAAAAATAAATCACAAAGTTCTTCCTGCTCAACGTCCTCAATGGAGCCCGGGGCTCAACGTCCTCGATGGAAACTGGGGCTCAACATCCTCAATGGAGCCCAGGGCTCAACGTCCTCAACAGAGCCCGGGGCTCAATGTCCTCTGCAGCTTTGGTGGCCCTTTAGAGCCCCCCAACTCTGGTTGGTGGTGATGGCTCAGAGCCATCCGGCATCCTCGGTCATCCAGGCCCTGGTGGCTCAAAGGAGGGCACCCCGGTAGCCCCAGTGTCCCTTCAACAATCCAGCCAGGCAAGGCCAGGCAGGGTCAGGAGGGTGGCGATGGCAGTCGCAGCAGTCTCCCATCCTGGGCCGGTGGTGTGGGCCATGAGAAAGATGTGGCAAGGTCCTCCAGCCCACGGCTCAGCACCTCTTCAACTCTCCAGCCAAGCAGGGCCAGGAGGGTGGCGACGGCAGCTGCATCTGTCTCCCATCCCGGGCCGGTGGTGTGGGCTACGGGAGAGACACAGCGAGGTCTATACATGTAGAAGCATCTACATGTAGGCTGTATGTATGGAGAAGGGCCCCAGAAATACAGGGTGTAACAACCATCTGAGTAATGACTGGATAGAGCTATTCATTCCATCAAAATGATAAAGAAAATTAAAAAAAAGTTTTTTTATCTCCTTGCAGGTTTTTCCTGATCATAGTGGGGTTTTTCCCCAGTCTTGGATTGAATCTTCAGAGAGAAAGAAATAAGTCTGAATTGGTGTCACTGGTATTGATTTTTTTCTAACTCAAATTAATGGAACAGTTTCTTTTCTTTATTGCTTTAGGGTCTGCTACCTTCAAATAAACAGCTTTGTCTACTTGTAATTTTCCTGTTGTACAGCAAAAACACTCTTTCCATGTTTCCTTGCTTTCCTTCCTCTACCCCCCCCCCCCCCCACATTGAAGGGACTGCAGTGGCTCAAGTGGCTAAGATGCAATTCGATTCCCGAGTACTACATGATGGTTTGAGTGCCCGTCTTTGTCCCAGCTCCTGCCAACCTAGCAGTTCGAAAGTAAGAAATTGCAAGTAGAAAAATAGGGGCCACTTCGGTGGGAAGGTAAACAGCGTTCTGTACACTCTGGTGTCTAGTCATGCCTGCCACATGCCATAGAGTGGCCTGTGAGGCCAGGGTAGTGCTGGTTGTTGTCCAGTCCAGGATGTGAGTGCGAGTTGTGCCGCCGATGGGCCTGGCTGGTAGCAGCGACGTGGGAGGGTGGTGGTCATTGGTGTGTTTTGCACACGTAGCCATTGCCCCACCCCCTCCATGTGCGTGTCAGCCTCCCTGATTGGCTGAGGTGTGCTGCAGGGGGCGCTGGGACTTGTAGTTGTCCCATTTTGTCCAATTTGAGGGGCGCAGGCCCCACCCTCGGCCTCAGGACCCTTGCCGTGTTGGCTCTCATTTCGAAAGATACGTGTGTGTGCCAGGTATTACAGGATATGTTCTAGGGGTTTGGAAATGCATTCAGCATACTACTGTCCACATCCCTTCCTTATAGGTATAGATTGTTCAGGGTGGGTGAATCCGATCATGTCTCTACTGCAGTCAGGCCATTCCACCCCAACCTGCCTACTTTGAAGCTCTGCTTTATTTTATCTCATCTTCAGCACATCTGAAAAGTATCTGTCTGATATACTTTAACTTGGATCCCTGCATTGAACAGGAAGTAAAGGTTGTGGTTAAGAAGCTTGCCTTGTTAGCTGGAAGGCCGGCAAGTCGGCAGTATGAGACTGGGGTACTACATGACAGATTGAGCACTCATCTCTGTCCCAGCTCCTGCCAACCTAGCAGATTGAAAGCAAGACATTGCAAGTACGGTAGATAAATAGGGACCATTTGGTGTCATATTGCTGTAACAGTTAGGAAGTTCGCACTTACATTCAACAAAAATCTGGATTCCTGTACTTTTTGGTGAGTTCATTCCGCTGTTCCGTTTGCCTAACTTAGAAAGATTAGCCTCCAACACAAGGATGCCATGACATGGGTATGCTGGATTGTGGTTCAAAAATACCACAATCTTTGAGGAGCCGCATTCTGTGGACTGAGAGGAAGACAGGAGGTGTTGGAGATTGTTGTGTCCTAAAGCCTGTGCCTTTAAACAATGTACCTATCCATGTGTATCCAATGTAACCTTTTCTATGTGTAACATTGTAGCCTCCAGCTGCATCACTGTAACCTTAATAGGACGCGAGCTAGTGACCACTAGATGGCAATAGCGAGCGTCCAAGCTCATTGGTCCAAGACTCACCTAGAACAACAGCGCGGGAAGATTCCCGCCACTACCTTCACCTGGACAAGAAGGGCGTGACCTGCAATGACGTCACGCAGCCTGTAGCCAATAGGCTATCAAGGAGCCACATTCAAATGTATAGCCACTGTATATATTGAGCTGTTGGTCCGCCATTACCACATGTTCCCTCTGACCAGCATGTAATAAAGTTGTGTTAAGCCAGCTCTTCGGCTGTCCTGGTGTCTTTGGTCCCATACACCAAATTGGCGACGAAGGTGGGATCATGGCTGCCCACGGGACCAAGACATACGCCGGTTTCGACATCCAGAAACCGCAAGATTGGGAACTCTTCGAAATGGACTTCCAAGGCGCGCTGGTGGAGTTCGAGGTTAAGGACGAGGCGAAGAAAAGAGCCATCCTTACCAGAATGCTCGGGCACGATGGCAAGAGGGTCTTGATTGACCTCATCGCACCCAAAAAGGCGGCTGAATTCAAGGCAGAAGAGCTCCTGATGGTGTTGCGAGACCATTTCCGGCCCTCGGTAGCGATGTTTCCCGCTCGGAGCGCGTTTTGGAGGCGAGTCCAAGCGCCTGATGAGTCGGTCGCCGCTTTCGTAGCGGCCCTGCGTCTGGCTGCCGGCCCATGCAAATGGGAGAACTTGGAAGTCACCCTCAGGGACTGCGTGCTATGCGGCCTGAAGGACGCCGAGATTCAGCGCACGCTAATGAATCAGGAGCCGCCCCCCACATTGCAGGAGGTCCTGAAGGTGGCACATGCCGCGGAAGCCATGAAGGCCGGGGTGCAGGAGCTCCAGGACTGGCGGCCGAAGGCCGACAAAACAGAGGGTTCGGTGCACGCGGCCCGGCGAATTTCGAAATCGTCTGCCGAAAGCAGCGACGACGAGGACGTCCGGAGGGTCCGGAAGGAGGGCCAGCGCTGCGACGGGTGCGGGGCGGCTCACGACCGCGCGAAGTGCCCGTTCAGAAAAGCCGAGTGCCACAACTGCGGCCGCCGCGGGCACATCGCCAAAGTCTGCAGACAACGGCGCAAGGACCGGAGGAGCTCACCCGACCGCTCAGCGAGGCCAGACCGCTCGACGAGACCGAAGGATGGCGCCCGGCCCACAAGAAGCCAGACGGCGTGGGCCGCATCTCTGACGACAGCGACGACGACGCCCCGGTTTTCAGCGTGTCCATGGGACACCCCCGTTACTTTGTTGAGGTACTGGTGCAAGGGGCCCCTGTTAGGATGGAGATTGACTCTGGCTCCTCTTACTCCATTATTTCCCAGAGGGAGTTTTTGAGAATTGCCCCCCGCGTACGGCCCAAGCTCAAAGCGTTGAGGTCCACGCTTCGGGACGTGCAAGGGAACAGTATCCCGGTGTTGGGGGTTGGGAATTTCCAGGTTCAGTACAAGCGGCACGCCGCGGAACTCCCCCTAGTCGTTCTTAATGGAGGTAATTGCAGCCTCCTCGGGACTCAATGGTTTCAGCCCCTGGGTCTGTTCATTGGGGGGGTGCACGCCGTGGGGGCTGACCCGATACAGGAGGTGTGCGACGCGCACCCCGAAGTCTTCAAGAAGGGACTTGGGAAATTCAATGGACCCCCAGTGACGTTCGACCTGGACCCGGAGGTCCGCCCAATCAGACTTAAACCGCGCAGGGTGCCTTTTGCACTCAAGGACAAAATAGAGGCGGAACTGGACAAATTAGTGGGCCAGGGGATTCTTGTTCCTGTTGATTCCGCGGAGTGGGAAACTCCAATTGTCACAGCATTGAAGGCCAATGGGGAGGTTCGCATTTGCGCCGATTATAAGTGCACCATTAATAAGGCAATCCGCCCTAATGCGTACCCGGTGCCGGTGGTCAGCCATTTGCTAGCCAGGTTACATGGGGGAAAGTGTTTTGCTAAGCTCGACCTGGCACAGGCCTATCAGCAACTCATGGTAACCCCTGCCGCAGCTGCTGCACAGACCATAATCACGCATAAGGGGGCGTTCCAGGTGACGCGCCTCCAATTCGGCGTGAACTCGGCGCCTGGAATTTTCCAGTCGCTCGTGGAACGCCTCCTCAAAGGGCTGGACGGCGTTTTACCATATTTTGATGACGTATTGATAACGGGGGGGGAGTGAGGTTGAGTTGGCTAAAAGGCTAAACAAGGTCCTGGCGGCATTCGAACGAGCGGGGTTGAGGTTGCGAAAAGACAAATGCGTCTTCTTCGCGAAGGAGGTTGAGTTCTTAGGGTTCCGAGTAACACCCGAGGGGATCAAACCATCCAAATCCAAGGTGGCCGCCATCAAGAAAGCCCCTCGCCCCACATCCAAGCCCGAGTTGCAGTCGTTCCTAGGGCTCCTAAATTTCTACCACTCCTTCCTTCCACGGAAGGCGGCGGTGGCTGAGCCGTTTCACAAGTTGCTCAAGAAAGACGCGGCGTGGATGTGGGGCGATGACCAGGAGAGGGCATTCATGGAACTGAAACAACTCCTGGCGTCTGACGCCATTCTGACCCATTTCGACCCCAAACGGCCAGTGGTACTGATCTGTGATGCATCCCCGGTGGGGGTGGGGGCAGTGTTATGCCACGTGTTGGAAAACGGGAGGGAGGCCCCAATAGCATTTTACTCCAGGTCCCTGTCCCAAGCGGAGAGAAACTACGCCCAGACAGACAGGGAGGCGCTGGTGATAGTTGCGGGGACCAAAAAATTTCACGATTTTCTGTATGGCCGCCCCTTCACCATCGTGACTGACCAGAAGCCCCTGCTAGGCATTTTTACCGCAGATAAGCCCACGCCACAGATCCTGTCCCCGAGAATGCTTAGGTGGGCCATTTTTCTCAACGCCTACCAGCACGCGTTGGTGTACCGGCCCGGGAAGGAGATCAGCCATGCGGACGCTCTATCAAGGTCCCCCTTCCCCCTGACGCCCAGCCAGGTGAGCAAGGGGGAGCGAGACCATCAGGTTCTCATGATAGAGGTGCTGGATTCGCCCCCCGTAGTGCCCGCCGACATTGCCACAGCGACAAGGAAGGACAAGACGTTGGCGGCGGTTTGCTCCTGGGTACAGAAAGGGTGGCCGGCGTCTTCCCCAGCAGAGGAATTCGCCCCATTTTTTAGGAAGAAGCTGGAACTGTCCTCCACCATCCCCCTCAGCCCTCCCAGCTCTGTGCCCATTGCGTCTACAATGCCATCTAGCCATCTCATCCTTGGCCTTCCCCTTCTTCTTTTGCCCTCCACCTTTCCCAACATCAATACCTTCTCAAGTGAATCCTCCCTTCTCATTTGATGTCCAAAGAACTTTAGCTTCATCTTTACTATTTGACCTTCCAATGAGCAGTCAGGGTTAATTTCTTCTAAGATTGACCTATTTGTTCTCCTCGCTGTCCAGGGGACTCTCAAAACCCTCCTCCAACACCACATTTCAAAGGCATCTATTCTTCTGCGTTCAGCCTTCCTAATTGTCCAGCTCTCACATCCATACATTACTACTGGGAAAACCATTGCTTTGACTATTCTAATTTTTGTTTGCAATGTAATGTCTCTGCTTTTCACTATGTTCCCCATGTTTCTCATCGCTTGTCTCCCAAGAATCAGTCGCCTTTTTATTTCATGGCTGCAATCCCCATCTGCAGTGATCTTTGATCCTAACAAAGTAAAATCTGTCACTGCTTCTACTTCTTCCCCGTCTATTTTCCAGGAACTGATGGGGCCTGTTGCCATTATCTTGGTTTTCTTGATATTGAGTCTCAAGCCAGCTTTTGCACTCTCCTCCTTCAGCCCAATCAAGAGCTTCTTTAGGCCTTCCTCACTTTCTGCCATTAGGGTGGTATCGTCTGCATATCTCAGATTATTGATGTTTCTCCCAGCAATTTTAATCCCATATTGTGATTCCTCCATCCCTGCACTGCGCATTATGTGCTCTGTGTATAGGTTGAATAAGCATGGTGACAAAATGCAGCCTTGTCTTACTCCTTTTCCTATTCCAAACCACTCTGTTATTCCATGTTCTGTCCTAACTGTTGCTTCTTGGTTCATGTACAGATTTCTCAGGAGGCATATGAGGTGCTCTGGTATTCCCATCTCTTTAATTACTTGCCACATCTTGTTGTGGTCCACACAGTCAAATGCCTCAGTGTAGTCAATAAAACAAAGTAAACTTGTTTCTGGTATTCCTTTGTTTTCTCCATGATCCAGCGTATGTTGGCGATGTGGTCTCTAGTCCCCCTGCCTCTTCTGAAACCAGCCTGCACCTCTGGTAATTCTCTCTCCACATGCTGCTGAAGTCTGTCCTGTATTATCTTGAGCATCACCTTGCTGGCATGTGGGATGGGCGCGATTGTTCGATAATTTGAACATTCTTTGTCATTGCCCTTTTTTGGGATTGGGACGTATACTGATCTGCATATCTCAGATTATTGATGTTTCTCCCAGCGATTTTAATCCCATATTGTGATTCCTCCATCCCTGCACTGCACATTATGTGCTCTGTGTATAGGTTGAATAAGCATGGTGACAAAATGCAGCCTTGTCTTACTCCTTTTCCTATTCCAAACCACTCTGTTATTCCATGTTCTGTCCTAACTGTTGCTTATTGGTTCATGTACAGATTTCTCAGGAGGCATATGAGGTGCTCTGGTATTCCTATTGTAAAAAATACAACTAAAAATTAATACACTGTCTGAATTCCTGTTTTGCTTGTGCTGCACAAAAGGTGTTGTTTTTTGGATGCAAACTGCATGGAGTTAAGGTATCTCTGTATGTGTTAACCTTTGTACATCACGTCACATTGGATCTGCTGTCATGATAAGAGCTCTGTTGGGGACTGCGAAAAATGCTGGTCACTTTATTGTGGGTCCAAACTGGAGAAGACGAACAGGACTGAAGAACTTGTAGGTCTCCAGTTAATTCTGAAGTCTCATTAAAAACATTTGCTATCCTGGAAAGAGTAACTGGCAGCTGGACTCCTTTGGTGACATCTGGAAGACCATAGACCACGTCATTTGGATCTTTAGGAGCATTAACATGATGTTGTTAGGGTAATAAGTATTTGCCTAACTAGTTGTATATAATACATTATACTGTAATACTGTTAACATAAGAACATAAGAACATAAGAACAGCCTTGCTGGAACAGGCCACAGCCCATCCAGTCCAGCATTCTGTCTCACACAGTGGCTCACCATTTCCTTCAGGGTATTCCCAAGGAGATGCCTTCACCTGCTTAGGATTCCCTGGAAATGGCATTGAGAGATATCCTGCCTATCTCTCCAATCCGGAGGTTGTCCTTAGGTAGCCATAATTATAGCCATTGATACACTTGTCCTCCATGAACTTGTCTAATCCTTTCTTAAAGCTGTCAAGACTGACAGCTGTCACCACTTCTTCTGGCAGGGAGTTCCATAGACCAGTAATCCTCTGGGTGAAAAAGTACTTTCTCTTATTTGTTTGAGAACTAGTACCCAAAAGTTTCATGGAGTGTCCCCTAGTTCTAGTGTTGTGCGATAGGGAAAACAGTTTTTCCTTATCTACTTTGTCCACACCGTGCATGATTTTATAAACTTCAATCAGGTCACCTCTTAGACGGCGTCGTTCAAGAGTGAAAAGGCCCAACCGTTGCAGCCTCAGATGGTAAGGAAGGTGTTCCAGTCCCCTAATCATTCTGGTTGCCCTCCTCTGTACTTTCTCCAACTCCATAATATCCTTCTGGAGGTATGGCGACCAGAACTGTACACAATATTCCAGATGGGGCCTCACCATAGATTTATAAAGAGGCAAAATGACACTTGCTGACTTATTTTCTATACCCTTCCTAATGATCCCTAACATTGAGTTTGCTTTTTTCACTGCTGAGGCACACTGGGTTGACATCTTCATTGAGCTGTCCACCAGGACACCAAGGTCCCTTTCCTGGTTTGTCGCAGAGAGTTCAGACCCCATCAGTTTATAAATGTAATTGGGGTTATTTTCCCCAACATGCATCACTCTGCACTTACTAGTGTTGAAGCTCATTTGCCACTGTTTTGCCCACTCCCCCAGTGTCAAGAGATCCCTCTGGAGCTCCTCACAATCTCTCACAGTTTTCACTACCCTGTATAATTTAGTGTCGTCAGCAAATTTGGCTACCTTGCTTTTTACTCCTACCTCTAGATCATTTATGAAGAGGTTGAAAAGCAGGGGTCCCAGTACTGAACCTTGGGGGACCCCACTCTTTACTTCCCTCCACTTGGAGAAGTGTCCATTTAGTGCTACCCTCTGTTTCCTGTCCCTTAGCCAGTTGCTGATCCAGGACAAGACCTGTCCCTTTATTCCATGACTGGTAAGTTTATTCAAGAGCCTTTGGTGTGGGACCTTGTCAAAAGCCTTCTGAAAGTCCAGATAAACAATGTCAACTGGATCCCCCTTATCCACATGCTTGTTGACACTCTCAAAAAATTCCAACAGTTGTATTGCTTTAAGAAGATTGTGGCTATAACAATACAGGTGTTGCTGACTGACTGTGTAATCGCAAGACCTGTGTATAATCAAGGCACTTCTTTGCACATCCTTAGCCTGTGAGCTTTAGCCAAATCCAAGATAGGGAATTTCTTGTGCAGGAGTTCCTTCACACCAGGTCTGGTATGTAAACAATATGAGTCTCATGGTGTAGAAGAATTGAAACTTATTGTGTGATTGACATCCATGTCTTATTGTAAGATCATTGGTTGGAATTCCTAAGGGGGAGGGCCAAAGGTGGACCCTATGGGAGGAGATATAACCCAAAGATTCACGCACACACACAGGCCAACACAGAGACACTCTCTGGAATGCTGTGGTTTTAAGCTGCCATAATGTAGACACTTGAGAGAAAGGGGGACCCGTCGGCTATCCCTTAAAGAACCAGTTTGCTTCATTTCCTTGCTTTGAAATGCTTCCTGGGCTTTTGATGGACTGTATCCTTTTAATGTTTGGGAATCAAGACAATGGAAACAGCTGTAGGCTAGCCTAGCACATCTTTATTGCATGGAGTACAGTACGAACATGTGGTAATGGCGGACAAACAGCTCCTTTTATGCGGTGGCTATACAATTGAATATGGCTCTTTGACAGGGCATTCGCTACTGTCCAAGTGACGTCATCCTTAGTCACACCTTTCTTGTCCAGGTGAGGTGAGCGCGGGAATCTTTCCTGCGCACCTGAAGGCATTTGAGGAATGTGTACCATGTGAGCTGGGCACTCGCTACTGCCCCCGGTGGCCACTAGCTCGCATCCTCATACAGAAGGTTACGTGTTACTATTAGAGATTGTTTCATCCACTCATTCGTGTGGTTACAAATATATTCAATACACAACATCCCTCCCCCCTAAGATGGGACAAAGTCCCTCAACCAAACTGGTTTTCCGCATGTGCGTTTTGGGCGTGCGGCCGTTATGCTTGACTCGGCCGTGCCGCCTCGTCTGTGTCCTCCTGGCTCTTGTCCTGCAATTGGAGAGGATGACTCGTTAGTGACTCGCTGAGGACTTGCAGCTTTGGTTTGGGTAGGAGAAGGTGGAGGATGGGTTTCTGATGCGGATGTGGGCAAACCGGGGGCACTAGGGACTAAAGAAAAACCCCGCTCTTCGCTTGGACGGGTGGGGGAACACTCTGAACCCCCCCCCCGGTTTGGTAACTCAAAATCTAACTCAGGGGCAACAGGGGCAAACTCATTCCTCTCTTTGAAAGGGCTGGGGGAAACTGGTGTATCTAAAGGATACGGGTTTGAGCTTATGCTCCCCCCCTTGTTTGGGACTGTTGCCCTTCGTTTTCTCCCCCTTGGGATAAGCGGGTGGGGGAGGACCCTAACGTTGAATTTTGCTGCTGGGAACCTCTGTCCAGCCCCCCAATCACTCAATGCCTTAGTTGGTCAGCGTGCCTTCTCCAGAGGAGACCCGTGTTGGTCTCGACACAGTATGACAGTGGTCCCATTTGATTAATGACTACTCCCAGCACCCAGGCTGGCCCTGTAGCTGCGTATTTCCTACAATGTACAGGTTCACCTATCTGGAAGTTTTTTGTGGGGCTGTGCTCAATGTTTCTTCCCCTATCCTCCACCCTGGTGGGATCCAACCTGGTTAACAATGAATGCAATTTCCTTTTCATGAGGAGTTCAGCGGGGAAGAATCCCGACGCCAATGGCGTCACCCGGTATGCCAACAAAAACTGGCAGAGCTGCCGGTCCAGATCCCCTGGTCCCATGCGCCGCAGCCCCTCTTTCAATGTGCTCACCAGGCGTTTTGCCTGGCCGTTAGTTGCAGGGTGAAAAGGGGCTGAGGTAATGTGCCGAATGGCGTTGGACTCCAAGAACGCCTGGAACTCGGCCGACGTGAAAGTACTCGCATTGTCACTCACAATGACATCAGGTATCCCGAAGGTACTTATCAGCCTGCGCAGTTGTTTTATGGTTGCAGCTGATGAGGTGCTGCGCATTGGAATCACTTCTAACCACTTGGAGTATGCATCCACTACCAGTAGGAAAAAGGAACCCCTGAATGGACCTGCGAAGTCTATGTGGAGGCGGGACCACGGCCCCCTAGCTGTGTCCCATTCTCTGTGTGGAAGGCGGGACTCCTCAGGGCGAGAGCTCTGGCAACTTTCGCAGGTGTTCACCATGTGTTCAATGTCTGCATCTAGCTGTGGCCACCAGAAATAGCTTTGGGCCAGCGCCTTAGAGCGCACAATCCCTGGATGGCTGACATGTAAAAGCTGTAGCACCCTTGCTCTTAATGATTCTGGGACCACCACTCTCTCCCCCCATAGGAGGCACCCCCTTTCTGTGGACAACTCAACCCTCTTCCTGAAAAACGCAGCAAACTCGTCTGCGGGGGGAGCCATGGGCCACCCTTTCTGTACCCAGGATCTAACAAGGGCTAAAGTTTTATCCTTTGCCGTGGCTGCAGCGATTTCCATGGGAAGTATGGGGGGTGCATCTAGAGCTTCTATGAGGAGGATTTGGCTGTCTTGCTCTATCTCACACTTTGGGTCTCCCAGCTGGGGAAGAGGAGACCTTGAGAGTGCGTCAGCATGGTTTATGTCTTTCCCGGGGCAGTACTCTAATGAACCCTTGTATGCATTGAGGAAAATAGCCCACCAAAGCATCCTTGGGGAAAGGATCTGTGGAGTGGGCTTGTCTGAGGTGAAAATACCCAATAGTGGCTTGTGGTCAGTTACAATGGTGAATGGACGACCATACAAGAAATCATGGAACTTCTTTGTGCCGGCCACAATAGCAAGGGCCTCCCTATCTGTTTGGGCGTAATTTCGTTCTGCCTTGGACAATGATCTCGAATAGAAGGCAACTGGGGCTTCTCGCCCGCCCTCTAACATGTGGCAAAGGACCGCTCCCACCCCCACTGGTGAGGCATCACAGACCAAGACTACCGGCTTCTTTGGGTCGAAATGGGTTAAAATAGCCTCTGAGGAGAGGAGCTGCTTGAGTTCCCTGAAAGCCCGCTCCTGATTTTTCCCCCACCGCCAAACCACATCCTTCTTCAGCAGCCTATGCAGGGGCTCTGCAATCAACGCTTTCCTGGGCAGGAAAGAATGGTAAAAATTCAGCAGCCCCAGGAAGGATTGTAGCTCCGGTTTCGCGGTGGGGCGAGGGGCGTTTTGGATGGCTGAGACTTTGGACTCAGCGGGTTTCACCCCCTCAGGGGTTATACGGAACCCCAAAAACTCAACTTCTCTTGCCAGAAACACACATTTGTCCCTCTGCAGCCTCAACCCCGCGGATTCGAAGACTGTAAGGACCTTATCTAGTCTCTGGGCCAGTTCTGATTCGCTCCCCGCAGATATCAATATGTCTTCGAAGTATGGCAAAACACCCGGTAACTTCTTTAACAAGCATTCCACAAGGGACTGAAATATCCCCGGCGCCGAGTTCACCCCAAACTGTAGGCGCGTTACCTTGAATGCCCCCTTGTGAGTTACAATGGTTTGCGCAGCAGCTGTGGCTGGGGTTACTGATAGCTGCTGGTACGCCTGCGCCAGATCTAATTTGGCGAAAAACTTTCCCCCATGTAAAGTAGCAAGCAGATGGCTAACTATTGGCACCGGATAGGCATTAGGGCGGATTGCCTTGTTGATTGTATACTTGTAGTCAGCGCAAATCCGCACCTCCCCATTTGCTTTCAACACAGTAACAATAGGAGTCTCCCACTCTGCAGAGTCCACAGGCACTAAAATCCCCTGACCCACCAGTTTGTCCAGTTCCGCCTCAATTTTGTCCTTTAGGTCGAATGGAACCCGACGTGGCTTGAGTCTAATTGGGCGGACCTCCGGGTCTAGGTCGAAAGAAACTGGGGGCCCCTTGTACTTCCCAAGCCCCTTCTTGAATACCTCGGGGTGTGCATCACACACTGCCTGAATCTCATCCCCCCCGATGGCATGGACGCCTCCTATGAAAATGTCCAGGGGTTTGAACCATTGTTTTCCCAGGAGGTTACACCCCCCTCCCTTAGAACTACTAGAGGGAGTTTCCTCCTGAGTCCCTTATATTGTATTTCAAAATCCCCGACCCCCAACACTGGGATCCCATTTCCCTGCACGTCTCTTAAGTTCGACCTCATCTCTTTGAGTCTGGGTCGCTCCTTGGGGGGAATGCGCAAAAACTCCTTATGGGAAATGAGGGAGTATACGGACCCTGAGTCTATTTCCATCTTAACGGGAACCCCTTGCAACAGTACCTCAACATAAAAACGTGGTTGCCCTAAAGGCACTCTGTAGACGGCCAAGTCATCTTCCGCATGTACTCTTCGGTACACGTGGTCCCCCTCTGGGTCGCCGCCGCCATCGTAGACTCTGCCGACGCCATCCCGTCTCCTCGTGGGGCGCTTGCTATCGTCCCACCGTTGCTTGCAGACCCTGGCGATGTGGCCCTTCCGTCCGCAGTTGTGGCACTCAGCCTTCCTGAATGGGCACTTGCTCCGCTCGTGGGACGCTTCGCAGCCATCGCAGCGCCGACCCCCTTTCCCTTTCTTTTCACTCATCCCCTTTCTGACTTTCCGGACTCCCTCATCTTCACTGGAGCCTGGGGTGGCAGAGGTCTCTGAGGATGTGGGCGAGTGCGGGGCAGGGGCCGCCCTCCAAGTCACCTGGACTGCGGATGCCGCTGCCTCTACTTGTGGTGTCTTTGCTTTGAGAAGCTTGTACCCGGCCCTTGTGGACTCAGCAGCTAGGGCCTCTTGTAGTACCTCTTTGAAGGTGAGGTCGTGGCCTCGGGTCATGAGCTTCCTTTGGGTTTCCCCATCTCGCATCCCGCAGAGCATCTCGTCCCTCAGGGCCATGTCTAGAATTTCCCGCCATTCGCATAGGGTTGCCGCCAAACGGAGGGCCGCCGCATACTCAGATACGGACTCACCCGGCTTTTGGTCCCTCCTCGCGAACGCAGCCCTGGCAGAGAAGAAGGATACCTTGGGCTTGAAGTGGTTTCTCAGGGTCGCCAGCAGTTCAGTTACAGAAACCTGTTCCACTTCTCATGGTGCCACCAGATCCATCAGCGCTTGCACTGCGTGGTAACCGAGCATCGTGATGAGAAGACCTCTCTTCTTTCCCGCATCGGTGATGCCGGCAACCGCTACCGTACTCTTGAAGTGCATCTCGAACCAGTCCCATCGCTCGGGCTGGGTCACGTCGAACACTGGTTGCTGTGAATGTGTCTTGTCCCCGTGGGAATCCATCATCCCACCTTCATCGCCAATTTAATGTTTGGGAATCAAGACAATGGAAACGGCTGTAGGCTAGCCTAGCACATCTTTATTGCATGGAGTACAGTATGAACATGTGGTAATGGTGGACAAACAGCTCCTTTGATGCGGTGGCTATACAATTGAATATGGCTCTTTGACAGGGCATAGGCTACTGTCCAAGTGATGTCATCCTTAGTCATACCTTTCTTGTCCAGGTGAGGTGAGCACGGGAATCTTTCCTGCGCAGCTGAAGGCATTTGAGGAATGTGTACCATGTGAGCTGGGCGCTCCCTACTGCCCCCGATGGCCACTAGCTCGCGTCCTCATACAGAAGGTTACAGTGTTACTATTACTATCATTCGTGTGGTTACAAATATATTCAATACAACAATCCTGTATCTTGCTATGCTTTCAATATACTTCTAAAATGCCTGAAGAGACTTGGAATGATTACGTGGCTCGACACTACCTTATCTGGATGCCTGGGTTGTCCAGCCAGGGAGCTGCAACTCAGGAGAACAATAGGGCCTACTTGAGAGTAAGGCACCGTATTGTTACACACGCTGCCCTTCACACTCTCTGGAATCCTTGCACAAGATATTGCTGGTGTGCTAAGGACTTCTACTGGTTGCCCCCACCGTGGAAGAAGAAACTGCAGACATACCAAGGATTGTCTTGCAAAAGGAAAGAGTAAGACTGACTGCTTTATTTGCTGAAAGTTTTTAGAGCTTTTTCTGCTCGTGTATGCTGGCTCACTCCTTCATCACCAAACCAAAAGACTTTACAACGTGCATTGTAAGCAGAACTGATTGCTCAGCCAAGGATTGCTGTTTTGCTGAGTCAAGTAACTTGTAAGTTACAGACTGTGTTGCTTGTGTTTTTGTTGTGTTTGGAATATTGTGCCTTTAACAATGTAACACTCGGATGAGTGGATATAATAACCACCAGCTGTAACACTGTAACCTTCTGTATTAGGACGCAAGCTAGGGACCACTAGGGGTAATAGCGAGCGCCCAGCTCACATGGTTCCAATTCCCCAAATACCTACAGCGTGGGAAGATTCCCGCCACCACCTTCACCTGGACAAGAAGGGCGTGACGGGGAATGACGTCACGCAGACAGTAGCCAATGGGCTATCGAGGAGCCACATTCAAATGTATAGCCACAGTATATATTGAGCTGTTCATCCGCCATTACCACATGTTCCCCTGGACCATCATGCAATAAAGATGTGTTAAGCCAACCTTTCGGCTGTTTCTATTGTCTTGGTTCTCATACACTAAATTGGCGACGAAGGTGGGATAATGGATCCCCACAGAATCAAGACAACGCAGGCCGGTTTCAACATCAACAAACCGGGAGAATGGGAGCTGTTCGAGATGGACTTCCAAAGCGCACTGATGGTGTCCGACATTTCAGACGAGGGGAAGAAGAGGGCAATTCTCATCAGGATGCTCGGGTTTCCCGCCATGAAGGTATTGGTGGACCTGGTGTCTCCGAAGAAGGTGAACGAAGTGCCGGTCAAGCAGCTCCTGAAAGCGATGCGCGACCATTTCCAGCCCTCGGTTTCAATGTTTTCGGCTCGGGACGCGTTCTGGAAGAGAGTCCAGGCACCTGGTGAGTCCGTGGCTGCCTTTGCAGCAGCCCTCTGTTTGGCCGCCGGCCCATGCAAGTGGGAGAACCTGGAAATCGCCCTCAGGGACCGCATGCTGTGCGGCCTGTGGGACGAGGAGGTTCAGCGGAAGCTGATGAACAAGGAGCCACCTCCGACGCTGCAAGAGGTCATGAAGGAGGCGCAGGCGGCGGAAGCCACAAGGGCCGGGGTTAAGGGGTTCAGAGCAAGGCCCCCACAACCCGACAAGGAAGCGGGCTCGGTGCAAGTGGCCAGGCGGGCACCATACTCCTCCACGGAGAGCAGCGAGGATGAGGACATCCGGAAGGTGCGGAAGGATGGCCAGCGTTGCGATGGCTGCGGGGCGTCCCATGACTGCATCAAGTGCCCGTTCAGGAAAGCCGAGTGCCACAACTGCGGGCGCCGAGGCCACATAGCAAAGGTCTGCAGACAGCGGCGCAGAGACCACAGAGGCTCAACAGACCGCTCACCGAAAAATCAGGAAGGCGTCCGGCCCTCAAGGAAGCAGGACGGCATGGGCCGCATCTCCGACGACAGCGACGATGACACGGCAGTCCACAGCGTGTCCTTAGGACACCCACTATATTTTGTTGAGGTACTGGTGCAAGGGGTTCCATCAGGTTCCTCATATTCCATCATTTCACAGAGGGAGTTTTTGGGAATTTCCCCCAACGTGCGGCCCAAGCTCAAAGCACTGAGGTCTACGCTACGGGACGTGCAAGGAAATAGCATTCCAGTGTTGGGGGTTGGAAAATTCAAGGTCCAATACAAGCAACATACGCTGGATCATGGAGAAAACAAAGGAATACCAGAAACAAGTTTACTTCTGTTTTATTGACTACACTAAGGCATTTGACTGTGTGGACCACAACAAGATGTGGCAAGTAATTAAAGAGATGGGAATACCAGAGCACCTCATATGTCTCCTGAGAAATCTGTACATGAACCAAGAAGCAACAGTTAGGACAGAACATGGAATGACAGAGTGGTTTGGAATAGGAAAAGGAGTAAGACAAGGCTGCATTTTGTCACCATGCTTATTCAACCTATACACAGAGCACATAATGCGCAGTGCAGGGATGGAGGAATCACAATATGGGATTAAAATCGCTGGGAGAAACATCAACAATCTGAGATATGCAGACGATACCACCCTAATGGCAGAAAGTGAGGAAGACCTAAAGAATCTCTTGATTGGGCTGAAGGAGGAGAGTGCAAAAGCTGGCTTGAGACTCAATATCAAGAAAACCAAGATAATGGCAACAGGCCCAATCAGTTCCTGGAAGATAGATGGGGAAGAAGTAGAAGCAGTGACAGATTTCACTTTTCTAGGATCAAAGATCACTGCAGATGGGGATTGTAGCCATGAAATAAAAAGGCGACTGATTCTTGGGAGACAAGCAATGAGAAACCTGGGGAACATAGTGAAAAGCAGAGACATCACACTGAAAACAAAAATTAGAATAGTCAAAGCAATGGTTTTCCCAGTAGTAATGTACGGATGTGAGAGCTGGACAATTAGGAAGGCTGAACGCAGAAGAATAGATGCCTTTGAAATGGGTGTTGGAGGAGGGTTTTGAGAGTCCCCTGGACAGCGAGGAGAACAAATAGGTCAATCTTAGAAGAAATTAACCCTGAATGCTCACTGGAAGGTCAAATAGTAAAGATGAAGCTAAAATACTTTGGACATCAAATGAGAAGGGGGGATTCACTTGAGAAGGCATTGATGTTGGGAAAGGTGGAGGGCAAAAGAAGAAGGGAGAGGCCAAGGATGAGATGGCTAGATGGCATTGTAGACACAATGGGCACAGAGCTGGGAGGGCTGAGGGGGATGGTGGAGGACAGAGGCGCCTGGAGAGCAATGGTCCATAGGGTCGCAAAGGGTCAGAACCGACTGTGCGACTGAACAACAACAACAACAATACAAGCAACACGCCGCGGAACTTCCCCTGGTTGTTCTCAAAGGGGGGAGTTGTTGCCTCCTCGGGACTCAATGGTTTAAGCTCCTGGGTTTGTTCATTGGGGGGGTGCATGCCGTTGGGACTGACCCAATACAGGAGGTGTGTAACGCGCATCCCGAAGTGTTCAAGAAGGGACTCGGAAAATTCAAGGGTCCCCCAGTTGCGTTCGACCTGGATCCGGAGGTCCGCCCAATAAGACTCAAACCGCGAAGGGTGCCTTTTGCACTTAAGGACAAAATAGAGGCGGAACTGGACAAATTGGTGGGCCAGGGGATCCTTGTTCCTGTTGATTCCGCGGAGTGGGAAACTCCGATTGTAACAGCGCTTAAGGCCAACGGGGAGGTTCGAATATGCGCTGATTACAAATGTACCATTAATAAGGCGATACGCCCTAATGCGTATCCGGTGCCGGTAGTCAGCCACCTGTTGGCCAGGTTACATGGGGGGAAGTGTTTCGCAAAGCTTGACCTGGCACAGGCATACCAGCAGCTCTCGGTAACCCCAGCTGCAGCTGCTGCGCAGACAATAGTCACTCATAAGGGGGTGTTCCAGGTGACGTGCCTACAGTTTGGCGTGAACTCGGCGCCAGGTATCTTCCAATCGCTCGTGGAACGCCTCTTAAAGGGTCTGGAGGGGGTCTTGCCATACTTTGATGACGTATTGATAACGGGGGGGGGGGGAGTGAGCCAGAACTGGCTGAGAGACTAGACAAAGTACTGACGGTATTTGAAAAGGCGGGGTTGAGGTTGCGGAAAGACAAATGCGTCTTCATCGCAAAAGAGGTTGAGTTCCTGGGTTTCCAGGTAACCCCTGCAGGCATCAAACCCTCCAAATCAAAGGTGGCCGCCGTTCAAAATGCTCCTCGCCCCACCTCCAAGCCCGAGTTGCAGTCGTTCCTGGGGCTCTTAAACTTCTACCATTCCTTCCTGCCTAGGAAGGCGTCAGTAGCAGAGCCGCTTCATAAGTTACTAAAAAAGGACGAGGCGTGGAAAGGCGGCGAGAGCCAGGAGAGGGCATTCAATGAGCTGAAACAACTCTTATCCTCAGACGCCGTATTAACCCATTTTGACCCCAAGAAACCAGTGGTTCTGGTATTTGATGCACCTCCAGTGGGGGTGGGGGCGGTCCTGTGCCACGTGTTGGAAAACGGGCAGGAGGCCCCGGTGGCGTTCTACTCCAGGTCCCTGTCTAAGGCAGAGCGCAACTACGCACAGACAGACAGGGAGGCATTAGCGATAATTGCTGGGACGAAGAAGTTCCACGACTTCCTCTATGGCCGCCCCTTTACCATCGTGACTGACCACAAGCCCCTGCTAGGCATTTTTACCGCAGACAAGCCCACGCTACAGATCCTGTCCCCTAGGATGCTCAGGTGGGCCATGTTTTTAAACACGTACCAGAACGCGCTGGTGCATCGCCCTGGAAAGGACATAAGCCACACGGACGCCCTGTCGAGGTCACCCCTCCCCCACACGGGCAGCTACGTGGGCGAGGTGGAACAAGACCACCAACTGCTCATGATAGAGGTCCTAGATTCACCCCCCATAGTGCCCGCAGAGATTGCCAAGGCGATGGGCAGGGACAAGACGTTGGCCCTGGTTAGTTCATGGGTGCAGAAAGGGTGGCCAACGTCCTCCCCGGCGGCGGAATTTGCCCCGTTTTTCAGGAAAAAGTTAGAACTGTCCATGGAAGAGGGGTTGCCTCCTGTGGGGCCAGCGGGTAGTCGTCCCTGAGTCCCTGAGAGCAAGGGTGCTCAAGCTGCTGCACGTCAGCCACCCTGGAATTATCCGCTCCAAGGCACTGGCCAGGAGCTACTTCTGGTGGCCCCAGTTGGACGCTGATATCGAGCACATGGTGGGCACTTGTGAGAATTGCCAAAGCTCCCGGCCCGAAGAGGCTCGACTTCCGCACAGGGAATGGGATGCGGCAAAGGGGCCGTGGTCCCGCGTGCACATTGACTTCACGGGCCCTTTCAGAGGATCGCTTTTTCTCCTCATAGTGGATGCTTATTCCAAGTGGTTAGAGGTTATCCCAGTTGCGAACACCTCCTTAGCCGCAACAATTAAACAATTGCGCAGGGTGTTCAGCTCGTTTGGCATACCCGACACGCTTGTTAGTGATAACGCTAGTTGCTTTACGTCCGCCGAATTCAGGGCATTCACCGACATCAACGCCATCCGGCACATCACCTCCACGCCCTTCCACCCGGCGACGAATGGCCAGGTAGAACGCCTCGTGCATACCACCAAAGACGCGCTGAGGCGCATGGGCCCCGGGGATTTAAACCTGCAGTTGTGTCAGTTTTTGCTGGGATATAGGGTGACCCCCTAGCATCAGGATACTCGCCCGCAGAGCTCCTAATGCGCAGAAAACTGACTATGGTACTGACCAGGCTAGACCCCTCGAGGGTGGAAGACACTGGGAGGAACATTGGGTTAGCGGGCACGAAGAGTTTCGAAATAGGCGCCCCGGTCCATTGCAGAAACTACGCTAGCGCAGGGCCAGCCTGGGTTCCGGGAGTAGTCATTGGGCAAACGGGTCCCATGTCATACTGCGTAGAGACCAGCACAGGTCTACTCTGGAGGCGGCACGCGGACCAGCTCCGGCGCCGGGTCTCCGGAAACCAGAGCGCGGACAGCGCGGAACAGGACTCAACGTTAGGGTTCTCCCCACCCGTTCAGCCCAAGGGGGAGGAGAGGGGGGCCAGTGGTCCCCACCAAGGGGGGAAGGGAATAAGTTTGTCCCCGCAGATATCCTGCAGGATGCCCCCACTGATATCCCTGAAGATGATTTTGAGTTTGAGTTACAAAACCGGGGGGGGGGTTCAGAGTGGTCCCCCACCCATCCAGGCGAGAAGCGGGGTTTTTTGTTAGCCCCCAGTACCCCTGGTTTTCCCACAATGGAGTTTACCCCTACCCCGAAAGCCGCGGAACCGCGGCAAGTCGCTAATGAGTCTCCCTCTCCCATTGCAGGACAAGAGACCAGGGAACACAGAAGTGATAGCGCCCCCGGGACAAGCCAGCCAGCCTTGCGCCCAAAACGCGCTTGCAATAAACCATATTGGATGAGAGACTTCGTCTCATCCTAGGAGGGAGGGATGTTGTGTTTGGAATATTGTGCCTTTAACAATGTAACACTCGGATGAGTGGATATAATAACCACCAGCTGTAACACTGTAACCTTCTGTATCAGGACACGAGCTAGTGACCACTAGGGGCAATAGCGAGTGCCCAGCTCACATGGTTCCAATTCCCCAAATACCTACAGCATGGGAAGATTCCCGCCACCACCTTCACCTGGACAAGAAGGGCGTGACGGGGAATGACGTCACGCAGACAGTAGCCAATGGGCTATCGAGGAGCCACATTCAAATGTATAGCCACAGTATATATTAAGCTGTTCATCCGCCATTACCACATGTTCCCCCGGACCATCATGCAATAAAGATGTGTTAAGCCAACCTTTCGGCTGTTTCTATTGTCTTGGTTCTCATACACTAAAGTTTTCCACAGGGAACTGAACTGTGTTGTCACCAAAAGAGAAGTTATCTTACTTAATTTACTGTCATTTTTCTTGATGTAAATATTTGAAGCCTTCTATTTTCAACCATAAGTAAAGTCTTTTGCACAAAACAAGCTTCGGTTGCTGCGTTGATCAAAGTGCCCACACCTTCTGCTGCATGCCCTCCGGTCGCTCTGCTACACACCAACAGATGTCACGTGAGGATGATACGATCAAGAAAGAGAAGACGGTAATGAGAACATAACTCACAGCATTACTAGAAAAAATAGACAACAAAGAAAAGCCATTGGTGGCCTTCCTCCTGGGCCTCATTCTTTATCTCAGAGTTTTGTAGTGAGAGAAGAAATCTGGAGTTGCTAGACACATAATTTGATTGCAATGAGTGATGACATGTGTTCCCCTGAAATCACAATTGATTATGAGGTCAGGGAAGTATGGAGGATAGTCATGAGAGCATTAAAAGCAAGCACACCCCAAAGGCTGCTGGGCAGGAAAGATTAGGATTTGATTTATTCCATTAATAAAGTGTGGGTTTCCATAGTTTCCTCTTGTGCACAATGCCAAGTGAATTTAGGAAGGGAGGATTTCATCAGAAGCGTGCCTGTCTTCCGGCTGTATGAGAACCGAGCTCGTAAATTCAAAGAAACTAAAACATCACCTTGCAACTGTACTTAATTCTACAACTGCAAAGAAAAAAATATTGACCTGTTCCTTTGTGATGTTGATATGTGATCTTCAAGAGCACTCCTTGCATTTATAGGTAAAAGTAACCCTTGGTCGAAAGCCAGTTATATCTGACTCTAGGGTTCAGTGCTCATCTCTGTTGCAAAGCCGAAGAGACAGCGCTGTCTGCTTCTGCAGACATTTCCATGGTCATGTGGCAGGCATGACTAGACACCAGAGCACACTGAACGCTGTTTACCTTCCCACCAAAGTGGTCCTCATTGATCTACTTACAATTTCTTGCTTTCGAACTGCTAGGTTGGCAGTAGCTGGGACAAAGTCGGGAGCTCATTCCATCCTGCAGTATTCGAGTACCGAACTGCTGACCTGCCGCCTTCCCCCGATGCCAATTCATCCAGCCCATGAAGCCCTCGTTGCTCCCGGAATCAGAAGTAAAACGCGCCCAGTCACTATGGGCGCGTATTACTTCTGCTTCCGGGAGCAACGAAGGCAGCTACAGCCGCCGCTCAGACAATTGTGACCCATAAGGGAGCTTTTAAGGTGACGCGCCTACAATTCGGCGTAAATTCGGCTCCGGGGATCATTCAGTCCCTTGTAGAAAGGTTGTTAAAAGGGCTCCCAGGTGTTTTCCCCTACTTTGATGACATTCTGATTACAGCGGGGGGGGGAGCAGGAATTGGCCAAGAGGTTAGACCACGTGCTAACAGTGTTTGAAAAAGCGGGGCTCAGGCTGAGAAAGGATAAATGCGTATTTTTTGCTGAGGAAGTAGAGTTTCTGGGTTTTAGAATCACCCCTGAGGGCATTAAGCCAGCTGAATCCAATGTAGCGGCAGTGAAAGATGCTCCTCGCCCCACCACCAAGCCCGAATTGCAGTCCTTCCTAGGACTCCTTAACTTCTATCACTCGTTCCTCCCGGGAAAGGCGTCCATTGCGGAGCCATTGCATAGATTACTCAAGAAGGATGCGGCTTGGCGGTGGGGGGACAGTCAGGAACGGGCATTCCGGGGCTCAAACAACTTCTATCTTCCAAGGCTGTGTTGACCCACTTCGACCCAAAGAAACCTGTTGTGCTGGTCTGCGATACCTCACTGGTGGGGGTAGGGGCAGTCCTCTGCCACGTGCTAGAGAGCGGGCGAGAGGCCCCAGTGGCATACTATTCGAGATCCCTGTCCAAGGCAGAGCGCAATTACGCGCAAACTGACAGGGAGGCCCTAGCGATCGTTGCAGGAACCAAGAAGTTCCATGACTTTCTCTACGGTAGGCCATTCAAAGTCGTGACCGACCACAAGCCCCTCTTAGGAATCTTTACTACAGATAAGCCAACCCCGCAGATCTTGTCCCCAAGGATGCTGCGTTGGGCGATCTTCCTCAACGCGTACCAGTACGCGCTGACCTACCGCCCCGGCAAGGAGATTAGTCACACCGATGCTCTTTCCAGGTCACCCCTCCCACAGGCAGGAGATTCCGAGTGCGAGGTAGAACAGGACCACCAAGTGCTCCTGATTGAGGCCCTAGAGTCACCCCCCAATCCTGCCAGCTGAGATCGCCAAGGCTACGGCGAAAGATAAGTCATTGACCCTAGTCAGTTCATGGGTACAGAAAGGCTGGCCGGCAAGCTCCCTTATGGAGGAATTCAGGATTTACGGTAGGCGGAGAGACGAGCTCTCCCTAGAAAGGGGCTGTTTACTCTGGGGGCAGCGGGTGGTAATCCCCGAAGTTCTGAGGTCCCAGGTGCTAAAGATGCTGCATATCAGCCACCCGGGGATCGTGCGCACCAAGGCGCTAGCTAGGAGTTACATCTGGTGGCCCAAACTGGACACAGATATAGAACACATGGTAGGCACTTGCGAGAGCTGCCAGAGCACCCGCCCCGAGGAGTCCCGACTTCCGCACAGAGAATGGGACACGGCCAGGGGTCCGTGGTCATGCTTACATGTGGATTTTGTGGGTCCTTTCAGAGGCACCCTTTTCCTCATAATAGTGGACTCCTACTCCAAGTGGTTGGAGGTAATTCCAATGGCTAGTACATCGTCAGCTGCAACGATTAAGCAATTACGCAAGGTATTCAGCTGTTTCGGTTTACCTGATGTACTTGTGAGCGACAACGCCACAACTTTCACATCAGCGGAGTTCCAGGGTTTCATAGAGATTAATAAGATTCGCCACATTACTGCAGCCCCATTTCACCCCGCTACAAATGGTCAAGCGGAACGCCTGGTATGAACAAAGAAGGACGCACTGCGTAGGATGGGCCCCGGGGAGTTGAACCTGCAACTCTGCCAATTCCTGTTAAGGTACCGAGTAACCTGTTTAGCATCAGGGCTCTCGCCTGCCGAGCTCCTCATGCGGAGGAAACCCGCCACGATCCTCTCAAGGCTAGACCCAACCAGGGTGGAGGACACAGGTAGAAACATAGAAACAGGGGGCACCAAGAGTTTCGAGATTGGCCAGCCAGTACATTGCCGAAACTACGCGGCTGGCAGCCCGACTTGGGTACCGGGAATAGTGGTCAGACAGACGGGGCCAGTATCCTACAATGTCGAGACAGGCACAGGGCTCCTCTGGAGGAGGCATGCTGACCAACTCAGAGGCAGAGTAGTGGAAAGGCAAGACGCTAGTAGCCAGAGGGAGCACTCAGCGTTAGGGTTCTCCCCCACCCGTTTATCCCAAGGGGGAGACACAAGCCACAGGGGGGAGGAAAATGATACAAACCCGCATTCTTCAGACATGCCGGGTAACAGGGACAATTTAGAAGAGAGGGTTTTCGAGGATTTGTTAGATTTTGAGTTAGGGGACCGGGGGGATTTTTCGGAGTGGTCCCCCACCCATCCAAGCGAGGAGCGGGGTTTTTCTTTAGTCCCTGGAGCCCCCAGTCTCACATCCCTGGAGTTTACTCCCACACCTAGACCTCCCCAATCCCCGGCTTACGACTCGCAGCCAACCGCTAACGAGTCACGTTCCTCCAATGCAGGAACTCCGGCCCGGAGTGCGGCCACCCCTCGCCCAAAGCGAACGTGCGGAAAGCCTCGATGGCTGGAGGACTTCATCCTCACCTAGGGGGGAGGGATGTTATGTACTGAATGCTTTGTGATAAGTATCCCTTTAACGGATTTGTATCAGTCTATTGTATCTACTGTAAGCAATCAGTGTTTCATTGTAACCAGCTGTTAAGAACAATGCTGCGCCTGCAGTAGCAGCGTTGGACACAGGATACCCATTCACCTGCATACCTGAAGGGCAGGATACTACTGCCTCTACTGCATCGGGCAGGATACTATTGCCTCTACTGCATCGGGCAGGATACTACTGCCTCTACTGCATCTGGAGAAGATGGGCATGGACTGTTACCCGGGCTATTCAAAATGTACTATAAATAAGGCTGTTGTTTCACCTGTACTGTTCACTTGACTGCAATGCATTAACCCTTTTTTAGCCCTTACTGCGGCTCCTGCTTGTCTTCTGTTGCAAAATACCAAAAATATATTAATTTAAAACATGTCCATTCCAAGTTAAAAGAATGAAACATGTCAATTCAGATTTTAAAAGAATGAAATCAGTTTTTAAAATTAGTGCCAAAGTGGATCAAGTTGCTAAGATGGATAAGTAGAGTATGAGAAAACTACCTAAGTAGCTGACTAAATAAATAATGGCATTTTCAGTGCCTGCAGTGGCTCAAGTGGCTAAGATGCTGACTGGAAGGCCAAAGGTCAGCAGTTTGATTCCTGAATACCGCAGGACGGAATCAGCTCTCATCTTTGTCCCAGCTCCTGCCAACCTAGCAGTTGGCAAGACATTGCAAGGAGATAAATACGGACCACTTCGGTTGCAAGGTAAACAGCGCTCCGTGCACTCAGGTGTCTAGTCATGCCTGCCACATGACCACGGAAACATCTGCAGAAGCAGACAGCGCTGGCTCTTCGGCCTTGAAACAGAGGTGAACACTGAACCCTAGAGTCGGATACGACTGGCTTTCAAACAAGGAAAACCATTACCTTTACCTATACCTATGCTGGTTTTTGAATGCAGAGTCAGATTCATCTCCGATTTCCCCCTCATGTTCCTATTTTTCCTTTATTTATATATCTATCTGAACATATTATCCACATGCCTTTTTCTCAATCCAAATGTCTCTAGGCAGAATATTGGCTTTGCAAATAAAATTTAATGGGACTTTTTCTTCTTGTCCAGGATCCATGGAAATGGGAGTCACTCTGGATAAAGTCACAGAAGAACAAGACCATAATTTTGCTTGGCACTGAGGATATCATCTCCTCAGGACTTGAGGAGAAGCACTAATTTGAGATAAATGGCACCAGTATTAAAGCTGAGCTGAGTAACCTTTCCTGCTGCTTCCATATACAAAGAGGGTATTTGGCTTGCAAATTATATGCATTGCTCTCAAAAGAGCTTCCAGTAACTTTTGAACTATGAAATTATGTGGGTATCAGAAGAGAGGCAATGTTGCCCGTTCTTTCCCATTTTCTCCTTGACTATAAATCTGAATGGTTAGTTTGCCAAAGCAAACTTTTTATTTACTTGCAGTTTCTTGCTTTCGAACTGCTAGGTTGGCAGGAGCTGGGGACAGAGACAGGCACTCATTCCGTCATGCAGTACTCAGGAATCAAACTGCTGGCTTTCTGTCTCCCAGTCAGGGTCTTAGCCACTTGAGCCACTGCAGTCCCTGATAGGCACTGTAAATGCCATTATTTATTAAGTCAGGTAGTTTTCTCATACTCTACTTAGGAGGATTTTTGCTGCCTGGATTTTTACCCCTTCCCCCTTGTTTTGCTCAGCCTTACAAAAGAATAATGTAGGAATCGGGGCCGCTGAGGGCCGTAGGTCCCGGAGGAGACTGATCAAAGAACGATACGAGGCAGTATGGAGGAGGATATGATCAGTGGTTTATTGAGGAAAAGGCATAGCCATTTATAGATCAGAAGGCAAGGTAGAAAAAACCGTCACCCAACAGTCAATCACATCACCTATTTACTCAGGTTAATTGGGAATCTCTCGGGGGGGAAGTTAATTAGTGTGGACAAACACTGGCTGGGACAACACCATTGTTTTGGGCTTAGACTAAGGCAATCAGGACTCCTGTTTGCTTCTGGGATGAGACTGAGATTCGGAGATGAGGGATTACTCTAATAGGTAACGTATTTGCTCTTTCAGCAGGTTCGTTGGTCAGGTCAGGTAATTGGGTGAATCAAACCCTATCATTTATCCACCCCCCTTAATTTCTCCCTGCTGGCAAGGGCCAGGGGCCAGGAGCGTGCTCGCTAGGTTTAACCTCTGCCAGAGGCCATGCGTGCCAACTGGGCACGCGGATCCACATCTCCCCTTTTAATTTTTCTTAAGAGCCTGACCAGCGACCCTGCGTAGGAGCGGGACCAGCTGATGAGCGGGAATGACGTCACGGGGTTTCCTTCTGGGGCGGCACCTTGAGATCAGCGAGGGAATACATTGTGCAAAGCAGCAGAGTGCGATGCCTAGTATAATCACCCCCACAACCACCTTGAGTACCGTTTGGAGCCACCCCCAGGGGATCCATGACCACATCCAGTTCCACAATGAGCTCCACCAAGCCCCCCATGCAGAACCCTCTGTGATGCCCTGGACTATGGTGTGGAGATCAGTGAGCTGACTCTGCACTTTGCGGGAGTTGTCGGTAAGGTTGAAACAGCACATACCATGAAAGGATTCGCAACCCAGGTGGTGCAACAATAAGAGGTAGTCGATAGCCGCTCGATTGTCAAGAATGGCATGGCGAAGCTCTGCCTGCTCTTGATTAAGGAGCGCTATCGCGGAGGAGGTGTGGTTGATGGCTTTTGCTAGACCGCAAGTCAAGCGACCAATCCTCTTCGCGTTGCCGACGGCTAAGCCTGGCACGCCAAAGATGCTGACTGCCAAGGAGAGATATTCGGCAGGGCTCATTACTCTAAAGCTGCTCTCACACGAGCTGTCCAACTGGGTGGTGTGAGTGTGCCGTACGAGTGAGGAAACATTTGGAACATTAGTAACATTTGTGCTTGGGGTGACCATATCCTTGGTAGGAAGTAACAATGTCAAGCGACTGATACAACATATAGAGTCTGAAACATTTGCAGGAATGTAGTTCCACGTGTACTGGTTGCAGGTGAAGAACCAACCAGATGGCAGGGTTATATGAGCATACATGGTGCCAAGTGGTACTGGGTTATTGCAAGTCCAATTGCCACTGCCAACGTTGAGGCAGCGGCGCCAGGTACGACCCGCCGAAGCGCAGCCGTACATTCGTCCACAGGTAGAGTTCGGGCTGACCGCCACCCGAGGAGTGTGGAGGGTGGCTGCATCAGCCGGCAAGGTCATGGTCAGCCGCATCTCCCAACGGGCATACTCCGAAGAAGCCGCTGGGTTATACGGGCTGAAAAGTCTCTTCACAAGCCAGTCCCCATCCCTGGGGTGCGCGCCTGGAGAATGGCACACAGGGATGAGGCAGGTGCTGAGGATCGAAGCAGAACCAAGGTCCTGCCTGAGGCAAAAATCGGACTGGTTGACGAGACCCGCCAACCTCTCCCAAATGTTGTACTGCATCTGGGCAGAGAGGTCTCCGCCGGGCAGTAGATCGTTGGCCTCCAACGAGACGGCCTGAGCGCCTCCCCCCAGAAGCAGGGAAAGGGTCAGGATGATGGTGAAGATCACGGTGTTGGCATCGATCTGGGCGAAGACTGCTGCGACGAAGTTCTCCGGTGTCGGCTCCCTCTCCTCGCGTCGGAGGGCGCCCTGGGCCTCACTGCAAAGGGTCTTGACCATCCCCCAGGTGATCTTCGGTGCTGGTGTCCGCGGCCGTCGCTTCTCCCGGTGGGTCTCCTTGGTCAGGGTGAGGTCCTCCATCTCCGGGATCGGACTCGGGTCGGTCTGGGTCCACGCCATGAGGTTCCAAGTGCGGCTTGACACACCGAGCTGGAACCCAGACGACACCTGTAGGAGACATAACTGCAGCATACCCTCGCCCCCAGGTTACGAGCGGCGCCGGGCCCCTCCAAGAAGGGTCCGGTGGCACCCGGTATCGGACCATCGGTCGCGGGAGAGCTTCCGAACGGCGGAAGTGCTTCTCCTGCGGCGTACAATCCGAAAAAACATTAAGGTGATTGTAAGTGAACAATACCTTATTCAGGCAATGCTGTGCCTGGCCCTGTGACTTGGGGAGGGCTGGTGGCTCCCCCCTTTCTGTTTGTTTGTCAATATAGGACTTGAGCGTCCGATTGACCCGTTCCACAATCGCTTGCCCCTGCGGATTGTAAGGAACGCCAAATGTGTGCTGAATATCCCAAGTGGCCATGAAGGCGGCCAGCTGCCTAGAGCTGTAGGACGGCGCGTTATCGGTTTTAACGTGCCGAGGTTTGCCCATGGCTGCAATGCAGGAAAGGAGGTGCTGCTCCACGTGGGAGGCAGTCTCCCCTTTCTGCGCTGTTGCCCAAACGAACTGAGAAAAAGTGTCTATGCAAACGTGCATGTACTGCCATCTGCCAAACTGCGGAACATGCGTGATGTCCATTTGCCACACCTGATTGGCCTCTGTCCCTCGTGGGTTGACCCCCCACGAGGGCCCCCCCGGTGCCCTTGCACAATGCTGGCAAGAGCGAACTATGCCTTGGGCCTGAGAGAGTGGCAAATTGAATTGTCTGGCAAGTGCTTTGGCATTTTGGTGAAAAAAGGCATGACTCTGAATTGGAGTAGTAAAAACACCCAAAACTGAACGTTGCTGAATTTCCTTTGCCGCCGCATCTGCTCTACTATTGCCCGCGGAAATCGGACCCGGTAGGTCTTGATGACTTCGGATGTGGGCAATATAGAGCGGCTCCGTGCGGTTTCGCAAGTGAAATTGAGCCGTGAGAAACAGGCTAAGCAAATTTTTGTCTATCGCGGGAGTGATGTATGCTCCCGGTAGACTGTGAAGCAAATTCCTAACATACATGCTGTCAGTGATGATGTTTAAACGTTCTTTGGCGAAGGTGCGCAAGGCAAGGTTCACCGCTGCCAACTCTGCCCGCTGCGTGGACTTTTGTGGAAGAGTTAGCAGCGTGCGCCAAGCTTGGCCCTCCTGCCAGGTCAAGACACCGTATGTCCGACCACCATCAGTAAAAACTGTCCTGGCTCCCTGAAGCGGAACCAGCGAGAGCAATTCAAACAAGCTAACTGTCTGCGTCTGAAGTGAGACAAGTCTGGGGTCCTTTGGCAAGTGGTATGCCAAGCTCCCAGTGAATCCTTCCAAGGCTATGGGAAGCGAGTCA
Organism: Bradypodion pumilum; assembly: GCA_035047305.1. Taxonomy (NCBI): domain Eukaryota; kingdom Metazoa; phylum Chordata; class Lepidosauria; order Squamata; family Chamaeleonidae; genus Bradypodion; species Bradypodion pumilum. The sequence continues at coordinate 5,888,833 of JAWDJD010000017.1, read as the reverse complement.
CCGAGCTGCATTAATTGCTGGACTTGTTCCTTGGTGAATGGAACTACGATTCTGGCCAAATCATGCCCTGAGATGTCCCTAGCTCTCAGCCTTCCGCGGTAAACCACCGCGGAGACCAATTCTTGGGGAGGAACGATGTTTCGTGAGGAGGTGTTCGGAAGGTACACCCACTCCACGATACTCGCCCCTTTCTCGGCATCTACGCCGAGCGCTCCTGTAAACATGGATCCTGACCGTACGATGTACAAATTCAAGATCGGAGCATATGGCCCTGGGGTGATCCTATCTACCCACCTCTGGCTGAGAACTTGGTTAACTTTCTCAAGTGCCAAGCGTGCGTCTCGAGAAATTTTTATCCGGTCTGCCGGCTGCTTACCTAAGGTTAGCAGCGAGAAGAGCGGTTTTAGAAGATCCGTATCCAATCGGAAATACGGTCTGGCCCAATTGATGTTCCCCAAAACTTGCTGCAACTCTACAAGGGTGACTGAGTCCTGTAAATTGATCTTAGGCAAAACTGGTGCTGCGAAAGAGCGGAGAAGCCGATGGCCCAGGTATGAGAAGGGCTCGGTTCTCTGCACTTTCTCCGGGGCAATGAGTAAACCTTTGTCCCCCAGGCTGGCCTGGAGGTCAGAAAACATTTCGCTGCCGAGTTGCGGCATCGCGACCAAGATGTCGTCCATAAAGTGGCAAACTATAGCTTTAGGGTAAAGGCTTCGGAACTTTGCCAGTGCGTTGTGAACATAAATTTGGCACAGGGTGGGCGAATTGAGCATGCCCTGTGGCAAAAAATTCCACGCGTAACGCTGCGTAGGCTCACTGTGGTTCACAACCGGCACCGTAAAGGCGAACCTTTCCCGGTCCCGGGGGTCTAAGGGGATTGTATAAAAGCAATCCTTGAGATCTACGACTAGAATCTCCCACCCCTCGGGAATCATGTTCGGATTGGGGATGCCGCATTGGAGCGGACCCATTGGCTGTATGCATTTATTGATCTCTCTGAGATCGTGGAGGAGTCGCCACTTCCCCGACTTCTTTTTAATCACAAAAATTGGCGAATTCCAAGGACTTGTGGACCGTTCTATATGTCCTGCGTCTAGCTGTTCCTTAACTAGCTGCTTGAGGGCAACTAATTTCTCTCCCACTACCGGCCATTGTTCTACCCAAACCGGCGTATCGGTGAGCCATTTAAGTGGCAACGCCATTACCCAAAGGTAAGCGTAGCACCGTACTGCTGCAAGATGTCTCGCCCCCAAAGGTTGATGTGCACGTCAAGAATGTGCGGCCGAATTACCGCTGTGCCGTCAGCCCTTGGGATTGTGACTTCCACCCACTCTCGGCTCCTAAACGCTTCCTGGACGCCGCCTACCCCACACACATCGGAGACCGGCTCAATGGCCCACTCTCTTGGCCACTGGCTTCTGCTTATCACGCTCACATCCGCTCCGGTATCGAGTAACCCTGAGAACACTCTTTTGTTCAAAAATACCTCGATAACGGGGCGCTGCTTCCACTCAATGTTGGTCTCCACTGTCGCTAAGACCTGGTATCCTTGTACTGCCTCCCTGGCGCTCGAGCGGTCCTCTGACCGGGACTCGGAGCTGTCACTGAGCCTTCCCTGGCTATCTGCTGGCGAGTGACAAGGAACCATGATCAGTTGCGCTAAGGTGTCTCCCTTGTGAATTGTTTGGGGCAGATGAGTCCAAAGCTGAACTTGGAGAACGCCTGAAAAATTCTAGTCAACGACTCCTGGAATTATGAAAATTCCGCGTGCTCCAGCTACGCTGCGGGGCAAAACTAAACCTATAAAGCCCATGGGCAGTGGACCCATGTACTGGGAGTCCACCAGATAGACCGTGCCTGGCAGGTCGCATGTAACGTCCGCCTGACAAGTCAAGTCTAACCCTGTACTACCCTTGGGGCTGGCCTGTGCCCTCGCAATGTCTGGAGTGTGACCGGGATTTAGTCTAGCTCTGGTGAGCTCTGAATGAGGGGAGTCCCTGTTTGGACCAGGGCCAGAGACATGCCTGCGTTCCGGTTTCCCGAATTCGGACAGTCTCGGGCCCAATGGTAGCCTCTTTGACATTTCGGACACTGGGTCTTCGGAGCCTTGGGGCGGCCGGACTTTTGCCCACCTCCCTTGGATCGGCACTCCCTAGCGAAGTGACCGACCTTGCCACAACTGTGACATGCTCCTTGGGTCTTTCCTTTTGGTCTCTTACCCCCTTGCACCGCTGCCGCTAGCAATCCCATCTTGTAGGATTCTGTGCCAACGTCGGCGCAAGCTCTAATCATGTCCGTAAGGGTCAAATCGGGACGATTGCCTAGTGACTGCAAGATTTTACGGCAGTCTAAATTGGCATTGTCCTTGGCTAACATCATCATGAGCTCTTGTTGGGCCTGCTCATTGTCAATCTGCCTGCTAATGGCTTCTTCCAGGCGATTGATGAAGTCCATATAGGGCTCTTGGGCTCCTTGCTTAATAGCGGTGTAATTCTTAGCCGCTTTGCCAGTTGCTGGGACTTTGAAAAACGCCCTAAAGGCGGCCTCGGCCGACATCTGGAGAGTGGCTAGAGGCAAGTTGATTTGGGCATCGATGGATTCGAAGGCACCTGAGCCATATAACTGGTCAGGAAGTACTGCGCCTCCCATCCTGGCAGCCCTTGTCTGCGCCTCCAGGCGATACTCGCTGTCCCAAATTAAGTACTGGCTAGGGTTGAGCATCATCCGCATGACGGCTTTCCAGTCATGGGGAATGAACATGGTGTTCTCGCACACTTGCTGAAGCGTGCCCCTTGTGAAACGACTTTGGAGCCCTGTCTCTGAAATGGCTTTCCGTATAGCCATGAGAAGCTTATACGGGACTGGGGAGTGTACTATCTGCTGTGCGCCTGTAAGCGCGTCCATCTCCATGCGGATGGGACATATCTGGCTGAGCTCTGCTAGCTCCTCTACTGGTAATTCCCCCTTCCTGAGTTCTTCCTCTACTGTGCGCTGAAGGGCACTTTTGGTAGCTAGGGAACCTGTTGCTTTCTGAGAAGCGCCTGCGCTCCTCATTCCTTGCATTCCGCCGGTGACGCCTGCAGCTGTCACCGAGGGAAAGCTCCCTACGCTACTCTGCCTAAATTGGAGTGACGGATAGAGCACCGTAGGCGCCGTTGGTTTGGCTGGCGCTTCTGGCAGATTTGGGGGTTCTTTGGCCTCTATCCGGACTGGCTCTATCTCCGCCAAGAGCTTCCTACACTTTCTCCATGTGCGAATTACGCCTCCTGGAGCTTTCGGGGGTTGCTGAATGCAGTCTCCTATCTGATCCCAGAGCTCGAGGGTTAACGTACCTACTTCTGGGTAAAGCAGGCAGTGTTCCCCTAGGTACACCAAAAGTCTCGCTAGCTCCCCGCTGTGAAAACACAAATTAAATACCCTGGCCAGGATGTTGAACTCCTCTACACGAGTTCTTTGGCTAGCGGATGAACGCTGTCGCTGAGGACAGGTCCCCATATTACCTGCGATTGGGTCCTCGGAAGATTCCTCCTCGGGACGAGCCGACGTGTCTTTGGCAGGCAATAGGTTCTGGCGACGACGCTTTCTGGGTAGAGCTTGGAGCGTGGACTGCGGCCACGGGCCCTCGGTGGCCACTGCGCTGTCAGGGGCTCACAGCTGCCCAGAGCGGAACGCGTTTTTCCCTTTGGCGCAAGCCGCCGCGAAAGTCGGGAGCAAGCTGTAGGATGCCTCTTTGGACTGCCTCACCGCAGGCCGTCCCTCCGATCGGCTGGCTGCCGGGCGGAGTGCCGCGCTGTCCTCCGGGATGATTCGGACACGGTTCAAGCGCAGAACCGGACCGTGTGATCGCTACTCTGAGGAAGACCGCTCTTACTCACGAGTAGATCACGTCGGGGTCACCAGGTGTAGGAATCGGGGCCGCTGAGGGCCGTAGGTCCCGGAGGAGACTGATCAAAGAACGATACGAGGCAGTATGGAGGAGGATATGATCAGTGGTTTATTGAGGAAAAGGCATAGCCATTTATAGATCAGAAGGCAAGGTAGAAAAAACCGTCACCCAACAGTCAATCACATCACCTATTTACTCAGGTTAATTGGGAATCTCTCGGGGGGGAAGTTAATTAGTGTGGACAAACACTGGCTGGGACAACACCATTGTTTTGGGCTTAGACTAAGGCAATCAGGACTCCTCTTTGCTTCTGGGATGAGACTGAGATTCAGAGATGAGGGATTACTCTAATAGGTAACGTATTTGCTCTTTCAGCAGGTTCGTTGGTCAGGTCAGGTAATTGGGTGAATCAAACCCTATCATTTATCCACCCCCCTTAATTTCTCCCTGCTGGCAAGGGCCAGGGGCCAGGAGCGTGCTCGCTAGGTTTAACCTCTGCCAGAGGCCATGCGTGCCAACTGGGCACGCGGATCCACAAATAAAAATGAAGTCCTGTGTACAATTAAGTTAGAAAAGGTTTTCACAACATGGTGACTGCTTCTTATTGGCTGCACCAGTTAGCCAAGGCATAAGGAGATACATTTATGACATGTTAAAACCACTTTTTGTACTAGTTAAACCTTTGCTAAACAGAGCCTTATGAAGCATTTTTAATCATCTGCCTCTTTTCCTGTCAAGGTTCGATGTTTCTTGTGTTATATGATTGCTTGAGACCATCGGAAGGTTTTACAGTGCTGAGTGATATGCATGGATACAGATGGTGCCTGTTTTGCAGGTGGTTTGGCGTACCACTTAATTTAGAGCAGGGATTCTCAAAATGCGGCCCATGGGCCAGATGCAGCCCATGGCCCCATTTCATGTGGCCCACCACCACCTCCACCACACCAGTAAGTGCCATGTGGTGGAGGATGGGCAAAATGGCCGTCTGGCCCCCGAAGCTGTCTGAGGGAGCGTGACCCGGCCCCTGGCTTTAAAAGCTTGAGCACTCCTGGCTTAGAACAAGAATGTATTAAAGTGAAGAATGGGCTTTTCCTGTTCCAAATCTTGATTCTGTCATGTTGCACATTTTGTTAAAGTCCTGATAGCAATCTCCCTTATTTCCTAAATGCCGAAAGGAAAATGAAGGATCATAGATTACCTTGAATTGCTAAGAACCTCCCCCGCTCCCCACAAGCAAAACTCTGAAGGAACATTTATGAAATTCCCCTCTCCATTTTTCAGGGTGAATCATTCGACTCCCATCTTTGTCAGTTCACAAATACGCAATCATTAGCCTGTTTCCTCCTCTTTCTGCATCTATTGTGTATTAAAGCTGCCACACTATTTTAAAACATAGAATTTCTCTTAATGTCCATTTGCCCCCTAATATATACATTTTCTGTTCACCTTATAACGAGCTAGACTTAACTCGGCTGGACGGAACTCGGCTGCATATTTTTAAAGCTGCAGAAAGGACAGGCAGCTGGGTGAGGGAGTACAGTAAACCCTCAGGTTACCACAGAGGTCCATTCCAACAGCTTCCGTCATAACCAAAAGCAAACGTAACCCGAAGCACGTTTCCCTGTAGGAATGCATTGAAAATTTCGCATAGGAATGCATTGAAAATTTTAAAAAGTCCTGACCGGAACAATTTTTTTAAAAAATACAAAAGGCACAATCATTCCCCACCCCCACAAAAGAAGGGAGCCCTCTCCCTTTTCCACGACGTTTGGGGACCTTATCTGATGACACAACAGCACCTCCGGAAAGCATTTTTTTGTGAAACAGGAAAATACCATTGGCATGAATTGTTTAAGATGGATCCCAGCTTGCCTGTGATCCCACTTGTGATCACAGAGCCATCTCCTGTGGCACATATGAAATGAAACATGCAGGATTTAACACCGGGCCTGCCATGGACTTCTGCAGCCTTGAGGATATTATCAAAGTGCAACTTCACAGCCAGTCCATCTGGAATGGCCTCTTCCACCTCCATGAGCATTGGGAATCAGAGTTCCTCCTCGGTTTATTTTGCCGTTGGGCTTAATATGGTGGTTTCCAGTGGCATTTCCTCCACTGAGGGGGATCCTCACCCCACCTAAAGGGGCTCATCTGCCTGTAGCCATTGGTCTCTTTAGAGAGTCAGGTTATTTACTGCCGCCCGTGGCCCAATACTCGCCATTGAGTCAGTGGCTGTGTGGTCTACTCCATTACTGTAGCGGAGTGACTGGCCAGACAGAACTCTGTGTAATGCAAATAACAATCAATGCATTCAAAATAAGAACTAAGCAAAATCCTCCTTTGCCCCTACATTTAAATAATCTTTTTTACTTTTTTTGCAGAATGGCAGCAACTTGTTAGTAATTTTCTGTTTCTATTGTTTATTTCCAATGACAGGCGTCGTTTTCTGAGGGTTTCAGTCTTCACATTTTCTTCCATGCAGATCTGAACACCCGAATATCTGCATGTTGATGGCAACTCTCTATTGCTTCAGGATTTCTTTGTAGATAGTGTAGATATCAATCAGTCAGCTAGTTAATTAAATTGATTGCTTTCCTTTACCATCAAGCTATTTCCAGAGCAAATTACAATTGAAATCCACACAACAGCACAATATAATTAAGGCCATATTGATGGGATGGGTGGAGGAGGCAGCCACTTGGGATGTTTTTAGATGTGCTCCTTCAAGTAGTGAAACATATCTGCTTTTCATACTAAATACTTTCCCCCTACCTCCATTTTCTTGTGTTTAGCACACTTTGTTTTGTGGTTGCTTAATAAAAATGGCTCAAGTGATTAGGTTTTTATCCTCTGGCTGGGCAGGGTGAGGAAGGGGGACGGCGTCCAGAGGTGCAACCGCTTCTATCCCTGCGCTAATGGCGAGGGCAATGGGGAGAAGCGGCAGGAGTCCTCCGTGGCTGTGGGCATCCTTCTTTATCCTCTGGCTGGGAGGGGTGAGGAGGGAGGGGACGGTGTCCACAGGTGCAACTACTTCCATCTCCACGCCAATGGCAAGAGTGACGGGGAGAAGCGGCAAGAGACCGCCATGGCTGCGGGCATCCTTCTTTATCCTCTGGCCGGACGGGGTGAGGAGGGATTGTATAGATCAATTGTGTCCCAATTGGGGGGGCATATGCCCCCCCTTGGGTTTTGAGACCCCTGCACTGCTGATCTCCCCAGCCCAAGGTATGTATGTGCCAAATTTCAGTGGGATCGATCCAGGGGTGCAGGAGCCTATCGAGCACATACAAACAAACACTTCTGTTTTATATATATACTAGCATATTTTGCCCGGCGGTGCCGGGCTTTGTAAAATTGTGTTGGATAGTAAAGGTTTTTTCTTTTCTTGAACCAATAGTGCTGGACTGTTTTAAATGGTGTTGAAAGGTTTTGTGTTTTTTTTGGCTTTGAGGCACTGCGTCCGCCTGCGGTGCACTTGCGCTCCCAGTGTGTGTTTTATTTTTTATTTTTTTGCATGCCGGCTTCCTCAGTGCCGGGCTCTTTAAATTGTTTTTGGAAGTTTTTTGTTTTATGTTTATGCAAATTTTATTTTATTTTAATTTATTTAATGTAAATTATTTTTTTAAAATTTTAAATGTAATTTTGGTTTTTTAAATCTTTATTTGTACACAGTTTTTTGTTTTGGTCTTTTGGTTTTTTTGAGTGAAAAGTCATTTCTGTTTTTTTTTGGTATTTTTTGAGATTAGTGTGAATACTTTTGAATGTTTTGATAACTTTTTGGATTAATTTGGGAATTAATCTTAATAGTTTCAATATTTTTGAATGTTTTTTCTCTTGTGGCCTCTGGGTGGGGAGCTTTTCTTCCTTTCTACAATTTTCCTCTTCTGTCATCTGGGTGTCACTTCCGGTAAGTATTCTCTTCATTTTCTCAGTTGAGTTCCAGTCGTCATGGAGTGAAGACGTGTCTTGGTAAGCTCCCTGGTTTTTTTTTGGTGGTTTTTTTTTGGGGGGGGTTGTGTTGGGTTTTGTGATGTTTTTATGGTAATTTTTTTTGGATTTTTTTGTGTTTTGTTTTGACTGTTTTTGTGACTGTTTTTGACTGTTTTGGTGTGTACTTTTTTTGGGGGGGTCTTTTTTTTTTCATGGGCAAGGCTCGATCCCTGGCCCGTGGAAAAAAAAGGGCGGGGGTGTTCTTTTTTTTCATGGGCCAGGCTTGAAGCCTGTCCCGTACAAAAGAAAGGGCATGGGGGGGGTCTCTTTTTCTTCACAGGCCAGGCTCGAAGCCTGGCCTGTGCAAAGGAAAGGGCATGGGGGGTCTCTTTTTCTTCACGGGCCAGGCTCGATCCCTGGCCTGTTGAAAGTAAGGGCAGCAGCAGCAGGGGGAGGGATTATTTTATTTTTCGCCGGCTGCCTCAGCGTTCTGTGCGCTACACCATTTTATAGGTATAGATATAAATTCATTTCTCCACTTAGTCACTTTACCTCATAGATGGCCCCGTTAATGGAGATCTTCCCTTACATTTTTTTTAAAATGTAAAAGCCCAATTACATACCTATCAGAGCAAGATTTCATTCCAACTGCAGTGTGAAGAGCACAGTGCACAAAAAATGCAGGCTAAATTTCAGTGTGGAAATTGATAAATGCTTCATGCTAAGTGTTAACATAATCTTGTTGTAAACTCCTTGAGTAAGAAGATTATCAACCGAAAACTCCCCCAGCAGGAGCCAGCCACCCTGACGCTAAGACATGATATTAAAAAGAAAAGCAAAATACAGTCTACCTGGGGAAAAAGCCTCACGTTGTTGCTGAAAATAACATTACAAGCATTTCTTAAGTGTGCTTCACTCTGTCCGATGAATATGTAGAGGACTAGCAGGTTAATGTTGCTTTTCTTGACCCAACTGTGAGTAAAGAGTCTTTTATGCAAAGATAAAACCTGTGAACCCCTGGATAGAAACAAAGAAAGGACCTTTCTTGACTTTCCATAGGAAGATTTTTCTGCAGTTTTTTTAGCTGAGAAATCTCGTGAGAAATTGAGGAAAACATCAGCTTCAAACCTCTAAATCAGGGATTCTTAAACTGCGGCCTGTGGGCTGGATGCTGCCCATGGCACCATTTCATGTCCCTCCACCATGCCAGGAAGTGCTATGTGGTGTAGGAAGGGCAAAATGGTCATCCGGACTCTGAAACTGTCTGAGGGAGCATGACTCAGCCCCTGGCTTTAAAAAATTGAGAACTCCTGCTCTAAGTAATACTATTAAGAACATAAGAACATAAGAACAGCCTTGCTGGAACAGGCCACAGCCCATCCAGTCCAGCATTCTGTCTCACACAGTGGCTCACCATTTCCTTTAGCGTATTCCCAAGCAGATGCCTTCACCTGCTTAGGATTCCCTGGAAATGATATTGAGAGATATCCTGCCTATCTCTCCAACCCGGAGGTTGTCCTTAAGTATCCATAATTATAGCCATTGATACTCTTGTCCTCCATGAACTTGTCTAATCCTTTCTTAAAGCTGACAAGACTGACAGCTGTCACCACTTCTTCTGGCAGGGAGTTCCATAGACCAGTAATCCTCTGGGTGAAAAAGTACTTTCTCTTATTTGTTTGAGAACTAGTACCCAAAAGTTTCATGGAGTGTCCCCTAGTTCTAGTGTTATGCGATAAGGAAAACAGTTTTTCCTTATCTTCTTTGTCCACACCGTGCATGATTTTATAAACTTCAATCAGGTCACCTCTTAGACGCCCTCATTCAAGAGTGAAGAGGCCCAACCGTTGCAGCCTCAGATGGTAAGGAAGGTGTTCCAGTCCCCTAATCATTCTGGTTGCCCTCCTCTGCACTTTTCCCAGCTCCATAATATCCTTCTGGAGGTATGGCGACCAGAACTGTACACAGTATTTTTTTTATTAAACTTTTATTAAGAACTGAAATAATACAAAAACAAATAAAGAAAATAATACAAAAAATACAGTAATAAATCTATACATTATAAAAGATACCTAAAACAGTAAAACAATATAACCCGACCACCTGTGCTCTGTCGGGGGATGTCGGCAGGGGTTTCTTGACCATTTACCTTCAATTCTGTTTCCAAAATTGGATCATGTCAGGGCTTAGGTTAAACTTGATATCACCTAATAAAGCGAAGTTGACAAAGGGACCCCAAATCTCGCAAAATGGTGTCTTTATTGGTAACCCCTTTTTCTGGTGAACTTGGATAGTTAATTTCTCATTGAGAGCCAATTGCCAAACATCTGCGTACCATCTAACTTTATTAATATTATTTCCACTCTTCCATTCCTTGGCAATTAGCTGTCTGGCTACCATCAATAGAGATAACAATAATTCTTTTTTATTATTTTCCAGATGTAAATCATCCACTTCACCTAGTAATACTATCTTTGGACTTAGCACTATTGTTATTTTTAATATTTTATTCAATTCTTCTTCTATAACATCCCAGAAATTCCTCATTTTATCACACAGCCACCACATATGAATGTAAGTCCCTTTTCCTTTATTACATCTCCAGCATAAATCAGAGTTTTTATTATTTATTAAATGTAATTTGGCTGGAGTGAGATACCACCTCCAAAGTACTTTACAATTATGTTCTTTTTCCTTTATTGAAAGTGATTTCATACTTCTATGGGTCCATTTCTTTTTCCAGTTCTCATCTTTTATTATGATTCCCAAATCCTCCTCCCAAGTTTTTTTAAGCCAGTGCTGAGTATCTTCACTAGAATTTAGCAACTGATAAATCTTACCCACTAAACCTTTTAAATTCTTTTTACCATTCCTTACTTCAAGAATCAGATTTTCAAAGGGGGTTGATGCCCGATTTGTTATATTGTTTTCCCTCATCTTTCTATCCCACGCCTCCATCTGTAGTTCTTGCAACCAGTTTAAGCCTAACTCCGCATAAATACTTTTTCTTTGGAAGATGGTATTACAATTATCAATCCAATCCGTGATTAACAGAGCTTTTTTGCGTGTTAAAATTTCTCTTGTACTTATTGTTACCTCTAAAGGACAATTTTGTTGGTCTAAAATTTCCATTATGGGCGAAGAATTTGGAGATAATATTGGTTTTAATCCTTTCCATATTCTGAATATATTCTTTAAAGAAAAATTACAAAATTGGGGATTAGTTCTTATCTCACCTAAAAATAATTCGCCCTTCCAATTTCTAAACTCTATATAATCTAATTCATACTTTTGCGCACAATTTTGACTTAATAGTTTAATAATTCTCTTTAAATTGAAAGCTCTGTAATAGAGTTTAACATTCGGGATATTTAGCCCTCCCAACTTGTTTTTTAAATACCATAAACTTTTATTAATTCTTGGCTTTTTTCCGTTGTTACAGATTTCATTTATCAATTTCTGCCAGATTTTAAGCTCTGTTTCTTTTATTTGTATTGGTAAATTTTCAAATAAAAAGTTTAGTTTTGGCATAATTTTCATCCTGCACAAATTTATCATCCCAAACCATGATATTTTCAATGATTTCCATTGATCCTTAATTCTTTTTATTTCCTCTTTTAACTTATTAAAGTTGATCTTATACAAATCCTTAACTTCATCTGACACCATTATTCCCAAATATCTCATTCTATCTCTTATTTTAAATTTATATTTCTCCATTACTTTCTTCTTTTCCCCCTCCGATAGATTACAAGTAATAGCTTCTGTTTTATTCCAATTTATTTTTAATCCTGCAACTTGCTCGAATAACTTCAAATGATGTTGAATTTTATTAATATTTAGAAGAGGGTCCTTGACCACTAGCAAGGTATCATCTGCAAATAGACTATTTTTTTTGTTTTTAACACCTGTCAAATTCAAATTCAAATTCAATTCAAATTTTAATTTGTACCCCGCCCTACTCAGCTTGTAGGCCAACTCAGGGCGGCTTCCAACATAATTAAGAATACAACAAAACAATATATAATAAACATACAAAATGTCAATAAAAATAAATATACATTCAGAACAAAAATGCAATGAACACAATTCCTATAAAAACAGCCTATAAACTGAGTATCAGCAAACCCTGAAACACAGTAGCAAAAATAAGCAATCAGGCAAAGATGCATCATAAATACAATAATCAGAGCATGGATACATAAGTCATGCATCGAACAACAATACAATAATAATACAATACATTAATGAAATCAGAAAAGAAAACATCAGTCTCAAAAAAAAATTAAGTTATAACATAGCAAAATTAATTACACAATCCTTCGGCCACCAATATCCCCAAAACAGAACCCCATGTCTTGCACGTCCCTGACGGAGCCAAAGAAGAGGACGACCTGGCCTTTAAGGCCAGGAAATGGACCGGCAACTCTGGTGGTACAACTTTGGTGGAAAAGTCCAGCCGCGGCAATACTGGTCAGCTGCGTTCCCACCACCCCCGCCGGACAGGGCGGGGGAGGGAGCCAAAGGTGGAATCACGGTCCTTTATACTCCCCGCCCGGCGGGCTAAGGGGAGAGGCTCAGCTGGGCTCCTCTTCCCTCCCCTGACTGTCTGAGCCAGAGGAGGGGGCCAAAGATGGTGTGGGCGTCTCTGGTGCGCTGGCGGTGGCTTTTTCAAGCCTCGCTGCAGAGACGAGGCTCAGCTGGGCTCCTCTTCCCTCCCCTGACTGTCCGGGCCAGAGGAGGGGGCCAAAGATGGTGTGGGCGTCTCTGGTGCGCTGGCGGTGGCTTTTTCAAGCCTCGCTGCAGAGATGAGGCTCAGCTGGGCTCCTCTTCCCTCCCCTGACTGTCCGGGCCAGAGGAGGGGGCCAAAGATGGTGTGGGCGTCTCTGGTGCGCTGGCGGTGGCTTTTTCAAGATGAGGCTTCATCTTGTCGAATACTTCTTGCTAACAACTCCATTGCTAGAATGAAAAGTGATGGGGAGAGCGGGCAGCCTTGTCGGGTACCAGCCTTGATCTCAATTTCTCCACTTAACCTATTATTCATTTTTATTCTTGTCACTGAATCATTATATAATTGATCAATTGCATGTTTAAATTTAGAACCAAACTCTAATCTGCAACATATTTCTTTAATAGTAGACCACTGAATAGAGTCAAATGCTTTGTAGATATCTAGTGCCAAAATACAAACTTTTTCCTTACTCTTTTTAACCAAATCTATAATATTAACTAACCTACTTATCAATCCCTCCATCTGTCTGCCCTTCAAAAAACCAGCTTGATCCTCTCCTATATAAAAGCTTAAAAAGCTATTAAGTCTATTATTCAATAAAGAGGTGAATATCTTAGCGTCCTGATTTAATAAGGAGATAGGGCGGTAGGCATCAATTTTTTCCCTATCTTTACCTGGTTTTGGGATCAATACCATAATTGAACGACTCCAGGATTTTGGAATATTTCCCCCCTCTAATATATAATTATACAATTTCTTTAATTTGGGAATCATTACTTCCTGACATTGTTTATATATTTCCAATGAAAAAGTACTTTCTCTTATTTGTTTGAGAACTAGTACCCAAAAGTTTCATAGAGTGTCCCCTAGTTCTAGTGTTATGCAATAGGGAAAACAGTTTTTCCTTCTCTACTTTGTCCACACCGTGCATGATTTTATAAACTTCAATCAGGTCACCTCTTAGACGTCGTCGTTCAAGAGTGAAGAGGCCCAACCGTTGCAGCCTCAGATGGTAAGGAAGGTGTTCCTGTCCCCTAATAATTCTGGTTGCCCTCCTCTGCACTTTTTCCAGCTCCATAATATCATTCTGGAGGTATGGTGACCAGAACTGTACACAGTATTCCAGATGGGGCCTCACCATAGATTTATAAAGAGGCAAAATGACACTTGCTGACTTATTTTCTATACCCTTCCTAATGATCCCTAGCATTGAGTTTGCTTTTTCCACTGCTGAGGCACACTGGGTTGACACCTTCATTGAGCTCTCGTCCACCAGGACACCAAGGTCCCTTTCCTGGTTTGTCGAAGAGAGTTCAGACCCCATCAGTTTATAAATGTAATTGGGGTTCTTTGCCCCAACATGCATCACTCTGCACTTACTAATGTTGAAACCATTTGCTGAACTATGTTGAACTATTAATTTGGTTGTGATTGACTTTACCTGGTGGGTAGGCTAAATTTCATTTCCACATCTCCAAACAACTCCTCTGGTGGCTTAGTGGTTAAGGCGCTGAGCTTGAGACTAGAAGGTCGGGTTTCGATACCTGAGAGCTGCAATTGGAGACATGAAAGCAGCCTCATCCGGGCATCCCCTAAAAATCCTTTCAACCCAGAGTAATCTCTGACACAAAATTATTATTATGGTGATCGGAGTTTCAAGATAAAGTGATGGGGAGAAGTGGATTTTGAAACCTTGTTGTTGTTTAGTCGCACAGTCAGTTCTGAACCTATTGACCATTCCTCACCAGGCACCTCTGTCCTCCACCATCCTCCTCAACCCGCCCAGCTCTGTGCTCATTGTGTCTACAATACCATCTAGCCATCTCATCTTTGGCTGCCCCTTCTTATTTTGCCCTCCACCTTTCCCAGCATCAAGGCTTTCTCAAGTGAATCCTCTCTTCTCATTTAATGTCCAAAGTACTTCAGCTTCAGCTTTACTATTTGACCTTCCAAGGAGCAGTCAGGGTTGATTTCTTCTAAGATTGACCTATTTTTTCTCCTCGCTGTCCAGGGGACTCTCAAAACTTTCCTCCAACACCACATTTCAAAGGCATCTATTCTTCTGCATTCAGCTTTCCTTATGGTCCAGCTTTCACAACCATACATTACCACTGGGAATACCATTGCTTTGACTATACGAATTTTTGTTTGCAATGTGATGTCTCTACTTTTCACTATGAGAACCTACACTCCTGAATTGGGAATTTGTAGCAAACAGACATGGCATGAACTTGTTTCGGTTTTTTGTGCCATAAATTATACATTGATGACCTGCCTGAGGAGTACTAGGTATAAGTAGAAAGCTTCATACATAAAAACATAGTCAAAATTGACTGGTATTATATAACTGATACAAGTTTTAACTAAAAACCTACGTGTTCGTTCAATAGTGGTGTAATATCTATGTCGCTAAGAGGAAGAAAAAGAGGAGAGCATTCTTTATACTCAACATGGTGGGTCTTTCTGCCTCCAAAGTTGTAGATAAAGTTGCAGTCCTATCATCGAGGCTCTGGAGACCTAACCCAATGATGTAAGACGAGGAAGAGCAATTAGGTTGTAGGGAATTCATGCCACAAGGTCCCTTTGGTCTGCATTTTTCCCATGAGAAATTCTAAGCCCAATCCTATTTGTGTCTACTCACAAGTAGCTCCCATTGTGAATAGGTGTTACTGCAGAGTAAAATGCCCCTATTTAGCTCCGATTCAACTAGGGCAGTGATGGCCAACCTTGGCATGCCAGGTGTTCTTGAACTTCAATTCCCAGAAGCCCTGATCAGCAGGAGTGCTAGACTTGGGGTTCTGGGCATTGAAGTCCAAGAACACCTGGAGTGCCAAGGTTGGTCATCACTGGACTAGGGCTCTGTTTTCTTGGAATGCATCCTGAGAGCTCAGTGTGGTCTTATTGCCCTTTATGCAGTGTAGAGTAGGATAGGCTAAGGATGTAAATTATTGATTGTTCCAATAACACAAAACACCAATTTTCCTGATTGCCTGCAGGATGGCAAAATATCTTCTGTCATGACACATGTTTTTGCATCTGCAAGACAATTCCCTCCCCTCCATAAAATTTGGAAAACAAGTACATCATGCATTGTACAGCTCAACTATAACAGGTACTGCCAGCTTGTATACATTTTTAAAAATGTGAAACATTAAAAGGACTTTTTAAAAAACATCATCTTGGTCAATTAGCCAGTCCTTTTGTGCTAGGTTTGTGCGTGTTTTGCTTCAGAAAGGGGGAAAAAAACACTAGTTTTGTGCAGAGATGTTATTGCTATTGCTATTGCTATTGCTATTGCTATTGCTATTGCTATTGCTATTGCTATTGCTATTGCTATTGCTATTGCTATTGTTATTGTTATTGTTATTGTTATTGTTATTGTTATTGTTATTGTTATTGTTATTGTTATTGTTATTGTTATTAATTGACTTATATTGCTGCAGTTATATGCAAATTGCATAAATTGGATAAATTTTATGCAAATTTTATTTTATTTTATAAATTTTATGCAAGTTGCATAAATTGCAAATTGCAGTTTTATGCAAATTGCCTCATTCTCATGCGAAAGGAGGACATTTCACGAGGGTCATAAAAAATCTGGCAGGTCATGGGAGCTTGTCTCACTGAGAACAACAGGGGGGAGTGAGCTTTTTCTTTCACTTCCACCCTGGAGGTAAGAAATCTTGCGAGCATTAATGAATTCTTGGCAGGCTTTGCAGACCTGTTAAGACAACCTGTCACACTGTAGGTGAGTAATTTAGTGAGGTTTCTTCACCCTCGTGGCATAAGCTACTTTACTCGAATTTCCAGGCAGAAGTTATGAATAAGATGGAACTGTATTTCCTTGCCCTCTGAAACAGAGTTGAGGTAAGATGCAATGTAGACAGCCCTGGGGAATTATATACCGTATATACACAACTGTAAGTCATCCCAAATATAAGTCGAGGTACCTAATTTGGACCTCTAAAACTAGGAAAATAGATTGATCCAAGTATAAGTCGGGGGTGAAAAATGCAGCAGTGAGTTTCAACAATTAAAATACATGAAAATCCAGTAAAATTAATTAATTTAGACATTTGTGTGGGTATGTTTTTGAGTTACATTGACCTAAGTATAAGTCAAGTCCCATTTTTGGACCTCATTTTGGGGGCTGAGAAATTTGGCTTATACTTGAGTATATATGGTACATTCAGAAAAATGGGAAAGACTCTCAGGCGCCTTGTTTCGGCACTTGGGGTGAGAAAATGCAGGGCTCAAAGTGATGATGAAAGCCCTACATCCACCCAGAAGCCTTGAGGACCTCCCCCTGTTTACTGTTATGGTCTCTCTAAGTACTATATTTGTATTCAGTTTAGTGCACTTACTGCATACCCTTAAGGCTGTCCACCAATGAAATGGGCATTGAGTAGAATGCATTTATGTCTCTTAGATGCTGAATATGGGAAGGGCTTCTGGATGTGATAGGAGTGTCCCCTCTCCTCCACCCTTTGAGCCAGGGATTCTCAACCTGTGGCCTGTGGGCCATATGCAGCCCACAAAATCATTTCATGTGGCCCACCACCACCTCCACCACACCAGGAAGTGCCATGCGGTGGAGGAAGGACAAAATGGCCATCCAGCCCTGAAGCTGTCTGAGGGAGCGTGATCTGACCCCCTGCTTAAAAAGGTTGAGAACTCCTGCTTTGAGCTCTGCACACTTCTGAGCTGAATGCTAGAGTACATCTATTTTTTAAAAATAGCATTTCCACATCCTCTGAGACTTGGAATGAAGAGAAACATACCTTTCTCCAAGAATTCTGGTATTTGTTGTTAAAGCCAAATAGAAAAGATCTGTAATTGCCACATGACTATTTGACTCTAATTAGCATGCACTGTGACCCAACTTTGTTCTGGTCAGAATGTTTGTTTGCCTTTGAAGAGGAAAGATGCTTCTATCAGTGTTTCCTCCTTCTTAGCTAACATGGTTAAGAAGAAGCCACTTTAATCTACTTTTTATAACTAAAATTAAAGGTAAAGGTTTCCCTTACTCAAAAGCCAGTCGTATCTGACTCTAGGGTTCAGTGCTCATCTCTGTTTCAAAGTCAAAGAGCCAGTGCTGTCTGCTTCTGCAGACGTTTCCATGGTCATGTGGCAAGCATGACTAGACACTGGAGCACATGGAATGCTGTTACCTTCCCACCGAAGTGGTCTCTATTTATCTACTTGCAATGTCTGGCTTTCGAACTGCTAGGTTGGCAGGAGCTGGGACAGAGACAGGAGCTCATTTCGTCCTGCAGTACTTGGGAATAGAACTGCTGACCTTCCGCCTACCAGTCAGCGTTTTAGCCACTTGAGCCACTGCAGTCAATGAAAGGAATGTGTGAATTGCATGAATTAATGTGCCTATTAAGAAAATGTGCAAAAATGTACATGAATTTCAATATTGGAATGAAACACTATGTTTCGGAACATGGTGCAAAATGTGGAGAGGAAGAATTTAGAGGCTGCAATGAAACTTAAAGTAATTTTCATGTCCTGGCTAATTTATGTTAATGTTCAGGAGGACGTTCGCAATAGTAGACCTTGACACTAGCCATCAGAGCAATGGGGGTTCATTTGAGCTCCAAATTTACTCCTCCTTGTCATTGTTACAAGGCTTCACATTTAATCCCAGCTCTTCCGCATCGCTTTATTAATTTTCCATTAAACTCATATCTATTGGAATCTATTACTCAGAGCTTAGACCAAGTGGCTGCTCTCCTATATGCGCATTAACCTCATGAAATAATTAAGGGTTGGATTTTCAGCCGGGGTTCCTCTGTGTCACCTTTCAGGAACCTAATACATCTTTCAATGGCATGGAATATAATGAGATGTTCAAATATAGAAAATTGAGTTACTGCTTGTTTCAGTGATGACATTTTCCGAGCAATGCCTTCAAGCTTCTTAACTGCGTTACTTACAATTTAATTTTGACCTTGGGTAGCCAAGATCAATCTTTAAGGAAGCAATCCTACTTTATTTTATTAGTCATTAATTGCCACAGCACATTTTTCAGACATACAATTATATATATATATATATACAAATTATATATATATGAATATATATAGTTTTGCCCTTCTCTAAGTATGAACTCACCAAGGAGGACAATATTGCTGAATGAGAACTCAATGAATTATCTTCAGAGATAGTAGGGGAGGCATTTCATTTGAAAATTGGGAAGTAAATATTCATAGAAGCTATGAACATTGGATGGATTATTGCTGGATATCTGACATTTAACGAGAAGCAGATTTCTTCTTTCAACTCTTCTGTGAAGAAGAGTGTAGGGGTTGTTGTTATTAAAAACAAAGACTAGCGTCAGGGTTAAATTTCTGACTTGTGGACACATTTCCTCTAAGTTTGGGTGGTCACATACAAAATCTCTATTGTGAGGGAGGTTTTTTTAATGGATTTGATTGGTATCCTCTCCCGAATGGTGCAAGCATCACTCTGGTAAAAAGGTAAAGGTTGACCTTATTTGAAAGCCAATTGTACCCGACTCTAGGGTTGGGTGCTCATTTTCGTTTACAGCCAAAGAGCCAGCAATTGCCTGCATCTGCAGATGTTTCCATGGTCACGTGGCAGGCATGACGATACACTGGAGTGCACGGAACATTGTTAGCTTTCCTGCCAAAGTGGTACCTATTTATCTACCTGCATCTTCTTGCTTTTGAACTGCTAGGTTGATTGCAGCTGAGATACAGACGTTCACTTGGGTATCGAACTGCTGACCTGCTGACCTTCCAGTCGTCAAGTTCAGCATCTTAACTACTAAGCCAACGCAGTCCCTGCAAGCACTGCTCTGGGCAGCTAATAATATTAAATAAATCAACTAACATAAAATAATAGTTACATCAAATCTGTTTGATTTGATGTACAAAATTTACAAAAGGACACATATCAATAGTTATAAGAATAAGATGATAGATGACATCTGTAAGTCTATTAATTTCAACCTTAAATCAATAGCATAACATCACAGCTCTATGAAGCCAATAAAAAGAGAATTTCTACAACTCTATAATGAGCTCCCGTCTTTGCCCCAGCTCCTGCCAACCTAGCAATTCAAAAGCAAGGAATTGCAAGTAGATAAATAGGGACGACTTTGGTGGGAAGGTAAACAGTGTTCCATGCACTCAGGTGTCTAGTCATTCCTGCCACATGATCACAGAAACATCTGCAGGAGCAGAGAGCGCTAGCTCTCTTCGGCTTTGAAACAGAGATGAGCACTGAACCCTAGAGTCGGATATGACTGGCTTTTGAGCAAGGGAAACCTTTACCTTTATAATAAGTTTACTACCAAAAGACATGCTTCCTGGATTGAGTGCAGGTCCATTTCTCCTTTCATAATAAAGCAAACCCCCAAAGATTGTTAACTTACCAGGTCTTTTTAGAGAGGTTTTCTGAAAAATGCTTTGCATGTATTGAGGCACAATTGCAAGTAGCGCGGGAAGCGCTCTTGCATGAAGGAAATGGCAGTTTAATGCCATTCTAATTAGGCACCTAAAGTGGCATGAAACCCTTGCAAAAGGGCGCACTTGTTAGGCTAAACCAAACCCTATGATTGGTTACAGTTTTGGATCCTGTTCTCCATTGGTTAACTACATATATCCCCTGTTATGATTGGTTAGTTACGTTTGTCCAGTGGGTCGCTACCTTGTATCCAGGAGCTACCGCCAGGGAGACACTATATAAGCCTCATGGGTAAACAAAGGTGGGGCTGGATCGGATCGGATCTATATCGGATCGGATCAGATCTATACATGAATTCAGCAGGTTTCCTGTGACCCCTGTGAATAACCCAAGCTGACGAGGAATGCCATCAATGGAGTCTATCTCCATTATCTCATATTGTTTAGGAATTCTGCTTGTTGCTATAGGTCTCTGCTTACCCAGCAAATAATTTCACAGTCAACAATCGCACAACCCCTGTGCACGGAAGTTAGCTGCCATTTTTTCTGCCTATCAGGTGATACTGTTAAAAACAATCCCTTTATGGCAGGGTTTCTCAACCTATGAGCCGGGGGCCAGATGTGGCCTGAGACAACATTTCATGTGACACCCCCCCCCCCCCCTGCCACTGCCTACGCCACACCCGGAAGTGCCATGAGTTTTATATGCACGAGTCCAGGACAACGATGAACAAACAGCAACAGGCTTTATTTAACAGTCAATTAGAGATGAGCTTACAAGGTGTTCCAGATCCCGAGATGGCTATACAATCCTAGCGGAGTCAGTCCCTTCGGACTCTTACCCACCTCTGGGTAATATATGAGCTACCGTCAGAGCGTAGTGCAATGGAGAGACCCAAGCTTAGCGCTACTAGGCTACATGTGTAGAGTAGGATGTATAGATCCAGGATGGATGAAGCTGCTGCCCTTCATCAAGATGGATTCAAGTGGGATTTAATCAATTTGGGGACCATCACCCTTCCCTGTGGACTTTGCCACCCAAGGTCATTAGTCCTCTGGGTTGTCAGGTTAGATAACCTGCGCCTGACACTTGGCATCGAGTCACTGGCAGTATAGACTACTCTATTACCACAGCAGGTTTACCTGACCAGACAGATACGACATACAGTAAAACCTTGCATAATGAGCACCTCAATAAGAGACTAACTCGCTTATAGAGCAGAATTTTCTCTGAATGGTCGCCTCGCTTAACAACTAAAAACAACCAAAAACTTGCTGAACAACTAGGTTGGGGGTCACAATCCCCCACCAGAAGTCACGATTGGTCACTTACAATGGCAGTGATCTCACTTTTTTCCAAGTGTTTCACTTAAAGAGCAACTCGCTTCAAGAGCAATCATGTGGAATACATTATGCTCTTTAAGCGAGGTACCAAGTGGCTGGCATCAGCTGGTTCGCACTGGTTTGCGTGTACCGGTAGCAAAACCGGCTGGCCATGCCCACCTCCCTGCCCCACCCCACCCCACCCCACCCCACCCACTTCCCTGCCCCACCCCACCTACCTCCTCATCCTCCTCTCCCCACACTCTGCCTCCCCCCAGTAAGTCACATGCCCACTCATTTGGCCCTGCCCACATGGCCACCCCTAGCGAGTCACATGCAAACACATTTGGCCCTGCCCACATGTTTTGCCCCACCCACAGAGTTAGCCCTGCCCACAGTGTGGTTGTAGGTTTTTTAGTGCCCATCACTGGAGGTACCACTGTACATTTACGGGTTCAAGTCATTTTTCGCAGCAGTTTCCCATTATTTGGTTGTTACCAAAAAAAAAAACAACAACAACAACAAACAGGGGCCTTGAAGATGGGGAGGGCTGTTTCCCTCTTTCTTTTGCATTAGGTCGAGGGGAATTACATGGGAGGTTGTGTGCCATTGCTATTTCTCGAAAGACTTCAAAGCCTTAATTTAGTCTCTGCTCGAATCAAAGGAGGCATAAAACGGGCACAGTGGAACCCATTGAAACAAGGGGCTGTGAAAGAAACTGGATTTCAAAGAAAATCAGCGCTCTCTGTAGTAGACATTAAAGAGGGAGAATACTCCATGTCTTGCAGTTTCACCATCACTCAAATGGAAGTGATTCCCTCCACCTTCTCCTTGAAGGAATTATTCTGAGTACTGTAGCTTTGGGTCTGTTGTGTTTGGAATATTGTGCCTTTAACTAATGTAACACTCGGATGAGTGGATATAATAACCACCAGCTGTAACACTGTAACCTTCTGTATCAGGACGCGAGCTAGTGACCACTAGGGGCAATAGCGAGCGCCCAGCTCACATAGTTCCAATTCCCCAAATACCTACAGCGCGGGAAGATTCCCGCCACCACCTCACCTGGACAAGAAGGGCGTGACGGGGAATGACATCATGCAGACAGTAGCCAATGGGCTATCGCGGAGCCATATTCAAATGTATAGCCACAGTATATATTGAGCTGTTCATCCGCCATTACCACATGTTCCCCCGGGCCATCATGCAATAAAGATGTGTTAAGCCAACCTTTCGGCTGTTTCTATTGTCTTGGTTCTCATACACTAAATTGGCAACGAAGGTGGGATAATGGATCCACACGGAATCAAGACAACGCAGGCTGGGTTCAACATCAACAAACCGGAAGAATGGGAGCTGTTCGAGATGGACTTCCAAAGCGCACTGATGGTGTCCGACATCTCAGACGAGGGGAAGAAGAGGGCCATTCTCATCAGGATGCTTGGGTTTCCCGCCATGAAGGTATTGGTGGACCTGGTGTTTCCGAAGAAGGTGAACGAAGTGCCGGTCAAGCAGCTCCTGAAAGCGATGCGCGACCATTTCCAGCCCTCGGTTTCAATGTTTTCGGCTCGGGACGCGCTCTGGAAGAGAGTCCAGGTGCCTGGTGAGTCCGTGGCTGCCTTTGCAGTGGCCCTCCGTTTGGCCGCCGGCCCATGCAAGTGGGAGAACCTGGAAATCGCCCTCAGGGACCGCATGCTGTGCGGCCTGTGGGACGAGGAGGTTCAGCGAAAGCTGATGAACAAGGAGCCGCCCCCGATGCTGCAAGAGGTCGTGAAGGAGGCGCAGGTGGCGGAAGCCACGAGGGCCGGGGCTAAGGGGTTCAGAGCAAGGCCCCCACAACCCGACAAGGCAGCGGGCTCGGTGCAAGCGGCCAGGCGGGCACCGCACTCCTCCACGGAGAGCAGCGAGGACGAGGACATCCGGAAGGTGCGGAAGGATGGCCGGCGTTGCGATGGCTGCGGGGCGTCCCATGACCGCATCAAGTGCCCGTTCAGGAAGGCCGAGTGCCACAACTGCGGGCACCGAGGCCACATAGCCAAGGTTTGCAGACGGCGGCACAGAGACCAGAGAGGCTCACCAGACTGCTCACCAAAAAACCAGGAAGGCGTCCGGCCCTCGAGGAAGCAGGACGGCGTGGGCCGCATCTCCAATGACAGCGACGACGACACGGCAGTCCACAGCGTGTCCTTAGGACACCCACGATATTTTGTTGAGGTACTGGTGCAAGGGGTCCCCGTTAAGATGGAGATAGACTCAGGTTCCTCATATTCCATCATTTCCCAGAGGGAGTTTTTGGGAATTTCCCCCAACTTGCGGCCCAAGCTCAAAGCACTGAGGTCTACGCTGCGGGACGTGCAGGGAAATAGCATTCCGGTGTTGGGGGTTGGAAAATTCAAGGTCCAATACAAGCAGCACACCGTGGAACTTCCCCTGGTTGTTCTCAAAGGGGGGAGTTGTTGCCTCCTCGGGACTCAATGGTTTAAGCCCCTGGATTTGTTCATTGGGGGGGGTGCATGCCGTTGGGACTGACCCAATACAGGAGGTGTGTAACGCGCATCCCGAAGTGTTCAAGAAGGGACTCGGAAAATTCAAGGGGCCCCCAGTTGCGTTCAACCTGGATCCAGAGGTCCGCCCAATAAAACTCAAACCGCGAAGGGTGCCTTTTGCACTTAAGGACAAAATAGAGGCGGAACTGGACAAATTGGTGGGCCAGGGGATCCTTGTTCCTCTTAATTCCGCGGAGTGGGAAACTCCGATTGTAACAGCACTTAAGGCCAACGGGGAGGTTCGAATATGCGCTGATTACAAATGTACCATTAATAAGGCGATATGCCCAAATGCGTATCCGGTGCCGGTAGTCAGCCACCTGTTGGCCAGGTTACATGGGGGAAAGTGTTTCGCAAAGCTTGACCTGGCGCAGGCTTATCAACAGCTCTCGGTAACCCCAGCTGCAGCTGCTGCATAGACGATAGTCACTCATAAGGGGGCGTTTCAGGTGACGCGCCTACAGTTTGGCGTGAATTCGGCGCCAGGCATCTTCCAATCGTTAGTGGAACGTCTCTTAAAGGGTCTGGAGGGGGTATTGCCATATTTTGACGACGTATTGATAACGGGGGGGGAGTGAGTCAGAGTTGGCTGAGAGGCTAGACAAAGTGCTGACGGTATTTGAAAAGGCGGGGTTGAGGTTGCGGAAAGACAAATGCGTCTTCTTCGCAAAAGAGGTTGAGTTCCTGGGTTTCCGGGTAACCCCTGCAGGCATCAAACCCTCCAAATCAAAGGTGGCCGCCGTTCAAAATGCTCCTCGCCCCACCTCCAAGCCCGAGTTGCAGTCGTTCCTGGGGCTCTTAAACTTCTACCATTCCTTCCTGCCTAGGAAGGCATCGGTAGCAGAGCCGCTTCATAAGTTACTAAAAAAGGACGAGGCATGGAAATGGGGCAAGAGCCAGGAGAGGGCATTCAATGAGCTGAAACAACTCTTATCCTCAGACGCCATATTAACCCATTTTGACCCCAAGAAACCAGTGGTTCTGGTATGTGATGCATCTCCAGTGGGGGTGGGGGCGGTCCTGTGCCACGTGTCAGAAAACGGGCGGGAGGCCCCGGTGGCGTTCTACTCCAGGTCCCTGTCTAAGGCAGAGTGTAACTATGCACAGACAGACAGGGAGGCATTAGCGATAATTGCTGGGACGAAGAAGTTCCACGATTTCCTCTATGGCCGTCCCTTTACCATCGTGACTGACCACAAGCCCCTGCTAGGCATTTTTACTGCAGACAAGCCCACGCCACAGATTCTGTCCCCTAGGATGCTCAGGTGGGCCATTTTTTAAAACGCGTACCAGAACGCGCTGGTGTATCGCCCTGGAAAGGACATAAGCCACGCGGACGCCCTGTCGAGGTCACCCCTCCCCCACACGGGCAGCCACGTGTGCGAGGTGGAACAAGACCACCAAGTGCTCATGATAGAGGTCCTAGATTCACCCCCCGTAGTGCCCGCAGAGATCGCCAAGGCGACGGGCAGGGACAAGACGTTGGCCCTGGTTAGTTCATGGGTGCAGAAAGGGTGGCCAACGTCCTCTCCGCCGGCGGAATTTGCCCCGTTTTTCAGGAAAAAGTTAGAACTGTCCATGGAGAGGGGTTGCCTCCTGTGGGGACAGCGGGTAGTCGTCCCTGAGTCCCTGAGAGCAAGAGTGCTCAAGCTGCTGCACATCAGCCACCCTGGAATTGTCCGCTCCAAGGCACTGGACGCCGATATCGAGCACATGGTGGGCACTTGCAAGAGTTGCCAAAGCTCCCGGCCCGAAGAGGCTCGACTTCCGCACAGGGAATGGGATGCGGCAAAGGGGCCGTGGTCCCGCGTGCACATTGACTTTGCAGGCCCTTTCAGAGGATCGCTTTTTCTCCTCATAGTAGATGCTTATTCCAAATGGTTAGAGGTTATCCCAGTTGCGAACACCTCCTCAGCCACAACAATTAAACAATTGCGCAGGGTGTTCAGTTCATTCGGTATACCCGACACGCTTGTTAGCGATAACGCTAGTTGCTTCACGTCCGCCGAATTCAGGGCATTCACTGACATCAACGCCATCCGGCACATCACCTCCGCGCCCTTCCACCCGGCAACGAATGGCCAGATAGAATGCCTCGTGCGTACCACCAAAGACGCGCTGAGGCGCATGGGCCCCAGGGATCTAAACCTGCAGTTGTGCCAGTTTTTGCTGGGATATAGGGTGACCCCCCCTAGCGTCAGGATATTCGCCCGCAGAGCTCCTAATGCGCAGAAAACTGACTACGGTACTGACCAGGCTAGACCCCTCGAGGGTGGAGGACACTGGGAGGAACATCGGGTTAGTGGGCACGAAGAGTTTCGAAATAGGCGCCCCGGTCCATTGCAGAAACTACGCTAGCGCAGGGCCAGCCTGGGTTCCGGGCATAGTCATTGGGCAAACGGGTCCCGTGTCGTATTGCATAGAGACCAGCACAGGTCTACTCTGGAGGTGGCACGTGGACCAACTCTGACGCCGGGTTCCCGGCGACCAGAGCGCGGAAAGCGCGAAACAGGATTCAGCGTTAGGGTTCTCCCCCACCCGTTCAGCCCAAGGGGGAGGAGAGGGGGGCCAGTGGTCCCCACCAAGGGGGGAAGGGAATAAGTTTGTCCCCGCAGATATCCTGCAGGATGCCCCCACAGATATCCCAGAAGATGAGTTTGAGTTTGAGTTACAAAACCGGGGGGGTTTTTCGGAGTGGTCCCCCACCCATCCAGGCGAGAAGCGGGGTTTTTCGTTAGCCCCCAGTGCCCCCGGTTTTCACACAATGGAGTTTACCCCTACCCCGAAAACCGCAGACCCGCGGCGAGTCACTAACGAGTCTCCCTCTCCCATTGCAGGACAAGAGACCAGGGAACAGAGAAGTGATAGCGCCCCGGGACAAGCCAGCCAGCCTTGCGCCCAAAACGTGCTTGCAATAAACCATATTGGATGAGAGACTTCGTCTCATCCTAGGGGGGAGGGATGTTGTGTTTGGAATATTGTGCCTTTAACTAATGTAACACTCGGATGAGTGGATATAATAACCACCAGCTGTAACACTGTAACCTTCTGTATCAGGACGCGAGCTAGTGACCACTAGGGGCAATAGCGAGTGCCCAGCTCACATGGTTCCAATTCCCCAAATACCTACAGCACGGGAAGATTCCCGCCACCACCTCACCTGGACAAGAAGGGCGTGACGGTGAATGACGTCACACAGACAGTAGCCAATGGGCTATCGAGGAGCCACATTCAAATGTATAGCCACAGTGTATATATTGAGCTGTTCATCCACCATTACCACATGTTCCCCCGGACCATCATGCAATAAAGATGTGTTAAGCCAACCTTTCGGCTGTTTCTATTGTCTTGGTTCTCATACACTAAAGGGTCTCAACCTCACACCTCCCTTATTAGACCAAGACACCACAAAATTTAAATATTTGCCCCCAAGAGTTCTTCAAAAATAAATAAATAAAATTGTGCATCACAAAATAAAGGGTCTAATGATGTAGACAGCGCTGGCTCTTCAGCTTTGGAACAGAGATGAGCACTGAACCCTAGAGTTGGATACGACTGGTTTTCTAGCAAGGCAAATCTTTACCTTTAATGATGTAGTGGACAGAGTGACGGACTAGGACTCAGAAGACCTGTCTTCAAATCCCCCACTCTGTCATGGAAGCCTCATTGGGGGTTTGGAAGTAGCCAAAACATTCCTTAAATATCTCACTTACCTTAAAAGCCCTGTTAGGGTCATTATAAATTGGTTCCAACTTGAAGGCACGTAACAACAGCCACCTTGTGCAACGTTTGTGCAATTTGTGCAGCCTCAGTAAATTGTGCAAATTGTGCAACCTCTGTAAAGGGTGGGGGAGATCATTCTTTGTCCCATTCACATGCTGGAAAGAAGACCTTGGCAGGTGGATATTCCAGGTAGAGGAAGCAACAACTGTTAGGTAAGGGTAAAGGTCACCCTTGCTCGAAAGCGAGTGGTATCTGACTCTAGGGTTTAGTGCTCAACTCTGTTTCAAAGCCAAAGAGCCAGTGCTGTCTGCTTCTACAGACGTTTCCATGGTCATGTAGCAGTACTCAGGAATCGAACTGCTGACCTCCCGCCTTCCAATCAGCGTCTCAGCCACTTGAGCCACTGCAGTCCACAACAACAATGGCATCATTAGAGGGTTTTAAGCAGGGAATGGGCAGCTATCTGCTTTAGCTCTGGATTTCCAGGAACTTGGACTGGATGACCCAGAGGTCTCTGGCTTTGAGGCAAAGGTTGGTAATGCAGTTCTCCACTGTGCCTCCCATGAGAACAGTAACTTACATAGTCTGTCTCAAGAGCTCTCTCCTAGAGCAGTGATGGTGAAGCTCTTAGAGACTGAGTGCCCAAACAGCAACCCCAAACCCACTTATTTATCTCAAAGTGCCAACACAGCAACAGGGGAGGAAGGAAATGCTCCCATTGGGCTGCTGGGCAGAGGGGTGGGTGGGGCAAACTGTGCTGGGGGCGGGAGGAAACACTCCCTTTGGGCTGCTAGGGAGAGGGGGTGGGGTGAACTCTGTGCTGGAGTGATTACATGGGTGCCCACAGAGAGGGCTCCAAATGCCACCTCTGGCATGCGTGCCATAGGTTCACCACCACTGCCCTAGAGGAAGGGAAGGGGGAAACTCACTCTGAGCACTCTACCAAGAAAAGCCTGTAATCTAAAGGGTCACGATGAGTCAGAACTAACTGGATGGCACACAATTATTATAGTGGGCTGGTTAGGTCCAGTGAATTAGAATTCTGGCCATGAAACCAGAGGTTGAGAGTTTGATTCCTCCCTGTGCATCCAGCTTGTATAGCCTTGGGCAAGCTACACAACAGTCCCTAGGACATTAGAGGAACTAAACCACTTCTGAGCACTCTTTAGTGCTGTTTCAAAGCCGAAGAGCCAGCGCTGTCTGCTTCTACAGACGTTTCCGTGGTCATGTGGCAGGCATGTGTAACAAAATGACATATACCCTGTGCTTTATTCTAATTCAATATTGTGATTTCAATTCAGGGGGAGAGAGAAAATATGTAAACATCCTTGCCTCATGAGTTG
Source organism: Bradypodion pumilum (assembly GCA_035047305.1). Taxonomy (NCBI): domain Eukaryota; kingdom Metazoa; phylum Chordata; class Lepidosauria; order Squamata; family Chamaeleonidae; genus Bradypodion; species Bradypodion pumilum. The sequence continues at coordinate 5,859,914 of JAWDJD010000017.1, read as the reverse complement.
CCTCGTGGATTTAGTGAAATGTAACCTGATGTGTCATTGACATGTCTTGCTGTAAGATCATTGGTTGGAATCCCTAAGGAGGAGGGCCGAAGATGGACCCTGTGGGAGGAGATATAACCCAGAGACTCATGCATGCACACATGCAGACACAGAGACACTCTATGGAATGCTGTGCTTTTAAGCTTGCCAAAATGTAGACGCTTGGGAGAAAAGGGCCCCAATGGGCTATCTCTTGAACATGCAGCTTGCTTTATTTCTGTTTTGAAATGCTTTCTAAGCTTTTGCTGGACAGTATCCTGTATCTTGCTATGGTTTCAATATATTTCTAAAATACCTGAAGAGACTTGGAGTGATTACTTGGCTCGACGCTAGCTTATCCACACATATCTAGATGCCTGGGTTGTCCAGCCAGGGAGCTGCAACTCAGAAGAACAATAGGGCCTACTCGAGGGTAAGGCACCGTATTGTTACAGCATGACTAGACACCAGAGCGCACGGAATGCAGTTTACCTTCCCACCAAAGTGGTCCCAACTTCTCTACTTGCAATTTCTTGCTTTCAAACTACTTGGTTGGCAGGAACTGGGACAAAGACAGGAGCTCATTCCATCCTGCAGTACTCGAGAATCGAACTGTTGACCTCACCACCTTCCAGTCAGCGTCTTAGTCACTTGAGCCATTGCAGTCCCGCTCTCAAGCTAGAACCAACTTAATAGTGACCCTGATCAACCTCCCTAGATGAAATATTTAGGGAGTGGATTTACCAGTTCTACTTCTCCCCCAATTTGTTTCCATGGCTGAGCAGGAAATCAAATGTCCTTGCCTGTCATATTGTCCACTACATCACGCTGGGTATCTGGAATGGTGCGCTACTTTTAGATTTTTGGAGTGGGAGGAAGTATAGATATAAATAAAGAGGACATTGGTGTCCTCTTTTTGCTTCCCAAGCAAAATAAAATGATGCCAAATGGGAGAGAAGTGGCTAACATGAATCATAAATCCTTTTGTGAAGTGATCAGGCAACTGTGTCTGCAAACACACACTTACAAATTACCATTTCACAGATTGATTCATGAGCATTATTAGCCGGTTCCCTCTGATTTAGCACCACAGAGCTTCAAAATGACATCTTATGAGCCAGAAGTTGAACATTAGTAAATGCCAGCAGAAGAAAATTCTGAGAGTGGCAGAAGATGTTAAGAATCCCCACCTTGTGATTGACCAGTTTGTCTTTTGTATGTTTGTGGTGCATCTTTGTGGCATAGCCATGGAGGCAGTGGTCTTTTCTTGGTCTCCTACTGGACATGAGGTCTCTCACAGCAGGTAGAGAAACTTCCACAGGCTGCCTCACCAAGATAGGAGGGGGGAATCAAAAAAACAAAGATAAGACTTTTTATTAGAAGGATAAAAAAATCAAGCTGAACTGAGTCCTGGATGGAATAAACTTGTGCTTGAAAAAACATGAGCCTCGTATAAGGAAACGCATCAATGTTCCCATCCTTAAAGAGGGAGCTTGAAAAAAAATCCATGGCATGAATGCTGTGTTCGATTGAGACTGGTGCTTTCAGAAGTATACTGCCATTGAAATTCTTCTAATCACAATTTTTCTAAAGCAGGGATTCTCAACCTGCAGTCTGCGGCACCATTTCATGTGGCTCCCCACCATCTCCATCAAACCAGAAAGTATCATGTGGTGTAGGAAGGGCAAAATGGCTGTCCGGCCCCCAAAGCTGTCTGAGGGAGTGTGACCCAGACCCCAGCTTTAGAAAGATGAGAACTCCTGTTCTAAAGGATTAGACTAGGGGTTCACAACCTATGGCCCGTGAGCTGGCCCCGGCCCCCAACACCATTCCACCTGGCCCACGGCAACAACCCTGGAGGTAGGCGTGTTTACGACAGCCGTAAATGCACCTGTGCAGGCGCAAACGCATCCGCCATGTTTTGTGGCAGTGTTTACGACAGGGGAAACCACGTATCCAGCCTGCTCAGCTGTCTGAGGGTGAGTGGTCCGGCCCGTGATGCGAAAACCTTGAGAACTCCTGGATTAGACTAACAAATAGCTCTCTCTGCTAGCCTCATTTGGGAAAGTGGTTGTATCTTCCTAGTAGCTGTTTTTGTCTTCTAAACAAGCAGAATTGCTTTCAAAGAATTAAGGTTGCAACCTTACAATGGACGTTTATCTCTACCTTTGCAGTGGATGTGGATGAAGAATAGAAATCCAAGGGCTGGAGACAAAAATGTTATTAAATTACTGTTTTTTGTCCTAAACCGAAGCATCAATTCCAGCATATCAATTCCCGCAAGGGTAGACCCATTCTGCTGCATGATACATCCACAATTAGGTAAATCTCTGTGGATTTAGGTGTAGATTTCCTGTATCATGGGGGAACCAAGGCAGTTAGCCACTGGGCTTCCTTCCCAGGGTACAATTCAATAAGGAGAACAATGATAGTCTTTTAAGCAAATTACAGATGGAAGAATAATATTCCTCAGTTTTCTCTCTAAGCTTGTAACCCCTAACATATTAAACCGACAGTAAGTTCTATTTAATGTTTTGGGCTTAATGGCTGAACAGATGTTGAGAATTGTATTCTAAATTAGACATATTGGAAGAGGAAGACCTTGTACAATATTTCTTTAACTAGAGCCTTTCATATGTCTTGAATATAGAGGACAAAAGAACTCCCTTTTTAAAAGAAGAAAGAAAGAAAAAGGAAACATTTCTCCCATTCAACTACTTAACTAAAAATATTTATCACAGTGGGTTTAAAACCAACTGAAGAAAACCCCCAGAAATATACACATATGAGTCGCCAAAATTGCTATAAAAGTTCTAGATAATCATGAGAAAGTATTGCTTGGCAGTTAGGAGACAAAAGAACATTTCCCAGAATTAGCAGTGCACAAAAGTGTTAAAATTTGTAGCCTTTTATAGAGAAAAGGACGCACACACTGGCAGAGATGCTAATGGCTTTTGCCTTGGTTTATAACCCAATTTCCATCCTTCATTGCTTGCCTTCTCTACCCCTCAAGAGCATCCAAGTCTTGAGAATTTGCATTCATCGGCCAACACGCTGCAAAACTTGGTCTTCACTGCTATAAAACTGTGGCCTTTCCCTTAATTTCATTAAGATGATTTCTCCTAGAAATGCATTTTTTTCTTGGTCATGGGGCATCATCCTGTTCTCCCTCTCTTAAAAATACAGTTAGCTGACCATTGGTCATCATCTTGGCAAATACTCCTTTGGCAGTCCAATAAGGTTTCTCTCTCTCAGCGCTTTGTCCACAATCAGGATGTATTTATTGATCAAGTCTTTCATTTCCTGTGTGAAGGGTTCAAAAGTCTCCTGCCGGCTTACTCCTGACCGCTTGAAATTCCCCTCCCGGTTATTTCCAACACACAGCAGCCTGTCTTCCGTCACTGACATGTTCAGAAATTCAATGATTTCCTTCAGCTTGGGCAGCAGGGCTTGTTTCAAGTCTTCGTAGTGAATGACAAGGAGGTGTTTGCCAAACTTGAGCCAGTCGAGCACGTGTGAGGCCCACCATGAAGCATAGCTGTTCACAAAATCTGGCCACTCTGTAATAAAATGGGGGAAAAAATCAAATAAAGAGAACATAAGCTCTTGCATGGAATTTGGCTTTCCTAATTACATAAGAACATAAGAACAGCCTTGCTGGGACAGGCCACAGTAGCCCATCCAGTCCAGCATTCTGTCTCACACGATGGCTCACCATTTGCTTCAGGGTATTCCCAAGCAGATGCCTTTACCTGCTCAGGATTCCCTGGAAATGGCATTGAGAGATATCCTGCCTATCTCTCCAACCCAGAGGTTGTCCTTAGGTGTCCATAATTATAGCCATGGATACCATTGTCCTGCATGAACTTGTCTAATCCTTTCTTAAAGTGGTCAAGACTGACAGCTGTCACCACTTCTTCTGGCAGGGAGTTCCATAGACCCGTGATCCTCTGGGTGAAAAAAGTACTTTCTCTTATTTGTTTGAGAACTAGTACCCAAAGGTTTCATGGAATGCCCCCTAGTTCTAGTGATGTGCGATAGGGAAAACAGTTTTTCCTTATCTACTTTGTCCACACCATGCATGATTTTATAAACTTCAATCAGGTCACCTCTTAGACGCCGTCGTTCAAGAGTGAAAAGGCCCAACTGTTGCATCCTCAGATGGTAAGGAAGGTGTTCCAGTCCCCTAATCATTCTGGTTGCCCTCCTCTGCACTTTTTCCAGCTCCATAATATCCTTCTGAAGGTATGGCTACCAGAACTGTACACAGTATTCCAGATGGGGCCTCACTATGGATTTATAAAGAGGCAAAATGACACTTGCTGACTTATTTTCTATACCCTTCCTAATGATCCCTAGCATTGAGTTTGCTTTTTTTTACTGCTGAGGCACACTGGGTTGACACCTTCATTGAGCTCTCCACCAGGACACCAAGGTCCTTTTCCTGGTTTATCGCAGAGAGTTCAGACCCCATCAGTTTATAAATGTAATTGGTTTTTTTTGCCCCAACATGCATCACTCTGCACTTACTAATGTTGAAGCTCATTTGCCACTGTTTTGCCCACTCCCCCAGTGTCAAGAGATCCCTCTGGAGCTCCTCACAATCTCTCACAGTTTTCACTACCCTGTATAATTTAGTGTCGTCAGCAAATTTGGCTACCTTGCTATTTACTCCTACTTCTAGATCATTTATGAAGAGGTTGAAAAGCAGAGGTCTCAGTACTGAACCTTGGGGGACCCCACTCTTTACTTCCCTCCACTTGGAGAAGTGTCCATTTAGTACTACCCTCTGTTTCCAGTCCCTTAGTTGTTGCACTGTATATACTTGCCCCTTTTTACTTCCTGAGTAAACCTACCTTGAGTTTTTCTTCTGCACCAAGATCTGTCTGCCTGTTTTTCCAACAAAGGACCACCTTGCCAGGTGCGAACCATTAGCTGGCCACTGCATACCACTCTGCTAACCGTTTGTATCAACACTCTTCCCTAATGGTATGTGATGTATACACGCTGCACCTCATAAGCACCAGACTTGAAGGGAGGAATTAAAAATGGTATACAGGAAGGAGACATCAATTCACAGGATCTTCCGGGTGTAGTTCTGCCTCCAAGAACTTTACACACAAGAAGAAAATTTATTTATCCCCAGAATTGTGTGTTTGAACATACAGCAGCTCTCTATTATCTCAGGCAGAGAAGGAGACGTGGAGTAATTTCCCCCTGATTGTTTCTAGTGGTCATGCTTGAACTGAGCAAGATACTTCCTTCATACAAAGCATGAGTTCCAGGCATGGGATTCACAGGTGTGATGCAAGTTCACCCTGGCCTGTTCGCCATTGCCTTAATTGTATTGTTGAGAATTTTTATATTTTATACTAGCAAGGGTTGCCCGGCGTTGCCGGGCTTTTTTGGGGGTTTTGTTTTTTTAAAAATATGAGAAATGGTTTTGGATGTTTTTTGTTGTATGTGTATTTAAATTAGTTATGTTTTTTTTAAATGTGTTGTTTTTTTATACGTAGGTAGTGTTTTAAACTGTTATTAAAAATTTGGATTTTAAAAAGAGATAAGGTTGATATATTTTTCCCCAATAATTGCATTTTTAAAAATAATGTGTTCCTATGTGGTTTTTGGTGATATGTGTTCTTTGGATAAGATTTTTTTAAAAATGTGTAAGTGTATGTTTTTTGTAGATGGTTTGGAGATCAATTTGAATTCATTGAGTGTAATATTTCCTGTGGCCACTTGGTGGTGCTGTTGCGTAATGTTTTAATGTTGATTTTGTCCTGGCCTGTGTATTCTTCCTGTTCTTTTCTCATTTCAATTCTGATTCTCGCTGAGGCTGCACGGGTTTTGGTAAGTTGTGATATCTATTTTGTTGTGATTTGTGGGGGGTGGGGGATTGTGTTTGTCCTTGTTTTTTTTTTTTGGATTGTTTGGGGAAGATTTTCCTTGTAATTTTTATGTTTAGTATTGTTTTTGCTTTTTTTGAATGTTGTTGTTTGTGTTTTTGGAGTGGGTATTTCTGTGGGCCGGCCTCGGTGGCTGGGCGGGCCATTGAAATACCATGTGTTGTTAGGCTGGGTTTTTTTTCGCTGGCCGGACTCGTTGGATTATCTACTCCGCCGGCCCGTGGTGGGGATGGGGGCATGGTCATTGGGGGTTAGGAAGGGTGGGCTAGGTGGTGGGGAGGGGAGCTGTAGTGTGTTATGGTGCTTTGTTTTTGTGGAGTTGTGCTTTGTTTTTGTGGTATCGTGAAAGTAGATCATTTTTCCCCTTTAATATCAGTGGGTGGGGGCTGCGATCCCCCTCCCCGCTGGCTTTCCTAGTGTTGGGTGGTTTTTTGGGATAAAAGGTGTATATTGGCCCTACACTTCTGGACACAGAGGAACAGGCAGAGAGGAACGATCCCCCACCCCCCTCCTTAAAACAACTCCAGTTTTACAGAGAAGAAAAGACGGAGTTTTTTTAAGGAGGGGTGGTGGGGGATCGATCCTCTCTCCCTGGTGTCCTGAGTCCAGAAGGGTTTGGGAAACATTCCCCTTTTGTCCCCACAAACCTCCCAACAGTAGGAATGGAGTTTCCCACTGATGTTAAAGGGGAAACTCCATTCAGGAGCTTCAGGCGCCGCGGGTGAGTAAAAGAAAGCCAGCTGCTGTTTGCTTGCCTTTTAGCTGTTTTTCTTTTGAATTTTCTGGGCGCCGTTTTCCTCAGCGTTCTGCGTGGGCGCGCAGGACGCTGGGGCTTGTAGTTATGGGTTGGTGCTTTGTGTTTTTGCTGGGTTTTTTTAAAATGCGTTTCTTTCGATTGGCTGTGGCGCGTGTCCGAACGCTGCGCCGTGCAAGAGCCTCTCAGCGTGATTGGCTCTGGCGCGGCGCAGCACAAGGAATGTTGGGAAGTGAAGTTCTTTCCCTTTCTTGCCGTTTGTGGGGGTGAGGCCCCCGTGCCGGATTTTTAAATCCTTCGTTGACCTGCGTAGGCAATTCGGCCGTGCGCACGAAGGGTGGGTGCGGGTCAGTAGGGCGACGCATAGCAACCTATAGCCAGTTCCAACAGTGAACCCTTGGATTTATAGGTTAAGATCTGCTCTATTTTGTATTCTAGACAGAGTACCAGAAGAATTATGGACGGAGATGAGGGACATCATGCAGGAAGCAGCAAAGAAAACCATACCAAAAGAAAAGAAGAGTAAGAAAGCAAAGTGGTTGTCTGATGAGGCTCTTAAAATAGCAGAGGAAAGAAGGAATGCCAAAGTCAAAGGAGAAAGGAAAAAATACAATCATTTGAACACAGAATTTCAAAGAAAAGCAAGGAGAGATAAGGAAAACTACCTAAAAGAACAGTGCAGAGAAATGGAGGAAAACAACAAAAGAGGCAGAACCAGAGATCTTTTCAAAAAAATCGGTGAAATCAAGGGAACATTTAAAGCAAAAATGACCATGATAAGGGACAAAGACGGAAAGGAGCTAGCGGATGCAGAAGAAATTAAGAAAAGATGGAAAGAGTACACAGAGGAACTTTACAAAAAGGACCTCAACACTCCTGTTAATCACAATGATGAAGAAATTGAACTTGAGCCAGACATCCTGGAGAGCGAAGTCATAAAGGCCCTAAAGAGCACTGCAATCAACAAAGCTAGTGGAGATGATGGTATCCCAGTTGAATTTTTCAAAGCGCTAAAAGATGATGGCGTCAAATTACTGCATTCAATATGCCAGCAGATTTGGAAAACAAAACAGTGGCCACAGGATTGGAAAAGATCAGTATACGTCCCAATCCCAAAAAAGGGCAATGCCAAAGAATGTTCAAATTATCGAACAATCGCGCTCATCCCACATGCCAGCAAGGTGATGCTCAAGATAATACAGGATAGACTTCAGCAGCATGTGGAGAGAGAATTACCAGAGGTGCAGGTTGGTTTCAGAAGAGGCAGGGGGACTAGAGACCACATCGCCAACATACGCTGGATCATGGAGAAAACAAAGGAATACCAGAAACAAGTTTACTTTTGTTTTATTGACTACACCAAGGCATTTGACTGTGTGGACCACAACAAGATGTGGCAAGTAATTAAAGAGATGGGAATTCCAGAGCACCTTATATGCCTCCTGAGAAATCTGTACATGAACCAAGAAGCAACAGTTAGGACAGAACATGGAATAACAGAGTGGTTTGGAATAGGAAAAGGAGTAAGACAAGGCTGCATTTTGTCACCATGCTTATTCAACCTATACACAGAGCACATAATGCGCAGTGCAGGGATGGAGGAATCACAATATGGGATTAAAATCGCTGGGAGAAAGATCAATAATCTGAGATATGCAGACAATACCACCCTAATGGCAGAAAGTGAGGAAGACCTAAAGAATCTCTTGATTGGGCTGAAGGAGGAGAGTGCAAAAGCTGGCTTGAGACTCAATATCAAGAAAACCAAGATAATGGCAACAGGCCCAATCAGTTCCTGGAAAATAGACGGGGAAGAAGTAGAAGCAGTGACAGATTTTACTTTCTTAGGATCAAAGATCACTGCAGATGGGGATTGTAGCCATGAAATAAAAAGGCGACTTTGGTGTATGCAAACCAAGACACAGGACACAGCCTCGGCTGGGTTAACTGAGGTTTATTGCATCGTGGACAGAGGGAACATGAGGTAATGGCGGATCGATAGCTCTTTATATACAGTGGTAATACATTTGAACGTGGTGCCATGGTAGCCCATTGGCTACTGTCTGCGTGACGTCATTGCGGGTCACGCCCTTCTTGTCCAGGTGTAGATGGTGGCGGGAAAACTTCCCGCGCTGTTGCCTTTGATGAGTTCGGACCAAGAGAGCTTGGACGCTCGCTGCTGCCAGCTGGTGGTCATTAGCTCGCGTCCTATTACAGGGTTTATATGATACAGCTGAAGGTTACATTGTTGCTATAGGCAAGGTTACATTGGCTCAGATACATTGTAATCCATGTGTAAGATAAAACCATCAGAACACAACACCCCTCCCCCCTAGGACGAGACAAAGTCTCGAGCCCACACTTGAACACACTCCCCCCCCCTTAGGAGACAAAGTCTCTCAGCCAAGATGGCTTATTTCGAACACGCTGGGGTCTCGATGCGGGCTGCCTCTCCCCGGGTTTGCTACCTTCTCTGTGTCCCCTGGTTTCCTGTCCTGTAATTGGAGAGGGAGACTCGTTAGCGACTTGCCGCGGCTCCGCGGCGTTGTTGGGAGGTGTGCTCTTTCTTAGGGAGGAACCGGGGGCACTGGGGGCTAACGAAAAACCCCTCTTCTCGCTTGGATGGGTGGGGGAACACTCCTGAAAACCCCCCCGGCTCGCGAAATCAAAGTCAAAATTACAATCGGGGGCAGCGGTCGCGAACTCCTCTCCCCCTTCCCCGGCCCCTGATAGGACTGGCGTATCAAAAGGATATGAGTCGGGGCCGCTGCTTCTGCCTTCCCCCCTTGCTTGGGACTGTTGTCCACTGCTGTCTCCCCCTTGGGTTAAGCGGGTGGGGGAGAACCCTAACGCTGAATCCTGTTGCTGAGCTCCACTGACTGGCCCAATCACTCGGTGCCTCAGTTGGTCTGCGTGCCTCCTCCAGAGGAGGCCGGTGCTAGTCTCAACCCGGTACGACACTGGCCCCGTCTGTTCTACAACCGACCCTGGTACCCAGGCTGGCCCCGCGCTGGAATAGTTCCTGCAGTGAACAGGGTCACCGGCGGCGAAACCTTTCGAGACTGCCAACCCTATGTTTTTCCCTTTATCCTCGACTCTCGTCGGGTCTAGCCTGGACAGGATCGTGGTCAGTTTTCGCCGCATCAAGAGCTCCGCCGGCGAGTAGCCTGACGCTAAGGGGGTTACCCTATACGCTAAGAGGAACTGGCATACTTGGTGATTCAGGTCCCCCGGGCCCATGCGCCGCAGCGCCTCCTTTGTTGTACGCACCAGCCGTTCCACTTGGCCATTCGTGGCCGGGTGAAACGGTGCGGATGTGACATGCCGAATGGCGTTTGCCTCCATGAATGCTCCGAACTCAGCGGAGGTGAAACAACTAGCGTTATCGCTGACTAAAGTGTCGGGTAAACCGAATGTGGAAAAGACTCTCCTCAGCTGGCTAATTGTCGTGGCGGAGGACGTGCTCTTTACTGGGATAACCTCCAGCCACTTGGAGAACGCATCTACCACCAGGAGAAACATGGTTCCATGGAATGGGCCAGCGAAATCTACATGCACTCTCGACCATGGCCCCCTTGCTGTGTCCCACTCCCTATGCGGGAGACGGGCCGCCTCAGGTCGGGACCCCTGGCAAGCCTCGCAAGTGCCGACCATGTGCTCAATGTCCGCGTCCAGCTGCGGCCACCAGAAGTAACTCCGGGCCAGCGCCTTTGAACGAACTATGCCCGGGTGGCTGACGTGCAGCAGTTCGAGCACCCTCGTCCGCAGGGGCGTAGGGACCACCACCCGTTGGCCCCACAGAAGGCACCCCCTCTCTAGGGACAGCTCTAGCTTTTTCCTAAAGAATGGGTCGAACTCTGTACTCGGGGACGACGCCGGCCACCCCTTCTGTACCCATGAACTAACTTTCTCCAGCGTCCTGTCCTTGCCTGTCGCCCTAGCAATGTCGGCTGGTACTATTGGGGGTGCGTCTAAAACCTCAATTAGCAATACCTGGCGGTCCCTTTCTGCTCTCGCCATTTGGTCGTCCGACAAGGGCAAAGGGGATCTCGAAAGCGCATCAGCATGGCTGATCTCTTTTCCGGGCCGGTACTCCAACTCATGTTGGTACGCGTTGAGGAAAATAGCCCATCGCAGCATTCTCGGGGACAGGATCTGCGGCGTGGGCTTGCTCGCCGTGAAAATCCCTAGCAGTGGCTTGTGATCGGTCACGATTTTGAACGGGCGGCCATACAAAAAATCGTGAAATTTTTTGGTCCCCGCTACTATTGCTAACGCCTCCCTGTCGGTTTGTGCGTAATTTCGCTCCGCTTGGGACAGGGACCTTGAGTAAAACGCTACCGGGGCCTCCCTGCCGTCCTCCAACACGTGGCAAAGCACCGCCCCCACCCCCACCGGGGATGCATCACAGACTAGGACCACTGGCCGTTTGGGGTCGAAGTGCGTCAGGATTGCCTCAGATGTTAGGAGTTGCTTTAGCTCTTTGAACGCCCTCTCGTGCTCGTCACCCCACATCCATGTCTCCTCCTTTTTAAGTAACCGATGGAGCGGTTCGGCCACGGACGCCTTCCGCGGGAGGAATGTATGGTAAAAATTGAGGAGCCCCAGGAAGGACTGTAGCTCGGTTTTGGATGTGGGGCGAGGGGCCTTTTTAATGGCTGCTACTTTGGATTTCGACGGTTTAATCCCCTCGGGTGTGATCCGGAACCCTAAAAACTCGACCTCGGTTTCGAAAAAAACACATTTGTCCTTCCTCAATCTCAGCCCCGCTTTCTCGAACACGGTCAATACTTTGTCCAACCTCTTTGCCAGTTCAGCCTCACTCCCCCCTGTTATCAACACGTCATCAAAATAAGGCAACACCCCCTCCAGTCCCTTCAGGAGGCGTTCCACAAGCGACTGAAAAAGGCCGGGTGCCGAGTTCACGCCAAACTGTAGCCGCGACACCTGGAACGCTCCTTTGTGTGTAACTATCGTTTGTGCCGCGGCCGTGGCGGGGGTCACAGGAAGTTGCTGATAGGCTTGTGCCAAATCGAGTTTGGCGAAACACTTTCCCCCATTTAGCCTGGCCAAAAGGTGGCTGATCACTGGCACCGGGTATGCATTAGGGCGGATCGCCTTGTTAATTGTACACTTATAATCAGCGCAAATGCGCACCTCCCCGTTAGCCTTTAAGGCCGTTACAATTGGAGTTTCCCACTCTGCGGAATCAACAGGAATAAGAATCCCCTGGCCCACCAGTTTGTCCAGTTCCGCCTCTATCTTGTCCTTGAGTGCGAACGGCACCCTGCGCGGTTTGAGTCTTATCGGGCGGACCTCCGGGTCTATGTCGAAAGCGACAGGGGGTCCCTTGAACTTTCCGAGTCCTTTCTTAAAAACGGCGGGATGCGCATCGCAAACCGCTTGTATTGGGTCCCCCCCCACGGTATGCACTCCCCCTATGAACAAACCTAAGGGCTGAAACCACTGTGTCCCTAGGAGGCTACAGCTTCCCCCCTTGAGGACAACTAGGGGCAGTTCCGCAGAATGTCTCTTAAAATTGACCCGAAATTTCCCGACCCCCAACACCGGAATGCTGTTCCCCTGTACGTCTCGTAGCGTGGACCTCAACGCTTTAAGTTTGGGCCGCACGTGGGGGTCGATTTTCAAAAATTCTTTCTGGGGAATTATAGAATAGGAGGACCCCGAGTCAATTTCCATCTTAATAGGGGCCCCTTGTACTAATACCTCAACGAAGTAATGGGACTGTCCCGCGGACACGCTGAACACTGGGGCGTCGTCCTCGCTGTCGTCCGAGACGCGGCCCACGCCATCCTGCTTCCTCGTGGTCTGGGCGCCATCTTTGGGCCTCGCTGGACGGTCCGGTCTGGCCGCACGGTCTTGTGACTGCCTCCGGCCCTCCTTCCGTTTTCTGCATGCCTTGGCGATGTGCCCCCGACGGCCGCAGGTGTAACACTCGGCCTTCCTGAACGGGCATCTCGCGCGCTCATGGGCCGCTCCGCAACCCTCGCAGCGTCGACCACCCTTTCGGACCTTCTGGACCTCCTCGCCGTCGCTGCCTTCCGTAGACGACTTTGAGGCCCGTCGAGTTGCGTGCACCGACTGTCCGGACTTCCCGTGCACCGAATTTTCCGCCTTGCCGGCTCTAGGACGCCACTCACGCCACTGGTGCATCTCGTCCACTCCAGCATTCGTGGACTCTGCGGCTTCCGCGGCCTCTACGACCTCTGCCAGCGTGGGTGGCGGCTCCTTGTTCATCAAGCTGCGCTGTACCTCTTTGTCTTTCAGGCCACACAACACGCCGTCCCTGAGGGCCATCTCCAGGATGTCACCCCATTTACAGGGGGCGGCGGCTACCCTCATGGCGGCCACGAATGCCTCAACCGACTCCTCCGGCGCTTGGACTCGCCTCCAAAACGCACTCCGAGCGGGAAACATTGCCCTCGAGGGGCAGAACCGCTCTCGCAGCAGCTTCATGATGTCGCCCGCCTTAAATTCGCTCACCTTCTTCGGAGCGATTATGCCCACCAGCGTCCGCTTGGTTTCCATCCCGAGCATTCTGGTGAGGATGGCCCTCTTCCTCTCCTCGTCGTCTTCTTTGACTCTTAGTTCCACCAGTGCCGCCTGGAAGTCCATCTCTAGCAGCTCCCAGTCTTGCGGTTTGGTGATGTTGAACCCGCTCTGTGCCCTGGCTGTTCCGTGGGGATCCATTATCCCACCTTCGTCGCCAATTTGGTCTATGCAAACCAAGACACAGGACACAGCCTCGGCTGGGTTAACTGAGGTTTATTGCATCGTGGACAGAGGGAACATGAGGTAATGGCGGATCGATAGCTCTTTATATACAGTGGTAATACATTTGAACGTGGTGCCATGGTAGCCCATTGGCTACTGTCTGCGTGACGTCATTGCGGGTCACGCCCTTCTTGTCCAGGTGTAGATGGTGGCGGGAAAACTTCCCGCGCTGTTGCCTTTGATGAGTTCGGACCAAGAGAGCTTGGACGCTCGCTGCTGCCAGCTGGTGGTCATTAGCTCGCGTCCTATTACAGGGTTTATATGATACAGCTGAAGGTTACATTGTTGCTATAGGCAAGGTTACATTGGCTCAGATACATTGTAATCCATGTGTAAGATAAAACCATCAGAACACAACAGCGACTGATTCTTGGGAGACAAGCAATGAGAAACCTGGGGAACATAGTGAAAAGCAGAGACATCACATTGCAAACAAAAATTAGAATAGTCAAAGCAATGGTTTTCCCAGTAGTAATGTATGGATGTGAGAGCTGGACAATTAGGAAGGCTGAACGCAGAAGAATAGATGCCTTTGAAATGTGGTGTTGGAGGAGGGTTTTGAGAGTCCCCTGGACAGCGAGGAGAACAAATAGGTCAATCTTAGAAGAAATTAACCCTGACTGCTCATTGGAAGGTCAAATAGTAAAGATGAAGCTAAACTACTTTGGACATCAAATGAGAAGGGAGGATTCACTTGAGAAGGCATTGATGTTGGGAAAGGTGGAGGGCAAAAGAAGAAGGGGAAGGCCAAGGATGAGATGGCTAGATGGCATTGTAGACACAATGGGCACAGAGCTGGGAGGGCTGAGGGGGATGGTGGAGGACAGAGGCGCCTGGAGGAAAATGGTCCATGGGGTCGCAAAGGGTCGGAGTCGACTGTGCGACTGAACAACAACAAATTTTGTATTCTGGATTCGTGTTGCATATTTATCTCACACTTTGGAGTGTGCGCACCATGTTCATCTCTCTCTTTGCAATAGAAAGGAAATATATAAATTTAATAAATGATAAATAAAATAAATCTACACTAACAAGCATTGACTAATGTAATGCTCTCTACATAGGGCTGCCCTTCTCCATGATTTTCAGTATATAAAATAGTTTTCAGTCTCCCCCCCCCCCCCCCCACTTCCTAATAAGCCTAAGAAGTGTCTAGTCTGTGGAGGGGAGGATTTTATTGACTCCAACCCTTTTTAATTACGGAATTGTTGTGTATGTACAATGTTGCTTTAAGAAATGTATGAATGTAACCTGACCACAATTACAATGTAGCTCAGCTGTTAAGGAACGCGAGTAAGCTGCCTATAGAGGGCAGCTGCGAGCGTTCAGCTCACATGGTTCACATTCCCCAAATCACCGGCAGCCGCGGGAACCTTTCCCGTGCGAGGATCACCTGGAGAAGATGGGCGTGACTCAGAATGACGTCACGCCGGTAGCAGCCAATAAGCTACCGTGCAACGAGATTCAAATGTATGTACTGCAGTATATAATGAGCTGTACCTCCGCCATTACCACATGTTCATCCTGATCATCACCCAATAAACCTGCGTTTAGCCCTCACTGCGGCTCCTTCTTTGTCTTCCGTGCAAGACACCAACTTGGCGATGAAGGTGGGATCAATGGCGAATCCCAAGGTCAAGCCTTACCACTTCGATATCAGCGACCCGGAGCAATGGGAGCTGTACGAGTGCCAGTTACGGCACGCAATGGAAGCCGCGGGCGTCGACGACGACGCGAAGATGCGCTCACACTTTCTAGCCCAGGTGGGGCCGGCCACGCTGCGCATCCTGATGAACCTGGTGGCCCCCCGGAAGGTGGACGTGGTGCCCCTCGACCGCATCCTAGAGTTACTGCGTGATCATTTCCAGCCCCCCGTGTCGATCTTCCCGGCCAGGGTCGCGTTCCACAGGCGAGACCAACGCCCGGGGGAGTCAGTGTCTGCCTACGCGGCGGCCCTCAGGTTGGCAGCGGTGCACTGCCAGTGGGAAGACCTGGACACCGCACTCCGAGACCGCATGCTGTGTGGCCTGAGGGACGAGGAGATCCAGAGAAAATTGATGACCCGCGACTATCGCCTCACGTTCAACGAGGCCCAGGCAGCTGAGGTGGCCAGGAGCGGGTTCAGAGTGTTCAAGTCCCGAGGGGCCACATCCGAAAGGGCCAAGTCACCAGTGCAGGCGGCCCGGTGGACATCGGCGAAGACGGCCTGGCGGGCCCCCAAGTTGCCCGCCGGCACACCAGCGACGTCCGAGGAGTCGTCCGCGATGGCAGACTCCTGCACCAGCGAGGACGACGACGTCCAGAGTGTAAAGAAACGCGGGGAGAAGTGACAGACCCGCGAACGGCAAGACCGCCGCTGTGACGGGTGTGGGGCGTCCCACGACCGGACGAGGTGCCCGTTCCGGAAGGCCGAGTGTCACAACTGCGGCCGAAAAGGGCACATCGCCAGAGTATGCAGGCGCGGGCGAGCTGAGGACAAAGGCGCCTCAAGCCACCCCCAGGCACACCAACGGAAGGCGGCCGGCACCAGGAAGGTCTCAACCAGCTACAGCGAGGAAGGCGTGAACCGCGTGGGCCTGGAGCACCGGCGTTTTTTCGTAGAGGTACTGTTACAGGGGGTCCCGGTGAGGATGGAGATAGACTCGGGGTCGTCCTATTCCATCCTGTCCCAAAAAGAGTTTATGCGCATTCCCCCAGATGCACGGCCCAAACTGCGGGCCATGAGGTCACACTTACGGGACATGCAGGGAAATGGGATCCCAGTGTTGGGGGTGGGGAACTTCAAGGTGAAGTTCAGGAGTTACTCCGAGAAACTGCCCCTATTGGTACTCAAGGGGGGAAGATGCTGCCTTTTGGGAACGCAGTGGTTTGCTCCCCTGGAAATTGAACTGTCCGGCATTAACGCCATCGAGACTGACCCAATGCGGGACGTGTGCAATGCACACCCGGACGTTTTCAAGAAAGGGCTCGGGACGTACAAGGGCCCCCCGGTATCCTTTGAGCTGGACCCAGAAATCCGGCCCATCCGCCTCAAGCCAAGGAGAGTGCCTTTCGCCCTCAAGGACAAGATCGAGGCTTAACTGGACAAATTGGTGGGGCAGGGGATTTTGGTTCCAGTTGATTCGGCGGAGTGGGAAACGCCGATTGTTACGGCTCTTAAATCAAATGGGAAGGTCAGGATTTGTGCGGACTATAAATGTACGATCAATAAGGCCATTCGGCCAAATGCATATCCGGTGCCCGTGGTCAGCCATTTACTGGCCACGTTACATGAGGGGAGGTGTTTTGCCAAGCTAGATCTGGCGCAGGCATATCAGCAGCTCTCCGTAACCCCAGCTGCTGCCGCTGCGCAAACCATCGTCACGCACAAGGGGGCATTTAAGGTAACGCGCCTACAGTTCGGCGTAAATTCGGCCCCCGGGATCTTACAGACCCTCGTGGAACGCCTTTTAAAGGGACTTCCAGGCATCCTCCCATATTTTGACGATGTGCTGATAACGGCTGGGAGCGAATTAGAGTTAGCAAAGAGGCTAGATGGGGTCCTTTCAGTATTCAAGAAAGCGGGACTTCGACTGAGAAGGGACAAATGTGTATTCTTTGCGAGGGAGGTGGAGTTCCTCGGGTTCAAGATAACCCCGGAGGGTATCAAGCCCTCCGAGTCCAAGGTTGCGGCTGTGCAGAACGCCCCTCGCCGCACCGGAAACTGGAGCTGCAGTCATTTCTAGGGCTTTTAAATTTTTACCATTCTTTCCTGCCAAGGAAGGCATCCGTTGCGGAGCCACTGCACGTGCTTTTAAAGAAAGAGGCGGTTTGGCGGTGGGGAGATAGGCAAGAGAAAGCTTTCAGGGAGCTAAAGGCGCTTTTATCCTCGGATGCTGTCCTGACCCACTTTGACCCGAGGAGACCAGTAGTTTTAGTCTGTGATGCGTCCCCAGTGGGGGTGGGGGCGGTGCTATGCCACGTGTTGGAGAGCGGGCGGGAAGCCCCAGTTGCATACTACTCCAGGTCCCTTTCAAAGGCCGAGCGCAACTACGCGCAAACAGATAGGGAGGCCCTGGCCATAATCGCTGGAACCAAGAAGTTCCACGATTTCTTATACGGCCGCAGGTTTACGGTGGTGACTGATCACAAGCCTCTCCTGGGAATCTTCACCACAGGCAAGCCCACCCCTCAAATCCTGTCCCCCCGAATGCTACGTTGGGCGATTTTCCTTAACGCCTACCAGTATGAGCTGGTCTATCGCCCAGGGAAGGAGATCTCCCATGCGGACGCGCTGTCCAGGTCTCCCCTCCCTAGTTTAGGAGACCCCGCATGCGAAGTAGAGCAGGACCACCAAGTCCTGCTGATCGAGTCCCTCGCCTCACCCCCCATCGTCCCGGCCGACCTCGCCAAGGCCACAGCGGCCGACAAGATGCTGGCCCAAGTTAGCTCCTGGGTTAGGAAAGGGTGGCCCACTACTCCCCCTGAGGAACATGTCAAGCCATTCTTCAGGTGTAGAGTAGAGCTGTCCCTGGAAAGGGGCTGCTTACTCTGGGGCCAGTGGGTAGTCATCCCAGAAAAGCTGAGGGCCAAGGTACTGAAGCTACTGCATACCAGTCACCCGGGAATAGTGCGCTCCAAGGCGCTGGCCAGGAGTTTCTTTTGGTGGCCCCAGATAGACGCGGACATAGAGCGATTAGTGGGCACGTGCGAGAGTT
The DNA here is from genome assembly GCA_035047305.1 of Bradypodion pumilum. Lineage (NCBI taxonomy): Eukaryota > Metazoa > Chordata > Lepidosauria > Squamata > Chamaeleonidae > Bradypodion > Bradypodion pumilum. Next base: position 5,841,744 of record JAWDJD010000017.1, on the reverse strand, counting down.
GCCAGAGCTCCCGGCCCGAGGAATCCCGGCTACCCCATAGGGAATGGGACACGGCCCTTGGGCCATGGTCCCGGATTCATATTGACTTCTCTGGCCCTTTCCGCGGGGCCATGTTTCTGCTAATAGTGGACTCCTATTCCAAGTGGTTGGAAGTAATCCCCATGAACAGTACCTCCTCTGCAGCAACCATTAAACAGTTGCACAAGGTCTTTGCCTGCTTCGGCCTGCCGGACGTCCTTGTTAGTGATAACGCTAGTACCTTCACGTCTGCGGAGTTCAAGACCTTTATTGAAAGAAACGCCATCAGGCATATTACCGCTGCCCCGTTTCACCCCGCCACATACGGTCAGGTAGAGCGCCAAGTGCGCACTACGAAAGACACACTGCGGCGCATGGGTCCCGGCGAGTTAAACCTCCATCTGTGTCAGTTCCTCATCTGCTACAGGACAACCCCCCTAGCGTCAGGGCTTTCGCCAGCCGAACTCCTCATGAGGAGGCGTCCGGCAACACTTTTTGACCAGATGGACCCGTCCAGGGTGGAGGATGAAGGGAGAAATATAGATATCGGGGTAGGAAGCTCCAAAAGTTTTTCGGTAGGGGACCCGGTTCACTGCAGGAACTACGCGGCCTCCGGGCCAGCGTGGCTACCAGGGACGATCATTGAGCAGATGGGGCCAGTATCCTATAGAGTTGAGACTAGCTCGGGTCTACTCTGGAGAAGGCACGCTGACCAACTCAGAAGGCGGGTCACCAGTGACGGGGAATCAGCGTTAGGGTCCTCCCCCACCCGCATTACCCAAGGGGGAGACACGGCGGAATCCGCGGGTACAAATGCATACCCTGGATCCTCAGCCACAGAGGAGGATACTTTGAAAGAGAGGGATGAGTTTGATTATGATTTGCAGTACCAGGGGGGTGTAGCGGAGTGGTCCCCCACCCGTCCTAGCGAAAAGAGGGGTTTCAGTTCAGCCCCTGGTACCTCCAGTCCCCCCAGCCCTTTTGTTTTAGAATATACCATAACTCCAGCCCCCCGAAGACAGACACCCCTGAGACAGGCAGCAGGGGGGAATCCGCCCGCCTCAGCCTCTAGAATGCCCGGACAGGCAACAGGGGGTGGTGAGACCACGAGGGCCTCATCGTCAGTCCCGAGATTCGTGCTGGGGGGGACCCCAAGCTCCTCAAGCGGCAGGCAGGGGTTCATGTCCCAACTGTTCATTCCATTCCCGTCCCCCAATGCAAGGTTGTCGCAGAGTCCCCACCGAACCACTAATGAGTCCCCCCTTTCCGTTGCAGGACAGGACTCCGCGGAACCAGGAGCCCCCGGCTCCCCTATGTTAAGTCAAGCGGCCGCACGCCCCAGACGCACGTGCGGCAAGCCACAATGGTTGAGGGACTTCGTCCCATCCTAGGGGGGAGGAGTGTTGGGTATGTACAATGTTGCTTTAAGAAATGTATGAATGTAACCTGACCACAATTACAATGTAGCTCAGATGTTAAGGAACGCGAGTAAGCTGCCTATAGAGGGCAGCTGCGAGCGTTCAGCTCACATGGTTCACATTCCCCAAATCACCGGCAGCCACGGGTACCTTTCCCGCGCGAGGATCACCTGGAGAAGATGGGCGTGACTCAGAATGACGTCACGCCGGTAGCAGCCAATAAGCTACCGTGCAACGAGATTAAAATGTATGTACTGCAGTATATAATGAGCTGTACCTCCGCCATTACCACATGTTCATCCTGATCATCACCCAATAAACCTGCATTTAGCCCTCACTGCGGCTCCTTCTTTGTCTTCCGTGCAAGACACCAAAGGAATAGAGATCTGAATCTTACATATGTGGAGAGAAACTGGGAAAAACAACAACTCTTTCCTTGGGCAGAGATTTCTCACGATTGCAAAGGGTTCAGAACACTTCAGCTAAGATGCTTTTGGAAGTGAAATGTTTTTGATCCTATCATTCCAACCTTGCCCCAACTACACTAGCTTCCAGTTCTCTGCTGTATCAATTTAAATTTGTTGGATTCTTGAAGCCTCAGAAACATTTTGATTTTTTCACATTGATTGCTTTCTAATACATATGATTTTTAAAAACAGCTTTATGTTTCTTCTATCTTGAACACATGATTTCTGAATTTTGGAAACAGGCATGAATTTTTTTTATCTATCTGCATTGGCCAAATTTAGATGTACGTCTTACAAGGAGACAAAAGATTATGTTCAGTGGTGGGCATTAAAAAAAATTCCTATCACACTGTGGCCATGGCCATTGACTGGGTGGATGTGGCCTGTTGGCCATGTGACTGCTCTTCGCTATAGAGTTAAGAAAATAGAAGCCTCTTCTATTTTCATCACTCTATAGCGAACCTCTGAAGCCAGTTCCCCCTTGTCCAAGGTTTTTCCAGGACTCTGTTTCACCCAGATGCGCATCCCCAACCACTCCTGAGTGGCTGGTGATACACTTTGGGGTGAAATGGAGCGCGTACTGGTACAAACCTGCTGATGTCCACCACTGATTATGTTCTACCTGTTTACCATGCAGGTGAGACACTGGACAGAAAAAAATGGAGAATCACTCTGAGGACAAAAAAGTGGCAGCCTAAATTCAGTAGTAACACTGTTACAAAATGCAAGAATTCATTTGTAATGGGTTGACAACCTATGGCCCATGGTCTGTATCTGGCTCATGGTGCCAAATCATCCAGCCCATGCCCTTGCTCCAGCTGCCATCACAGCCGGAATTGGCTGCAAACTCATTTACGACAGCCATAAATGCATCCGTAAATAGCCATCAGTCAGGCCCACTCAACTGTCTGAGGGTTTAGTGTCTGTTCCAGGAGACATAGAAGGAGTCGCAGTATGGACTAACACAGGTTTATTGGTTGATGATCAGAACGAACATGTGGTAATGGCGGAGGTATCTCACATTATATACAGTGGTACAACACATTTGAACTTGGCTGCATGGTAGCTCATTGGCCGCTACCGGTGTGACGTCATCCCGGTCACGCCCGTCTTCGGTGGTGGATCAGTGGTAGTTGTTTGCTGCAGGAAGTTCCCACGGCTGCAGGCGATTTGAGGAATGATGACCATGTGAGTTGAACACTCGCAGCTGCCCTCTATAGGCAGCTTGCTCGCGTTCCTTTAACAGCTGGGTTACATTGTGATTGTGGCTGGGTTACATTCATACATTTCTTAAAGCAACATTGTACATTCATATGAAGCAGCATTGTACATACACAACATCCCTCCCCCCTAGGATGGGACGAAGTCCCTCAACCATTGTGGCTTGCCGCACGTGCGCCTGGGGCGAGCGGCCGCTTGGCTTAATACAGGGGAGCCTGGCTCTGCGGAGTCCTGTCCTGCAATGGAAAGGGGGGACTCGTTAGTGGCTCGGTGAGGGCTCTGTGGTAACCTTGCATTAGGGGAAGGGAATGGAATGAACAGTTGGGAAGTGAACTCCTGCCTACCGCTTGAGGAGCTAGGGGTCCCCCCAGCACAAATCTCGGGACCGACGAAGAGACCCTCGTGGTCTCGCCACCCCCCGTACCCTGCCTGGGAGTGCCGGGGACTGTGGTGGTTGGACTCCCCCCCCGATGCCTGTCTTGGGGGTGCTGGCCTCCGGGGGGCTGGAGCTATGGTGTATTCTAACACAAAAGGACTGGGGGGACTGGAGGTACCAGGGGCTGAACTGAAACCCCTCTTCTCACTAGGACGGGTAGGGGACCAGTCTGCTACACCCCCCTGGTACCGTAACTCATAATCGTCAAACTGATCCCTCTCTTTCAAAGTATCCTCCTCTGAGGCTGAGAACCGAGGATATGCCTTTGTATCCCCGGTTTCCGCCGTGTCTCCCCCTTGGGTAATGCGGGTGGGGGAGGACCCTAATGCTGAATCCCCTTCACTAGTGACCCGCCTCCTGAGTTGGTCGGCGTGCCTCCTCCAGAGTAGACCCGAGCTAGTCTCGACCCTGTAGGACACTGGTCCCGTCTGCTCGATGACTGTCCCTGGGACCCACGCCGGCCCTGACGCTGCGTAGTTCCTGCAGTGAACCGGGTCCCCTGCCGAAAAACTTTTGGAGCTCCCTCCCCCTATATTTATGTTTCTCCCTTCATCATCCTCCCTGGACGGATCCATCCGGTCAAAAAGTGTTACCGGACGCCTCCTCATGAGGAGTTCGGCTGGGGAAAATCCTGAAGCTAAGGGGGTTGTCCTGTAGCAGATGAGGAACTGGCACAAATGCAGGTTAAACTCACCGGGACCCATGCGCCGCAGTGCGTCTTTCGTAGTGCGCACTTGGCGCTCTACCTGACCGTTTGTGGCGGGGTGAAACGGGGCAGCGGTGATGTGCCTTATGGCGTTCCGCTCTACAAACGTCTTGAACTCTGCAGACGTGAAGGTACTAGCGTTATCGCTAACAAGGACGTCTGGCAGGCCGAAACAGGCAAAAAGCTTGCACAACTGCTTGATGGTTGCGGCGGAGGAGGTGCTGTTCATAGGGATTACCTCCAACCACTTGGAATAGGAGTCGACTACCAATAGAAACATGGACCCGCGAAAAGGGCCAGCGAAGTCGACATGGATCCGGGACCATGGCCCGCGGGCCGTATCCCATTCCCTATGGGGCAACCGGGACTCCTCGGGCCGAGAGCCCTGGCAGCTCTCGCACGTGCCCACTAAACGCTCTATATCCCCGTCTATCTGGGGCCACCAAAAGAAACTCCTGGCCAGAGCCTTGGAGCGCACGATCCTGGGGTGACTGGTGTGCAATAGTCTCAGTACCTTGGCCCTCAGCTTCTCTGGGATAACTACTCGCTGGCCCCAGAGTAAGCAGCCCCTTTCCAGCGACAGCTCTACTCTGCGCCTAAAAAATGGTCTGAACTCTTCATCGGGGGGAGTCGTGGGCCAACCCTTCCTAACCCAGGAACTCACTTGGGCCAGCATCTTGGCCGCCGTGGCCTTGGCGAGGTCGGCCGGGACAATGGGGGGTGAGTCGAGAGACTTGATCAGTAGGACTTGGTGATCCTGCTCTACCTCGCATGTGGGGTCCCGTACACTTGGGAGGGGAGATCGGGACAGTGCGTCCGCATGGGAGATCTCCTTCCCTGGGCGATAGACCAGCTCATACTGGTAGGCGTTGAGGAAAATCAAAGATGGTGACAGGTGGCTGGGTCGGGGCTATAATTAATGCGTCTTTTCGGGAAGGGATATTTCCTGCACCATTGAAACATGCTTTGGTGCGCCCCCTCCTGAAGAAGCCATCCCTCGATCCAGCAGTCATAACCAACTACAGACCTGTTTCCAACCTCCCCTTTTTGGGGAAAGTATTGGAAAAGGCAGTGGCGCGTCAGTTGCAGGGGGTACTGGATGAAGCGGAATATCTGGACCCCTTCCAGTCAGGATTCAGACCTGGATATGGTACTGAGACTGCATTGGTCGTGCTGATGGATGATCTCTGGCGAGAGCGGGATGGCGGTCATCCGTCCGTCCTTGCTCTTCTTGACCTCTCAGCGGCCTTCGATACCGTCGACCACGGTATCCTTCTGGAACGGCTCCGAGGATTGGGAATCCAGGGCACTGTGTGGTCCTGGTTTTCCTCATTTCTGAGGGGCCGGACCCAGTCGGTGTGGTTGGAGAGCGAGAAGTCCAGTCCTAGGTCCCTAAAATATGGGGTGCCTCAGGGCTCGGTACTCTCTCCTCTCCTTTTTAACATCTACATGAAGCCGCTGGGTGAGATCATCCGTTCCCACGGGGTGCGGTACCATCAGTACGCGGATGATACACAGTTGTACATCTCGGCCCGTGGTGACCCCAGTGATGCAGTCAAAGTCCTTTCCAGCTGTCTGGAGGCTGTTGGGGTCTGGATGGGGGCAAATGGGCTACAGCTGAATCCTAGCAAGACTGAGTGGCTATGGATAGGGGGTCCCGCCTTATCCCGGGAGCTACCATCTTTGGTTTTGGATGGGGCTATTCTGCCCCAGACCGACCCGGTGCGCAACTTGGGGGTCCTCCTGGATTCGCAGCTGCTGCTAGAAGAACAGGTGGCGGCTGTGGCCAGGAGGGCCTTTGCCCAACTTCGGGTGATTCGCCAGTTGCGCCCGCTCCTGGACCGGGACTCTTTGCTCATGGTCACTCATGCTCTGGTTACCTCCAGACTAGACTACTGTAATGCGCTCTACATGGGGCTGCCCTTGATGACCATTCGGAGGCTGCAGCTGGTCCAGAATGTGGCGGCCCGGGTGGTGATGGGGTGTGGACGTTATGCCCATGCCTCACCACTGCTGCGGGAGCTGCACTGGTTACCAGTTTGTCTCCGGGTGCAATTCAAGGTGCTGGTTTTGACCTTTAAAGCCCTATATGGTAGTGGGCCAGGTTACCTTAGAGACCGCATCGCCCTAAGGACGTCTGTCCGTCCAACCAGAGCGGACCGGAGGGGCTCTCTAATTGTGCCATCGGCCAGGGGGGCTCGCCTCTCTGGCACAAGGAGGAGAGCCTTCTCTGTGTCCGCACCGGCCCTTTGGAACCTCCTGCCTGTGGAACTGCGTCTTCAGACGGAGTTGTTGCCCTTTAGAAAAGAACTAAAAACCTGGCTGGCGGGCCAAGATTGGGGTGCAGGTGGAGGGGTGGCTTCCGTTGGGTGGTTAATATAGGGGAGGATGCCTGCCCCACGGTTTCTTCAGTTCCTGCACCCCTCTCTTTTTAGGGGTGGGTTCTTATTGCTGGTTTTTATCTGTTTTATTTGTTTTTATATGTTTTTACCCATTGTTGTGAACCGCCCGGAGTCGGCTTTGGCTGAGTGGGCGGTATAGAAATTTGACAATAAATAAATAAAAATAAATAAATAAATAAAATGGCCCAACGCAGCATTCTGGGGGATAGTGTTTGCGGTGTGGGTTTGCCGGTAGTGAAGATCCCCAAAAGTGGTTTGTGATCGGTCACTACCGTAAACTCGCGGCCGTATAAAAAGTCATGGAACTTTTTCGTTCTGGCGATGATGGCTAGGGCCTCCCTATCGGTTTGCGCGTAATTGCGCTCGGCCTTTGAGAGGGACCTAGAGTAGTACGCTACCGGGGCTTCCCTCCCGCTTTCCAACACGTGGCACAGAACCGCCCCCACCCCCACTGGGGACGCATCACAGACTAAAACCACTGGTTTTTTCGGGTCGAAATGGGTCAGGACAGCGTCCGAAGACAGGAGTGACTTAAGCTCCTTGAATGCTCTCTCCTGCCTGTCCCCCCACCACCAAGCCGCGTCCTTTTTTAGCAGGGCGTGCAGTGGCTCCGCGACCGATGCCTTCCGGGGCAGGAAGGTATGATAAAAATTTAGGAGCCCTAGAAATGACTGTAGCTCCGGTTTTGCAGTGGGGCGAGGGGCGTTCTTCACGGCTGCAACCTTTGACTCAGAGGGTTTGATCCCGTCCGGGGTTACCTTAAAGCCTAGAAACTCAACCTCCCTCGCAAAGAATACACATTTGTCCCTCCTCAGTCGAAGGCCTGCCCTCTCGAACACTGAAAGGACCCCATCTAGCCTCTTTGCCAACTCTAATTCGCTCCCCACCGTTATCAACACGTCGTCGAAGTATGGGAGCACGCCTGGAAGCCCCTTTAAAAGGCGTTTCACGAGGGATTGGAAAATTCCGGGGGCCGAATTCATGACGAACTGAAGGCGCGTTACCTTAAACGCCCCCTTGTGCGTCACTATTGTTTGCGCGGCGGCAGCAGCCGGGGTTACAGAGAGCTGCTGATACGCCTGAGCCAGATCTAACTTGGCGAAACACTTTCCCCCATGTAACGTGGCCAGCAAATGGCTGACCACGGGCACTGGATATGCGTTTGGCCGAATGGCCTTGTTAATGGTACATTTATAGTCTGCACAAATCCTGACTTCCCCGTTCGACTTAAGGGCTGTAACAATCGGCGTTTCCCACTCCGCCGAGTCAACTGGAACCAAAATCCCCTGCCCCACCAATTTGTCCAGTTCCGCCTCGATCTTGTCCTTTAGGGCGAAAGGCACCCTCCTTGGTTTGAGGTGGATGGGCCGGATTTCTGGGTCCAGCTCGAAGGAAACCGGGGGCCCCTTGTATTTCCCGAGCCCCTTCTTGAAAACGTCCGGGTGCGCGTTGCACACGTCCCGCATTGGGTCAGTCTCGATGGCGTTAATGCCGGACAGTTCGATTCCCAGGGGGGCAAACCACTGCGTTCCCAAAAGGCAGCACCTCCCCCCTTTGAGGACCACCAAAGGCAGTTTCTCAGAGTAGCCCTTGAACTTCACCTTGAAATTCCCCACCCCCAACACTGGGATCCCGTTTCCCTGCACGTCCCGGAGGTGTGACCTCATGGCCCGCAGTTTGGGCCGCTTGTCTGGGGGAATACGCATGAACTCTTTTTGGGACAGGATGGAATAAGATGACCCCGAGTCTATCTCCATCCTCACTGGGACCCCTTGCAACAGTACCTCTACGAAAAACCGCCGGTGCTCCAGGCCCACGCGGTTCATGCCTTCCTCATCGTAGCTGGCTGCGACCTTCCTGGTGCCGGTCGCCTTCCGTTGGTGCGTCTGGGGATGGTTGGAACTCCTCTTGTCCTCGACTCGCCCGCGCCTGCATACTCGGGCGATGTGCCCCTTTCGGCCGCAGTTGTGACACTCGGCCTTTCGAAACGGACACCTCGTGCGGTCGTGGGACGCCCCACAACCATTGCAACGGCGGTCCTGCCGTTCTCGGGACTGCCGCTTCTCACCACGCTTCTTGATCCTCTGGACGTCGTCGTCCTCGCTGGAGTAGGGGTCCGCTGTTGTGGACGACTCCTCGGACGATGTTGGTGTGCCGGCGGGCGGCTTGGGGGCCCGCCAGGCTGTCTTCGCTGGTGTCCGCCGAGCCGCCTGTACTGGTGACTTGGCCCGCTCGGACGCGGCCCCTCGGGACTTGAACAGCCTCACCCCGCTCCTGGCCTCCTCGGCTGCTTGGGCCTCCCGCAGCACCTCGTTGAACATGAGGCGTTGGTCGCGGGTCATCAGCCTCCTCTGCAGCTCCTCGTCCCTCAGACCACACAACATGCGGTCACGGAGGGCCTGGTCTAGGTCATCCCACTGGCAGTGGACCGCTGCAAGCCTGAGGGCCGCCGCGTAGGCGGACATGGATTCGCCCGGACGATGGTCTCGCCTGTGGAACGCAACCCATGCTGGGAAAATCGAGACGGGCGGCTGGAAATGCTCGCCCAGTCTCTCCAGGATACGGTCGATGGGGACCTCGTCTACCTTCCGGGGGGCCACCAGGGTCATCAGGATCCGCAGCGTGGCCGGCCCCACTTGGGCCAGGAAGTGGGAGCGCATCTTCGCGTCGTCGTCGACGCCCGCGGCTTCCATCGCGTGCCGAAACTGGCACTCGTAGAGCTCCCATTGTTCGGGCTCGCTTACATCGAACTGGTACGCCTTGACCTTGGGATTCGCCATCGATCCCACCTTCGTCGCCAATTTAGTGTCTGTTCCAGGAGACATAGAAGGAGTCGCAGTATGGACTAACACAGGTTTATTGGTTGATGATCAGAACGAACATGTGGTAATGGCGGAGGTATCTCACATTATATACAGTGGTACAACACATTTGAACTTGGCTGCATGGTAGCTCATTGGCCGCTACCGGCGTGACGTCATCCCGGTCACGCCCGTCTTTGGTGGTGGATCAGTGGTAGTTGTTTGCTGCAGGAAGTTCCCGCGGCTGCAGGCGATTTGAGGAATGATGACCATGTGAGTTGAACACTCGCAGCTGCCCTCTATAGGCAGCTTACTCGCGTTCCTTTAACAGCTGGGTTACATTGTGATTGTGGCTGGGTTACATTCATACATTTCTTAAAGCAACATTGTACATTCATATGAAGCAGCATTGTACATACACAACAGAGGGAGAATGACCCGGCCCCTGACTTTAAAAGGTTGGAGACCCCTGATTTGTAACCATTTATTAAAAATATCAACCTGGATAGATGAATATGTTAATTTGAGTTTATATCACATTCAGAGTTTTTTCCATTCAAATTCTTTACTTTTAAAGTGTGAAAACATGACGACATCTTGAAAAATCCTTATTGAAAATAAGCTGAAATGAAATTCTCCCCCCACTCTAGACTGTGATTTTCACTATGCAAAAGATTTCTCAGTCTCTTTCTCTCTTTCTCCAACTTCCTAATAATCCTAAGAAGTGTTTAGTCTGTGGAAGGGAGGATTTTATTGACTCCATCCATTTTTTAATTACAGAATAAAGATCTGAATCTCATATGTGTGGAGAGAAACTGAGGGGGAAAAACAACTTTTTCCTTAGGCAGAGATTTCTCTATATGAAAAAAAAATCCACCTAGAAATCTTGCAGGAAATCTCATGGGATGTCTTAGAAATTTCTTGGTCAAATGTTTGTGTGAAAGTATCAGATCAGAAGAGGACTCACCTGTGACTTTAAAAGTTCAGGAGTTGGAAATGATTCTCTTGATTTAAGTTGCTATCTAAAGTTCTCTTTCTTCAGTGGTAACTGACTTTGGGAATGCTTACAATTGTATACAGTAGAACCCCGTATGCCTCTTACAGCGAAAAAAATTGTACAACAAAGAGAATTTGGAAAAACCATTGTGCCCCATATAACAAAATTTTTCGTTATACGATGCAATGCATCTCTATGGGAAAAATCGTACAATGAAAATCTCTATGGGAAAAAATCGTACAACAAATACAATTTTCCCATAGAGATTTTTGTTGTATGATTTTTCCAATAGGGATTTTCATTGTACGATGCATGCATCGTATAACAAAAAAATTGTATAACAAAGTGCCTCGTAGATCAAACTATTTTCATTATATGGGGTTCTACTGTACAGGTATTTGCTTATCAGTGTGGTACAAGTGGATTATGAATGTATTGACATCAGTAAATTTCTAACATAGTTCAGCAGTTAACGTGAAAGGCAGAGTGGGACTGATGTAATTGTCATAGCTGTCAAGTATCCCTTATTGGCCGGGAAATTTTTCCCTTATTTCCAATTCCAAAACTTGACAGGTATGGTAATTGTTCCTAAATAAAAGGTCTTTCTTTCTCCCTGAACTTTTGGTGCCTAGAATTCCTTTTGGTAACTCAACAGTCACATGAACTAAACTATGCAGATTGGCAACAACCATTCTCTAGAAAGAGGAGAACAAAAGGGGCTAACCCCAAACCAAATGGAGGTTGTATTTCCAGGGCTGCCTTCAGAAATTTCTGGGCCCCATATTGAGCAATCCTATTGGGCCCCACACACACATAGGAATGTCACAGTTATGGCTGGCGGCGGCAAGGCCCCTGTCAGCTCCGGGCCCTATACAGCAGTACTGGTAGTACTGCCCTGATGGCGGCCTTGTGTATTTCACAAGAAAGCAAGAAATCTTGCAGATGCAGGGAGAATCTTAGGATGGTAAGACTCAGAAAATCAGCAAGAATGAGAAGCTTTGTGAATCTATCACATCCTCTCTCTGGATCCAGGACACACTGGTTCAGTTCATTTACCTTTGCTTTTCCAGTTCTGCTCTGTGGCATAGCCTAGGTGGCCGGCACATTTCCGATTGAATTCTGCCACAAGTGACTTGTATGGATTTCGTATCAATAAGATGGCTGAATCAAACATTTCAATTTCCTTTCTTCCACTCTCATGTGTTTTTACGCAGAGAGTTCTTCTGCTTCTCCAGTGATCTTTTTCACCTTTGAAACCTGGGTAAACACATTTTAATATTATACTACTTATTAATAGAGGCAAACACTATTTACACAATAATAACAAAAGTCATGTATAAAATCTAGCACATAAAAATGTCAGATGCGATTGTCTCCCACCCTCACAAAAGCAATGGAGCAATGTCCTGACCTTTTCCATGCCATTTGGGGACCTTATCCGACGACAATGATGGCACCTTTGGAGCAGTAAACACTGTATTCTGACTTCAGGTGGGGTGGGGCAGCCATCTTATGTCCAAAAATGGTGGTGTTGGCCATTTTGCTGCTCAGGATTACATCTCCCAGAAATCTTGGCAGAACAAAATGGCAGACACCACCATTTTTGGACATAAGATGGCTTTATAACAAAGAAATCCTGTTGTAGGAGGAAAAGCAATTACCGTATATACTCGAGTATAAGTCAGGTTTTTAGTTCCCAAAATGAGGTTCAAAAATGAGACTTGACTTATACTTAGGTCAACGTAAACATTTATTTATTTATTTATTTATTCAGATTTATATTGCTGTCCACTCGCCGTAGTGACTCAGGGTGGCTTACAATCAAAACAACAGTACAGTAACAATCATAAAATATAATCCCACAAAACAACCGAAACAAAACACAGACTATCTCCCCTCTGACCATTGGTGGGAATTCTGTAGCATGGCATATTACCTTGCCAATATGATGCATGAAGCATGGGAGGACATTAGCTTTCTCAGGCAAAACAGCCTGGAACACTCCACTGTTTCCTTACTCATTCCTTGGAGGATGGGGGAAACTCTCTTCTCAAGCAAAAGGCAAAGATGCATACCCACACAAATGTCGAAATTAATTAATTTTACCATATTTTCATGTATTTGAAACTCACTAGCAACTGCTGCATTTTCTACCCCTGACTTATACTTGGGTCAATCTATTTTCCTAGTTTTAGGTCCAAATTAGGTACCTCGACTTATATTTGGGATGACTTATCCTCGAGTATGTACAGGTAATCATAAGGAAAAGGCATTTTCCCATAATGTCTAGGAAATATGCAGTTGATGTGAATAAGACAATCATCTCCTTCTTCAAGATCTAGATATATAATACATTTCATAGCTTCCTAAGTTCAGACAGCAGCACCCTCCAACTAACTGTACTGCCAGCAATGTGGAAATGGTCAGAATACTTTAGATGCCCCACTTCCTATTCCAGTGCCCCCCTCACCAATTGGGGCCTGATTCCCTAGGACTGCAAGTTAAATTATCTTTTTACTCCCCACACCTCCAAACTCAAAATTTTCACACTTCTTAGTCCTTTCCATATTTATCTCCAGTAGGAAGTTATTGGGCAGTATATCATCCATGTAATGTCATGGACTTGTCAATGATAACGAACATACGGCTAAAAGACCCTTTGTAGCAAACATCATGGATGTTTCACTACTCATCAAAATTAATTTGAGAACTGCAATCTGGAAAAATAACAGACAGGCCAATCAGCAGCTGACCTTTGTTATAAAGTGTTCCATCAAAGTAGTAACTTCCCGTGTAAAATCCAGTGGCATGTTCTATTAAGTGACGAACCCAGGTATTTCCAGCTCCAGGGAAGCTTGACAAAGCAACAAATGCTTTGGATTTGGTAGGCAAAAACCTCCGGTCGGTACAACGAGTGTCTAAAAGCAGACAGAAAAAAGGCATTTTCACAGTTACTACTTTAGAAATAGCCAAACAAGTCAAAGAACGCTTTGGTTTCTTAGTGCGCTCCTGAACTAAAGATGGCCAGCTTTGCGCTAAAGAGCTTAAGAGACAGAATCCAATGGAAAACCAGCTGAGCAAAAATGCACCAAGAGGCTCAGTTTTGTTTCATCAAAAATGGCTGATTGTGAAAAAAACATATTTTGTTTGTTCCCTTTCTGAATCTCAAAGCATGGGCCAATTGGCTCATCTATGCAAGGATGTATATCTCACAATTTTCACTATTGCTACATTTTGCATTTCTGTTCTCACTGATCATCTCAAACATGTTGTTGTTGTTCAGTTACACAGTCGATTACAACCCTTCGCAACCCCATGGACCATGGCATGCCAAGCACCCCATCCTCCACTATCCTCCTCAACCCGCCCAGCTTTGTGCTCATTGCGTCAAAAAGGCCATTTAACCATCTCATTCTCTGATGCCCCCTTCTTCTTTTGCCCTCAACCTTTCCCAGCATCAAGGCTTTCTCAGGGGTTTTCACCTACAGCCCAGGGGCCAGATGTGGCCCACAACACCATTTCATGTGGTCCCCACCACCTCCACTACACCCAGAAGTGCCATGTGTGGCAAGCAGGGCAAAATGGCCTTCCAGCTCCCAAAGCTGTGACCAGGTGCTCAACTTGAAAACTTTCACAACCCCTGATGTACAATAAAGACTGATGATGATGACAAATACATCACATTGGGAGGTGGTGAGCGCTCCAATGCTGGAGGCATACTTGACCCATGAAAGCTAACATTAAAATACAACAGTTAGTCTTCAAAGTGCTACAGTGTAGGAATCGGGGCCGCAGAGGGCCGGAGGTCCCGGAGGAGACTGATCAAGAAACGATACGAGGCAGTATGGAGGAGGATAAGATCAGTGGTTTATTGGGAAAAAGGCATCATCATATATAGGAGTAAAAGCGCAACGGTGGCAAAAACAGTCATCTGACAGAAATCACATCACCTGTTTACTCGGGTTAATTGGGAATCTCTCGGAGGGAAGTTAGTTAACTTGGCCAAACACAGACTGGGGAAAACACCATTGTTTGGGGATTAGGCAGGGGTAAACATGGCATCTGTTTACACCCGGGGTAAAGTTGAGCTTGGAGATGGGTGATTATTCTAATGGGTAACTGGGTTAGCTATTCGCTCTCTCAGCAGATCCGCTGGTCAGGTCAGGAAATTGGGTGAATCAAACCCTATCATTTATCCACCCCCCTAAATTTCTCTGCCCACAGAGCCCACGGCTCAAGGAGCGTTCCCCCGAAGTGGCCTCTGCGCGGGCCGTTCCATGCCACTGGGGCATGGGGAAACCACATCTCCCCTTTTAATTTCATTTAAGGACCTGACTGGCGACTCTGCGTAGGAGAGGCATCAGCTGCTGAGCGGGAATGACGCTTCGGGGTTCCTTCTTGGGGCGGCACTTCAATATCAGTGAGGGGATACATTGCGCCAAGCAGCAGAATGCTATGCCTAGCAGGACCACCCCCACGACCACCTTAAGTACCGTCTGAAGCCACCCCCATGGAATCCATGACCACATCCAGCTCCACAATGAGCTCCACCAGTCTCCCCATGCAGAGCCCTCTCTGATGCCCTGGACTATGGTGTGGAGGTTTGTGAGCTGATTCTGCACTCTGCGGGAATTATCAGTAAGGTTGAAACAACACATACCATGGAAGGATTCGCAACCCAAATGATGCAGCATTAGGAGGTAGTCTATAGCCGCCCTATTGTCAAGTATGGCATGGCGAAGCTCCGCCTGCTCCTGGTTGAGCAGCGCGATCGCCGAGGAGGTGTGGTTGATGGCTTTGGCTAATCCGCAAGCCAATCGACTTATCCTCCGAGCGTTGCCGACGGCTAAGGCTGGCACGCCGACTATGCTGACTGCCAGCGACACATATTCGGCTGGACTCAGAACTCTAAAGCTGCTATCACATGAGCTGTCTAACTGGGTGGTACGAGTGTGCCTTATGGGTGCTGAAACATTTGAAAAAATTGTGCTTGGGGTGATAATATCCTTAGTAGGGAGTAACAGTGTCAACCGACTTAGGCAACATGTGGAGTCTGATACATTTGCGGGAATGTAGTTAAAAGTATACTGATTACATGTAAAGAACCAACCAGATGGTAACGTAACATGGGCATACATTGAACCAAGTGTCTCTGGTTTATCACAAGTCCAGTTGCTGCTGCCGGTATCGAAGCAGCGGCGCTGAGTTCGGCCGACTGCAGTGCAGCCGACCATTCGAGCACAAGTAGAGTTCGGGCTGGCCGCCACTCGCGGAGTGTGAAGAGTGGCTGCGTCAGCCGGCAAGGTCATGGTGAACCGCAATCCCGCCCAGCGAGCGTAGGTTGCAAAACTCGGAGGGAGGTGCGGTCCGAAAATCCTCTTCAGCAGCCAGTCGCCATCCCTAGCATGCGCATCTAGAGTGTGGCACACTGGGATGAGACAGGTGCTCAGAATTGAGGCGGAACCAATGTCCTGCTTCAGGCAAAAATCGGACTGGTTGACGAGGCCCGCCAACCTTTCCCATAGGTTATAATGCATGCGGGCAGAAAGGTCTCCATCTGGCATCAAGCCGCTGGCCCCAAGTGGGGCGGCCTGAACACCTCCCCCCACAAGTAGGGAGAAGGTCAGGATAATGATGGCTGCCATGGTGTTGGTGTGAATTCGGGCGAAGATTGCAGCCGTGAGGTTCTCCGGTGTCGGCTCCTTCTCCTCGCGTTGGAGGGCGTCCTCGGCCTCACTGCAAAGGGCCTTGATCATCCCCCAGGTGATCTTCGGCGCTGTCGGTGGCCGTCTCCTCCGACGGGTCTTGTCGGTCAGGGTGAGGTCCTCCATCTCCGGGACTGGACTCGGGTCGGCCTGGGTCCACGCCATGTGGTTCCAAGTGAGGCTTGACACACCGAGCTGGAATCCAAACGACACCTGTAGGAGACATAACTGCAGCATACCCTCGCCCCCAGGTTACGAGCGGCGCCGGGCCCCTCCAGGAAGGGTCCGGTGGCACTCGGTATCGGACCATCGGTCGCGGGACAGCTTCCGAACGGCGGAAGTGCTTCTCCTGCGGCGTGCAATCCGAAAAAACATTAAGGTGATTGTAGGTAAACAATACCTTATTCAGACAATGCTGTGCCTGAGCCTGTGACTTGGGGAGGGCTGGTGGCTCCCCCCTTTCTGTTTGTTTGTCAATATAGGACTTGAGCGTCCAATTGACCCATTCCACAATCGCTTGCCCCTGCGGATTGTAAGGAACGCCAAAAGTATGCTGAATATCCCAAGTGGCCATGAAGGTGGCCAGCTGCCTAGAGCTGTAGGACGGGGCGTTATCAGTTTTCACGTGCCGAGGTTTGCCCATGGCTGCAATGCAGGAAAGGAGGTGCTGCTCCACGTGGGAAGCAGTCTCCCCTTTCTGCGCCGTTGCCCAAACGAATTGTGAAAAAGTGTCTATGCAAACGTGCATGTACTGCCATCTGCCAAACTGTGGGACATGCGTGACGTCCATCTGCCACACCTGATTGGCCTCCGTCCCTCGTGGGTTGACCCCCCACGAGGGCCCCCCCGGTGCCTCTGCACAATGCTGGCAAGAGCGAACTATGCCTTGAGCTTGAGAAAGTGGCAAATTAAACTGTCTGGCAAGTGCTTTGGCATTTTGGTGAAAGAAAGCATGGCTCTGGATTGGCGTAGTAAAAACACCCAAAACTGAACGTTGCTGAATTTCCTTTGCCACCGCGTCCGCTCTGCTATTGCCCGCGGAGATCGGACCCGGGAGGTCCTGATGACTGCGGATGTGGGCAATATAGAGCGGCTCTGTGCGGTTTCGCAAATGAAATTGAGCAGTGAGAAACAAACTAAGCAAATTCTTGTCTATCACGGGAGTGTGTATGCTCCCGGTAGACTGTGAAGCAAATTCCTAACGTACATGCTGTCCGTAATGATGTTTAAACATTCCTTGGCGAAGGTGCGCAAGGCAAGGTCACCGCTGCCAACTATGCCCGCTGCGCGGACTTTTGTGGAAGACTTAACAGCGTGCGCCAAGCTTGGCCCTCCTGCCAGGTCAAGACACCATATGTGCAACCACCATCAGTAAAAACTGTCCTGGCCCCCTGAAGTGGAATCAGCGAAAGCAACTCAAATAAGCTAACTGTCTGCGTCTGAAGTGAGACGAGTCTGGGGTCCTTTGGCAAGTGGTATGCCAAGCATCCGGTGAATCCTTCCAAAGCTATTGGAAGTGAGTCACCGAGCTGCATTAATTGCTGAACTTGTTCCTTGGTGAACGGGACTACGATTTTGGCCAAATCATGCCCTGAAATGTCCCTAGCTCTCAACCTTCCGCGGTAAACCACCGCGGAGACCAATTCTTGGGGAGGAACAATGTTTCGTGAAGAGGTGTTCGGAAGGTACACCCACTCCACGATACTCGCCCCTTTCTCGGCATCTACGCCGAGCGCTCCAGTGAACATGGATCCTGACCGTACGATGTACAAATTCAAGATCGGAGCATATGGCCCTGGGGAGATCCTATCTACCCATCGCTGGCTGAGAGCTTGGTTGACTTTCTCGAGAGCCAAGCGTGCTTCTCGAGAGATTTTTATCCGGTCTGCTGGCTGCTTACCTAAAGTTAGCAGTGAGAAGAGCGGCTTCAAAAGATCCGTATCCAAACGAAAATACGGTCTGGCCCAATTGATGTTCCCTAAAACCTGCTGCAATTCTACCAGGGTGACTGAGTCCTGTAAATTGATCTGAGGCAAAACTGGTGCGGCGAAAGAGTGGAGAAGCCGATGACCCAAGTATGAGAAGGGCTCAGTTCTCTGCACTTTCTCTGGGGCAATGAGTAAACCCTTGTCCCCCAGGCTGGCCTGGAGGTCAGAAAACATTTCGCTGCCGAGTTGCGGCATCGCGACCAAGATGTCGTCCATGAAATGACAAACTATGGCTTTTGGGTAAAGGTTTCGAAACTTTGCCAGTGCGTCGTGAACATAAATTTGGCACAGGGTGGGCGAATTGAGCATGCCCTGTGGCAAAAATTTCCATGCGTAATGCTGCGTAGGCTCACTGTGGTTCACAACCGGCACCGTAAAGGCGAACCTTTCCCGGTCCCGGGGGTCTAAAGGGATTGTATAAAAACAATCCTTGAGATCTACGACTAGGATCTCCCACCCCTCGGGAATCATGTTCGGATTCGGGATGCCGCATTTATTGATCTCTCTGAGATCGTTCAGGAGTCGCCACTTCCCCGACTTCTTCTTAATGACAAAAATTGGCGAATTCCATGGACTCGTGGACTGCTCTATGTGTCCTGCGTCTAGCTGTTCTTTAACGAGCTGCTTAAGGGCGACTAATTTCTCCCCCACTACCGGCCATTGTTCTACCCAGACTGGCGTGTCGGTGAGCCACTTAAGTGGCAACGCCATTACCCAAAGGTAAGCGTAGCACCGTACTGCTGTAAGATGTCTCGCCCCCAAAGGTTGATGTGCACGTCAAGAATGTGCGGCCGAATTACCGCCGTGCCGTCAGCCTTTGGAATCGTGACTGTCACCCACTCTCAGCTTCTGAACGCTTCCTGAATGCCGCCTACCCCCCACACATCGGAGACCGGCTCAATGGCCCACTCCCTTGGCCACTGGCCCCTGCTTATCACGCTCACATATGCTCCGGTATCTAATAAGCCTGAGAATATTCTATTATTCAGAAATACCTCGATAACCGGGCGCTGTTTCCACTCAATGTTGGTCTCCACTGTCGCTAAGACCTGGTATCCTTGTACTGCCTCACTGGCGCTCGAGCGGTCCTCTGACCGGGACTCGGAGCTGTCACTGAGCCTCCCCTGGCTATCTGCTGGCGAGTGACAAGGAACCATGATCAGTTGCGCTAAGGTGTCTCCTTTGTGAATTGTCTGGGGCAGGTGAGTCCACAACTGAACCTGGAGAACGCCTGAAAAATTGGAGTCAACGACTCCTGGAATTATGAAAATTCCGCGTGCTCCAGCTACACTACGGGGCAAAACTAAACCTATAAAGCCCTTGGGCAGTGGACCCATGTACTGGAAGTCCACCAGATAGACCGTGCCTGGCAGGTCGCACGTAACGTCCACCTGACAAGTCAAGTCTAACCCTGTACTACCCTTGGGGCTAGCCTGTGCCCTCGCGATGCCTGGAGTGGGGCTGGGATCTAGTCTAGCTCTGGTGAGCTGAGGGAAGCCTCTGTTTGGACCGGGGCCAGAGACATGCCCGCGTTCCGGTTTCCCGAATCCGGACAGTCTCGGGCCCAGTGGTAGCCTCTTTTACACTTCGGACACTGGGTTTTCGGAGCCTTGGAACGGCCGGACTTTTGTCCGCCTCCCTTGGATCGGCACTCCCTAGCGAAGTGACCAACCTTGCCACAATTGTGACATGCTCCTTGGGTCTTTCCTTTTGGTCTCTTACCCCCTTGCACCGCTGCCGCTAGCAATCCCATCTTGTAGGATTCTGTGCCAACGTCGGTGCAAGCTCTAATCATGTCCGTGAGTGTCAAGTCGGGACGATTGCCTAGTGACTGCAGGATTTTACGGCAGTCTAGATTGGCATTGTCCTTGGCTAACTTCATCATGAGCTCTTGCTGGGCTTGCTCGTTGTCAATCTGCCTGCTAATTGCTTCCTCCAGCCGATTGATGAAGTCCATATAGGGCTCTTGGGCTCCCTGCTTGATAGCGATGTAATTTTTAGCCGCTTTGCCAGTTGCTGGGACTTTGAAAAATGCCCTGAAGGCGGCCTCGGCCGACATCTGGAGAGTGGCAAGAGGCAAGTTGATTTGGGCATCGATGGGCTCGAAGGCACCTGAACTATATAACTGGTCAGGAAGTACTGCGCCTCCCATCCTGGCAGCCCTCGTCTGCGCCTCTAGGCGAAACTCGCTGTCCCAAATTAAATACTGGCTAGGGTTGAGCATCATCCGCATGACGGCTTTCCAGTCATGGGGAATCCACATGGTGTTCTCGCACACTTGCTGAAGCGTGCCCCTTGTAAAACGACTTTGGAGCCCTGTTTCTGAGATGGCTTTCCGTATGGCCATGAGAAGCTTATACGGAGCTGGGGAATGAATTATCTGTTGGGCGCCTGTGAGCGCGTCTATTTCCATGCGGATGGGACATATCTGACTAAGCTCAGCTAGTTCTTCTGCTGGCAACTCCCCCTTCCTAATCTCCTCTTCAATTGTACGCTGAAGGTGACTTTTGGTAACTCGGGAACCCGTTGCTGTCAGAGAAGCGCCTGCGCTCCTCATTCCTTGCATTCCGCCGGTGACGTCTGCAGCTGTCACTGGGGGAAAGCTCCCTACGCTACCCTGCCTAAATTGGAGTGACGGATAGAGCGCCGTAGGCGCCGTTGGCTCGGCTGGCGCTTCTGGCAGATTTGGGGGTTCTTTGGCCTCTACCCGGACTGGCTCTATCTCTGCTAAGAGCTTCCTACACTTTCTCCATGTGCGAATTATGCCTCCTAGAACTTTCGGGGGTTGCTGAATGCAGTCTCCTATCTGATCCCAGAGCTCGAGGGTTAATGTACCTACTTCTGGGTAAAGCAGGCAGTGTTCCCCTAGGTACACCAAAAGTCTCGCTAGCTCCCCGCTGTGAAAACGCAAATTAAATATCCTGGCCAGGATCTTGAACTCTCCCTCACGAGTTCTCTGGCCAGCGGATGGACGCTGTCGCTGAGGACAGGTCCCCATATTACCTGCGATTGGGTTCTCTCGGGACGAGTCGACGCGTCTTTGGCAGGCAACAGGTTCTGGCGACGTCGCTTTCTGGGTAGAGCTCGGAGCGTGGACTGCGGCCACGGGCCCTCGGTGGCCACTGCGCTGTCAGGGATTCACAGCTGTCCCTGCGGAACGCGTTCTTCCGTAACCTGCAAGCCGCCGCGAAAGCCAGGAGCACGCTGTAGGATGCCTCTTTGGACTGCCTCACCGCAGGCCGTCCCTCCGCTCGGCTGGCTGCCGGATGGAGTGCCGCGCTGTCCTCCGGGACGATTCGGACATGGTTCAAGCGCAGAACCGGACCATGTGATCGCTACTCTGAGGAAGACCGCTTGCTTACTCACGAGTAGATCACGTCGGGGTCACCAGATGTAGGAATCGGGGCCGCAGAGGGCCGGAGGTGTCGGAGGAGACTGATCACGAAACGATACGAGGCAGTATGGAGGAGGATAAGATCAGTGGTTTATTGGGAAAAAGGCATCATCATATATAGGAGTAAAAGCGCAACGGTGGCAAAAACAGTCATCTGACAGAAATCACATCACCTGTTTACTCGGGTTAATTGGGAATCTCTCGGAGGGAAGTTAGTTAACTTGGCCAAACACAGACTGGGGAAAACACCATTGTTTGGGGATTAGGCAGGGGTAAACATGGCATCTGTTTACACCCGGGGTAAAGTTGAGCTTGGAGATGAGTGATTATTCTAATGGGTAACTGGGTTAGCTATTCGCTCTCTCAGCAGATCCGCTGGTCAGGTCAGGAAATTGGGTGAATCAAACCCTATCATTTATCCACCCCCCTAAATTTCTCTGCCCGCAGAGCCCACGGCTCAAGGAGCGTTCCCCCGAAGTGGCCTCTGCGCGGGCCGTTCCATGCCACTGGGGCATGGGGAAACCACACTACAGCATTTTTGTTTATTCATTGATATAAGAGAAAATTAGACAACCATCTGCCAGCTTTGCTTTTTCTGGGATTTCCGCATTGAGCAGGAGTTTGGACTGGATGACTTCATAGGACTCTTCATACATTATTATTCTAATATTTTATAATCTGAATTCCTCTGCAGGTCAGCCTAGCCAACGTAACCCAGATACAGCCAAGAGTGTCTGTATGTTACACTGCATTTGTTAGTCAGCCAACCAACTAGGGTTCAGGAAGGTCAACAGGATTAAAGGTAAAGGTATTCATTTGCTCGAAAGCCAGTTGTATCCAACTCTAGGGTTCAGTGCTTGTTATTTATTGAATGAATGTTGCAAGGTTCCGTTTAACAGAATGTTCACCCTGACTATCATGCAATAAAGTTGTGTTTAGCCCTATTGCGGCTCCTATATATATAATTATATATATATATAATTTTTTATTTATTTTCAAAAGAAAAAACAAACATACAAAAAGCAATACATCATGACAATAATACATAAAACTCATAAAAAATAGCACATACATTATAGTTGAACTGATTATTTGTCATGGTACACACACAGTTAGATGTCCACATTGTAGGTTAGTACTGTAACCATAACCTTCATAAAAGCTATCAATATTACAATTATTTGTTAACAACCATCAAACTCCTTCTTTTCAAATTACAAGTCACCCAGTGAATATTTACATTGCCCCGGAGAGTTTAGTGTCTGTATTATCTCCAAAAACCACTTTGAGATGGTACAGGTCTAAAGCTATCCCTACCCATAAGAGAGTGATCAACAAACGGCTTCCAAATACTCCAAAATCTATTTTCCTTCAATTTATCCCTTTTTACTTTTATCTCCCATGTCAATTTGTCATTCAATGCTAAATTCCACATTTCCTTGTACCACTCTCCCGACTGTATAGTTACATCATTTTTCCAATTTCTAGCGATACATTGTCTACCAGTAGTTAACATTATTTCTAATAGCTCTTTTTCCACCTTATTCAAACACATACCTTCCACATCTGTTAGCAAAATGGTACCTGACGCCAGCTTAATTTTCTTACCCATTATTTTCCCTATCTCTCCTTCTATTCTTCTCCAAAATTCATTTATCAGTTTACAACTCCACCACATATGCTCATAAGTTCCAACAGTTTCTTTACATCTCCAACATAAATTATCCCTTTTATTATCAATCTGGTGCAACCTCAGTGGTGTCAAGTACCATTGCCACAACATTTTATAGTTATGTTCCTTAATTCTAACTGACACTGTTCTCATTATCCTCTTTTTCCACTTATTTCTCCATTCATCATTTCATAGCTTTATATTCATGTCCTGTTCCCACTTCAATTTCAAATCTTCCTGTGAATCACTACCCTTGTTTATTAAAATATAAAGTTTACTTACTAGACCCGATACTTTTCTCACCTTTTCTAATCTTTAAAACCAATTCTTCAAATTCAGTCTTTTCTCTGTCTGTACCTAGTTCTCTTCTATATTTTTTATTCCAATTATCAACCTTCAATATCTGAAACCAATCCAATTTTAGCTGTTCAAATAATTTTTTCTTCTTAATTTCATTTTTGCAAACCCTTAGCCATTCCTTCACCAGGAAAACTTCATTTTTATCCAATATTTCCTTTTTTTATTTTTATCGGAAAACACGCCATATCTGCCAATTCCAAAATTGGAGTGAGAACTGGGATCAAATCTTTCTTTAATCTTTTCCACACCCTCATTAGTCCCCTCATCATAGTATTACTTGTATTTATCATTTTAACCTTAGTTCCCAAAAAAATCATTTTACCAATATTCTTAAAATCTTTCATCTCCATTTCCTCCCAAATTACTTTTTCTCTTGCCAAGATCTTCACAACATTCTTAATTTGAAATGCTCGATAATACGCTAACAAATTTGGCATTCCCAAACCCCCTTCTTTCTGAGGCAGATACCAGAGTTTCTTTGAAAGTCTAGATTTTTTACCTCCGTTACAAAAATTATTGAACATCTTTTGGAACTCATTAATCTCCTTTTCCTTCAATTGGATTGCAAGTGCATCAAATAGAAAGTTAATCCTCGGCAACAACATCATTTTGCAAATTGCAATCCTCCCAAACCATGACAACTTCAACTTCTGAAACCTTTGTATTTTATTCTTAAATTCTGCTTTCAAGTTGTCATAGTTCAGTCTTTTAAGTTCTTCCAATCTGTTTGAAATAATTATCCCCAAATATTTCAACTTTTCTTTAATTTGTATATTAGATAACTCCGCCATCTTTTCCCTCTCCTCTTCCCCCATATTGCACAACATCATTTCTGATTTATCCCAATTTATCATCAATCCAGTTATAGCCTCAAATTCCTCTATTTGTTCTTTAATCCTATCCATTACCACCTCTGGGTGTTTCACCATTAGTAACGTATCATCTGCATACATACTCACTTTATTACCCAATATCCCTTCTATACTTGAATCCTCCCTTATATTTTTAGCTAAAATTTCCATTGCCATAATAAACAAGATAGGAGATAGTGGACAACCCTGCCTAGTGCCTGCCTCGAGCTTTACCTCATCCGTAACCTCTTCATTTACTCTGATCCTAGCGCTCCCTTTTTGATATAATAGGTCAATTACCCTTCTAAATCTATCCCCAAATCCATAATTTCTAACTATTTCCTTGATCGAAGACCATTGTAATGAATCAAATGCCTTAAAAATATCTAAAGATAATAGACCCACTTTTTCCTTCATCTGATTAACATTATCAATTAAGCCTAACACCCTCCTAGTCAAATCAGCCATATGCCTTCCTTTTAAAAAACCAACTTGATCAACATTTATATATTCCCCCATAAATCTATTTAACCGGTTAGCCAGTATTGCTGTGAAGATCTTGGTATCCTGATTTATAAGAGAAATTGGTCTATATGATTCCACCTTTTCCAACTTCTTTCCCGATATGGGCAGCAGAACGATTATAGTCCTATACCATGAAGTTGGAATTTGTCCACCGTCTAAAATATAGTTATATAACTTCACTAACTTTGGAACCACAACATCTTTAAATTCCTTATAAAACTCTGTCGATAATCCGTCATCTCCCAGGGCTTTCCCCAACTTCAGACCACTAATTACCTCTTTTACCTCTTTATCAGTAACCCGTTCCTCCATTTTTTTCCCGGTGTTCCTGTTTTATTACATTCCCTAACTGCCTCTCCAATATCCCTTTAAGCTTCCCAACGTCTATCTCTTTTTTTGCGTATAATGCTTGATAGAATTCCTTCACAATTTTACATTTGTCGCTAATCTTATTGCACCTTATCCCTTGTTTGTTAACCAACACCCCAATTTCCCTTTTTCCTTTTTAGCTTTAGCTGCTCTTGCTAATAATCTTGAATTTTTATTGCTAAATTCAAAATACTCTCTATTTAGATATATCAAATCT
The DNA here is from genome assembly GCA_035047305.1 of Bradypodion pumilum. Taxonomy (NCBI): domain Eukaryota; kingdom Metazoa; phylum Chordata; class Lepidosauria; order Squamata; family Chamaeleonidae; genus Bradypodion; species Bradypodion pumilum. The sequence continues at coordinate 5,816,197 of JAWDJD010000017.1, read as the reverse complement.
CTTTTAACTTTATATCCTTACCCATTAATTCTGCCTTAAGTCTTTGCAATTTAGCGAAAAGAAAATTTATCCTTCTTTTTTTAGTGATCTTCCTGTAATTGTTTTATTTCCTTTTCTTTTTCCACCTGATCTGCCTTATATTTTCTGTACTTTATACTTGCCAACTTTATACTTTCCCCTCTAAAAACCGACTTCATGGCATCCCAAACCACTTTAAAGTTTACCTCTTCATTATCGTTCCACTGCCAGCTTTCCATCCAACTTTCCATAATTAGTTCTTTACATTTTTGGTCTTTGAATAAATTGGGATCATACCTCCAACTTCTTCCTCTCCGATTATCCTTTTGTAATCTCAATTCCAAAAGTACTTTAGCATGGTCTGATTCCTTGAAAATCCCTATTTCCATTCCCTCAATATTTTTAATCATATTTTCCGTTAACAAAACATAGTCTATTCTAGAATAGGACCCATGAACATGTGAAAAATAAGAGTATGCCCTTTCCGAACCCTTGATCTCTCTCCAAGAATCCTTCAATCCCATCGCAACCATCCATTTATCTAAAACCTTCCCTTTCAATCCAGTTCCACACCTTGCTAAGTTTGTACAGTCTAAATTTGACCTTATCAAATTAAAATCTCCGGCCACAATCATTTTTACCACTTTTTCTAGCTCCACAACTTTTTGGACTTTTTCTAAAAATTCCGCTTGGTGTTCGTTTGGAGCATAAATATTCACCAACATTATTTCCTCATCGTCTATTTTTCCTCTTACGATCAAGTATCTATCTTCCTGGTCGGCAACGCTTTTTATTATCTCAAATCCTAATCTTTTAGATATCATAATTGACACTCCTCTTGCTTTTGAAGTACCAAATGCCATCTCATAATGTTGTATCCATCCCAAGAAAATTTTGTTTGTATCTTTTGACTTTTGATGCGTTTCCTGTAAAAACACTATATCAGGTCTATCTTTTTTCAAAGCCAATTCCAACCTCCTCCTCTTAAGAACAGAGCCTGTACCCTTTACATTCCAGGTTAATACTTTAATATTTCCCAAAATCTATTACGATTTCTTCCTTTCTAACTTCTAAACTCTCCATTGGGCGTGCCACCACCAACCCCTTACCACTAAAACACAAAATTATACACAAAACACACAATATCTCTCTCCCCACTTTCTCCGGGAAAAAAGACGCCTTCGATGACCAAAGAGGGGAGAGGGGGGACATGGAAGATGTACGTACAGATTAGTGCTTCACACCACCCACCTTTATATAGTACTTAAGTGATATTAAAAAAAATTCATCTTAATCTATTGCTCAATGCTCCTTACTTGCCTCCTCCTCCACCATGATCAATGACAACTCCTCTTCTTCTCTTCCCTGCGGGGTGTTGTGTTCTGTAAAGCTGTGCCTTTAACAATGTACCTTTGCCATGTGTTATCAATGTAACCTTTCTGTGTGCAACATTATAACCATCAGCTGTATCAATGTAAACCTGATAAGGGGACGCGAGCTAGTGACCACCAGAGGGCAGTAGCGAGCGTCCAGCTCTCATGGCTCATATTCACCTGGTTCAGCAGCGCGGGAAGATTCCCCGCCACCTCTACACCTGGTCAAGAAGGGCGTGACCTCCTACGACGTCACGCAGGCAGCAACCAATAGTTTGTCGATGAGCCACATTCAAATGTATAGCCAGCTGTATATATTGAGCTACTCATCCGCCATTACCACATGTTCCTCCGGATCATCATGCAATAAACCTGTGTTAAGCCAACCCTTCGGCTGTTTCATTACCCCAAATGGGGTAATAAACTGGAGGGTCCGCTGGTATGTTTCCTTGTTGTTGTTGAAACGGAAAACCGCTGTATATAAGATACCATCTTTCCCCACATCCTCACTCTTGTCTCCCGATCTGAATAAAGAGTCACTATGCTTAACCCACACGCTGCGTGCTAGTCTACTTCTTGCGAGAATCTAACATTGGCGACGTAGGTGGGATATGGCTGTTACTGCATCTTCAATCGGACCGTTTGACATTGCAAAGCCGGAGGCATGGCCCATGTACGAGATCCAGTTCAAGAACTTTGTAATCGCTGGGGAGATCGAGGATGAAGGGCGACAGAAGGCGTTGTTCCTGGCCCATTGTGGTTTGCCCACGATTGAGCTGGCCGGGCATCTGCTGCTGCCACAGGCACTGAGGGAAGCCCCATTGACCGACATCCTGGCGGTGCTCCGAGAACACTTCAAGCCAGTCGTTTCCATCTTCCCAGCCAGGGTTGCCTTTTACCGGCGAGATCAGAAGGAGGGGGAGACGGTAGCTGAGTACGTTGCGGCTCTCCGACAGGCTGCCGTGCCGTGCCAATGGCATGACCTGGAGGAGGCCTTAAGAGACCGGCTTCTCGTGGGCCTCAGGGACGAAGCTACTCAGCGGCGGCTGATGAAGAGAAATAGGTTGACTTTTGCCCAGGTCCTGGAAGAAGCTTTGGCGTCCGAGGCTGCACACGCTGGGGTAAAAATCCTCCATGCCGAAACTGCTGCTCCTGCCCGTGGTGAGTCGGCCGTCCAGCTGCAGCAGTGCGCTACTCCAGTGGATACAGACAATGCGTCAGAGGAGGGTACTGTCGGGAGGGTTCGCCAGCAAACCCCCCAAGCTTCAAGGAGCAACATCGCGCCATGCCAAGGCTGTGGGGGAAGGCACCTCCGCTCATGGTGCCCGTTCAAGACGGCCGAATGCCACAAGTGTGGGCGGAAGGGGCACATTGCACGGGTGTGCCGCCAGCGATCTGAAGGTCACCCCGGGGACAGAGGTCAGCGCAGGATGGAACACCCAATTTCCAAAGTCCGCGTCGGAAGGAAGACATCATCTGGTGTACAGTCAGTGTCCGGGAGCTTCTTCGTTGATGTTCGCCTCCAAGGGTGTCCCGTCCGCATGGAGATCGACTCAGGCTCTGCCTACTCAATCATCTCACAGAGGGAATTTTTTCAACTTCCTCCAGCAGACCGGCCGAAACTGCGGGCTCTGCAGGTCGACCTGACCGATGTGCAGGGTCGACACATTCCAGTGTTGGGAATCGGAAATTTTGATGTGCGGTTCAAGGCCATCTCAGCAAAGCTTCCCCTAGTCGTGGTGAAAACCGGTAGGAATAACCTTTTGGGCGTGCAGTGGTTTGGGCCCCTGGGTATTGGGTTTTCGGGAATTAATGCGGTTAAGGCCGACCCCATTCAGGCTGTGTGTGAACGCTATCCAGATGTTTTCCGTCCCGGGCTGGGTAGGTTCAAGGGGGCCCCTGTTAATTTTGAGCTGGACCCAACTGTCCAACCCATTCGCATGAAGCCACGGAGGGTGCCGTTTGCCCTGAAAGACCGCATTGAAGCAGAGTTGGACAAGCTGGTGGCACAGGGCATCCTGGAGCCCGTGGACTCTGCTCCATGGGAGACACCTATAGTCACTGCTATCAAGGCGAATGGGGACATCCGCATCTGCGCGGACTATAAATGCACGATTAATAAGGCTATCCGAGCTAATTCTTATCCTGTTCCAGTGGTTAGCCATTTGCTGGCCACCCTCCATGGGGGAAAGTGTTTTGCTAAACTGGACTTGGCCCAAGCATATCAGCAAGTGCCTGTTAGTCCGGAATCTGCGTTGTGTCAGACTATTACTACTCATAAGGGTGCATTCCGTGTGAACCGTCTTCAGTTCGGGGTTAGTACGGGGCTGTTTCAGGCTCTTGTGGAAAGGTTATTGAAGGGTCTCCCTGGGGTGCTGACTTTTTTTGACGACGTGTTGATATCTGGGACAGACAAGGGGGACCTGGCCACTAAACTGGGGAAGGTGCTGGAGCGTTTCCAAAATGCGGGGTTGCGGGTAAAAAGGGAGAAGTGTTGTTTTTTTGCTCATGAGGTTGAATTCTTGGGGTTCAAAATCACGCCTGCCGGCATCAAGCCCTCTGAATCCAAAGTTCAGGCAGTCTGGGAAGCCCCACATCCCACTTCGAAGACGGAGCTCCAGGCATTTTTGGGTCTCTTAAACTTCTATCACTCCTTTCTACCCCGAAAGGCGACTGTAGCTGAGCCCCTGCATCAGTTGCTGAGGAAACAGGCGGTGTGGAAGTGGGGGCCTCCTCAGGAAAAGGCATTCCGGGAAGTCAAGGAGCTGTTGACTTCGGATGCTGTCCTTACACATTATGATCCGAAGAAGCCCCTTTTGCTTGTATGTGATGCCTCGCCGGTGGGGGTTGGGGCTGTTCTGTGCCATGACATGGGGGGAGGGAAAGAAGCGCCTATCGCACATTACTCCAGGTCGTTAACGGTGGCTGAAAAAAACTATGCTCAGATTGATAGAGAGGCGCTGGCCATAATCGCTGGAACGAAGAAATTTCATGACTTCATTTACGGGAGGGCTGTCACGATTATCACAGACCACAAACTGCTCCTAGGTATTTTTGTGCCAGACAAGCCCACCCCCCAAATCCTGTCTCCGCGGATGTTACGCTGGGCAATGTTCCTTCAGGCGTACCAGTACACGCTCCAACATCGCCCAGGTATCAGCATTAGCCACGCGGATGCTCTGTCCAGATCCCCTGTTGAGTATGTGGGTCGAATTGAGGTGGAAGGACAGGTCCTTATGTTGGATGTGTTAGACTCTCCCCCGATCTCCGCTGCTGACATAGCGGCCCAAACAAAAAAAGACCCCCTCCTGTCAAAAGTTGTCATGTGGGTTCTGAAGGGGTGGCCATTGTCACCGACCCCTGAGGAGTTCAGGGTGTTCTACTCCAAGAGAAACAAACTGTCACTGGAGCGGGGTTGCTTGGTTTGGGGGGACAGAGTAGTCGTCCCATCTGTACTTCGGAACAAGGTGCTCCGCACACTCCATGTTAGCCACCCAGGTATTGTCAGGTCAAAAGCGCTAGCGCGAAGCTACTTCTGGTGGCCCGTACGACAATGAAACAGCCGAAGGGTTGGCTTAACACAGGTTTATTGCATGATGATCCGGAGGAACATGTGGTAATGGCGGATGAGTAGCTCAATATATACAGCTGGCTATACATTTGAATGTGGCTCGTCGACAGACTATTGGTTGCTGCCTGCGTGACGTCGTAGGAGGTCACGCCCTTCTTGACCAGGTGTAGAGGTGTAGAGGTGGCGGGGAATCTTCCCATGCTCCTGTAGCACCACCGGCATCTGCCCCCTCATACTCCCTTCTTATAGCCCCCGATTCCAACAAATCTTTCCTAAGAGTTAACCACTCTTCCGAACCCGCTTTAACAAGCTTCAGCAGACTCAAATATTCCAATGGGTCGGTCCCCTCATCAATAACCTGCTTTCTTTTCTCATAAAAGAAACGCAATTGCTGTGGGATTCTCCAATTGTACCTTATGCCTTTACTCATCAACAGTTTAGTTACCGGTCTCATCTTATATCTCCAAATTCTTTCCTTCATTGAAATATCATTATATACTTCCACATCAGAACCATCAATTTTCAGGGCACCAGAACCAGCTTGTTTCAAGAAAGCCTTTACTCTAAGTTTGTCTCCCCAATTTGCAAATTTTACCAAAACATTTCTTTGGGCCGCCTTCCCTCTTCTTGGACCCACCCTATATGCACTTACAATGTCCTCCTGTACAAATTCCTTTCCCATGCTCAAATTATTTAACCACTGAACCACTCTTTCTCTTAGCTGGTCTGGCGTCCTTTCAACCACCTGATGGATCACAATGTTCTGCTTTCTCATCATATCTTCCACAGCATCAATCCTTTTCTCATGTTCATCCATTTTCAGCTTATTCTCCCTCAGCACCTCCTGAGTCCCTTTTATTTCCTTTTTCATGGCATTCACCTCATTTTGAACCAATTTCACATTTCCTTCTATTTTTTGCAAACTTAATTCCACTTTTTTTGTAAAGTCCATAACAGATGTTACCACCTTATCCTGTTTTTTCATCATTTCATTTCTATCTTTCACCCTTGAATCCTCATTTTTCTCCATCTTCTGAAACAATTTACCAATTTCCACCATAATTTGAGTATGATCATAGGGTTCGGGTGGTGGTGATGATGACGGAGGGACCTCTTCCGCTGGTGCTTTTTCATTCCTCTTAGATTTCACCACTGGCTCCTCCTCCTTTGCTTTTCCTCTTGTGCCCTTATCCATGATAGTGACCCCTAAAAAGTTTTAATGCTGCAGCGTATTTGTAAGTTCGTTACATACTCCACTTAAACCTGTTCCGATGCAGCCAAAACTGACAACAGTCCCTTTAATTCTGTTAAAGCTTGAAGAAAAGAAGAGGTCCAGCAAAGAATTTAATTATTGTAATCCATAAAGGAGCAGGAACCAAAAACAACCCAAACAAAAAATATTGTAATCCACAGGAAGCCCGGCCCCAGAAATAGTCAGCCCAGGTATCAACACTCCCAACCGCAAAGACAGGAATTCCAAGGAGACAGACACCCAAATATATCCACTTGTGTAAGGACCGCAGGGAAGGAAAGCCAAAAATCTCAAACTCCAACTTGTAATAAAAAAAGAGAAGAGGAGAAGTGTATATAAAAAAAAAATTTGAAAGTTGTAATCCACACAGCGAAGGAGTAAAAAAAGTTGATGATCCCTCTCTTGGAATGAACGAAACAAAGCACCCTTTTCCCAGCGGCTGCGGCAGCTTCAGGGGGAAACCCCCCTTCTTCCTCTCCAAATCAGCAAACTTTCCCCTTTTTTAAAAAATGACCGTTCTCGTTTATTTTAACCTCGAAAAGCACTGGGGTAACCAAAAACTTAAGCCCAGTCAGTTTCTTCTTTATCCACTTCTCACTGCCTCCAAACCATGCCGCGGCTCTCCTGGGACGCAAAAAAGCCATTGTCCAAAAAGCAACCACTTTCGTTTTCCAGGACCGCTGCCATTATTGTTTCAATTACCACCCTTTTATCCGCTTCTGCACACACTGCCAAGTCCAGGCTCCTTCTATTGTCTTCCGTGCAAGACACTAAATTGGTGACGAAGGTGGGATGATGTCCCGAAAAGTGAACATCGCGCCCTTCGACACCACGAAGCCAGAGAAATGGGAACTCTACGAACAGCAGTTCCTTTATGCAATGGACCTCGAGGGCATCGAGGAGGATGCCCAGCACCGGGCATTCCTGCTGGCCCGGTGCGGCCTGGAAACGCTAGAACTGGCAACGAACCTCCTGACGCCGAGGCCGCTCAGGGAGGTACCCCTAGACGAGATCCTCGCTGAGCTGAGGAAGCACTTTCACCCAAAAGTGTCGGTGTTCCCGGCAAGGCTGGCCTTTCAGCAGCGGTGCCAGTGGGCTGGTGAGTTCGTGGCCGACTTCGTGGCAGCCCTGAGGGTGGCTGCCGTGCCTTGCTTGTGGGGAGCGTCCCTGAGCAAGGTGCTGCGAGACAGGCTCCTGCTGGGCTTGCGAGATGAGGGGGCCAGGAACAAACTACTGGCCAAGGACGAGAGCATCTCCTTCGAGCATGTCCTGCGCATTGCCCAAGCCACCAAGTCAGTGCAACAAGGTGAACGGGTGTGCCAGGCCAGGACCGCCGCAGTTGGGGGGCTCCTGCCGGTGGTCCCAGTCCACAGCTGTTCCTCCCACGGAGAGCAGGGGCCCTCCGAGTCCACCACATCCACCTCCGACATCAGCGAGGATGACGACGTGCAGCCGGGTGCAGAGGAGGCCTGAGGTTCGGGACTGCGCCAGAGAGGACCGCCACTGCAATGGATGCGGGGCATCCCACGACCGGAGCCAGTTCCCATTCTGGAAGGCGGAGTGCCACAACTGCAGGTGGCGTGGGCACAACGCAAAGGTCTGCAGGCGTCGTCGAGACGACGGCAAGGGCCAGGCGGAATGGTCCCAATGGAAGGCAAATGGGGTCGGCAGAATCTTCAACGACGACGAGCCCCAGGAGCACCGCGTGTCTCGACGAGTTGACGATGACCACGACCAGACGGTTCACAACGTGCCTTTGAGGCACTCCCATTTCTTTGTTGGGGTACTGATACAAGGGGTCCCAGTAAGAATGGAGATAGACTCGGGGTCATCGTACTCCATCATCTCCCACCGGGAATTTTTGTGCATTCCCCCCAAGTCACGCCCCAAACTGAAGGCCCTAAAGACTAACTTGCAGGACGTTCAGGGCAAAAGTATCCCAGTGTTGGGGGTGGGGGAGTTCAAGGTGAAGTTCAAGAGGTGCTTCGCGCAGCTGCCCCTAGTAGTCTTAAGGGAAGGGTCTTGCTGCCTCCTGGGGACACATGATTTTGGCCCTCTGGGGGTTTTCATTGGAGGCATACATGCTGTGCAGGCTGACCCGATCATGGAGGTGTGTAACGCACACCCTGCCGTCTTCAAGAAGTGGCTCAGGAAGTTCAAGGGGCCCCCAGTTTCATTTGACATGGATCCTGACATATGACCCATCAGACTGAAGCCAAAGAGAGTGCCTTTTGCACTAAAGGACAAAATTGAGACTGAACTGGACAAACTGGTGGGTCAGGGGATTTTGGTACCGGTGGACTCCACCGAGTGGGAAACCCCCATTGTTACGGCGCTTAAAGCTAACGGGGAGCTCAGAATCTGCGCTGACTACAAGTGCACAATTAACAAGGCAATTCGCCCAAATGCGTATCTGGTGCCGGTAGTAAGTCACCTGTTAGCAACTTTGCACGGGGGTGTGTGTTTTGCCAAGCTAGATTTAGCACAGGCATATCAATAATTAATGGTGACCCCAGCTGCAGCCGCCGCTCAGACCATAGTTACTCTTAAGGGAGCCTTTAAAGTAACGCACCTCCAATTCGGCGAAAATTCGGCCCCAGGAATTTTTCAGGAACGGTTGTTGAAGGGGCTCCCAGGTGTTTCCCCCTACTTTGACGACATTTTGATAATGGCGGGGGGGGGGACAGGAATTGGCCAAAAGGTTAGACCAGGTACTAACTGTGTTCGAAAAAGCGGGGCTCAGATTGAGAAAGGATAAGTGTGTGTTTTTCGCTGAAGAGGTAGAGTTTCTGGTTTTCCAGATAACCCCTGAGGGGATCAAGCCAGCAGAGTCTAAGGTGTCGGCAGTGCAGAACGCTCCTCGCTCCACCACCAAGGCCGAACTACAGTCCTTCCTAGGACTCCTAAATTTTTACACTCTTTCCTGCTGGGAAAGGCATCGGTGGCAGAACCGCTGCACAAACTACTCAAGAAAGACACGGCTTGGCGGTGGGGGGACAGCCAGGAACGGGTATTCCGAGGGCTCAAGCAGCTTCTATCCTCCGAGGCTGTCTTGACCCACTTCGATCCCAAGAAACCTGTTGTGTTAGTCTGTGATGCCTCACTGGTGGGGGTGGGGGCAGTTCTATGCCATGTGCTAGAGGGCGGGCGAGAAGCCCCGGTGGCATTCTATTCGAGATCCCTGTCCAAGGCAGAGCGCAACTATGCGCAAACAGATAGGGAAGCCCTGGCTATTGTTGCAGGAACCAAAAAGTTCCATGACTTCCTTTATGGCAGACCGTTCACAGTCGTGACCGACCATAAGCCCCTGCTAGGGATCTTTACTACAAACAAGCCAACCCCGCAGATCTTGTCCCCAAGGATGCTGCGTTGGGCCATTTTCCTCAACGCGTATCAGTATGAGTTAACCTACCGTCCCGGCAAGGAGATCAGCCATGCCGACGCCCTTTCCAGGTCACCCCTCCCACAGGCAGGGGACCCAGAGTGCGAGGTAGAACAGGACCACCAGGTGCTCCTGATCGAGGCCCTAGAGTCGCCCCCGATACTGCCAGCGGAGATCACTAAGGCTACAGCGAAAGACAAGTCATTGGCCCTAGTCAGTTCATGGGTACAAAAAGGGTGGCCAGCAACCTCCCCAATGGAGAATTTAAAGTTTTTGGTAGGAGGAGAGATGAACTCTCCTTAGAAAGGGGATGCCTACTCTGGGAGCAGCGGGTAATCATCCCCAAAGTTTTGAGGTCTCGGGTGCTCAAGATGCTGAATATCAGCCACCCAGGGATTGTGCACTCCAAACCGCTAGCTAGAAGTTACGTCTGGTGGCCCAAGATGGACGCAGACATAGAACACATGATTGGCACTTGTGAGAGCTGCCAGAATACCCGGCCCGAGGAGTCCCAACTTCCGCACAGAGAATGGGACACGGCCCGGGGACCGTGGTCACGTCTGCACGTAGATTTCGCAGGTCCCTTCAGGGGCACCCTTTTCCCTATAATAGTGGACGCTTACTCCAAATGGTTGGAGGGAATCCCGATGGCCAGTACATCGTCAGCTGCGATGATCAAACAATTACAGAAGGTTTTCAGCTGTTTCAGGTTACCTGACGTATTTGTGAGCAATAACACCACAACTTTCACATCAGCGGAGTTCCAGGGTTTCATAGAGATTAACAAAATTCGCCACATAACCGTGGCCCCTATTCACCCCGCTACAAGTGGTCAAGCGGAACACCTGGTGCGAACAACGAAGGACGCACTGTGTAGGATGGCCCCCGGGTAATTGAACTTGCAACTTTGCCAATTCCTATTAAGGTATCATGTAACCCCCTTAGCGTCGGGTCTGTCGCCTGCTGAACTCCTTATGCGGAGGAAACGCGCCACGATCTTCTTGAGGTTAGACCCAACCAGGGTGGAGGACACGGGTAGAAATATAGAAATGGGGGCACCAAGAGCTTTGAGATCGGCGAGGCAGTGCATTGCCGTAACTACACGGCCGGCGGACCTAACTGGGTGCCTGGAGTAGTGGTCGGGCAAACAGGGCCAGTCTCCTACAATGTTAAGACAAGCATAGGACTCCTCTGGAGGATGCATGCCGATCAGCTCAGGGGAAGGATAGTAGGAAGGCAAGACTTGAGTGACCAAACAGAGCATCCAGCGTTAGGATTCTCCCCCACCCGCTTATCCCAAGGGGGAGATGCAGACCACAGGGGGGAGGGAAATGACACAAATCCGCATCCTTTTGACCTCCCGGGAACAACTCGGAAGAGGGGGATTTCGAAGAGTTGTTAGACTTTGAGTTAGGAAACCGGGGGGGATTTTTGGAGTGGTCCCCCACCCATCCAAGCGAAGATCGGGGTTTTTCTTTAGTCCCTGGAGCCCCCGGTTTCACATTCCTGGAGTTTACTCCCACACCTAGACCTCCCCAATCCCTGTCTCAGAACTCACAGCCAATAGCTAATGAGTTACACTCTCCCATTGCAGGACGATGACAGAGTAATTAAGAGAGTGCAGGGACTCCGGCCCCAAGTGTGGCCGCCACTCACCCAAAGCGAACATGCGGGAAGCCTCAATGGCTGAAGGACTTCGTCCTCACCTAGGGGGGAGGGGTGTTATGTACTGAATGAATGTTGCAAGGTTCCCTTTAACAGAATGTTCACCCTGACTATCATGCAATAAAGTTGTGTTTAGCCCTATTGCGGCTCCTTATATTGTCTTCCGTGCAAGACACTAAAGTGCTCATCTCTGTTTCAAAGCCGAAGAGCCAGTGCTGTCTGCTTCTGCAGATGTTTTCGTGGTCATGTGGCAGGCATGACTAGAAACCGGAGGAGCGCACGGAATGCTGTTTACCTTCCCACCCAAGTGGTCCCTATTTATCTCCTTGCAATTTCTTGCTTTCAAACTGCTAGGTTGGCAGGAGCTGGGACAAAGATGGGAGCTCATTCCGTCCTGCAGTACTCAGGAATCGAACTGCTGACCTCCTGCCTTCCAGTCAGCATCCTAGCCACTTGAGACACTGCAGTCCCTTCAACAGGTTTACTCTTATCTGGGTAAGTGAGGGAGGAGAATAGGCAGCGTCCCCCCAGGACCAGGGGTCCCTAGACAGAAGCTGCTGCAATTCCATGGGAGGAACTATTTAACTATAGCAGGGTTCTCAACCTATGGCCGTGGGCCTGATGTGGGCCATGACACTATTTCATGTGGCCTCCCACTGCCTCTGCCACACCTGGAAGTGCCATGTGTGACAAGCAGGGCAAAATTGCCATCCGGCCCCCAAAGCTGTCTGAGGGAGCGTGACCCGGCCGGCTTGTAAAGGTTGAGAACCCCTGAAAACCCCCCCCCCCCTCAATCTCCACCCACTCAGGCTGGCCTATGGGCCATCCTGGATTAGAGAAAAGATAAGACGGCTTTTCTGCTAAGCCAAAGGAAAAAACTAAATTGATTAAGTGGCAGGACAATTTGAAATACTTCATTATGGGGTTTGGGTGAAAATATATACAATATACAAAATCAATTAGGCAAAAACTGGTTACAAAATATTCAGTGGGCAAACAAGCATCCTCTTCTAATGACAAATGCCTGATAAATTTGGGATTTTGGGGGGTGTTTTTAGCCCTCTACAGTCATTGCCGATTAGTCAAGAGATTTGTAACCACGTCAGATACTGTAATGCAGGGTAACATCTGTGTTCTTAGAATTTATTTATCTTTTAAAAAACAGGGCTTCAGCCTTGACGGAGCCTCAAAAGTCCTTGATTGTTGTTTAGTGATGACATCTGCCTTTCCTTCTTTTAACCCTGCCTACTGGATTGCTCTTTGAATTCAATGCTTAGCTTGATCCTAAATCAGGGGTTCTCAACCACATGACCACAGAAACGTCTGCAGCAGCAAGCAGCACTGGCTCTTCGGCTTTGAAATAGAAATGAGCACTGAACCCTAGAGTCGGATACGATTGGCTTTCGAGCAAGAGAAACCTTTACCTTTACAACCTTTTCAAGCCGAGGGCTGGGTCACGCTCCCTCAGACAGCTTCAGGGACTGGACAGCCATTTAGCCCTGCCTGCCACACATGGCACTTCCTGGTGTTGCAGAGGCAGTGAGGGGGCCACATGAAATGGTGTCGCGGGCTGTATCTGGCCCCCAGGCCGTAGGTTGAGAATCCCTATCCTAAACCATCTGGCTTGCTTTTCACCCCTGCTTCTCACACAGCTTCCAGATTCCTGCCCATCACACACTCATAGCATCTGCACTATGCACAGTACCTGTACTTGTTTCAGATCTCTTCTATTAAGAAATATTAAAGTTCTGGCTCTAGTGAGGACAATAAGAACCATCTCAGCTCTTTATCCCAGAACTTGGTGGTGGTGGTTGTGGCTGTTGCTGTCACTGCTGCTGCTGCTGCTGCTCAGTTGTACAGTCGTTTCCAACCCTTTGCGACCTATGGACCATTGTCCTCCAGGCACCTCTGTCCTCCACCATCCTCAACTCACCCAGCTCTGTGCCCATTGCATCCACAATACCATCTAGCCATCTCATTTTCTGCCTCCCCCTTCTTCTTTTGCCCTCAACCTTTACGAGCATCAAGGCTTTCACAAGTGAATCCTCTTTTTTCATGTGATGTCCAAAGTACTTTAACTTCATCTTGGATAACTTACTCTTTTTGAAAAATAGTTCTCAGAATACACTCTCTCCACCCTTCTAGCTAATGGCCACCAGATTTTATGTTATTTTTTTTAAAAAGGTAGCCTTTCTAAGAAGTACAGAATAGTGGTGGAGAGTGGCAATACTGCATTTCTGCTTGCACAGCAAGACACTGGCTTTTGTTGTTGTTCAGTCGCACGGTCAATTCCGACCCTTTGCGACCCTATGGACCATTGCCTGCCAACACCTCTGTCCTCCACCATCCTCCTCAACCTGCCCAACTCTGTGCCCATTGTGTCTACAATACCATCTAGCCATCTCATTTTTGGCTGCCCCTTCTTCTTTTGCCCTCCACATTTCCCAGCATCAAGGCCTTCGCAAGTGAATACTCTCTTCGCATGTGATGTCCAAAGTACTTTAGCTTCACCTTTACTATTTGACCTTTCAAGGAGCAGTCAGGGTTGATTTCTTCTAAGATCGACCTATTTGTTCTCCTTGCTGCCCAGGGTACTCTCAAAACTCTCCTTTAACACCACATTTCAAAGGCATCTATTCTTCTGCGCTCAGCTTTCCTGATGGTCCAGCTCTCACAACCATACATTACCACTGGGAATACCATTGTTTTGACTATGTGAATTTTTGTTTGCAAGGTGATGGCTACTTCTCTGAAAAAGCAGTGCCAATGTCATAACACTTACGTTACAGCGAGTTGTACGAACAGCTTGACTTAATAGAATGCCAGCCACTGTCACTGAGACCTACAGTAGCTAGCAAGATACATAAGTACATGCAAACATTTATGCACATCATTTCTCCCTTACCTTGGACCGGAGTTTGGTAGACAGATCGAAAGTCACCCCCCCTCGAACCTTTCTCCATAGTGGTAGCAGAGATGTTTTGGGCCTGGGTGCAGAATGACATGTCTGAACTGTTCTGTAGTGGGAACTGAACTGTCGGGAAGCCACAGTGGCACTCGGGTCCTCTGATTAATGCTAATGGGAATTCCTGGGACAAGGAAGAAAAGTGGGCATTAAACACCAGGAAGAGAAGAGCCCATAGGAAAGAACCAGAGCTGAAATGCCAGTTTTCCTGCATGATAACTAGAAACTACTATGCAGGAAAATTTTCACCAGTTTTCTTATTCAGCTTTCTTAAGAGGGCTAATCAGACTGCCATCTCATCAAAGACCCCCCTATGAATTGACTTTATGAGCTGCATTCAATCAGGAAATTTATCAATTGATTAAATTTCCATAAATGTGCATATAGTTTTTTTAATTAAAAAACCCCAAACATTCTAAAGCAAGAAGCACATTTTATTTATTTACTAGCTGATTGCCGGGCCTTGCCCGGGAGGACGCCAACCCATTCTGATGAGACGCCTGGGTCCGTTTCCCCTGCCTCAGTGCCGGGCCCTCGCCCACCATACCTGGCCTCCTTCCTCTTCCTCATGTTTAAATTTATGGGCCAGAGAAAGTGTTATTTAAAAGCAACTGCATGTTTGTTTTTAATTAAGCCATGCTCATTACCCGGCCTTGCATTGTTTTTTATTTATTTAAAGGAAGTATAGTTATTCCAGCATGTCCAGTTGTTTGTTGATGGTGTGTGTGTGTGTGTGTGTGTGTGTGTGTCTGTGAGAGAGAGAGAGAGAGAGATGTGCTTCTGCATCTCTGCTGGGTATGTTAATGTCCTTTCTTGTTTGCTGCTGCTTACTTTCTGTGCAGTGTGCTTCTTGTGATGTCTCCTATGTTGCTCCCTGCCATGTCTTTGGTGTGTGTGCTATTATTGTCCCTACTGTGGTATTCTGTCTGCTGTCCTTGCTGGGTATCTTATTGTGCTGGTCTTTGTGCTGTTGGTGCCTCGGTTGTTTTTGCCTGTGTTGTTGGTGTCGTCCAGAGACTTATGTACACACCCAGAGACTCATGTACACACACATGCAGACACAGAGACACTCTCTGGAATGCTGTGCTTTTAAGCTTGCCAAAATGTAGATGCTTGGGAGAAAGGGGGCCCAATTGAACATGCAGCTTGTTTTATTTCTGCTTTGAAATGCTTTCTAAGCTTTTGCTGGACTATATCCTGAATCTTGCTATGCTTTCAATATATTTCTAAAAATACCTGAAGAGACTTGGAGTGATTACTTGGCTCGACGCTACCTTATCTGCACATATCTGGATGCCTGGGTTGTCCAGCCAGGGAGCTGCAACTCAGAAGAACAATAGAGCCTACTGGAGAGTAAGGCACTGTATTGTTACAGGCACCTTTTACCTTTATCTACATCAGATGATGTTGGAGTGGACATAGTGTGAGCTGATCACTTAGTCCATCTTGCAGTTGTGACAAAAGTATAAAACTCATGTATGAATGTAAAACAAGCACTGATTTTTGCACTAATTTGAAAGATGTGTGTTTTATCTTGCCAAATCGCATCTAACATACAGTAATCCTAATAGGCCTTCAAAGCATGCAATATTTAAGGAGGAGTTTGTGCAGTTCCACACCCCCTAGTGAGCTTCCACAGCTGAGTGGGGATTCCACTGAATCCTAGTCCCACCATATTGTGTGGGGTGTAATTTGCAATTACAGATATTCATATTCAACTGAATGGGGAGAATTTTAGATGAACTCCACTTTAGACAGTTATTTTTCAGTTTATACATTTCACCAATTTTTGCAAGCCAGTTCTGTGCTTGAATATTGCATACAAAAATGCAAGGGAAATTCAATTCCTGAACATATTGGGGAAAAGTTACTCTGATAATAAATTTTGATTTTATGCTTTTAAAAATAGACTGACAGAGAAATTGAGCAGAAAAGGAATTGGATAGCAAATGTACAACTATGACATGGGCTGAATGTATGCTTTCCTAAAAATGCACATTTCAAAATCTATTTTTCTCAAAGTACATACTTTATGCTATGATTATAGATTTTAAATATACATTTAATATGCCTTTTTTGTGCTATACTGCACAATTCAGAGAAGCATGGAATGCTAAAAGTAACTATTTCAAGCCATTCCATATATTTGTCTGGGAAGTGTGGTTCTTCAGATTTCTTCCAAAATTCAAATTAAAGAAAGCCCATCATTTCACCTAGTTTTAAATGTGAGCTGTCTTGGCAGAAAAACATCTATAGTCAATAGGCAACGTTTATCCATCTTGAGCCCCCTCTGATTCTGTGGGTATGACAAGAACATATTCTATTCAATTATTATCACACTTATAGATCATTATGGCCAAAATCCTATTAATATATTTATTTATTTATTTATGAATTTTTATCCCACCCTCCTGATGAGAAACATCACTCAGGGCTGATAACAACATATATAAAATACAATATAACCACAGATAAAACAATGTTAAAAATACCAACCCAACTCACTAAAAACAACATTAAAACACATAAAAACTAATCAAATTGTAGCTAAAAAACACCCTCACCCTCCCCTACTCAGCATAAAATGGCAAAAAATAATAATCAACAGACAAGGAAATAACAGTGAAAAACAGGATCCCTCTGGGAGACTAAATAAGCCAGTGGGGAGACTAAATAAGCCAGTGTATAGTTACTAACACTAGAGTAGGTCCATTGAATCAATAAGATTTGGTAAGTCAAATGCTCCATAAGTTCCATTGATTCAAATAGGCTAATCTAACGACAGCAGTACCAGAATACTGCAGGACGGAATGAGCTCCCGTCTTTGTCACAGCTCCTGCCAACCTAGCAGTTCAAGAGCAAGAAATTGCAAGTAGATAAATAGGGTAGAGACCACTTTGGTGGGAAGATAAACAGCATACCAGTCAACCACGGCTCCGGAAAATACAGGACCTGCGCAAACGGTTCTGCGCAGGTCGCCTTCTACGCATGCGTAGAAGGATATGCCGCTTGCGTAGTCTCCTACGCAAGTGGTGTAGCCTCCTACGCAGGCGGCATAGCCTTCTATGCAAGTGGTGTAGCCTTCTACACATGCATAGAACAGGGCTATGCAAGCTTAAAACCCTTCTATGCATGCGTAGAACGGGGCTACGCAAGCGTAAAACCCTTCTATGCATGTGTAGAAGGTGACCTGTGCAGAAGGGCTGCGCAGTACCTCCTTTCCCCCGCTGCCAAATTCCGGGGTTTCGGCAGCACAGTGTGATGGGAAATGGCGCAAATCGCCGCCGAAAACCGTGAAATCCCGGCCAATCCGTGAAGGTTGACAGGTATGGTAAACAGTGTTCCCAAATGTGTTTTTAGACAGAGCTAAATAGCTATATTAAAATTGTCCTTGACGACTCTGTGAAATATGAAGGGACACACAATGTTTTTCAAAGATTTACTGTCCAGTCATGCCTGCCACATGACCATAGAAACGTCTACAGAAGCAGACAGCGCTGTTTCTTCAGCTATGAAACAGAGATGAGCACTGAACCCTAGAGTCGGATATGACTGGCTTTCGAGCAAGGGTGAACTTTACCTTTACCTAGAGTAGACCCATATGAATATTGATGAATATTGATTCTTATACAGTTTTTACTGATTTAATGGGCCTACTGTAGCACAATTTACTGTGCTAAGCAAAAACTTTGTCCAGTAGATGTGTAGTTATATGACCTTCAAGCAGAGATGCAATAAGCCCTCCGTTCTCTTTTCTCATGAGATTCAGTCTCTTTACTTGGAAGAATTATGGTAATTAAATTATATTACATCCTTCCAGATCAAGCTATATGAGGAAAAAATCCTTCATTAAACTTTATAGAAGTGGTTTGAGAGGGAGCGAGTGTGCTGTGTTAACATGGAAAAAACACACACTCTGTCAAAGTATTTGATCAACAATGTAGTCACCTTCTGGCAACAAAGAACAGAGGCCCTGTTGAACAAATGTAATAATCTACTCATGATGAGGTAATTTATGGGTCATCCTCAAGGTTCTTTCCCAATGTTCTAGAAGCATCATGAAGAATTAACTGTGTCAACATAACTGGGTTCACACCCTCTCATTTTGGCTTTCCCTTTCAGGGAAAGCTACAGCAGAGACTAAGAATTCTCTCTCTCTCCCTCTTGGGCACGAGTCAGAGTAGAGTCCTGTGTCCAGTTCTGGACATCACACTTTAAGAAGGAGGTCAACAAATTGGAACAAGTTAATAGGAGGGCAGGAAGGATGATCAGGAGATTGGAAACTAAGCCATAGGAGGAAAGACTGAAGAAACTGCATGTTTAGCCTTGAGAAAAGCACACTGAGAGGGGATATGAATGAACTCTTAAAACACACACACACATACACACATTCACACACAAACACAGGTAAACAAAAGGAGCCTTCCTACCTCCCCTTCCTCAGCTTACCTCTGCATCCAATTTTTTTGGCTTTTTAGAACAGATGAAATTGGTTTTCAGTGCATTTCTATGGGAAAACTGTGCTTTGCACCCTCTAGTGGCCATCTCTGGTAACGACCCAACAGTCAGCTGTTCCTTCTCACCCCACCTCAGAAATGCTGTATGCTGCTTCTAATCTGCTGAAAACACGGCAGAAAAGCAGGGGGGGAATTCCAGAAACTGAGAGGAGAAGTTCCGCCGTATTTAAATATACGCTTCCACTCAGTGATTCGGCAAGTAAGCAGAAGAGGCGGTAATGCAGCTAGCCAACTCACTACCTTAGAGGCTTCAGCTGACTCACACATGGAGGGCCGGGTAGAATGGCATTGGGGGCTGGGTCTGGCCCATGGGTCGTAGGTTGCGAATGCTTGCCTTGTCACCATGAAATTGAGGCAGAGGCACAAGGCTTGGTGCAACTTCAAGAGTGCAGAATACAATCCACCTGCAATATGGGTGTAATTTGCAATGCCACACTGGGCCATGAATACAATTATACATTTATTTCCTGTCACAGAATCTACAAAGGGCAAATCTGAGGCTCAATTAGGAGGTTTCAATTTTGTTTTAGTATTACTCTACAAAGGGACAAGACTGGGCTTAAGAACTGGTGGACCACTGGAAGTTGACAGACTCCAAACTTCACCAGTCCCAGAAAATATGCCTAATGGACAAGCATACATAGACCCACCCACCCGCCCCTTCCTTCCTTCCTTCCTTGAAATTGAAGGATGGATGGAAAGTGAGAGAGAGAGAGTATAAGAGAAAAGATAGATGGATATATCCTTACCTTCTTGGAACAAAATTCAGAGCACATTTCTACTGTCAGATTGGAATGTGTCAAAGAGACAGGCAAGGTGTTTGTTAAATTTTCTGGTGCTTTAAAACATCCTCGATATATAACACTTCGCCCTGCAGGGACAGAAAAATAAGTTTCTCTGAGCAGCGGCAGCCACAGCAGCGATTCACTATACAGGAACAACATAAGCCTTAGATTCTGTTCTCGTAGACCTTCAGTATATTTGCAAATAATAAACAGCATCGAGTCAGAAAGTGAAGAAAATGTGCTTCACATCCTGCCAAGCTGAAATGGTCACATTACCCCTGGCCATACCTGTCAACCTTCCCGATTTGGCCGGGATTACCCCATAATCCTGCGCCGATTGACGTCATTTCCCGACCCGCGCTGCCAAAACCCCGTAATTTGGCAGCGGGGGAAAGGAAGTACTGCGCAGCCCTTCTGTGCAAGTCACCTTCTACGAATGCGTAGAAGGGTTTTACACTCGTGTAGAACCCTTCCACGCATGCGTGGAAGGTGACCTGCACAGAACCGCTCTGTGCAGGTCCTGTTTTTTTCCGTAGCCGCGGGTTGACAGGTATGCCCCTGGCAGGTCCTGCCTGTTAAAGAGGGAAGCTTGCACAGGAGAGTTAAAATTAAATCCTACCCTCACAACCATATTGGGGTGAAATGCAATGGTTTTCCACTCCTCATTCCTTCCTTCTCCTTCTTCCTTCCTTCCTCCCTTCCATTTTTAGAGGGACTGAAAGAGAATTGGTGAAAACTCTCTCACTCCTCCTGGCCTTTCTGCTGTCTTGCAGAGCCTTGGTGTTCTCCAAGATCTGATCTAGCAAAACTGAAAACATATTGATTTTTTCAGATGAGCCATGGGGGAAGTCTTTCTTTAACTTAGCCATGCTTTCTAAGTTCTAGCTCTGTCAGCTTTTTGACCCACAATATTTGATTAATATTCTGAGCTGCCACACACATCAATGTGACGGTCCATTGGTGGGCCAAAGCCTTTCACCACACTCTGTGTTTTTCTGCATGGGAAAACTTCAGTATGGCAGAAAGCGAGACTTTCCCCATCACATCGTATTGTTTAGCCACAGGTCCCCTCCCCCCACCACACACACACACACAATCGTAATTAGAAAGTTTTTAAACATCATAATTCAAGAGAGAGTTAGACAAGCATTTTTCAGATCTGCTTTGATTTTGGATTCCTGCATTGAACAGAGGTTTGGACACAATGGCCTAAAAAGCCCCTTTCAACGCAGTGAGTCTATGATTCAGGAGGTTATTTTCTCTTTCCCTCTCGATTGCAGCCATGAAATAAAAAGGCGACTGATTCTTGGGAGACAAGCGATGAGAAACCTGGGGAACATAGTTAAAAGTAGAGACATCACCTTGCAAACAAAAATTCACATAGTCAAAGCATTGGTATTCCCGGTGGTAATGTATGGATGTGAGAGCCTGTACCATAAGGAAAGCTGAGCACTGAAGAATAGATGCCTTTGAAAGGTGGTGTTGGAGGAGAGTTTTGAGAGTCCTCTGGACAGCGAGGAGAACAAATAGGTCGATCTTAGAAGAAATCAACCCTGACTGCTCCTTGAAAGGTCAAATAGTAAAGATGAAGCTGAAATACTTTGGACATCAAATGAGAAGAGAGGATTCATTTGAAAAAGCCTTGGTGCTGGGAAAGGTGGAGGGCAAAAGAAGAAGGGGGTGGCCAAAAATGAGATGGAGTGATGGTGTTGTAGATGCAATGGGCACAGAGCTGTGAGGGTTGAGGAGGATGGTAGAGGACAGAGGTGCGGGCAATGGTCCATGGGATCCAGTGTTGAGCTGCTCCCAGTGCCCACAGGTGCCTGGGCACCGGTAGCAGAAATTCCCCCAGGCCACGCCCACTTGGCCAGCCACACCCACCTCCTTACCCCAGACCATGGTGTAGGGAGGCCAAGTCAGTGTGGCCCACAGAGTTAGCCATGCCCACAGCATTAGCCACGCCCATGGTGGGGGTAGTAATTTTTTTTGCAAAGCATCACTGATGGGATCGCAAAGGCTCAGAATTGACTGTGCGACTGAACAAGAACAGCTCTTTCCATTTCTTGTAGGGAAGCATGCTTTTCACTCCACATACCTCTCCTGGGAGTAAATACAGTACTTACTTAGGAACCTTACATCACTTACGTCGTTTTAGACCAGCCCGTGGCTCCTCCACCCGATAGACAGAGATCCTGTCAATGCCTCCACAGATGGTCCCTTTCTCTCCTTTGCATTCATTGTTGCACTCTTCTTCTTTGGCCACAGTCGCTGGCAGCTTATTTCCACAGTAGCATTCGGCACCATATTCCAAACCTGCGTAGGTGTAAGCCCTGCAGGATGAGGGGGAAATCCAGACAAAACAAAGTGGCCTAAGGGGACCAGGCTGTTGATCCAACCCAGGGGGCCATAGCCAGGATTCTAGATTTGGAGGGGTGAATATTTTTTCAGGAGGGGCAACAATGTCACCCGCACACATATAATTTTGGCATCCTGGGGTGGGGTAGGGGGGCAGACTGTTAGCTATGGGGGGCTGGTATGCCCTGGCTATGGCCCTGATTCCACCATTTACACAATGGTTCATGCAGCAATATAAAGAGGGAACGGGTTGAACCAATATCTTCAGCTCATTAAAGCCCTGTTCAGCTGGTGTTCAAAAACGGTCCCTTGGGCATAACCTCAGTTGCTGATTATATATATTAAAGAGAAGAAACACAAAGACCGTTTGAGGCAAAAAAATATACCTAGATGAATTTGTTTAATAATAAAAAATTTCTTCTGTAATGTTAAAGAAATAAGGCTCAAAATGTCAATAAACAACGTATTTTCAGAAATAACTTGCAAAAATTATTTTCAGAACATTCAAATACAGTTCAAATACCAATGAAAACCGTCTTCTTAAAAATTACTTCTAGAAATCATTTACAAAGCACTCTAATGTTCAAAATGCCAATAGAAAACGTCTTCTCAGAAATACCTTGCAGAAATTATTTTCAAACAATCACAACGTCTTCTCAAAATTACTTGCAGAAATTATTTACAAAGCATCCTAAGGTTCAAAATGCCAATAGAAAACGTCTTTTCAAAAATTACTTGCAGGAATTATTTTCAAACAATCATCAAAGTCCACCAGTAATGGATCTTTTCAAAACGACCAATTTCTTCATCAGGAAAATGTTTGATACTTGGAGACTTGGAGTGATTACTTGGCACACATTACCTGAATCTACACTAGTTTCACGTGCTCCCTTTGCTCACTACCAAGATTTCGGTCAGGGGTGACTGGGCATACTGATAGGAAAAGCTCTAAACTGCTGTGTCCAATCTGGGCCAGGGAAGCAGATCAGATGCAATCCCATCGTCAGAAGAACTACCGAGCCCTACCTGTAAGTGGATTGTTATATGTTGGACAGTGTGTCACGGTGCCCCGCCCTCACATGCTGGTGATGGTAGTTTTCCCCATTTATGCAAAAAGCTTGCACAGCTATTGTGCTCTGTATGTAATTCTATTAAGGCTAGCCCATATCTTGCAAGGTTGATCAAAACCGCGTGGTATTTTGGTTACACATTGAAAATTCTGGTACTGGTATGGCACTTTTCTCAACCATTCTCTTCTCCTTGCATTCTGCAGGGGTGCAAAGCTAGTTCGCCTCCTCGTGGTGCAACCTGGGTAACGCTAAATGAAGTAGCACTCACTGGGAGCCAGATAATCCCTATGATCTCCTGGCTAAATACATATGAGTCTCAAGTTTTAACTTTTTGGGATGCGCTGCTCTATCAAGAGCTTTCTCCCTTTTTCACTCTGCCCTTGGCACAGTATGGTGCAATATCCTTCTTGTATTTTTTCCTTTAGCGCTACTGCCTTCTTTTCAAAGAGCATCTGTATTTAGCTGTTTGCTCAAATCACATTTCACCTCCCCTCCCTCCCCACTGTATCTTCAATTGAAAAGCCTGTATGCTCATTTATTTTATCTTTGGATGGCATTCCGAAGAGAACAAGAAGAAAGTTGATGGTGATCTTTTGGAGGCATTTGGGTCCTTCTTCTTATTGTTCTCTCTTTTAGCAGGAATATAGTTTTTTTGTCTCTGTCAATAACAAGCTTTATCTGGTACTGGTTTGCCACCTTTACATTTCACCAAAGTATGTTCCACAAAAGGTCTCCATATCAAATCATATGAGTTTTGGGAAATGGTAATACAGTAGAACCCTGTATAGTGATTTTAATCCGTTCCACAGAGCTGATCGCTATGCGGTTTTCACCGTTGTATGATCGTCCCTATGGGAAAAAACAGACAACGATTTTTGGCACTAAACGTTTTTTCTCATTGAAAAATCGTTGTACAGATTTTACCATAGGAACGATCACTATACGGAACGGCTTTCCCCCCTCCAAGCCTCATTGCTATGTGATTTCATCACTGTAAGGGGCAATCGCTATATGGGGTTCTACTGTATAGTGCTGTGACAAAATTGCGGTCTCCAAGGTTTTGTATATATCACCGGGTAATATATATATATTTCAATATATGGGTAAATGAAGAGTTACTGGTAAATAAATTAGTAATATATTAAGTAGATTTAAATATGTATTAGAATGTGAGAAATATAATAATATGACAAAGAAAGTAATACCCATTTTTTCCCCTTTTATGTGTTTATTTTTATTATACGTTCCATGTATTTTTGTTGTTTGTTTCATTTATACATTGTATTGTGTTGTAATGTAAAAATATATGTTTATTTGTTTGTTTTGTTAGTAAAATACAATAAAAATTAATAAAAACAACCATTGTGTATGACAAGGAAATTTAAAAAATAACAAGCTTTGTCACCTTTTGTCATCTCTTCAAATGTGGACTTATCTTTTACAGTGGTGTCTTTTCCAGGAGACATAGAAGGAGTCGCAGTAAGGACTAACACAGGTGTATTGGTTGATGATCAGAACTAACATGTGGTAATGGCGGAGATACCTCACATTATATAGGTAAAGGTAAAGGTTTCCCTTGCTCGAAAGCCAGTCGTATCCGACTCTAGGGTGCAGTGCTCATCTCTGTTTCTAAGCCGAAGAGCCAGCGCTGTCTGCTACTGCAGACGTTTCCGTGGTCATGTGGCAGGCATGACTAGGAGCGCACGGAACGCTGTTACCTTCCCACCGAAGTGGTCCCTATTTATCTACTTGCAATTTCTTGCTTTCGAACTGCTAGGTTGGCAGGAGCTGGGACAAAGACGGGAGCTCATTCCGTCCTGCAGTACTCGGGAATCGAACTGCTGACCTTCCGCTTCCCAGTCAGCGTCTTAGCCACTTGAGCCACTGCAGTACCCTTCACATTATATACAGTGGTACAATACATTTGAATCTTGCTGCACGGTAGCTCATTGGCCGCTACCGGCGTGACGTCGTCCGGGTCACGCCTATCTTCAGTGGTGGATCGGTAGTAGTTTGTTGTTGCGGGGAGTTCCCGCGGCTTCAGGTGATTTGAGGAATGATAACCATGTGAGTTGAACACTCGCAGCTGCCCTCTATAGGCAGCTTGCTCGCGTTCATAAGAACATAAGAACAGCCTTGCTGGAACAGGCCACAGCCCATCCAGTCCAGCATTCTGTCTCACACAGTGGCTCACCATTTCCTTCAGGGTATTCCCAAGGAGATGCCTTCACCTGCTTAGGATTCCCTGGAAATGGCATTGAGAGATATCCTGCCTATCTCTCCAACCCGGAGGCTGTCCTTAGGTAGCCATATTATAGCCATTGATAGCCTTGTCCTCCATGAACTTGTCTAATCCTTTCTTAAAGCTGTCAAGACTGACAGCTGTCACCACTTCTTCTGGCAGGGAGTTCCATAGACCAGTAATCCTCTGGGTGAAAAAGTACTTTCTCTTATTTGTTTGAGAACTAGTACCCAAAAGTTTCATGGAGTGTCCCCTAGTTCTAGTGTTGTGCGATAGGGAAAACAGTTTTTCCTTATCTACTTTGTCCACACCGTGCATGATTTTATAAACTTCAATCAGGTCACCTCTTAGACGCCGTCGTTCAAGAGTGAAAAGGCCCAACCGTTGCAGCCTCAGATGGTAAGGAAGGTGTTCCAGTCCCCTAATCATTCTGGTTGCCCTCCTCTGTACTTTCTCCAACTCCATAATATCCTTCTGGAGGTATGGCGACCAGAACTGTACACAGTATTCCAGATGGGGCCTCAGATTTATAAAGATTTTTGCCTCCAGATTTATAAAGAGGCAAAATGACACTTGCTGACTTATTTTCTATACCCTTCCTAATGATCCCTAACATTGAGTTTGCTTTTTTCACTGCTGAGGCACACTGGGTTGACACCTTCATTGAGCTGTCCACCAGGACACCAAGGTCCCTTTCCTGGTTTGTCGCAGAGAGTTCAGACCCCATCAGTTTATAAATGTAATTGGGGTTTTTTGCCCCAACATGCATCACTCTGCACTTACTGATGTTGAAGCTCATTTGCCACTGTTTTGCCCACTCCCCCAGTGTCAAGAGATCCCTCTGGAGCTCTTCACAATCTCTCACAGTTTTCACTACCCTGTATAATTTAGTATCGTCAGCAAATTTGGCTACCTTGCTTTTGACTCCTACCTCTAGATCATTTATGAAGAGGTTGAAAAGCAGGGGTCCCAGTACTGAACCTTGGGGGACCCCACTCTTTACTTCCCTCCACTTGGAGAAGTGTCCATTTAGTGCTACCCTCTGTTTCCTGTCCCTTAGCCAGTTGCTGATCCAGGACAAGACCTGTCCCTTTATTCCATGACTGGTAAGTTTATTCAAGAGCCTTTGGTGTGGGACCTTGTCAAAAGCCTTCTGAAAGTCCAGATAAACAATGTCAACTGGATCCCCCTTATCCACATGCTTGTTGACACTCTCAAAAAATTCCAACAGATTAGTGAGGCATGATTTGCCCTTGCAAAAGCCATGTTGGCTCTCCTTTAGCAGCGCCTCCTCTTCTATGTACCTATTAATTCTATCTTTTAGGATGGTTTCCATCACTTTACCTGGGACACATGTCAAACTGACAGGCCGGTAATTTCCTGGATCACCCCTGGATCCTTTTTTGAAAATTGGTGTTACATTCGCTACCTTCCAGTCATCAGGCACAAAGCCTGATTTGAGGGAAATATTATATATTTTGGCTAGGAGATCAGCAATTTCATCTTTAAGTTCCCTGAGAACTCGTGGATGGATGCCATCTGGTCCTGGTGATTTGTTAGTGTTTAGTTTAACAAGACATGCAAGGACCTCCTCCCTGGTTATTTCTATCTTGCTTAATTCTTCGGTTTCCCTCCCTACGAAGATAGGTTCGTTTTGGGCATGTGGTCTCTATCTTCTTCAGTGAATACTGAAGCAAAGAATTCATTGAGTCTCTCTGCAATCTCTGTTTCCTCTTTAATAACCCCTTGCCTTCCATTGTCATCTAATGGTCCAATGGCCTTCCTAGTTGGGTTCTTACTTCTAATGTACTTAAAGAAATCTTTGTTATTCCTCTGAGTATTTTTAGCTATACGCTCCTCAAAGTCTTGCTTTGCTTTCCTGATTGTTGCCTTGCATTTGTTCTGCCAGAATTTATGTTTCTGCCTGCTGTCCTCATTTGGACAAGCCTTCCATCTTCTAAATGAGCTTTTCTTGCTCTTGATCACTTCCCGAACAGCTCCTGTAAGCCACATTGGAGTCCTCTTGGACCTGGCAGTGCCCTTTTTCCTTTTGGGTATGCATTCCACTTGGGCCTCTGTTATTGTTTTTGTAAACAGCCTCCATGCCTCTTGGAGTGTTTGGACTCTCTCAATTTTCCCTTTCAGCTTCTTTTTTACTAGTTTCCTCAACTTTGGGAAATTTCCTTTTTGAAAATTTAATGTCTCTGTGTTAGATTTTATCAGTGACTTGCGGTCTATGTTCAAGTTAAACATAAGAACATAAGAACATAAGAACAGCCTTGCTGGAACAGGCCACAGCCCATCCAGTCCAGCATTCTGTCTCACACAGTGGCTCACCATTTCCTTCAGGGTATTCCCAAGGAGATGCCCTCACCTGCTTAGGATCCCCTGGAAATGGCATTGAGAGATATCCTGCCTATCTCTCCAACCTGGAGGTTGTCCTTAGGTAGCCATAATTATAGCCATTGATAGCCTTGTCCTCCATGAACTTGTCTAATCCTTTCTTAAAGCTGTCAAGACTGACAGCTGTCACCACTTCTTCTGGCAGGGAGTTCCATAGACCAGTAATCCTCTGGGTGAAAAAGTACTTTCTCTTATTTGTTTGAGAACTAGTACCCAAAAGTTTCATGGAGTGTCCCCTAGTTCTAGTGTTGTGCGATAGGGAAAACAGTTTTTCCTTATCTACTTTGTCCACACCGTGCATGATTTTATAAACTTCAATCAGGTCACCTCTTAGACGCCGTCGTTCAAGAGTGAAAAGGCCCAACCGTTGCAGCCTCAGATGGTAAGGAAGGTGTTCCAGTCCCCTAATCATTCTGGTTGCCCTCCTCTGTACTTTCTCCAACTCCATAATATCCTTCTGGAGGTATGGCGACCAGAACTGTACACAATATTCCAGATGGGGCCTCACCATAGATTTATAAAGAGGCAAAATGACACTTGCTGACTTATTTTCTATACCCTTCCTAATGATCCCTAACATTGAGTTTGCTTTTTTCACTGCTGAGGCACACTGGGTTGACACCTTCATTGAGCTGTCCACCAGGACACCAAGGTCCCTTTCCTGGTTTGTCGCAGAGAGTTCAGACCCCATCAGTTTATAAATGTAATTGGGGTTTTTTGCCCCAACATGCATCACTCTGCACTTACTGATGTTGAAGCTCATTTGCCACTGTTTTGCCCACTCCCCCAGTGTCAAGAGATCCCTCTGGAGCTCTTCACAATCTCTCACAGTTTTCACTACCCTGTATAATTTAGTGTCGTCAGCAAATTTGGCTACCTTGCTTTTTACTCCTACCTCTAGATCATTTATGAAGAGGTTGAAAAGCAGGGGTCCCAGTACTGAACCTTGGGGGACCCCACTCTTGACTTCCCTCCACTTGGAGAAGTGTCCATTTAGTGCTACCCTCTGTTTCCTGTCCCTTAGCCAGTTGCTGATCCAGGACAAGACCTGTCCCTTTATTCCATGACTGGTAAGTTTATTCAAGAGCCTTTGGTGTGGGACCTTGTCAGAAGCCTTCTGAAAGCCTTCTGAAACATAATTGAGTTGTGGTCACTGTTCCCTATTGGATCAGTCACATTAACATCTTGCACCAGATCCTGAGTATTACTCAGGATCAAGTCAAGGATTCTTGTACCTCTAGTTGGGTCTTCAACCATCTGTCCCAGGGAACAATCATTGAGCATATCTAGGAACTTTATCTCTTTATCATGTGCTGAACAACAGTTCACCCAGTCTATGTGAGGGTAATTGAAGTCCCCCATTATAACCAGGCTTCCCTTCCTGGATGCCTCCTTTACAACATTCTCCAACTGCCAGTCTCCCTCAAGAGTTTGGGTCGGAGGCCGATAGTATATGCCTACTGTTAGACCATCCTTGTGGCCTGGTACTCTTACCCACAGAGCTTCTAATGGTGACTCTAAATCACCTAGATATTCCAATTCATAAGATTTTATCACTTCTTTGACATACAAGGCTACACCACCTCCTGTTTGCCCCTTCCTATCCTTCCTGTACAGCTTGTAGCCTGGGATAACTGTATCCCATTGGTTATCATCCGTCCACCAGGTTTCAGTGATACCAATAATATCAATATTCTTATCTATTGCTAAGTATTCCAGCTCCCCTATTTTGTTCCGGAGGCTTCTGGCATTTGTATACAAGCATTTATATATGCATTTCTGACACAGTCTTTTGTGTCCAGTTGCATTGTTAGACTGCCTCTTGCATCCTTCTGCTAGAATGCTAGTGACTAGCTCCTTGCTCTGCTCAGTAATTTTTGCATCCTCCTCACTACTCAAGTACACACTTTCCCGAACCGGATGCTGCCCAGCTCCTGTCGGCTTTCCCCCAGTTATCAGTTTAAAAGCTGCTCTGCAGCTTTTTTGATGTTGAGTGCCAGCAATCTGGTCCCATCATGGTTTAAATGCAACCCATCCCTCCTGAACAGATTTGGCTTGTCCCAAAATGTTCTCCAGTTCCTGACAAATCTGAAGCCCTCCTCTCGACACCACTGCCTCATCCACGCATTGAGGCTTCTGAGCTCTGCCTGCCTGGTAGGTCCTGCGCGAGGGACAGGCAGCACTTCTGAAAATGCTACCTTGGAAGTCCGGGACTTCAATCTTCTTCCTAACAACCTAAATTTGGCTTCCAGGACAGACCGCTTGGCCTTCCCAACATCATTAGTACCAACGTGTACCATGACAACTGGCTCGTTCCCAGTTCTCTCTAACAATCTATCTAGATTTCTTGTGATGTCTGCAACTTTTGCACCTGGCAGGCAAGTCACCATACGGTTATCATGTGCATCACAAATCCATTTCTCTGTATTTCTAATTATTGAATCGCCTAGTACAAGGAGCCTCTCTCCTGCAATCTGTTCATCTACATGCACCTCATCAACCATATTAAGGGAGAGAACCTCAGTTTGTTCCTGATGTTCATCTTCCTGGATCTCATCAAGTGTGATGAAGGAGAGATCATCAGGTGGAACCAGCTGTTCCTCTGTGTGTTCCTCGTCAGGTGTGATAAGGGAAAGAGCCTCAAATTTATTCTGTAATTTCAGACTCTCAGAGTGATCCCCTACTCTTCTCCTCCTTTGAGTCACATTCCTCCAACCATCTCCCTCCTGAGTTAGTGAAGGGCCTTCTCCCTCAGAACTGTGCCCTGTCTCTTCTTTGTCCAGCATAGTCTGCTCCGCTCTGTCCAAGAACAGCTCAAGCTCCTTAATTTGTTGGTGGTTAGCTATGCGGGCCTCTAGCTGCTGGACCTTCTCTTCTAGTAGTGCAACCAGCTTGCACTTGCTGCAAGTGTAGTTCTCCATGTGCTTTGGCAAGAACACAAACATGGCACAAGAATTGCAGGTAACTACAGCTGTTCCCTCAGAATCCATTTTAACAAGTGCAGTATTCTGGGCCTCAAAAATGTACACGTTTACTACCTTTCTACCTAGTAAGACTATATTCTTCTTATGTTCCTAGTTTGTAATCTCGCGCGCCGTTAGGCGTGCAGGCCTCTAAAGCAGCTCTACTCCAACTGCAAAACTTACCAGTGCTCACTTCCTTTGTTTGGCTCTCCTCAGCAGCAGCTCTGCTTAAGAGCACATGCAGAGTCAAAATGGCTGACTCTGAAAGAGCTCAGAGCTTTTAAAGGCTAGTGTGGCTCCGCCCCTATGAGTCACAGTTCAGGGAAGGGCCTGGTGTGGCCCTGCCCCCCTGCTTCTGGAAGCTTCAAACTGCTTCCTCTGTTTGAACAGAGGTGGCTCTCAGCAGTTTAAATTATCAATTTAAATTAGTAGAGGCCTCTAAAGCAGCTCTACTCCAACTGCAAAACTTACCAGTGCTCACTTCCTTTGTTTGGCTCTCCTCAGCAGCAGCTCTGCTTAAGAGCACATGCAGAGTCAAAATGGCTGACTCTGAAAGAGCTCAGAGCTTTTAAAGGCTAGTGTGGCTCCGCCCCTATGAGTCACAGTTCAGGGAAGGGCCTGGTGTGGCCCTGCCGCCCTGCTTCTGGAAGCTTCAAACTGCTTCCTCTGTTTGAACAGAGGTGGCTCTCAGCAGTTTAAATTATCAATTTAAATTAGTAGAGGCCTCTAAAGCAGCTCTACTCCAACTGCAAAACTTACCAGTGCTCACTTCCTTTGTTTGGCTCTCCTCAGCAGCAGCTC
Organism: Bradypodion pumilum; assembly: GCA_035047305.1. Taxonomy (NCBI): domain Eukaryota; kingdom Metazoa; phylum Chordata; class Lepidosauria; order Squamata; family Chamaeleonidae; genus Bradypodion; species Bradypodion pumilum. Next base: position 5,784,835 of record JAWDJD010000017.1, on the reverse strand, counting down.
TGCTTAAGAGCACATGCAGAGTCAAAATGGCTGACTCTGAAAGAGCTCAGAGCTTTTAAAGGCTAGTGTGGCTCCACCCCTATGAGTCACAGTTCAGGGAAGGGCCTGGTGTGGCCCTGCCCCCCTGCTTCTGGAAGCTTCAAACTGCTTCCTCTGTTTGAACAGAGGTGGCTCTCAGCAGTTTAAATTATCAATTTAAATTAGTAGAGGCCTCTAAAGCAGCTCTACTCCAACTGCAAAACTTACCAGTGCTCACTTCCTTTGTTTGGCTCTCCTCAGCAGCAGCTCTGCTTAAGAGCACATGCAGAGTCAAAATGGCTGACTCTGAAAGAGCTCAGAGCTTTTAAAGGCTAGTGTGGCTCCGCCCCTATGAGTCACAGTTCAGGGAAGGGCCTGGTGTGGCCCTGCCCCCCTGCTTCTGGAAGCTTCAAACTGCTTCCTCTGTTTGAACAGAGGTGGCTCTCAGCAGTTTAAATTATCAATTTAAATTAGTAGAGGCCTCTAAAGCAGCTCTACTCCAACTGCAAAACTTACCAGTGCTCACTTCCTTTGTTTGGCTCTCCTCAGCAGCAGCTCTGCTTAAGAGCACATGCAGCTGGGTTACATTGTGATTCCTTTAACAGCTGGGTTACATTGTGATTGTGGCCAGGTTACATTCATACAATTCTTAAAGCGACATTGTACATACATATCAAGCAACATTGTACATACACAACATCCCTCCCCCCTAGGATGGGACGAAGTCCCTCAACCATTGTGGCTTGCCGCACGTACGCCTGGGGCGAGCGGCCTCTTGGCTTAACACAGGGGAGCCTGGCTCTGCGGAGTCCTGTCCTGCAACCGAAAGGGGGAACTCGTTAGTGGCTCGGTGTGGGCTCTGTGGTAACCTTGCATTAGGGGATGGGAATGGAATGAACAGTTGGGAAGTGAACTCCTGCCTACCATTTGAGGAGCTAGGGGTCCCCCCCAGCACGAATCTCGGGACCGACGAAGAGACCCTCGTGGTCTCGCCACCCCCCGTTCCCTGCCTGGGAGTTCTGAGGACTGTGGTGGGTGGACTCCCCCCCGATGCCTGCCTTGGGGGTGTTGGTTTCCGGGGAGCTGGAGCTATGGTATATTCTAACACAAAAGGACTGGGGGGACTGGAGGTACCAGGGGCTGAACTGAAACCCCTCTTTTCGCTAGGACGGGTGGGGGACCACTCAGCTACACCCCCTGGTACCGCAACTCATAATCATCATCAAACTGATCCCTCTCTTCCAAAGTATCCTCCTCCATGGCTGAGAACCGAGGATATGCATTTGTATCCCCGGGTTCCGCCGTGTCTCCCCCTTGGGTAATGCGGGTGGGGGAGGACCCTAACGCTGAATCCCCTTCACTAGTGACCCGCCTTCTGAGTTGGTCGGCGTGCCTCCTCCAGAGTAGACCCGAGCTAGTCTCGACCCTGTAGGACACTGGCCCCGTCTGCTCGATGATTGTCCCTGGGACCCACGCTGGACCTGATGCCGCGTAATTCCTGCAGTGAACCGGGTCCCCTGCCGAAAAACTTTTGGAGCTCCCTCCCCCTATGTTTATCTTTCTCCCTTCATCCTCCACCCTGGACGGATCCATCCGGTCAAAAAGTGTTACCGGACGCCTCCTCATGAGGAGTTCGGCTGGGGAAAATCCTGAAGCTAGGGGGCTTGTCCTGTAGCAGATGAGAAACTGACACAAATGAAGGTTCAACTCACCGGGGCCCATGCGCCGCAGTGCGTCTTTCGTAGTGCGCACTTGGCGCTCTACCTGACCGTTTGTGGCAGGGTGAAACGGGGCAGCGGTAATGTGCCTGATGGCGTTCCGCTCAATGAACGTCTTGAATTCTGCAGATGTGAAGGTACTAGCGTTATCGCTAACAAGGACGTCTGGCAGGCCAAAACAGGCAAAAAGCTTGCGCAACTGCTTGATGGTTGCGGTGGAGGAGGTGCTGTTCATGGGGATTACCTCCAACCACTTGGAGTAGGAGTCGACTACCAGCAGAAACATGGACCCGCGGAAGGGGCCAGCGAAGTGGACATGGATCCGGGACCATGGCCCGCGGGCCGTATCCCATTCCCTATGGGGTAAGCGGGACTCCTCGGGCCGAGAGCTCTGGCAGCTCTCGCACGTGCCCACTAAACGCTCTATGTCCCTGTCTATCTGGGGCCACCAAAAGAAACTCCTGGCCAGAGCCTTGGAGCGCACGATCCCGGGGTGACTGGTGTGCAGTAGTCTCAGTACCTTGGCCCTCAGCTTCTCTGGGATAACTACCCACTGGCCCCAGAGTAAGCAGCCCCTTTCCAGCGAAAGCTCTACTCTGCGCCTAAAAAATGGCCTGAACTCTTCATCGGGGGGAGTCGTGGGCCAGCCCTTCCTAACCCAGGAACTAACTTGGGCCAGCATCTTGTCGGCCGCCGTGGCCTTGGCGAGGTTGCCCGGGACAATGGGGGGTGAGTCGAGAGACTCGATTAGCAGGACTTGGTGATCCTGCTCTACCTCGCATGTGGGGTCCCCTAAACTGGGGAGGGGAGATCGGGACAGCGCGTCTGCATGGGAGATCTCCTTCCCTGGGCGATAGAACAGCTCATACTGGTAGGCGTTGAGGAAAATGGCCCAACGCAGCATCCTGGGGGATAGGATTTGCGGTGTGGGTTTGCCGGTAGTGAAGATCCCCAGAAGTGGTTTGTGATCGGTCACTACCGTAAACTCGCGGCCATATAAAAAGTCGTGGAACTTTTTCGTTCCGGCGATGATGGCTAGGGCCTCCCTATCAGTTTGCGCGTAATTGCGCTGGGCCTTTGAGAGGAACCTTGAGTAGTACGCTACCGGGGCTTCCCTCCCGCTCTCCAACACGTGGCACAGGACTGCCCCCACCCCCACTGGGGACGCATCACAGACTAAAACCACTGGCTTTTTCGGGTCGAAGTGGGTCAGGACAGGATCCGAGAACAGGAGTGACTTGAGCTCCTTGAACGCTCTCTACTGCCTGTCCCCCCACCGTCAAACCATGTCCTTTTTAAGCAGCGCGTGCAGTGGCTCCGGGACCGATGCCTTCCGAGGCAGGAAGGTATGATAAAAATTTAGGAGCCCTAGAAATGACTGTAACTCCAGTTTTGCGGTGGGGCGAGGGGCATTTTTTACAGCCGCAACCTTTGACTCAGAGGGTTTGATCCTGTCCGGAGTTACCTTGAAACCTAGAAACTCGACCTCCCTCGCAAAGAATACGCATTTGTCCCTCCTCAGTCGAAGACCTGCCCTCTCGAACACTGAAAGGACCCCATGTAGCCTCTTTGCTAACTCTAATTCGCTCCCCGCCGTTATCAACACGTCATCGAAGTATGGGAGGACGCCTGGAAGCCCCTTTAAAAGGCGTTCCACGAGGGACTGGAAAATTCCGGGGGCCAAATTCACGCCAAACTGAAGGCGCGTTACCTTAAACGCCCCCTTGTGTGTCACTATCGTTTGCGCGGCGGCAGCAGCCGGGGTTACAGAGAGCTGCTGGTATGCCTGAGCCAGATCTAACTTGGCAAAACACTTCCCCCCATGTAACGTGGCCAGCAAGTGGCTGACCACGGGCACTGGATATGCATTTGGCCGAATGGCCTTGTTAATGGTACATTTATAGTCTGCACAAATCCTGACTTCCCCGTTAGACTTAAGGGCTGTAACAATCGGCGTTTCCCACTCCGCCGAGTCAACTAGAACCAAAATCCCCTGCCCCACCAATTTGTCCAGTTCCGCCTCGATCTTGTCCTTGAGTGCGAAGGGCACCCTCCTTGGTTTGAGGCGGATGGGCCAGATTTCTGGGTCCAGCTCGAAGGAAACCGGGGGCCCCTTGTATTTCCCGAGCCCCTTCTTGAAAACGTCCGGGTGCGCGTTGCACACGCCCCGCATTGGGTCAGTCTCGATGGCGTTAATGCCGGACAGTTCAATTCCCAGGGGAGCAAACCACTGCGTTCCCAAAAGGCAGCACCTCCCCCCTTTGAGGACCACTAAGGGCAGTTTCTCGGAGTAGTTCTTGATCTTCACCTTGAAGTTCCCCACCCCCAACACTGGGATCCCATTTCCCTGCACGTCCCGTAGGTGTGACCTCATGGCCCGGAGCTTGGGCCACTTATCTGGGGGAATACGCATAAACTCCTTTTGGGACAGGATGGAATAAGATGACCCCGAGTCTATCTCCATCCTCACTGGGACCCCTTGCAACAGTACCTCTACGAAAAACCGCCGGTGCTCCAGGCCCACGCGGTTCACGCCTTCCTCGCTGTAGCTGGCTGCGACCTTCTTGGTGCCGGCCGCCTTCCGTTGGTGCGTCTGGGGATGGCTGGAACTCCCCTTGTCCTTGACTCGCCCGCGCCTGCATACTCGGGCGATGTGCCCCTTTCGGCCGCAGTTGTGACACTCAGCCTTTCGAAACGGGCACCTCGTGCGGTCGTGGGACGCCCCACAACCGTCGCAACGGCGGTCCTGCCATTCTCGGGTCTGCCGCTTCTTGCCACGCTTCTTGATCCTCTGGACATCGTCGTCCTCGCTGGAGTAGGGGTCCGCTGTCGTGGACAACTCCTCGGACGACGTTGGTGTGCCGGCGGGTGTCTTGGGGGCTCGCCGGGCCGTCTTCGCTGGTGCCCGCCGGGCCGCCTGTACTGGTGACTTGGCCCTCTCAGACGCGGCCCCTCGGGACTTGAACAGTCTCACCCCGCTCCTGGCCTCCTCGGCTGCTTGGGCCTCCCGCAGTACCTCGTTGAACGTGAGGCGTTGGTCGCGGGTCATCAGCCTCCTCTGCAGCTCCTCATCCCTCAGACCACACAACATGCGGTCACGGAGGGCCTGGTCCAGGTCATCCCACTGGCAGTGGACCGCCGCAAGCCTGAGGGCCACCGCGTAGGCGGACACGGATTCGCCCGGTCGCTGGTCTCGCCTGTGAAACGCGACCCGGGCTGGGAAGATCGAGACGGGCGGCTGGAAGTGCTCACCCAGTCTCTCCAGGATACGGTCGATGGGGACCTCGTTTACCTTCCGGGGGGCCACCAGGGTCATCAGGATCTGCAGCGTGGCTGGCCCCACTTGGGCCAGGAAGTGGGAGCACATCTTCGCGTCGTCGTCGACGCCCGCGGCTTCCATCGCGTGCCGAAACTGGCACTCGTAGAGCTCCCATTGTTCGGGCTCGCTCACATCGAACTGGTACGCCTTGACCTTGGGATTCGCCATCGATCCCATCCTCGTCGCCAATTTGGTGTCTTTTCCAGGAGACATAGAAGGAGTCGCAGTAAGGACTAACACAGGTTTATTGGTTGATGATCAGAACGAACATGTGGTAATGGCGGAGATACCTCACATTATATACAGTGGTACAATACATTTGAATCTTGCTGCACGGTAGCTCATTGGCCGCTACCGGCGTGATGTCATCCGGGTCATGCCTATCTTCAGTGGTGGATCGGTAGTAGTTTGTTGTTGCGGGGAGTTCCCGCGGCTGCAGGTGATTTGAGGAATGATAACCATGTGAGTTGAACACTCGCAGCTGCCCTCTATAGGCAGCTTGCTCGCGTTCCTTTAACAGCTGGGTTACATTGTGATTGTGGCCAGGTTACATTCATACAATTCTTAAAGCGACATTGTACATACATATCAAGCAACATTGTACATACACAACACAGACATTGTCCACCATCGCATGGAGCATTTTCTGGACAACTCGGTTACCGTATTTTTCGCCTTATAAGACGCACTTTTTCTTCCCCAAAACTGGGGGGGAAAAGTTGGTGCGTCTTATAAGGCAAATATACGGCAGCCGCGCTCTCCGCGCCCCCACCATCGGCGGGGAGATAAAGGGAGCCGAGCCGCGCCGAGCCAAGCCGCGCCGCGCGAAGCCGTCCCTCCCCGCCCCCTGCCACCGGGCGGGGAGGTTAAAAGGGCTCCAGGGAGCCCTTTTAACCTCCCCGCCCGGTGGCAGGGGGCGGGGAGGGACGGCTTCGCGCGGCGCGGCTCGGCTCCCTTTATCGGCGGGGAGATAAAGGGAGCCGCGCCGCGCCGCGCCAAGCCGCGCCGCGCGAAGCCATCCCTCCCCGCCCCCTGCCACCGGGCGGGGAGGTTAAAAGGGCTCCAGGGAGCCCTTTTAACCTCCCCGCCCGGTGGCAGGGGGCAGGGAGGGACGGCTTCGCGCGGCGCGGCGCGGCGCGGCGCGGCGTGGCTCCCTTTATCGGCGGGGAGATAAAGGGAGCCGAGCCGCGCCGAGCCAAGCCGCGCCGCGCGAAGCCATCCCTCCCCGCCCCCTGCCACCGGGCAGGGAGGTTAAAAGGGCTCCCTCGGCCAGGGAGCCCTTTTAACCTCCCCGCCCGGTGGCAGGGGGCGGGGAGGGACGGCTTCGCGCGGCGCGGCTCGGCTCCCTTTATCGGCGGGGAGATAAAGGGAGCCGCGCCGCGCCGCGCCGAGCCAAGCCGCGCCGCGCGAAGCCATCCCTCCCCGCCCCCTGCCACCGGGCGGGGAGGTTAAAAGGGCTCCAGGGAGCCCTTTTAACCTCCCCGCCCGGTGGCAGGGGGCAGGGAGGGACGGCTTCGCGCGGCGCGGCGCGGCGCGGCGCGGCGTGGCTCCCTTTATCGGCGGGGAGATAAAGGGAGCCGAGCCGCGCCGAGCCAAGCCGCGTGAAGCCATCCCTCCCCGCCCCCTGCCACCGGGCGGGGAGGTTAAAAGGGCTCCAGGGAGCCCTTTTAACCTCCCCGCCCGGTGGCAGGGGGCGGGGAGGGACGGCTTCGCGCGGCGCGGCTCGGCTCCCTTTATCGGCGGGGAGATAAAGGGAGCCGAGCCGCGCCGAGCCAAGCCGCGCCGCGCGAAGCCATCCCTCCCCGCCCCCTGCCACCGGGCAGGGAGGTTAAAAGGGCTCCCTCGGCCAGGGAGCCCTTTTAACCTCCCCGCCCGGTGGCAGGGGGCGGGGAGGGACGGCTTCGCGCGGCGCGGCTCGGCTCCCTTTATCGGCGGGGAGATAAAGGGAGCCGAGCCGCGCCGAGCCAAGCCGCGCCGCGCGAAGCCATCCCTCCCCGCCCCCTGCCACCGGGCAGGGAGGTTAAAAGGGCTCCCTCGGCCAGGGAGCCCTTTTAACCTCCCCGCCCGGTGGCAGGGGGCGGGGAGGGACGGCTTCGCGCGGCGCGGCGTGGCTCCCTTTATCGGTGGGGAGATAAAGGGAGCCGAGCCAAGCCGAGCCAAGCCGCGCCGCGCGAAGCCGTCCCTCCCCGCCCCCTGCCACCGGCCGGGGAGGTTAAAAGGGCTCCCTGGCCGAGGGAGCCGAAGACGCCGCCGCTGCCGCGCTCTCCCCGCCCCCACCATCGGCGGGGAGATAAAGGGAGCCTTCCGTGGCCCGGGAGGCTCCGAAGACGCCGCCGCTGCCGCGCTCTCCCCGCCCCCACCATCGGCGGGGAGATAAAGGGAGCCTTCCGTGGCTCCGAAGACGCCGCTGCTGCGAAGCATCGTGCCCTCCCGGCCCTTTGTTCCTCTTGGAGGTTGACTAAGGCAGGTAGATTTTGACTTTGAGTATTTTTGTGGTGGCTTTATTGTACCTGGACATGTGGGGTTTCTGAAAAGATGTGTTTTTTTTCTTCCCTTTTAGTACAGTATTTGGTTCAGAATCTTTTTTTCTAGATTTCCCTCCTTTAAAATTGGGTGCGTCTTACATGCCGGAGCGTCTTATAGGGCGAAAAATACGGTAAGTTAACCAAAGAGTCTGGGTGGAATTTTTAATGCTCTTTGTGGCACATCTGGATGGAATAACCTTAGAAGGGATTTTGTGACTGTGGTGTGGAAGAGAAGGCAAAGCATTGGTTATTTCTTCCTTCACCATCAAGGAATGCGATGTTCCCAATGAATTTCACAGCCTCTTTCTTTGGACAGTGGACCCCCTGCCACTTGACCCAGGAAAGCTCTGAGACCTATACTTCTCAATTTTGCTTTCAAACACATTTTAAACACTCTTAGAAATCATCTAGTTGGTTATTTTAACTTCATAATACATTTAAATTAGTTTAAATGTTATAACCTACTTTTCTTCAGTTGCGTTTATTTCTTCAAGCACTTGTAAACCCCCTTTGGGCCACATATTGGGGGAAAGTTGGCATAGAAATAAAATAAATGATCCAACAAAATTCTGTTCCACTTCCAACTGGATTTCCCCCATTCTTCTAATTGCTACATCCAAACAGCCACAGCTTGGAAGCACTTGAACATTTTGCCTCATCCTTGCATTGGTTTAATTCAGGGGTGCTCAAACTATGGCCCGTGGGCCAGATCCGACCACCAATGCCAATTCATCCAGCATGCGTTGCCCTGATTGCTTCTGGAAGCGGAGGTAAAATGCTTCCGGGAGCGACGAAGGTGGCATGGGCCAGATGAATTAGCATTGGGGGCAGACCAGGGGTGCCCAAACTACAGCCTGCAGGCCTGATCCGGCCGCCAACACCAATTCATCTGGCCCATTCCGCCCTCCTCGCCCCCGGAAGTGGAACTAAAACACATCCATATAGGTGCATTTTACTGCTTCTTCCGGGAGCAACTAGGGTGGTGCAGGCTGGATGAATTGGCATTGGGGGCCAGATCTGGCCCACAGGCCATAGTTTTGGCACCCCTGGTCTAAACAATGACAAACGTGGCAAATATTAATTTTCAGTGCTGCAAGATTTTATCACCTTTTCCTCCAGCAGCAGACTGGTCCAGCTACAATTGGGAGCCTCCAGATGAGTATTTGTTTTACCACATTGACCCTTCATACAGTTTAAGTGTTGTTCTAAAGGCCACTTGCAAAGTGACCCTAAGCTCCGCCTCATGTCCTTGTCCATAGCTTAAAAAACCCAGAACAGTTTATTTTGCTTCTCTTTTGATTAATGCACATTTCTCCTGAAATCAAAGCCCTGGGGTTTAGGCTGGCATCTTCTTGTTGGCAGAGGTGGGAGGCCCTTGATCAAGATTCACTGGCTTCAAAACTTAATACAAATTCAGAGAGACATTTCAATTTGCCTTGGGAGAAGAGATGCTTCGCAGAGAAGAAGAGAGCCAGAAACAAACGAGAGCAGAGGAGGGAAGGCGCAGCAACAGCAGAAAACCTGCTTTGCATGCAAAAACATTATGGCTCACCCTTTAGCATTTCCAGCACAAAGAAGCAGAGGATAGGGCTAGTCCCTCCCTCGTCATCTCAGTCCTTCAATTTCAAAATGGGGGCTGCCATATTATTTTCCCCATGTTTCCCTCTAGAGGTGCTGCTACTGTAAAAACTTCCACTGTTCCCACTATTTTAAATCATACACCTTTTCCCAGTTTGGAGAGCAGTGCCAATATGGACCCAAGGCCAAAGCACCCTGTCAGGGCAGAATTTATACCCTGGTTTTAGCTCCATCCAAGCTGGAGATTTCAATCCGTGGAGACGCTTTCTCACATTTTATTTATTTATTTATTTATTCAATTTGTATAGTGTTGTGTTCTGATGGTTTTACTGTACACATGGATTGAAATGTATCTGAGTCAATGTAACCTTGCCTATAGCAACAATGTAACCTTCAGCTGTATCATATAAGCCCTGTAATAGGACGCGAGCTAATGACCACCAGCTGGCAGCAGCGAGCGTCCAAGCTCTCTTGGTCCGAACTCATCAAAGGCAACAGCGCGGGAAGTTTTCCCGCCACTACCTACACCTGGACAAGAAGGGCGTGACCTGTAATGACGTCACGCAGACAGTAGCCAATGGGCTACCATGGCACCACGTTCAAATGTATTACTGCTGTATATAAAGAGCTATTGATCCGCCATTACCTCATGTTCCCTCTGTCCACGATGCAATAAACCTGAGTTAACCCAGCCCGAGGCTGTGTCCCGTGTCTTGGTTTGCATACACTAAATTGGCGACGAGGATGGGATAATGGATCCCCACGGAACAGCCAGGGCACAGAGCGGGTTCAACATCACCAAACCGCAGGACTGGGAGCTGCTTGAGATGGACTTCCAGGCGGCACTGGTGGAACTCAGAGTCAAACAAGACGACGAGGAGAGGAAGAGGGCCATCCTCACCAGAATGCTCGGGATGGAAACCAAGCGGACGCTGGTGGGCATAATCGCTCCGAAGAAGGTGAGCGACTTTAAGGCGAGCGACATCATGAAGCTGCTGCGAGAGCGGTTCTGCCCCTCGAGGGCAATGTTTCCCGCTCGGAGCGCGTTTTGGAGGCGAGTCCAAGCGCCAGACGAGTCGGTTGAGGCATTCGTGGCCGCCATGAGGATAGCCGCCGCCCCCTGTAAATGGGGCGACATCCTGGAGATGATCCTCAGGGACGGCGTGTTATGTGGCCTGAAAGACAAGGAGGTGCAGCGCAGCTTGATGAATAAGGAGCCGCCACCCACGCTGGCCGAAGTCATAGAGGCCGCGGAAGCCGCAGAGTCCACGAATGCCGGAGTGGACGAGATGCATCAGTGGCGTGAGTGGCGTCCTAAAGCCGGCAAGGCGGAAAATTCGGTGCACGGGAAGGCCGGACAGTCGGTGCACGCGACTCGGCGGGCCTCAAAGTCGTCTACGGAAGGCAGCGACGGCGAGGAGGTCCAGAAGGTCCGGAAGGGCGGTCGACGCTGCGAGGGTTGCGGAGCGGCCCACGAGCGCGCGAGATGCCCGTTCAGGAAGGCCGAGTGTTACACCTGCGGCCGTCGGGGGCACATCGCCAAGGCGTGCAGAAAGCGGAAAGAGGGCCGGAGGCAATCACAAGACCGCGCGGCCAGGCCGGACCGTCCAGCAAGGCCCAAAGATGGCGCCCAGACCACGAGGAAGCAGGACGGCGTGGGCCGCGTCTCGGACAGCAGCGAGGACGACGCCTCAGTGTTCAGCGTGTCCGCGGGACAGTCCCATTACTTCGTTGAGGTATTAGTACAAGGGGCCCCTATTAAGATGGAAATTGACTCGGGGTCCTCCTTTTCCATAATTCCCCAGAAAGAGTTCCTGAAAATCGACCCCCACGTGCGGCCAAAGCTTAAAGCGTTGAGGTCCACACTACGGGACGTACAGGGAAACAACATTCCGGTATTGGGGGTTGGGAAGTTTCGGGTCAATTTTAAGAGACATTCTGCGGAACTGCCCCTAGTTGTCCTGAAAGGGGGAAGCTGTAGCCTCCTGGGAACACAGTGGTTTCAGCCCTTAGGGTTGTTCATAGGGGGGGTCCATACCGTGGGGGGAGACCCAATACAAGCGGTTTGCGATGCGCATCCCGCCGTTTTTGAGAAAGGACTCGGAAAGTTCAAGGGACCCCCTGTAGCTTTCGACATAGACCCGGAGGTCCGCCCGATAAGACTCAAACCACGCAGGGTGCCGTTTGCACTCAAGGACAAGATAGAGGCGGAATTGGACAAACTGGTGGGCCAGGGGATTCTTATTCCTGTTGATTCCGCGGAGTGGGAAACTCCAATTGTAACGGCTCTAAAGGCTAACGGGGAGGTGCGCATTTGCGCAGATTATAAGTGTACAATTAACAAGGCGATCCGCCCTAATGCATACCCGGTGCCAGTGATAAGCCACCTTTTGGCCAGGCTAAATGGGGGAAAGTGTTTCGCTAAGCTCGATTTGGCACAAGCCTATCAGCAACTTCCTGTGACCCCCGCCACGGCCGCGGCACAAACGATAGTTACACATAAGGGAGCGTTCCAGGTGTCGCGGTTACAGTTCGGCGTGAACTCGGCACCCGGTCTTTTTCAATCGCTCGTGGAACGCCTCCTAAAGGGCCTGGAGGGGGTGTTGCCTTATTTTGATGACGTGTTGATAACAGGGGGGAGTGAGGCTGAACTAGCGAAAAGGTTGGACAAGGTACTGACCGTGTTCGAGAAAGCGGGGCTGAGATTGAGGAAGGATAAATGTGTTTTTTTCGAAACAGAGGTCGAGTTTTTAGGGTTCCGAATCACACCCGAGGGGATTAAGCCGTCTAAATCCAAGGTAGCAGCCATTAAAAAGGCCCCTCGCCCCACATCCAAGACCGAGCTGCAATCTTTCCTGGGGCTCCTAAATTTTTACCATACATTCCTCCCGCGGAAGGCGTCCGTGGCCGAACCGCTCCATCGGTTGCTGAAAAAGGAGGAGCCGTGGATGTGGGGTGACGAGCACGAGAGGGCGTTCAAGGAGCTAAAGCAACTCCTAACATCTGAGGCAATCCTGACGCATTTCGACCCCAAACGGCCTGTGGTCCTAGTTTGTGATGCATCCCCGGTGGGGGTGGGGGCGGTGCTTTGCCACGTGTTGGAGGACGGAAGGGAGGCCCCGGTAGCGTTTTACTCAAGGTCCCTGTCCCAAGCGGAGCGAAATTACGCACAAACCGACAGGGAAGCATTAGCAATCGTATCGGGGACCAAAAAATTTCACGATTTTTTGTATGGCCGCCCGTTCAAAATCGTGACCGATCACAAACCGCTGTTAGGGATTTTCACGGCACACAAGCCAACGCCGCAGATCCTGTCCCCGAGAATGCTGCGATGGGCTATTTTCCTCAACGCGTACCAACATGAGTTGGAGTACAGGCCCGGAAAGGAGATCAGCCATGCTGATGCGCTTTCGAGATCCCCTTTGCCATTGTCGGACGCCCAAAAGGCGAGAGCAGAAAAGGACCGCCAGGTGTTGCTAATTGAGGTTTTAGACGCTCCCCCAATAGTGCCAGCCGACATTGCTAGGGCGACAGGCAAGGACAGGACACTGGCGAAGGTTTGCTCATGGGTGCAAAAGGGGTGGCCGGGTTCGTCCCCGAGTACGGAGTTCGACCCGTTCTTTAGGAAAAAGCTAGAGTTGTCCCTAGAGAGGGGGTGCCTTCTGTGGGGCCAACGGGTGGTGGTCCCTGCGCCCCTGCGGACGAGGGTGCTCGAACTGCTGCACGTCAGCCACCCGGGCATAGTTCGTTCAAAGGCGCTGGCCCGGAGTTATTTCTGGTGGCCGCAGCTGGACACGGATATTGAGCACATGGTTGGCACTTGCGAGGCTTGCCAGGGGTCCCGCCCTGAGGCGGCCCGTCTTCCACATAGGGAATGGGACACAGCACGGGGACCATGGTCCAGGGTGCACGTAGATTTCGCTGGCCCATTCCGAGGAACCATGTTTCTCCTAGTCGTGGATGCGTTCTCCAAGTGGCTGGAGGTTATCCCGGTAAAAAGCACGTCCTCCGCCACGACAATTAGCCGGCTACGGAGAGTCTTTTCCACGTTCGGTTTACCCGACACTTTAGTCAGCGATAACGCTAGTTGTTTCACCTCCGCTGAGTTCGGGGCATTCATGGAGACAAACGCCATTCGGCATATCACGTCCGCACCGTTTCACCCGGCCACGAATGGCCAAGTGGAACGGTTGGTGCGTACAACAAAGGAGGCGCTGCGGCGCATGGGCCCGGGGGACCTGAATCACCAAGTGTGCCAATTCCTCTTAGCGTATAGGGTGACCCCTTTGGCATCCGGCTACTCGCCGGCAGAGCTCTTGATGCGGCGAAAGCTGACCACGCTCCTGTCCAGGCTAGACCCATCGAGAGTCGAAGATAAAGGGAAAAACGTGGGGTTGGCAGTCTCGAAAGGTTTCGCTGCCGGTGACCCTGTTCACTGCAGGAACTATTCCAGCGCAGGGCCAGCCTGGGTACCAGGGACGGTTGTAGAACAGACGGGGCCAGTGTCGTACCGGGTCGAGACGAACACCGGCCTCCTCTGGAGGAGGCACGCAGATCAACTGAGGCACCGGGTGATTGGGCCAGTCAGTGGAGCTCAGCAACAGGATTCAGCGTTAGGGTTCTCCCCCACCCGCGTAACCCAAGGGGGAGACAGCAGTGGACAACAGTCCCAAGCATGGGGGGAAGGAAGCAGAAGCAGCGGCCCCGACTCGTATCCCTTTGACACGCCAGCTCTAGCAGGGGCCGGGGAAGGGGGAGAGGAGCTCGCGACCGCTGCCCCCGATAGTGATTTTGATTTTGATTTGGCGAGCCGGGGGGGTTTTCAGGAGTGTTCCCCCACCCATCCAAGCGAGAAGAGGGGTTTTTCGTTAGCCCCCAGTGCCCCCGGTTCCTCCCTAAGAAAGAGCACACCTCCCAACAGCGCCGCGGAGCCGCGGAAAGTCACTAACGAGTCTCCCTCTCATATTGCAGGACAGGAGACCAGGGGACAAAGAGAAGGTAGCAATCCCAGGGAGAGGCAGCCCGCACCGAGACCCCAGCGTGTTCGAAATAAGCCATCTTGGCTGAGAGACTTTGTCTCATAAGGGGGGGGGAGTGTGTTAAGGTGGGCTCGAGACTTTGTCTCGTCCTAGGGGGGAGGGATGTTGTGTTCTGATGGTTTTACTGTACACATGGATTGAAATGTATCTGAGTCAATGTAACCTTGCCTATAGCAACAATGTAACCTTCAGCTGTATCATATAAGCCCTGTAATAGGACGCGAGCTAATGACCACCAGCTGGCAGCAGCGAGCGTCCAAGCTCTCTTGGTCCGAACTCATCAAAGGCAACAGCGCGGGAAGTTTTCCCGCCACTACCTACACCTGGACAAGAAGGGCGTGACCTGTAATGACGTCACGCAGACAGTAGCCAATGGGCTACCATGGCACCACGTTCAAATGTATTACTGCTGTATATAAAGAGCTATTGATCCGCCATTACCTCATGTTCCCTCTGTCCACGATGCAATAAACCTGAGTTAACCCAGCCCGAGGCTGTGTCCCGTGTCTTGGTTTGCATACACTAAATATAGCCACCCCAGTTGACATGTGACTCTGGGCGGCGTACATAAAATCTCCGTTTAAACTACAGAAACCCTTAAAACTCCTAAAAACACTGAAAAACTACCTCCCACCCACACCAATTAAAAATCTAGTTTAAAACTTTTAAAAACTTGAGTGATCCTGCTCTAAATGAGCCCGGGGGGGGGGGTTGCTCCCTCTCCACCTCCCCACACCTACCCTGCCAGCCAGGTTTTCAGCAATTTCCTGAAGGGCAGCAGCTCTGTCTTGAGATGCAGTTCAACTGGCAGGAAGTTCCATAGGGCCAGTGCAGATACCGAAAAGACTCTTCTTCTCGTGCTAGAGAGGCAAGCCTTTCTAGCAGTTGTTATTTTTAAAGAGCCCTTCCAGTCCGCTCTAGTGGGATGGGCAGATGTACTTGGGGGGATGCAATCTCTTAAGTATCCTGGCCCACTACCATGTAGGGTTTTAAAGTAATTACCAGCACCTTGAATTGCACCTGGAGGCCACACTGGCAACCAATGCAGCTCCCATAGCAGGGGTGAGGCATGGCCATAACGCCCGCACCACATCACTACATGGGCAGCTGCATTCTGAACCAGCTACAGCCTCTGAATGGTCATCAAGGGCAGCCCCATGTAGAACGCATTACAATAATCCAGTCTGGAAATGACCAGAGCATGTGTGACCATAAGCAAGGAGTCCTAGTCCAGGAGCGGGTGTAATTGGCGAATGACATGAAGTTGTGCAAAAGTTCTCCTAGCCACGACTGCCACCTGCTCATTGAGCATGAGTCGTGAGTACAGGAGGACCCCCAAATTACACACCGGGTCTGTCTGTGGCAAAAAAGCCCCATTCAGCTCCAAAGGGATTGGAATGTGTAAACATACTGGCCTCGTGGTTTGGAAGAGATGGAGCCTAATGTGTGATGGACATACTATGCTGTACGGTCATTGACTGGATTCCTTTGGGGGAATGGCAAGGAGGTGGACCTTTTCAACCCAGAATAATTTCAACATGAAATTGTTACAGTGGACCCTCAATTAACGACGTTACTTGGTTCCCCATGTAGCGTTGCTATTCAAATAACATTGTTATTCGAATAATGATGGTAAAATACTGTCGTTATTCAAATAAGGACAAAAACATTGTTATTAGAATAATGATGTTTTTGTCATTATTCGAATAACGACTTTTTTGTCATTATTCGAATGCTCACGTGGGCTGCGTAAGTAGCGTCATTAATAGAAAATGACGCTATTCAAGCGCATCGTTAACTGAGGGTCCACTGTATTATTAAAATGGCTAAAGGAGCATAAAAACATGGGCCTCAGTCCCTGTGCACCGTGGACCCTGCTATGGTTATTTGTGGTTTTGGTGGCGTTTATCTTACTTTCTACTTTCTCGACAAATACAATTTTAGTACAAATGACCTCCCAATGGTGAGAGGCTGCTAAAATCTCGAGTAAATAGGTTAACGTGAAAATATTGAAGAATTATATGAAGAACTTGAAGAGGTATTTCATAGATGTAAGACTGGCTACAGTATTGTTATAGGGGATTTCAATGCAGTAGTTGGCCACAGTAGAGAAATTAAATTCCATGTGGGCTGTCATTGGGGGGGGGGGCTTTTGTGAAGTCCATCATCTTTATATTGGTAACTCCTTTTTTGAGAAGAAGGAAGCAAGGAGATGGACCTGGGTCTCACCAAATGCAAGAACAAAAAACAAGATAGACTACACATACTATGCAATCTTTCTGTTATTACCCCCTTTAACACAGGAAGTTACCATCATCTCATTCGCGCTAAAATTGTATTTGACGAGAAAGTAGAAAGTAAGATGAAAGCCACCAAAACCCCAAAGAAAAGAAAATTGCTGGGGGAAATAGATTGGGTAAGCATAACAAATGTTACAGACTTATCATTAGCCAGATCAATGACTGTGTTAAAAAGGCAGAAGTTTCTGCTGGAAATCACACCCAAAACATAATTTCCAAATAGACTAGGCAATTACTTACGAAAAGAAAGGAAATGATAAGAGATTATCTAGATTAGACTATCGCCTGCTATGTTGTCTATTTAGAACAAGGATTCTAAACCTGCCACCCATGGGCTGAATGCAGCCTGTGGCACCATTTCATGTGGCCCCCCACTGCCTCCACCCCCCCCCCAGAAAGTGCCATGTGGTGGAGGAAGGGCAAAATGGCCATCCAGCACCCAAAGCTGTCTGAGGGAGCATGACCCAGCCCCTGGATTTAGAAGGTTGAGAACTGATTTAGACAAAAGCACCAAGAAGACCACAAAGCATACAGAAGAAAAAGACTCACGGAAGAAGCTGAACAAAAAAGGAGCATTAAAAGATGCAAGAAAGATCTGTCCCAATACCATGAGCAGTTGCTTGTGCTGCTAAATAAGAAAGGGGAGAGAACAAGGAGAAGATCAGAAATTGGAAAAAATAGTTAATGACTTCTACACTAATCTCTTTAAATTGAAAGTTAGAGTTCAAGAACCACGGCCCACACTAACTAAGGAAGTGTTGCCAGAAGTATGAAACAGCAAGGTGTAGCATGCCCTGAAGCAAACCAAGTTAGGAAAGGCCCATAGAATTGAAAGAATCACCATAAAGGCCAGTGGAGAAAACCTGTACAACACAAATCACTTTATTTCAGAAACTGATAACGATCCCTATTTTAAAAAAGGAGTCCATCAGGGTGATACGATCAGCCCAAAGTTTCCCAAAGTTTGTTTACTGCCACCTCAGAATCGGCAATGTGCAATTTAACATGGGAGGAAAAGGGAATTAGTATAAACAGCGAGTACTTATCCCATCTTCACTTTGCTGATGATATAGTGTTAATATCAGAATCAGTAGAAGTGCAGAATATGCTTCAAGAGTTAGACACAGAAAGTTGAAAGATTGGCCAGAAGATCAATATGTCAAAAAAAAAAATTATACAGAGTGCCTCCACAAATACCATAGATATGAGATGTGTAAACATGATAGTAGAAGAAGTTGACTCATAAGGCACGATATAACAATAGAAATTTCAAGAAGAAGGCAAGCAACATGGACAGCTTTTAACAGCATAAAGCAGATGTTCTCAATCTTTTTAAGCCAGGGGCTTGGTCACGCTCCCTCAGACAGCTTCGGGGGCCGGACAGACATTTTGCCCTTCCTCCATCACACAACATTTCCTGGTGTGGTGGAGGTGGTGGAGGTGGTGGAGGGCCACATGAAATGGTGCCGTGGGCTGCATCCAACCGACGGGCAACCCCTGGCATAAAGGATGTACTTAGTGAAGGAAAAACAAGAAAATTACAATCTGAACTTGTGAACATCCTGCCTGCTTTATTATATGACAGTGAAATGCAGGCACCTATAAAAGCTGGCATCAAAAAAAGTGGCATAACACAAAGAGCAATTGAGAGAAGGATGCTATGCAGATGATGGGTTGATCGAGTATCAAATGAAGAACAGAGTATAAGATCAGGTGCAAAACAAGTGTCAACTTTGATTGAGTTTGCAAGACATCAGTGGGCCAGACATATATGCCACTTCAAAGATGGTAGCTGGATGAAAGCTATCACAGAATAGATACCACTTGACATAAAGTGACCACTAGGAAGGCCATCAACCATATGAGAAGATCAGTTCAGGGCAAAGTTCCCAACATCCTGGATGAGACTGACACAGGATCAGAAATAGTGGAAGACGATGCTTCGATCAGCCACATCAACCTGACATATGAAGCATGGATCAACCAAGTAACCATTTAGATGGCTTCAATTTTAAAAGACAATTTGGATAGGAACTTTGAAGAGCACCAGAATACTTCATGTCAGTGCCGGACCAGCCATATAGCAGGAGTAGCAAATGCTATGGGCTCCATGTCTCTGGGTGGCCGTGGCCCCTGCACTCGATTAGAATGAAAATACAAATTTAAATATTCCAAGCATTTGCGTGGATATTCAAAAAATGTTCACTCAGAGAGACTCGCCAACACCTCATTGGAGCGTTCAATGTGCACCAAAGAGTAAAGATGTGCATGCAGGTGGAGCTGTCTTTGTCTGTGTGTGCATCTTATGCACTACTCCTTGGTAGCATGAATTTGCTACAGGCTTCACGCTGGATTAATCCGGCACTGCTTCACGTCAAAGCAGGAATGAGACAAAATCTATTTCTCTTTCTCCTGTTAAATTCTCCAGAATTTGCACAAAACTAAGGTCCTTTCCCTTTGAGAAGCAAGCAGATTCAGCACAGAACAATTGGCTGATTGTCATAAAAGATGAAAATTACTCCCCTTCCTCTGTGTGTCTAATCCTCAGAAATTTATGCAACTAAGCAGCAAGCCTTCTTATTTGTTGTAAAATATATTATTTGAGCTAATGTGTTATTTGCATTATTCAAGTTGACATCACTTGCACAGAAAATTGTTCTCATTCTTTTCATTTGCCAACGGCATTATAAAATGGGTCATCCTCTAATGAGTAAAGGAGAATTGGGTGTTATTTGGACCCATATCCAAATTGCCGCCATCTGTACTGGCGGCTAGGCCATGTGCCACCTGGAATGCCGGGCAGACTTTGGCACATGCGTGGAATTTTGCACATGCGCCACAGCCTGGAACACCAGGCAAGGTTAGGCGCATGTGTGGATTCTCATGCATTTACAGTCATCTCTCATGGTTGTTTCTTCCGGTGGGGGGGGGGGGGTGGGGGGGCATTGCAGCTCCTTTTCGGAGGCAAAGACCCCAAGGCAGGCTGCCGGTTACTCACGATGGCCACCCCAGATGTTGAAGGTAGGTGTGCACACAGTTTCCAGCATAATCAGTGCAGGGGTGTCACTTTGTACGAGGGAGCCCTGTGATGTCACGGAGCCCTAGATCTGGTCAGCTGGGAAATTGGTGCTTTCTAATGTGAATTTCCCACCAGTTTATTTCTGGGTCCACTTCAAAGGGGACCCCAAATATTTTTAAAGTACTTAATGGCTCAAGATCCAAGTTATCTAAAAGAACATCCCCTGCTGCATGGATATGCCTGGAGCCTCATGTCAACTTTGGAAGTTCTCACCCAGGTGTCCATGTAAAATTGAATCAGAAAGAGAATATACTTTCCAAAAAAGAGATGTTCTTTAAAAAAAAAAGTTTCTCTAATATCCACAATGATAACTTTTTGGCCACCAACTTGAAGACATTTTTCTTTTAAAAATATCTTATTTATTTATTTTGTTGGATTTCTGTCACCACCCCTTCGCCGAAGCGACTCCGAGCGGCTCACAATCACCATAAAAAACCCTCAAATATAAAAATATCCCCGTGGCAATTAAAATCATAAAAACATTTAACATTTAAAAGCCATTAAAATGCCCTCCCAACAATCACAATGTTAAAACCAAAACCCGAACAGCCTTTCATATAAGCTCACCGGCAGCACCTCACACTTGGTGTTCTAGCCAAGTTTTTAGGCTTTTCCTAAAGGCCGACAGCTCTGTCTGGAGGCGCAGCTCAGTCGGCAGGAGGTTCCACAGGGCGTAATTGGCAGATGCCAAAAAGGCCCTCCTTCTAGTGCTAGAGAAACGAGCCCCTCTAGCCGATGGAACCCTTTCGGTCTGCTCTAGTGGGACGGGCAGATGTCCTTGGGGTAAAACGGTCCCTTAAGTAACCTGGTCCACTACCATGTAGGGTTTTAAAGCAACTTTAATTGCACCCAGAGGCACACCGGCAACCAATGCAACTCCTGCAACAAGGATGAGGCATGAGCATAACCCCCACACCCCATCATCACATGGGAAACCACATTTTGCACCAGTTGCAGCCTCCGAATGATTATCAAGGGCAGCCCCATGTAGAGTGCATTACAATAATCTAGTCTGGAGGTGACCAGATCGTGTGTGACCATAAGCAAGGAGTCCCAGTCTAGGAGTGGGTATAATTGGTGAATCACATGAAGTTGAGCAAAAGTCCTTCTGGCCACGACTGCCATCTAGATTGTACTCTAGATTAGATCATGGTCCTTCAAAGTTAATTTAATTTGATTTGATTTGATTTCCCACTTGTATGCCACCCAATCAGGAAACCCGACTCAGGGTGGTCTTTAAAGTGCTGCAGTGTTTTTTGTTTGTTTGTTTGTTTATTTATTTATTTTCTAGCTAAACATGTTTTCCCACATGTCAGTATTTTTCACTTGGTCTGCATTTTTGAGTAAACCAACCTAAGTTGCACTCCCGAAATTAATATAGCAACACAGTTCCGAATCCAAACTGCATGTTTGCACAAAGCTGCAAATTTCAGATTGAAAATCTTGGGACTTGGGGAAATTATTTATTTATTTATTTATTTATTTATTTATTTATTTTGAATATAGTTCTGAGAAGCTTCCAGGGACCTGACTGCAGGGATCTCATACATGTAATTGAAAAATGTAATTTCTTCAAGCTTTGAAAAATGTTCAAAAAAAGTGCAGCTCATGGAAAGATTCAGTCCCAGATATTTGCATGTAAAATACAGTAATACCTCTTACAAAGTCCACTTCATACAACATCGAATTCATACAACATTCAATTCATACAATAGCATTCTGTCTATGCTATTCCTAACGGAGCAGGATCTCCGCTTAGGAACTCTGACTTTCTCTGACTTACTCCTACATTTTGGTTTAATAAATCATTTGGCATCTGATGTGTAAACTGAATGCAACAGGCTTCTGACTGAATAAATGTGAAACCTGATGTGGACCAGAAACAAACCAATGCATCAATCACGTTGCAAATAAAGGGCAAGGGATACAAACTACACCACTTTGCTTTGCTTACCTCTCGGCACAAGCTTCCTGGCAGTGAAAAATTGTCATTTTCCTTAAATCATAAAACACAGCACCTTTCAGCGTCCTGTCTCTGGAGTCCTCACCAAAACATCCGATGTAAGTCCCTTCAGGGCAAGAAAACAGTATGATCAGTTACAAAAGGGTCACAAACCCCTGGGTTCTCCTGGGTTAATGTGCTTGCTCAGGTAATGGAAACAAGAATAGTTATGGAGTTAGTGGGATGTCTTAAGAGACACTGAGCCTCTAACTCAGTGGTTCCCAGCCTTTTTTGGCCACACCCCACCTAAGCATCACTAAAATCCTGATTCCCCACACACACAGTGACATATAATTCTTATTATTCAAAAAGTGAACTCCTATTAGTTGAGTACAGTATATTAGAGCAAACCCACCATGGAATGGGTTGTTATTGTAAATTGTATCTCTAACTGGCCAATGAAGAGAGTCTTCTATTTTTCCCCACCTGACATGGTGTTAAGCTGCTTGTTATTCTGGTCTCTTATTCCACTCAGTTTTGCTATCCTCAGACTCTCTCCTCTCATTATAATTGTTGTTAATTTGTATTAGCAATTGTTGCTAATTTGCATTAGCAAAGCGTATATGTTTAAGACAACCATTTGTCTACCTCAGTGGTGGCAAACCTATGGCACGTGTGCCAGAGGTGGCATTCGGAGCCCTCTCTGTGAGGACCCGTGCAGTCACTCCAGCACAGAGTTTGCCACGTCCCTCTACCCAGCAGCCCAATGGGAGTGCTCCCTCTCTCCCCCAGCACAGAGTTCACCCCACCCCTCTGCCCAGCTGTCCAATGGGAACACTTCCTTCCTTCCCGCCAGCACAGAGTTTGTCCCACCCCTCTGCCCAGCAGCCCAATGGGTGTGCTTCCTCCCTCACTCCAGCAGAGAGTTTACCCTGCCCCTCTGCCCAGCAGCCCAATGGGAGCTTTTCCTTCTTCCCCTGTTGCTGTGTTGGCACTTTGTGATAAATAAGTGGGTTTGGGGTTGCAGTTTGGGCACTCGATCTCTAAAAGGTTGACCCTTTCTGGTCTACCACATGGAAACTTATTGTGTAGAAATGTTCACAAAGAAAAGCACCCTAACAATTTATGTTGAACAGCTAAGTCTTGGGCTGCAGCTTTGAGCTAAAAGTGAAGCAACCTAACTCTTTCTTTTTAAACACATACACACACACTAGTGATGGAGGAGGAAAAGCCAGAACTCTGGAAATAAGATGTTGAGACAAGATAAATGCTGTGTTTCTTCCGAAGAGGTGAACCATCGCAATTTTGCAAACATGCAATTAAGAAGTTCACAAGCTGTGAACAGACACTCACAATAATTTGCTAAGATGATGGGAGAGTTGTGTGTGCCGCAGGCAATTACTCTTTTTTTAAAAAATAGGATCTGCTCCACAAGTTTCATTTCCCTCCCCTGCAAAACTAATAGCACTTGTGTTTGTTGTTCAGTCGCACAATCAATTCTGACCCTTTGCAACCCCATGGACCGTTGCATGCCAGTCACCTCTGTCCACCACCATCCACCTCAACCTGCCCAGCTCTATGTCCATTGTGTCTACGATACCATCTAACCATCTCCCTGGTCAGCAAGGAGAACAAATATGTCAATCTTAAAAGAAACTAGCTGAGGGCCCAGCCGGCCCGGGCGGACCTAACCCTGTGTGAGGGGATGGCCGGACCCTTTTCCCCTTTCTCATCTTTTGGAGCCTGTACCTGGCCAAGGACAGGCGCTCTCCTTCGTTGCTTCTGGCAGAGCGGTTGGCCACCAAATGAGAAGAGAGGATTCATTTAAGAAAGCCTTGATACTGGGAAAGGTGGAGGGCAAAAGAAGAAATGGGCAGCACAAAATGAGATGGCTAGATGGTGTTGTAGATGCAATGCAGAGTTGGGCGGGTTGAGAAGGAAGGTAGAGGATAGGGGTGCCTGGCGGGCAATGGTCCATGGGGTCACAAAGGATCGGAATCAACTGTGCGACTGAACAACAACATAAGTATTAATTAATAGCCACAGTTTGGGGTCTCAGCCTTCGGAACTTCTTAGAGAAACATGGGGATACTCCAACCCCAAAAATTCTTTAGGCTCAATTTTGTTTTGTTTTGCTGTCTGGGAGGACACTTTCACAGTGATAACTTCCCTTTTGGCAAGAGAGCCAAAATAACAAAACTGAAAATAATAAAATCTTCTTACTGTTTCTCTCTGCTGCTGCTGGAAGAAATTTAACAGTTGCCCAGCAATTAAAATTGTCAGAATCTGGGGGAGAAACAACCCAGCCATAACTATAGACTTCAACTAAGTAAGTTTTGGGAAATATGGAGACACTTTTATGGAACATACATTGGAGAAGGATAAAGGAGGTAAACCAGTACCAGACCAAATGAGTTTTTGGAAATGATAGAATTGTAATAAAACTGTGGTCTTCAGGGCTTTGTATATATCACGGGGTGTTATTATTATTTTTCTTTAATGAATGAGTAAAAATGAGATTAGTTTAAAATGATGAGTAAGATAAGTTACTTTTATTATGTATTGTTTTGTATTTTGTATCTAGTACTGTACGAAATTTAATTTAATTTAATTTAATTTTCACGCTTATATACCGCTCACTCAGGCGAACCCGACTCAGGGCGGTTTACATAGCGGACAATAAATACAAAAATACAATATCACAATATACAATGAATACAGTAAAAAACAATTATCAAAAGTACAATTACAAAAATCTCTGTCCACAAATATAAACACAAAATATATACTACAGTCTGCACTTACATGTGCACTACAAGGGAGCTCAGGTGCTCGCTGTCCCCCCGCGGCAAATGCCAGACTGGAGGGAGGCAGGGCCGGTTGCCGCAGGTGGCTCCCATCCTGGGCCGATGGCGGGGGCCCAGGAGAGCTGCAGTGCGGCGTCCCGGCGGCGTCCCGGCTGCGGCGCGGCGTTTTTTCATCCCTCCGGTCGAGGCAGGGCCGGAGGGAGGCGGGGCCGGTTGCCACAGGTGGCTCCCATCCTGGGCCGATGGCGGGGGCCCAGGAGAGCTGCGGTGCGGCGTCCCGGCTGCAGCGCGGCGTTTTTTCATCCCTCCGGTCGAGGCAGGGCCGGAGGGAGGCGGGGCCGGTTGCCGCAGGTGGCTCCCATCCTGGGCCGATGGCGGGGGCCCAGGAGAGCTGCAGTGCGGCGTCCCGGCGGCGTCCCGGCTGCGGCGCGGCGTTTTTTCATCCCTCCGGATGAAATAAGATTTTCTGAAGCAGTAGATATTGATCCATGGAATCGAGAGAGGATACAGATTCCATGTTCTCCTCCATGACTTCCTTGTGCAGTGATCTCTGTTCAGGATCCAACAGTGCCCACTGCTCTGGAGTAAAGTGCACGGCCACCTCCTCAAAGGTCACTTGTTGTGTTCTGATGGTTTTACCTTTCCACATGGATTACAATGTATCTGAGCCAATGTAACCTTGCCTATAGCAACAATGTAACCTTCAGCTGTATCATATAAACCCTGTAATAGGACGCGAGCTAATGACCACCAGCTGGCAGCAGCGAGCGTCCAAGCTCTCTTGGTCCGAACTCATCAAAGGCAACAGCGCGGGAAGTTTTCCCGCCACCACCTACACCTGGACAAGAAGGGCGTGACCCGCAATGACGTCACGCAGACAGTAGCCAATGGGCTACCATGGCACCACGTTCAAATGTATTACTACTGTATATAAAGAGCTACCGATCCGCCATTACCTCATGTTCCCTCTGTCCACGATGCAATAAACCTGAGTTAACCCAGCCCGAGGTTGTGTCCTGTGTCTTGGTTTGCATACACCAAATTGGCGACGAAGGTGGGATAATGGATCCCCACGGAACAGCCAGGGCACAGAGCGGGTTCAACATCACCAAACCGCAAGACTGGGAGCTGCTAGAGATGGACTTCCAGGCGGCACTGGTGGAACTCAGAGTCAAAGATGACGACGAGGAGAGGAAGAGGGCCATCCTCACCAGAATGCTCGGGATGGAAACCAAGCGGACGCTGGTGGGCATAATCGCTCCGAAGAAGGTGAGCGAATTTAAGGCGGGCGACATCATGAAGCTGCTGCGAGAGCGGTTCTCCCCCTCGAGGGCAATGTTTCCCGCTCGGAGCGCGTTTTGGAGGCGAGTCCAAGCGCCGGATGAGTCGGTTGAGGCATTCGTGGCCGCCCTGAGGATAGCCGCCGCCCCCTGTAAATGGGGCGACATCCTGGAGATGGCCCTCAGGGACGGCGTGTTGTGTGGCCTGAAAGACAAGGAGGTACAGCGCAGCTTGATGAATAAGGAACCGCCACCCACGCTGGCAGAGGTCGTAGAGGCCGCGGAAGCCGCAGAGTCCACGAATGCTGGAGTGGACGAGATGCACCAGTGGCGTGAGTGGCGTCCTAGAGCCGGCAAGGCGGAAAATTCGGTGCACGGGAAGTCCGGACAGTCGGTGCACGCAACTCGACGGGCCTCAAGGTCGTCTACGGAAGGCAGCGACGGCGAGGAGGTCCAGAAGGTCCGAAAGGGGGGTCGACGCTGCGAGGGTTGCGGAGCGGCCCATGAGCGCGCGAGATGCCCGTTCAGGAAGGCCGAGTGTTACACCTGCGGCCGTCGGGGGCACATCGCCAAGGCATGCAGAAAACGGAAGGAGGGCCGGAGGCAGTCACAAGACCGTGCGGCCAGACCGGACCGTCCAGCGAGGCCCAAAGATGGCGCCCAGACCACGAGGAAGCAGGATGGCGTGGGCCGCGTCTCGGACGACAGCGAGGACGACGCCCCAGTTTTCAGCGTGTCCGCGGGACAGTCCCATTACTTCGTTGAGGTATTAGTACAAGGGGCCCCTATTAAGATGGAAATTGACTCGGGGTCCTCCTATTCTATAATTCCCCAGAAAGAGTTTTTGAAAATCGACCCCCACGTGCGGCCCAAACTTAAAGCGTTGAGGTCCACGCTGCGAGACGTGCAGGGGAACAGCATTCCGGTGTTGGGGGTCGGGAAATTTCGGGTCAATTTTAAAAGACATTCTGCGGAACTGCCCCTAGTTGTCCTCAAGGGGGGAAGCTGTAGCCTCCTAGGGACACAGTGGTTTCAGCCCTTAGGTTTGTTCATAGGGGGAGTGCATACCGTGGGGGGGGACCCAATACAAGCGGTTTGCGATGCGCATCCCGCCGTTTTTAATAAAGGACTCGGAAAGTTCAAGGGACCCCCTGTAGCTTTCGACATAGACCCGGAGGTCCGCCCGATAAGACTCAAACCGCGCAGGGTGCCGTTCGCACTCAAGGACAAGATAGAGGCGGAACTGGACAAACTGGTGGGCCAGGGGATTCTTATTCCTGTTGATTCCGTGGAGTGGGAAACTCCAATTGTAACGGCGCTAAAGGCTAACGGGGAGGTGCGCATTTGCGCTGATTATAAGTGTACAATTAACAAGGCGATCCGCCCTAATGCATACCCGGTGCCGGTGATCAGCCACCTTTTGGCCAGGCTAAATGGGGGAAAGTGTTTCGCCAAACTCGATTTGGCACAAGCCTATCAGCAACTTCCTGTGACCCCCGCCACGGCCGCGGCACAAACGATAGTTACACATAAAGGAGCGTTCCAGGTGTCGCGGTTACAGTTTGGCGTGAACTCAGCACCCGGCCTTTTTCAGTCGCTTGTGGAACGCCTCCTGAAGGGACTGGAGGGGGTGTTGCCTTATTTTGATGACGTGTTGATAACAGGGGGGAGTGAGGCTGAACTGGCTAAGAGGTTGGACAAAGTATTGACCGTGTTCGAGAAAGCGGGGCTGAGATTGAGGAAGGACAAATGTGTCTTTTTCGAAACCGAGGTCGAGTTTTTAGGGTTCCGGATCACACCCGAGGGGATTAAACCGTCTAAATCCAAGGTAGCAGCCATTAAAAAGGCCCCTCGCCCCACATCCAAAACCGAGCTACAGTCCTTCCTGGGGCTCCTCAATTTTTACCATACATTCCTCCCGCGGAAGGCGTCCGTGGCCGAACCGCTCCATCGGTTACTTAAAAAGGAGGAGACATGGATGTGGGGTGACGAGCACGAGAGGGCGTTCAAAGAGCTAAAGCAACTCCTAACATCTGAGGCAATCCTGACGCACTTCGACCCCAAACGGCCAGTGGTCCTAGTTTGTGATGCATCCCCGGTGGGGGTGGGGGCGGTGCTTTGCCACGTGTTGGAGGACGGAAGGGAGGCCCCGGTAGCGTTTTACTCAAGGTCCCTGTCCCAAGCGGAGCGAAATTACGCACAAACCGACAGGGAGGCGTTAGCAATAGTAGCGGGGACCAAAAAATTTCACGATTTTTTGTATGGCCGCCCGTTCAAAATCGTGACCGATCACAAGCCGCTGTTAGGGATTTTCACGGCAAGCAAGCCCACGCCGCAGATCCTGTCCCCGAGAATGCTGCGATGGGCTATTTTCCTCAACGCGTACCAACATGAGTTGGAGTACAGGCCCGGAAAGGAGATCAGCCATGCTGATGCGCTTTCGAGATCCCCTCTGCCCTTGTCGGACGACCAAAAGGCGAGAGCAGAAAGAGACCGCCAGGTGTTGCTAATTGAGGTTTTAGACGCACCCCCAATAGTACCAGCCGACATTGCTAGGGCGACAGGCAAGGACAGGACGCTGGAGAAAGTTAGTTCATGGGTGCAGAAGGGGTGGCCGGCTTCGTCCCCGAGTACAGAGTTCGACCCATTCTTTAGGAAAAAGCTAGAGTTGTCCCTAGAGAGGGGGTGCCTTCTGTGGGGCCAACGGGTGGTGGTCCCTGCGCCCCTGCGGACGAGGGTGCTCGAACTGCTGCACGTCAGCCACCCGGGCATAGTTCGTTCAAAGGCGCTGGCCCGGAGTTACTTCTGGTGGCCACAGCTGGACGCGGACATTGAGCACATGGTCGGCACTTGCGAGGCTTGCCAGGGATCCCGACCTGAGGCGGCCCGTCTCCCGCATAGGGAGTGGGACACAGCAAGGGGGCCGTGGTCCAGAGTGCACGTGGATTTCGCTGGCCCATTCCGAGGAACCATGTTTCTCCTGGTGGTAGATGCGTTCTCCAAGTGGCTGGAGGTTATCCCAGTAAAGAGCACGTCCTCCGCCACGACAATTAGCCAGCTAAGGAGGGTCTTTTCCACATTCGGTTTACCCGACACTTTAGTCAGCGATAACGCTAGTTGTTTCACCTCCGCCGAGTTCGGGGCATTCATGGAGGCAAACGCCATTCGGCATGTCACATCCGCACCGTTTCACCCGGCCACGAATGGCCAAGTGGAACGGCTGGTGCGGACAACGAAGGAGGCGCTGCGGCGCATGGGCCCGGGGGACCTGAATCACCAAGTATGCCAGTTCCTCTTAGCGTATAGGGTAACCCCCTTAGCGTCAGGCTACTCGCCGGCGGAGCTCTTGATGCGGCGAAAACTGACCACGATCCTGTCCAGGCTAGACCCGACGAGAGTCGAGGATAAAGGGAAAAACATAGGATTGGCAGTCTCGAAAGGTTTCACCGCCGGGGACCCTGTTCACTGCAGGAACTATTCCAGCGCAGGGCCGGCCTGGGTACCAGGGACGGTTGTAGAACAGACGGGGCCAGTGTCGTACCGGGTCGAGACTAACACCGGCCTCCTCTGGAGGAGGCACGCAGACCAACTGAGGCACCGAGTGAGTGGGCCGGTCAGTGGAGCTCAGCAACAGGATTCAGCGTTAGGGTTCTCCCCCACCCGCTTAACCCAAGGGGGAGACAGCAGTGGACAACAGTCCCAAGCAAGGGGGGAAGGAAGCAGAAGCAGCGGCCCCGACTCATATCCTTTTGATACGCCAGTCCTATCAGGGGCCGGGGAAGGGGGAGAGGAGTTCGCGACCGCTGCCCCCGATGGTAATTTTGATTTTGATTGTGCGAGCCGGGGGGGTTTTCAGGAGTGTTCCCCCACCCGTCCAAGCGAGAAGAGGGGTTTTTCGTTAGCCCCCAGTGCCCCCGGTTCCTCCTTAAGAAAGAGCACACCTCCCAACAACGCCGCGGAGCCGCGGCAAGTCACTAACGAGTCTCCCTCTCCAATTACAGGACAGGAAACCAGGGGACAAAGAGAAGGTAGCAAACCCGGGGAGAGGCAGCCCGCATCGAGACCCCAGCGTGTTCGAAATAAGCCATCTTGGCTGAGAGACTTTGTCTCCTAAGGGGGGGGGAGTGTGTGTAAGTGTGGGCTCGAGACTTTGTCTCGTCCTAGGGGGGAGGGGTGTTGTGTTCTGATGGTTTTACCTTTCCACATGGATTACAATGTATCTGAGCCAATGTAACCTTGCCTATAGCAACAATGTAACCTTCAGCTGTATCATATAAACCCTGTAATAGGACGCGAGCTAATGACCACCAGCTGGCAGCAGCGAGCGTCCAAGCTCTCTTGGTCCGAACTCATCAAAGGCAACAGCGCGGGAAGTTTTCCCGCCACCACCTACACCTGGACAAGAAGGGCGTGACCCGCAATGACGTCACGCAGACAGTAGCCAATGGGCTACCATGGCACCACGTTCAAATGTATTACTACTGTATATAAAGAGCTACCGATCCGCCATTACCTCATGTTCCCTCTGTCCACGATGCAATAAACCTGAGTTAACCCAGCCCGAGGCTGTGTCCTGTGTCTTGGTTTGCATACACCAAATTTTGAATCTCTATTATTGAAGAGTCATTCTTGGCCCCAGAAGGGGTCTCGATAGATCGATCTCGTGTCCCTCTCCGATCCCCTGCGTGCACCCTTCAATGGCCTCCGTGAAGGCTCATTTGCTTCTGCTGAATTGCAAGGAAGAGATGATGGAACACCGACTTCTGTGAATAATCCGGCCCCCATCAGGTTGGCACCTTCCTTGTCGCTTTGACTGGACTTTCCTTGCTGGAGACTCAGCTTGGGGTCGAACTGAGGTTTCTCTGCCATGGGGAAATCAGACTGAATGTCTACAGGGAGATTTATCACCTTATTGTCGGAATGAATTGCTCTCACCTTTGGATCTTCCAGAAGTTTGTCTCCTGCCTGGCTCAGAGCCAGGAAACCTTCAGCCAGGTCCACTGCCTGGGAAGTGGTTTCCACTCCGCATTCCCTCACCCAGCTCAACATCTCCAGTGGGAGAAGGGTCAGGAGCTGCTCCAGGATCACCAGGTCCAGCATCTGAGCCTTGGTGTGTCGCTCCGGCTGGAGCCACTGGCGACAAAGCTGGTGGAGTTGAGTGCAAACCTGCCGAGGACCCTCTGCCTCCCAGTAGGAGAATTCCCGGAAGCGTTGGCACTGTGTCCCTGAGTACATGAGCATCTCCTTGGCCAAGTCCTCTGGCCCTGTCCTTTCCCAGCATGAGCTGAGGCTTCCTTTCCTGATTACGTGGGGGTCATTTCCTGCCCTTTGGCCTTTGGTTGTTCTGTCTGTCATTGTATCTTCTGCCCAAGGATGTCTCCAAGGGAAATCCCTCTCCTTCCGATGGGCAAAGGCGTCCTTCACAGGAGCTCTTCTCTTGGCGAAACTCCCCCCCTCCTCCCTCCCTCCCAAAGGCACATGTATTGTGTTTTGATTTTTTGTTTTGTGATTTATTTTGTTGTTTCTTTTTCTTTTTGTGTTTTTTTGAAAAATCAATAAAAATTATTTTTTAAAAAATAAAAGAAGCCTAAAATGCCATTTACCTTTGTTTCCAGATGTTTTGTGTTTTGTCACTTTTGCCCCTGCACTTTGCATAGGCTCTTGATCATGCACAAACCGGAGAAACCACCTCCTTCGTAAATGCCTCAGCTCAGAGTTTCTGGACATCAGCCACCGGGGCCCATCCTTCTGATCTGATGTTGGTCTACGTAGCATATCCACATCCACTAACAGTTTAGGAGACAAAGGAGAATTGTGTACTGGTCTGGCTTCTGTGTTTCCCGTCCCAATCAAAAGATCCATGGTTAGCTGAGCTTGGTTTCCAGAAGCCCCATGAAAGCCTTGTTGGAAAGCCAGATGGGATCGCTGTAGTAGGAGTAGACTGCCAGCCATCAGATAAGCGGCTGTGAGGAACAGGAGCAGAAACTGGGTCCTCCGAAGAAACTTCTGTGGTCTAAAAAAAGGTTTGGCCATGCCCCTACTGTGATATCTGGTCTTCTCACGCCTTCAGGATAGCTTTCAAGCCACTGCTGGGCTTCTGGCTAGTTCTTCCCATGGGTCTGTGTTATTCTCTTGGAACTGTTCCACTCTCAAAAACATTTTCCCTCACTATCACGGGCAAAGTCATATCCACAGATCCCTAGTACCTAGCAGACCTTAGAGGTCTCGTCTACCACAGATGATCATCTCCAATATTTTCTTCATCATGGCCCATTGTTTTTCGGATAGGAAGGTCCCCCGAAGCTGCAAATATGAAAGAAGAGTCCAGTCAGTTTCAGTTAGCCATGATTTCTTCTCGTGACACACATTTTTCCTCTTAACTAAATGGTACTCCATCTGCTGTTTAGCATTCTACACCAGGGTTTCTCAACCTGGGGCCCATGGGCCAGATGCGGCCTGCAGCACCATTTCATGTCCCCACCCACCTAGGGTTGCCATATGTCCTGGAAAACCAGGATTGTCCCAGATTCAAGATCGGAAAAATTGTCCCGGCCAGGTCAATACAAGTCATGTTAAAGTCTCTGGATTTTTAAAACTTATCGATGTGTATTATAACACACCATTAAAATAAATTCAAACTCTCACCATCAAATGAGCAATTTCCTGCCACATTGGAATTGGAGTCATACCTGACAAGCTGCGGTTTTCAAAATCTGGGAGCCAGGCATGCATGCGCAGTAAGTTTCCAGGTGCCGGGCAGGAAAGGGGTTACTGTGCATGCATGGCCATCAAAGGCAGTGGCACACATGTGCAGTAACCCCTTTAGCCAGGAAAGGTGTTACTGCGCATGTGTGCAGGGGTTACTGGGTTACACATGTGCAGTAACCCAGTAACTCCTGTGCACATGCGCAGTAACCCCTTTCTTGGCCGGTCAAATTACGGGATGATGGTGGGAAGGAGGGGGAAGGAGCGCTAGATTACAGAATTTCCCGGCCAATCCAGGATACTTGACAGATATGATTGGAGTATAAACATATACTTTACACTGTTCTAATTCATGGAATGTTTATTACTATTTGAATTTTGGGGAGACAAGAACAATGGAATCATGTGGTGTTGGGGATTCATATTAAATTTTGCCCTCTTCACCAACATCTTCATGACTAACTATGGCAGGAGTTCTCAACCTTTTAAAGATGGGGGCCGGGTCACACTCCCTCAGACAGCTTCAGGGGCTGGATGGTCATTTTGCCCATCCTCTACCACATGGCAACTTCCTGGCATGGCGGAGGCGGTGGGTGCCCCACATGAAATGGTGCCACAGGCCACATCCGACCCATGGGCTGCAGGTTGAGAATCCCTGCTCTAGCGTCTCACTAGCCCATTTGTTATCGCACAGTGGTGGGATTGTGGCTCAGGACAAAAAGCACTTTTTATGCTTCAGCTAAGCTTTAACCTTTTACTGCAGTGAAAGTCCAGTTGTTGCCAATAGACTTGTCTGCCTCTAAACAAGGGTTGCTTTTGCTGTGAAAGCAGTTTAGAGGAAGAGAAAGAAAACATTATATTTCTTGTTCAACTTGCTTGACAGCAGAGGAAAACATTTGTGCTCAGTTCTTCCCTTCCTGTCTCCTTCCCCACCCCTCTAATTCCAGATGAAATGTTGAACAAAAATGTGGTAATTGAAATACGGCAATATCCCACCCCATAGCACTCAGAGTAATCTTTGGGCAGTTCATAGGTAATTTAGCATTTTACCCCCAACATGCTGGGTACTCATTTTGCTGACCTTGGAAGGGTGGAAGGCTGAGTCAACCTTGAATCCCGTTAGGATCAAACTCACAACAGCACTAGCAATTTTGGCTTTTCACCGTAAGTTGGAATTGACTGGATGGCACTCAATTATTATTATTAAATCATAGGGTCGCAGAATCACTGTGCTGGAAGGGGCCTTTTGGGCCATCGATGGAGGAATCCGGATCAAAGCAGATCTGTCAGATGCTTCCAGTGTTAGAGTAGTAAATATATGACAATGCAATGTATATTACAGAGGTATGTCTCATTTTCTACAATTTCTAAATTAGTTCTGCATACAGTAAAACCCCTACTTACGAAAAAAAGTCAGTTCCGTAGGCTTTTACTTAAATCAGTTTATTATGTAACTCGAAACAAACCCATAGGAAAAAATTTGTTTTTACGTAACTCAAAGCAAACCCATAGGAAAGATGATTTTTTTAAAATGTAAATCGAAGCAAACCCATAGGGAAATAAATTTTTACGTAACTCGAAGCAAACCCATAGGAAATCATGTAAATCAGGACATGGGTTTAGCACAAAATCATTATGTAAGTTGAATTTTATGTAACTCGGGGCATTTGTAAGTCAGGGTTTTACTGTATATCCAAGCATAGGACCAATTTATGCACTATCCTGCAAAATTTAAAAACCACGTAAAATTGTACGCTTATTTTGAAGCAAATTAAAAACTCAAGAATTTCTGATGGTATACTGACAGACAGATCTATAAATTAACGACGATAGATCACCTCTCTCTTTGATAGAATTAACTTTCTTCTTCTGCCATGTCGAGGCCAGACGTAAAACTGCCAAAATGTTGCCACCTTTGGGTGAGCAAATTCTGCAGTTATAGGATTAACCAGAACCCATTACACTTGAAGGTATGTTCTTACCTTGTACAGAAAGTTAGGTAAAGTAGCATTTATACTACGGAAAGTTTAATAGCAGGAAGTGTATATTAGGAAAAGCAGTTTATGAAAAGAAAGTCAGATTTATTTCACGCATTTCTTTTAAAATTGCAAGCTGCAACATGAAGCTGGTGTGGACAAGAAGAGACTAATCCATCCATCCTTAGCAACTACACCCCCACCGGCCAAGGCTGGTACCTAAGTGTGCCTAGTGGTAGAAAGGCACACTATGGCCTGTGGGCTGGATCCAGCCCCCAATGCCAATTCATCCGACCCATAAAGCCCTTGTCGCTCCCAGAAGCCATATTGGAGCAATCATATGGCTGCGTTTCACCCTATGGGCGCATTTTACTTCCGCTTTCGGGAGCAACAAGGGGTTTGTGGGGGGGAGGGGAATGAATTGGCATCAGGGCCCAGATCCAGCCCTCACGCCCATGATCCATGTGATCGGCCCATGTCCCGAAATGTTTGGGCACCCCTGCCCTAAATGTTTCCAGGAAGAGATTTATAGGAGGAGGAAGGGAAAACAGAACCAAAGTAAGGTACTGAAGTCACTGGCAGGTAACTCTGTTTTTCAAAGGTTTTCTCCATGAATATGTCATGTCAGCAATGCATTCAGCTTTACCTCCACTTCTGGAGTTTTAATACACAATAAAATAGATATTATTCACTGGATACTCTTTGGATATAAACTAAGAGTGCAAACATAAACTGTGGCCTAGTACATTCTCACATAAACGAGAAAGCACTTTGAGATCTTTTCTATTCACAACAAGAGACTGGGGATTATTAGTTTTTGTCTTGGGGAGAATTTCTGCATTTAATATTCTTTCTTTTGCACAAATGTGCAAAATTCTAAACATTGCCCTTGAAAGTAAATAATCTTCTGAGTAAAAATTCTGCACCTGAAACTTGGTAGCTTCTTCATAGTGGGGGGAAAGAGAGCTGAGCCAGGGCTTTTCTTCCAGTTTTGCTAAGAAATTAAAATTATTGGCAGGTGACAGTTATAAATCAAATGTTACATGCATAGCATTAAAAATCCTACTAATGTCTGTTTAGCACGGTCCCCACGAATTTCGTACAAATTTGATGAAAAGAACAGGTTGTGAATTTACACACCACACATTGTCAATGTGCTGAATAAGGATCACAGTCTCAATTGTCTGGACATATCCGTAATAAAAAATCAACTTTTCTGTTATAAAGAAAGCCACGGTCAGCTTTAAATGTCTGCAATATTGAATCAAACACCTGTGAAAAAAGGGGACTTTGAGGCATATTTTTCCACTTCTATTTGCACCAAGACTGGGAGGAATTGGATTCCATATTGCTATTAGAAAAGTGAAGACGACATTAGCATATTTTAATTTATTAACATGTAAGGTAAAGGTAAAGGTCACCCTTGCTCGAAAGGCAGTCATATCTGACTCTAGGCTTCAGTGCTCATCTCTGTTTCAAAGCAGAAGAGCCAGCGTTGTCTGCTTCTGAAGACGTTTCTGTGGTCTGCGGAAGCAGACAACATAAGAACATAAGAACAGCCTTGCTGGAACAGGCCACAGCCCATCCAGTCCAGCATTCTGTCTCACACAGTGG
Organism: Bradypodion pumilum; assembly: GCA_035047305.1. Classification (NCBI taxonomy): domain Eukaryota; kingdom Metazoa; phylum Chordata; class Lepidosauria; order Squamata; family Chamaeleonidae; genus Bradypodion; species Bradypodion pumilum. The sequence continues at coordinate 5,748,935 of JAWDJD010000017.1, read as the reverse complement.
CTTACCATTTCCTTCAGGGTATTCTCAAGGAGATGCCTTCACCTGCTTAGGATTCCCTGGAAATGGCATTGAGAGATATCCTGCCTATCTCTCCAACCCCGAGGTTGTCCTTAAGTATCCATAATTATAGCCATTGATACCCTTGTCATCCATGAACTTGTCTAATCCTTTCTTGAAGCTGTCAAGACTGACAGCTGTCACCACTTCTTCTGGCAGGGAGTTCCATAGACCAGTAATCCTCTGGGTGAAAAAGTACTTTCTCTTATTTGTTTGAGAACTAGTACCCAAAAGTTTCATGGAGTGTCCCCTAGTTCTAGTGTTGTGCGATAGGGAAAACAGTTTTTCCTTATCTACTTTGTCCACACCGTGCATGATTTTATAAACTTCAATCAGGTCACCTCTTAGACACCGTCGTTCAAGAGTGAAGAGGCCCAACCGTTGCAGCCTCAGATGGTAAGGAAGGTGTTCCAGTCCAATAATCATTCTGGTTGCCCTCCTCTGTACTTTCTCCAACTCCATAATATCCTTCTGCAGGTATGGCGACCAGAACTGTACACAGTATTCCAGATGGGGCTTCACCATAGATTTATAAAGAGGCAAAATGACACTTGCTGACTTATTTTCTATATCCTTCCTAATGATCCCTAACATTGAGTTTGCTTTTTTCACTGCTGAGGCACACTGGGTTGACATCTTCATTGAGCTGTCCACCAAGACAACAAGGTCCCTTTCCTGGTTTGTCGCAGAGAGTTCAGACCCCATCAGTTTATAAATGTAATTGGTTTTTTTGCCCCAACATGCATCACTCTGCACTTACTAATGTTGAAACTCATTTGCCACTGTTTTGCCCACTCCCCCAGTGTCAAGAGATCCCTCTGGAGCTCCTCACAATCTCTCACAGTTTTCACTACCCTGTATAATTTTGTGTCGTCAGCAAATTTGGCTACCTTGCTTTTTACTCCTACCTCTAGATCATTTATGAAGAGGTTGAAAAGCGGGGGTCCCAGTACTGAACCTTGGGGGACCCCACTCTTTACTTCCCTCCACTTGGAGAAGTGTCCATTTAGTGCTACCCTCTGTTTCCTGTCCCTTAGCCAGTTGCTGATCCAGGACAAGACCTGTCCCTTTATTCCATGACTGGTAAGTTTATTTAAGAGCCTTTGGTGTGGGACCTTGTCAAAAGCCTTCTGAAAGTCCAGATAAACAATGTCAACTGGATCCCCCTTATCCACATGCTTGTTGACACTCTCAAAAAATTCCAACAGATTAGTGAGGCATGATTTGCCCTTGTAAAAGCCATGTTGGCTCTCCTTTAGCAGCGCCTTCTCTTCTATGTGCCTATTAATTCTATCTTTTAGGATGGTTTCCATCACTTTATCTGGGACACATGTCAAACTGACAGGTCGGTAATTTCCTGGATCACCCCTGGATCCTTTTTTGAAAATTGGTGGCTCTTCGGCTTTGAAACAGAGATGAGCACTGAACCCTAGAGTTGGATACGACTGACTTTCAAGCAAGGGGAACCTTTACCTTTACCGAGTCCCAGCCTGAAAATAAAAGTGAAGAATTGAAGGAAGGGGAAGAGCACAAATATGATGTTGTAGAATATTATTAACGAGATATTGGTGCATGTGGCAGGAGGAGAACGTAAGAGCTCTACAGATCCATTTAATATAATTTTTTATACTTTGTCAGTTCTCTTTGAGGACAAATGTATTAAAGCTTGGAAATAATTTAAAGACCTAACCAAAATAGATTCTGGTTTCTAGCTTGCCTTCTGGATATAGATATTCATTTCCTCCCTGCGGCTTTATCAGGAAAAGAAAAGTCAAAATTAATATGGTAACTCATACATATCACTGTGTGGTCACTGTGCATGGAAGCAACAGATTAGATGGTGGGTGGTGGGGTTGGGACCTGTGTTCCCAGACACCCATGTTGATGACTCTATGTTTATTTGCCTGGATTCTCTCATTTAACTATTCTCCAAAGGAATCTAAATGTGTAACTGCTCTAAAGAATAATTCTGCTGCATTTTTTTTTTAAAAAACAACTTATACAGGAGTTCTCAACTCATGATTGATGTTGTGACTGTTGTGAGCCACCCTGAGTTGGCGTAAACTGAGTGGGTGGCATACAAATTGAATAAATCTAATCTAATCTTTAAAGCTGGGGGCCGGGTCATGCTCCCTCAGACAGCTTCAGGGGCTGGATGGCCATTTTGCCCTTCCTCCACCACATGGCACTTTCTGGTGTGGTGGAGGCAGTGAGGGCCACATGAAATGACATTGCAGGCCGCATCCGGCCCACAGGCCATAGGTTGAGAATCCCTGCCTTAAGAGGTCAGACTGTGGCTTAAATGAAGGAAAAGTTTCACCATTATCCCTTGTCCTGGTTTAACCCTGTTCACATGAATAAGCCAGAATTTAGCAGGAGTTTCATCTACCCACTCGGCCAAGGAAGCTAGAGAGACAGGCTCTCCTGTCCATGCTCCCCACTCAGACCCAAGGCAGGGAAGCATGTGTTCATTCATATCTACTGATGTTCACCTGATGTTCATTCATATCTACTGAGCTTCCAGGAGGAAGAGGAAAGAAGAAAAACCATGTGGATTATTTGCATCCATAAAAAGTGGAGGAAAAACAATTTCTTTGGCAGCTGTATCTTCTTTAGGGTTCCCTCAGGCTAGCCCAGTGATGGGCAGCCTTGGCCCTCCAACTGTTCTTGAACTTCAATTCCCAGAGGCCCTGATCAGCAGGAGTGCTGATTTCGGCTTCTGGGAATTGAAGTTCAAGAACAGCTGGAGGGCCAAGACTGCCCATCACTGGGCTAGCCAGAAAAACAGAGAGGTGGGGTAAATCAGCTGCTTGGCCTCTTGGACAAAACTAGGGAGGGAGGATTATTTTTGAAAAGTGTCATAGGCAAGTCAAATAAAACAATACTTGGGGGGAAAAACATCTTCTTCCATAGAAGTAAACTCCACCACTTGGAAACAAGCCAAAACGAAAATAAGCCAAGCCTTGCTAGAGAGACAATAAGTCATGGAAAGAGTCCGATTATGTCACTGTTTGTCACTGAAAATGCCAATACACAATGTAGATGGAAGGAAAAATACCAATATTATCTGGGCACAATCAAGCACGTTTCCACTTGAAAGGGGGCTTTATCTGGCTACCACAGGAGTGCCCAAACTTTTTGGGCTGTGGGCTGGTCACATGGTTCAGGGGTACCCAAACTATGGCCCATGGGCCAGATCTGGCCCCCAATGCCAATTCATCCACCTTGTTGCTACCAGAAGCAGAAGTAAATGTGCCTGTACATCGCTTCTGGAAGATACCAGAGTGGTGTGGGCCAGATGAATTGGTGTTGGGAGGCTGGATCCGGCCCATGGGCCATAGTTTGGGCACCCCTGGCCTATCCCATGGTTTCCAGGCAAAAGTCAATGGTTCAACCCATGGAATAAAGCCACAAGCACAGAAGGCCAAAAGGACTTCTATTATACTATAATTTAGAGACATCTTTCCTATAATACTTGGACGTATCTCTCTCTTGGTTATTAGCTACTGATACCCCTTTCCTGCTGACCAATTAACTTTCTGCAACATCAAAAATGAATGCTACCACTGTCTAACAGCATATATGGTTTTCAATTTTGAGATAACAATATATTTTGATTGGAATTCCTATACTGAACAAGGGTTTAGACCAGAAGTCTCAATCTTTTTAAGCTGGGGACCGGGTCATGCTCCCTCAGGCAGTGATGCACTGCAAAAAAATTCACTACCTACTCTGTGGGCTGGCCAAATCTGTGTGTGGGGCCAAATCTGTAGGCATGGCCAAACAGCCTGCATTATGGGCTGTGGAGGTGGGTGTGGCCAACCAAGTGGGCATGGCATGGGGAAATTTCCACTACCAGTTCTGCAGAACCTGCTGCAGTGCATCACTGCCCTCAGGGCTCCCTCAGGGGCCAGAAGGCCATTTTGCCCTTCCTCCACCACATGGCACTTCCTGGTGTGGTGGAGGTGGTGGAGGGCCACTTGAAATGGTGTCATGGGCCGCATCTGACCCATGGGCCACAGAATGCTAATTCCTGTTTTAGACTCTACACTTTTATACTTCCAACTCCTTGATTCTATGAAATCCTCTCAACTCATCGTTTCATCAGGATCAAGAGTCAATTTCTTTGAAACAATAAAAAATAATGTACTTCAGACAAAACAAAAACACAAAAACATAGCAAAAACTTTAAAAGAAAAACAGGTAGTTCTTCTTGGTTAAAAAAGTGTGAGAAAAATGTAATTTTCTTAAGGAACGTCAGATACAAAGCAGATTTGTGAAGAATAAAGTTGTATCTTACAGTTTCACATGCACACTCCTTACAATTTTCCTACATATATTCAAGTTTTGGAAAGTAATATGATAACTCTAATACCATAATTGATGTTGATTCCAACCCTTTGCAACCCTATGGACCAATGCCTTCCAGGCACCTCTGTCCTCCACCATTCTTCTCAACTAGCCCAGCTCTGTGCCCATTGTCTCTATAATACCATCTAGCCATCTCATCTTTGGCCGCCCCCTTCTTCTTTTGCCCTCCACCTTTCCCAGGATCAAGGCTTTCTCAAATGAATCCTCTCTTCTAATTTGATGTCCAAAGTACTTCATCTTCATCTTCACTATTTGACCTTCTAAAGAGCAGTCAGGGTTGCTTTCTTCTAAGATCGAGTTATTTGTTATCCTAGCTGTCCAGGGGACTCTCAAGAGTCTCCTCCAGCACCACATCTCAAAGGCGTCTATTCTTCTGCGCCCAGCTTTCCTTATGGTCCAGCTCTCACAACCATACATTACCACCGAGAATACCATTGCTTTAACTATTGTATAGTGACAGGATGCCTCAAACCTAAACCAGTTGAGAAAATATATCCTCTTGCTGGTATCATTCCACCTAAGATCAGAAGAGAAGTAGCAGCGGATGCTGAGAGAACGAAGCAAGAGAACGATACTAGACACCCTTTGAACATATATGAGCCTCAAGTCCACTGACTCACATCCATGAAGAGCTTTATCTGGTTAAAATTGCATACAGGATCACATTACAAATGGATCAAGAGAACAAGGAAGCTGGTGTACAAAAGCTGGAGCTCACAGTGGGTGTTCCAGATGTAAAAGCCACCCCTCCCTCATATTCTCCTGTTACACATGAAATCAGAAGGAATGGGGTGGAGGGTTACTATGAATATAAACCCTCCTAACTTAGGGAGTATGCTCCAGCACTGCTATATGTAAAAGCTTCAAGCAACTAAGGCTCACAGCCACAGTTCCAGCTTCTCTTAACTACCAACATGTGTTCTGTGACTGCGTAGAGCAGGGGTGCCCAAACTTTTCAGGCTGCAGGCCGGCCATGTGGCACAGTGGTCAGCAGGACGGTCACATGGTTCCTCCCACCGGAAGCAGAAGTAAAATGCACCTTGCAATCTGTTTTGCAACAAGATGAGATAGATTTTAAGCTGCCATTTTCTCTGCCCAAACTACAGCCCGTGGGCCAAATCTGGACCATGATTCCAATTCACCTGTCCCACACCACCCTCATTGATCCTGGAAGCAGAAGTAAAACCTGTACGGGCATGATTTACTTCCATTTCTGGGAGCAACGTTGGCGGCACTGGCTGGATGAATTGGTGTCAGGGGCTGGATCTGGCCCACGGGCCATAGTTTGGGCACCCCTGGTGTAGAGACTAGAGAAGGTACATCTCTGATGCTCTGTATAGTTTGATTACTGTTCCTAGAATGTCTCGCCATTAGCCAGCTCTGGATTCTGGGAGGTCATGTTGAACAACATTTCCAGCCCAAGGTTGAGAAATTTTGCTGTATGGTGTCAGGGCCAAGAATTATCATTATTCATTACAGATACACATTTTGTGGTTTCTTTGCTGGACGTTGAGATAATCATCGAAAACAAAGTAGATCCCATACTATTTGGGGATAAAAAACACTACGCAACTTAAGAGAACTTAGGTACAGTAAGATAAAGTTCTCCTTTGCTCAAAAGCAAGTCGTGTCCAATTCTAGGGGGTGGTGCTGATCTTTGTTTACAGCCAAAGAGCCAGTGTCTCTTTGTCTACAGATGTTTCCGTAGTCATGTGGCAGGCATGACTAGATGCTGAAATGCACAGAATGCTGTTACCTTTCCAGTGACGCACTCCCAAAAAAATTACTAACACATCTGTGGGTGGGGCCAAATCTGTGGGTGGGGCCAAATCTGTGGGCGGGACCAATGCAATGGGCTATGGGGGTGGGCTTCGCCGGCTGGGTGGGTGTGGCCTGGGGAAATTTCTGCTACTGGTTCTCCCAAACAGGACAGGACCTGCTTCAGTGCATCACTGTACCTTTCCTAACGAAGCAGTACCTACCGTATTTATTCGTGTATAACGCGCAAAATTTTATACCAAAAAAAGAAATCAAAGTTGGGGTGCGCGTTATACACGAGGACTGGGTGCGCGTTATAAACGAGCCTCTTTTACTTCCTTTTTAGAATTGGGTCGGCTGTCTATTGCTGCGGCGGGTGAAGGGGAGGCGGGGGGTGGCTTTGAAGAAATTGACGGGATCTGATTGGGTGGCGCGGGAGACGAGGCGTGGCCCGGAGGTAGCTCGCAGTTCGAGCGAGGCTCCTGGAGGTCGGAAGTGCTCGTTTCGGATTGCATTTTCTGCAACAGGTGGGTCTGATTATCCCCCCCTCCCTCAATATTTTAAGGCGTGCTCTTTTTCACCGATATAACTGGTTCCCCTTTAGATGGCATCTCAGGGTATCAAGCGTAAACGTTGTGCATATGACGCTTCGTTCAAGCTCAAAGTTGTTGATCATGCTGAAATGCATGGAAACCGAGCAGCTAGCCGAGAAAATTTTATACCGAGATTTCATGGAAAATTAGGGGTGCGCGTTATACACGAGTGCGCGTTATACTCGAATAAATACGGTATTTATCTACTTGCAATATTTGCTTTCGAACTTCTAGGTTGTGTTGTTAGCTTTCGGTCATGTTGGCCCCTTCTTCGAAGTGCTTGGTTGGCAGGAGCTGGGACAGAGATGGGACCTCGCTCCACCGTGGAGCACTCAGGTCTCAAACTGCTGATCTGCCGACTTTCCAGTGGTCAAGTTTAGCATCTTGACCACTAAGCCACCACAGTCCCTAGGTATAGTAAAAACCCTAATTAATGACACTATAAGAATGTAAGGTATACCCAGTCTAACCTCTTGTCCCTTCCTACCAGTAGGAGGTTATAAAGCAGTGATCCATTCTTGTTGTAAAGCAATGGTCAGAATCCTGTTGAAAAAGTATAAAACACAGTTTGCATATCTGGTGCTCGCAATCATTCTAGATTAGAGATGTGAAGGCTGGAAAAAAACCAGGTAGATTCAGGGGGGCACGGCAACATTTTTTTCCTGTTTTTTCTGAAGCCTTTTTTGTTGTTTTCCGGAAAATTGGAAAAATATATATTATTGAATGTTTTATTTTAACATGATGAATAAAATTTATTTTAAGATAAGGCTGGGTTCAAGTATTTTGTAAATCATTTCTAAAAAAATATGTATTGTATCAGATTATTTTCAATTTTCTGAAAATTTCCGTTTCCCCCCAGGGAAAAAACGGGTTTTATTCCCGAGCTTCAAAATTTCCGGAAATTTTACATCTCTACTTTGTTTCTCCTTCTCTTCTGTTGAATGTTGCATGTCTTGTGTGTCTCATCCCAGATCCGAAGAGATGCCAGAGAAGAAGATCCTCATCTTAAGAGGTCAAATGAACTCTTCAGTTCGAGTTCCAGTATTTGAATCTTATATGGACTTGTTTGGATTTGTTTATTTTCAAGTTAATATGTAAGATGATGTCGTAGTGGTATCTATCAATACCAGGCGGGGAGTGTCCTGCCCTCTCTTTTAGAGAGCAGGTAGACCTTAAGTATGTTCCTTTAAGAAACCAATCCCAAGATGCGTAGCACTTGAGAACTAGGGGGTGAAGCCAGCCCCACCCTTTGTTGTTGCCCTTAGTCAGACCCTGGGGAAGAAGGCTCTGAAAAAACTGTCTCCTCCATTTTGTGAAGCATGGGCCAGGAAAAGCACTAGTCCAAAGCCAGTCATATCCGACTCTAGGGCTCAGTGCTCATCGTGCAGTTAGACATGCTTTATTCAAAACAAACATTCACAAAAGTTTTTAACCTTTGGCCACTCTCTTCTCTTAGAGCTCCCCCTGGTGCAGTAGTTAAGCTACAGTACTACATCCAAAACTCTGCTCACAACCTGAGTTCGATCACAACAGGTTCGAGGTTGACTCTACCTTCCAAGGTCAGTAAAATGAATATCCAATTTGTTTGGGGGCAAAATGCTAATTATTTTGTGAACAGCCCATGCGGTTTCCCCATGCCCCGCAGGGCATGGAACGGCCCGCCAGAGGCCACCGCGGTGAGAGACGCTCCCAGCCCGTGGGCTCTGCGGCCGCCAAATTTAGGGGGGTGAATAAAATATAGGGTTTGATTCACCCAATTACCGTGACCTGACCTGCGACTCGGCCAAGTAAGCAGATAGCTGACTTCTGTCAAGCATTAAGTACATAGTTCATCTCCCAGCTCGGGAAATCCCTGGCGCAAATAAACCATGTTTGTCCCTGCCTAATCCCCAAGACAATGAGGTCCCTGAATCCATGTTTGCCCCAGCTGATTAAGCTCCCCTTTGAAGAATTCCCCATTAACCCGTGTACGTGAGTGAGGTAATTTTCCTGTCAGATGACAGCTTGCCACCGTTGCGCTTTTTTCCCTATAAATGATGTTGCCTTTTTCCAATAAAGTACTGATCTGATCTCGCTCCGTTTGCCTCGTGTCGTTACTTGATCAGTCCTCCTTCGGGCTCCTCCGGCCCCCAGTGGCCCTGATTCCTACATCTGGTGACCCCGACGTGATTTACTCGTGAGTAAAGGGACCCTGGAGAGGTCTACTCGCGAGTAACGGTCCACGCGGTCCGGTTCCGCGCTTGAACCGCGACCAAAACCAGCCCGGAGGACAGCGCGGCGCTCTGGTCGGCAGCCAGCCGGACAGAGAGACGGCCAGCGGCGAGGCATTCCAAAGAGGCATTCCTACAGCTTGCTCCCAGCTTTCGGGGAGGCTTGCGCAAAGGGAAAAACGCGTTCCGCTCAGGGCAGGCTGTGAGCCCCTGACAGCGCAGAGGCCGCCGAGGGCCCGTGGCAGAAGGTCCACGCTCCGAGGTCTACCCCAGACACCCGACGCCCGAACCTGTTGCCTGCAAAGACGCGTCGAACTTCGTCCCGAGGAGGAAACTTCAGAGGACCATCGCAGGTAATATGGGGACTTGTTCTCATGGACCAAGTCCGTCCGCTAGCCAAAGAACTCGGGAGCAAGAGTTCAGAATCCTGGCCAGGGTATTTCAGTTACGATTTCACAGCAGGGAACTAGCGAGACTTTTGGCGTACCTCAGGGAACACTGCCTACTTTACCCAGAAGTAGGTACGTTAACCCTGCAGCTCTGGGATCAGATAGGAGACTGCATTCAGCAGCCCCCCAAAGCTCCAGGAGGGATAGTTCGTACTTGGAGAAAGTGTAGGAAGCTCTTAGAACAGATCGAGCCAGTCCGGATAGAGGCCAATGAACCCCCGTTAGAAAAGTCATCAGGCAGGTCAGTCGAGCCGACTGCGCCCACGGCGCTCTATCCGTCAATCAGCTATCAGCATAGTAGCGCAGGGAGCACTCCCGCGGTGACAGCTGCAGACGTCACCGAAGGAATGCAAGGAATGAGAAGCGCAGGCGCTTCTCTGACAGCTCCAAGCTCCCTAGTCGTGAAGAGTGCCCTTCAGCGCACAGCAGAGATAGAACTCAAAAAGGGGGAACTGTCAGCGGAAGAACTAGCTGAGCTTAGACAGATATGCCCAATCCGAATGGAGATGGACGCGCTCACAGGCGCTCAACAAATCGTCCATTCCCCAGTCCCGTACAAGCTTCTCATGGCTTTGCGGAAAGCAATCTCAGAGACAGGGCTCCAAAGCCGTTTTACCAGGGGCACGCTTCAGCAGGCGTGCGAGACCACCATGTGGATTCCCCATGACTGGAAAGCCGTCATGAGGATGATGCTGACCCCTAGCCAGTACATGATCTGGGACAGCGAGTATCGGCTCGAGGCTCAGGCCAGGGCCGCCAGGATGGGAGGCGCGGTAATTGCTGAACAGCTATATGGTTCAGGTGCCTTTGAGTCAATCAACGCTCAGATCAACCTGCCTCTCGCCACTCTCGAGATGTCAGCCGAGGCAGCCTTTAGGGCTTACTTCAAGGTCCCAGCGTCTGGCAAAGCGGCCAAAAATTACACCTCCATTAAGCAGGGAGCCCAGGAGCCCTACATGGACTTCATCAATCGCTTGGAAGAAGCAATCACCAGGCAGATTGATAACGAGCAAGCCCAGCAAGAGCTCATGATTAAGCTAGCCAAGGACAACGCCAACTTGGACTGCCGTAAGGTTTTGCAGTCGCTAGGCAATCGTCCTGACTTGACCTTAACGGACATGATCCGAGCATGTGCTGACGTTGGCACAGATTCCTATAAAATGGGTCTGCTAGCGGCAGCCGTGCAAGGGGGTAGAAGATCTCATCCTAATGGAAAGACCAAAGGGGCATGTCACACTTGTGGCAAGGTCGGCCACTTCGCTAGGGAGTGCCGATCCAAGGGAGGTGGACAAAAGTCCGGCCATTCTAAGGCTCCGAATACCCTCTGTCCGAGGTGCAAGAAAGGCTACCACTGGGCCAGGTTTTGTCCGAGTTCGGGAAACCGGAATCCGGGCACGTCTCTGGCCCCAGTCCAAACAGAGGCTTCCTTCACCCAGATCCAGAACTCCCCAGACCAAGACTAGATTCCAGGCACATCCCAGGCACTGCGAGGGCACAGGCCAGCCCCAAGGGTAGTACAGGGCTAGAATTGACTTGCCAGGCGGACGTTACATGCGACCTGCCAGGCACAGTCTGTCTAGTCGACACCCAGTACATGGGACCCCTGCCCAGAGGCTTTTTAGGTTTAGTTTTGCCCCGTAGTGTAGCTGGAGCACGCGGAATTTTCATAATTCCAGGAGTCATTGACTCGAATTTTTCAGGCATTCTCCAGGTCCAGCTTTGGACACACCTGCCCCAAACAATCCACAAGGGAGACACGTTAGCGCAACTGATCATGGTTCCTTGTCACTCGCCAGCAGGCAGCCAGGGAAGGCTCAGGGACAGCTCAGAGTCCGGTTCAGCAGACCGCTCGAGCGCGAGTGAGGCAGTGCAAGGATACCAGGTCTTAGCGACAGTGGAGACCAACATTGAGTGGAAACAGCGCCCCGTTATCGAGGTATTTTTGAACAAAAGAGTGTTCTCAGGGTTGCTCGATACCGGAGCGGATGTGAGTGTGATAAGCAGGAGCCAGTGGCCAAGAGAGTGGGCCATTGAGCCGGTCTCCGATGTGTGGGGGGTAGGTGGAGTTCAGGAAGCGTTTAGGAGCCGAGAGTGGGTGGAAGTCACAATCCCAAAGGCTGAGGGCACAGCGGTAATTCGGCCGCACATTCTTGACGTGCACATCAACCTTTGGGGGCGAGACATTCTCCAGCAGTACGGTGCTACGCTTACCTTCGGGTAATGGCGTTGCCACTTAAATGGCTCACCGATACCCCGGTCTGGGTAGAACAATGGCCGGTAGTGGGAGAGAAATTAGTTGCTCTCAAGCAGCTAGTGAAAGAACAGCTAGACGCAGGACACATAGAGCAGTCCACAAGCCCCTGGAATTCGCCAATTTTTGTGATTAAGAAGAAGTCGGGGAAGTGGCGACTCCTCCACGATCTCAGGGAGATCAATAAATGCATTCAGCCGATGGGTCCGCTTCAATGCGGCATCCCAAATCCTAATATGATTCCCGAGGGGTGGGAGATCCTAGTTGTAGATCTCAAGGATTGCTTTTATACAATCCCCTTAGACCCCAGGGACCGGGAAAGGTTCGCCTTTACGGTGCCGGTCGTGAACCACGGAGAGCCCACGCAGCGTTACGCGTGGAAATTTTTGCCACAGGGCATGCTCAATTCGCCCACCCTGTGCCAAATATACGTTCACGGCGCACTGGCAAAGTTCCGAAGCCTTTACCCTAAAGCTATTGTTTGTCACTTCATGGACGACATCTTAGTAGCGTTGCCGCAGCTTGGCAGCGAAATGTTTTCTGACCTCCAGGCCAGCCTGGGGGACAAAGGCTTACTTATTGCCCCTGAGAAGGTGCAGAAGTCCGAGCCCTTCTCATACTTGGGTCACCGGCTTCTCCGCTCTTTTGCAGCACCAGTCCTGCCTCAGATAAATTTACAAGACTCAGTCACCCTTGTAGAGTTGCAGCAAGTTTTGGGGAACATCAATTGGGCCAGACCGTATTTTCGCTTAGATACGGATCTTCTAAAACCGCTCTTCTCGCTGCTAACCTTAGGTAAGCAGCCGGCAGACCGGATAAAAATCTCTCGAGACGCGCGCTTGGCGCTCGAGAAGGTGAACCAAGTTCTCAGCCAGAGGTGGGTGGATAGGATCGCCCCGGGGCCATATGCCCCGATCCTGAATTTGTACATCGTACGGTCAGGTTCCATGTTCACTGGGGCGCTAGGAGTAGACTCAGAGAAGGGAGCGAAGATTGTGGAATGGGTCTACTTGCCTAATACATCTTCACGGAACATCGTTCCGCCCCAAGAACTGGTCTCCGCGGTGGTCTACCGCGGCAGGCTGAGAGCTAGGGACATTTCAGGAAATGATTTGGCCAAAATTGTGGTTCCGTTTACCAAGGAACAAATCCATCAGTTGATGCAGCTGGGTGACTCGCTTCCGATAGCTTTGGAAGGTTTCACCGGCAGTTTAGCATATCACTTGCCCAAAGACCCCAGGCTTGTCTCACTGCAAACAGGAACAGTCCGCTTGTTCGAATTGCTCTCGCTGGTCCCGCTTCAGGGGGCCAGAACAGTTTTCTCTGATGGCGGTCGCACCTATGGTGTTTTGACCTGGCAGGAGGGCGAAGCTTGGCACACGCTGTTAACTCTTCCACAGAAGTCCGCTCAGCGGGCAGAGTTGGCAGCCGTGAACCTTGCCTTGCGCACCGTCGCCAAGGAACGTTTAAATATCATTACTGACAGTCTGTATGTACGGAATTTGCTTCACAGTCTACCGGGAGCCTACATTACTCCCGCGATAGACAAGAACTTGCTCAGTCTGTTTCTCACTGCTCAATTTCACTTGCGAAACCGCACGGAGCCGCTCTATATCGCCCACATTCGGAGTCACCAAGACCTACCGGGTCCGATTTCCGCGGGCAATAGCAGAGCGGATGCGGCCGCAAAGGAAATTCAGCAGCGTTCGGTTTTGGGAGTTTTCACTACTCCAATCCAAAGTCATGCCTTTTTTCACCAAAATGCCAAGGCACTCGCCAGACAGTTCAATCTGCCACTTTCTCAAGCCCAAGGCATAGTTCGCTCTTGCCAGCATTGTGCAGGGGCACCGGGGGGGCCCTCGTGGGGGGGTCAACCCACGAGGGACAGAGGCTAATCAGGTGTGGCAGATGGATGTCACGCATGTGCCACAATTTGGGAGGTGGCAATACATGCATGTCTGCATAGATACCTTTTCACAGTTCGTTTGGGCGACGGCGCAGAAGGGGGAGACTGCCTCCCATGTGGAGCAGCACCTCCTTTCCTGCATAGCTGCCATGGGCAAACCACGGCACGTGAAAACAGACAACGCGCCATCTTACAGCTCTAGGCAGTTGGCCGCCTTCATGGCAACATGGGACATCAAGCACACATTTGGAATCCCCTACAATCCGCAAGGGCAGGCGATTGTAGAGCGGGTCAATCGGACGCTAAAGTCCTATATTGATAAACAAACAGAAAGGGGGGAGCCACCAGCCCTCCCCAAGTCACAGGGAGAAGCACAGATGTGTCTCCACAAGGTATTGTTCACTTACAATCACCTTAATGTTTTTTCGGACTGCACGCCGCAGGAGAAGCATTTCCGCCGTTCGGAAGCTCTCCCGCGACCTATGGTCCGGTACCGAGTGCCACCGGACCCTTCTTGGAGGGGCCCGGTGCCGCTCATAACCTGGGGAAGAGGGTATGCTGCAGTTATGTCTCCTACAGGTGTCGTTTGGGTTCCAGCCCGGTGTGTCAAGCCCCACTTGGAACCGCATGGCGTGGAACCAGGCCGGCCCGAGTCCGATCCCGGAGATGGAGGACCTCACCCTGACCGGGAGGACCCGCCGGAGGAAACGGCCGCCGATGCCCAAGATCACCTGGGGGATGGTCAAGGCTCTTTGCAGTGACGCCCAGGACGCCGTTCAGCGCGAGGAAAAAGAGCCGACACCGGAGAACCTCACAGCTGCAGTTTTTGCCCTGATTCACGCCAACACAGCGGCGATCACCATCATCCTGGCCCTTTCCCTGCTCTTGGGGGGAGGCGTCCAGGCTACTCCGATCCAGGCCGACGGGTTGCCGCCTGGCGAAGATCTTTCCGCACGAATGCGGTACAACTTGTGGGAAAGGTTGGCGGGTCTCGTCAACCAGTCCGATTTTTGTCTACAGCAGGACATTGGTTCTGCATCTATCCTCAGCACCTGTCTCATCCCCGTGTGCCACACTCTGGACGCGCGCACCAAGGATGGCGACTGGCTGCTGAAGGCGTTCTTTGGCCCACACACTCCTACCACCTTCTCAGCATACGCACGCTGGGGGGGAATGCGACTTGTGTCAACCCTGCCGGCTGACGCCGCCACTCTTCATACCCCCCGAGTGGCGATCAGCCCGGACGCTGCTTGCACCCGAATGACCGGCTGCACCTCAGGCGGTCAGACTCGGCGCCGCTGCCTTGACCCCGGCAGCGGCAACTGGACTTGTAATAAACCAGAGACACTCACTTCACTGTACGCTCACGTCACCCTACCTTCAGGGTGGTTTTTCACCTGCAACCAGTTCACATGGAACTATATTCCTGCGAATCTGTCGGACTCAATGTGTTGTATCAGCCGTTTGACACTGTTACTTCCTACTAAGGACATGATTGCCCCCAGCACAAATGTCTCTAATGTTCCACATGTTTCCAATGTTTCACATGTCTCCCCACTCATACGGCACACGCGCACAACCCAGTTAGACAGCTCTTGTGACAGCAGCTTCAGAGTACTGAGTCCCGCTGAGTATGTGTCCCTAGCCGTCAGCCTTGTCGGCGTGCCAGGCTTGGCCGTCGGCAACGCGCGGAGGATTGGCCGCTTGGCTTGCGGTTTGGCCAAAGCCATTAACCACACCTCCACAGCGATAGCGCTCCTCAATCAGGAGCAGGCAGAACTTCGCCATGCCGTTCTTGACAATCGAGCGGCTATCGACTACCTCCTCTTGCTGCACCACCTGGGTTGCGAGTCTGTCCGTGGAATGTGCTGCTTCAACCTTACTGATAACTCCCGTAAGATCCAAAGCCAGATCACGAACCTCCACACCATAGTCCAGGGTATCACGGAGGGTTCCGCATGGGGGGCTTGGTGGAGTTCCCTGTGGAATTGGATGTGGTCATGGATTCCCTGGGGGTGGCTGCAAACGGTGCTTAAGGTAGCGGTGGGGATAGCCATACTAGGCATTACGCTTTGTTGTTTTGCTCAGTGCATTCCCTCGCTGATCTCCAAGTGCCGCCCCAGAGAGAAACTCCGTGACGTCATACCCACTCAACAGCTGATGCCGCTCTTGCGCAAGGTCGCCAGTCAGGTCCTTAAATAGAAAATAAAGGGGAGATGCGGTTTCCCCATGCCCCGCAGGGCATGGAACGGCCCGCCAGAGGCCACCGCGGTGAGAGACGCTCCCAGCCCGTGGGCTCTGCGGCCGCCAAATTTAGGGGGGTGAATAAAATATAGGGTTTGATTCACCCAATTACCGTGACCTGACCTGCGACTCGGCCAAGTAAGCAGATAGCTGACTTCTGTCAAGCATTAAGTACATAGTTCATCTCCCAGCTCGGGAAATCCCTGGCGCAAATAAACCATGTTTGTCCCTGCCTAATCCCCAAGACAATGAGGTCCCTGAATCCATGTTTGCCCCAGCTGATTAAGCTCCCCTTTGAAGAATTCCCCATTAACCCGTGTACGTGAGTGAGGTAATTTTCCTGTCAGATGACAGCTTGCCACCGTTGCGCTTTTTTCCCTATAAATGATGTTGCCTTTTTCCAATAAAGTACTGATCTGATCTCGCTCCGTTTGCCTCGTGTCGTTACTTGATCAGTCCTCCTTCGGGCTCCTCCGGCCCCCAGTGGCCCTGATTCCTACAAGCCCAGAAAATGATCTAGGTGTCATGGAGCTGTATATAAGTGTAATTGCTTTTGCTACCTGAAGTGTCTACAATATCCTTTGTTAAAGAACATGGGTCTCTCCATGATGGACTCAAAATGCCCACATCTTATAAGACAGATATAAGACATCTCAGCATAGGGTAGGTATTCTCAACCTGTGGCCCATGGGCCAGATGCGGCCCATGGCACCATTTCATGTGCCCCCCACTGCCTCCACCACACCAGGAAGTGTCATGTGGTGGAGGAAGGTCAAAATTGCCGTCCGGCCCCTGAAGCTTTCTGAGGGAGCATGACCCGGACCCCGGTCTAAAAAGGTTGAGAACTCCTGGCATAGGGGGTATCTTTCTGACATTTGTGGTTAATCAGACCTCTTTTACATCACACCAAAGGGCCATCTGTCTCAGCATCCCAGGGTCAATGATGCTTATTGGAAGATTACAGGTAGTAAGCTGTTGGTCTGCTCTTGCCCATATGCCAATGTCATTCAGCCACATGTAAAAGGCCCCTGAGCAAAGACATGATGTGTACCCTCATGGCTAATAGCTGGGCCAATTTTTCATCAGAAGCACTGGCTCTGAATTTACTGCGGGAAACCACTAGAAGTTGTGGTTTTGGGAGTTGGCAGTCCAAAAATTCAAGTCTGCACACTCAACCAGTTTACATGCATGGTCTGTAATGCTTGTCTTCAGGCTGGACTCAGGGAAAGTCCCTCTCCAACCTGGCAACCAAGCTACTGGTATACAGTCCTGACTGAAAAGAAATCTGGGTGGGGAAGAGTTATTTGGATCCTCCATCAAGGCTCCCCCCAAAACAGGTGGTGAGAGGGCAAGATGGAGCAAGACCCTTAAAACAGTGGGGCAGGGAATATGGAAGCAGCTGCGGGAAGATAATAAGGTACCAGTGTACTGAAGGAGGTACCAGAAGGATAAGGGACACAGAGTGCAGGATGCGAAAGGAAGGCCACAGACAGGTCTAGGAAGAAAGGGGCTGAAGAACACATTTTTCCTCTGCTTTCCCCCAACCTATTCCTCTTCCAGCCTCACATTCCATACCAGGGATTTTCAACCTGCGGACCGTGGGGCAAATGTGGTCCATGGTGCCGTTTCATGTGGGCCCCCCACCACACCCAGAAGTGCCATGTAGTGGAGGAAGGGCAAAATGGCCATCCTACCCCCAAAGCTGTCTGAGGGAGTGTGACTTAAAAAGGTTGAGGACTCCTGTTATATACCATAAAGGCTTTCAAAAGAGACCAGTTCATCTACATCCCCTAATTCATATAAGGTTAGCATCTCTTTGAAGAGCTCTCTTTCGCAGGCAAAGATCAGCTTGAGGAAGGAAATACCATGCCTAGGTCTATTCTAAAGACTCTCCTTTTCATGCATGTAACCAGGGAAATCAGACTGGTTGAAGTCGAAAAAGAGAAGCTACTGCTTTGGAATTGAAGGCACTGGAGGCTTCCTAACTCCCAGCTTGTCTTCATTCCTTCCGTTCTTTTATAAAACCTTAGTGAAAGGAACAGAGATGCAGTGGGGATCCCCATTTCCAATTCCACATTCCCTACCCCCAAGTGGGTGACAAAAATCATTGGATGAGAAGTTACTGCATATACTCGAGTATAAGTCGGGGTTTTTAGCCCCCCCAAAAGAGGTCCATAAATGGGACTCGACTTATACTTGGGTCAACATAAACACTTAAAAACATACCCACACAAATGTCTAAATTAATTAATTTTACCGTATTTTCACGTATTTTAAGTATTGAAACTCTCTAACAGCTGCTGCATTTTCCACCCCGACAAACTTGGGTCAATCTATTTTCCTAGTTTTAGAGGTCCAAATTAGGTCCCTTGACTTATATTTGGGATGACTTATAGTTGAGCATATATGGTTAAACAAAAATGCACTAGTATGGGATAAAAAGAGACATCAACCAAAGAGTGAAGTAGCAGTTTAGTAACTATGCACCTAGTCCAAGTAAGTATCATATTTTAAATACTTTTAAAAGAGAGGGAGGATAAACTAGTAAAAAAAAGATATATTACAAAACTTACAGATTGGAGAGAGGTTAAAAAAAGTCCAGTTAGCAAACATGTTGCTGACTTTGGATATATGGGGCAGAAATGCTTTTTGCTGTAATCAGTTCTGCAACCCACCATGCTTCTAAGAAGCTCTCCCCACCCCAAACCCATCAGAACATGCTATGTAGAATAGTAGTTTTAGAACGGCTGCTTCTTCCATCAAGAAAGGACATTTCAACCGTACATTCGAAGAAACCCAACCGTCAAGGGCTTGGGAAAAGCACGAGAGGTAGCAACCAACCAAATATGGAATGGAATAGATGCTATCCGTAAAGTCCTAGGCGGTGAATGTGTGTTAACATAAACACACACATAAAGAATACACACAGTGCTTCCTTTTTCAACCATGTCACTTCAAAGCTGCTCTATGTAGGGCATCTCAACCCACATCCCTAATCATCACAACACAAGGCTTCTGCACCCTACACGCTTGAGTTGTTGTGACTAAATCCCCCCAACCCAACAGATGCCTGCCTCGCGTTAATGCCTGCAATTCTTAACGGCTGGGGAGCCATGGAGGGGGGAAAGAGCAAGAAAAGTTACCTTGTTCCAATCCAGTCAGAGAGGCAAGGCATATTTGCAATTTGCTTTAAAGAATGAGAGGGATACTCACCTTGAAAAACCAAAAATGCCAGTTCCAGGGAGACAAAGTTCTCAGCCAATCCAATGAAATATGACCATACAAGTCTAAGGCAGCTTTCAAAAGCAGATCAATCCAACTGCCGGTGCCCAGCTCTGCTAATCCTTCTTCTGCCACCCAGATTTCAGTACACAGAAGCTGTAATCCTCCCACTTCTCCCCCCCCCCACCTTGCAGCTCTGCTTGTCTCTAAGCTCAGCACTTGAATACCTCCAGCTGTTTATATCAGTAACTAACTGAGCCTTAAGAGAGCGTCCCCACTCCGCACATGCTCAGTGCAGACCAGCCTTTGCCACTGCACAAACCAGAGATCTCCGGGGTCCTAAGTGACTCACTCGGCCACCATTCAGCACAAGAGGCAGGATGCGAAACATCGCCAGTGTTGATTTTGGTACCCAGGGAAATACAGCTG
This sequence comes from Bradypodion pumilum, assembly GCA_035047305.1. NCBI lineage: Eukaryota > Metazoa > Chordata > Lepidosauria > Squamata > Chamaeleonidae > Bradypodion > Bradypodion pumilum. The sequence continues at coordinate 5,729,445 of JAWDJD010000017.1, read as the reverse complement.
TGGCTTGTCTGTTTCGCTTCTAAGCTGCAGGAACAGGAAAGCAGAGGCAGGGAGGAGTAAACATACATTATCAGATGCTTGGAGTAGTCTGATGACATTTAGTAGATTTTATTTTATCTTTGTTTCCCCCATTTTCTTTAAACATCCTCAGGAAGCTGTTAGAATTTCCTCCGTACCACAATATTACCCCCACCCCCAATTATGCTTCTGCAGCCCTGGAGGAAATCCAGCAAAGCTGCTCAAAAAGAGCCAAGGGCAGAAGCATCATCCTACTGAATTGAATGAAATACAACAGAATAAAAGGTTTTGAGCATAACCATTTTGTAAAATGACAGTGTTCAGCCTAGTTTAGGTTTTTGGGTTACAAATGTGAAGGATGATTCAGCCTATTGGGTTGTTTTTTAAAGTAAAAGGCTTTGTTTTAATCATCCTACATGGTTGCAGCTTGAACTCCTAAACTAGGCTGACAAAATGTCATTTTATAGAATTGAGGCAGATTTTTAAAAAATGGATACCTTGGTCCCCAAAAAGGAAGGAGTTAATAGTAAAAGCCATAGGAAAGGTATTTTCTTCTGGTGCAGAATCACAATTTCTCTAACCTATGATTGTAGACTGCTTGTTTAATTCTCACTGATGAGGAAAAAAACAGCTCTCCCTAGGCTAGGAGAATATAGCAATAAGAATTGCTGTGTGTATATTGCGATATATGCAAAACAGATTGCAAGACAGGATGTGGTAAACTGCATCTAGCTAAGGGTTCTTCTAGCCCTCTACTGCTATCTCAGGCTGTCAACAATGGCTCTCTTGGGCCTGACACAGGATCCTTTCCTAGTCCCACATAGAGAACTTTGCCAACCAGGGGTATGCTGGGCATCATGGGAGGGCACTGGACAGGGGTAAGGGGTGCGACCAAGAGATGGGGGAGACGACTGCCCCCAGGAACCACCTGGTCACCTCCCTCACTTGCTCCACCTGCCACACAGCACTTTAGAATAAACCCTTGCTCCAAGCTGAAGGAGGGAGCTTGGAGCAACGTCTTAATCTAAAGTGCAGCGCGCCAGGTGGATAAAATAATAATAAAATTATTATTTGTGCCCCAGGGTGCCAGAGGCAAGGGCACACTGGGATGAATCCCCTTGTCCCGGTGGCCCAGCCCATGCCTGTTGCCAACCCATAGACCACATATACTCAACTATAAGTCATCCTGAATATAAGTCAAGGAACCTAATTTGGACCCAAGAATAAGTCAGCAGTAGAAAATGCAGCAGCTGCTAGTGAGTTTCAATAATTAAAATATATGAAAATACACTAAAATTAATTAATTTAGACATTTGTGTGGGTATGTTTTTGAGTGTTTACAATGACCCAAGTATAAGTCGAGTCCCATTTTTGGACCTCATTTTGAGGGCTAAAAACCTGACTTATACTCAAGTATATAGAGTAAGTGCTAGCCAGGGGCAAACCTGCTTCACTTTAGAAATCAGATGCAATGGGTGTGTTGGTTGAAATGACATTTTAAAATTATGCCCTATGCATCCAGAACAATACTGTCTACTACCTGAGGTTTCAAACCTTGTGATGCTGGAGAGTAAACCTGCATTGCATATGTTTTACAACTGAGCTACAACTCCTCCCTAAAAGAGCAACCTGGTAGTCTCCCATTCAAGTACTAAATTTAATCATTAAATGGAATTGGCCCACCTGAGGCACTGCCTCCAAGGAGTTCTTGTTCAAATTTAGTCATCTGGTATTCTCTTTCACTCCCTTCTCTTGTTATATATTTCCATCCATCTTGGCATTTATTATTGCTCCAAATCCCAAACCCTTCTGCACCTCTCAACATATTTCTTCAGAATTGTGGACAAAATCTCTGTGAACAAAAGCTAATATATAATGATGCCACTTTTAAAAAAATGCTAATTGGTCCTAATCATGAATCAATAGTGTGACACAGCAACAGAAATAACATGCCATCCTAGGCTGCATCGACAGGCCTAAGAGCGTTCAACTCAAGGAAGTGACAGTACCGCTCTATTCTGCCTGGGCCATTTCTTGCCCAGAACAATATGTATGGTTCTGGGGGGCCCAGTTTAAAGAAGATATTGGCCAGATATGGCCCCCGAAGCCACTGCATCAGGCCCATGTTGCCCTCACCGCTCCCAGAAGTGGACAGAGACATGCCCGCCAATGCGCCTGCACACCTGCACCTCACCAGAGGTGTTTGGGGACACACGCGCACATTCGCAAAATGCACCAGCAACACTCCTGGAAGTGGTTGGGGATGTGTCTTTGTATGTAGAAACACCCACGTCACCCATAGATGCACCCATAGATGCACAAATGTGCCCACGCCCCTCCCAGAAGTGGTTGGGGATGCCCCTGTACATGTGCAAACATGCCCATGCCACTCCCAGAGTGGTTGAGGACATGCATGTGCAAACGTGCCTGCTTCCAAGGGCGTGGTCAAGCCTGCTCAGCTGTTCTGGGGGTGTGGTCACAAAAAAGTTTGGGCAACCCTGCATTAGACATTACCAGTATCTAGAGAGATGTTATGCAACTTTTTCTCACAAATGAGGCTGATTTGCAACTTGCCTTCTGTATAACCCATAGCTGTCTAGTATCCCATTTTGCCCAGGAAAACCCCATAATTTAGCCCTCTTCCCACCATCACGTATTTTTTTATAATCTGCCATATTTTTAAAAAAATCCTAGGGCATCAAATATTATTGTATTATTATTATATCTTTATTTATGAGGTATGTTCCTCATGCCAGAGCCAGAGAGGAGTGTTGGGCTCTCCCTGGTGGAGGAGGAAGCACCCCCTAGGCACTGCCCTTAGCATCACTGTTGCCCCTCACAGAGAACAAGGCAGCAGGCCAGCCTTACTGTAATAATTCTATTCTACCTCAATAATTCTACAATTTCATTTTTTAAAATTCTGTGTTTAAGACAAAACCATGGAAATATCCTCTTTATGTTGTATGCAAATATACTTAAAGCTGATTGGCTCATTATCTCTTCTCTCCCCTGGGAAAGAGGGTGTTAAAGGGAAGAGACAATGAGCCAATCAACTTCAAGTATATTTGCATACAACATAAAGGGTATATTTCCATGATTTTGTCTTAAACACAGAGTTTTTAAAAATGAAATTGAGGCACACAAGGCTAAGATAGTAGACAATTAAGTGATAGAAGTGTAAAAAACAGTTCCATGAAAAATCACCATAATATGAAATGCTGTCGCAGCAGAGAATGGAGAAAGAGATTTAAAATAGAATTATTAGAGTAAGGCTGGCCTGCTTCCTTCTTCCCCATGAGAGGCAGCTATGGCGCTAAGGGGAATGCCTAGGGGGTGGTTCTTCTTTGATGTGGCTGGATTTTGGGGAGGAGGAGGTGTGGCCTGGTGGAGAGGGGGTGGGGGTGTAGCCCAAAATGTCCCTTATTTTCATGTCCAAAACTTGATAGGTATGATATAACCTCCTCTGTCTTGGTCATTTGTGGCCAAGTAAGTCCTATGGGGATTCAAAGATCTTGTGTTGGCTCCTTATTTCTTTAGAAAGCAACTGCACGGTATTGCTAGCAGCAGCTCCTGGAAGCTGCATCACACCTTTGGCTTGCTTACATCAATAGGTAGCAAGTCAGGTTCATTACTGAGACATGAACCACCTTGTAATACTCGAAAAGCCCTTGTGCATCAGACTACAGTCAATGATGATGAATGTCATGACAGTTTAGGTTTGTTATTCTAGATATGCTATTGGAATATAAAAAATAAGGAGGGGAAAATACTCTCCATTCAGATTACACTAGATATAACTCTTTCTATGATATGATATATTCTATGATAAGGTAATGGTAACAGGCCCTATCAGTCCCTGGAAAATAGATGGGGAAGAAGTAGAAGCAGTGACAGATTTTACTTTCCTAGGAGCAGAGATAACTGCAGATGGGGATTGCAGCCATGAAATAAAAAGGTGACTGATTCTTGGGAGGCAAGCTATGAGAAACCTGGGAAACATAGTCAAAAGTAGAGACATCACCTTGTAAACTAAAATTCACATAGTCAAAGCAATGGTATTCCCGGTGGTAATGTATGCTTGTGAGAACTGGACCATTAGGAAAGCTGAGCGCAGAGGAATAGACGTCTTTGAGATGTGGTGATGGAGGAGAGTTTTGAGAGTTCCCTGGACATCGAGGAGAACAAATAGGTCGGTCTTAAAAGAAAGCAACCCCGACTGCTCCTTGGAAGGTCAAATAGTAAATATGACATTAAAGTACTTTGGACATCAAATGAGAAGAGAGGATTCACTTGAGAAAGCCTTGATGCTGGGAAAGGTTAAGGGCAAAAGAAGAAGGGGGCGACAGAGGATGAGATGGATAGGTGATGTTGTTGACGCAATGGGCACAGAGCTGGGTGGGTTGAGGAGGATGGTGGAGGATAGGGGTGGCTGGGCATACAGTGGCCAGTGGGGTTGCAAAGGGTCGACTGAACAACAGCATGATAATGTTGCTGCATTTCTTACAAGAAAGAGAGGGAGGCAGTTCAGGGAGGAAATATGTGATGAGGAAGTATAAGCTTTTTTTGATTTGTAATTGAAGAAGCCCTTCCTCTGGAAACATGCTGGGCCTCTTCTTTCTGAGGTTTCTAAGAAAAGGAACATGGGATTCCTAAGGAGGATGGCTGCGTCAGGATGGAAGGCCAAGCTCACACAGAATTTGGGCTTTCCTGTTTCAGGTCGCGTCTCCCAGAAGGTCCTCGGCCTTTCTGCACAATCCCAAGTGAAGGACTTCCTCATCTGCCAGACCAACTCTGTTGGCTCTGGAGTAATTGTGCTGCGTCCGCCAGTTTCTACAAGATTTGCAAACCCTGTACAGATACACTAAAACGGCAATCCCAACAAGAGACGAGCTCGGTATCACTTTTATGGCCATGAGTTTTATTTTATTTTACTTATTTTAATTGCCTCGTTAATTTATGCCCTGCCTCTCTCCCTCAGAGGACTCAGGGAAAGTTACAGCATGAAACTGTATAAAGTAGATTTTGTTCACATTAACACAGGTGCTAATTGATACCGCTCAGAAACTATTTTAAAACAAAAAAAAGAGGTACATCTACCAATTAAATGAGCTTCCAACTGACAAGTGGTCAAAACCTTGAGGAAATAAAGATGTCTTTTCCTGCCAGTGGAAAAACAGTGAAGATGGGCCCAGCCTCACCTTTCTTAGAAGAGAGCTCGAAGATTTGGGAGCAGCTACAGAGAACTGCGGTGGCTCAAATGGTTAAAGTGGTTAACTCATACCTGTCAAGTATCCTGCATTGGCCAGTATTTCCCGTATTTTGGTGCTCGTTCCACCCCTTTCCTGGCGCCATCCTGTATTTAGAACGGTGGGGAAAGGTGTTACTGTGCATGCACGCATGCACAGAACCCATTTGTGCATGCGCAAACATGTTCTGCGCATGTACAAACATGCGTGCATGTGCAAACATGTTCTGCGTATGCAGAAATGGGTCCTGTGCATGTGTGCATGTGCATGTGCACCTGTGCATGCGCAGAAATTTCCCGTATGTTTTGGAGCCACGCTTGACAGGAATGGGTTAACTCGATGGGTGGAAGATCAGAGTTCGATTCCAGAGGACTGCATGATGGAGTGAGCTCCCGCCTCTGTCTCAGGTCCTTCCAATTTAGCAGTTCGAAATTGCAAGTAGATAAATAGGAACCACTTCAGTGGGAAGGTAAACAGAGTTCCATGCACTCCAGTGTTGAGGCATGCCTGCCACATGTCCACGGAAATGTCTGTAGACGCAGACAGCACTGGCTCCTTCGACTATGAAACAGAGATGAGCACTGAACCCTAGAGTCAGATATGACTGGCTTTCAAACAAGGGCAACCTTTACCTTTACTGAGAAATAGCAATAAATAAGGAGCCCTTGACTGATCTTTAATCCATTTGAGCGGGTGTTTAGCACCCCTATGTATCTTATCTCAGCTATTTCTCTTTCATGCCTAGTTTTGTAGCTTTCTCCATCCCTGGCAATTATTTTCAGGTCATTCAAAAAGTGTTCAGGCAGATTAAAATGTTCTGAAACCAGTTTTGTATATTGACATTCCTGATCTCTGATTTATGTAGATTAATACCCTATATCAGGGTTTCTCAACCTGTGGCCCGTGGGCTGGATGCGTCCCATGCCACTAGTTCATATGGGGGGCCCACTGCTTCTGCCACACCAGGAAGTGCCATGTGGTAGAGGAAGGTCAAAATGGCCATCTGGCCCCCAAAGCTGTCTGAGGAAGTGTGACCTGGCCCCTGGCTTTAAAAGGTTAAGAACACCTGCCAAACAAAATAAAAAACAAAACAACCCCCCCAAAAAACAACAACAACAACAACCCCTGCTATAAAACACTTTCACATTAAATATATCAATCCATAAATGAATTTATTTACAACAGTTAAATCTTACTGTAAGATGATCTGTTGTACTTCTGAGAAGTCACCTTGCGGTCAACTCTTAACATCCTCAGTTCCAGGAAACACACTGGTCACACTTATCGTGATGTGTGTGTGAGGCGAGGATGTTAAGATTTGTCTCCAGGTATACTCCAACTCTAATGTGGCAGGAAATCACTCATTTGATGGCGAGAGAATTTATTTTAATGGTGTGTTATAATACACAATCAGTAAGTTTTAAAAATCCGGGGCTTTAACATGATTTTTATTGAACTGGCCGGGAGAAGTTTTCCAACCTTGAATCTGGGACAATCCTGGTTTTCTGGGACATATGGCAACCCTAGGTATGTGAAATGCATTCTGTGAATCCATGAACTTAAGAACTTAAGAACATAAGAACAGCCTTGCTGGAACAGGCCACACCCCATCCAGTCCAGCATTCTGTCTCACACAGTGGCTCACCATTTCCTTCAGGGTATTCCCAAGCAGATGCCTTCACCTGCTTAGGATTCCCTGGAAATGATGTTGAGAGATATCCTGACTATCTCTCCAACCCGGAGGTTGTCCTTAAGTATCCATAATTATAGCCATTGATACTCTTGTCCTCCATGAACTTGTCTAATCCTTTCTTAAAGTTGTCAAGACTGACAGCTGTCACCACTTCTTCTGGCAGGGAGTTCCATAGACCAGTAATCCTCTGGGTGAAAAAGTACTTTCTCTTATTTGTTTGAGAACTAGTACCCAAAAGTTTCATGGAGTGTCCCCTAGTTCTAGTGTTATGCGATAGGGAAAACAGTTTTTCCTTATCTACTTTGTCCACACCGTGCATGATTTTATAAACTTCAATCAGGTCACCTCTTAGACGTCGTCGTTCAAGAGTGAAGAGGCCCAACCGTTGCAGCCTCAGATGGTAAGGAAGGTGTTCCAGTCCCCTAATCATCCTTCTGGTTGCCCTCCTCTGCATTTTTCCCAGCTCCATAATATCCTTCTGGAGGTATGGCGACCAGAACTGTACACAGTATTCCAGATGGGGCCTCACCATAGATTTATAAAGAGGCAAAATGACACTTGCTGACTTATTTTCTATACCCTTCCTAATGATCCCTAGCATTGAGTTTGCTTTTTCCACTGCTGAGGCACACTGGGTTGACACCTTCATTGAGTTGTCCACCAGGACACCAAGGTCCCTTTCCTGGTTTGTCGCAGAGAGTTCAGACCCCATCAGTTTATAAATGTAATTGGGGTTCTTTGCCCCAACATGCATCACTCTGCACTTACTAATGTTGAAACTCATTTGCCACTTGAAGTCTTTTACTCATGGGTCCAAACAACTGTGATTATCTAGGGCTGTAGTTTGGCCCACAGGCTGGATCCGGCCCCCGACACTAATTCATCCAGCCCGTGCCATCCGCGCCGCTCCTGGAAGCAGAAGTAAAATGCACATGTGCAGAACACTGCCGTAAATGACCTGGGCTGTCGCAAAAGCGTTTTACTCCCACTTCCAGTGGGAGGAACCACGTGACCAGTACACTCAATCACATGACCGGCCCATGGCCCGAAAATTTTGGGCACCCCAATCTAAGGGCTTGGATAGATTTTGTGGCATAAACAGGATGGAAGCTGAAAGATGGGCCCAGCCCAACAGTTGGTGTGTATCAGTTGGTGTGATACTACGATGTCTGTTGCAGCTTCGCGGTGGTGTCCCGAAAATGCAACTTTTGTGTATATTGATCCAGGCAGAGGCTGATGTTAGGAAGAAGGTTATTGAAGTTTTGGTGGAATTAAAAAAAGTCTCTTAAGAAATGGTCATTTAAAAAAAAAAGCTTCAATATTTTCTTTTTTAAAAAAATACTTAATAAAACATTTTTGTTCCAGAACTCTTTGTTGGAATTTTTTATTTTGATTTATATGGAGTGTTAATTGAAAGCTTCTGACTGGGAGGCTCTCATTACTAGTGTCAGCGTCAAATGGGAAGCACCCTACTGCTTAACTCTGCCCGTGGTGGTGCAAGATAGACTAAAACATGCTTTTAAGACGAAAAAGATAGAAAGTAGAGGAACATAATGGAAGAACATCACATGGATTGTAGCAAAAAGATCTATAATATCAATGCATATGCCAGCACTTTTATGAGGACAAATTCTTCATCTGGAACTCATCCTTAATTACAAAGTTCTAGTAACTTTTCTTTATGCTAATAAATATTGGAGCAAGGTTCTTTTAACCATTCATCTCTGTTAATTATATAATTTTGAGTGTTGTGATCTAATTGGTGGTTTAGAAACAAGGCTATATGGAGTGGACTTGGTCCATTAAAGCTCACATTTAAATACAGGAGTTAGTCTTTAAGGTGCCACAACACACTTATTACGGCAACTATCTTTGATCTCATCTGAAATCTCCATCATTAGACAATGATCAAAACTGGGATCCTACTCTTCCCCAACAAGATTTTGGCCTGAGGGGATTTTCTACCATCCTATTTGTGAAGACATTGTTCTAAGTAAGTAAGTAAGTAAGTAAGTAAGTAAGTAAGTAAGTAAGTAAGTAAGTAAGTAAGTAAGTAAGTAAGTAAGTAAGTAAGTAAGTAAGTAAGTAAGTAAGTAAGTAAGTAAGTAAGTAAGTAAGTAAGTAAGTAAGTAAGTAAGTAAGTAAGTCGTCATCAGCTGCAACTCGTGTCCGAGAATGCATTATTTTCCTGAAGCAGGAAAAATGCCACTGGCGTGAATTTGTTAAGGTGGGTCACAACTTGCCATGAAGTGACCCACACACTGTGATCACAGAGCCATCTCCTGCGGCACATAAGAAATGAGACATGCAGGATTTAACACCGGGACTGCAATGGACTGCCACAGCCTTGGGGATATGGACAAGGTACACGTACACAGTCAGTCCATCTGGCATGGCCTCCTCCGCCTCTATGACTGTTGGGAATCAGAGTTCCTCCTCTGCTCATTTTGCCGTTGGGCCCAATAGGATGGTTTCCAGTGGCATTTCCTCCACTGAGGGGGACCATCACCCCACCTAAAGGGGCTCATCCATCCATAGCCGTTGGCCCCTTTAGCGAGTCAGGTTATTTACCACTGCTCAACACTTGACGTTGAGTCGCTGGCTGTACAGTCTACTCCATTACTGTTGCGGGATGTCCAGCCAGAAAGAAAGAAAGAAAGAGGAAAGCTGAATAAAATCCTCAGCTATCCTTATCCTTGAATACATATTAAGAAAAGAAAATTACGAAATTGTTATTTCCAACTGAGAAGTGGGGAAATCTTTAACACTTGAAAGTGTAACATAGGTGTGGTATCCGCGAGCACGATTGGCATAACTGCCCCTGACAGAGGTTACACCGGGTGAGGCAGACCCCTGGCCTCTGACCTCTGCGGGTACAGAAATTGGGGAGCGGATTAATAGTCATAAGATTGATTCACCCATATCTGACCTGGCCGGCAGTTTTGCAGGAGGAAGCTGAATGTCTAACTCAAGTTAGACATTAGGCAATTACGCACTTGCAGATTAGCCCAAGCCTCAGTGCAAATAGTGGTCATGTTTACTCTTGTGTAAGCCATGAACAATGGACTTCCCCTGTCAGTATTTGCCTTAGTTAATTAACTTCCCCAAGAGAAGTTCCCAATTAACCCGGGTAAACAGGTGATATGATTTTCTGTCAGATGACGATTCTATCACACGCTCCCTTGAATTCCTATATATGATGATGATTTTCCCTCAATAAACCACTGGTCTTCGCTCCATCTTGTCTCGTGTCATTACTTGGCCAGTCTCCTCCGGGACCTCACGGCCGCCCCGCGGCCCCAATCCAACATCTGGTGACCCCGAGACGTGATCCTACTCGTGAGTAAGCGATCAACGCGGTCCGGTTCTACGCTAGAACTGTGTCCAATCACCCCGGAGGATAGCGCGGCAGCCCGGTCGGAAAGCCAGCCGATCGGGAAGACAGCTCCGCGACGAGGCATTTCAGAGAGGCATTCTACAGCTTGCTCCGGCTATCGCGGCGGCTTGCAGCACGGAAAAACGCGTTCCGCTCAGGGTCGGCTGTGAACCCCTGACAGCGCAGAGGCCACCGAGGGCCCGTGGCAGCAGTCCACGCTCCGAGCTCTACCCAGAGATTCGTCACGCAAACCTATTGCCTGAACTTCAGACGCGTCGAATCGTCCCGAGAAGGAGACTTCAAAGGACCCAGCAGGTAATATGGGGACTTGTCCTCAGCGGCAACGTCCGTCCGCTAGTCAAAGAATTCATGAGGATGAATTCAAAACCCTGGCCAGGGTATATCAGATAAGCAATCACAGTGGAGAACTAGCTCGGCTTTTGGTGTTCTTGAGGGAACACTGCCTGCTTTACCCAGAAGTAGGTACGTTATCCCTTCAGCTCTGGGATCAGATAGGAGTCTGCATTCAGCAACCCCCGGAAGCTCCAGATGGCGTAATTCACACATGGAGCAAATGTAGGAAACTCTTAGCCGAGGTGGACCCAGTCCGGGTAGAGCCCAAAGAACTCCCAGCGTCAGCAGAGCCATCGGCGCCCACGGCGCTCTATCCATCATTCCAGTTTAAGCAGAGTAGTGTAGGGAGCTTTCCCTCGGTGACAGCTGCAGACGTCACCGGTGGAATGCATGGAATGGGGAGCGCTGGCGCTTCTCTGATAGCTACAGGTTCCCGAACTACCAAGAGTGCCCTTCAGCGCACAGTTGAGGAAGAGATCAGGAAGGGGGAATTGCCAGCAGAAGAACTAGCTGAGCTTAGTCAGATTTGTCCAATTCGCTTGGAAGTAGATGCCCTCACAGGGCAGCAGCAGATAGTTCATTCACCAGTCCCGTATAAGCTCCTCATGGCTATACGGAAGGCCATTTCAGAGACAGGACTACAGAGTCGCTTCACTAGGGGCATGCTTCAGCAAGTGTGCGAGAACACGATGTTCATCCCGCACGACTGGAAAGCCGTCATGCGGATTATGCTCAACCCCAGCCAGTATCTGTTATGGGACAGCGAGTATCGCCTCGAGGCTCAGGCAAGGGCTGCCAGGATGGGGGGGGAAATAATTCCTGACCAGTTGTATGGTTCAGGTGCCTTCGAATCCATCGATGCGCAGACCACCTTGCCGCTCGCCACCCTTCAGTTGTCAGCTGAGACGGCCTTCAGGGCTTTTCTCAAGGTCCCGGCAACTGGAAAAGCGGCCAAAAATTACACCGCTGTCAAACAGGGTGCCCAGGAGTCCTACATGGACTTTATCAATTGCTTAGAGGAAGCGATCAGTAGGCAGATCGATAATGAGCAAGCCCAACAAGAACTCATGATGAAATTGGCTAAAGACAACGCCAATCTCGACTGCCGTAAGATCTTGCAGTCCCTGGGCAATCGTCCCGACTTGACTCTCACGGACATGATTAGAGCTTGTGCCGACGTTGGCACGGACTCGTACAAAATGGGTCTGCTGGCAGCGGCGGTGCAAGGGGGTAGGAGACCCAAGAACAAAAACCAAGGGGCATGTCACAATTGTGGCAAGGTCGGTCACTTCGCTAGGGAGTGCCGATCCAAGAGCGGCGGACAACATTCCGGCCGTTCCAAGGCTCCAACCACCCCATGTCCGAAGTGTAATAAAGGCTTCCATTGGTCCAGATTCTGTCCGAATTCGGGAAACCGGAACACGGGCATGTCTCTGGCCCCGGTCCAAACAGAGGCTTCCCTCGCTCTGGGTGAGCCAGAGCTAGATTAGATTCCAATCACATTCCAGACATTGCGAAGGCGCAGGCCAGCCCCAAGGGTAGTACAGGGCTAGAATTGAGTTGCCAGGCAGACGTCACATGCGACTTGCCAGGCACAGTCTATCTGGTGGATTCCCAGTACATGGGACCCCTGCCCAAAGGCTTCATAGGCTTAGTTTTGCCTCGTAGTGTAGCAGGAGCACGCAGAATTCTTGTAATTCCGGGAGTCATTGACTCCAATTTTTGGGGTGTTCTCCAAGTTCAACTCTGGATGCACCTACCCCAGACCATTCACAAGGGAGACACGCTAGCGCAACTGATTATGGTTCCTTGTAACTAGCCAGCAGATAGCCAGGGAAGGCTCAGGGACAGCTCAGAGTCCAGGTCAGAAGACCGCTCGAGCGCAAGTGAGGCAGTGCAAGGATACCAGGTCTTAGCGACAGTGGAGACCAACATAGAATGGAAACAGCGGCCAGTTATTCAGGTATTTTTGAATAAAAAATCGTTCTCAGGGTTGCTAGATACCGGAGCTGACGTCAGCGTGGTCAGCCGAAGCCAGTGGCCGCAGGAGTGGGCCATTGAGCCGGTCTCCGATGTGTGGGGGGTAGGCGGCATCCAAGAAGCGTTCAGAAGCCGGGAGTGGGTGGAAGTCACGATCCCTAAGGCTGACGGCACGGCGGTCATTCGGCCGCACATTCTGGACGTGCACATCAACCTTTGGGGGCGAGACATTTTGCAGCAATACCGTGCCACTCTTACCTTCGGGTAATGGCTCTGCCACTTAAATGGCTTACCAACACGCCAGTATGGGTAGAGCAATGGCTGGTAGTGGGGGAGAAATTAGTCGCCCTAAAGCAACTGGTTAAAGAACAGCTAGACGCAGGACATATAGAGCAGTCCACTAGTCCTTGGAATTCGCCCATTTTTGTCATTAAGAAAAAGTCGGGGAATTGGCGACTCCTCCACGATCTCAGAGAGATCAATAAATGTATTCAGCCAATGGGTCCGCTTCAATGCGGCATTCCGAATCCAAATATGATCCCCGAGGGTTGGGAGATCCTGGTCGTAGACCTCAAGGATTGTTTTTATACCATTCCCCTGGATCCGAGTGATCGGGAAAGGTTTGCCTTCACGGTGCCGGTTGTGAACCACAGTGAGCCCGCGCAGCGTTACGCGTGGAAGTATTTGCCACAGGGGATGCGCAATTCGCCCACCCTGTGCCAAATTTATGTTTACAACGCACTGGCAAAGTTTCGAAACCTTCACCCCACAGCCCTAGTATGCCATTTCATGGACGATATCTTGGTCGCAGCGCCGCAACTCGGCAGCGAAATGTTTAAAGACCTCCAGGCCAGCCTGGGGGAGAAAGGGTTACTCATTGCCCCAGAGAAAGTACAGAGAACCGAGCCATTCTCATACTTGGGTCATCGGCTTCTCCGTTCTTTCGCAGCCCCAGTTTTGCCCCAGATCAACTTAAAAGACTCAGTCACCTTGGTAGAATTGCAGCAAGTTTTGGGTAACATTAATTGGGCCAGACCGTATTTCAGATTGGATACGGATCTCCTAAAGCCGCTCTTCTCGCTGCTAACGTTAGGTAAGCAGCCATCAGACCGGATACAAATTCCTCGAGAGGCACGCTTGGCTCTCGAGAAAGTCAACCAAATTCTCAGCCAAAGGTGGGTGGACAGGATTACTCAGGGGCCATATGCCCCGATCCTGAACTTGTACATCGTTCGGGCCGGATCCATGTTCACCGGAGCCCTAGGAGTGGACTCCGAGAGAGGAGCGAGTATCGTGGAATGGGTGTATTTACCGAACACCTTGTCCCAAAACATCGTTCCCCCCCAAGAGTTGGTCTCCGCGGTGGTCTACCGCGGAAGGCTGAGAGCTAGGGACATTTCAGGGCACGACTTAGCAAAAATCGTGATACCATTCACCAAGGAGCAGGTTCAGCAGCTGATGCAGTTCGGTGACTCGCTTCCAATTGCCTTGGAAGGATTCACTGGATGCTTGGCATACCACTTGCCAAAGGACCCCAGACTCGTCTCACTTCAAACGCAGACAGTCAGCTTGTACGAATTGATCTCGCTGGTCCCACTTCAGGGGGCCAGAACAGTCTTCATTGATGGGGGTCGCACATATGGTGTCCTAACTTGGCAGGAGGGCCAGGCTTGGCGCACACTGCTAACTCTTCCACAAAAGTCCGCGCAGCGGGCAGAGTTGTCAGCAGTGAACCTTGCTTTGCGCACCTTCGCCAAAGATCGCCTCAACATTATTACTGACAGTCAGTACGTTAAGAATTTGCTTCACAGTCTACCGGGAGCGTACATCACTCCCGCAATAAAAATTGCTGAGTCTGTTCCTCACAGCTCAATTTCACTTGCGGAACCGCACAGAAGCGCTCAATATCACCCACATCCGAAGTCACCAGGACCTACCTGGTCCGATTTCCACGGGCAATAGCAGAGCGGATGCGGCCGCAAAGGAAATTCAGCAATGGTCAGTGTTAGGTGTTTTCACTACTCCAATTCAGAGTCATGTATTCTTCCATCAGAATGCCAAAGCGCTCGCCAGACAGTTTAACCTGCCACTTTCTCAAGCCCAAGGCATTGTTCGTTCTTGTCAGCATTGTGCAGGGGCGCCGGGGGGCCCTCGTGGGGGGTCAACCCACGAGGGACAGAGGCTAACCAGGTGTGGCAAATGGACGTCACACATGCCCCGCAGTTTGGCAGATGGCAGTACATGCACGTTTGCATTGATACCTTTTCACAATTCGTTTGGGCAATGGCGCAAAACGGGGAGATAGCTTCCCACGTGGAGCAGCATCTCCTTTCCTGCTTCGCGGCGATGGGCAAACCACGGCACGTGAAAACCAATAACGCCCCGGCCTATAGCTCTAGGCAGCTGGCCGACTTTATGGCCACCTAGGATATCAAGCATACCTTTGGCGTTCCTTACAATCCGCAGGGGCAAGCGATTGTGGAACGAGTCAATCAGACACTCAAGTCCTACATTGACAAACAGAAAGGGGGGAGCCACCAGCCCTCCCAAAGTCTCAGGGTCAGGCACAGCATTGTCTGAACAAGGTGTTGTTCACGTACAATCACCTTAATGTTTTTTCGGATTGCACGCCGCAGGAGAAACACTTCTGCCACTCGGAAGCTCTCCCGCGGCCGCTGGTTCGTTACCGAGTGCCACCGGATCCTTCTTGGAAGGGCCCGGTGCCACTCGTAACCTGGAGAAGAGGGTATGCTGCAGTTATGTCTCCTACAGGTGTCATCTGGATTCCAGCCCGGTGCATCAAGCCCTACTTGGAGCCACATGGCGTGGACCCAGACCGACCCGAGTCCGATCCCGGAGATGGAGGACCTCACCCTGACCGAGGGGACCCACCAGAGGAGGTGGCGACAGCCGATGACAGCGCCAAAGGTCACCTGGGGGATGGTCAAGACCCTTTGCAATGAGGCCCAGGACGTCGTCCAACGCGAGAACAGGGAACCGACACCGGAGAACTTCGCATCTGCAGTCTTTGCCCTGATCACCGCCAACACCGTGGTGGTCACCATCATCCTGGCCGTCTCCCTACTTGCGGGGGGAGGCGTTCAGGCAGCCTCACTAAAGGCCAGCGATCTGATGCCAGGCGGAGACCTCTCTGCCCGGATGCACTACAACCTATGGGAAAGGTTGGCGAGTCTCGTCAACCAGTCCGATTTTTGCCTGAAGCAGAACGCCGGTTCTGCCTCAATCTTGAGCACCTGCCTCATCCCGGTGTGCCACGCTCCAGACGCGCGCACCAGGAACGGCAACTGGCTGGTGAAGCGGATTTTCGGTCCGTTTCTCCCAACAAGTTTCTCAGCATACGCTCACTGGGGAATGCAGTTAACCATGACCTTGCCCGCTGATGCAGCCACTCTCCACACCCCTCGAGTGGCAGTCAGCCCGAACTCTACTTGTGCTCGGATGACCGGCTGCTCCGCAGTCGGCCGGACTCAGCGTCGCTGCCTCGACACCGGCAGCAGCAATTGGACTTGTGATAACCCAGAGACACTTGGTTCAATGTATGCTCACGTTTCCCTACCTTCAGGTTGGTTCTTTACATGCAATCAGTACACCTGGAATTACATTCCCGCTAATGTATCAGATTCCATATGTTGTATCAGCCGCTTGACATTGTTACTCCCCACTAGGGATATAATTGTTCCAAGCACAAATGTTTCCTCACCCATACGGCGCGCTCACGCCACCCAGTTAGACAGCTCATGTGATAGCAACATTAGGGTTCTTTGTCAGGCTGAGTATGTCTCGTTGGCAGTCAGCATACTTGGCGTGCCAGGCTTAGCCATTGGCAACGCTCGGAGGATTGGTCAATTGGCTTGCGGATTACCAAAAGCCATTAACCACACCTCCTCGGCGATAGCGCTGCTCAACCAGGAGCAGGCAGAGCTTCGCCATGCCATCCTAGACAATCGAGCAGCTATCGATTACCTTCTGTTGTTACATCATTTGGGCTGCGAGTCTGTCCACGACATGTGTTGCTTTAATCTTACAGACAACACACGCAAAGTACAGAGCCAGCTCACGGACCTCCACACCCTAGTCATGGGGGTGGTGGGATTCATTGTGGTCGTGGCTCCCATGGGGATGGCTTCAGACGACACTCAAGGCGATTGTGGTGGTGTTAATACTGGGCACAACAGTGTGTTGTTTTGTGCAATGTATTCCCTCACTGCTATCGAGATGTCCCCCATGGAGGGAACCCCGAAGCGTCATTCCCCCACACCAGCTGATGCCCCTCCTACGCAGGGCCGTCTGTCAGGTCCACAACAAATAAAGGTGGAGTGTGGTATCCACGAGCACGATTGGCATAACTGTCCCTGACAGAGGTTACACCGGGTGAGGCAGACCCCTGGCCTCTGACCTCTGCGGTTACAGAAATTGGGGAGTGGATTAATAGTCATAAGATTGATTCACCCATATCTGACCTGGCCGGCGGTTCTGCAGGAGGAAGCTGAATGTCTAACTCAAGTTAGACATTAGGCAATTACGCACTTGCAGATTAGCCCAAGCCTCAGTGCAAATAGTGGCCATGTTTACTCTTGTGTAAGCCATGAACAATGGACTTCCCCTGTCAGTATTTGCCTTAGTTAATTAACTTCCCCAAGAGAAGTTCCCAATTAACCCGAGTAAACAGGTGATATGATTTTCTGTCAGATGACGATTCTATCACACGCTGCCTTGAATTCCTATATATGATGATGATTTTCCCTCAATAAACCACTGGTCTTCGCTCCATCTTGTCTCGTGTCGTTCCTTGACCAGTCCCCTCTGGGACCTCACGGCCGCTCCGCGGCCCCAATCCAACACATAGGTTAGAAAACAACATTGCTTTGAGGGGAAGAATGTCATTAGAAGTCTCTTCCTTATGGAAGGGTCTATGGACGGGATTCTCAACCTGCAGCCCACAGCACCATTTCATGCCCACCTACCCCCAGCCTCCACCACACCAGGAAGTTCCATGTGGTGGAAAAAGGGCAAAATGGCCATCCGGCCCCTGGCTTTAAAAGGTTGAGAACTCCTGGACTAGGCTCAATTGACCACCATTCTCTCCTTGTGAGCTCCAACTGGCAGAGGCAGACAGAACGGGGGCTTGCTTGGAGCCGTCTTCTGCTTAACTTCTGCTGAATCAGAAGCTTCACACACACACACAGCATCAGCATCAGCATCAGCATCCAGCGATGAGGAGGCCATCTTTTCCTCTCTTGTCTTCCTTTTGCACAGTGACATAACAGAGTTGAGATGGTTGCAGCATTAACTCAAGGTTCTCTTTTGGTGCTGTGCCGACTCAGTGATTGGTTACGGATAAATGACAGAAGCAATTAAGAAGGGGGAGACACACCGAGAGGACCATCCATCCTCACAGCTCAGACTCCAAATGAGAGCAGCAGCAATCCTTCATGGGTCAGCTCATGTTGTGTGGTTAATATTCCCCACCCCCTGGCTTCAGACACAGCAATTAGTCTATCACGGTCAATTTCAGGTTCATTAGCACAAATGTTTCAAGGTAGTAGACACTTAGAAACCCCTTCCCAAATGCAGAGTTTTCCTCATAAAGGACACAACAAGCACATTAAACTAACTGTCAGGTTATGAAACCAAGCAAGAGAGGAAAGCATAATTTAGGAATATAAGAACATCCTTGCTGGAACAGGCCACAGCCAATCCAGTCCAGCATTCTGCTTCAGGGTATTATTCCCAAGGAGATGCCTTCACCTGCTTAAAATTTCCTGGAAATGGCATTGAGAGATATCCTGCCTATCTCTCCAACCTGCCTTGAATTCCTTAGGTATCCATAATTATAGCCATTGATATACTTGTCCTCCATGAACTTGTCTAATCCTTTCTTAAAGTTGTCAAGACTGACAGCTGTCACCACTTCTTCTGGCAGGGAGTTCCATAGACCAGTGATCAAGTACTTTCTCTTATTTGTTTGAGAACTAGTACCCAAAGGTTTCGCGGAGTGCCCCCTAGTTCTAGTGTTGTGCGATAGGGAAAACAGTTTTTCCTTATATCTACTTTGTCCACACCATGCATGATTTTATAAACTTCAACCAGATCACCTCTTAGATGCCATCGTTCAAGAGTGAAGAGGCCCAGCCGTTGCAGCCTCAGATGGTAAGGAAGGTGTTCCAGTCCCCTAATCATTTTGGTTGCCCTCCTCTGCAATTTTTCCAGCTCCATAATATCCTTCTGGAGGTATGGCTACCAGAACTGTACACAGTATTCCAGATGGGGCCTCACCATAGATTTATAAAGAGGCAAATTTAATCACAACAGCAACAAAAAAACAGATGTGAAAGCTATTCTTTGGTCTGTTGTCTCCATGTTTTGCATTGTAACATAAAGTGGGAATGAATGTGATGTTTCTTTGTGCTGATAGGTATTACCTTGTGTTGTAACTGTCCCAATTTGCCATCTTCCTGCTGCCCAATTAATATATGAACCTCGACAGAAATTTGGGTGAGGCCAGTTTGGAAGCATTGTACAACAATGGAAATGCCACTCAACACCACCACCATGGAGGAAAAAACATCACAATAAAGGAACAGGAATTGTCAACCAAGGCAGAAGTAGTGAGAAGGGGCAGAGAGTAAAGGTAAAGGTCACCTTTGCTTGAAAGCCAGTTGTATCCGTCTCTAGGGTTCAGTGCTCATCTCTGTTCCATAGCCGAAGAGCCAGTGTTGTCTGCTTCTGCAGTGATCTTAGATCCCAAGAAACAGTGGTTTCAGTATTTTGCTGCAAAGGCAGAGGTTGGGATTTTGATTCCGCTCCTGGGAAATGAGCCAGCCTTGGGCAAGCTGCACAGTCCCAGGGTGCCTCTGAAAGGAGGCATTGATAAACCACTTCTGTATATTCTCTATCTGGTAGACTCTGGAAAGACCATAGGTCAGAATTGACTTGGTGGCACATTATTATTATTAGTACAGCCTGGAAGAGAGGAACAGCCAACTTCCCATGCACACATCAATGCAGTCTATGTTCCTCAACGTTTGCTGCAGAAGATCCGGTGCTAGTTGTCTCAAATGTTCTGTTTGTTGCGTGTTAGTGGGCTAAAAATGATCTGATATATATACAGTGGAACCCCGTATAACGAATGCCTCATACAACGAAAAATTCGTAAAAAGAATAGGATTTGCAAAAACCATTATACCCTGTATAATGAATTTTTTTGTTATATGAAACAATGCATCTCTATGGGGAAAACGTACAACGAAAATCTCTATGGGATGCATCGTAGAACGAAATTTTTTCATTGTGTGATTTTTCCCATAGAGATTTTTATTGTACGAGGCATCCCATAGGAATTTTTGTTATAGGAGGCATGCTTCGTATAACAAAAAAATTGTATAATGAAAGAATCGTGGAACCAACTTTTTTCATTAGACAGGGTTCTACTTTATATTAATTGTACTGTGGTAATTTGACATAAAGGTCCTTTTCCCCTTCTGCATCCCTCTAAAGGAGAAAATCTCTCCCTGCCTAAGGTTTTTAAAGAGTACAGTAGGTTTCTCCCTTCTTAAACATAGAGTGGTGAGAAACCTTCACTCCTATCAAAAGGAAAACTGTCAACAAACAGCAAAGGTAACCCAGGAGGAAGGAAGGAATGAATGTTTATTAATTGATTAGTCTTACGACTTTATCAATAACATAACAGAAGAATTAAAATCTGTGCAATACAATGGGGTGCAATAAAATGCAATAAAAATACAATATGTATATACCTGAGCTACTTTTAAAAGGAATGTAAACTGGAGAAGGTGCCTTAATACAAATAATACAAGCATATCCATAGTCAGATAAGTGAAGCTCCCTTGAAGGATACCCCAGTTTGATTAATATATTGGATCCTTTTAGCTGATGCCTTAATTATCAACTTGGCAGTTCTACAAACAATGTGTATGTTAGAACCCAGGAGGAGATAGGACAGTTTGTGATTAGAGTCCCCAAAAAGTTGTTTTTTCCAATAGGGATGCAAGGTATTTAAATCTAATATCAGTGTATAACTGGCAATCAAATAAAATATGAGAGATATTTTCAGTATTTGGAGAACCACATATACACGTTCTTTCATGATATGGTAAGTGGTGAAAATGCTCACATTTATCCATGGAATCTAGTAACTCAAATCTGGCCCTACAGTAAGCCCTTCTTAAAGGATGAGGGAGGCACATCAATAGGTAACCGAGGGGGAGAGAACTGGAAACAACGAAATGCTGATTTTAGAGGCAATATATCGACTCCCAAGCAGAGTCTTTATTTGTTTGTTTGTCTTAAAGGGTCTTGATTCCCGAACAGAGAGGGCTATTAGCAAAGCGTATCTTTTCAAGCCCAGCTGTGAAAGCCTCCCTTCCTCTGAAAGCAGGATTTAAAAGACATACACAATATTATCCTGAAAGAACAACTGTTCCTTTCATAGGCATTAGTTTGGGAAGCTTCACTGAAAAGCGAGACATTTTTGAAATGTCATGGCCAGTTACCAGGCAACGGTCACAGTGTCCCTACTGATTTCTCAACAAGAGGAAACTTTTTTTAAAAAAAGAACTGGGGAACCGGCACGCCAAAAGACGTGAGGGTGATGGAGGGAGGAAAGCCACATGGCAGACCCCAGGGGAGATAGAACTCTCACAGCACTGATAAATCCAGGACTTTATCTACGGAGAGAAATGCAAGTGAATGAAGGACTGCAGTGGCTCAAGTGGCTAAGATGCTGACTGGGAGGCAGCAGGTCAGCAGTTCGATACCCGAATACTGCAGGACGGAATGAGCTCCCGTCTTTGCCCCAGCTCCTGCCAACCTAGCAATTTGAAAGCTTGAATTAATGGCACAAGAATGAATTGGTGCAGCAAGAATGAATTGGTGTGGCTCGATCCTGACATCAGGTGACACAAATGCCAACTTCCCAGATCCTCTTCTGAGTAACCAAAAATGGGCCCACTGGGGGTCTGACAAAACACACTAGACTATGGGAGTCCTCTTGAACTAGACCTGCCCCTGCCAGTCTTCCAAATCTCTGATTTGCACTGGAAGGGATTTTGTTGCCTGTGATAAGACCAGTTCCCAATGTTTTTTTACCACGAGCCGGTTCCCACGATGCTTAGCTGTGGGGGCCAGAGGCATGGTTGCATCCACAATTTAGGTTTTTGTTATCAGCAGTAGCAGCGGCGGCCGCACCTTCCTTCTGGGGACAAAGCGAGAAGCAGCAGAAAAATTTAAAAACAGAGCGATTGTGCTCCGACAAGCCTTCCGTCACCCTGGAAAGTGGTGGAGGCTGTCCGAAACCCCAGAAAAAACGTGTGATTGCCACCATAGTAAGTGACGTGTGGTGACCTCCAGTGGTTGGGGGGAGGTGTGGTCCTAAAGTGACTGGGTGGCCACCATGGGCCAGATTCACAGGATGTATGGGCCGGATTAGGCCCACGGGATGGGGGTTGGGAATCCCTGGAATAAAAAAAAGTTAAAATATATTTTAATTGTTTGTTGTTGTTGTTGTTGTTCAGTCGCACAGTCAATTCTGACCCTTTGCGACCCTATGGAGCATTGTTCTCCAGGTGCCTCTGTCCTCCACCATCCCCCTCAGTCCTCCCAGTTCTGTGCCCATTGTGTCTACAATACCATCTAGCCATCACATTTTTGGCCTCCCCCTTCTTCTTTTGCCCTCCACCTTTCCCAACATCACGGCCTTCTCAAGTGCGTCCTCCCTTCTCATTTGGTGCCCAAAGTACTTTAGCCTCATCTTTACTATTTGACCTTTCAATGAGCAGCCAGGGTTGATTTCTTCTAAGATTGACCTATTTGTTCTCGTTGCTGTCCAGGGTACCCTCAAAACTCTCCTCCAACACCACATTTCAAAGGCATCTATTCTTCTGCGCTCAGCTTTCCTTATTGTCCAGCTCTCGCATCCGTACATTACCACTGGGAATACCATTGCTTTGACTATTCTAATTTTTGTTTTCAAGGTGATGTCTCTGCTTTTCACTATGTTCCCCAGGTTTCTCATAGCTTGTCTCCCAAGAATCAGACACCTTTTTATTTCATGGCTGCAATCCCCATCTGCAGTGATCTTGGATCCTAAGAATGTAAAATCTGTCACTGCTTCTACTTCTTCCCCATCTATTTCCCAGGGACTGATTGGACCTGTTGCCATTATCTTGGTTTTCTTGATATTGAGCCAGCTTTTGCACTCTCTTCCTTCAATCCAATCAAGAGATTCTTTAGGTAGCCACTCAAAGTCCAGCCCCACATTCACATCGTGAGAGGTAGTAACAGGCTGGAGAAAGGGATTGCTAGGATTGGGAGAAATGCCCTGACCAAAGAGGCTCTGATCTTCTTTTGTGTCCTGATCAAACCCTGGACTACCAAAATCAAACCATTTTCTTGGCTTTGTCATTGGCGAAACTTAAGTCCTCATTGGTGCCTATTTCTGGAATAAGCAGACCAGTAAATCAACCAGATTCTGTATCTCTCCATATTCACAGCATGTTGTTGTTCACCAGCAGCTCCCACTTGAGCATGTTGGGCTTACATTTAGGGACTCTAACCCTTAGCCTATTCAAGGTTCTCTAAGTGACATAGGGTAGGTTGAGTTCCTCATCTATAACTTCCATTAATGTTTTTCCTTGTCCAGTCAGCTCCTTCCTCCATCTTCTAATTGGGTTTTGCTCTTGCATACCTTCAAGAATGATTGTTCTTGCCATAAAGCTCTCCCTGGATCTGAACCGGTGGACTTCAGGCTCTTATCCGTTCAGAGAATGTTGAGGGTCACTCTCTTGCTTAGTTCTCTCAGGATCCGCCGCGTCTTCTCTCCTCAAGAGGGTATATTCTATCAACTGGCATAGGTTTGAGACATCCTATCACTATAGGCATGGCTTCAATAACAGCGAATTAATAACGAACATCTGGTGAAGTTGTAAGAGGCCCAACAGGTTGGCAATGGATGACCTATTGAGGCAGAAACCCAAGCGAGATACAAACAGACTGATCAAACAGGAAATGATCATGCAGTGTTAAAAGACTAGAAGCAGAAAAACAAAGTACAAAATAGGAACTCTGAATATAACCGGCTTGGGAAATAAAACAGAAGAAATTTTAGAAATAATGGAAAGAAGAGCGATTATGATAATGCATCAAGCTGATATAAGATAGAGTTGACAGGAAATTGCTCTGGCAATCATTGGCCCAATATGGAGTAAGTGAACATTTTATTAGATTACTAGCAGAATACCCGGCTTCACCTGGGGTCATATTTTTCTCCTGTGGTCCGCACGGGGGTCCCCGTCCAGTGTCTGGGCCTTGCATACCTCCCCACCCCCGCCACCCTCATGTACCCTCTTGCCCCACCACGGCTTTTCCTGGCCACCCTCTCTGGTACGTTCACCATGCAGGCCTAGCAAGGGTGAGTCCACCCACCTGTGGCCCTTTTCCGCCTGGTATCCGGGCCTCGCTGGCCTCTCTGCCCTCGCCACCCTCTTTCACCTTTCGGGCTCCTCCATGGTGTGCCCCAGCTGCCTTCTCTGCCTATCCATCCAGGCGACTGCCGCATGGGCGATGTTGGTTGACCTGCAGGTCTTGTGCAGGTTGTCTTAGTTTCTGGTCCGGAGATTGCAGTGCTAAAGGAAGCTGTGGCCACTAATCGCAGCCACAGCCCATTGTTTGGCTGTAGAGGTGGAGGCGCAGGCACTACCGTTGTCCTCAGCAACAACTGTCCTTCCCCACTCGCACGCACACCCTCTCACCCTGCTCCTGTGAGTGGCTACACCATGGGTGGGCAGTATCGCAGATTCCGTGCACACACACAGTATGGCATATTGGTTTTCTGTGCCCAAGGCACCATGGGGGTTGTAGTTTCTGCTCCCTTTCCCAGTTTTTTGGGCGCACACCCTGGGACAGGCTGCCAGACGCCTGCAGTGCCAATCTCTGACACGCAAGGAACGTGTTATATAGTGACTGCAGAAGTGTAGTTACAACAAGCCAAGGAATATTGGAACCCTTCACAGTAACATCTGGAGTGAGGCAGGGAAGCATTTTCTTCTTGTTGTTGTGCCATATCTGATTCCGAATATTGGCTATCCTCATGGTGGTATTACCAGTGTCAAATATGGACACTTTGTTGTGTTTGGAATATTGTGACTTTAAGTAATGTAACACTCGAATGAGTGGATATAATAATCATCAGCTGTAACACTGTAACCTTCTGTATCAGGACGCGAGCTAGTGACCACTAGGGGCAATAGCGAGCGCCCAGCTCACATGGTTCCAATTCCCCAAATACCTACAGCACGGGAAGATTCCCGCCACCACCTCACCTGGACAAGAAGGGCGTGACGGGGAATGACGTCACACAGACAGTAGCCAATGGGCTATCGAGGAGCCACATTCAAATGTATATATTGAGCTGTTCATCCGCCATTACCACATGTTCCCCCAGACCATCATGCAATAAAGATGTGTTAAGCCAACCTTTCGGCTGTTTCTATTGTCTTGGTTCTCATACACTAAATTGGCGACGAAGGTGGGATAATGGATCCCCACGGAATCAAAACAACGCAGGCCGGGTTCAACATCAACAAACCGGAAGAATGGGAGCTGTTCGAGATGGACTTCCAAAGCGCACTGATGGTGTCCGACATCTCAGACGAGGGGAAGAAGAGGGCCATTCTCATCAGGATGCTCGGGTTTCCCGCCATGAAGGTATTGGTGGACCTGGTGTCTCCGAAGAAGGTGAACGAAGTGCCGGTCAAGCAGCTCCTGAAAGCGATGCGCGACCATTTCCAGCCCTCGGTTTCAATGTTTTCGGCTCGGGACGCGTTCTGGAAGAGAGTCCAGGTGCCTGGTGAGTCCGTGGCTGCCTTTGCAGCGGCCCTCCATTCGGCCGCCGGCCCATGCAAGTGGGAGAACCTGGAAATCGCCCTCAGGGACCGCATGCTGTGCGGCCTGTGGGATGAGGAGGTTCAGCGAAAGCTGATGAACAAGGAGCCGCCCCCGACGCTGCAAGAGGTCGTGAAGGAGGCGCAGGTGGCGGAAGCCACGAGGGCCGGGGTTAAGGGGTTCAGAGCAAGGCCCCCACAACCCAACAAGGCAGCGGGCTCGGTGCAAGCGGCCAGGCGGGCACCGCACTCCTCCACGGAGAGCAGCGAGGACGAGGACATCCGGAAGGTGCGGAAGGATGGCCGGCGTTGCGATGGCTGCGGGGCGTCCCATGACCGCATCAAGTGCCCATTCAGGAAGGCCGAGTGCCACAACTGCGGGCGCCAAGGCCACATAGCCAAGGTTTGCAGACGGCGGCGCAGAGACCAGAGAGGCTCAACAGACCGCTCACCGAAAAACCAGGAAGGCGTCCGGCCCTCAAGGAAGCAGGACGGCGTGGGCCGCATCTCCGACGACAGCGACGACAACACGGCAGTCCACAGTGTGTCCTTAGGACACCCACATTATTTTGTTGAGGTACTAGTGCAAGGGGTCCCCGTTAAGATGGAGATAGACTCAGGTTCCTCATATTCCATCATTACCCAGAGGGAGTTTTTGGGAATTTCCCCCAACGTGCGGCCCAAGCACAAAGCACTGAGGTCTACGCTGCGGGATGTGCAGGGAAATAGCATTCCGGTGTTG
The DNA here is from genome assembly GCA_035047305.1 of Bradypodion pumilum. Lineage (NCBI taxonomy): Eukaryota > Metazoa > Chordata > Lepidosauria > Squamata > Chamaeleonidae > Bradypodion > Bradypodion pumilum. The sequence continues at coordinate 5,703,116 of JAWDJD010000017.1, read as the reverse complement.
GGGGTTGGAAAATTCAAGGTCCAAAACAAGCAGCACGCCGCGGAACTTCCCCTGGTTGTTCTCAAAGGGGGGAGTTGTTGCCTCCTCGGGACTCAATGGTTTAAGCCCCTGGGTTTGTTCATTGGGGGGGGTGCATGCCGTTGGGACTGACCCAATACAGGAGGTGTGTAACGCGCATCCCGAAGTGTTCAAGAAGGGACTCGGAAAATTCAAGGGGCCCCCAGTTGCGTTCGACCTGGATCCGGAGGTCCGCCCAATAAGACTAAAACCACGAAGGGTGCCTTTTTGCACTTAAGGACAAAATAGAGGCGGAACTGGACAAATTGGTGGGCCAGGGGATCCTTGTTCCTTTTGATTCCACGGAGTGGGAAACTCCGATTGTAACAGCGCTTAAGGCCAACGGGGAGGTTTGAATATGCGCTGATTACAAATGTACCATTAATAAGGCGATACGCCCAAATGCGTATCCGGTGCCGGTAGTCAGCCACCTGTTGGCCAGGTTACATGGGGGAAAGTGTTTCGCAAAGCTTGACCTGGCGCAGGCTTATCAGCAGCTCTCGGTAACCCCAGCTGCAGCTGCTGCACAGACGATAGTCACTCATAAGGGGGCGTTTCAGGTGACGCGCCTGCAGTTTGGCGTGAATTCAGCGCCAGGCATCTTCCAATCGTTAGTGGAACGTCTCTTAAAGGGTCTGGAGGGGGTCTTGCCATATTTTGACGACGTATTGATAACGGGGGGGAGTGAGTCAGAGTTGGCTGAGAGGCTAGACAAAGTGCTGACGGTATTTGAAAAGGCGGGGTTGAGGTTGCGGAAAGACAAATGCGTCTTCTTCGCAAAAGAGGTTGAGTTCCTGGGTTTCCGGGTAACCCCTGCAGGCATTAAACCCTCCGAATCAAAGGTGGCCGCCATTCAAAATGCTCCTCGCCCCACCTCCAAGCCCGAATTGCAGTCGTTCCTGGGGCTCTTAAACTTCTACCATTCCTTCCTGCCTAGGAAGGCGTCGGTAGCAGAGCCGCTTCATAAGTTACTAAAAAAGGACGAGGCGTGGAAATGGGGCGAGAGCCAGGAGAGGGCATTCAATTAGCTGAAACAACTCTTATCTTCAGACGCCATATTAACCCATTTTGACCCCAAGAAACCAGTGGTTCTGGTATGTGATGCATCTCCAGTGGGGGTGGGGGCGGTCCTGTGCCACGTGTTGGAAAACAGGCGGGAGGCCCCGGTGGCGTTCTACTCCAGGTCCCTGTCTAAGGCAGAGCGTAACTACGCACAGACAGACAGGGAGGCATTAGCGATAATTGCTGGGACGAAGAAGTTCCACGATTTCCTCTATGGCCGCCCCTTTACCATCGTGACTGACCACAAGCCCCTGCTAGGCATTTTTACCGCAGACAAGCCCACACCACAGATTCTGTCCCCTAGGATGCTCAGGTGGGCCATTTTTTAAACATGTACCAGAACGCGCTGGTGTACCACCCTGGAAAGGACATAAGCCACGCGGACGCCCTGTCGAGGTCACCCCTCCCCCACACGGGCAGCCACGTGTGCGAGGTGGAACAAGACCACCAAGTGCTCATGATAGAGGTCCTAGATTCACCCCCCGTACTGCCCGCAGAGATCACCAAGGCGACGGGCAGGGACAAGATGTTGGCCCTGGTTAGTTCATGGGTGCAGAAAGGGTGGCCAACATCCTCCCCGGCGGCGAAATTTGCCCCGTTTTTCAGGAAAAAGTTAGCTGTCCATGGAGACGGGTTGCCTCCTGTGGAGCCAACGGGTAGTCGTCCCTGAGTCCCTGAGAGCAAGAGTGCTCAAGCTGCTGCATGTCAGCCACCCTGGAATTGTCCGCTCCAAGGCACTGGCCAGGAGCTACTTCTGGTGGCCCCAGTTGGACGCCGATATCAAGCACATGGTGGGCACTTGCAAGAGTTGACAAAGCTCCCGGCCCGAAGAGGCTCGACTTCCGCACAGGGAATGGGATGCGGCAAAGGGGCCATGGTCCCGCGTGCACATTGACTTTGCGGGCCCTTTCAGAGGATTGCTTTTTCTCCTCATAGTAGATGCTTATTCCAAATGGTTAGAGGTTATCCCAGTTGCGAACACCTCCTCAGCCACAACGATTAAACAATTGCGCAGGGTGTTCAGTTCGTTCGGTATACCCGACACGCTTGTTAGCGATAACGCTAGTTGCTTCACGCCCGCCGAATTCAGGGCATTCACTGACATCAACGCCATCCGGCACATCACCTCCGCGCCCTTCCACCCGGCGACGAATGGCCAGGTAGAACGCCTCGTGCGTACCACCAAAGACGCGCTGAGGCGCATGGGCCCCGGGGATCTAAACCTGCAGTTGTGCCAGTTTTTGCAGGGATATAGGGTGACCCCCCTAGCGTCAGGATATTTGCCCGCAGAGCTCCTAATGCGCAGAAAACTGACTACGGTACTGACCAGGCTAGACCCCTCAAGGGTGGAGGACACTGGGAGGAACATCGGGTTAGCGGGCACGAAGAGTTTCAAAATAGGCGCCCCGGTCCATTGCAGAAACTACGCTAGCGCAGGGCCAGCCTGGGTTCCGGGCGTAGTCATTGGGCAAACGGGTCCCGTGTCGTATTGCGTAGAGACCAGCACAGGTCTACTCTGGAGGCGGCACGCGGACCAACTCCGATGCCGGGTTCCCGGCGACCAGAGCGCGGAAAGCGCGAAACAGGATTCAGCATTAGGGTTTTCCCCACCCGTTCAGCCCAATGGGGAGGAGAGGGGGGGCAGTGGTTCCCACCAAGGGGGGAAGGGAATAAGTTTGTCCTCGCAGATATCCTGCAGTTTGCCCCCACAGATATCCCAGAAGATGAGTTTGAGTTTGAGTTACAAAACCGGGGGGGGTTCGGAGTGGTCCCCCACCCATCCAGGCGAGAAGTGGGGTTTTTCGTTAGCCCCCAGTGCCCCCGGTTTTCCCACAATGGAGTTTACCCCTACCCCGAAAACCGCAGACCCGCGGCGAGTCGCTAACGAGTCTCCCTCTCCCATTGCAGGACAAGAGACCAGGGAAAAGAGAAGTGATAGCGCCCCCGGGACAAGCCAGCCAGCCTTGCGCCCAAAATGTGCTTGCAATAAACCATATTGGATGAGAGACTTCGTCTCATCCTAGGGGGGGAGGGATGTTGTGTTTGGAATATTGTGCCTTTAAGTAATGTAACACTCGAATGAGTGGATATAATAATCATCAGCTGTAACACTGTAACCTTCTGTATCAGGACGCGAGCTAGTGACCTCTAGGGGCAATAGCGAGCGCCCAGCTCACATGGTTCCAATTCCCCAAATACCTACAGCGCGGGAAGATTCCCGCCACCACCTCACCTGGACAAGAAGGGCGTGACGGGGAATGACGTCACGCAGACAGTAGCCAATGGGCTATCGAGGAGCCACATTCAAATGTATAGCCACAGTATATATTGAGCTGTTCATCCGCCATTACCACATGTTCCCCCGGACCATCATGCAATAAAGATGTGTTAAGCCAACCTTTCGGCTGTTTCTATTGTCTTGGTTCTCATACACTAAACACTTACAGCAGAACATTAACAAAAGTTGGTCACCATGAAAATGAGTTGTCTGAAGAAGGCTTTGGTATAGTCAATAGAATAGAAGTAGACATTATTTCTGGTAAAGGTAAAGGTTTCCCTTGCTCGAAAGCCAGTCATATCCCACTCTAGGGTTCAGTGTTCATCTCTGTTTCAAAGCCGAAGAGCCAGTGCTGTCTGCGTCTGCAGATGTTTTCGTGGTCATGTGGCAGGCATGACTAGACACCAGAGCACATGGAAAGCTGTTTACCTTATCACTTAAGTGGTCCCTATTGATCTGCTTGCAATTTCTTGCTTTCGAACTGCTAAGTTGGCAGGAGCTGGGACAAAGACTGGAGCTCATTCCATCCTGCAGTACTCAGGAATTGAACTGCTGACCTCCTGCCTTCCAGTCAGAATCTTAGTCACTTGAGCCACTGCAGTCCCTTATTTTTCTGGTACTCCCTTGCTTTTTCCATGATCCAGCGAATGTTGAAAATTTGGTCTCTAGTTCCCTTGCCTCTTCGGAACCCAGCTTGTATCATGTATTTCAGGGATTTTTCACTGAATATTTTTGGAACTGTGGATAACTGAAACCACGGATATTGGGGGAAGCTTGTAGCAAATAATATACTCTGGATATCCTTAAGAGGAGAAAAGCTAGTCTGTGTAGCCTTAGACAAGCTGTACAGTCCCAGTAAGCCCTTAGAACAGGGATTCTCAATCTGTGGCCTGTGAGCTGGATGCTGCCCATGAAACAATTTCCTGTGGGCCCACCACCACCTCCACCATACCCAGAAGTGCAATGTGGTGGAGCAAGGGCAAAATGGCCATCTGCTCCCCGAAGCTGTCTAAAGGGAGTGTGACTTGGCCCCTGGCTTAAAAAAGTTGGGAACTCCTGCCCTAGAAGAAGGGTTCTAAGTACTCAAGACATAGAAAAACCCAAAAAGGGGATCAATATTAGTTGGCTACAACTAATTGACTTTATAGCATTAATTATTTTTAAGAAACTCCAGGGTTGACCTGTGAAATTAATAGGGAAAGCAGTGTGGGATCCGCGCGCACAATTGGCATACTGTCCCTGACAGAGGCCATGTCTTGTGAGATCGCTCCGAGCCTTGGGCTCTGAGGGGACAGAAATTGGGGAGCGGATTAATAGTCATAGATTGATTCACCCATATCTGACCTGACAAACAGTCCGAGCAGGAGGAAATTGAATGTCTAACTAATCAGTTAGGTAATAGGTAATATCGCACCTGCAGATTACCCTAAACCCTAACATCAACATCGGCCATGTTTACTCTTAGGTAAGCTTGGAACAATGGAGTTCCCCTGCCAGTGTTTAATTTAGTTAATTAACTTCCCCGGGAGAGGTTCCCAATTAACCCGTGTAAACATGCGATGTGATTTTCTGTCAGATGACGATTCTATCACACGTCGCCTTGTATTCCTATATAGGATGATGATTTTCCCTGAATAAATCACTGGTCTTCGCTCCATCATGTCTCGCGTCTTCTCCTTGACCAGTCTCCTCCGGGACCCAACAGCCACTTCGCTGCCCCAATCCAACATCTGGTGACCCCGAGACGTGATTCTACTCATGAGTAAGCGATCTACGCGGTCAGGTTCTACGCCAGAACCGTGTCCGAATCATCCCGGAGGACAGTGCGGCAGCTCTGGTCGGAAAGTGCGGCGAGGCACTTCAGAAGAGGCATCCTATGGCTTGCATCGCAGAAGCGCGTTCCGCTCAGGGGCAGGTTGTGAAACCCTGACTCCAGCACAGAGGCCGCCGAGGGCCCGTGGCAGCAGTCCACGCTCCGAGCTCCATCCTAGAAGTTCGTCATGCTGAGACCAGTTACCTAGAACTCAGATGCGTCGCATCGTCCCGAGGAGGAAAACTTCGAAGGACCGGCAGGTAATATGGGGGCTTGTCCTCAGTGGCAACGCTCGACTGCTAACCAGAGGAATTCACTTAATGGAATTCAAGGCCCTGGCCAGGATATACCAAACACGCATTCACAGCGTTAAGTTAGCGGAACTCTTAGTGTACTTGGGGGACAATTGTCCGCTTTATCCAGAAGTGGGTATGCTTAATCTCCAACTTTGGGATCGGATAGGAGCCTGCATTCAGCAAGCACCAAGAGCTCCAGATAGCATAATTGGCACATGGAGCAAATGTAGGAAGCTCTTAGCAGAGGAAGACCCAGTCCGGAAAGAGACCCAGAAACCCCCAGCGCAGTCAGAACCATCAGCCCCAATGAGTCTCTATCCATCATTTCAGCTTAAGCAGGGCAATGTAGGGAGCATTCCCTCAGTGACAGCTGCAGATGTCACTGAAGGAATTCATGGCATGAGAAGCCCTGGCGCTTCTCTGACAGTTAACAGTTCCCAGACAACTCAGAATTCCATTCAGCGCATGCGTGAGGAAGTTCCATTCACGGGGAAATTGCCAGCAGCACAATCAGCGAGCACCCAGCTGCTGTGTTCAGCCTATCTGACACACGTTCAGGCAGACAGATCATTTTCCACCTGCCTGCTCAGCGCCCACTGTTCATGGAAATCTGCACAGCCCCTGGCCGTGCAGGGCTCCAGAGCAGACCCATTACCACACTCAGGCACAGAGCAGTGCCAAAACCCAAAGGTGCCTGCTTCCAGTGTGGAAAAATGAGACACCTTAGAAGAGAATGCCAATCTAGACCAGGCAGATCTTCAAGAGGTTGTCCAAATAAGCCTAAGACCAAATGGCCACTCTGGCACTGGAGGGCGAGACAGCACCGAGATCCGGGAATCCGGCCCTCCGGCATGCATCTGACCCAGGCCCGAAAGGAGGCAGCCATCGCCCTGGCTATGCCAGAGGAACCATCCCAGCAATAGTACCCCGAGCTCTCCCAAGGCACAGGCAGAACCTTCTTGTCTCACCTTGGAGTAGCCCAGAGAAACTCACCCCTAAGTAGAAGCACCCAGATGGTTGTGATAGCCAGCTGTATATAAGTCATCTCCTCATGTGCAGTATAGAACACTGCAGATCAGGGGGAGGAATGTGCGAATGCGTAAATAAATGTGTGTATGCGTGGTGCACCATTGAATGTATGACTGCAAGAACTGTGTATGATTGCAAAAGCCTTGTCTCTGTGACAACAGTATGGTTGCAAAAGTGTTCCTTGTGTGTAACTGCGTGGTAATATCACTGTGAAGTATGTGTTAAACAGTTTGCACTCTGTTCATGGGCAGGAACTATTTAAGGTTTGAGAAAGCATGGTGAGCAAAACCTCTTTGCCTTGCCTGCTTAGCAGCTTAAGGCACCCAGGGCAACGAAAGCAGGAGAGGGGGGGGAATCCTAACCTGCAACAGGGCAAAGTGACCCCCCTTCTTCCCTTGAGACCTTTTTCTTTGTCAAAGGATTAAGCCACTCCTGAAAACTGGTTTTGCAATCCGTGCCACTCAGGGAAAAAGATTTTTCTTTTCAGAAGCGCGATCTGAAAACAAAAATCACTTCTATGAGTTTTCCTCACTAAATCATAAACTATGGGGCCCCTCCCTACGTCTGTGTTTCTCAAACCCCCATCTCTGTGTTTTAAGGTGTTTGAATGTCCCTTAGCGTCTTTAAGTCACATATCTTACTAGGAATGAGAGAATTGCATTGTCTTCATGTGTGTACTGTAACCTAGGTTCTCAACCTTTTAAAGTCAGGGGCCAAGTCCCACGGCCTCAGGCAGCTCTGGAGGTCCTGACAGTCATCCTGCCCTTCCTTCGCCACACAGCCCTTCTTGGCTTGGTGGAGACAGTGGCAGAGCAAAGTGGGCCACATCTGGCCACAGGTTGAGAATCGTTCTAACTCTCCTTCATTCTCTTAAGAAAGATATTGTTCTGGTATTTTGAGTTTAAAGTAACTCACTCATTGTACCTCTTTCACAGGAAAAAGCATGCAAACATTCTTGCGCTCTGTATATTCAGAAAATGCTTAATCGTTACCTTTTTACAGGAACAAAACTCCTCTCCAGGCCTTAAAAGTAACCAATTTGTTTCTTTCTACAGTCTTAAATTGCTTCCTTTCACAGGCTCCTGAGTTAATTACTGGTAGGGATTCCTTAACAGGAGGATCCCAGCCGGTTGTCTTAATTATCTGACCTAATCTGATTTCGTTATGATAAGAGTTATTGCATTCTCATTGTGCTAACTTCTGACTTGTCTTTCCTCCTTTCCTCCTTTCGCCATTGGAACTCCCTGCTGGAAATGTTTAATTTGTGTGTCTTTTCATTTTTGTGTATTGTTTCCTTACAGCTAGCACATCATAGCTGGCTTGTTTTTAATAAGTCTTAGTCTGTCATTTTAAGTATGGCACCTGGCCCACAGCACCCTCTCTATTTGAGCAGACACATTTCACAAACTCCAGAGCACAAAGGGAGGATTAGTCCCTGAGCTCCTGAGAATGTACAGAGTGCCACTCATTAGCCAGGACTGCCTAGGACTGTTTTAAGAATGCAGTCAGGTCACATTTTCAATCAGATACAGGCATTTTCAGGCCACCCCTTCCTTTTTTTGCTGATAGTCTAAGCACAGGCAAAAGGCTAAGCCAGCATCTGGTACCCTTCTCACAGGAGCACAAGAATAGCTCCAGGAAATGTGTGCACGCACGCCATGGGCGGAAGGGCGCAGGGGGGCCTTCATGAGAAATTTGCCCAAGGGAAGCCTGGCACATCATGCGCCAAGGTTTGCCATAAGACCCCAGACTCGTCTCGCTTTAAACGCAGACAGTCACCTTGTGTGACTCAATGTCACTGGCTCCACTTCAGGGGGCTAGGACAGTTTTCACTTATGGGGGTCGCACACATTATGTTCTTACTTGGCAAGAGGACCAAGCTTGGCGCACACTCCTGACTCTTCCGCAAGCGGGCAGAGTTGGCAGCCGTGAACCTCGCTTTGCGCACCTTTGTCAAAGAACGCTTCAACGTAATAACTGACAGCCAGTATCTTAGGAATTTGCTTCACAGTCTACCGGGAGCATACATCACTCCCGCGATAGACAAGAACTTGCTGAGTCTGTTTCTCACAACTCAATTTCACTTGCGGAACCGCACCAAAGCGCTCTATATAGCCCATATCAGAAGCCACCAGGACTTGCCTGGTCGGATTTCTGAGAGCAATAGCAGAGCAGATGTGGCCGCAAAGGAAATTCAGCAATGGTCAGTTTTGGGAGTCTTCACAACTCCAATTCAGAGTCATGCATCCTTTCACCAGAATGCCAAAGCGCTCGCAAGGTAGTTTAACCTGCCACTTTCTCAAGCCCAAGGCATTGTCCGTTCCTGTCAGCATTGTGTAGGGGCGGTAGGGGGGCCCTCGTGGGAGGTCTACCCACGAGGGACAGAGGCCAACCAGGTGTGGCAGATGGACGTCACACATGCCCCACATTTTGGCAGATGGCAGTACATGCACGTTTGCATTAATACCTTTTCACAGTTTGTTTGGGCTACAGCACAGAAGGGAGAAACGGCTCCCCATGTGGAGCAGCATCTCCTTTCCCGCTTCGCGGCCATGGGCGAACCTCGGCACATGAAGTCCGATGACGCCCCGGCTTATAGCTCCAGGCAGCTGGCCACCTTCATGGCCACCTGGGACATTAAGCACACCTTTGGCATTCCATACAATCCTCAGGGGCAAGCGATTGTGAAACGGGTCTATCGGACGCTTAAGTCCTACATTGACAAACAAATAGAAAGGGGGGAAGAACATCCCATAGTTGCACAGCAATTGCTATCCTATAAGTGCCATTTTCCCTGAATAAATCACTGGTCTTCGCTCCATCATGTCTCGCGTCTTCTCCTTGACCAGTCTCCTCCAGGACCCAACAGCCGCTTCGCGGCCCCAATCCAACAAAGCATCATAGTTAGAAAGAATGTGTCCACAGGACCATTTTGTTGTTTGTTGTTCAAAATACAAAACACAGAAAAAACCCACAAATATTATAAAACATTGACTCATGTTGTATAACAGACAAATATGGTATAACAGACAAATATTATAAAAACGTTGACTGATGTTGTATAACAGATACAAGTTTTAACCAAAAACCTAAGTATCAGTTATATACCAGCTTAATATCTATGCTGTTCCTAATATTGATTTTTTTATAGCTTTCATAGTATTATTTCAGAAATCTGCAGCTGGTTATAATATTTTATGAATTTCTGTGGCATTGTTCCCAGTGCCCCAATGACTACAGAGACTACTCAAGCATGTTTCATCTATAATAAAGTTATTTCTCTTGCCAGCTCTCTGTATGTTGTTTAATTTTTTCCAATTCGGTATCTTCAACTCCGGCATCCCCGGGAATTACTATGCCATTATCCAGACTCTTCTTCAATTTCTTAGCATTGTGTCTGGTGTATTATACACAAGGTGTCTGTCAGTTTGGAGCCAAAAATCCCACAAGATCTTAACTTGGTTCTAACAACTTTTCTCCTTGATAGTCCCACAAATTCATGGATGTTGGCAGATGAGGAGGAGGAGAAAGAGAAGGACTACTACTACTATGGCGGCGGCTTCACTTTTCTGTTTGTCTTCCCATTCTAAATGTATCATCAAGGGTCACAGAGAGTCTTAAACTATTCCAGGGGTTTGCAACCTACAGCCAATGGGCTGGATCCAGCCCACAGCGCCAAATAACCCAGCCCTCCACATCGCTCCTGCCGTTGCTGCTGGAATTGGCCATGGACTCAATTAAGGCCGCATAAACGTATAGGTATTTATGCAGCCATAAATGAACCCATGGCCATCGTAAACGCATTTACTACAACCATAAGTGAGTCTGCGGCTGTCATAAACACATTTACGACAGCTGTAGATGCATTTTATGGAACCAGTCCGGCCTGCTTAGCTGTCTGATGGGGCGTGGTCCAGCCCGCAGCTGGGAAAGGTTGAGAACCCCTGAACTATTCAAAAAGAAAGAAGAGGAAGGAAATGCAGCTGTTTTCTTCTGTCTTGCAGCTGTTTTCTTCTGTCTGACTCAAAATGGGGGGAAGAGAAAGGGGGAGGGAGGAAGATATAATTAATTATATTTTTCCATCTTCATTCTGGTAAATCTTCTAGCATAGCACTGCAAATGCCAATTTGAAATGAATGTAAATCTTAAAAATGCCCTCTTTTCACCATAAACATAATTTAATTAGGATTTTTTAAACCTCATAAATGACTAGCTTAATGTGTAACCATTTGCAAATAACCTTCCCCTCTCCAAACAGCTAATTAAGTTGATGCTATATTGAATAATACTATAGTTCCTTCCTACGGCAGGATTGGGAAGTAGCTTTCCTGTTTATGTAACAACTCTGTTAAAAATAGGAAGTGTGATTCAATATACATAAAAAAAAAACATTTCAGTACCAAGGAAGCAAAGGGGCGACAGAAAAGAGATCTTTCACATGCCTTAAACAGCCACCATTAAGCAAACATACTGTCAGCCATTCTGTCTCTTTGTTTTCAAAGAGTTTTTGGACATTAAAGATGTCAGCAATGAATACAACATAGAATACAGAATGGCTAGCAGGAAATAGTCATGATAGAAATGAGACTTCCCTATGTCTTTCTCCAAAAACATCTTCATTAATCCCTTGTCTTGGCACACTAATAATAATAATAATAATAATAATAATAATAATAATAATAATAATAATAATAATAATAATAATAATAATAATAATAATAATAATAATAATAATAATAATAATAATAATAATAATAATAATAATAATAATAATAATAATAATAGGTTTTATTTGTACCCCGCTTCCCACTAGCAAATTCTATTCTCCATTGCTGAATTCCACCCGCCCACCCACCCAACTAACAGAAGAAATCCTATGATTTCAAAGGAGAAGGTTGCAGGTTCATCCAACAGTGGGCGGCAATACAAATTTGATTTATTATTTATTTATTTATTCAATTTGTATAGCCGCCCCAATCGACATGCGACTCTGGGCAGCATACATAAAATTCCCAATGTTTAAACTATAGAAACCCTTAAAATTCCTAAAAACACTGAAAAACTACCTCCCACCTGCACCAATTAAAAATCTAGTTAAAAACTTTTAAAAACATGAGTGATCCTGCTATAAATGAGCCAGTGTTGGGGTGATCAAATAAATAAATAAATAAATAAATAAATAACAGTCGTTTTGCCCCTATTCCTGGTTCATGTTTCATACTCTCCACATTTATTCTCGTGTTTATAACGATAACTTTTAAACTTTTGAATTTATGCCAGTTTTTAGAGATATCTGCTGTCCTATCTGTATAAATCTGTGCTGTTTTATTCTTTTAAATTCAGATTCAAAGAGGTGCTGTTTCATTACCCAGCCCAAATGAAGCACCAATTTTAAGGACTGATTTTATTCTATTTTATTTCAACGCAAGTTGATACGTTTGCGGTGGTACATCTTGATTGTATCTCTCGTGTACTGAAACCCTTTTTACCATGCTGGTCAATGACCGTAATAAAGTGATTTGATATACTCTCCATCAGAATGTAAAGGATTCAGTTGGATTCAGCAATGAAGAATACAGTTAAACAACGAATTACAAATGCCTCAAGTTACATAAAATTTGACTTACATAATGATTTTTGTACTAAAACTGTGGTATCCGTGAGCACAATTGGCATAACTGTCCCTGACAGAGGTTACACCGGGTGAGGCAGACCCCTGCCCACTGACCTCTGCAGTACAGAAATTGGGGAGCGGATTAATAGTCATAAGATTGATTCACCCATATCTGACCTGGCCGGCAGTTCTGCAGGAGGAAGTTGAATATCTAACTCAAGTTAGGAATTAGGTAATTCCGCATTTGCAGATTAGCCCAAGCCCTAGCGCAAATAGTGGCCATGTTTACTCTTGTGCAAGCCACGAACAATGGATTTCCCCTGTCAGTATTTGCCTTAGTTAATTAACTTCCCCAAGAGAGATTCCCAATTAACCCGGGTAAACAGGTGATGTGATTTTCTGTCAGATGACGATTCTATCACACGCTGCCTTGAATTCCTATATATGATGATGATTTTCTCTCAATAAACCACTGGTCTTCGCTCCATCTTGTCTCGTGTCGTTACTTGGCCAGTCTCCTCCGGGACCTCAAGGGCCGCTTCACGGCCCCAATCCAACATCTGGTGACCCCGAGACGTGATCCTACTCGTGAGTAAGCGATCAACGCGGTCCGGTTCTACGCTAGAACCGTGTCCGATCACCCCGGAGGACAGCGCGGCAGCCCGGTCAGAAAGCCAGCTGATCGGGAAGACAGCTCCGCGGCGAGGCATCTCAGAGAGGCATCCTACAGCTTGCTCCGGCTATCGCGGCGGCTTGCAGCACGGAAAAACGCGTTCCGCTCAGGGTCGGCTGTGAACCCCTGACAGCACAAAGACCACCGAGGGCCCGTGGCGGCAGTCCACGCTCCAAGCTCTACCCAGAGATTCGTCACGCAAAACCTATTGCCTGAACTTCAGACGCGTCGACTCATCCCGAGAAGGAGACTTCAAAGGACCGGCAGGTAATATGGGGACTTGTCCTCAGCGGCAACGTCCGTCCGCTAGTCAAAGAATTCATGAGGAAGAATTCAAGACGGGGCAGAATTTTGGGGTCTAAATAGAGCTCCACTTCTGGAACAAATACAGTCCCAATTCCTAAGAAGTATTTTAGGAACTGATAGCAACACGTCTGCCCCTGCAGTCAGAGCTGAATTGGGCTTCCACTCCGTGTATAGCCATTTAGTATTTAAAACATTCTCATATTGATTGAGGATTCAATCAATGGACTCTAATAGGCTTCCCAAATTATGCTTAACTGAACAGATAAAGTGGGATCATCCCAAATCTTGGGTTAGTCAACTCTGCAAATTAATTTCTCATTAATAAGCATAGCAGAAATAATAACGTAGCAGAACTAACACAACAACAGTAGCAATTATACTTATATACCAGTCCATAGTGTTTACAGCACTCTCTTGGTTAACAATATGTTGGGTACTCATTTTACCAACTTTGGAAGAATGAAAGGCAGAGTCAACCTTGCACTTGTTGGGATCAAACTGAGATCATGAGCAAAGCTGCAGTACGTCAGCTTAACCATGGTATCATGAGGGCTGCCACTGCAATGTCTGATATACTCTGGTTTCTTTTCAGACAGCATAAATCTTTCGCTTTTACTAAATATATTTTAAGGATTTGAAGCATTGGATAGAGTGCTTTTAACAACCAGCCAGTCATTCTATGTTTGATTTTGAGATGCTCCTGTATGCTTTTGCTTCTTCAGAGAAAAAGATATTATTTGAAGCAGAAACAGTTTGGACCAATGACAGTGGCCCTGAGAAGAACAAAATGATTCTTTGGCTCACTCCTATCTGGAGACCAGGAATTTCACTGGGCTTCAAAATTCCTCTTGAAGATTTTTAGTCCATGTGAGACATTCTATATCTTTGAGAAGATAGTAAAACCCCCTACTTACGTAAAAAGTCTCTTCTGTAGGCTTTTATGTAAATCAGTTTTTTTTACTTAACTCAAAGCAAACCCACAGAAAAAAATTGAATTTTTACAACCTCAAAGCTAGGGTTGCCGTACATCCCGGAATACTGGGACTGTCCCAGATTCAAGGCCCCCCAAATTTTCCTAGCCAGTTCAATAAAATTCATGTTCAAGTCCCGGATATTTAAAACTCACTGATTGTGTATTATAACACACCATTAAAATAACATTGTGCCACCTTAGACTCACTTATAGCAGTTAGTCTTTAACCTGCCCATCTACCACCCCTGCTGCTCTGCTGAGGTTACCGGGGGAGCCAGGAGGCAGCACCTGCTTCAGCCGGTGCCATCCCCGGCCCTTCCAAGAGTCCAATTAGGAGGCAGCTCCAGCCCCATTCTCAGGGGAAGGAGTGCTGAGTGGGGTGGATGCAGGACCAGGTATCCCCTCACGGGGCTGCATGCTTTTGGGGCAGCAGCATCTTCCTCCCCGTGCATGCATGTGCCCCTGCCCCATCCATCATCCATCATCCTCTCCTCTCCATTCCCTTGTTCTTCTTCTGGCAGCTTTGGAGTCACCAAAATGGGAGAGCCGATGCTTTTGAGTCTGAGGTAAATTATTCTCTCTTCTACAAGTGTGGGAAGGAATGGGGTGGAGGAGGCGTTTCTCCATCTTTACTTGTAAGTAGACCCGTCCGGGGAAACACACCCATTTTTGTCAAGTATACTTCTGTCCTGGTTTTGTGGGAGAGAATTATGGCAACTCTACTCCAAGCAAACCCGTAGGAAAAATGAATGTTTTATTTAACTCAAAGCAAACCCATAGGAAAATGATATTTATGTACATTGAAGCAACCCCATAGGAAAAATGATTTTTTTAAGGTAACTTGAAGCAAACTCATTGGAAAAATCGATTTTTATGTATCTTGAAGCAAACCAATAGGAAATTATGTTATGTAAATTGAGACATTTATGTAAATCAGGGCATGGTTTTATGTTGGATTGGGGCCGTGAAGCGGCCCTTGAGGTCCCAGAGGAGACTGGCCAAGTAACGACACGAGACAAGATGGAGCGAAGACCAGTGGTTTATTGAGGGAAAATCATCATCATATATTCAAGGCAGCGTGTGATAGAATCGTCATCTGACAGAAAATCACATCACCTGTTTACCCGGGTTAATTGGGAATCTCTCTTGGGGAAGTTAATTAACTAAGGCAAATACTGACAGGGGAAATCCATTGTTCGTGGCTTGCACAAGAGTAAACATGGCCACTATTTGCGCTAGGGCTTGGGCTAATCTGCAAGTGCGGAATTACCTAATTCCTAACTTGAGTTAGATATTCAACTTCCTCCTGCAGAACTGCCGGCCAGGTCAGATATGGGTGAATCAATCTTATGACTATTAATCCGCTCCCCAATTTCTGTACCCGCAGAGGTCAGTGGCCAGGGGTCTGCCTCACCCGGTGTAACCTCTGTCAGGGACAGTTATGCCAATCGTGCTCGCGGATACCACACTCCACCTTTATTTGTTGTGGACCTGACAGACGACCCTGCCTAGGAGGGGCATCAGATGGTGTGGGGGGATGACGTTTCGGGGTTCCCTCCATGGGGGACATCTCGAGAGCAGTGAGGGAATACATTGCACAAAACAACACACTGTTGTGCCCAGCATTATCACCCCCACAATCACCTTGAGTGACGTCTGAAGCCAACCCCATGGGAACCACGACCACAACAAATCCCACCACCCCCACGAAGCATCCTCCTTGATGTTCTTGACCAGGGTGCGGAGGTCCGTGAGCTGGCTCTGTACCTTGCGTGTGTTGTCTGTAAGATTAAAGCAACACATGTCGTGGACAGACTCGCAGCCCAAATGATGTAACAACAGAAGGTAATTGATAGCTGCTCGATTGTCTAGGATGGCATGGCGAAGCTCTGTCTGCTCTTGGTTGAGCAGCGCTATCGCCGAGGAGGTGTGGTTAATGGCTTTTGCTAGCCCGCAAGCCAATTGACCAATTCTCCGAGCGTTGCCAACGGCTAAGCCTGGCACGCCAAGGATGCTGACTGCCAACGAGACGTACTCGGCTTGACTCAGGACCCTAATGTTGCTATCACAAGAGCTGTCGAGCTGGGTGGCGCGAGAGCGCTGTATGGGTGAGGAAACATTTGCATTTGGAACAATCATATCCCTAGTGGGGAGTAACAATGTCAAACGACTGATACACCATATGGAATCTGATACATTAGCGGGAATGTAATTCCAAGTGTACTGATTGCATGTGAAGAACCAACCTGAAGGCAGGGTAACATGAGCATACATTGAACCAAGTGTCTCTGGGCTATCACAAGTCCAATTGCTGCTGCCGGTGTCAAGGCAACAACGCTGAGTCCGGCCGACTAAGGAGCAGCCGGTCATTCGAGCACAAGTAGTGTTCGGGCTGACTGCCACTCGAGGGGTGTGGCTGCATCAGCCGGCAAAGTCATGGTTAACTGCATTCCCCAGTGAGCGTATGCTGAGAAACTCGTTGAAGAGAGAAACAGACCGAAAATCCGCTTCACCAGCCAGTCGCCATTCCTGGTGCGCGCGTCTGGAGCGTGGCACACCGGGATGAGACAGGTGCTCAAGATTGAGGCAGAACCTGCGTTCTGCTTCAGGCAAAAATCGGACTGGTTGACGAGACTCGCCAACCTTTCCCATAGGTTGTAGTGCATCCGGGCAGAGAGGTCCCCGCCCAGCATCAGGTTGCTGGCCTTCAGCGAAGCTGCCTGAACGCCTCCCCCGGCCAGTAGGGAGAGGGTCAGGATGATGGTGACCGCCACGGTGTTGGCGGTGATCAGGGCAAAGACTGCAGACACTAAGTTCTCGCGTTGGACGACGTCCTGGGCCTCATTGCAAAGGGTCTTGACCATCCCCCAGGTGACCTTCGGCGCTGTCACCAGCTGTCGCCACCTCCTCCGCTGGGTCCCCTCGGTCAGGGTGAGGTCCTCCATCTCCGGGATCGGACTCGGGTCGGTCTGGGTCCACGCCATGTGGCTCCAAGTGGGGCTTGACGCACCGGGCTGGAATCCAGATGACACCTGTAGGAGACATAATTGCAGCATACCCTCTTCCCCAGGTTACGAGTGGCGCCGGGCCCCTCCAGGAAGGATCCGGTGGCACTCGGTAACGAACCATCGGCCGCGGGAGAGCTTCTGAGCGGCGGAAATGTTTCTCCTGCAGCGTGCAATCCGAAAAAACATTTAGGTGATTGTACGTGAACAATACCTTGTTCAGACAATGGTTTGCCTGACCCTGAGACTTGGGAAGGGCTGGTGGCTCCCCCCTTTCTGTTTGTTTGTCAATGTAGGACTTGAGTGTTCGATTGACTCGTTCCACAATCGCTTGCCCCTGCGGATTGTATGGAACGCCAAAGGTATGCTTGATATCCCAGGTGGCCATGAAGATGGCCAGCTGCCTAGAGCTGTAGGCCGGGGCGTTATCGGTTTTCACGTGCCGTGGCTTGCCCATCGCCGCAAAGCAGGAAAGGAGATGCTGCTCCACGTGGGAAGCTGTCTCCCCTTTTTGTGCCATTGCCCAAACGAATTGTGAAAAGGTATCAATGCAAACGTGCATGTACTGCCATCTGCCAAATTGCGTGACATGTGTGACGTCCATTTGCCACACCTGGTTGGCCTCTGTCCCTCGTGGGTTGACCCCCCACGAGGGCCCCCCCCGGTGCCCCTGCACAATGCTGACAAGAGCGAACTATGCCTTGGGCTTGAGAAAGTGGCAGGTTAAACTGTCTGGCGAGCGCTTTGGCATTCTGATGAAAGAATGCATGGCTCTGAATCGGAGTTGTGAATACACCCAAAACTGACCGCTGCTTTATTTCCGGAAATCGGACCGGGTAGGTCCTGGTGACTTCGGATGTGGGCGATATAGAGCGCTTCTGTGCGGTTCCGCAAGTGAAATTGAGCTGTGAGGAACAAACTCAGCAAATTTTTGTCTATCGCGGGAGTGATGTATGCTCCCGGTAGACTGTGAAGCAAATTCCTAACGTACTGGCTGTCAGTAATAATGTTGAGGCGTTCCTTGGCGAAGGTGCGCAAGGCAAGATTCACCTCTGCCAACTCTGCCCGCTGCGCGGACTTCTGTGGAAGAGTTAGAAGCATGCGCCAAGCCTGGCCCTCCTGCCAAGTTAAGACACCATATGTGTGACCCCCATCAGTGAAGACTGTTCTGGCCCCCTGAAGTGGAACCAGCGAGATCAATTCGTACAAGCTGACTGTCTGCATTTGGAGCGAGACGAGTCTGGGGTCCTTTGGCAAGTGGTATGCCAAGCATCCAGTGAATCCTTCCAAGGCAATTGGAAGCGAGTCACCGAGCTGCATCAGCTGCTGAACTTGCTCTTTGGTGAATGGGATCACGATCTTTGCCAAGTCGTGTCCTGAAATGTCCCTTGCTTTCAGCCTTCCGCGGTAGACCACCGCGGAGACCAACTCTTGGGGGGAACGATGTTTCGGGAAGTGGTGTTCGGTAAATACACCCATTCCACGATACTTGCTCCTTGCTCGGAGTCCACTCCTAGGGCTCCAGTGAACATGGATCCGGCCCGAACGATGTACAAGTTTAGGATCGGGGCATATGGCCCCTGAGCAATCCTGTCCACCCACCTTTGGCTGAGAATTTGGTTGACTTTCTCGAGAGTCAAACGTGCCTCTCGAGGAATTTGTATCCAGTCTGCCGGCTGCTTACCTAATGTTAGCAGCGAGAAGAGCGGCTTCAAAAGATCCGTATCCAATCTGAAGTACGGTCTGGCCCAATTAATGTTACCCAAAACCTGCTGCAATTCTACCAAGGTGACTGAGTCTTTTAGGTTGATCTGGGGCAAAACTGGTGCTGCGAAAGAGCGAAGAAGCCGATGACCCAAGTATGAGAACGGCTCGGTTCTCTGCACTTTCTCTGGGGCAATGAGTAACCCTTCCCCCCCCCCAGGGTGGCCTGGAGGTCCTTAAACATTTCGCTGCCGAGTTGCGGCGCTGCGACCAAGATGTCGTCCATGAAATGACACACTAAAGCTGTGGGGTGAAGGTTTCGAAACTTTGCCAGTGCGTTGTGAACATAAATTTGGCACAGGGTGGGCGAATTGAGCATCCCCTGTGGCAAATACTTCCACGCGTAACGCTGCGTGGGCTCACTGTGGTTCACAACCGGCACCGTAAAGGCGAACCTTTACCGATCCCTGGGATCTAGGGGAATGGTATAAAAACAATCCTTAAGGTCTACAACCAGGATCTCCCAACCCTCGGGTATCATATTTGGATTCGGAATGCCGCATTGAAGCGGACCCATTGGCTGTATACATTTATTGATTTCTCTGAGATCGTGGAGGAGTCGCCACTTCCCCGACTTTTTCTTAATGACAAAAATGGGCGAATTCCAAGGACTGGTGGATGGTTCTATATATCCTGCGTCTAGCTGTTCCTTAACCAGTTGCTTTAGGGTGACTAATTTCTCCCCCACTACCGGCCATTGCTCCACCCAGACTGGCGTGTTGGTAAGCCATTTAAGTGGCAGAGCCATTACCCGAAGGTAAGAGTGGCACGGTATTGCTGCAAAATGTCTCACCCCCAAAGGTTGACGTGCACGTCCAGAATGTGCGGCCGAATGACCGCTGTGCCATCAGCCCTAGGGATTGTGACCTCCACCCACTCCCGGCTCCTAAACGCTTCTTGGATGCCGCCTACCCCCCACACATCGGAGACCGGCTCAATGGCCCACTCCTGTGGCCATTGGCTTCGGCTGACCACGCTGACGTCAGCTCCGGTATCTAGCAACCCTGAGAACGATTTTTTATTCAAAAATACCTCAATAACTGGCCGCTGCTTCCATTCTATGTTGGTTTCCACTGTTGCTAAGACCTGGTATCCTTGCACTGCCTCACTTGCGCTCGAGCGGTCTTCCGACACGGACTCTGAGCTGTCCCTGAGCCTTCCCTGGCTATCTGCTGGCGAGTTACAAGGAACCATAATCAGTTGCGCTAGTGTGTCTCCCTTGTGAATGGTCTGGGGTAGGTGCGTCCAGAGTTGAACTTGGAGAACACCCGAAAAATTGGAGTCAATGACTCCCGGAATTACAAGAATTCCGTGTGCTCCTGCGACAATACGAGGCAAAACTAAGCCTATGAAGCCTTTGGGCAGGGGTCCCATGTACTGGGAATCCACCAGATAGACTGTGCCTGGCAAGTCGCATGTGACGTCCGCCTGGCAAGTCAATTCTAGCCCTGTGCTACCCTTGGGACTGGCCTGCGACTTCGCAATGTCTGGAATGTGATTGGAATCTAATCCAGCTCTGGTTCGCCCAGAGCGAGGGAAGCCTCTGTTTGGACCGGGGCCAGAGACGTGCTGGCGTTCCGGTTTCCCGAATTCGGACAGAATTTGGACCAATGGAAGCCTTTATTACACTTCAGACACGGGGTGGTCGGAGCCTTGGAACGGCCGGAATGTTGTCCGCCGCCCTTGGATCGGCACTCCCTAACGAAGTGGCCGACCTTGCCACAATTGTGACATGCCCCTAGGTTTTTGTTCTTGGGTTTCCTATCCCCTTGCACCGCCGCTGCCAGCAGACCCATTTTGTAGGAGTCCGTGCCAATGTCGGCGCAAGCCCTAATCATGTCCGTGAGAGTCAAGTCGGGACGATTGCCCAGTGACTGCAAGATCTTACGGCAGTCGAGATTGGCGTTGTCTTTGGCCAATTTCATCATGAGCTCTTGTTGGGCTTGCTTGTTATCGATCTGTCTACTGATCGCTTCCTCTAAGCGATTTATAAAGTCCATGTAGGACTCCTGGGTGCCCTGTTTGACTGCGGTGTAATTTTTGGCCGCTTTGCCAGTTGCTGGGACCTTGAGAAACGCCCTGAAGGCCGTCTCAGCTGACAACTGAAGGGTGGGAGTGGCAAGGCGGTCTGCGCATCGATGGATTCGAAGGCACCTGAACCATATAACTGGTCAGGAATTATTTCCCCCCCCATCCTGGCAGCCCTTGCCTGAGCCTCGAGGCGATACTCGCTGTCCCATAACAGATACTGGCTGGGGTTGAGCATCATCCGCATGACGGCTTTCCAGTCGTGCGGGATGAACATCGTGTTCTCGCACACTTGCTGAAGCGTGCCCCTAGTGAAGCGACTCTGTAGTCCTGTCTCTGAAATGGCCTTCCGTATGGCCATGAGGAGCTTATACGGGACTGGTGAATGAACTATCTGCTGCTGCCCTGTGAGGGCATCTACCTCCAAGCGAATTGGACAAATCTGACTAAGCTCAGCTAGTTCTTCTGCTGGCAATTCCCCCTTCCTGATCTCTTCCTCCACTGTGCGCTGAAGGGCACTCTTGGTAGTTCGGGAACCTGTAGCTATCAGAGAAGCGCCAGCGCTCCCCATTCCATGCATTCTACCGGTGACGTCTGCAGCTGTCACCAAGGGAAAGCTCCCTACACTACTCTGCTTAAACTGGAATGACGGATAGAGCGCCGTGGGCACCGATGGTTCTTCTGGCGCTGGGGGTTCTTTAGCCTCTACCCGGACTGGGTCCACCTCTGCTAAGAGCTTCCTACATTTGCTCCATGTGCGAACTACGCCATCTGGAGCTTTCGGGGGTTGCTGAATGCAGACTCCTATCTGATCCCAGAGCTGAAGGGATAGCATACCTACTTCTGGGTAAAGCAGGCAGTGTTCCCTGAAGAACAATTTTTGCCCCAAACATTTTTATAATTGGAGAGAGGGTGCTAGGATGATTATAATTAAATAGTTTATATAGTCTCTTTGTACTTATGGCAGCCCTTGACAAAAATCTCTTATAATTATTGAGCCATGTCCCTGTATTGGAGAAAGCCACTCCAAGATAGTACTTTTCCTGTAAGAAAACCCAATTTTCTTGCTTTTTCCTTGTTTATTTCATAGTTACATTACGTGCCAATCTCTTTCTTTCCTTTCCTTCCTCCTCTTTCTTCCTTCGGCTTCTTCATATAGAAGACAAATGAGTCAGAATCGTTGCATTGATGTAGCGACATAATATTTGACAGGCAGACTTCCTGCTACCCTTCCCCCAGGATCAAGTTAATCAGAAGTGTCAAACAGTTGGCAAACTGCAGTGTCAAAAGGAATCAAGCTCATTGCTCTGTGAAAGTGGCAAAAGAAGAGCCAACACTTTTTTTTTCATAGACCCTGGTAAAGCCTGAAGATGATTGCTATCTGTCTAAATATTAGGCAAGTATATATAGTGCATATAAGATGCAAAAGTATGGTATAGTGTGCAAGAGGTCCTTCCCACTTGTGTCACCTTCATTAGCTCCAGTTGCCTCTTATTTACAGGATGTCTCCAATGTTCCAGACAGTTCTGGACTGAGTTTGGATCAGTGGATGATGTCTGATGATGTGGACAACGTACTTGCATAGTTATAAACCCACCACTTTTCCTTTATAGCCTTTCCCATCATGACTCCTTTAATCAGCTAAGAAATCAATGGTGGATTGGGCCATTCATGTAATAAACTCATCCCTGCAGAAAGGCTGTATACTCCCCTGCTTGAAGGAGACAATAGTATGCCAGATCCTGAAGAAACCTTTGTCATGAATCAAATTTACTCATGGGTAGGACTCCTTGCCCAAAGGTGATTGGTTCCTGTTTCCGAGCTGGCACCTCTTTAGCTAAGCAACCCAGGATATTAGAATAGTGTAGATAAGGTAGCGCATAGCCAAGTAAACACTGCAGCCATCTTCGGGTATTTTAAAAGTATATAGTAATCAGAGTAAGTTACAGAAGAAAGTTTATCAAAAGTTCAAAAAGCATATCACAGCAAATAAAGCTTCTCTAATTGAGGAAGCCCAAGGGGCCCCCTTCTAGCTTAAGCACCTACATGTTTGCAGTTCACCCTTAGCTTGAAGCATCAGATCAAGAGAGCGTCTTGGCCCCACCTTCTGGTTTTTATCTTCTCACACACAGTCCACCCCCTTGCCACTCCCCTGAAGGAATCCAGCCAATGACCATACAGCATAACTTGTCCATTACACATTAAGTTGCATTTCCTCCAACCCCTAAGGCCATCATGTTTACACATTCCAATCCCTCCAAGGTATGTACTAAAGGCTCTCCCACACATGGAAATTTCCATCTTGGACAAGGCTGAACCAGGGCACAAATCCTTCCTTGACAACCTTCACTTGGCTATGGATGATCTGAATAACTTCAGACCCGTCGCCAATAGTCCATTTATGGGCAAGGTAATAAAGATTTATTTATTTATTTATTTATTTATTTATTTATTTATTTATTTATTTATTTATTTATTTATTTATTTATTTATTTATTTATTTATTTATTATACTGCCATACCACCCATTTGGGTGGTATCCCACTCTGGTCAGTGAACAGACAGATAACAAATAATGAAAAAACACACAACAGGTCAGACAAACAACCAACAAATGAGTCACAAGCTACTAAAATAAAATAAAATATTTGGCCTCAGAGGGCATAGGGACTCAACCTGACTAATAATTTATCTGTAAAGGAACAACATCCTGGAAAGCCTCCTTGAAGAAGAAGGTTTTTAATGGCTTCTTAAAGATAGCCAGTGATGAAGCCTGGCACAGCTCTACTGGTGAAGAGTTCCACAGTGTTAGTGCCGCCACCAAGAAGGCTCTATTTCTAGTTAAAGATTTTTGAGCCATCTTTTGGGGTCGGCACCTGGAGCTGCGCCGACTGTGATGACTGGGTGATGTGGGGAGTTGTTCTGAAAAAGAGACACTCTGACAAATATCAAGGTCCCATACCATAAAGGGCCTTATATGCAGTGGTGGGCATCAGCAGGTTTGCACCAGTTTGCCAGAACCGGTTTGCCAGAACCGGCCCCGCCCATCCAAGTTTTGAAATAAGTAGTCCTAATTTGGGTACAACACAGGGCTTACCCCTGGCCACGTCCACCATACCACCCCCACAGTGTGGTAGTAAATTTTTTTGGAGCCCACCACTGCTTATATGATAACACCTTGTATCTGATACAGTAGGCAATGTAGCAATGTCTGGCCGCTAGGGCGGCGTTAGAGCCCGGAGGAGACTGATCAATGACAACACGAGGCAACAGGAGCAAGATCAGATCAGTACTTTATTGGAAAAAGGCAACATCATTTATAGGGAAAAAAGCGCAACGGTGGCAAGCTGTCACCTGACAGGAAAATTACCTCACCCACGTACACGGGTTAATGGGGAATTCTTCAAAGGGGAGTTTAATCAGTTGGGGCAAACATGGGTTCAGGGACCTCATTGTCTTGGGGATTAGGCAGGGACAAACATGGCTTATTTGCGCCAGGGATTTCCCGAGCCGGGAGATGAACTATGTACTTAATGTTTGACCGGAGTCAGCTATTCTGCTTCCTTGGCCGAGTCGCAGATCAGGTCACGGTAATTGGGTGAATCAAACCCTATATTTTATTCACCCCCCTTAATTTGGCTGCCCGCAGAGCCCGCGGCTCAAGGAGCGTCCTCCTGAAGCGGCCTCTGCAAGGGCCGTTTCCATGCCCGATGGGCATGGGGAAACCGCATCTCCCCTTTATTTTCTATTTAAGGACCTGACTGGCGACCTTGCGCAAGAGCGGCATCAGCTGTTGAGCGGGTATGACGTCACGGAGTTTCTCTCTGGGGCGGCACTTGGAGATCAGCGAGGGAATGCACTGAGCAAAACAACAAAGCGTAATGCCTAGTATGGTTATCCCCACCACTACCTTAAGCACCGTTTGCAGCCACCCCCAGGGAATCCATGACCACATCCAATTCCACAGGGAACTCCACCAAGCCCCCCATGCGGAACCCTCAGTAATACCCTGGACTATGGTGTGGAGGTTCGTGATCTGGCTTTGGATCTTACGGGAGTTGTCAGTAAGATTGAAGCAGCACATTCCATGAAAGGATTCGCAACCCAGGTGGTGCAGCAAGAGGAGGTAGTCGATAGCCGCCCGATTGTCAAGAACGGCCTGGCGAAGTTCTGCCTGTTCCTGATTGAGGAGCGCTATCGCTGTGGAGGTATGGTTAATGGCTTTTGCCAAACCGCAAGCCAAGCGGCCAATCCTCCGTGCGTTGCCGACGGCCAAGCCTGGCACGCCGACAAGGCTGACTGCTAGGGATACATACTCAGCGGGACTCATTACTCTGAAGCTGCTGTCACAAGAGCTGTCTAACTGGGTTGTGCGTGTGTGCCGTATGAGTGGGGAGACATTTGAAACATTGGAAACATGTGAAACATTAGAAACATTTGTGCTTGGGGCAATCATGTCCTTAGTAGGGAGTAACAGTGTCAAACGGCTGATACAACACATTGAGTCCGACAAATTCGCAGGAATATAGTTCCATGTGAACTGGTTGCAGGTGAAGAACCACCCTGAAGGTAGGGTGACGTGAGCGTACAGCGAAATGAGGGTTTCTGGTTTATTGCAAGTCCAGTTGCCGCTGCCGGGGTCCAGGCAGCGGCGCCGAGTCGGACCGCCTGAGGTGCAGCCGGTCATACGGGTGCAAGCAGCGTCCGGGCTGACCGCCACTCGAGGGGTATGAAGAGTGGCTGCGTCAGCCGGCAAGGTTGATGCAAGTCGCCGTCCCCCCCAGCGTGCGTATGCTGAGAAGGTGGTAGGAGTGTGCGGGCCAAAGAACGCCTTCAACAACCAGTCGCCATCCTTGGTGCGCGCGTCCAGAGCGTGGCACACGGGGATGAGACAGGTGCTGAGGATAGATGCAGAACCAATGTCCTGCCGTAGACAAAAATCGGACTGGTTGACGAGACCCGCCAACCTTTCCCACAAGTTGTACTGCATTCGTGCGGAGATATCTTCCTCAGGCGGCAAACCGTCGGCCTGGATCGGAGCAGCCTGAACGCCTCCCCCCAAGAGCAGGGTGAGGGCCAGGATGACGATGATCGCCATGGAGTTGGCATGAATCTGGGCAAAAACTGCTGCTACGA
Source organism: Bradypodion pumilum (assembly GCA_035047305.1). Taxonomy (NCBI): domain Eukaryota; kingdom Metazoa; phylum Chordata; class Lepidosauria; order Squamata; family Chamaeleonidae; genus Bradypodion; species Bradypodion pumilum. Next base: position 5,677,082 of record JAWDJD010000017.1, on the reverse strand, counting down.
GGTTCTCCGGTGTCGGCTCCTTCTCCCCGTGCTGGAGGGCGTCCTCAGCTTTACTGCAAAGCGCCTTGACCATCCCCCAGGTGATCTTCGGCGCCGCCGGTGGCCGTCTCCTCCGGCGGGTCTTGTCGGCCAGCGTGAGGTCCTCCATCTCCGGGATCGGACTCGGGTCGGCCTGGGTCCACGCCATGTGGTTCCAAGTGAGGCTTGACACACCGAGCTGGAATCCAAACGACACCTGTAGGAGACATAACTGCAGCATACCCTCTTCCCCAGGTTATGAGCGGCACCGGGCCCCTCCAAGAAGGGTCTGGTGGCACTCGGTACCGGACCATAGGTCGCGGGAGAGCTTCCGAACGGCGGAAATGCTTCTCCTGCGGCGTGCAATCCGAAAAAACATTAAGGTGATTGTAAGTGAACAATACCTTGTTGAGACACATCTGTGCTTCTCCCTGTGACTTGGGGAGGGCTGGTGGCTCCCCCCTTTCTGTTTGTTTGTCAATATAGGACTTTAGCGTCCGATTGACCCGCTCTACAATCGCTTGCCCTTGCGGATTGTAGGGAATTCCAAATGTGTGCTTGATGTCCCAAGTAGCCATGAAGGCGGCCAACTGCCTGGAACTGTAGGCCGGCGCGTTGTCCGTCTTCACGTGCCGCGGCTTGCCCATCGCCGCAATGCAGGAAAGGAGGTGCCGCTCCACGTGGGTGGCAGCCTCCCCTTTCTGCGCCGTTGCCCAAACGAACTGGGAAAAGGTGTCAATGCAGACGTGCATGTATTGCCATCTGCCGAACTGCGGCACATGCGTGACGTCCATCTGCCATACCTGATTAGCCTCTGTCCCTCGTGGGTTGACCCCCCACGAGGGCCCCCCCGGCGCGCCTGCGCAATGCTGGCAAGAGCGGACTATACCCTGGGCCTGAGAGAGTGGCAGATTGAACTGTCTGGCGAGTGCCTTGGCATTTTGGTGAAAAAAGGCATGGCTTTGGATTGGAGTAGTGAAAACTCCCAAAACTGAACGTTGCTGAATTTCCTTTGCCGCCGCATCCGCTCTGCTATTGCCCGCGGAAATCGGACCCGGTAGGTCTTGGTGACTTCGGATGTGGGCAATATAGAGCGGCTCTGTGCGGTTCCGCAAATGAAATTGAGCAGTGAGAAACAGGCTGAGCAAGTTCTTGTCTATCGCGGGAGTAATGTAAGCTCCCGGTAGACTGTGAAGCAAATTCCTTACATACAGACTGTCAGTAATGATGTTTAAACGTTCCTTGGCGAAGGTGCGCAAGGCAAGGTTCACGGCTGCCAACTCTGCCCGCTGCGCGGACTTCTGTGGAAGAGTTAACAGCGTGCGCCAAGCTTCGCCCTCCTGCCAAGTCAGGACACCATACGTGCGTCCCCCATCGGTGAAAACTGTCTTGGCCCCCTGAAGCGGGACCAGCGAGAGCAATTCGAACAAACTGACTGTTCCTGTCTGAAGTGAGACAAGTCTAGGGTCTTTGGGCAAATGGTATGCTAAGCTTCCAGTGAATCCTTCCAAGGCTATCGGAAGCGAGTCACCGAGCTGCATCAACTGATGGATTTGTTCCTTGGTGAACGGGACTGTGATCTTAGCTAAATCGTGCCCAGAAATGTCCCTTGCTCTCAGCCTGCCGCGGTAGATCACCGCGGAGACCAGTTCTTGGGGCGGAACAATGTTCCGAGAAGAGGTGTTAGGCAAGTAGACCCACTCCACAATTTTCGCTCCCTTCTCTGAGTCTACTCCTAGCGCCCCAGTGAACATGGATCCCGACCGTACGATGTACAGATTCAGGATCGGGGCATATGGCCCCGGGGCGATCCTATCCACCCACCTCTGGCTGAGAGCTTGGTTCACCTTCTCGAGCGCCAAGCGCGCGTCTCGAGAGATCTTTATCCGGTCTGCCGGCTGCTTACCTAAGGTTAGCAGCGAGAAGAGCGGTTTTAGAAGATCCGTATCTAAACGAAAATACGGTCTGGCCCAATTGATGTTCCCCAAAACTTGCTGCAGTTCTACAAGGGTGACTGAGTCTTGTAAATTTATCTGAGGCAGGACTGGTGCTGCGAAAGAGCGGAGAAGCCGATGGCCCAAGTATGAGAAGGGCTCGGTTCTCTGCACTTTCTCAGGGGCAATAAGTAAGCCTTTGTCCCCCAGGCTGGCCTGGAGGTCAGAAAACATTTCGCTGCCGAGCTGCGGCAACGCTACTAAGATGTCGTCCATGAAGTGACAAACAATAGCTTTAGGGTAAAGGCTTCGGAACTTTGCCAGTGCGCCGTGAACATAAATTTGACACAGGGTGGGCGAATTGAGCATGCCCTGTGGCAAAAATTTCCACGCGTAGCGCTGCGTGGGCTCACCGTGGTTCACGACCGGCACCGTAAAGGCGAACCTTTCCCGGTCCCTGGGGTCTAGGGGGATTGTATAAAAGCAATCCTTGAGATCTACAACTAGGATCTCCCACCCCTCGGGAATCATGTTAGGATTTGGGATGCCGCATTGAAGCGGACCCATCGGCTGAATGCATTTATTGATCTCCCTGAGATCGTGGAGGAGTCGCCACTTCCCCGACTTCTTCTTAATCACAAAAATTGGCGAATTCCAGGGGCTTGTGGACTGTTCTATGTGTCCTGCATCTAGCTGTTCCTTAACTAGCTGCTTGAGGGCAACTAATTTCTCTCCCACTACCGGCCATTGTTCTACCCATACCGGAGTGTCGGTGAGCCATTTAAGTGGCAACGCCATTACCCGAAGGTAAGCGTAGCACCGTACTGCTGGAGAATGTCTCGCCCCCAAAGGTTGATGTGCACGTCAAGAATGTGCGGCCGAATTACCGCTGTGCCGTCAGCCTTTGGGATTGTGACTTCTACCCACTCTCGGCTCCTGAACGCTTCCTGGACGCCTCCTACCCCCCACACATCGGAGACCGGCTCAATGGCCCACTCTCTTGGCCACTGGCTCCTGCTTATCACGCTCACATCCGCTCCGGTATCGAGTAACCCTGAGAACACCCTTTTGTTCAAAAATACCTCGATAACGGGGCGCTGTTTCCACTCAATGTTGGTCTCCACTGTCGCTAAGACCTGGTATCCTTGCACTGCCTCACTCGCGCTCGAGCGGTCTGCTGAACCGGACTCTGAGCTGTCCCTGAGCCTTCCCTGGCTGCCTGCTGGCGAGTGACAAGGAACCATGATCAGTTGCGCTAACGTGTCTCCCTTGTGGATGGTTTGGGGCAGGTGCGCCCAAAGCTGGACCTGGAGAATGCCTGAAAAATTGGAGTCAATGACTCCTGGAATTATGAAAATTCCGCGTGCTCCAGCTACACTGCGGGGCAAAACTAAACCTATAAAGCCTCTGGGCAGGGGTCCCATGTACTGGGTGTCGACTAGATAGACTGTGCCTGGCAGATCGCATGTAACGTCCGCCTGGCAAGTCAATTCTAGCCCCGTGCTGCCCTTGGGGCTGGCCTGTGCCCTCGCAGTGCCTGGGATGAGCCTAGAATCTAGCCTCGGTCTGGGGAGTTCTGGATCTGGGTGAAGGAAGCCTCTGTTTGGACTGGGGCCAGAGACGTGCCCGGATTCCGGTTTCCCAAATTCGGACAAAACCTGGCCCAATGGTAGCCTTTCTTGCACTTCGGGCAGAGGGTGTTCGGAGCCTTGGGACGGCCGGACTTTTGTCCGCTTCCCTTGGATCGGCACTCCCTAGCGAAGTGACCGACCTTGCCACAAGTGTGACATGCCCCCTTGTTCTTGCCATTGGATCTTCTTCCCCCCTGCACCGCTGCCGCTAGCAGACCCATCTTGTAGGAGTCTGTGCCAACGTCGGAGCATGCTCGAATCATGTCCGTTAAGGTTATGTCGGGGCGATTGCCCAGGGACTGCAAGACTTTACGGCAGTCCAAGTTGGCGTTGTCTTTGGCTAGCTTAATCATGAGCTCTTCCTGGGCTTGCTCATTGTCAATCTGCCTGCTAATTGCTTCTTCCAGGCGATTGATGAAGTCCATGTAGGGCTCTTGGGCTCCCTGCTTAATAGCGGTGTAATTTTTGGCCGTTTTGCCAGACGCTGGGACCTTGAAGTATGCCCTATAGGCAGCCTCGGCTGACATCTCTAGGGTGGCGAGAGGCAAGTTGATTTGAGCGTTGATGGACTCAAAGGCACCTGAACCATACAACTGGTCAGGGATTACCGCGCCTCCCATCCTGGCAGCCCGAGCTTGCGCCTCTAGGCGGAACTCGCTGTCCCAAATCATGTACTGGCTGGGGGTGAGCATCATCCTCATGACGGCTTTCCAATCATGAGGAATCCACATGGTGGTTTCGCACACTTGCTGGAGCGTGCCCCTCGTAAAACGACTTTGGAGCCCTGTCTCTGAAATTGCTTTCCGTAAAGCCATGAGGAGCTTGTATGGGACTGGGGAGTGTACTACCTGCTGTGCGCCCGTGAGCGCGTCCATCTCCAAGCGGATGGGACAAATCTGTCGAAGTTCTGCTAGCTGTTCAACTGGCAATTCCCCCTTCTTGAGTTCTATCTCAGCTGTGCGCTGAAGGGCACTCTTCACGACTAGGGAACCTGGGGTTGTCAGAGAAGCGCCAGCGCCTCTCATTCCTTGCGTTCCCTCGGTGACGTCTGCAGCTGTCACCGCGGGAAGGCTCCCTGCGCTACTCTGCTGATACTTGAATGTCGGGTAGAGTGCGGTGGGCGCAGTCGGCTCGACTGGCATGTCTGATGGCTTCTCTAACGGGGGTTCTTCCGCTTCTACCCGGACTGGCTCGATCTGCTCTAAGAGTCTCCTACATTTCCGCCATGTGCGGACTATCCCTCCTGGGGCTTTCGGGGTTTGCTGAATGCAGTCTCCTATCTGATCCCAGAGCTTCAGGGTTAACGTACCTACTTCTGGGTAAAGTAGGCAGTGTTCCCTGAGGTACGCCAGAAGTCTCGCTAGCTCCCTGCTGTGAAATCGTAACTGAAAAACCCTGGCCAGGATTATGAACTCTTGCTCCCGAGTTCTTTGGCTAGCGGACGGACTTGGTCGAGGAGAACAAGTCCCCATATTACCTGCGATGGTCCTCCGAAGTTTCCTTCTCGGGACGAAGATCGACGCGTCTTTGCAGGCAACAGGTTCGGGCGACGAGTGTCTGGGGTAGACCTCGGAGCGTGGACCTTCTGCCACGGGCCCTTCTAACGGCCTCTGCGATGTCAGGGGCTCACAGCCTGCCCTGAGCGGAACGCGTTTCCCTCTATGGCAAACCTCGCGAAAGTGAGGAGGAAGAGGTAGGAATGCCTCTCTGGAATGCCTCGTGGCGGGCCGTCCTCTGTCCGGCTGGCTGCCGACCAGAGCGCCGCGCTATCCTCCGGGCTGGCGGGTCGCGGCTCAAGCACAGAACCGGACCGCGTGGATCGCTACTCACGAGTAGACCTCTCCGGGGTCTCTTACTCACGAGTAAATCACGTCGGGGTCACCAGCTGTAGCGATGTCTGGCCGCTAGGGCGGCGTTAGAGCCCGGAGGAGACTGATCAATGACAACACGAGGCAACAGGAGCGAGATCAGATCAGTACTTTATTGGAAAAAGGCAACATCATTTATAGGGAAAAAAGCGCAACGGTGGCAAGCTGTCACCTGACAGGAAAATTACCTCACCCACGTACACGGGTTAATGGGGAATTCTTCAAAGGGAAGTTTAATCAGTTGGGGCAAACATGGGTTCAGGGACCTCATTGTCTTGGGGATTAGGCAGGGACAAACATGGCTTATTTGCGCCAGGGATTTCCCGAGCCGGGAGATGAACTATGTACTTAATGTTTGACCGGAGTCAGCTATTCTGCTTCCTTGGCCGAGTCGCAGGTCAGGTCACGGTAATTGGGTGAATCAAACCCTATATTTTATTCACCCCCCTTAATTTGGCTGCCCGCAGAGCCCGCGGCTCAAGGAGCGTCCTCCTGAAGCGGCCTCTGCAAGGGCCGTTTCCATGCCCGATGGGCATGGGGAAACCGCAAGGCAACAGGTAACCAGTGCAGGCCCGCCAAGGCTGGGAAAACATGATCGAATTTTAAAACGAACTTTAAAGATGGCTAGTATGCAATCCATGAAGCTTCCTGTCAGAAACTTTCCTTTTGGAGCTTTTTCATTTCTCTGATTTCACATACATCAAGGGAAAAATATATATCTGATCTGTAAGTATGTAAAGTCAATGCATTATAAAATAGAGCTTGTATATATAATTCACATGCACTTTGAAGCTCCAAACCTGCTTCCTGACCAAATAAAGGGCCTCTGCAGAGCCCTAATCCTCACTCTTTAGAAACTTCTGTTATGGCTTATTAGCTGTTAGATAGCTGTCAATATGCCATCCAAGGTTAAAATTCACATCAGACTGTAGTACCCAGAATTAGCTTCAAAAATCAATATCTTCTAAATGGCCTCTTTCAGGTCATCTCATTATCAGTGCATTTGAGGCCCCGGGAGCCCTCATTGTAGAAACAGACTGTACTCCTTCCTTTCATCACCAGGGCTTTGTTAGTTGTAAGTTCGTTAAAATGTGACCTGCATGTGAAAAATGAGCGTTTAGCCTCAAAAACACTTGGTCTATTTACTGTAGATAGTCATGCTCAGTTAACTGAGAGCAGAACTGTTTAATGTTATTGACTGAGGAAATGAGATCAGCCCCCCCCACACACACACACACACACATACACACACCCTCCATGTAACAATACCCTCCTCCTCTTGCAATAGTGTGGCAGAAATATTTTGAATTGCCAGAACGAGTTGCTGTTGTTCTGGCCCTTAATTTTCCAAAGCATGCACAAAATTAAACTGTGGGGAGCAAACAGTCTGACATACCAAAATTGCATGCTTTTTTCCTTCTTCAAAGAATTGAGAGAGTACCGCATATGGTCGCGTATAAGCCAACCCAAATATAAGCCAAGGCACCTAATTTTGATCTGAAAACCCAGGAAAATAGCTAGAGTATAAGCTGAGGGTGGGAAATGCAGCAGTGAGTTTCATTAATCAATATACATGAAAATATGGTAAAATTAATTAAATTGTTGGCACATCTCAATCCGGTGTGGTTTTGGGACTATCGTGGTTGTTGACTCGAGTATAAGCCATGTATTCTTTGGGGGGCTCATTTTTGGGGCTAAAAAACTCAACTTATACTCGATTATATATGGTAAATATTAAACAGATCTTGGGTCACTGGGACGAATTCTGCTAACACATTAAATCTCATTGGAACCCAGCAAACGCATAAATGGAGACTGTTTTGGAAGTAACCAGGAATATTCTCCTGCTCCTGTAATGGTACAATTGTCTCCCTTCTCTCACAGTTTAATCTGGTGGACATAATCTTTTCTGGTTGCAATTGTCCTCTTCAGACATCTCAGGCATTCAGTGAACGCATGCTCAAGGTCACAGTGACTAGTCCTTCCTCTCATGTCTGTCTGCATGTGCCTTATGAACATGTAGCTTTCTTTGCTTGTCTTCTTCGTGCTTGAAAGAATGAGTCATGTCGAATTTTCTTCTCCTCACTGAGAGACAACAGGATTTACTCCATCATTCTCAGCAAGTGCATCTGCATTTGCAAAAATAATGTGTGAAATACAATAACTGGGTTGACTTATAAGAGGGGAAGCATTGGGCGGGTTGGTTGTATCTTTTTGTTCCCTCACCCAATCCTTCAGGGCTTGTTGTGTGCATTTAGCTTCACAAAGCTTTTCAGGAACATTTCCCTATGTTCTTCTTGATGACCCAGATGATATATCAATTTCTTTTTGCAATGTTGCTCCATTTATAAAAAAAACTTAAAGAGTGGTGCCTAGCATCCTGTGGGAATGGTGTGATAATGCCAAGAAGCCTTGTGCTGTTGTTCAACATGCATTTCTAAGATGTGTACCTGGTAAAACATCGTACCACACCTGATGAAGAGATTTTGGATCTCAAAAGCTCATGGAATGTTTTAATTTTTGAGTGATCCAATAAAGGTATCACCTTCTTCCTGCATTTTTTGCATTTTTATAATTCATTCATTCATTCATTTCAGTTTATTTAACTGCCCCCTTGCCATGGTTGTTCCATCAACCATGACAGACAGCATCCATCCAAAGAGAGATATTAAACATATTACACATGTTTTAACTGAAAATGCTGGAGACTGGTTGGGGGTATTATCCTCTCAATGCATATAAAAGACCTATAGAAAAAATTAGCTACAAATATAGGTAATATAGGGTACACAGAAAGTGCCTCCTCGAAGATTGTTGTATTTTTGAACCACAATCAGGTGTACGCTGGTAACAGCAACCTTGTGTTGCCAGCTAATCTTTCTCACACTAGGTCAGACAAAGGGAACTGCAGAATGAACCCACCAAACGGTGACTTCATTTTATCAGTTTTATACCTGGTCTAGACAAAGAAGAAGAAGAAGAAGAAGAAGAAGAAGAAGAAGAAGAAGAAGAAGAAGAAGAAGAAGAAGAAGAAGAAGAAGATGATGATGGTGATGGTGATGGTGATGGTGATGGTGATGGTGATGATGATGATGATGATGATGATGATGATGATGATGATGATGATGATGATGATGATGATGATGATGATATTTATTTTGTTTATTTATACCCCGCCCTCTTGGTAAGAGCACCACTCACGGCAGCCTACAACACACAAAAATACAATACAATTAATGCAAAAGAGCAATAAAAGGCATTTAAAGCTAAAACATTATATAAACGCCTTATCTAAAAAACAATCTTAAAAACGCGTAAACCCTCCAATACCCTCCTTAACCCCTTAATGATGATATACATTTTGTCTAGGCACAAGAGCAAGAATTTGGTTCTCTCACCTCTACTACCTACAAAACAGCAAGATATTTTCTGGTGCACCCAATGAGAGTTTTCACTTTTGCAAAAACTATATAAATGTCCTGACTTGCATAAAATTTTGCACAACTAATACAGTGGCTTCTCTCTTGTTGCCTGGTCTTTTAAAAAAACAGATGCATCCATTTTGTCATTCTATTCTTCCTTCTGTGTGTATGCTTACTTCGCAAATGGAAAGATAATAGTTTGGTGGCGAGATATTTTCCACCAATTATGGAACAGCTGTCCTGCTCCTTGTCTTCTCCTTCTACTGGGAATGAGAACTTACTAAGAAGCTACCACTTGCTCGCACACACCCCAGTGAAGAGACATACGCAGGTGATGGATTTAAACATGGGCCACTTTATTGAATCAAACACTAAATACTGCACTGTGGCCAAGTAGTGCGGGTGGTAAGCTGGAGGGAGGTACAAATGCTGCCACAGGAGAGAAGATCCATGGGCCGCATAAACCGGTGCACTAGCATAGGAATGCAGTGCTGCGAAATTATAGGTTTAAGTAGAAGCCGACCCAGTTGGTAGGTTATTCCAGGAGCCGTTGGGCACACCCCTAGATAATGTCATCCCAGCTCTTGAAGAACCCGAGCCCAAACCCAATGGCATGGTGCAAATAAATGGAATCCACCTGCACTAACCGTCAAAAGTGATCAAGAAGACCTCCAACAAATGCTCAACCTGGGCAACAGTGTGGGGTGGGCTATAAAACCTGTGACACTGAGGCCAATGAGGCATCGCAGCAAAAATTCCCACCCAGCCCCGAAGCAACCAGAAATCACACTGCAGCCAGGGAGGGAGGGAGGGAGAAACTTCTCCAGCAACAAGAAGGAAGGGCAAGGCTAGGGTTGCCATATGTCCTGGTTTTCTGGGATTTTCCCAGATTCAAGCTGTCCCAGCCGGTTCAAGAAAAAACATGTAAATGTCCCGGATTTTTAAATTTGAACACAGGGAGCAAGATCACCCCTTACCAAGGGATTTTTGCAAAGAGTTAATTCACTGCTTCCCTGCCTTTCTTTTAATTATCCTGCTTGAAAGCAGTGAAGGCAAAACAGCACCTTGAGAAGCTCGGCGGGAAGAGGAGACACTTGCAAGTAAGATAATTGAAAGAAAGTTTAGTGTATGAGAGTCAAGACACAAAGCACAGCCAACGGCTGGGTTAACTCAGGTTTATTGCATGGTGGACAGAGGGAACATGAGGTAATGGCGGACGAACAGCTCTATATATAAGGCAGTAACGTATTTGAATGTGGCTCCACGGTAGCCCGTTGGCTACTGGTCCGCGTGACGTCATGGCTGGTCACGCCCTTCTTGTCCAGGTGTAGGTAGCGGCGGGAAACTTCCCGCGCTGCGGTCTTTGATGGGTTTGAACCAAGAGAGCTTGGACGCTCGCTGCTGCCAGCTGGTGGTCATCAGCTCGCGTCCTATTACAGGGTTTATGTGATACAGCTGAAGGTTACATTGTTACTCATTGGCAAGGTTACATTGGTTCAGATACATTGATATCACATGTAGAAGGATACACTATTAGGACACAACACTCCTCCCCCCTAGGATGAGACGAAGTCTCTCAGCCAAGATGGCTTATTTCGAACACGCTGGGGTCTCGGCGCGGGCTGCCCTGCCCCGGCTTCGCTCCCTCCTCCTTGCTCCCTGGCTTCCTGCCCTGCAATCGGAGAGGATGACTTGTTAGTGGTTTGCCGCGGCTCTGCGGCTTTGTTGGGAGGTGTGTGCTTTGTTTGGGAAGAACCGGGGGCACTGGGGGCTAACGAAAAACCCCTCTTCTCGCTTGGATGGGTGGGGGAACACTCCGAAAAACCCCCCCGGCTCGCAAAATCAAAATCAAAATCGGATTCGGGGGAAGCGGCAGCGGCGGCCGCACACTCCTTTTCCCTCCCCCCGGGCTCGGATAGAACTGGGGTATCAAAAGGATATGAGTCGGGCTCGCTGCTTTCCCCCCTGTCTCCCCCTTGGGCTAAACGGGTGGGGGAGAACCCTATCGCTGAATCCTGTCGCTGTGCTCCACTGGTCGGTCCCTCGCTCACTCGGTGCCTCAGTTGATCAGCGTGCCTCCTCCAGAGGAGGCCGGTGCTAGTTTCCACCCGATAGGACACTGGCCCCGTCTGTTCTATTATTGTCCCTGGCACCCAGGCTGGGCCTGCGTTGGCATAGTTCCTGCAATGCACAGGATCGCCTATGCCGAAACCTTTCGAGACCGCTAACCCTATGTTCTTCCCTTTGTCCTCGACCCTCGACGGGTCTAGCCTGGACAAAAGCGTGGTCAGTTTCCTCCGCATCAGCAGCTCGGCCGGCGAGTAACCAGACGCTAGGGGGGTCACTCTGTACGCTAATAGGAATTGACAAACCTGGTGATGTAGATCTCCCGAGCCCATGCGCCGCAGCGCATCTTTTGTGGTGCGCACTAACCGTTCCACTTGGCCATTCGTGGCCGGGTGAAACGGCGCGGATGTGACATGCCGAATTGCATTTGCCTCCATGAATGCCGCGAACTCAGCGGACGTGAAACAACTGGCGTTGTCGCTGACCAAAGTGTCGGGTAAACCGAACGTGGAAAAGACCCTCCTTAGCTGGCGAATGGTAGTGGTGGAGGATGTGCTCTTTACCGGAATGACCTCCAGCCACTTAGAGTATGCATCCACCACCAGGAGAAACATGGTTCCCCGGAATGGGCCAGCAAAATCTACGTGCACCCTGGACCACGGTCCCCTCGCTGCGTCCCATTCCCTATGTGGTAGGCGGGCCACCTCCGGTCGAGAACATTGACATGCTTCACAAGTGCCAACCATCTGCTCTATGTCGGCGTCCAGCTGGGGCCACCAGAAGTAACTCCGGGCCAACGCCTTGGAACGGACGATCCCCGGGTGGCTGACGTGCAACAGCTTTAGCACCTTCGGCCGCAGGGACGTAGGAACCACCACCCGTTGGCCCCACAACAGGCACCCCCTCTCTAAAGACAACTCCACTCGCTTTCGGAAGAATGGGTCGAATTCCGTGCCTGGGGATGACGCCGGCCACCCCTTCTGCACCCACGAGCATACCTTCTCTAGTGTTCTATCCTTTCCGGTCGCCCTGGCAATGTCGGCCGGTACTATCGGGGGTGACTCTAAAACCTCTATTAGCAATACCTGGCGGTCTCTTCTTACCCCTGCCTTCTGGTCGTCCGACAATGGTAACGGCGACCGTGAGAGCGCGTCTGCATGGCTGATTTCCTTCCCTGGCCGGTATTCTAATTCATGTTGATATGCGTTAAGAAAAATAGCCCACCGCAGCATCCTCGGGGACAGGATCTGTGGCGTGGGCTTATTTGCAGTGAAGATCCCTAACAGGGGCTTGTGATCAGTAACGATCTTGAACGGCCGACCATACAGAAAATCGTGAAATTTCTTGGTTCCCGCTACTATCGCTAGTGCCTCCCTATCGGTCTGTGCGTAATTCCGCTCTGCTTGGGACAGGGACCTTGAATAAAACGCTATCGGGGCCTCCCTTCCGTCGCCTAACACGTGGCAAAGCACCGCCCCCGCCCCCACCGGGGATGCATCGCAGACCAAAACTATGGGCCGTTTGGGGTCGAAATGAGTCAGGATTGCCTCGGATGTGAGGAGTTGCTTTAACTCTGAGAACGCTCTTTCTTGCTCGTCACCCCACAGCCATTTTTCCTCTTTTTTAAGCAGCCGATGAAGCGGCTCGGCAACAGACGCCTTCCGTGGAAGGAAGGTATGGTAGAAATTGAGAAGCCCCAGAAATGACTGAAGCTCGGTTTTGGAAGTGGGGCGAGGGGCTTTCTTAATGGCGGCTACCTTAGATTTGGACGGCCTAATTCCCTCGGGTGTGACACGGAACCCTAAAAACTCAACCTCTGTTTCGTAAAATACACATTTGTCTTTTCTCAGTCGCAGCCCCGCTTTCTCGAACACGGCCAGGACCTTATCCAATCTGTGGGCCAGCTCGGCCTTACTCCCCCCCGTTATCAACACGTCATCAAAATATGGCAACACCCCCTCCAGCCCCTTCAGGAGGCGTTCCACTAGCGACTGAAAAATGCCAGGTGCCGAGTTCACGCCGAACTGTAACCTCGACACCTGGAACGCCCCCTTATGTGTGACTATTGTTTGTGCCGCCGCTGTGGCGGGGGTTACTGGGAGTTGCTGGTAGGCCTGTGCTAAATCGAGTTTAGCGAAACACTTTCCCCCATTCAGCCTGGCCAGAAGGTGGCTGACCACTGGCACCGGGTATGCATTAGGGCGGATTGCCTTATTAATGGTACACTTATAATCAGCGCAAATGCGCACCTCCCCGTTAGCCTTCAGTGCTGTTACAATTGGAGTCTCCCACTCCGCGGAATCCACAGGAACGAGAATTCCTTGACCCACCAGTTTGTCCAGTTCCGCCTCTATTTTGTCCTTAAGCGCGAACGGTACCCTGCGCGGTTTAAGTCTTATCGGGCGGACCTCCGGGTCTAAGTCGAAGGCTACAGGGGGTCCCTTGAACTTTCCCAGTCCACTTTTAAAAACGGCGGGGTGTGCGTCACATACTGCTTGTATTGGGTCCTCGCCTACGGCATGCACCCCCCCTATGAACAGGCCTAAGGGCTGAAACCACTGTGTTCCGAGGAGGCTACAACTCCCCCCTTTTAGCACCACTAGGGGAAGTTCCGCAGAATGTCTCTTAAAGCGAACCCGGAACGTTCCGACCCCCAACACTGGAATGCTGTTCCCCTGAACGTCCCGTAGTGTGGCCCTCAACGCTTTAAGTTTGGGCCGCACGTGGGGGTCGATTTTCAAGAACTCTCTCTGGGGAATTATAGAATAGGAGGACCCCGAGTCAACTTCCATCCTAATAGGGGTCCCTTGTACTAGTACCTCAACAAAGTAATGGGGCTGTCCCGCAGACACGTTGAACACAGGAGCGTCGCCCTCGCTGTCGTCCGAGATGCGGCCCACGCCGTCCTGCTTCCTCGTGGCCCGGGCGCCATCTTTGGGCCTCGCTGGACGGTCCGGTCTGGCTGAACGGTCTTGCGAATGTCTCCGGCCCTCTTTCCATTTCCTGCACGCCTTGGCGATGTGCCCCCGACGTCCGCAGTTGAAGCACTCGGCTTTCCTGAATGGGCACTTCACGCGCTCATGGGCCGCTCCGCAACCATCGCAGCGGCACCCGCCTCTCCGGACCTTCTGGACCTCCTCGCCATCGCTACTCTCTGACGACGATTTCGAGGTCGGTCGGGTTGCATGCACCGACTGACCGGACTTCCCGTGCAATGAGTTTTCCGCCTTGCCGGCCCTCGGACGCCACTCACGCCACTTGTGCATCTCGTCTACTCCAGCATTCGTGGACTCCGCGGCTTCCGCGGCCTCTACAACCTCTTCCAGTGTGGGTGGTGGCTCCCTGTTCATCAAGCTGCGCTGTACTTCCTTGTCCTTCAGGCCACACAGCACTCTGTCCCTGAGGGCCATCTCTAGGATGTGGTCCCATTTGCAGGGGGCGGCGGCTACCCTCATAGCCGTTACGAAGGCTTCTACCGACTCGTCCGGCGCTTGAACTCGCCTCCAAAACGCACTCCGAGCGGGAAACATTGCCCTCGAGGGTCGGAAACGCTCACGCAGCATTTTCATGATGTCACCGGCTTTGAAGTCGCTCATCTTCTTCGGTGCAAGGATGCCCACCAGCGTCCGCTTGGTTTCCATCCCAAGCATGCGAGTGAGGATGGCCCTCTTCCTTTCCTCGTCGTCTTCTTTGACTTTGAGCTCCACCAGTGCCGCCTGGAAGTCCATCTCAAAGAGCTCCCAGTCTTGCGGTTTGGTGATGTTGAACCCGCTCTGTGTCCTGGCTCCGTGGGGATCCATTATCCCACCTTCGTCGCCAGTTTAGTGTATGAGAGTCAAGACACAAAGCACAGCCAACGGCTGGGTTAACTCAGGTTTATTGCATGGTGGACAGAGGGAACATGAGGTAATGGCGGACGAACAGCTCTATATATAAGGCAGTAACGTATTTGAATGTGGCTCCACGGTAGCCCGTTGGCTACTGGTCCGCGTGACGTCATGGCTGGTCACGCCCTTCTTGTCCAGGTGTAGGTAGCGGCGGGAAACTTCCCGCGCTGCGGTCTTTGATGGGTTTGAACCAAGAGAGCTTGGACGCTCGCTGCTGCCAGCTGGTGGTCATCAGCTCGCGTCCTATTACAGGGTTTATGTGATACAGCTGAAGGTTACATTGTTACTCATTGGCAAGGTTACATTGGTTCAGATACATTGATATCACATGTAGAAGGATACACTATTAGGACACAACAGAAAGGCACAGAGGCAGTGAAATAACTCTTTGTAATAATCCCTTAGCTCACCTTGAAGTTTGGGGGACAAGGAGTCGTCCTCAGCCCTTTTTCTCGAAAGCCAGGAGGGAGCAAAAAATACCCATATCTAACAAGCCAAACCTCCACCATACAGTGGGATGGAGTATTCCTTCTTCATGTGACCACAAAGGGTTAATTGCATAGGGTCGGTATTCCCTGTCTGCCCAGGACAGGGATTCTGTGGGGTCTTAGAGCCACAGTCTCCCTGACAGCCCCATCCAATGCATGCACAGTTTGAAGAATGCAGTGGCTGTCCCAGTTTGGCGGGAGAGAATTATGACAACCCTAGACGAGGCAGGAAGGAGCCACCCCTTAAATAGGGGGTGTAGGCTCCTCCCTGCCTGACCAGCGGGAAAAGGTGCACACTCCCATCTCCTCGGGGAGGCTTGAGCAAAGTGTGTGTCGGGGGCATCCGCTGCCGGCACATGTCCATTTTTTTTTATACAGCCTTCCTTAATGGTTGCAGTAAATTCTACTTTCACAGTAGGAATCCATATGAAATGTGCATGGAAAGATGCAACAACTGAAACATATATACCAGAGGAATTTGGGAATCAGGAGCCAAGGATCAGGATCAGACCGACAACCATGATCCTATCAAAATCCAAAAGCAAGCTAGATCAGGAGGACACATCAGAATTAAGGTTAAATGAGAAAACCATTTAGTTGATTTTTCTATTACTAACAATTCACCAGTCAGCATATTTCTTTCCATAACCCTTCCCATTCTTAAGATTGAAACTGGGTCTACAGCCTCACTGGCGGAGTCCTCCATGATTGAGATCAAGATCCCAAATGTGAACTTAGGTGAGGAGGGGGGGTAAGGGGAGCACCTTCCACAGTGATGGGAGTTGCACAAGCCTTTTGGATTTTGATATCAGAACTCTCCTCGTTTAGATTTTCTCTCAGGACACCAACTGGGATGGGGTAACAAGCAAGGATGCATCTTGGACCCCATGCTCCTCAATGTTTTCTTTTCTTTTCTTTTAAATTTTTTAATTAAATCTTCAGAAATAATACAAACAATAAAAAAATCAATATTACAAATATAACAAAAATTACGCATATAAAAATAAAATTACATATATATGTAAAATTGAACATCAGTGAACCGTATCCACATTGTTTATAATATATACTATTTCAGATCAAACCAATAGGATATGGTTTCTATGCCTCATTTTCCAATAATGTTTAATATAAGGACTGTCTTCCCGTTGACAACATTATTTCCAATAACACCTTTTTATTCTCACTCTGGTTTATATTTTCCACTTCTGTCAACATAATCATACTAACACCCAATTTAATTTTCTCCCCCATAATTTCAGTTATCTTGTATTCAATTTTCTTCCCAAATTTTTTTGCCACAGTACATCTCCACCACATGTGTTCATATGTTCCCATTTCCTTCTTACAACGCCAACACATTTTATCTTTTTTCTTATCTATCTGATGTAACCTCATTGGAGTCAAATACCATTTCCACAGCATCTTATAGTTATGTTCCTTTAGTGTAAGGGACCAAAGACAATGAAACAGCCGAAGGGTTGGCTTAACACAGGTTTATTGCATGATGATCCGGAGGAACATGTGGTAATGGCGGATGGGTAGCTCAATATATACAGCTGGCTATACATTTGAATGTGGCTCGTCGACAGACTATTGGTTGCTGCCTGCGTGACGTCGTAGAAGGTCACGCCCTTCTTGTCCAGGTGAAGAGGTGGCGGGAATCTTCCCGCACTGCTGATCCAGGTGAATCTGAGCCATGAGAGCTGGACGCTCGCTATTGCCATCTAGTGGTCACTAGCTCGCGTCCCCTTATCAGGTTTACATTGATTCAGCTGAAGGTTATAATGTTGCACACAGAAAGGTTACATTGTTACCACATGGCTAGGTACATTGTTAAAGGCACAGCTTTACAGAACACAACATCCCTCCCCCCTAGGATGAGACGAAGTGTCTCAGCCAAGATGGCTTATTGCACGTGCGTTTGGGCCGTGATGAGGGCTGACCCCCCCCGGGGGCACTACTGCTTCTTTGTTCCCTGGTCCCTTGTCCTGTAATGGGAGAAGGAGACTCGTTAGTGGCTTGCCGCGGTTTGGCGGCCCTAGGGGAAGGGAAAAACTCCATTGTGGGCACACCGGGGGCGATCGGGACTAACGAAAAACCCCTCTTCTCGCTTGGACGGGTGGGGGACCACTCCGAAAAACTCCCCAGGTTCTGAAAATCAAATTCTAACTCAGTTGGGGTATCCGCATTTGTGGGGGAATTCTGCGAGATATGTATGGGGTCAGGTTCCTCCTCCTCTGAAAATTCCCCCAGGATATCTATGGGAACATCCCCCCTTTCCTCCCCCCTTGGTGGGGACCCGCGGCCCCCTTTTCCTCCCCCTTGGGCTGAACGGGTGGGGGAGAACCCTAACGCTGATTTTTTCTCTGTTTGGTCTGCGCCCTGCTCATCGGGGACCCTGCGTCGGAGCTGGTCCGCGTGCCGCCTCCACAGTAGCCCTGTGCTGGTTTCCACGCGGTACGACACGGGGCCGGTTTGCTCCACCCTGTACCCTAGCAGAAACTGACACACTTGTAGGTTCAGATCCCCGGGGCCCATGCGCCGCAACGCGTCCTTCGTGGTGCGGACGAGGCGCTCCACTTGACCATTGGTGGCTGGGTGAAACAGGGCGGAGGTGATATGCCGAACGGCGTTAATCTCCATGAATGCCCTAAACTCGGAGGACGTGAAACAACTAGCGTTGTCGCTAATTAATGTGTCGGGTATGCCGAACGTGGAAAAGAGCCTCCACAAATGCTTAATGGTCTGGGCCGAGGAGGTGCTCGTGACTGGGATAACCTCCAACCACTTGGAGAAGGCGTCCACGACAAGAAGAAACAGGGTGCCTCTGAACGGGCCTGCGAAATCAATGTGCACCCGGGACCACGGCCCCTTAGCCGCGTCCCACTCCCTGTAGGGAAGGCGGGCCTCCTCTGGTCTGGAGCATTGGCATCTTTCACAAGTGCCGACCATGTGCTCGATGTCGGTGTCCAACTGGGGCCACCAGAAGTAGCTCCGGGCCAGCGCTTTGGATCGCACGATGCCGGGGTGGCTGACGTGCAGCAGTTTGAGCACCCGCGGCCGAAGGGAAGTGGGAATCACCACCCGCTGCCCCCACAAGAGGCACCCCCTCTCTAGGGACAGCTCTAACTTTTTCCTGAAAAATGGGGCGAACTCCTCCGCTGGGGAGGACGCCGGCCACCCTTTCTGCACCCAGGAGCTAACTGCCGCTAACGTCTTGTCCTTCTCTGTCGCTTTGGCAATGTCGGCGGGCACTACGGGGGGCGAATCCAGCACCTCTATCATAAGAACCTGATGGTCTCGCTCCCCCTTGCTCACCTGGCTGGGCGTCAGGGGGAGGGGAGACCTTGATAGCGCGTCAGCATGGCTGATTTCTTTCCCGGGCCGGTAGACCAACGCGTGCTGGTACGCGTTGAGAAAAATAGCCCACCTGAGCATTCTCGGGGACAGGATCTGTGGCGTGGGCTTATCTGCGGTAAAAATGCCTAGCAGGGGTTTGTGGTCCGTTACAATGGTGAAGGGGCGGCCATACAGAAAATCGTGAAATTTTTTCGTCCCCGCAACTATCGCTAGTGCCTCCCTGTCTGTCTGTGCGTAATTTCTCTCCGCTTGGGACAGGGACCTGGAGTAGAATGCTATCGGGGCCTCCCTTCCGTCTTCCAGCACGTGGCACAGCACCGCCCCCACCCCCACCGGGGATGCATCACAGGTCAGGACTACCGGGCGTTTGGGGTTGAAATGGGTCAGTAAGGCATCAGACGCTAGGAGACTTTTTAGTTCACTAAATGCCCTTTCTTGGTCATCGCCCCACTTCCATGCCTGGTCTTTTTTTAGCAGTTTGTGTAGCAGTTCAGCCACTGCTGCCTTCCGGGGGAGGAAGGAGTGGTAAAAGTTGAGCAGCCCTAGGAACGACTGCAGCTCGGGCTTGGAGGTGGGGCGGGGGGCTTTCTTAATGGCGGCCACCTTGGATTTGGATGGTTATCCCCTCAGGAGTCACACCAAACCCTAGGAACTCAACCTCGGTCGCGAAGAAGACGCACTTGTCCTTTCGCAGTCTCAACCCCGCTTTTTCGAATATTGTCAGGACTTTCCCCAACCTCTTGGCCAATTCGACCCGACTCCCCCCCGTTATTAACACGTCATCAAAATAAGGCAACACCCCCTCTAGCCCCTTCAGGAGGCGTTCCACGAGTGACTGGAAAATTCCAGGCGCCGAATTTACGCCGAACTGAAGGCGCGTCACCTGGAACGCCCCCTTATGGGTGACTATGGTCTGCGCAGCAGCTGCGGCAGGGGACACCGTAAGCTGCTGGTAGGCCTGTGCTAAGTCGAGCTTAGCGAAACACTTTCCCCCATGTAACCTGGCCAGCAGATGGCTGACTACCGGCACCGGATACGCATTCGGGCGGATCGCCTTGTTGATGGTGCACTTGTAATCGGCGCATATGCGGACCTCCCCATTGGCCTTTAGTGCAGTTACAATTGGAGTTTCCCACTCCGCAGAATCAACAGGCACAAGGATTCCCTGGCCCACCAATTTGTCCAGTTCCGCCTCTATCTTGTCCTTGAGTGCGAACGGCACCCGGCGTGGTTTGAGTCGAATTGGGCGGACCTCCGGGTCTAGGTCGAATGTCACTGGGGGCCCCTTGAATTTCCCCAGTCCTTTTTTGAAAACTTCGGGGTGCGCCTCGCACACCTCCTGAATCGGGTCAGTCCCAACGGCGTGCATCCCAACGGCGTGCACCCCCCCAATAAACAAACCCAGGGGCTGAAACCATTGAGTCCCGAGGAGGCTGCAATCTCCCCCTTTAAGCACGACTAGAGGGAGAGACGCGGCGTGCTTCTTGAATTTAACCTGAAATTCTCCAACCCCCAACACTGGAATGCTGTTCCCTTGCACGTCCCGTAGTGTGGACAACGCTTTGAGCTTGGGTCGCCTGTGGGGGGCAATTCTCAAAAACTCCCTCTGGGAAATGATTGAATATGAGGACCCCGAGTCAATTTCCATTCTAATGGGAATCCCTTGAACTAGTACCTCAACAAAGTAGCGGGGGTGTCCTGCGGACACGCTGAATACTGGGGCGTCGTCCTCGCTGCCGTCGGAGATGCAGCCCACGCCGTCCTGCTTCCGTGTGGCCTGAGCGCCGTCCTTGGGTCTCGTTGAGCGGTCTTGTCCCGCGGAACGGTCTGCTGAGCTTCTCCGGGTCTCGCGCCTCTTCCTGCACACCTTGGCGATGTGCCCGCGGCGACCGCAGTTGTGACACTCGGCCTTCCGAAATGGGCATTTTACGTGGTCGTGGGCTGCTCCACAGCCGTCGCACCGCTGGCTCTCTTTCCGGACCCTCCGGATGTCCTCGTCGTCGATGCTCTCTGCGGACGACCTCGAAGCTCGCCGGGCTGCATGCACCGGAGTCTCTGCCTTGCTCGACCTCGGCCGCCAGTCCTGGAGTTCTTGTACCCCAGCCTTTGTAGCTTCCGCGGCCTGTGCCGCTCTGATGACCTCCTGCAACGTGGGAGGCGGCTCTTGGTTCATTAATGTGCGCTGGGTTTCGGCGTCGTTCAGGCCGCACAGCACACAGTCCCGGAGGGTGATTTCGACATTCTCCCATTTGCACGGGCCGGCCGCCAGCCACAGGGCCGCCGCGAATGCGGCGACCGTCTCCCCGGGCGCTTGGACTCGCCTCCAGAACGCACTCCGAGCGGGAAACATCGCCGTGGCGGGCCGGACGTGCTCACGCAGCATCTGCATGAGTTCCTTGGCCTTGAATTCGCTCACCCTCCTCGGTGCGATCAGGTCCACCAAGGTCCTTTTGGTTTCTTGTCCGAGCATCCTGGTGAAGATGGCCCTTTTCTTTGCCTCTTCCGTGACTTCGGACTCAATCAGTGCTGCCTGGAAGTCCATTTCGAAGATCTCCCAGTCGCCCGGTTTCCTGATTTCGAAACCGGCGCATGTCTTGGTCCCGTGGGCTGCCATCATCCCACCTTTGTCGCCAATTTAGTGTAAGGGACCAAAGACAATGAAACAGCCGAAGGGTTGGCTTAACACAGGTTTATTGCATGATGATCCGGAGGAACATGTGGTAATGCTGGGTGGGTAGCTCAATATATACAGCTGGCTATACATTTGAATGTGGCTCGTCGACAGACTATTGGTTGCTGCCTGCGTGACGTCGTAGAAGGTCACGCCCTTCTTGTCCAGGTGAAGAGGTGGCGGGAATCTTCCCGCGCTGCTGATCCAGGTGAATCTGAGCCATGAGAGCTGGACGCTCGCTATTGCCATCTAGTGGTCACTAGCTCGCGTCCCCTTATCAGGTTTACATTGATACAGCTGAAGGTTATAATGTTGCACACAGAAAGGTTACATTGTTACCACATGGCTAGGTACATTGGTAAAGGCACAGCTTTACAGAACACCACAGTTCCTTAACTCTAACCGACATAGTTCTCATAATTCTTTTCCTCCATTTATTTTTCCAATTCTGTTCTTCTATTTTTATATTCAAATCTTGTTCCCAGCTTAATCTTAAATCTTCCTGTGGATTACCTACCTCATTCTATATATTTTACCAACCAGTCCCTTTATACCACTTTGTCCCCTTCTCATTTTCCAAATCAGTTCTTCAAACTCAGTCCTATCTCTTTCTAATCCAACTTCATTCAAATATTTACTATTCCAACTATTAACCATCCCTATCTGAAACCAATTCAATTTCAATTGTCCATACAAATTTATTTTCCTCTCTCTGTCTTTACAGGCCCGTTTCTAGTCTCTCAGCAGGAATACCTCATTCTTATCAAGTACTTCTTTGACCCTTTTATCAATTTTTATAGGAAAATTTGCTATATCCTCCAACTCTATAATAGGGAAAATGTCCGGTACCAAGTCCCTTTTTACTTTTTCCATACCCCCAATGTTGCCTTCATCTATTTTTAGTGACTACTTTACTCATACTACCTTCTAAAAAGACCACTTTTCCAATATGAATAAAATCTTTCATTTCTAATTCTTCCCAAATTGCCTTTTCATTAGCCAGGATCTTCACAACATTTTTAATTTGGAAAGCTCGATAATATGCCACCAAGTTTGACATTCCTAATCCCCCTTCCTTCTGGGATAAATAACAAAAAAAATTAACCAATCGGGGCCTTTCCCCCCCATTACAAAAATTATTGATCAATTTTTGAAACTCCTTAATTTCTTTATCATTCAATTGGATTGGAAGAGCATCAAATAAAAAATTAATTCTTGGTAACAACATCATTTTACATATTGTAGTTCTTCCAAACCATGACAGTTTCAATTTTTGCAATTGTTGTATTCTATCTTTAATTTCCTTTTTCAACTTTAGGTAATTCAATTTCTTAAATTCGTTGAATTTATTCGAGATATTAATCCCCAAATATTTCAAATCATCCTTAATTCGTAAATTACATTTTTCCTTTATCCTTTTCTGTTCTTCTTTACCCATATTACACAGTATCATTTCAGATTTATCCCAGTTTATTCTCAAATCCGTTATGTCCTCAAAAATTTTCAGCTGCAGTTGTATTCTATCCAATGCCTTTCCAGGGTATTTAACTGTTATCAAAGTATCATCGGCATATAAACTTATCTTATTACCTAGAACCCCTTCTATCTCTTTGTCTTCCCTTACCTCCTTCGCCAACATCTCCATTGCCAAAATAAATAAGGTTGGAGAAAAAGGACAACCCTGCCTTGTACCTGCTTCTAGCTTTACCTCCTCTGTAACTGCATCATTTACCCTTACTACTACCTTCCCTTGCTGGTATAATTGTCCAATTATCTTCTTAAATTTATCACCAAATCCATAACATTTAATTATCTCGTTAATTGTTACCCATTGTAAAGAATTGAATGCCTTGAATATATCCAAAGATAATAGTCTGACTTTCTCTTTTGTTTGTCCTACCTTATCAATTAAATTTAAAACTCTTCTTGTCAAATCTGACATATGTCTACCCTTCAAAAATCCCACCTGGTCCTCATATAAGTGCCCATAAAACTATTCAACCTATTAGCTAATATTGCTGTGAAGATCTTGGTATCTTGGTTTATTAGTGAAATTGGTCTGTATGATTCAATTTTTTCTAAATCTTTTCCTGGCTTCGGCAACAGAATAATTATAGTCCTATACCATGAAGTCGGGATTTGCCCTCCTTCTAATATAGTTATATAACTTATTCAATTTTGGAACCACTATATCTTTAAAATCCTTGTAAAACTCAGCTGGTAATCCGTCCTCTCCAGGTGCTTTATCTGTTTTTAAGCTAGCTATGGCCTCTTTTATTTCCTTTTCTGTTATTCGTTCTTCCATCCTGTTCCTATGTTCTTGCGTTATCTTATTATTTATTTGTTTCTCCAATTGTGTTTTCAATTTTGGTATATCTATGTTCTTTTTTGCATATAATGCCTGGTAGAAATCTTTAACAATTTTACATTTATCTCCAATCTTATTGCATCTTAATCCATCCTTATTGACCAAAGTTCCAATTTCTCTTTTTTCTCTCTTTTCTTTTGCGGCCCTTGCTAGCAATTTTGAATTTTTATTGCTGCTGCCGCCAAACTGGGACTGCTGCCTGAGCCACTCCCAGAGCCCTTGCCACCGGCTCCGGGAGGAGAAACAGCTGCGCCCAGCGCCCCTCCCCTTGGCCATCGGGCGGGGAGTTTAAAAGACGCTGGAGGCACCAGAGATCCTGCTGCTGCCGCCAAACTGGGACTGCTGCCTGAGCCACTCCCAGAGCCCTTGCCACCGGCTCCGGGAGGAGAAACAGCTGCGCCCAGTGCCCCTCCCCTTGCCCATCAGGTGGGGAGTTTAAAAGACGCTGGAGGCACCAGAGATCCTGCTGCTGCCGCCAAACTGGGACTGCTGCCTGAGCCACTCCCAGAGCCCTTGCCACCGGCTCCGGGAGGAGAAACAGCTGCGCCCAGCGCCCCTCCCCTTGCCCATCAGGTGGGGAGTTTAAAAAGCGCTGGAGGCACCAGAGATCCTGCTGCTGCCGCCAAACTGGGACTGCTGCCTGAGCCACTCCCAGAGCCCTTGCCACCGGCTCAGGGAGGAGAAACAGCTGCGCCCAGCGCCCCTCCCCTTGGCCATCGGGCGGGGAGTTTAAAAGACGCTGGAGGCACCAGAGATCCTGCTGCTGCCGCCAAACTGGGACTGCTGCCTGAGCCACTCCCAGAGCCCTTGCCACCGGCTCCGGGAGGAGAAACAGCTGCGCCCAGTGCCCCTCCCCTTGCCCATCAGGTGGGGAGTTTAAAAAGCGCTGGAGGCACCAGAGATCCTGCTGCTGCCGCCAAACTGGGACTGCTGCCTGAGCCACTCCCAGAGCCCTTGCCACCGGCTCCGGGAGGAGAAACAGCTGCGCCCAGCGCCCCTCCCCTTGACCCGCAGTGAAGATGCCGAATGTCGCCACCGCTGCACCTCGGGCCCACCTTTCATCACTCGCCTCCGGCCAGGACTTTAAAAAGGCTGTGTGAGGCACTAGAACTTTCATTTTTGTATTTTTATCTGCTGGCGGGGTTGGATTGAGTGTGTGTGACAGTTGATGTTGTTAGTGTGGCTGTAGTGCAGTCACACTTTATATTGCCTATATTGTGTTTTTGTATTATTGTATTTTGTAACTGAGAATTGCCACTTTGTGGAAATTTCTATTGTACCTGTAATTTATTTGTGTTTCTGGGTTTACATTGTATCTTTACTATTTGTTTGGGACTGGATCGTCCTCTTCTTTGGCTTTGTTAGGGACCTATGAGCTATGGGGTTATGTTTTGGGGACATTAGTAGTTGAGGGATCGTGTTTATGTTTGGGTCTGTATTAAACGTGATAATGTTGTATTGTTAACATTGTAGAAATTGCCATTTTGTAGAGAATTCTAGTGTAATTTATTTGTATTACCTGTATTGTACTTACTGTTGGTTTTGTTTATATTTTGACTGTATATTGTGTATTTGATTATGTTGTAATGCCGCCCAGAGTCGGCCATGTGCTGAGAGGGGCGGGGTACAAATTAAAATTATTATTATTATTATTATTATTATTCTCTTTTTATTTTACTTTTTCTATGTCCTTTCCTATCAATTCAGTCTTCAATCTTTGTATATTATTAAAAACCTTCTTGTCCTTGGTCCTTGTATGTTTTTCTTGAAGCTGTTTTATCTCCTTCTCAATTTTATCTTGTTCCACTTTGAATTGCTTATTTCTAAAACTAGCCAACTTTATACTCTCCCCTCTAAATACCGACTTCATGGTATCCCAAACCACATTAAAACTCACCTCCTCCATATCATTCCATTGTCAACTTTCCTTCCAATTCTCAGTTATTTGTTCCTTACATTTATGGTCTTTATATAATTTAGGATCATATCTCCAATTCCTCCTTGTTTTTCTTATATTTTCTATCCCCAATTCTAACAACACTTTCGCATGATCCGACTCTTTGAATATTCCCACTTCTACCTCATCTACCTTTCCAGTCATATTTTCTGTTATGAATATGTAATCTATTCTAGAGTATGAGTTATGGACATGCGAAAAATAAGTATAAACCCTTTGCGATCCCTTAAGCTCTCTCCACGTATCCTTCAATCCTATATCTTCCATCCATTTATCCAAAATTTGTTTTTTAACCCCTTTTCCACTTCTTAAAATATTTGTACAATCTAAATTTGACCTAATTAGATTAAAGTCCCCAGCTACTATCATTCTTGTTGTTCTTTCTTTTACCAATATTTTATACATTTTCTCCAAAAAGTCCTCTTTATGATCATTTGGGGCGTATATATTCACAAAAGCCATTTCCTCATCATCAATCTTCCCTTTTACTATCAAGAATCTTCCCTCAGGGTTGGAGATACTACATGTCATCTCAAATTCCAACCTAGTCGAAATTAAAGTAGCCACACCCCTTGCCTTTGAGGTACCAAATGATTTTTCATAGTATTGCATCCCTTTCAAAAAGATCTTATTCACATCTTGAAATTTTTGATGGGTCTCCTGAAAAAAGACTACATCCGGCCTGTCCTTTCTTAAAGCTAATTCTATTCTTTTCCTCTTAACTTGAGATCCTGTACCTTTCATATTCCATGATATTACTTTAATACTCCTCATAATTTACCAAAAAGCAATCTTCTGTCATCTCCAATCTCTCCAATGAGTGTGCAACCTCACTTCCCATAACTAAAACTAAATCTAACACAACAAACATTCTACTCTACCCTCCCCACCCTTTTCCTCTACAAAAATAAAGAAAAAGCCGCCTTTGCCAACCAAAGAGAGGAGGGGGGGGAATGTGGAAGATGTAACTGCAAGCCTCAAAATGGCCACGCGCACTCTCATTAATACAATTCCTTTTTTAACACTTTTATGCATACAATCCCAGAACCTCCCTAACACCACTCTGCCTCTCCTTAAGTTCCTCCATCCTTATACTTCAGCCTTCCTTTGCCACATTATCAGTTTTGGACCCCTCCTCCCTCCCCTTGTTGCCCCCTCCTGCTCCTGACCTCCATATTCTCTTCTTATGCCTCCTGATTCCAACAAGTCCTTTCTTATTGCCAATCCCTCTCTTGAAGACAAGTCTATCATTTCAATTGTACTAAGATAATACAGTGCATCAGTTTCAGCATCAATTGTGTTCATTTTTTTGTCGTAAAAAAATCTTAATTGCTGTGGGAATCTCCAATTGTATTTTATCCCACGTGCAATCAACAACTTGGTCACAAGCTTCATTTTATAATGCCAAACACGTTCATCCACAGCAATATCGTTATATACTTCCACATCATTTCCGTCAATTTTTAAAGCACCAGACCCAACTTGTTTTTAAAAAGCCATCACCTTTAATTTATCACCCCAATTTGCAAATTTAACCAAGACATTCCTTTGAACACTCCTCCCTTTTCTCGATCCCAATCTATAAACACTTGCAATGTCTTCATTGACATAATCTTTCCCCGTTTTCAATTTATTCAGCCAATCAATTATTCTGTCTTTCAAATGGTCTGGTGTTTTCTCTGGTAAATTGCATATCACAATATTCTGTTTCCTCATCATCTCTTCCACCATGTCTACCCTTTTCCCTTGTCCCTCTACCTTTATTTTGATTTCCTTATCTTCCTCTTGCAACCCCTTCACTTCAGCCTGCATCCATTTCACATCCTTTTGCATCAAATTAACACTTGTTTCCAACTTTTGAAAAGTAAAATCAACTTTGTGGGCAAAATCCTGAAACATTGTGTACATTTTATCTTGTTTCACCATAATTTCATTTTTATATTTCCCTCTTAGTTCCTTCATTTCCCGAAAACCTTTCACATTTGCCTCCTCCATCTTATCAAATCTCTTAAACAATTTACCCATCTCAACCATTAATTGTGTTTGGTCCAATAATACTGATTCCGATGATATAGATGATGGGTGTGTGTCCTCAGTTTCGGTTTTCTCCTTCTCCTTCCTCTTAGGTTTCACCACCTCCTCCTCCTTTGTCACCTTTCCCTTCACAAATTTATCCATTGTAGTTTCAACTAATTCTTTCAATATAATCAAACTTTTATTATCTCCCAATTCCAGGTCTTGGCCTTTCCAAATTCACTCATGTTCGGAGCCTTAATTGTTGGTTGATATCTTATAACTAATTTTTAGATAGCTTTGTAATCCAATCTGCATTGACGTCTTCAGCAAAAATTATGCCCAACCTCAAGTCCTGTATGCCAAATCTTCAAATCCCACTCAATTTATAATCCAAATGTCCAATTACTTGATTTCCACCAGATCCAGATTCTCAATCAGTTTTCAATGTCAATTAGTTCACACTTTCAGCCCCTATATTAGTCCCTTTATTTTATGCCCAGACAGAACAGATCAGCTTCTGTATATCAAACAAATATTAAAATTGTAATCCAAAAAAATTGCTCCTGAACTGCTTTGCTGCTTTACTGTTATCCAATGAAAAAATGGCTTGATAATTTCAAAACCCCAAAACTTGATTGAAGATTTTCATATATTAACCAAAACTGTAACAATGTTTCAAAAGGTGGGGGGAAAGGCCCCAAAACAATTAAATAATCCAGTAACTGTATGTCCAAAATCTTGATGGAGGAGGGCAAAACAAATTGAAACCAAAAAACCAAGAAGAACAAAGGTAACAGGAAAAGGAGAGTCAGGTACCCCAAATAAGCAAAAAAGAAAAGAGAGAAAAACATAAAAGGGCAAAAGGGTCCGAGGGGTCTGAAAAATTAATTACAAAAAAAAAATGTTCTGCAAAGGCCTCCGACCCAAACTCTTGAGGGAGACTGGCAGTTGGAGAATGTTGTAAAGGAGGCATCCAGGAAGGGAAGCCTGGTTATAATGGGGGACTTCAATTACCCTCACATAGACTGGGTGACCTGTTGTTCAGCACATGATAAAGAGATAAAGTTCCTAGATATGCTCAATGATTGTTCCCTGGGACAGATGGTTGAAGACCCAACTAGAGGTACAAGAATCCTTGACTTGATCCTGAGTAATACTCAGGATCTGGTGCAAGATGTTAATGTGACTGATCCAATAGGGAACAGTGACCACAACTCAATTATGTTTAACTTGAACATAGACCGCAAGTCACTGATAAAATCTAACACAGAGACCTTAAATTTTCAAAAAGGAAATTTCCCAAAGTTGAGGAAACTAGTAAAAAAGAAGCTGAAAGGGAAAATTGAGAGAGTCCAAACACTCCAAGAAGCATGGAGGCTGTTTACAAAAACAATAACAGAGGCTCAATTGGAATGCATACCCAAAAGGAAAAAGGGCACTGCCAGGTCCAAGAGGACTCCAATGTGGCTTACAGGAGCTGTTCGGGAAGTGATCAAGAGCAAGAAAAGCTCATTTAGAAGATGGAAGGCTTGTCCAAATGAGGACAGCAGGCAGAAACATAAATTCTGGCAGAACAAATGCAAGGCAACAATCAGGAAAGCAAAGCAAGACTTTGAGGAGCGTATAGCTAAAAATACTCAGAGGAATAACAAAGACTTCTTTAAGTACATTAGAAGTAAGAACCCAACTAGGAAGGCCATTGGACCATTAGATGACAATGGAAGGCAAGGGGTTATTAAAGAGGAAACAGAGATTGCAGAGAGACTCAATGAATTCTTTGCTTCAGTATTCACTGAAGAAGATAGAGACCACATGCCCAAAACAGAACCTATCTTCGTAGGGAGGGAAACCGAAGAATTAAGCAAGATAGAAATAACCAGGGAGGAGGTCCTTGCATGTCTTGTTAAACTAAACACTAACAAATCACCAGGACCAGATGGCATCCATCCACGAGTTCTCAGGGAACTTAAAGATGAAATTGCTGATCTCCTAGCCAAAATATATAATATTTCCCTCAAATCAGGCTTTGTGCCTGATGACTGGAAGGTAGCGAATGTAACACCAATTTTCAAAAAAGGATCCAGGGGTGATCCAGGAAATTACCGGCCTGTCAGTTTGACATGTGTCCCAGGTAAAGTGATGGAAACCATCCTAAAAGATAGAATTAATAGGTACATAGAAGAGGAGGCGCTGCTAAAGGAGAGCCAACATGGCTTTTGCAAGGGCAAATCATGCCTCACTAATCTGTTGGAATTTTTTGAGAGTGTCAACAAGCATGTGGATAAGGGGGATCCAGTTGACATTGTTTATCTGGACTTTCAGAAGGCTTTTGACAAGGTCCCACACCAAAGGCTCTTGAATAAACTTACCAGTCATGGAATAAAGGGACAGGTCTTGTCCTGGATCAGCAACTGGCTAAGGGACAGGAAACAGAGGGTAGCACTAAATGGACACTTCTCCAAGTGGAGGGAAGTAAAGAGTGGGGTCCCCCAAGGTTCAGTACTGGGACCCCTGCTTTTCAACCTCTTCATAAATGATCTAGAGGTAGGAGTAAAAAGCAAGGTAGCCAAATTTGCTGACGATACTAAATTATACAGGGTAGTGAAAACTGTGAGAGATTGTGAAGAGCTCCAGAGGGATCTCTTGACACTGGGGGAGTGGGCAAAACAGTGGCAAATGAGCTTCAACATCAGTAAGTGCAGAGTGATGCATGTTGGGGCAAAAAACCCCAATTACATTTATAAACTGATGGGGTCTGAACTCTCTGCGACAAACCAGGAAAGGGACCTTGGTGTCCTGGTGGACAGCTCAATGAAGGTGTCAACCCAGTGTGCCTCAGCAGTGAAAAAAGCAAACTCAATGTTAGGGATCATTAGGAAGGGTATAGAAAATAAGTCAGCAAGTGTCATTTTGCCTCTTTATAAATCTATGGTGAGGCCCCATCTGGAATACTGTGTACAGTTCTGGTCGCCATACCTCCAGAAGGATATTATGGAGTTGGAGAAAGTACAGAGGAGGGCAACCAGAATGATTAGGGGACTGGAACACCTTCCTTACCATCTGAGGCTGCAACGGTTGGGCCTTTTCACTCTTGAACGACGGCGTCTAAGAGGTGACCTGATTGAAGTTTATAAAATCATGTACGGTGTGGACAAAGTGGATAAGGAAAAACTGTTTTCCCTATCGCACAACACTAGAACTAGGGGACACTCCATGAAACTTTTGGGTACTAGTTCTCAAACAAATAAGAGAAAGTACTTTTTCACCCAGAGGATTACTGGTCTATGGAACTCCCTGCCAGAAGAAGTGGTGACAGCTGTCAGTCTTGACAGCTTTAAGAAAGGATTAGACAAGTTCATGGAGGACAAGGCTATCAATGGCTATAATTATGGCTACCTAAGGACAACCTCCGGGTTGGAGAGATAGGCAGGATATCTCTCAATGCCATTTCCAGGTGAAGGCATCTCCTTGGGAATACCCTGAAGGAAATGGTGAGCCACTGTGTGAGACAGAATGCTGGACTGGATGGGCTGTGGCCTGTTCCAGCAAGGCTGTTCTTATGTTCTTATGTTATGTAAAGGGAGGAGGAAAATCCAAGGTATTTAAAGAGTTTATATTACTCCGTACTTAACAGCTTGATCCATGAAGTAAAATTACATCTGCACCATTAGTCCCCAGCCTCGTCTGCGGCTTCCAAGGGGGCCCCTCCTCCCTTCTCCTCTGAGCATTCCAACCTCCGTACTTCGTCTGTTCTTACACCTCCCATCCTTCAGCCACCCTCTCCGTTCCTTCACTTCTCCTTCTTTATCTTTCTCCTCTCCTTCTCTCCTTTCCTTTCAGTCTCTCCACAACGCTCCAGAAACTATCTCCAGTTGTTTCCCTCCCGTCTTCGGTCACTCTAACTTTCAATTTTCTTCTTCACAGCCGCCATTAATCTCTTTTCACAAACTTTCTCTCTTCCGCTCTCCCTCTTAACTCCTCCTCGCTCCTCGCTCCTTTACACACTTGCCTTTCCTTCGTTTTCACTCTTCTTCTTCAATCAATCAATCAATCAGTTTAATTTATATCCCGCCTTCCTCAGCCGAGACCAACTCGAGGCGGCTAACAACATAATCCAACAAAGTAACAATAAAAGGATAAGGCTGAGACCAGAGGATGGGGTGCCTCTATCAGAGATGTGTCCAGCCGGGTTCGGTGTTTGGCACCAGCCTAGGGATGAGGGCAAGGGCGGTGGTGTTGCCATTATAGCCAGGGAGTCACTAGGAGTTACCAGGGCCACTGCTCCACAATTCCTGGGTTGTGAGTCCCTGCTCCTGCGGCTGGGCCCAAAGGGTCAGTTGGGGGTCTTACTCCTGTACCTGCCTCCTTGCAGGGTAAGGGACTCCCTGCCTGGGCTCCTCGAGGCTGTCTCAGCATTGGCGTTGGAGTTCCCTAGGCTTATGGTTCTGGGGGACTTCAATTTGCCTTCGCTGGGGTCCGGTTCCGGGGTGGCTCAGGAGTTCATGGCTTCCATGGCAACTATGGACCTGGCTCAGGTAATTCGGGGTCCTACCAGGGGCAGTGGCCACACACCAGATTTAGTCTTTTTGTCGGGGCGGTGGCAGAGTGATCTGAATTTACAGAAGCTAGACATAACACCTGTGCCATGGTCAGATCACTATCTGGTGGCTCTAGACTTCCTGGGGGCAACACATCATCGTAGGGAGGCAGGGTCTATTAAAGTGGCCCGCCCCCGGCAACTGATGGATCCGTATGGATTCCAGAGGGAACTGGGGGCTTTTCCCCTGGATCGGCAACACGATTCGCCCGAGGCACTTGTTGACCTATGGTGTGGGTCAACGATAGCTGCCTTGGATGTAATCGCTCCACTACGGCCTCTCAGAGCCCGTGGAGCTAGGTCATCCCCGTGGTTCACAGAAGAACTACGGGAGCTCAAACGGGCAAAGAGACGCCTTGAGCGCCGCTGGGTGAAGACCAGGAACGATTCCGATTGGACACTAGCTAGAGCCGCTATTAGGGCCTACCTAGTGGCGATGGGGGTGGTGAGGAGGCAATACTTCACCTCCCTTATTGCCTCCGCTGATAATCGCCCAGCCACCCTGTTTCGGGTGACCAGGTCCCTCCTTGGTAGGGGGGGGGGCTGTGCCTGGTTGGCAGGGATCGGCTGAGGACTTTGCTGACCATCTGGTGGAGAAAATCGATCGGATTCGCTCAGGGTTTAATCTTGGCGTGGATGGGGAGGGTCAGGGGGGAGCCAGTGCACAGTCGTGCTGTGTTATCTGGGATCAGTTTGATCCTGTTGCCCCAGATGAAGTGGACAGGCTCCTTGCGGCGGTCCGCGCCACTAATTGTCCATTGGATCCCTGTCCCGCCTGGCTGGTAAAAGCCTCAAAGATGGTGACAGGTGGCTGGGTCGGGGCTATAATTAATGCGTCTTTTCGGGAAGGGATATTTCCTGCACCATTGAAACATGCTTTGGTGCGCCCCCTCCTGAAGAAGCCATCCCTCGATCCAGCAGTCATAACCAACTACAGACCTGTTTCCAACCTCCCCTTTTTGGGGAAAGTATTGGAAAAGGCAGTGGCGCATCAGTTGCAGGGGGTACTGGATGAAGCGGAATATCTGGACCCCTTCCAGTCAGGATTCAGACCTGGATATGGTACTGAGACTGCATTGGTCGCGCTGATGGATGATCTCTGGCGAGAGCGGGATGGCGGTCATCCGTCCGTCCTTGCTCTTCTTGACCTCTCAGCGGCCTTCGATACCGTCGACCACGGTATCCTTCTGGAACGGCTCCGAGGATTGGGAATCCAGGGCACTGTGTGGTCCTGGTTTTCCTCATTTCTGAGGGGCCGGACCCAGTCGGTGTGGTTGGAGAGCGAGAAGTCCAGTCCTAGGTCCCTAAAATATGGGGTGCCTCAGGGCTCGGTACTCTCTCCTCTCCTTTTTAACATCTACATGAAGCCGCTGGGTGAGATCATCCGTTCCCACGGGGTGCGGTACCATCAGTACGCGGATGATACACAGTTGTACATCTCGGCCCGTGGGGACCCCAGTGATGCAGTCAAAGTCCTTTCCAGCTGTCTGGAGGCTGTTGGGGTCTGGATGGGGGCAAATGGGCTACAGCTGAATCCTAGCAAGACTGAGTGGCTATGGATAGGGGGTCCCGCCTTATCCCGGGAGCTACCATCTTTGTTTTTGGATGGGGCTATTCTGCCCCAGACCGACCCGGTGCGCAACTTGGGGGTCCTCCTGGATTCGCAGCTGCTGCTAGAAGAACAGGTGGCGGCTGTGGCCAGGAGGGCCTTTGCCCAACTTCGGGTGATTCGCCAGTTGCGCCCGCTCCTGGACCGGGATTCTTTGCTCATGGTCACATGCTCTGGTTACCTCCAGACTAGACTACTGTAATGCGCTCTACATGGGGCTGCCCTTGATGACCATTCGGAGGCTGCAGCTGGTCCAGAATGCGGCGGCCCAGGTGGTGATGGGGTGTGGACGTTATGCCCATGCCTCACCACTGCTGCGGGAGCTGCACTGGTTACCAGTTTGTCTCTGGGTGCAATTCAAGGTGCTGGTTTTGACCTTTAAAGCCCTATATGGTAGTGGGCCAGGTTACCTTAGAGACCGCATCGCCCTAAGGACGTCTGTCCATCCAACCAGAGCGGACCGGAGGGGCTCTCTAATTGTGCCATCGGCCAGGGGGGCTCGCCTCTCTGGCACAAGGAGGAGAGCCTTCTCTGTGTCCGCACCGGCCCTTTGGAACCTCCTGCCTGTGGAACTGCGTCTCCAGACGGAGTTGTTGCCCTTTAGGAAAGAACTAAAAACCTGGCTGGCGGGCCAAGTTTGGGGTGCAGGTGGAGGGGTGGCTTCCGTTGGGTGGTTAATATAGGGGAGGATGCCTGCCCCACGGTTTCTTCAGTTCCTGCACCCCTCTCTTTTTAGGGGTGGGTTCTTATTGCTGGTTTTATCTGTTTTATTTGTTTTTATATGTTTTTACCCATTGTTGTGAACCGCCCGGAGTCGGCTTTGGCTGAGTGGGCGGTATAGAAATTTGACAATAAAATAAAATAAAAATAAATAAAATAATACAGAGAAACAACAAGTTCACCCCCTTCTTCTCACCCCCTCAGCCGCGCCAGCCACCACTTCCAAATTTGTGTCTTTATTTTCAACAACTCACATTTTCATTGTTTCTCCCGATCTCCTGGCAGTCCCGTTCACCACGACTCAGCTGGTGAGGCAGCCGCTTGCGCCGCTAGCCTCCCAGCCAAAACGCTCCCGAACTCCGACCTTCCGGATCAAGCCTTTTCAGTTATGAGGTCTATAAGCTTTCTTCTTGCCAATCTTTGAAAATTTGTATTTCTCTATGTTTATTTTCTCATTGTTTTTCTCATTGAGAAGCGCGAGCTCCGAGGAAAGTGTGTTAACACATCGGCATCTTAGCCATGCCCCCGCTCCTCAATGTTTTCATTAACAACTTAGATGAGGAAGTGCAGGAGCTCTATCTTCCTTCCTCCCTGAAGCCGGTTGTGCAAGTACCATAAGTAAGTGAGTAAGGAAGGGCGGGCTGTGCTTCTGCATTGTATAGAACAGGAATTCTCAACCTTTTTAAGCTGGGTCATGCTCCCTCAGACAGCTTCAGGGGCCAGATGGCCATTTTGCCCTTCCTCCACTACATGGCACTTCCTGGTGTGGTGGATGTGGTAGTGGGGCCACATGAAATGGTGCTGTAGGCTGCATCGGGCCTATGGGCCACAGATTGAGAATCCCTGATGTAGAACTATCTCTGAAGAACTGTTTGAGGAGGTCTGTCAACTTTGTGAAGAATTTCAGGGCACTATCTCTGTGTAGCTCTAATAATTATGGGGGGGGGGAAACACCTTTCTTCCTTTGGAACTGCCAAATGGCTCATGTCATATTTGTATACTGTATATATGTGTGTGTGCCCTTATTTTCCTCTGGGCAAACACAGCGACAGTGATGGCAAAGTAAATAATCCACCAGAAGTGGTGATGTGCAGGGCGTATGCATGGTAATTGCAATTAGCTTAAATGCTGTTTGGAGTTTACCCACAGGCTGGCGATCAACTTCCATTTAACAATTTGTTACATAAAGCCCCTTTTTGTGTGGGGTAGGAAAAGAGGAAGAAGGGGGAGACCCTCTTTCTGTGACATTAAAGAAAATAAAACTAAGCAGAACTGGAAGGAGGCAGCAGCATAAGAATAAAAATTCATTGGAATAAGATTGGAGCTAACCCAATGTGGTTTCCTTTTCCAGACAGCCTACCGTGATGAAGCCTGACAACCTTTTCAAGAAGAGCTAGTGTGAGCTAAATGTGTCGCAGTGAGTAATGGAAAGAAGATTATTCCAGCTACACCATGAAAATCTGCTGGAGTACATAACCCGAGATGTTGTCAATATATATTTGGTCTGCCCATGCTTCTGGGCCCGGCGGTGGAGTAAACAGATGGTGATCTTAGCTTCAGAACAGGTAGCTGCTATCCCAGATTGTCATAACTTTTAAGACTGCATCAAACTGTTCTTAGTGGCTTTTCAGATAAGCCTCCGTTAACATGACGCAAGCCATTGATGCTTCTAGACTGCTATTGTCAGCTATTACTCTTTCTCTCTGGGAAGGTGTCCTTCTTAGCAGTGCCGGATTAAGCCATGCAAGGCCTGTAGCAAACCATGTCAAGAGGCCCTTGCTTAGATTTAGGATACCTCTAAAATAAAACACCACTAGTAAAAACAAACACACCAATGAGGCGTTGGCGAGTCTCTCCGAGTGAACATTTTTTGAATATCGTAATACTTAAATTTGGATTTTCATTCTGAGCGTGGGGGCCGGGGCCCCCAAAGACATGGGCCCCATAGTATTTTCTACTCCTGCTATATGGCTGATCCGGCACTGCTTCTTAGCCTTGTCATCTGTGATCCTTTCAATTGCAGCTCAGGCTGTTTGCAATCAAGGTCTACTGTGTTCTAACTTCCAGCCCAGCGTAATATGTTAGCTAGACACTATGTAGAATGAATGAATGAATGAATTAATGAATTGGCACTTTCTGTGCATTCCCTCCTGCCCAAATTAATCTTTTAATAATGAGTTACCATATTTTTGGACCATAAGACACACCTGACCATAAGACAAAACAAGAAAAAAATATTCTGAACCAAATAGTACTGTATTTGCACCACCAACCAGTGGTTGTGCTGCAGGGGAAATGGGTGGGCAAGCCAATTGCACTGAGGCAGGAAGTGATGCTCTAGCCTAGCCTCTTGCTCTCCATGCAACCAGGAAGCATGGCTTCCCCCTCCATTTTGACCACATGGAGCAGGGACAAGGGCGAGAAAGGTAAGTGAAACCATTTCTTTTTATGCACAGGTTTGGTTTCCCACTGAAATGCATTGGAAACATACAAACAGAAAAGCTTTAGAATACTGTACAAGAAATTGATTTCCGATGTATTTAAATGGGAAATTGTGATTTGCACCCTCTTGTGGCCACCTATGGTAATGGCCTGCCAAACATATGTTGTTGTTTTCCCACCAGCCCCAGAACAGCTGTGGCAGCAGCGGTGGAGGTCTTCAGCCAGCCGCGGCTGTTGTAAAATATGCTTTTACAACAGCCTTGCTAGGCAGCATTCGGACTATAAGACACACCCTCATCCCCCCCACTTTTTTTTGGGGGGAAGTGTGTCTAATGGTCTGAAAAATACGGTATCTGACCATATCATCTGCTCTTAATCACAAAAGCCTTACAAATATACAGAAGGAGAAATGTATTTCTCTCCACCAGTCCCCTGAGACAGGGACATGCTGGCTACGCTAAAAGGGCACTGGACAGGGAGTGATGAGAGCATCTAACCCTAATAAAATATATACATTCCCACTCGCCTTCTAACTTCAACTCCCCTCTGGGGTTTTGAACCAACAACCTCCTGCTTACAATGCAAAATTTCAACCTCTAAGCCACAGCATCTCTGCTGTCAATAGAGCTGCTTCTGTAGTCTCATCTTTGGCGGCAAAGGAGGAGGAAGGCAGGCAGAGGAACACAGAGCCCCGCTCGTTTCCTCGATTGTTCCAGGCATCGCAGTTCAGCTCGGCTCTTTGGATTAGCACCCAACGGGGCGCCATGGTACTGGGGGTGTCCCAGGCTGAGTCCCGGTAGCCCAATGGGTCAGCCCACCACTGCCCTGAGATCCTGAGATATTATAATACCCTAATGAATCTGGGACTGTCTATAGGTATGCCATTTTGTGTCTGCTACCCTACTTTCCTGAACTTACAAACCAAAAAGTATTTTCTAACATGTGGAATCATGTGAAAGGAGAATAGCAAATCATGGCAACTTGAATCAGGTCTTTGTGGGAGGTGTGGTTTTTGGGGTTACACCTTTACAGAGTCTAATGAGACAACACATCTGTTGTGTTCTGTAAAGCTGTGCCTTTAACAATGTACCTTAGCCATGTGGTAACAATGTAACCTTTCTGTGTGCAACATTATAACCTTCAGCTGTATCAATGTAAACCTGATAAGGGGACGCGAGCTAGTGACCACTAGATGGCAATAGCGAGCGTGCAGCTCTCATGGCTCAGATTCACCTGGATCAGCAGCGCGGGAAGATTCCCGCCACCTCTTCACCTGGACAAGAAGGGCGTGACCTTCTACGACGTCACGCAGGCAGCAACCAATAGTCTGTCGACGAGCCACTTTCAAATGTATAGCCAGCTGTATATATTGAGCTACCCATCCGCCATTAAGAACATAAGAACATAAGAACATAAGAACAGCCTTGCTGGAACAGGCCACAGCCCATCCAGTCCAGCATTCTGTCTCACACAGTGGCTCACCATTTCCTTCAGGGTATTCCCAAGGAGATGCCCTCACCTGCTTAGGATCCCCTGGAAATGGCATTGAGAGATATCCTGCCTATCTCTCCAACCCGGAGGTTGTCCTTAGGTAGCCATAATTATAGCCATTGATAGCCTTGTCCTCCATGAACTTGTCTAATCCTTTCTTAAAGCTGTCAAGACTGACAGCTGTCACCACTTCTTCTGGCAGGGAGTTCCATAGACCAGTAATCCTCTGGGTGAAAAAGTACTTTCTCTTATTTGTTTGAGAACTAGTACCCAAAAGTTTCATGGAGTGTCCCCTAGTTCTAGTGTTGTGCGATAGGGAAAACAGTTTTTCCTTATCTACTTTGTCCACACCGTGCATGATTTTATAAACTTCAATCAGGTCACCTCTTAGACGCCGTCGTTCAAGAGTGAAAAGGCCCAACCGTTGCAGCCTCAGATGGTAAGGAAGGTGTTCCAGTCCCCTAATCATTCTGGTTGCCCTCCTCTGTACTTTCTCCAACTCCATAATATCCTTCTGGAGGTATGGCGACCAGAACTGTACACAATATTCCAGATGGGGCCTCACCATAGATTTATAAAGAGGCAAAATGACACTTGCTGACTTATTTTCTATACCCTTCCTAATGATCCCTAACATTGAGTTTGCTTTTTTCACTGCTGAGGCACACTGGGTTGACACCTTCATTGAGCTGTCCACCAGGACACCAAGGTCCCTTTCCTGGTTTGTCGCAGAGAGTTCAGACCCCATCAGTTTA
Organism: Bradypodion pumilum; assembly: GCA_035047305.1. Lineage (NCBI taxonomy): Eukaryota > Metazoa > Chordata > Lepidosauria > Squamata > Chamaeleonidae > Bradypodion > Bradypodion pumilum. The sequence goes on along the minus strand of JAWDJD010000017.1, from coordinate 5,637,778 downwards.
TAAATGTAATTGGGGTTTTTTGCCCCAACATGCATCACTCTGCACTTACTGATGTTGAAGCTCATTTGCCACTGTTTTGCCCACTCCCCCAGTGTCAAGAGATCCCTCTGGAGCTCTTCACAATCTCTCACAGTTTTCACTACCCTGTATAATTTAGTGTCGTCAGCAAATTTGGCTACCTTGCTTTTTACTCCTACCTCTAGATCATTTATGAAGAGGTTGAAAAGCAGGGGTCCCAGTACTGAACCTTGGGGGACCCCACTCTTTACTTCCCTCCACTTGGAGAAGTGTCCATTTAGTGCTACCCTCTGTTTCCTGTCCCTTAGCCAGTTGCTGATCCAGGACAAGACCTGTCCCTTTATTCCATGACTGGTAAGTTTATTCAAGAGCCTTTGGTGTGGGACCTTGTCAAAAGCCTTCTGAAAGTCCAGATAAACAATGTCAACTGGATCCCCCTTATCCACATGCTTGTTGACACTCTCAAAAAATTCCAACAGATTAGTGAGGCATGATTTGCCTTTGCAAAAGCCATGTTGGCTCTCCTTTAGCAGCACCTTCTCTTCTATGTGCCTATTAATTCTATCTTTTAGGATGGTTTCCATCACTTTACCTGGGACACATGTCAAACTGACAGGCCGGTAATTTCCTGGATCACCCCTGGATCCTTTTTTGAAAATTGGTGTTACATTCGCTACCTTCCAGTCATCAGGCACAAAGCCTGATTTGAGGGAAAGATTATATATTTTGGCTAGGATATCAGCAATTTCATCTTTAAGTTCCCTGAGAACTCGTGGATGGATGCCATCTGGTCCTGGGGATTTGTTAGTGTTTAGCTTAACAAGACATGCAAGGACCTCCTCCCTGGTTATTTCTATCTTGCTTAATTCTTCGGTTTCCCTCCCTACGAAGATAGGCTCTGTTTTGGGCATGTGGTCTCTGTCTTCTTCAGTGAATACTGAAGCAAAGAATTCATTGAGTCTCTCTGCAATCTCTGTTTCCTCTTTAATAACCCCTTGCCTTCCATTGTCATCTAATGGTCCAATGGCCTTCCTAGTTGGGTTCTTACTTCTAATGTACTTAAAGAAGTCTTTGTTATTTCTCTGAGTATTTTTAGCTATACGCTCCTCAAAGTCTTGCTTTGCTTTCCTGATTGTTGCCTTGCATTTGTTCTGCCAGAATTTATGTTTCTGCCTGCTGTCCTCATTTGGACAAGCCTTCCATCTTCTAAATGAGCTTTTCTTGCTCTTGATCACTTCCCGAACAGCTCCTGTAAGCCACATCGGAGTCCTCTTGGACCTGGCAGTGCCCTTTTTCCTTTTGGGTATGCATTCCAATTGAGCCTCTGTTATTGTTTTTGTAAACAGCCTCCATGCCTCTTGGAGTGTTTGGACTCTCTCAATTTTCCCTTTCAGTTTCTTTTTTACTAGTTTCCTCATCTTTGGGAAATTTCCTTTTTGAAAATTTAAGGTCTCTGTGTTAGATTTTATCAGTGACTTGCGGTCTATGATCAAGTTAAACATAATTGAGTTGTGGTCACTGTTCCCTATTGGATCAGTCACATTAACATCTTGCACCAGATCCTGAGTATTACTCAGGATCAAGTCAAGGATTCTTGTACCTCTAGTTGGGTCTTCAACCATCTGTCCCAGGGAACAATCATTGAGCATATCTAGGAACTTTATCTCTTTATCGTGTGCTGAACAACAGTTCACCCAGTCTATGTGAGGGTAATTGAAGTCCCCCATTATAACCAGGCTTCCCTTCCTGGATGCCTCCTTTACAACATTCTCCAACTGCCAGTCTCCCTCAAGAGTTTGGGTCGGAGGCCGATAGTATATGCCTACTGTTAGACCATCCTTGTGGCCTGGTACTCTTACCCACAGAGCTTCTAATGGTGACTCCAAATCACCTAGATATTCCAATTCATACGATTTTATCACTTCTTTGACATACAAGGCTACACCACCTCCTGTTTGCCCCTTCCTATCCTTCCTGTACAGTTTGTAGCCTGGGATAACTGTATCCCATTGGTTATCATCCGTCCACCAGGTTTCAGTGATACCAATAATATCAATATTTTTATCTATTGCTAAGTATTCCAGCTCCCCTATTTTGTTACGGAGGCTTCTGGCATTTGTATACAAGCATTTATATATGCTTTCCTGATACAGTCTTTTGAGTCCAGTTGCATTGTTAGACTGCCTCTTGCATCCTTCTGCTAGAGTGCTGGTGACTTGCTCCTTGCTCTGCTCAGTAATTTTTGCATCCTCCTCACTACTCAAGTACACACTTTCCCGAACCGGATGCTGCCCAGCTCCTGTCGGCTTTCCCCCAGTTATCAGTTTAAAAGCTGCTCTGCAGCCTTTTTGATGTTGAGTGCCAGCAATCTGGTCCCATCATGGTTTAAATGCAACCCATCCCTCCTGAACAGATTTGGCTTGTCCCAAAATGTTCTCCAGTTCCTGACAAATCTGAAGCCCTCCTCTCGACACCACCGCCTCATCCACGCATTGAGGCTTCTGAGCTCTGCCTGCCTGGTAGGTCCTGCGCGAGGGACAGGCAGCACTTCTGAAAATGCTACCTTGGAAGTCCGGGACTTCAATCTTCTTCCTAACAACCTAAATTTGGCTTCCAGGACAGACCGCTTGGCCTTCCCAATATCATTAGTACCAATGTGTACCATGACAACTGGCTCGTTCCCAGTTCTCTCTAACAATCTATCTAGATTTCTTGTGATGTCTGCAACTTTTGCACCTGGCAGGCAAGTCACCATACGGTTATCATGTGCATCACAAATCCATTTCTCTGTATTTCTAATTATTGAATCGCCTAGTACAAGGAGCCTCTCTCCTGCAATCTGTTCATCTACATGCACCTCATCAACCATATTAAGGGAGAGAACCTCAGTTTGTTCCTGTTGTTCATCTTCCTGGATCTCATCAAGTGTGATGAAGGAGAGATCATCAGGTGGAACCAGTTGTTCCTCTGTGTGTTCCTCATCAGGTGTGATAAGGGAAAGAGCCTCAAATTTATTCTGTAATTTCAGACTCTCAGAGTGATCCCCTACTCTTCTCCTCCTTTGAGTCACATTCCTCCAACCATCTCCCTCCTGAGTTAGTGAAGGGCCTTCTCCGTCAGAACTGTGCCCTGTCACTTCTTTGTCCAGCATAGTCTGCTCCGCTCTGTCCAAGAACAGCTCAAGCTCCTTAATTTGTTGGTGGTTAGATATGCGTGCCTCTAGCTGCTGGACCTTCTCTTCTAGTAGTGCAACCAGCTTGCACTTGCTGCAAGTGTAGTTCTCCATATGCTTTGGCAAGAACACAAACATGGCACAAGAATTGCAGGTAACTACAGCTGTTCCCTCAGAATCCATTTTAACAAGTGCAGTATTGTGGGCCTCAAAAATGTACATGTTTACTACCTTTCTACCTAGTAAGACTATATTTTTTTTGTTCCTAGTTTGTAATCTCGCACGCCGTTAGGCGCGCGGGCCTCTAAAGCAGCTCTACTCCAACTGCAAAACTTACCAGTGCTCACTTCCTTTGTTTGGCTCTCCTCAGCAGCAGCTCTGCTTAAGAGCACATGCAGAGTCAAAATGGCTGACCCTGAAAGAGCTCAGAGCTTTTAAAGGATAGTGTGGCTCCGCCCCTATGAGTCACAGTTCAGGGAAGGGCCTGGTGTGGCCCTGCCCCCCTGCTTCTGGAAGCTTCAAACTGCTTCCTCTGTTTGAACAGAGGTGGCTCTCAGCAGTTTCAATTATCAATTTAAATTAGTGGAGGCCTCTAAAGCAGCTCTACTCCAACTGCAAAACTTACCAGTGCTCACTTCCTTTGTTTGGCTCTCCTCAGCAGCAGCTCTGCTTAAGAGCACATGCAGAGTCAAAATGGCTGACCCTGAAAGAGCTCAGAGCTTTTAAAGGATAGTGTGGCTCCGCCCCTATGAGTCACAGTTCAGGGAAGGGCCTGGTGTGGCCCTGCCCCCCTGCTTCTGGAAGCTTCAAACTGCTTCCTCTGTTTGAACAGAGGTGGCTCTCAGCAGTTTCAATTATCAATTTAAATTAGTGGAGGCCTCTAAAGCAGCTCTACTCCAACTGCAAAACTTACCAGTGCTCACTTCCTTTGTTTGGCTCTCCTCAGCAGCAGCTCTGCTTAAGAGCACATGCAGAGTCAAAATGGCTGACCCTGAAAGAGCTCAGAGCTTTTAAAGGATAGTGTGGCTCCGCCCCTATGAGTCACAGTTCAGGGAAGGGCCTGGTGTGGCCCTGCCCCCCTGCTTCTGGAAGCTTCAAACTGCTTCCTCTGTTTGAACAGAGGTGGCTCTCAGCAGTTTCAATTATCAATTTAAATTAGTGGAGGCCTCTAAAGCAGCTCTACTCCAACTGCAAAACTTACCAGTGCTCACTTCCTTTGTTTGGCTCTCCTCAGCAGCAGCTCTGCTTAAGAGCACATGCAGAGTCAAAATGGCTGACCCTGAAAGAGCTCAGAGCTTTTAAAGGATAGTGTGGCTCCGCCCCTATGAGTCACAGTTCAGGGAAGGGCCTGGTGTGGCCCTGCCCCCCTGCTTCTGGAAGCTTCAAACTGCTTCCTCTGTTTGAACAGAGGTGGCTCTCAGCAGTTTCAATTATCAATTTAAATTAGTGGAGGCCTCTAAAGCAGCTCTACTCGAACTGCAAAACTTACCAGTGCTCACTTCCTTTGTTTGGCTCTCCTCAGCAGCAGCTCTGCTTAAGAGCACATGCAGAGTCAAAATGGCTGACCCTGAAAGAGCTCAGAGCTTTTAAAGGATAGTGTGGCTCCGCCCCTATGAGTCACAGTTCAGGGAAGGGCCTGGTGTGGCCCTGCCCCCCTGCTTCTGGAAGCTTCAAACTGCTTCCTCTGTTTGAACAGAGGTGGCTCCCAGCAGTTTCAATTATCAATTTAAATTAGTGGAGGCCTCTAAAGCAGCTCTACTCCAACTGCAAAACTTACCAGTGCTCACTTCCTTTGTTTGGCTCTCCTCAGCAGCAGCTCTGCTTAAGAGCACATGCAGAGTCATGTGCTCTTAAGCAGATGACCACATGTTCCTCCGGATCATCATGCAATAAACCTGTGTTAAGCCAACCCTTCGGCTGTTTCATTGTCTTTGGTCCCTTACACTAAATTGGCGACGAAGGTGGGATAATGGCAGCCCATGGGACCAAGACATGCCCCGGTTTCGAAATCAGGAAACCGGGCGACTGGGAGATCTTCGAAATGGACTTCCAGGCAGCACTGATTGAGTCCAAAGTCACGGAAGAGGCAAAGAAAAGGGCCATCTTCACCAGGATGCTCGGACAAGAAACCAAAAGGACCTTGGTGGACCTGATCGCACCGAGGAGGGTGAGCGAATTCAAGGCCAAGGAACTCATGCAGATGCTGCGTGAGCACGTCCGGCCCGCCACGGCGATGTTTCCCGCTCAGAGTGCGTTCTGGAGGTGAGTCCAAGTGCCCGGGGAGACGGTCGCCGCATTCGTGGCGGCCCTGCGGCTGGCGGCCGGCCCGTGCAAATGGGAGAATGTCGAAATCACCCTCCGGGACTGTGTGCTGTGCGGCCTGAACGACGCCGAAACCCAGCGCACATTAATGAACCAAGAGCCGCCTCCCACGTTGCAGGAGGTCATCAGAACGGCACAGGCTGCGGAAGCTACAAAGGCTGGGGTACAAGAACTCCAGGACTGGCGGCCGAGGTCGAGCAAGGCAGAGACTCCGGTGCATGCAGCCCGGCGAGCTTCGAGGTCGTCCGCAGAGAGCAGCGACGACGAGGACGTCCGGAGGTTCCGGAAAGAGAGCCGGCGGTGCGACGGCTGTGGAGCGGCCCACGACCGCGTAAAATGCCCGTTTCGGAAGGCCGAGTGTCACAACTGCGGCCGCCACGGGCACATCGCCAAGGTGTGCAGGAAGAGGCGCGAGACCCAGAGAAGCTCGGCAGACCGTTCCGCGGGACAAGACCGCTCAACGAGACCCAAGGACGGCGCTCAGGCCACGCGGAAGCAGGACGGCGTGGGCCGCATCTCCGACGGCAGCGAGGACGACGCCCCAGTATTCAGCGTGTCCGTAGGACACCCCCGCTACTTTGTTGAGGTACTAGTTCAAGGGGTTCCCATTAGAATGGAAATTGACTCGGGATCCTCATATTCAATCATTTCCCAGAGGGAGTTTTTGAGAATTGCCCCCCACAGGCGACCCAAGCTCAAAGCGTTGAAGTCCACACTACGGGACGTGCAAGGGAACAGCATTCCAGTGTTGGGGGTTGGAGAATTTCAGGTTAAATTCAAGAAGCACGCCGCGTCTCTCCCTCTAGTCGTGCTTAAAGGGGGAGATTGCAGCCTCCTCGGGACTCAATGGTTCCAGCCCCTGGGTTTGTTTATTGGGGGGGTGCACGCCGTTGGGATGCACGCCGTTGGGACTGACCCAATTCAGGAGGTGTGCGAGGCGCACCCCGAAGTTTTCAAAAAAGGACTGGGGAAATTCAAGGGGCCCCCAGTGACATTCGACCTGGACCCGGAGGTCCGCCCAATTCGACTTAAACCACGCCGGGTGCCGTTCGCACTCAAGGACAAGATAGTGGCGGAACTGGACAAATTGGTGGGCCAGGGAATCCTTGTGCCTGTTGATTCTGCGGAGTGGGAAACTCCAATTGTAACCGCACTAAAGGCCAATGGGGAGGTCCGCATATGCGCCGATTACAAGTGCACCATCAACAAGGCGATCCGCCCGAATGCGTATCCGGTGCCGGTAGTCAGCCATCTGCTGGCCAGGTTACACGGGGGAAAGTGTTTCGCTAAGCTCGACTTAGCGCAGGCCTACCAGCAGCTTACGGTGTCCCCTGCCGCAGCTGCTGCGCAGACCATAGTCACCCATAAGGGGGCGTTCCAGGTGACGCACCTTCAGTTCGGCGTAAATTCGGCGCCTGGAAATTTCCAGTCACTCGTGGAACGCCTCCTGAAGGGGCTAGAGGGGGTGTTGCCTTATTTTGATGACGTGTTAATAACGGGGGGGAGTCGGGTCGAATTGGCCAAGAGGTTGGGGAAGGTCCTGACAATATTCGAGAAAGCGGGGCTGAGACTGCGAAAGGACAAGTGCGTCTTCTTCGCGACCGAGGTTGAGTTCCTAGGGTTTGGTGTGACTCCTGAGGGGATAAAACCATCCAAATCCAAGGTGGCCGCCATTAAGAAAGCCCCCCGCCCCACCTCCAAGCCCGAGCTGCAGTCGTTCCTAGGGCTGCTCAACTTTTACCACTCCTTCCTCCCCCGGAAGGCAGCAGTGGCTGAACCACTACACAAACTGCTAAAAAAAGACCAGACATGGAAGTGGGGCGATGACCAAGAAAGGGCATTCAGTGAACTAAAAATTCTCCTAGCGTCTGATGCCATACTGACCCATTTCAACCCCAAACGCCCGGTAGTCCTGACCTGTGATGCATCCCCGGTGGGGGTGGGGGCGGTGCTGTGCCACGTGCTGGAAGACGGAAGGGAGGCCCCGATAGCATTCTACTCCAGGTCCCTGTCCCAAGCGGAGAGAAATTACGCACAGACAGACAGGGAAGCACTAGCGGTGGTTGCAGGGACGAAAAAATTTCACGATATTCTGTATGGCCGCCCCTTCACCATTGTAACGGACCACAAGCACCTGCTAGGCATTTTTACCGCAGATAAGCCCACGCCACAGATCCTGTCCCTGAGGATGCTCAGGTGGGCTATTTTTCTCAACGCGTACCAGCACGCATTGGTCTACCGGCCCGGGAAAGAGATCAGCCATGCGGACGCTCTATCAAGGTCTCCCCTCCCCCTGACGCCCAGCCAGGTGAGCAAGGGGGAGAGAGACCATCAGGTTCTTATGATAGAGGTGCTGGATTCGCCCCCCGTAATGCCCGCCGACATTGCCAAAGCGACAGAGAAGGACAAGACGTTAGCGGCAGTTAGCTCCTGGGTGCAGAAAGGGTGGCCGGCGTCCTCCCCAGCGGAGGAGTTCGCCCCATTTTTCAGGAAAAAGTTAGAGCTGTCCCTAGAGAGGGGGTGCCTCTTGTGGGGGCAGCGGGTGGTGATTCCCATTTCCCTTCGGCCGCGGGTGCTCAAACTGCTGCACGTTAGCCACCCCGGCATCGTGCGATCCAAAGCGCTGGCCCGGAGCTACTTCTGGTGGCCCCAGTTGGACGCCGACATCGAGCACATGGTCGGCACTTGTGAAAGTTGCCAATGCTCCAGACCAGAGGAGGCCCGCCTTCCCCACAGGGAGTGGGACGCGGCTAAGGGGCCGTGGTCCCGGGTGCACATTGATTTCGCGGGCCCGTTCAGAGGCACCCTGTTTCTTCTTGTCGTGGACGCCTTCTCCAAGTGGTTGGAGGTTATCCCAGTCACGAGCACCTCCTCGGCCCAGACCATTAAGCATTTGCGGAGGCTCTTTTCCATGTTCGGCATACCCGACACATTAATTAGCGACAACGCTAGTTGTTTCACGTCCTCCGAGTTTAGGGCATTCATGGAGATTAACGCCGTTCGGCATATCACCTCCGCTCCATTTCACCCAGCCACCAATGGTCAAGTGGAGCGCCTCGTCCGCACCACAAAGGACGCATTGCGGCGCATGGGCCCCGGGGATCTGAACCTACAAGTGTGTCAGTTTCTGCTAGGGTACAGGGTGACCCCGTTGGCATCAGGATACTCCCCCGCAGAGCTCTTAATGCGTAGGAAACTGACCACCATCCTTACTAGGCTAGACCCCACGAGGGTAGAGGACAAGGGAAGGAACATTGGGCTAGAGGCCACAAAGAGTTTCAGTGTAGGCGCCCCCGTGCATTGCAGGAATTACGCCAGCACGGGCCCAGCCTGGGTTCTGGGCGTAGTTGTGGAGCAAACCGGCCCCGTGTCGTACCGCGTGGAAACCAGCACAGGGCTACTGTGGAGGCGGCACGCGGACCAGCTCCGACGCAGGGTCCCCGACGAGCAGGGCGCAGACCAAACAGAGAAAAATCAGCATTAGGGTTCTCCCCCACCCGTTCAGCCCAAGGGGGAGGGAAAGGGGCCGCGGGCCCCCACCAAGGGAGGAGGAGGAAAGGGGGGATGTTCTCGTAGATATCCTGGGGGATTTTTCCGAGGAGGAGGAACCCGACCCCATACATATCTCGCGGAGTTCCCCCACAAATGCGGATACCCCAACTGAGTTAGAATTTGATTTTCAGAACCGGGGGAGTTTTTCGGAGTGGTCCCCCACCCGTCCAAGCGAGAAGAGGGGTTTTTCGTTAGCCCCGGTCGCCCCCGGTCTGCCCACAATGGAGTTCTTCCCTTCCCCTAAGGCCGCCAAACCGCGGCAAGCCACTAACGAGTCTCCCTCTCCCATTACAGGACAAGGGACCAGGGAACAAAGAAGCAGTAGCGCCCCCGGGGGGGGTCAGCCCTCATCACGGCCCAAACGCACATGCAATAAGCCATCTTGGCTGAGAGACTTCGTCTCATCCTAGGGGGGAGGGATGTTGTTTTCTGTAAAGCTGTGCCTTTAACAATGTACCTTAGCCATGTGGTAACAATGTAACTTTTCTGTGTGCAACATTATAACCTTCAGCTGTATCAATGTAAACCTGATAAGGGGACGTGAGCTAGTGACCACTAGATGGCAATAGCGAGCGTCCAGCTCTCATGGCTCAGATTCACCTGGATCAGCAGCGCGGGAAGATTCCCGCCACCTCTTCACCTGGACAAGAAGGGCGTGACCTTCTACGACGTCACGCAGGCAGCAACCAATAGTCTGTCGACGAGCCACTTTCAAATGTATAGCCAGCTGTATATATTGAGCTACCCATCTGCCATTACCACATGTTCCTCCGGATCATCATGCAATAAACCTGTGTTAAGCCAACCCTTCGGCTGTTTCATTGTCTTTGGTCCCTTACACTAAAACATCCCATGAAGACATTCACCTCAAAGGAAGAAGCAGGGCAGGTGCTTTCTTTTCCTTTCTTCGTAATGAAGTCACAATTGGAAACACAAGCCTCAGAATCCTCCAAAGTATCCGACTCTAGGGTTCAGTATTCATCTCTGTTTATAGCCAATGAGCCAGCACTATCTGTGTCTGCAGATGTTTCCGTGGACATGTGGCAGGCATGACTAAAGGCGTAAAACTGTTTACCTTCCTACAAAAGTGGTATCTATTTATCTACTTGTAATTTTTCGCTTTCGAACTGCTAGGTTGGCAGGAACTGGGACAGAGATGGGTGCTCACTACATCATGCAGCACTCAGGTCTCGACCTGCTGACCTTTCAGTGTCTTAACCACTAAACAGCATAAAAGTTGAAAAATTTAATTTAATTTAATTTAATTAAGCCACAGCCGTCTAACTGTTCTTTATTACATAGAGCTTAAGCTGGTGGGGTAAATTCCATTTCCTTGATTTCATTATTAGTAATGCTACCATTACGTTAATTCACACTGCATGTCATAAGAACATAAGAACAGCCTTGCTGGAACAGGCCACAGCTCATCCAATCCAGCATTCTGTCTCACACAGTGGCTCACCATTTGCTTCAGGGTGTTATTCCCAAGCAGATGCCTTCACCTGCTTAGGATTCCCTGGAAATGGCATTGAGAGAGATCCTGCCTATCTCTCCAACCCGGAGGTTGTCCTTAGGTATCCAAAATTACAGCCATTGATACCCTTGCCCTCCATGAACATTCCCTAATCTAGGGGAAACAGTTTTTCCTTATCTACTTTGCCCACACCATGCATGATTTTATAAACTTCAATCAGGTCGTGCCTGATCTGGCTGGTTTCTACCTATAAACAGTCAGTGATTGAAACCTATCATAGATTTCTCTAGCCAGGAGCAGAACCACAGGTATCCTTTGTCGTGAAAAACCTTAAAGGAAGTCAATTTTGCTCAAGTTACTTTGTTTTAACTTCAGTTACACCATAGGTTTTTTGTTTTTGTTTTTTTGGATCTCTGTAGTCTAGTTAGGCTATTACTGAGAAACGGCAGTAATGCCATTTGCATTCCAAAGCAAGCACACTCCACATTAATACTTCATTTAGACACAGGCTTGCCAACTAAGCAAGGCCAGACTCTTGGATGCCAATCAAGAGGGATACATCTTACAGATGGAGCAAAAAGATAACGTAACACCTGGGAACGTTAGCAAACAAGATAGTGGTCACACCACGTAGCTTCTAGAACAGTGATGGGCAGTCTTGGCCCTCCAGCTGTTCTTGAACTTCAATTCCCAGAGGCCCTGATCAGCAGGAGTGCTGATTTGTGCTTCTGGGAATTGAAGTTCAAGAACAGCTGGAGGGCCAAGACTGCCCATCACTGTTCTAGAACATCTTTCACATCCTAGAGGGTGGGAGTAAGAGCCTGAAAACTGTATTTAAGATCTGAGATTTTGGATGTTGGAAGAAGGCTTTTTCTGATGCTAGCAGGAGCCTTTGTTATTCGAAATAATGGCTTAGACGATCTCATGTCTTGGATGAGGGCTAACAAGCCCGCCCGAATCCATACCATGATTAAGTTAGCTATTTTGCTATTTTGTTATTTTATTAAATTTTGGTTCAGTATAGTTTAGATGAGATCTTTGCATTTTTACCTTGCATATTCTGGATAATTGCTATGCTACAATAAAGCTGCTACTCTCCAAACTGGAAGAAGCATGGTGACTCTAAAAAGGGAGTATTCACAGGGAAGCGATAAGAGGCAACAATAAGTCTCTTTTCTCACACCATCTACTTCGAGGGGGTGTTGAAGGAATCCTAAAGGGAGGATTGGTGACTTTCATTTGCTTGGCCAGGCAGCATTATCAACTGGGACAGTTTCACTTCAAAGGTAAAACATTCCTTACTCTATGAAGCTTTGCCTGGGCCAAATCTTCTCTGTGACATTGTGTGGTTGGGTTTGGAAGGTGGCTTCTTGACGGGAACCGGTTTATCTGGGCAGAGGTCCTACTCATGAACCAGTTTATCTGGACAGAGGTCCATGCCGCTGGCAAAATACCCAGAGTGGAGGAAAGCCTCTAAACTCAGGCACACGCACACACCATAGAGATGGCTGAAAGTGGTCCAAGGGGCACGCTGGGCTGTGAGTAAACCATGACATCCTGAAGCTTCACAAAGCTTTACGCGGGCTTCTGGAAGGGATACAGGTCTCCGGAATGAGTCCTGTATGAGTCCTATCATAGTGGGATAAGTGTGAGCCTTACCCTTACACAGTCCAAAATAAAAATATTTCTGCACCCCAAAGAAATATTTCAGTCAAGGGCTGAAGCAGTAAAAAAACAACTGTCTACCAGTTTTCTTTGCCTCCCTGTAGAAAATGAAGTCATTATTTGACGTCTGCTGAATTTCTTCCTGGGGCTCACTTTCCAAGTGTGAAAGTGTTAGAAGATCCCCAGGCGCAAACCGAAAAGGCATCGGCGCATACCCACAAGAACATAAGAACAGCCTTGCTGGAACAGGCCACAGCCCATCCAGTCCAGCATTCTGTCTCACACAGTGGCTCACCATTTTCTTCAGGGTATTCCCAAGGAGATGCCTTCACCTGCTTAGGATTCCCTGGAAATGGCATTGAGAGATATCCTGCCTATCTCTCCAACCCCGAGGTTGTCCTTAAGTATCCATAATTATAGCCATTGATACCTTTGTCCTCCATGAACTTGTCTAATCCTTTCTTAAAGCTGTCAAGACTGACAGCTGTCACCACTTCTTCTGGCAGGGAGTTCCATAGACCAGTTCCATAGACCTCTGAGTGAAAAAGTACTTTCTCTTATTTGTTTGAGAACTAGTACCCAAAAGTTTCATCGAGTGTCCCCTAGTTCTAGTGTTGTGCGATAGGGAAAACAGGTTTTCCTTATCTTCTTTGTCCACACCGTGCATGATTTTATAAACTTCAATCAGGTCACCTCTTAAACGCCGTCGTTCAAGAGTGAAAAGGCCCAACCGTTGCAGCCTCAGATGGTAAGGAAGGTGTTCCAGTCCCCTAATCATTCTGGTTGCCCTCCTCTGCACTTTCTCCAACTCCATAATATCCTTCTGGAGGTATGGCCTCACCATAGATACCCATCAAGTGCCGCTCCGGAAAATATGGGAACTGCTCTGGCCTGGGTGCGCATGCGCAGGAAAAACTCCATTGTGCATGTGCAGAACACATTTGTGCATGTGCAGAGCATGTTTGTGCATGCGCAGATGGGCTCTGCGCGTGTGTGAGCATGTAGTAATCCCTTTCCCCACCGTTCTAAATATGGGACGGCACCGGGATAGGGGAGGAACGCACACCAAAATACAGGATTTCCTGGCCAATCCGGGATACTTGACAGGTTTACATGGGCGGTGTTGCTGAAGATTTCGCTACATGTTGCTCACTCTGTATCTCCTTATTATTTTGGTCTTCTGCAAGGTGGTACAAGGGAGCAAATTTGGAGGTCAGCACAGTTAAGGCTGCTATGCATTACAATAATTGGACAGATAATGGAAAAGTTTGATAGAAATTTGGGAAATGCATCCTACCTACAAATGTGTCAATGACCTATTGATCATTCATCAGCATTCAAAAGTACAGCCATGCCATTTGTATTCATTGTGATTTTCAAGAGTGATGCAAAATAAAGGAATTGATTATAACCTTTTAAAAGCATGAGACAAGTAACAATGCAATGACAAAAGTATATCAACATTGCAATATCTGTCCAAGGTTGATATAAGGTTGATATAAAGAATGAATCTAGATTATATTCCTAACATACAGTAAAGCCTCAGGTTATGGTGGAGGTCTGTTCAAACAGCCTCTGTTGTAACCCAAAGCAAACGTAACCCGAAGTACGTTTTCCCATAGGAATGCATTGGGAAAAAAATTCAAAAGTCCCAACCGGAACAAAAATAATATTTAAAAAAATACAAAAAGCACAAAAAATGCCAGACATGATCGTACCCCCCCAAAAAAAAACAATGGAACACTGTCCCTACCTTTTCCATGCCATTTCAGTGACTTTGGGTGGAGGAGGAGGCCATTTTGATTTCTGAAATGGTTGCGTCAGCCATTTTGTAGTTCAGGACTACATCTCCCAGAAATCTTGGCAGTGTAAAATGGCCGATACAACCATTTCAGAAATCAAAATGGCTGTCCCTCCACCAGAAGTCAGATAAGGTCCCCAAGTGGCATGGAAAAGGTAGGGAGAGTGCTCTGATGCTTTTGTGGGAGTGAGGGATACTTGTAACCTGAAAATCAGTTGTAACCTGGGTATTTTTTTTTTAAAATTGAATATCAGGTCGTAACCTGTGGCAAACGTAACCCAGGGCAGTTGTATGCCGGGGTTTAACTGTACAGTACTTGCATCTAAGAGTAGGAATCCAAAACCTGCAATGCAACAACAGCTGAAGACCCTTCCACACGTTCTTAGTGGTGCAGTTAAAACATTTTATTCTCTGCACAAAAAGAAGGAGAACACAGGATCCGTGATTTGTTTCCCAGCTCTCCTATTTTAAACTCAGTTCATGAAACACTTCCTGCACATTAATGACCTACAACAAGAAGGAAGGTGAGCTTGATCTGGGAATCTTAATATATAAACCCAAGGTGTCGTGGCGTGAGACGCTTATGCGCCATGACACCTGGCTGCCAACCCCCATGGAACCGCACCCATAACTTACCTACACCGGTAAGCTGTGTTGGCACTGTTAGTGAGATTCTGATGGTTCGGTCCAATAACTCCAGAGTCAGCAATTGTATTTTAAAGTCTTTATTTCCACTGCCCACATGGCGGGTCAGTGGTGGTCTCAAGGGTCAGCATGAGGAATGGTCAGCGGCCGGGAAGGTTATGGTCCTTTAATAGGGTTGGTGATGTCACAGGGTCATGGGTCATAGGGTCAGTAGTTTCATAGGGTCATGGGAGCATTGCATTGTGGTACATGAAGATCGTAAGTGGATGATATTACATCTGACAGGCACAGGGTACCGGCAGCCCGCTGCGGGTGCCTTCACCCCAAAAAGAGGCCACGAATGGGGTGCCCCCAGCCTCCGAGGAGTCCGGTAGGGAAGGTGGGTCTGTGCAGCGAGGCCGGAAAGGATGGAGGGGACTGCGCATGTGCCACAGTCCCCATCCGCCAACCAGCCTGCGCCCACATTTCGGCCGGCCACCACAGGTGAGGTGAGTGCCATGGGGGGGGGGCTCTGTGCAGCCCAGCTAGGCGCTACCCCATGTCTCCCGCCAGCATGGCCTGCATCTCCAGGCAACGGCCAGAGCTTCCAGAAGCAGGCCATTGCCTGGAGACACAGGCTACGCTGCCAGGAGACGTGGGTTAATGCCCAGCTGGGCTGCACGAGGATGCAGGAGAGGCGAGCACCATGTGGGGCGGGGCATGAGGGATCTCCATGCAGCCCAGCCTGATGGTTACCCACATCTCCTGGCAGCGTGGCTGTTGTGTCCTAAAGCCTGTGCCTTTAAACAATGTACCTATCCATGTGTATCCAATGTAACCTTTTCTATGTGTAACATTGTAACCTCCAGCTGAATCACTGTAACCTTAATAGGACGCGAGCTAGTGACCACTAGATGGCAATAGCGAGCGTCCAAGCTCATTGGTCCAAGACTCACCTAGAACAACAGCGTGGGAAGATTCCCGCCACTACCTTCACCTGGACAAGAAGGGCGTGACCTGCAATGACGTCACGCAGCCTGTAGCCAATAGGCTATCAAGGAGCCACATTCAAATGTATAGCCACTGTATATATTGAGCTGTTCGTCCGCCATTACCTCATGTTCCCTCTGACCAGCATGTAATAAAGTTGTGTTAAGCCAGCTCTTCGGCTGTCCTGGTGTCTTTGGTCCCATACACCAAAGTGGCCTAAGTCTCCAGGCAATGGCCGGCGCTTCCGGAAGCAGGCCGTTGCCTGGAGACGGAGGCCAGGGGGAGAGAGAGAGTGTGTGTGTGCGTGCATGTGCGTTGTGTGCATGTGTGTGTGTGTGTGAGAGAGAGAGAGAGAGAGAGAGAGAAGGGGAGAGACAGAGTATCTGAGAGTGTGCAAGAGAGTGGGAGAGAGAGCAGAGTCACAGTACGCCACTGCTCTGTGTGTGTGTGCCCCGAGGAGGAATAGAGAGAGATTGTGTGAGAGAGAGAGAGAGAGGGAGAGAGCATGGATGTGTGTGTAGGAGATGGTGTGTGGATGTGGGTGGGTGTGGTGGGTGGGTGTTGTGTGTCGAGGGTGTGTGTTGTGTGTGTGTTGTGTGGGAGTGGGAGTATTATGTGGGTGTGTGTTGTGTAATTTGTGTTGCATCATGTGTGATGTGTCTGGGTGAAACTTATGCCCCGGGTTGGGTCCCTCACCCGGGCAATGCCAGGTACCCTTGCTAATTTCCTAATATCAGAAAAGTGATAGCATTCTGATTCACTGGAAATTGTTTGCTTTTAAGTGACCTCCCATCCTTACCACCTCTTTCTCATATATGTGTAGATATTACATAAGGGATTCTCAATCTGTGGCCCATGGGCCAGATGTGGCCCACAGCACCATTTTATGTAGCCCCCCCCCCCCCCCCGCCTCCACCACAATTGGAAGTGCCATGTGGTGGAAGAAGGGCAAAATGGCTGTGTGGCCCCCAAAGCTGTCTGAGGCAGTTTAACCCAGCCCCTAGCTTTAAAAGGTTGAGAACTCCTGTATTACTTATTGTCCTTTCCTTTCTCTAGGAGACTATATCTGGCTAGTCAGGCCTGTCAGAGCTTGGCAAGTTGCATTTTATAAGTAGCTAATCTTGGAGGAATTTTTGCATTTTTATTAATTCCTTTAGTTCAGCAGAGCATAAAATACAAAAACTAGCTGCAGCACAGGGAAAACAAGGAGACTAACTAAAATTCTCATTTCCACCCTGCCACCTTTTGATTCTCACAGCAATATAATAAAATTATTCAAGAAAAATGCCTTATGTTAAAAGAAAGATATCTTTACTCACAGTGATAATGTTAAGTTACAATCAAGAGAATAAAGAAATGTTGCGGTCTGTCAACCAGATGGGAGAGACATGCCTCCATTCAGTAACAGGGGAGTTCTCAACCTTTTAAAGCTGGGGGCCAGATCACGCTCCTTCAGACAGATTTGGGAGCCAAACGGCCATTATGCTTTTCCTCCACCACATGGTACTTCATGGTGTGGTGGTGGCGGTGGAGGGGTGTTGTGTATTGAATGTATTTGTAACTACACGAATGGGTGCATGTAACACTGTAACCTTCTGTATGAGGACGCGAGCTAGTGGCCACCGGGGGCAGTAGCGAGCATCCAGCTCACATGGTACACATTCCTCAAATGCCTTCAGCTGCGCGGGAAAGATTCCCGCGCTCACCTCACCTGGACAAGAAAGGCGTGACCAAGGATGACGTCACTTGGACAGTAGCCAATGCCTGTCGAAGAGCCATATTCAATTGTATAGCCACCGCATAAAAGGAGCTGTTTGTCCGCCATTACCACATGTTCGTACTGTACTCCATGCAATAAAGATGTGCTAGGCTAGCTTACAGCCGTTTCCATTGTCTTGATTCCCAAACACTAAATTGGCGACGAAGGTGGGATCATGGATTCCCACAGGGACAAGACAACTTCACAGCAACCAGTCTTCGACGTGACCCATCCCGAGCGATGGGACTGGTTTGAAATGCATTTCAAGAGTACGGTAGCGTATGCCGGCATCACCGACGCAGGAAAGAAGAGAGGTCTTCTCATTACGATGCTCGGTTTCCACGCAGTGCAAGCGCTGATGGATCTGGTGGCACCACGAGAGGTGGAACAGGTTTCGGTAACCGAAATACTGGCGAATCTGAGAAACCACTTCAAGCCCAAGGTATCCTTCTTCTCTGCCAGGGCTGCCTTCACGAGGAGGGACCAAAAGCCGGGTGAGTCCGTATCCGAGTATGCAGCGGCCCTCCGTTTGTTGGCAACCCCATGCAAATGGCGGGAGATTCTAGACGTGGCCCTGAGGGACAGGATGCTCTGCAGGATGAGAGATGGGGAAACCCAAAGGAAGCTCATGACCCGAGGCCACGACCTCACCTTTAAAGAGGTACTACGAGGCCCTAGCTGCTGAGTCCACGAGGGCCGGGTACAAGCTTCTCAAGGCAAAGCCTCCACCAGTAGAGGCAGCTGCATCCGCAGTCCAGGCATCTTGGAGGGCGGCCCCTGCCCCGCGCTCGCCCACATCCTCAGAGGCTTCTGCCTCCCCAGGCTCCAGTGAAGATGAGGGGGTCCGGAAGGTCAGAAAGGGGCTGAGCGAGAAGAAAGGGAAAGGGGGTCTGCGCTGCGATGGTTGTGGGGCGTCCCATGAGAGGAGCAAGTGCCCATTCAGGAAGGCTGAGTGCCACAACTGTGGACGGAAGGGCCACATCGCCAGGGTCTGCAAGCAACGCCGGGACGAGAGTAAGCACTCCACGAGGAGACGGGATGGCGTCGGCAGAGTCTGCGATGGCGGCGACGACCCATAGGGGGACCACGTGTACCGAGGAGTACATGCGGAAGACGACTTGGCTGTCCACAGCGTGCCTCTAGGGCAACCACGTTTTTATGCTGAGGTACTGTTGCAAGGGGTTCCTGTTAAGATGGAAATAGACTCGGGGTCTGTATACTCTCTCATTTCCCATAAGGAGTTTTTGCGCATTCCCCCCAAGGAGCGACCCAAACTCAAAGAGATGAGGGCGAACTTAAGAGACGTGCAGGGAAATGGGATTCCAGTGCTGGGAATCGGGGACTTCGAGATACAGTATAAGGGACTCTGAAGGAAACTCCCTCTAGTAGTTCTAAGGGAGGGGGGGTGTAATCTCCTGGGAACACAATGGTTCAAACCCCTGGACATCTTCATAGGCGGCGTCCATGCCATTGGGGAATGAGATCCAGGCAGTGTGCGACGCACACGCTGAGGTATTCAAGAAGGGGCTCGGGAAGTACAAGGGGCCCCCAGTTTCTTTCGACCTAGACCCGGAGGTCCGCCCAATTAGACTCAAGCCACGTCGGGATCCATTCGCCCTAAAGGACAAAATTGAGGCGGAACTGGACAAACTGGTGGAGCAGGTAATTTTAGTGCCTGTGGACTCTGCAGAGTGGGAGACTCCTATTGTTACTGTGTTGAAAGCAAATGGGGAGGTGCGGATTTGCGCTGACTACAAGTGTACAATTAACAAGGCGATCCGCCCTAATGCCTATCCGGTGCCGGTAGTTAGCCATCTGCTAGCTACTTTACATGGGGGGAAGTTTTTCGCCAAACTAGATCTGGCGCAGGCATACCAGCAGCTTCCAGTAACCCCAGCCACAGCTGCTGCGCAATCCATTGTTACTCACAAGGGGGCATTCAAGGTAACGCGCCTACAGTTTGGGGTGAACTCGGCGCCGGGATTATTTCAGTCCCTTGTGGAACGCTTGTTAAAGAAGTTACCGGGGGTCTTGCCATTTTTCGATGACATATTGATATCTGGGGAGAGCGAATCAGAACTGGCCCAGAGACTAGATAAGGTCCTTACAGCCTTCGAATCCGCGGGGTTAAGGCTGCGGAGGGACAAATGTGTGTTTCTGGTCAGGGAGGTTGAGTTTCTGGGGTTCCGTATAACCTCTGAGGGGGTAAAACCCACTGAGTCCAAAGTCTCAGCCATTCAAAACGCCCCTCGCCCCACCGCGAAACTGGAGCTGCAGTCCTTCCTGGGGCTGCTGAATATTTACCATTCCTTCCTGCCCAGGAAAGCGTCGATTGCAGAGCCCCTGCATAGGCTGCTGAAGAAGGATGCGGTTTGGTGGTGGGGGGAGAATCAGGAGCGGGCTTTCAGGGAACTCAAGCAGCTCCTCTCCTCAGAGGCTATTTTAACCCATTTCGACCCAAAGAAGCCGGTAGTCTTGGTCTGCGACGCCTCACCAGTGGGGGTGGGGGCGGTCCTGTGCCACGTGTTGGAGGGCGGGCGAGAAGCCCCAGTTGCCTTCTATTCGAGATCATTGTCCAAGGCAGAACGAAATTACGCCTAAACAGATAGGGAGGCCCTTGCTATTGTGGTAGGCACAAAGAAGTTCCATGATTTTTTGTATGGTCGCCCATTCACCATTGTAACCGACCACAAGCCACTATTGGGTATCTTCACCTCAGACAAGCCCACTCCACAGATCCTCTCCCCCAGGATGCTTCGGTGGGATATTTTCCTCAATGCATACAAAGGTTCATTAGAGTACCGCCCCGGGAAAGACATAAGCCACGTGGACGCACTCTCAAGGTCTCCTCTTCCCCACCTGGGAGACCCAAAGTGTGAGGTAGAGCAAGACAGCCAAGTCCTCCTCATAGAAGCCCTAGATGCACCCCCCATACTTCCCGTGGAAATTGCTGCAGCCACGGCCAAGGATAAAACTTTAGCCCTTGTGAGATCCTGGGTACAGAAGGGGTGGCCCACGGCTCCCCCCGCAGACGAGTTTGCTGCGTTTTTCAGGAAGAAGGTTGAGTTGTCCACAGAAAGGGGGTGTCTTTTGTGGGGGGAGAGGGTGGTGGTCCCACAAGCATTAAGAGCGAGGGTGCTACGGCTTTTACATGTCAGCCACCCAGGGATTGTGCGCTCTAAGGTGCTGGCCCAAAGCTATTTCTGGTGGCCACAGCTAGACGCAGACATTGAACACATGGTGAACACCTGCAAAAGCTGCCAGAGCTCTCGACCTGAGGAGTCCCACCTTCCACACAGAGAATGGGACACAGCTAGGGGGCCGTGGTCCCGCCTCCACATAGACTTCGCAGGGCCATTCAGGGGTTCATTCTTTCTGCTGGTGGTGGATGCATACTCCAAGTGGTTAGAGGTAATTCCAATGCGCAACACCTCATCAGCTGCAACCATAAAACAACTGCGCAGGCTGATAAGTACCTTCGGGATACCTGACGTCATTGTGAGTGACAATGTGAGTTCCTTCACGTCAGCCGAGTTCCAGGCGTTCTTCGAGTCCAACGCCATTTGGCACATTACCTCAGCCCCCTTTCACTCTGCAACAAATGGCCAGGCGGAATGCCTGGTGCGCACAATGAAAGAGGGGCTGCGGTGCATGGGACCAGGGGATCTGGACCGGCAGCTCTGCCAGTTTCTGTTGGCATACCGGGTGACGCCATTGGCGTCGGGATTCTCCCCCGCTGAACTTCTCATGAAAAGGAAATTGCACTCATTGTTAACCAGGTTGGATCCCACCAGGGTGGAGGATAGGGGAAGAAACATTGAGCACAGCTCCACAAAAAACTTCCAGATAGGTGAACCTGTACATTGCAGAAACTATGCTACTACAGGGCCAGCCTGGGTGCCGGGTGTAGTCATTAATCAAACGGGACCAGTGTCATACTGTATCGAGACCAACACGGGTCTCCTCTGGAGAAGGCACACTGACCAACTAAGGCATCGAGTGATTGGGGGCCGGACAGAGGGGTCCAGCAGCAAAACACAACGTTAGGGTTCTCCTCCACCCGCTTATCCCAAGGGGGAGAAAACGAAGGGCAACAGTCCCAAACAAGGGGGGGGAAGCACAGGCTCAAATCCGTATCCTTTTGATACACCAGTTCTACCCAGTCCTTTGAAAGAGAGGAACGAGCTTGACCCTGTATTTCTACCCAGTCCTTTGAAAGAGAGGAATGAGTTTGCCCCTGTTGCCCCCGATTTAGATTTTGAGTTACCAAACCGGGGGGGGGGGGTTCAGAGTGTTCCCCCACCCGTCCAAGCGAAGAGCGGGGTTTTTCTTTAGCCCCTAGTGCCCCCGGTTTTCCCACATCCGCATCAGAAACCCTTCCTTCCCCTTCTCCTGCCCATTCCAAAGCTGCAAGTCCGCAGCGAGTCACTAACAAGTCATCCTCTCCAATTGCAGGACAAGAGCCAGGAGGACACAGATGAGGGGGCACGGCCGAGTCAAGCATAACGGCCGCACGCCCAAAACGCACATGCGGGAAACCAGTTTGGTTGAGGGACTTTGTCCCATCTTAGGGGGGAGGGATGTTGTGTATTGAATGTATTTGTAACCACACGAATGGGTGCATGTAACACTGTAACCTTCTGTATGAGGACGCGAGCTAGTGGCCACCGGGGGCAGTAGCGAGCATCCAGCTCACATGGTACACATTCCTCAAATGCCTTCAGCTGTGCGGGAAAGATTCCCGCGCTCACCTCACCTGGACAAGAAAGGCGTGACCAAGGATGACGTCACTTGGACAGTAGCCAATGCCTGTCGAAGAGCCATATTCAATTGTATAGCCACCGCATAAAAGGAGCTGTTTGTCCGACATTACCACATGTTCGTACTGTACTCCATGCAATAAAGATGTGCTAGGCTAGCTTACAGCCGTTTCCATTGTCTTGATTCCCAAACACTAAAAGGGGCCACATGAAATGGCACTGTGGGCTGCATCCAGCCCACAGGCCGCAGGTTGAGAATCCCTGCAGTATCATGAGCAGAAATATCAGCAAGACTAATAAACAAAGACAGGAAGTGAAGCAAAACAGAGGGGAGGGGCAAGCTTGAGTTGAGAAAAAAGAACTTTAATGCTCAGTAATTGACTCTCTGAGTTCTAAAGTCACCCCATCCCCTGGTACCCACTGTTACCTGCATGCAAGATTATTATTATCCCAACAGTGCATACCTGTTACTCATAATATTGGCCAAAATCCAACTATTATAAGGCTGTTGGCAACAGTATTTTCCCTCCTGTCTGTTCCCCTTCAACACATTTGAATGCATGGCTAGTTGTGCATCTGTTTTCATAATCACTGTAATGTCAGCCAGGCGATAGAGACTTTGCTGGAGATGAAGAAAGGAGGGGAAAATGCAGTTTTTCTCCCACAATTGTGTGTATCAACAGGATTCTGGCCAATATTTGAAAGGTATCTGAAAAGTATCCTGTTGCCATTGCTCAATGCAGAGTTGAAAAGTAAATTGTTATATTATTTGCTGCATTTCTTCCTACTTATCCATTATTTTGCTTTAAAAAACCAAGACATGAAATATCCCTGTCAAAATGACTCAAAGCATGTCTTAAAATGCCCTTTGAAAGCAATGTTTGGAAATAACTAGGACACATTATTTCAGGGATTCTCAACCTGCATCCCATGGGCCGGATGCCACCCACAGCACCATTTCATATGGCCCACCACCACTTCCACCGCACCAGGAAGTGCCATGTGGTGGAGGAAGGACAAAATGGCCATGCAGCCCCCGAAGCTGTCTGAGGGAGCGTGACCCGGCCCCCAGCTTAAAAAAATTGAGAACTCCTGCATTAGTTCATTGCTCTGACAAAAGTAGCTTCACTCCCTTTCATTGTGTCACTTTTGAAATGTAACTGTTATAGTTACATGGCCCCCAACAGTGACTTGTTGCAGGTTATGCAATTCTCCCGCTCCTGCTGTTAACTTTTCAACCCCTCTGTAAGTATGTTTCAAAGTTCAATGACCAAATCAACTGTTTATGATGTACCAGAACGGAATATACCGTGTGCTCATTAAGGTCCATGTTTTGGAACAGAAAATCACAAACGATTGCATCTGGTTTTCTCCTAGCGCAATTTAAATTCTGTATCTGTGTAGCGAGCAAACTGTTTGAAGAACAGAGCAGAGCAGCCATAGTCTACTGGAGGGGTTCCCAATCTTTTTGCGTCGTGGGCTAGACCACACCCCTTTGATGTCTGAGTGGGCTGGTCACATGGTTCCTATCTCCTTAAACTTTGCCATAAAATGTTCTACAGTTGTCATAAACACATTTACAACAGCCGTGGGTGTGTTTATGGCAGTGTTTATGGCAAG
Source organism: Bradypodion pumilum (assembly GCA_035047305.1). NCBI lineage: Eukaryota > Metazoa > Chordata > Lepidosauria > Squamata > Chamaeleonidae > Bradypodion > Bradypodion pumilum. The sequence continues at coordinate 5,614,021 of JAWDJD010000017.1, read as the reverse complement.
TTTGGGCACCTTTACGCATGTGCAGATGCATTTTATGGCTGTTGTAGATGTGTTCACTTCTGGTAGGGGCAAGGACCCGCATAAAATCATGCTGCGGGCTGGGTCCGACCCATGGGACATAGGTTGGCTATCCGCTGGTCTACTGGATTCTCTCCCAAGGGCATCGAGAATGTGTTTTTCTATCATCAAATTTGGAAAAGACATTTCATAAAGGGCAGGAATTAGTTGCTTCTATTCTCTAGCTGCTAAGCACTATGGGCCAATTAAAATATTGCAGTGCTTGTTCAGAATAATTCAAAGTAACTTCTGCTTGAGACTTGGGCATCGTTAACAACTCTATAAAGTTGTGTTAAATATTCTGCTTATAACCAGAATTATATGGCCAGGTTATCCTGCTATGATAATAGTGGCCCATACCTTGTAAATGTAAATGTATATTTTGTATCTTTGTTAGCCGCCCAGAGTCACTTTGCGAGTGGGGCGGCATACAAGTCGAACAACAACAACAACTGTAGAGATGAGACTCACACACACGGTTCAAGGCATCGGGGTGAGGCGACACTGAAAGATCGCGGACAGCCCCTTTTATTACTGAGAAACCTCAGCTCGTACGTGCCTAGCATAGTCGCACGGTTGTCACAAAACTGACAGAAAGACAGGTTCAAAATACGATGTAACAAATAGGAGGATGCACATTGAATAACTGTCAGAGAGAGTAACCCAGATGGTCAGGGGCTGATGAGGAGTTGAAGAATGGGGAAATGTGTGGTGGTCCTGATAAGGAGTTGCTTGCTTCAGCTTCTACTGGGGGGGGGCGCCCAAACGGGTGTTGTGGTCAAGCCTGTAGGCTGACCCCAAGTTGAGCAAACAACTCGGCCTCCCCCCTTTGGAAGCTGGCAGGGGCCAGGGGCTAATGGTATTTCCTAAGGGCAGGTTAAGGGCACTTTGGGGGGCAAAGATTGAGAAGCATCCCTTCAAACAACAACAAACAACAACAACAATACTGCCAGCAAGTCAATGCCGATCATCACATGGCAGTTAACAAAGCTGACCACCCTGAGGACTAACGCCCTTGGGTGGTGAAGTTCACGGGGAAGTGTGATGGTCCCCAGCACAAAGTTTGCTCTGCCCAGCAGCCCAATGGGAGTGCTTCCTCCCACCCTCAGCACAGAGTTCACCCTGTCTCTTTACCCTGCAGCCCAATGAGAGCGCTTCCTCCCTCCTCCAGCACAGAGTTTTCCCTGCCCCTCTGCCCAGCAGCCCAGTGGAAGCACTTCCTCCTTCCCCCCAGCACCGCACTGTGCCCAATGAACCATATAGGCCTAAAATGGAGCACTGGAAGGTCTTTGAGTTCAGCTTCCTGCCCAAGAAGAAAATCCACAGCTAAGGTATCCGTAACAAGTCATGGTTCAGAGTTTCAAAATCTTCCTCTTCAAATAATGCCTGAAAAAATTCAGCTTTTGTTAATTCTGGCACAGTCCAGCTTGGTTCCAGATGAATGAAGTTTAGTCAAGTACTCCTCACCCAAGCAGAAATTCTATGGAAGTCAGTGGGACTTGTTGATGAGTAGAGATTCAGTCCTCAATGCATTAGCTTTCATGCTTCTTAACTATTACGGTTGCAGAAAAAAAATTCTGGCACCTAAATCTCCCCTTTTTAATTGGTTCAGGCTTTCAAGGACCACATCCTTCATCAGTTAAATGATGCATTTTTAGCTTTCTGTCATCACCTTTGGGACCACCACCACATCAAAGCTTATGACTGGGGACGTACATTTCAGATATACTTAGCAATGTAAATATATTTATATAAAGCTCGTTTTAATGTGGATTTGAAAAAATATGTGTGTTTTTAATGAAGCATAAAGTAGCAGTAGCAAAGTCTGGAGAAATAATTTTTTTGACTTTGTGTTACAAGCCACGCTAACCTCACTGCTCACATGACTTGAGTGATGTACCCTCAAGTTGGAACTGACTTATAGTGACCGTAAGACGCTGACTGGAAGGCGGGAGGTCAGCGGTTTGATTCCCGAATAATGCAGGACGGAACGAGCTCCTGTCTTTGCCCCAGCTCCTGCCAAGTTGGAAAGCAAGAAATGGCAAGAGTAGATCAATAGGGACCACGTCGGTGGGAAGATAAAGAGTGTTCCATGTGCTCCGGTGTCTAGTCATGCTTGCCATATGACCATGGAAACATCTGCAAAAGCAGACAACGCTGGTTCTTTAGCTTTGAAACAGAAATGAGCACTGCACCCTGGTATCAGATACGACTGGCTTTTGAGCAAGGGAAACCTTTACCTTTACCCAGGTAGAGGTGTCTGAAGTGTTTCCAAAAATGTTTTCTGCCATTTCGGCAGCCAACTGGGAAATGCGGAGAAGCAACATGCATTCTTTCTCTTTGATGCCTAATAAATGCAGTGATTATTTACTCCAGGGACTTCCACTTCCTTTTCTCCTGTCATCCCTTCTCTAATTGATCCAGTCAAGAGGAAAGAGTGTAAGCTGTTTCAGCATCTCCAAATGGAAGAGCAAAACTTTTATTTTTAACCACCCAACCCTTTGTCTCTTACGTGCGGCTGACCTTACTCAACACATCCTAACAGTACGGTTAGGAGGGTGTCCTGATTTGCAAACAGCCTATCCCAGCACCCAAAGAATTGTTCAGAGTTGCCTGCTCCTTAATTGCACTGGATTCTTGGGAGCCCCAGTGGTGGACTGGCCCATCGGGCAACCAGGACTCAGCCCGGGGTGCCCCCAGGCCCCCAATACCATGGCCCCCAGATGCCCCCCAGGCCCCCAGTATCATTTACAGTATATCTGCTGTGGCTTGGAAGTTGCAATTTTGCCTTGTAAGCAAGAGGTTGTCGGTTCGAATCCCCAGAGGGGAGTTGAAATTAGAAGGTGAATAGGAACGTAAATATTTTGTTAGGGTTAAACAAAATAATCCCACCTTGCAGGGACCAGGAGGAGGGCCTTCTCTATGTCAGCCCCAGCCCTTTGGAACCTCTTGCCACTCGAACTACGCCTCCAGATGGAGCTGCTCCCCTTTAGAAAACAACTGAAAATTTGGCTATGCCAGGGGGCATGGGGCATGGGTGCATCAACTTCCCAGTCCCGCTGGCTTATTTAGCCTATATTGGTTTTTTCCTGATTGCTTTAAACTGTGCTGGGTGGGAAGGGATCTTTTAGTTGGTTTTTTAAATGGGCTTTTTAATGGGAGTTAGTTAAATTGTTTTATCGTTGCTTTAATTATGTTGTTGAGCCGCTTCAGGTCACTCCTGAGTGAGGGAAGTGGGATAGAAATATTTTAAATAAATAAATAAAACGCCCTCTTCACTCCCTGTCCAGCGCCCGTTTAGCGTCGCTGGAGAGCCCTGATAGCTTTCCGGTTGAACTGCTATTCACCATCTTTAACCTATGTCAGAAGCAAGACTTTTTTTGAAAAAACAACAACAAGGTGTATGTTTCCCATGCACCTTGTTTAGAGGTGATAACACTTATTTTGTTTATTTATCTGATGTGTTCCTGCCAAAGCACCAAAATTCAGTAGCACCGCTGAATAGATTTTGAGACCTTCTACAGGCTACAAAAATGTACAGAATGTGGGTGTAAACTGTTCACCCCTGTTCTGAACAGAGAACTTTATTTATTTATTTATTTATTTATTTATTTATTCCAATTTTTAATGAAATTTAGCTGTTTTTGTTTTGTATCTCCACAGATGTAAATTGCTTTAGAACTCCTTAGGTATACTGTCTAACTGGGTTACAGTTAGAAGTCTAAAAAATGTTAACATTTGGCACCATTATTTGTCAAATGTAACTGAAATATTCAAAACAGGCACAAGGCAAATCTATGGCACAGTTCTGGGGAAAGTAAAATCCACTCATTCTTTTGGCTCAAGTGGCTACGACGCTGACTGGAAGGCAGCAGGTCAGCAGTTCGATTCCCGAGTACTACAGGACGGAATGAGCTCAAACTGCCAACCTAGCAGTTTGAAAGCAAGAAATTGCAAGTAGATAAATAGGGACCACTTTGGTGAGAAGTAGAGTTGCCATAATTCTCTCCCACAAAACCGGGACAGAAGTATATTTGACAAAAATGGTCAGGTTATCTACAAAATAGCCTTTTTAAAAACAAACATAGTATAATGACAGCTACAAAACACTTTCACATTAAATATTTCAATACATGAATGAATTTATTTACAATAGTTAATTCTTACTGTAAGATGATCTGTTGTACTTCTGAGAAGTCACATCGCAGTCAACTCTTAACATCCTCAGTTCCAGGAGACACACTGGTCACACTTATTAGGCAGTGTTGTGAGGCGATTTGTCTTCAGGTATACTCCAACTCCAATGTGGCAGGAAATCGCTCATTTGATGGTGAGAGTTTGAATTTATTTTAATGGTGTGTTATAATACACAATCAGTAAGTATTAAAAATCTGGGACTTTAGCATAATTTTTGTTGAACTGGCCAGGACAATTTTTCTGACCTTGAATCCGGGACAATCCTGGTTCTACAGGACGTATGGCAACCCTAGTGGAAGGTATACAGCGTTCCATGTGCTCCGGTGTCTAGTCATGCCTGCCACATTGCGGGATCCGCGAGCACAATTGGCATACTGTCCCTGACAGAGGCCATGACTTGTGAGAACGCTCCGGGCCTTTGGGCTCCGAGGGGACAAAAATTGGGGAGCGGATTAATAGTCATAAAATTGATTCACCCATATCTGACCTGACAGGCAGTCCAAGCAGGAGGAAATTGAATGCCTAACTAAGCGGTTAGGTAATAGGTAATATCACACCTGCGAATTACCCCAAGCCCTAACGTCAACAGTGGCCATATTTACTCTTGGGTAAGCTAGGAACAATGGACTTCCCCTGCCAGTGTTTATTTTAGTTAATCAACTTCCCCAGGAGAGGTTCCCAATTAACCCGTGTAAACATGTGATGTGATTTTCTGTCAGATGACGATTCTATCACACGCTGCCTTGAATTCCTATATATGATGATGATTTTCCCTCAATAAACCACTGGTCTTCGCTCCATCTTGTCTCGTGTCGTTACTTGACCAGTCTCCTCCAGGACCCAACGGCCGCTTCGCAGCCCCGATCCAACACCACATGACCACGGAAACATCTGCAGAAGCAGACAGCGCTGGCTCTTCAGCTTTGAAACAGACATGAGCACTGAACCCTAGATTCGGATATGACTGGCTTTTGAGCATGGGTAACCTTTACCTTTACCTTTTAAACTGGTCAGCATAATTTAATTATTATGGATCATGAGAAATGCCAAACCTGAAATCTGGTGACCCGCAACATGATTCTACTCGTGAGTAAGCGATCTACACGGTCCGGTTCTATGCTAGAACTGTGTCCGATTCGTCCCGGAGGACAGCGCGGCAGCTCTGGTCGGAAAGCCATCCGGCCTGAGTGACAGCTATGCGGCGAGGCACTTCCGAAGAGGCATCCTACGGCTTGCATCGCGGAAACGCGTTCCGCTCAGGGGCAGGCTGTGAAACCCTGATTCCAGCGCAGAGGCCGCCGAGGGCCCGTGGCAGCAGTCCACGCTCCAAGCTCCATCCCAGAGGTTCATCACGCTGAGACCTGTTACCTAAAAGGACGCATCAAAATCGTCCCGAGGAGGAAAACTTCGAAGGACAGCCAGGTAATATGGGGACTTGTCCTCAGCGGCAATGTCCAACCGCTAACCAGAGAATTCATTTAATGGAATTCAAGGCCCTGGCAAGGGTATACCAAATACACCTTCACATCAATAAGTTAGCGGAACTCTTAGTGTACTTGGGGGGCAATTGTCCGCTTTATCCAGAAGCGGGTATGCTTGAGCTCCAACTTTGGGATAGGATAGGAGCCTGCATTCAGCAAGCACCGAGAGCTCCAGACAGCATAATTGGCACATGGAGCAAATGTAGGAAGCTCTTAGCAGAGGAAGTCCCAGTCCGGATAGAGACCCAGAAACCCCAGTGCAGTCAGAGCCATCAGCCCCAGCGGCTCTTTATCCGTCATTCCAGCTCAAACAGGGTAGTGTAGGGAGCTTTCCCTCGGTGACAGCTGCAGACGTCACCGACGGAATGCGTGGAATGGGAAGCGCTGGTGCTTCCCTGACAGCTACGGGTTCTCAAGCTACCAAGAGCGCGGTTCAGCGCATGGCTGAGGCAGAAATCGGCAAGTGGGAATTGCCAGCAGAAGATCTAGCTGAGCTTAGGCAGCTATGCCCAGTTCGCATATTGGTAGATGCCCTCACGGGCCAGCAGCAAGCAGTCCATTCACCAGTTCCGTACAAGCTGCTCATGGCTATATGGAAGGCCATCACAGAGACAGGACTTCAGAGTCGATTTACTAGGGGCACGCTTCAGCAAGTGTGCGAAACCACGATGCTCATTCCGTACGACTGGAAAGCCGTCATGCGAATGATGCTCAACCCCAGCCTGTATCTGCTATGGGACAGCGAGTATTATCTCGAAACGCAGGCAAGGGCCTCCAGGATGGGCAGAGCGGTAATCCCTGACCAGCTATATGGTTCAGGTCCATTCGAATCCGTTGATGCGCAAGTCGCCCTGCCAATGCCAGTCTCCTTCACGGCTTACCTCAAAGTCCCAGCAGCTGGCAAAGCAGCCAAAAATTACACAGCAGTCAAACAGGGCGCCCAGGAGTCCTACATGGACTTTGTCAATAGATTAGAGGAAGCGATCAGTAGACAGATCGATAATGAGCAGGCCCAACAAGAGCTCATGATGAAATTGGCTAAAGACAACACCAATCTTGACTGCCGTAAGATCTTGCAGTCACTGGGCAATCGTCCCAACCTGACACTCACAGACATGATTAGGGCATGCGCCGACGTTGGCACAGACTCCTACAAAAAGGGTCTGTTGGCAGAGGTGGTGCAAGGAGGTAGGAAACCCAAGAACAAGAACAAAGGAGCATGTCACACTTGTGGCAAGGTCGGTCATTTCGCTAGGGAATGCCGATCCAGGGGAAGCGGCCAACATGCCGGCCGTCCCAAGGCTCCAACCACCCTGTGTCCAAGGTGCAATAAAGGCTTCCACTGGGCCAAGAACTGTCCGAATTCAGGAAACCGGAACGCGGGCATGTCTCTGGCCCCGGTCCAAACAGAGACGTCCCTCACTCTGGGAGAGCCAGAGCAAGATTAGATTCCGATCACATTCCAGACATTGCGAAGTCGCAGGCCAGCCCAAAAGGTAGTATAGGGCTAGAATTGACTTGCCAGGCAAACGTCACATGCGACTTGCCAGGCACAGTCTATGTGGTTGATTCCCAGTACATGGGACCCCTGTCTAAAGGCTTCATAGGCTTAGTTTTGCCTCGTAGTGTCGCAGGAGCACGAGGAATTCTTGTAATTCCGGGAGTCATTGACTCCAATTTTTGGGTGTTCTCCAAGTTCAACTCTGGACGCACCTACCCCAGACCATTCACAAGGGAGACACATTAGCACAACTGATTATGGTTCCTTGTAACTCACCAGCAGACAGCCAGAGAAGGCTAAGGGACAGCTCAGAGTCCGGGTCAGAAGACCGCTCGAGCGCAAGTGAGGCAGTGCAAGGATACCAGGTCTTAGCAACAGTGGAAACCAACATAGAATGGAAACGGCGACCAGTTATAGAGGTATTTTTGAATAAAAAAACCGTTCACTGGGTTGCTGGATACCGGAGCTGACGTCAGCGTGGTCAGCCGAAGTCAGTGGCCGTGGGAGTGGGCCATTGAGCCTGTCTCCGATGTGTGGGGGGTAGGCGGCATCCAAGAAGCGTTTAGAAGCTGGGAGTGGGTGGAGGTCACGATCCTTGAGGCTGACGGCACAGCGGTCATCCGACCGCACGTTCTGGACATGCACGTCAACCTCTGGGGGTGAGACATTTTGCAACAATACCGTGCCACTCTTACCTTCAGGTAATGGCTCTGCCACTTAAATGGCTTACCAACATGCCTGTCTGGGTGGAACAATGGCCGGTAGTGGGGGAGAAATTAGTCACCCTGAAACAGCTGGTTAAGGAACAGCTAGATGCAGGACATATAGAGCAGTCCACCAGTCCTTGGAATTCGCCCATTTTTGTCATCAAGAAGAAGTCGGGGAAGTGGCAACTCCTCCACGATCTCAGAGAGATCAATAAATGTATTCAGCCAATGGGTCCACTTCAATGCGGCATTCCAAATCCGAATATGATCCCCGAGGGTTGGGAGATCCTGGTTGTTGACCTTAAGGATTGCTTTTATACTATTCCCCTAGATCCTAGGGATAGGGAAAGTGCCAGTCGTGAACCACAGAGCCTACACAGCGTTACTCATGGAAATATTTGCCACAGGGGATGCTCAATTCGCCCACCCTGTGCCAAATGTATGTTCATAACTCACTGGCAAAGTTTCGAAGCCTTCACCCCACAGCTTTAGTGTGTCATTTCATGGATGACATCTTGGTCGCAGCGCCGCAACTCGGCAGCGAAATGTTTAAGGACCTCCAGGCCACCCTGGGGGAAAGAGGGTTACTCATTGCCCCAGAGAAAGTTCAGAGAACCGAGCCGTTTTCATATTTGGGCCATCGGCTTCTCCGTTCTTTCGCAGCACCAGTTTTGCCCCAGATCAACTTAAAAGACTCAGTCACCCTGGTAGAGTTGCAGCAGGTTTTAGGAAACATTAATTGGGCCAGACCGTACTTCAGATTGGATACGGATCTTTTAAAGCCACTCTTCTCGCTGCTAACGTTAGGTAAGCAGCCGGCAGACCGGATACAAATTCCTCGAGAGGCACGCTTGACTCTCGAGAAGGTCAACCAAGTTCTCAACCAGAGATGGGTAGACAGGATTACTCAGGGGCCATATGCCCCGATCCTGAACCTATACATCGTTCGGACCGGATCCATGTTCACTGGAGCCCTAGGAGTAGACTCCGAGCGAGGGGCGAGTATCATGGAATGGGTGTACTTACCAAAACCTCTTCCCGAAACATCGTCCCCCCCCCAGGAGCTGGTCTCCGCGGTGGTCTACCGCGGAAGGCTGAGAGCAAGGGACATCAGGGCACGATCTAGCTAAAATCGTGGTCCCATTCACAAAAGAGCAAGTTCAGCAGCTGATGCAGCTCAGTGACTCGCTTCCAATTGCCTTGGAGGGATTCACTGGATGCTTGGCATACCACTTGCCAAAAGACCCCAGACTCATCTCGCTTCAAATGCAGACAGTCAGTTTGTGTGAATTGATGTCGCTGGTTCCACTTCAGGGGGCCACAACAGTTTTCACGGATGGGGGTCGTACATGTGGTGTTTTAATTTGGCAAGAGGACCAGGCTTGGCGCACACTTCTAACTCTTCCACAGAAGTCCGCGCAGCGGGCAGAGTTGGCAGCAGTGAACTTCGCTTTGCGCACCTTTGCCAAAGAACGCCTCAACATCACAACTGACAGCCAGTATGTTAGGAATTTGCTTCACAGTCTACCGAGAGCATACATCACTCCCGGGATAGACAAAAACTTGCTGAGTTTGTTTCTCACAGCTCAATTACACTTGCGGAACCGCACCAAAGCGCTCTATATCACCCACATCAGAAGTCACCAGGACTTGCCTGGTCCAATTTCCACGGGCAATAGCAGAGCAGATGCGGCCGCAAAGGAAATTCAGCAGCGGTCAGTTCTGGGAGTATTAACAACTCCGATTCAGAGCCATGCATTCTTTCACCAGAATGCCAAGGTGCTCGCTAGACAGTTTAACCTGCCACTCTCTCAAGCCCAAGGCATAGTCCGCTCTTGCCAGCATTGTGCAGGGGCATCGGGGGGCGCTCGTGGGGGGTCACCCCACGAGGGGCAGAGGCCAATCAAGTGTGGCAAATGGATGTCACACATGTCCTGCAGTTTGGCAGATGGCAGTACATGCACGTCTGCATTGATACCTTTTCACAATTCGTTTGGGCAACGGCACAAAAGGGAGAAATGGCTTCCCATGTGGAGCAGCATCTCCTTTCTTGTTTTGCAGCAATGGGCAAACCACGGCACGTTAAAACCGATAACGGCCCGGCCTACAGTTCCAGGCAACTGGCCAACTTCATGGCCACCTGGGACATTAAACACACCTTTGGCGTTCCATACTATCCGCAGGGGCAAGCGATTGTTGAACGGGTCAATCGGACACTCAAGTCCTACATTGACAAACAAACAGACAGGGGGGAGCCACCTGCCCTCCCCAAATCTCAGGGTCAGGCACAGCACTGTCTGAACAAGGTGTTGTTCACGTACAATCACCTTAAAAAAATTTTTGGATTGCACACCGCAGGAGAAGCACTTCTGCCGCTCGGAAGCTCTTCCGTGGCCGATGTGTGTTACTGAGTGCCACCGGATCCTTCTTGGAGGGGCCCGGCGCCACTCGTAACCTGGGGAAGAGGGTATGCTGCAATTATGTCTCCTACAGGTGTCATCTGGATTCCAGCCCGGTGCGTCAAACCTCACTTGGAGCCGCATGGCGTGGACTCAGGCCATCCCGAACCCAATCCCGGAGATGGAGAACCTCACCTTGACGGGGGAAACCTGGCGAAGGAAGCGGCGACAGCAGATGACAGCGCCGAAGATCACCTGGGGGATGGTCAAAACCCTTTGCCATGAGGCAGTGGACGCCGCCCGGCGCGAGGACAAGGAACCGACACCGGAGAACATCTTGCCTGCAGCTTTTTCCCTTATCACTGCTAATTCCATGGCGGCCACCATCATCCTGACCCTCTTCCTACTTGCGGGGGGAGGCGTTCAGGCAGCTTCGCTGGAAGCCAACAACCTGATGCTGGGCGGAGACCTCTCTGCCCGGATGCACTACAACCTTTGGGAAAGGTTGGCGACTCTCGTCAACCAGTCTGATTTTTGCCTGAGGCAGACCACCGCTTCTGCCTCAATCCTGAGCACCTGTCTCATCCCGGTGTGCCATTCTCCAGAAACGCGCACCAGGAACGGCGACTGGTTGGTAAAGCGGATTTTTGGTCCGTTTTACCCGACTGGTTTCTCAACGTACGCACAGTGGGGAACTCAAGTCACCAAAGTTTTGCCGGCTGATGCAGCAACTCTCTACACTCCTCGAGTGGCGGTCAGCCCGAACTCTACTTGTGCCCGAATGGTCGGCTGCTCCACGGCCGGCGGGCCTCAGCGCCGTTGACTCGACACCGGCAGCGGCAACTGGACTTGTGATAAACCAGAGACAATCAGCTCAATGTATGTTCATGTTACCTTGCCTTCAGGATGGTTCTTTACATGCAATCAGTATACCTGGAATTACATTCCCGCAAATGTATCAGATTCCACATGTTGTATCAGTCACGTGACATTGTTGCTCACCACTAGGGATATGGATGCCCCAAGCATGAATGTCCCTTCGCCCATACGGCACACTCGTGCCACCCAGTTAGACAGCTCATGTGATAGCAACATTAGGGTTTTGAGTAAGGCTGAGTACGTCTTGTTGGCAGTCAGCATACTTGGTGTGCCAGGCTTAGCCGTCGGCAATGCTCGGAGAATTGGTCAACTGGCTTGCGCCCTGGCAAAAGCCATCAACCACACCTCCTCGGCGATAGCGCTGCTCAATCAGGAGCAGACGGAGCTTCGCCATGCCATACTAGATAATCGAGCAGCTATCGATTACCTTCTGTTGTTACATCATTTGGGCTGCGAGTCTGTCCATGGCATGTGTTGCTTTAATCTTACAGACAACACGCGTAAGGTACAGAGTCAGCTCATGGACCTCCACACCTTGGTCAAAAACATCAAGGAGGATGCTATGTGGGGGAGGTGGGATTCGTTGTGGTCCTGGTTCCCATGGGGTTGGCTTCAGATGACACTCAAGGTGATTGTGGGGGTGGTAATACTGGGCACAACAGTGTGTTGTTTCGTGCAATGTATTCCCTCACTGATATTGAGATGTCCCCCATGGAAGGAACTCCGAAATGTCATCCCTCCATGCCAGCTGATGCCACTCCTGCGCAGGGCCGTCTGTCAGGTCCAATCTAACAAGTAAAGGGGGAGTGCGGGATCCGCGAGCACAATTGGCATACTGTCCCTGACAGAGGCCATGACTTGTGAGAATGCTCCGGGCCTTTGGGCTCCGAGGAGACAGAAATTGGGGAGCGGATTAATAGTCATAAGATTGATTCACCCATATCTGACCTGACAGGCAGTCCAAGCAGGAGGAAATTGAATGCCTAACTAAGCGGTTAGGTAATAGGTAATATCGCACCTGCGAATTACCCCAAGCCCTAACGTCAACAGTGGCCATATTTACTCTTGGGTAAGCTAGGAACAATGGACTTCCCCTGCCAGTGTTTAATTTAGTTAATCAACTTCCCCGGGAGAGGTTCCCAATTAACCCATGTAAACATGTGATGTGATTTTCTGTCAGATGACGATTCTATCACACACTGCCTTGAATTCCTATATATGATGATGATTTTCCCTCAATAAACCACTGGTCTTCGCTCCATCTTGTCTTGTGTCGTTACTTGACCAGTCTCCTCCGGGACCCAATGGCCACTTCACGCCCCCAATCCAACACCACATGACCACGGAAACATCTGCAGAAGCAGACAGCGCTGGCTCTTCGGATTCGAAACAGACATGAGCACTGAACCCTAGATTCGGATATGACTGGCTTTTGAGCACGGGTAATCTTTACCTTTACCTTTTAAACTGGTCAGCATAATTTAATTATTATGGATCATCAGAAATGCCAAACCTGAAATTCATGGTTTGCAGCATCGCTCTGTACAAGTCCTGTGCCATTTATTCTAGTCATCCTTTTCTTTATTTCTGCTGTTCCATGAAGAAACAACTTATGCTTCATTTGTTCATGGCCTTCAGTGGAAAACACACAAATGAAGCAGAAAATAGCATTGTGTAACCCTCAAATGTATTAACATAGTGTTGTGCTTGGACGATGCTTCATTGACAACCAGGATGGGTGAACTTTGGGTGATTTATTGTTCAGTGCATTATGCTGAGATGACATGTAATATTATTTTTTTCCAGGCCAGAAGAAACATTTCACCGGTCTTACAAAATTTGCTGTGGGAATTTGTGCTGGGAAGGGGTTTACTTCACAAGCTTGAATCCCTGTGTCATAGGTGCTGCTCTGGAGGCTTCAGTGAGAATAAGTTAGAAATGTCACAAGCAGAAGATGGCAAGAAATTGAAATACAGTAAAACCCCGGATAACACTAAAACTTGGTTCCACTAGCACTTAGTGTTATCCGATTTTTAATATTATCCGATGCATACATCAGGTAACGTAAAAATCCTATGGGATGTATCACATAATGTTAAAACTCCATAGAGATACATTGTAACTGCACAGGCTTTATCCAACGTTATCCAATGCATCCCACAGAATTTTAACGTTATGTGATGCAATTTTTTTTCAGATTGCTTAATGTTATGCGGTTTTAGCGTTAGCTGATGCAAACGTTATCTGAGGTATTACTGTTATCAGAAAACAAAAAAAATGTTGTGGCACTTTAAAGACTAACTGCTATATTTTTAATGTCAGCTTTTGTGGATCAAGTCCATTTCATCAGACATGAAGTCCACTTCATCACATGTCTGATGAAGTGGACTTGGTCCACAAAAGCTCACAACAACAACAACAATAATAAATTTTAATTTATATCCCGCACTTTCTCAGCCGAAGCTGACTCAAGGCGGCCATTACAACATGTAAATACCATACAATATAATATTACAATAATAAAAAACATGAAAAGTAAATTCAATACAATAATCCCTACCCAGTAATAAACATAAATTAAACACAATATAAAGTATAAATTAAAGAAACAATAGTAATGACAATCAATCAATAGCAATAACAATTAATCCTCCAAAGCTTGCCATGCCACTACCCCCCAAGGCCGACAGGTCCACACGGAGAGGCGAAATGGCGACAATTGAAGGTGCATCATCGTCGGCTTCTGGTGCTGAAACTCCCACTAATCACTCTGGACCTCTTTGTACCGGCCCATCCGGGAGGGAAGGGGGGCACCCCGAGACTCCAACAGTCCCTGAAAATGATAATGTCCCAGGCTGCCAGCAGCAGCGAGTCTCACCAACCGCCCGCCGAGCCGGTGGAACTCGCTCTGAATGTGGCAGTCAAAGCAAGGCGGCTTTTCAGGATGTCCCAGGCCACCAGCTGTAGTGAGTCTTGCCATCCACCCGCCAAGCCAGTAGAACTTGCTCTGGCGGCAGTCAAAGCGGGGCGGCTTTTGAGGATTAAATATAGCAGTTAATCTTTAAAGTGCTGCAAAGTTTTTGTTTTTGTGTTTTTATTTTCTGATATGCCTGAAACACAGATTAACATGGCTACTACTGTATTCCAAAAAAGAAACTGAAAGGCTCTGTAAATCCTGGACATCCAGATAAAAAGAGCTGTTTCAGGGCTGCTTTCCCCACCCCCCATGAGAAACAGGACAAACTGAAGGTACAAGCTGTCATGATCATGATGAACCAAACTGTTTCCATTTTGTTTTCTGACTCATCTCAGGCTACTTGGCCTTCATTCAAGGGCACTCCAAAGGAGGGGGCCAGGAGCACTGGGAAAGTCCATAATCCTTCTCTCACTTCAAACCAATAGGATGAAACTCAATCCTAATTGGTTTCTCTCTTATCAGTGATCATCCTTGATTGGATTCTCTTATCTACACCAAACCCCTAGAGGTGGAGAGAAGTGCAGCTCTCATGCTATACAAGACCTTGCACAGAACTCATTCCTTGGGCTCACTGGTTTGAGACCAACTGGTTTCGCTGGAACGTTGCCCCAATCTCTGAGAAGAGATTAAACATCTAAGGAGCAAGCCTTGCCCGAGGCTATGCCAAAGGAGAAACTAACTATTTCTTTCTGTATTCTGTCTTTCTTTCATTTCAGATGCTTTGCTTAATAAATTGCTAAAAAGGATTTATGGAGTGGAAGTCAAGTTAATCAGGCTAACCTAGGTTTTCCTAAGCTCTCTACTTTGTATGCTACCACATAAAACATTGCATACTCTCGGAAGTTAAAGGACTAGAATTATGGCTCTGGATTGGTGAGATGACAGGAGAGACTGCACACGGGAGTGTGCATTCCTATAAAAGGTTGGAGCAGTCAGCTGATCGCTACACACCTCCCTCTCCTATGTTCTAGCCTAGCTGTAAGCGCGATACAAACTTGGTTTGAGCCCCAAGCAAACCAAGAGTGAGGGCCAGTAGCTCAGCAATATAAACTTCAGCTTGCTGCTATGTGGCCACAAGAAGCAACAGCTCTCCTGGCTTTTACATCATCCCTGCTGTGTTTCTTCTACCCTGATCCTTCATTTGATCTACCCCTAGGGATTCTCAACCTGCGGCTCATGGGCCAGATGTGGCCTGTGGGCCTGATGTGGCCCATGGCACCATTTCATGTACCCCGCCCACTGCCTCCACCATGCCAGGAAGTTCCATGTGGTGGAGGAAGGGCAAAATGGTCATCCTAACCCCCAAAGCTGTCTGAGGGAGCTTTAAAAGATTGAGAACTCCTGACATGTCCTGATGTTTTAAGATATTGGACTGTCGTGACTTCCTGACTTCCTCCTTCTTTAGGTAAAGCTAAAGGTCCTCCTTGCTCAAAAGCCAGTCATATCCCACTTTATGGTTCAGTGCTCATCTCCGTTTATATCCAAAGAGCCGGCATTGTCTGCATCTGACATTTCCATGGTCATGTGGCAGGCATGACTACACATCGGAACACATGACTACATGGAACACTGTTTGTCTTCCCACCAAAGTGGTACCTATTTATCTATTTGCAATTTCTTGCTTTAGACCTGCTAGGTTGGGACAGACAGCCGGAGCTCATTCCGTCATGTAGCACTTGGGTCTCAAACTCCTGACTTGCCAAATTTCCGGTTGTCAAGTTCAGCGTCTTAACTAGTAAGCAACCTTGTTGACCTAAGACAGGAGTCCCCAACCTTCTTAAGCCGGGGGCTGGCTCACGCTCCCTCAGACAGCTTTGAGGGCCGGATGGCCATTTTGCCCTTCCTCCACCACATGGCACTTCCTGGTGTGGTGGAGGCAGTGTGGGGCCACATGGAATGGTGCCACATGCTGCATCCAGCCCATGGACTGCAGGTTGAGAATCCCTGACCTAAGAACTCGGGCAGGGTAGGAAACTCCGCACTTCCCTATATGAAGAATGGGGCTGCAATGATGGATGGAGATTAAAAAGCTTGATGCTTTCACTGAAATGAGCCGTTATTCACCAACAAATCAGAGAGGAGTCAAAGACGACAGTTGCTTAAGGGACAATTGGCTCTTACAAGGCGATAAGGGAAAGAAACAGGAAAGACAGAAACTCAGTAGGGCAGGTAGACAACCTAATAGCCTGAGTAGAGACATGCTAGAGCTAGCAATGAATGAAAGTGAGGAACCAAGCTGACACTCCCTCAGACAGCTTTGGGGTCTGGACGGCCATTTTAGCACTTTCTGGTGTGGTGGAGGCAGTGTGGGGCCACAATAAGTGGTGCCATGGGCCACAGGTTGAGAATTCCGGGTGTAAATCATTGCCCAGAAGAATGGTAGCTCCCCACATTTGTTCTCATCACCTGCTAGGATTAACAGAAAGGTTTTTTTAAAATGTTGTGCTACTCTTGATTTTTTTAATTGCATGTGCCATTATGCCTGTCAAGTTGTCTCCATAGAAATCCGGGAACCTCTCCAGGTACGGTGTGCATGTGCAGAACCCCCTTCATGCATACGCAGAAACCTCTTCATGCATGCACACCGCTGCCTCGGGGGGCATATGCGCAGAAACCCATTTCCCCGGCCGCCCCAATACAGGATGATGGCGGGAAGGAGGGCCAAAATACATGATTTTCTGGCCAATCCGGGATACTTGACAGGTATTTTGTGCCATTAGTTGGTTTTTAACACAAAATCTGCACAGAAATTGTGCAACACTGGGAGGACTGCTCCTTAAATCTACAAGCATTACGCAGTTTTAAGCACTAGCTCTATTGTTTGCCTCCTGATTACAAATCAGGCAAGCCTGTGTTTGTTCTCTCTGTGTGCTTTGCATCTCCAGAGAAAAGGACATTTTGTGAATATTTTAGACAAACTGTGGGGGAGGCAACAGGGGGGGAGAGGGGGGAATAGAACTAGCTCTTCCTCTTGTTCTTGGCAAGATGTGTGACCAGATAGCCTAGTGCAGGAGTTCTCAACCTTTTTAAGTTGGGGCCGGGTCACACTCCCTCAGACAGCTTTGGGGGCTTGACGACCATTTTGCCCTTCCTCCACCACATGGCACTTCCTGGTGTAGTGGAGGCGGTGGAGGGGGCCCACATGAAATGGTGCTGTGGCTGCATCTGGTCCATGGGCCACAGGTTGAGAATCACTGACCTAGTGAATTAGGCCTGGGATCCATATTCTCCACATCCTTGGCTGATAGCTCACATCAGGACCATTGTTTTGTGCAGGTCTTCTAACCTGGAAAAAGATCTGGATGAGATGCTGCTGCGTTGACAAGTAGTGCCCAAACTTTTCCCACCGGTGGCCTGACCACGCCCCCTAAGACAACTGAGTGGGCCGGTCACGTGGTTCCTCCTGGTGGCGGTGGCACATAAATTTACCATGCATTTCTGGGTGTTTTTGCCACCTCCACCACTACCCATGGCGGCGGGAGTGAGAGTGGCACATTTCTGCCTCGTTTTTGGCATTGTTTGCTCATTTTTGCATTTTGGTGCATTTTAGCATGATTTCGCGACTTCCGGCAGCAAAGGACGGAGAGTTTCATGGCAGGACCCCCTAGTATCCACAGATGGGGAGTCCTCTGACACAGATTTCCCGTCGACATCTAATGATGAGGATTCTAGCGCGTCTACTCTCAGAGCACCACTTACACGGCTAGCAGCCTTTTTGGCCTCGACTGGATCGCAACCGCGTTCTTCTTTTTCCCCAAACAAAGCCTCGCGCAAGCGGAAGATCTAGTTTTCAATTTATCTAGTAAGTCTTTTCCACCTAGAACTATTGAACTGCTTTCATTGGGCTTTGGGTTTGTTCCAACACCAAAATACAACCCTTTTGTTACTAGGGTAGACGTGTTTAAACTAGTACGCTTGCTTCGCTTAAAAAGTTTTTTTCCGAGCAAAGATTCGGGCCAGCTAGATAAGTTCAAATCTAAGTCGACTTTTTCCCCACCTTCCAATGACCCATCGATTGAGGTATTTTACCGGCTTGTGCTACGGGATTTGGAAATTAGTGAAAGACACAAGAATAGATGGAGTAACAATCTATCCCCCAGTGATATTAAATTACTGGAAGAGTTAGCAGTGGACCCTGACATCATAGTTAAAAAAGCAGACAAGGGAGGGGGCATTGTTATCATGGACATTAATGAATATGAAGGTGAATCCCAAAAACAATTGTCGAATAAGGTGTTTTATAAGGAGTTAGATCATGATCCCACTGATAAGATTTTGAACCTCCTTAAAAATGTTTTGTATGAAGGCGTAGCTATGGGTTACATTTCTGAATCAACTCATGATTTTTTGTATAACAATCCGAAAGTACCTGTATTCCACTTACTCCCCAAAATCCACAAAGACCGTTCCACTGATGGCCTTACGCCAGGGAGACCTATCGTCTCCTCAATTGGTTCCGCTCTCGAACCTTCATCTCAATTTTTAAACCATCATATCAGCCCGTTCACATTGAATACTGCCTCATATACTAAAAACACAACAGATTTTATTACCCAAGTCGAAGGGGTTTATGTGCCTCGGGGAGGGGGCTTTATTACCACGGACGTCCAGGCACTGTATACCAACATGCCTTTGGATGACATTAAAGAGATAGTACACCAACACTTAGAGACCCGTATTGAATTGCACCCCCCACACACATTTTCTGTTGGCGTTTTAAAAATTGATAGTTGTGATGTTTATAATGGTATATCTGTTGATATATCTGTTGAGGAATGGGTATGGCGCTATAAGATGAAACCTGTGACACAATTATTAAGAGAACGTGAAATTGTTTATCATTGGAAGTTTCCTCAACAGCTCAGATTCTTTTATGAAAAAAATGCATACAATAGATATTGAAATGGACTCATTAGATTATCTGTGCCAGATAGGATTGTTTAAAATAGCATCTCGAGAGTGGCGAGCCTTGAGGAAGGCCTTGTTTGAAGCGGGGGGTACACAAAGAGAGTCAGGGATTGAACAAGAGAAGGGGGCCACAGGAGGAGCAGAGGAGGAGGAGGAGGGACAGGTGGCGGAGGTGCCAGGGTTAGGCAGGGTACTAGAGAGGGGGATTAGACGGGTAAGGGAAAGTGGAGGGGCTTTAATTAGGTTAGATTTTGAAGAGGAGAGTCGGCGCTAGAGCTTTAATTAGAATGCACATCTTACATGTCTCCCCCCTCCCCCCTTTGAAGAATAAGGGCCACTTTTTGGTAAGAAGAGTGGGGAGGGCGATTTTGAATGTTAAATGTTTTTTGTTTGGTTTTTTTTAAAGAAAAAATGTAGTTATATGTATGGTGAAGGTAATTACACAAAAAAGAGTCTGTGGGGGTCAAAACGCAAGGATGTTACATAAATTATGAGGACTTTTAAAGTATTGACGTGGAATGTGAAAGGTACGGGCAGCCAAATGAAGAGGAGGAGGTTGGAATTTGTTTTGAGGAAAGATAGGCCGGACATAGTCTTTCTCCAGGAAACACATCAAAAAACAGAGGACACAAATAAGATTTATTTGGGTTGGATGCAGATTTATGAAAAGTCCTATGGAACTTCTAAAGCAAGGGGGTGGCAGTCTTGATTTCGAAGAGACTTGGCTTTGAGATGTTAAAGAGTATTTCCGATCCAGATGGCAGATATTTAATAGTTATAGGGAAAATAAAGGATGAAGAGATAATGTTGGTAAATATATACGCCCCGAATGATCAAGAAGAATTTTTAAATAAAGTATTGGGTATATTGGAAAAAGAGAGATTAGTTAATATGATTGTGGCAGGAGATTTTAATTTGATAAGGGCCCCGGGGGACTGTACTAATGTAGCTAGAGCTGGAAGACCAGTCAAAATGAAGATACTAGATAAATGGATGAAGTGTTTGGGATTAAAAGATGTTTGGAGGGAAATTAAGGGACAAGAGAGGGCTTATACTTATTTTTCACAGGTGCATAATACATCCTCCAGAATTGACTATATCCTGGCCACAGAAAATTTGATTAAAATTGTAGATGATGTAGAAATCGGGATTTTTAAGGAATCTGATCATGCAAAACTCTGGATGGAATTGAGACTTGATGGAGAAAAAAAGGATAGGAGGAATTGGAGATATGATGAAAAATTATTTTATGATCAAAAGAAAATTGGAATGAAAGTTGGGCCTGGAATGATAATGGAGAGGTTAGCTATAATGTGGTTTGGGATACCATGAAGTCGGTATTTAGAGGGGAATGCGTTAGGTTGGCTAGTATTAAAAATAAACAACGTAGAGACAAACAGTCTGAGATAGAGAATGAGATTAAGTATTTGCAAGAGGAACATATAAAGACCAATAGTAAAAAAGCATTTGATAAAATTCAAAGGTTAAAGTCAGAGTTGATAGGAAAAGATATGCAGAAGGTAAAAAAAGATCTATTATATTTGAAGAGAGAGTATTTTGAATATAGTAATAGGAATTCTAAATTATTGGCAAGAGCTGCTAAAGAAAAGAGGACGAAAAGAGAGATTGGAATTTTGATAAATAAATTAGGGGTGAGATGTAATAAGGCTAATGATAAGATTGAGATTGTAAAAGATTTCTACCAGAGTTTGTATACTAAAAGAGATATTAATATAGAAAAGTTGAGAGAACAGTTAGAAAAACAGGTGCAAATAAAAATAAAATTGGAACATAAAAATATAATGGAGGAGCGAATAACGGAAAAAGAGGTAAAAGATACAATAGCCAACCTGAAGCTAGGTAAATCTAGCTAGGTGAGGATGGACTGACAGCAGATTTTTATAAGGAATTTAAAGATAGTGTAGTTCCAAGATTAGTGAAATTGTTTAACTATATATTGGATGGGGGAAAGATACCAACATCATGGAACAGAACTATAATTGTTTTGCTGCCAAAGCCTGGAAAGGATGTTGAAAAAGTGGAATCTTATAGGCCTATTTCTCTGATAAATCAAGATGCTAAGATATTTACAGCAATAATAGCAAAAAGATTAAATGGGTTCATGGGCAATTATAAAAAGGAGGATCAAGCGGGATTTTTGAAAGGACGTCATATGTCTGATTTAATTAGGAGGGTTCTGGACTTGATTGACATAGCAGGGCATACAAAAGAGAAAGTTGGATTATTGTCATTAGATATATTTAAGGCTTTTGATTCTCTGCAATGGGTTACAATTAAAGAGATAATTCGATGTTATGGATTTGGAGATAGATTTTGTAACATGATAGATCAGTTATATCAATTTGGATTTGCAAAAGTCAGGGTCAATGATGAAAATACAGGAGAGATAAGATTAGAAGCAGGTACAAGACAGGGTTGCCCATTATCCCCAGTATTGTTTATAATGGCAATGGAGTTGTTAGCGAATATTATAAGAGGGGATAAAGGCATTGAAGGGATGGCTGTTTGTTGGAATGGTCTATAATTAATAAAATTAAATCAAAGGAACATTTGTCCATAATGGCAGCCCACTTGTCGCAGAAGCTTTTATCGTCATTGAATAACGTCGGTCCTTTCTGGATCTGCAAACCTCAGGGTATGCAGGCCATTTTGCGGTAGTCAGCCAAAAAGGCAGAGTGGAGTAAGAATCTCAATTTCTTTTTTTCTAGTACCTCAATCGTGGCCATATCATCAGAATCTAAACCTGAAGGTTGTCTATAGGAAACAATGTTCTGTAGTATCCTGTCTCTATCCGCTGATGAGAATGTGAAGCCAAGATTGGAAGCCATGTCCCATAGAAACTTGAGCAAAAATTTAGGGGACAAACGTGAAGACTGGAGCAATAACAGGAACCGTTTGTCTTGGCAAATAATATTGACCAGGACTTCAAATTCGTAGTACTCGAGAGCTACAAACAACACCCATTTCAGCGCATAAACTTAGATATTGCTTTAAGACAGAGGGAGAGTAATTTCATTCACCGGTTCAACACCTTGTACCCATTCGGGCTCAATCAAGAAATTGATTTTACTTGTTTTCTATAATTCCTGTCTTTAATCAGCTGTGTAACATAGTTATCCTTAAATATGATCATTGACCAGTATTAGTTAACGTCCGTCGACACCATAAGAACAAACGGGTGAGGTCTAGGATGCGAAGAAATAATAAATAATAAATAAAGTAACAACGAATTGGACTTAAAGAAGACACTACAGGTAATTTTGTATAAATGTTTATTCCAAGATCGTGTATATATCTATGTATGTACCTGTTGGTAAATGCTGTTAATTGTTGGTTTAGATCCCTGAGGAAAAAACTGAAAATTCCTGTTATCGAAAGGAGTTCGGAATTTGTGTGTATATATAGATACTTTGAGAAGTCATCATTGCAGACATCATTAAATCAATATTATTTGCCAAGACAAACGGTTCCTGTTATTGCTCTAGAATTCAGCCCCAACTTCTTCACTGCCCAAACGCCTTTGTGCCAACAAAAATCTTCTGCCAACTGATATTCATTCATTCATTCATTGCACTTGTATACCACCCATCTGGGATATGTTCCTACTGCAGGTGGTTCACATAATTAAAATGCCAAAAATCCAAACAATCCCAAACTCTCCTTCAGGTATTAAAGATCTGCCAGCAGAGAAGCCATCCTGAATCAAAATATCTTCCACCCAGAGATACAGCCAGTGTCTGCATAAGTGATGCAACTCAGAAACAATCTGGTCTGCCGACCCCACTATTTGT
The DNA here is from genome assembly GCA_035047305.1 of Bradypodion pumilum. Taxonomy (NCBI): domain Eukaryota; kingdom Metazoa; phylum Chordata; class Lepidosauria; order Squamata; family Chamaeleonidae; genus Bradypodion; species Bradypodion pumilum. Next base: position 5,591,103 of record JAWDJD010000017.1, on the reverse strand, counting down.
TCTGAAGGAGAGATTAGAAACTGTATCTTTCTGGGTCTTCCTGGCTTCCAGTTTTCATCAATATGGTCAGTATTACCAATTTACAGTAAAACCCCGACTTATGAAAAAATTGGTTCCCTGGCCTACTTCATAACTTGAACTTTTTGTAACTCGAGGCATCCATTAAAAAATAAATTAAAAAACAGAGAGATTTCCTACTTTCTGGCTGCAGTTGCTTCCTTTTCTTACACTTCCGGAGGTGTGGGGGAGAGGCTAGGAGTGATTTTTAGTGCACAAAATGGCGTTGGTGCCATTTTGGGCGCTAAAAAACTGAATTATCGTAACCCGAGGTATTTCGTAACTTGGGATTTTTTCGTAAGTTGGGACCACTGGTTACGAAAAGATCATTTCGTAACTCAAAAATTTCATATTTTGAGGCGTTCGTAAGTCAGGGTTTTATTGTACTTGCTTTTTAGTTATCTGCCAACCTTCACAGAACCCATGTTCTATGGCAGGGATTCTCAGCCTATGGCCCATGGGCCAGATGCAGCCCATGGCACCATTTCATTAGGCCCCCCCACAGCCTCCACCACACGCAGAAAGTGTCGTGGTGGAAGAAGGGCAAAAATGGCCATCCGGCCCCTGAAGCTGTCTGAGAGAGCATGACCTGGCCCCCGGCTTTAAAAGGTTGAGAACCATTCATTTAGGCTTCAGACGCATCTGGATTCTACTGTATATGCAGCAGTTTCATTTCAGTCACTGTCAATGCATGAATTTGGGGTTTAACTCGATAGACGTGTCGTGTAAAATCATGTTTTGGCATCTTAGCAGTTTTCTTTTGTTAATAAAGAAGAACTAGAAAATGGAATATATTTCACTTTTTAAAAATTCTGAAGGATTTTAGACAGCCATTTAATCGGCATTACTCTTCTGTTACAACTTTTTGGATCTTACTATATGGCAGAAATGGAACCCAACATAATGAATTGACAGATCCTTGAGAAGGACTGATTAAAATTTCTGATGAGATCAGTTGCAATTTTAATGTTACTAGAACCACTTGCACTGTTGCAATCTCTTTGCTTGATGGATTTGTTAGCCGATATATGCAAATCCGATTACTTTCAAACCTTAAGTACGCTTAATATCATAGACTATCTCAGCCTTTCTAATAAACATATTGACAACCTGTATTTCATCTAAAACAAAATGGGGTGGTAGTGGCAGTGGACAGAACCAAGCACCATGCTCATTAGATCTAACCCCCCCCCAAAAAAAAAATTTATATATATATTGTGTTTTATTTTGGAGAAATAATTAACAGACAACAAAAAGATTTCTCTTTTGCACACCTACAATTTCAGAAGAAGTCATAAACATACATAGTAAATGCAGTGGACTCGTGTTGAACTTCTAGCTGTTGGAGAACAGTAATTAGTCAGGAAACATGCTCTCTAGGTTAAAAATAGAAAACTTATACAAATTTTATTCCGAAATAGTGCAGGAGGAAAGACCTCTACACTTGGTTACAGAACCCCCTTATGTGAACTCTCTGCATGTGAGTACATCTGTATCAAAGGAGAACAAAGCTCAAAATAAAAGCAGAAGTACATTTTGTACATCAAAGTGGTTACCGTATATACTCAAGTATGAGCTGAGTTTTTAGCCCCAAAAATGAGCCCCAAAAATGGGACATGGCTTATACTCAGGTCAACAACCATGAGGGTCCCAAGACCATGCTGGATTGAGATGTGCCAACAATTTAATTAATTTTACCATATTTTCATGTATTTTGATTATTAAAACCTATAGCAACTGCTGCATTTCCTACCCTCGGCTTATACTCGGGTCAATCTATTTTCCTGGGTTTTCAGGTCAAAATTAGGTATCTCAGCTTATATTTGGGTCAGCTTATACTCAAGTATATACAAGTACTTAGAAAAGAGACAGCAGAGAAAGAAGCTTAATCCCATCTATGTGTCCATCATTCCCCTAAGGGTTAGGCTACCAATTACATGTGTCGGGGCTTTAATATCCAATTTAGCACAATTTATGGAAGTGCTGCATGTATTCATAAAACTTGAATTCCTAGAAATTTCCAGAGGCGAATCCATGTTAGTCTGTTACAGTAAAAACTACTAAAAGTTTTGTAATACTTTGAAGCCTAACTGGATTTATTTGGCATCAACTTTTGTGGAGGGTAGTGTATGCTTTACGAAGGATAAGTTAGTACTTTCCCAGTTTTTCCCCTGTCCCAACAAAACAGTGCTTTGCCAGTCACAAAATTGTGCCCTGTAGAAGGCTGAGGAGAAACACAGTGTGATAAAATTGTAGCACACAAGACAGGCTCTCTTTCCACCCTGGAATACTCTCATGAATTGGGCTTGCATGGTGTAAAATGGTTGGGCCTCTTCACTCTTGAACGAATGTGTCTAAGAGGTGACCTGATTGAAGTTTATAAAATCATGCACGGTGTGGACAAAGTAGATATGGAAAAACTATTTTCCCTATCACACAACACTAGAACTAGGGGGCACTCCATGAAACTTTTGGGTACTAGTTCTCAAACAAATAAGAGAAAGTACTTTTTCACCCAGAGGATCACTGGTCTATGGAACTCCCTGCCAGAAGAAGTAGCAACAGCTGTCAGTCTTGACAGCTTTAAGAAAGGATTAGACAAGTTCATGGAGGACAAGGGTATCAATGGCTATAATTATGGATGCCTATGGACAACCTCTGGGTTGGAGAGATAGGCAGGATATCTCTCAATGCCAATTCCAGGGAATCCTAAGCAGGTGAAGGCATCTGCTTGGGAATAATACCCTGAAGCAAATGGTGAGCCACTGTGTGAGACAGAATGCTGGACTGGATGGGCTGTGGCCTGTTCCAGCAAGACTGTTCTTATGTTCTTAAAATGTGTGGTAGATTTTCCTGTATATTGTGCTTCTTCTGCTGTTGACTAGGCTGGCTAAGGTGTCACCCCCTACCACCTGAAGCAGATGACGTGGAACTGGCTTAAGACAGCTTGCACGCCATCTCTTCAATGGAGGCAAGATCAGGTCACAGTGAGGGGGTCCATCTATGACAAGGTCTCAAGCTGAAACAGAGTGATACTTTAGACCAGGAGTTCTCAACTTTTTAAAGCTCCCTCAGACATGCTCCCTCAGACAGCTTCAGGGGCCAGACGGCCATTTTGCCCTTCCTCCACCACATAGCACTTCCGGGTGTGGTGGAGGCGGTGAGGGGCCACATGAAATGACACCTTGGGCCGCACCCGGCCCGTGGGCCATAGGTTGAGAATCCCTGCTTTAGACAAACTGTGATGAACTGTCCTCTTCTAGGAGTTCCCAAGTTTAACTACAGATAACAGGAGGTGGCTGAAGCTAGGTGCACAGATACTAGTTTTAATTTTGGGGGTGGTTGGAGACAAGAGATCTGCATAGCAATGAGTAGCTGCTCCAGCATGCTTTGGTGATTTCCCCTGTTTTTTAAGATCACAAGGTTAAACTTTACATTTTGCTTGAGGTATATACAAAATTATCCTCTGCCCTTTTCTTATCATTATGCATTTCATTTACAAGAGATGTAAATGAGCAGCGCACAAAACAAAGACGGAAAACTCTTCCCCTACGTAGAGAATGAACTTCTGACCATTGTGTTATTAGCAGCACAATCTGATTATTTTCCCCTCTTCCCAGGGGCCTTCATTAAATAGGAACTTTCCGTAGCTAGGATTTTGCTAGGCGACGGAGGGTCCTACCCAGCATCTTTGACAACTGTTATAATTAACCGAAGGCTAGAGAAGGCAAAAACATTGGACTGTTTTATTTTTTAAAAAATACAAGCATACTATAACTATTACTAGATGAGGGCACTTGGATGTTTCCTTCACCTTAACACAATTCCTAGATTGAGAAGTTAGCCAAGAAAGTCCAGTCTCAGCAAAATCTATGGGCGTTCCTCTTCAAACTTTAAAATTCCTATCACTAAAGCATCTCTTCTCTTTTCTATTTGAAATCAAGAACGGGTTGTCTTCAGACTGTCTTATCAGTTTCCTCTTTGAAAGAGGAAAAAGAAGCTAACACAATACTATTTATTTTATTTACTTATTCAAAATGTGTTTTTTTTTACCTTCCTTGCAGAATTTTTTAAAAAAGAAATTGGATGGCCATATTGAATAGTCAGGCCTCCCCAGTTCTGGACACCACACTTCAAGGAGGTCAACAAACTGGAACAAGTTTTAGGGGAGGAGACGCTGAGTGCCGCGTCTCCTCCCCTTCAGCCACACCAACGCCAGAGGAGGATAAAGGGCCACCAGGTTCTCGAGGTGGCTGAAGATGCTGAGCACCGCATCTCTTCCCCTTTGGTCACACCAACGCCGGAGGAGGATAAAGGGCCGTCGGGGTCTCGAAGCATCTGAAGATGCTGAGCACTGCATCTCCTCTCCTTCGGCCACACCAATGCCAGAGGAGGATAAAGAGCCGCCGGGGTCTCGAAGCGGCCGAAGACGCTGAGCCCCTTCAGTCTGGAATGTGATCCCAATTGAAACATGGCAGATCTCCTCGCTTCAAGCCTTCAGGCAGGTGCTTAAAATCTGTCTTCTTTTTGGACATTCTCCTGCAGTAGGAAGGTTTCCTCTGAGCATAATAACCCTGAGACAGAGAGGATCTGAAAAGGTTTTTTCAATTCTGTCTTAACATCATGTGAATTTCTTAAAGTCATCTAAATGAATGCGGCTTGCCCGCATTCGTGCTGAAAGGGGCAGTGTGTTGGGCAGGGCCATACATTGATGAGGTTTAGGAGAAGGTCTCAACTTACGTCGTTTCCCCTCATTGCAAATGGATTGCATGGAAATTGCATCACTCCTAGTTTAAAACAAATGATATTTTCATAGATGTAAATTTAATTGAGAAATTGCCTCTGACTTAGCTTTGGAGTGATAAACTGCAATGGAACTCAGTGGCTCAAAGGCTTAATAGACAAATCCAGTGAGTAGCTATTTTAACAAATGGGAGAGAGTTTGTCTAACCCAGTTGTTCTCAACCTTTTCCAGCCAGGGGCTGGGTCACGCTCCCTCAGACAGCTTCAGGGGCCAGACAGCCATTTTGCCCTTCCTCCACCACATGGCACTTCCTGGTGTGGTGAGGTGGTGGTGGAGTGTGGGTTGCCCGTGTGAATAATTGGCCAAACCTTTCCCCAGGGGTTTGCCCGAACTTCAACAGATCCAGGGACTACCTGGACTTTGCAGGAAAGGAAATTGGGGTACGGGCTAGTTAGTTAGTTTGGGGGGCAAATCATAAAGCCTTGGCTGATGGCTACGATAGAAACAGAGCAAAAACCAAACATGATTACTCTAAAGGAAATACACAATCCTTCACTTCTGGTTGCAGATTAAGTTGGGCAAACAAGCCGCGCCAGACAGCAGAACAAGCTAGGTACCCGGAGTCAATACACATCGACTCCGAGATTAGGGCAGGAACAATGGGTTTCACCAGCCCAAGGAAATTAAGTGCGAGTTGTCCATTAACCACTTCCAAGAGCTGGCATTGTAGCTGGACCACCGAAAAATGTCACGTATGAAAGCCTTCTGTATTAGTGGGTCACGTGCATCCTACGCGCGCATCACCCCAAGGCAGGGTAATAAATATGTGCCACCCGACCCTGATTGGAGCTGGAATTCACCGCACAATTGCCTCACGTGTCTTCCTTGCGGCCAGCCACTCCAACATCTGGCAGCCATTGCAACAGTGGAGCCACATGAAATGGTGCCATGGGCTGCATCCAGCCTGCTGGCTGCAGGTTGAGAATCCCTGGTCTAACCAATACAAGGTAAAGGTATCCCTTGCTTGAAAGCCAGTTGTATCTGACTCTAGAGTTCAGTGCTCATCTCTGTTTCAAAGCCGAAGAACCAGTGCTGTCTGCTTCCGCAGCTGTTTCCGTCGTCATGTGGCAGGCATGACTAGACACCAGAATGTTGCTGTTGTTGTTGTTGTTATGTTCACATTTATATGCTGCCCACTCAACTATGCGACTCAGGACAGCTAACAAAAATGCAAATCATAACAGTAAATAAATCACATAATAGCAAATAAATCACAATTTAAATCACCACATCATAAAACATCATAAAGTACTCATAAAATATTCATAAATGTCCATATTCATAAATGTTCTTTTAAAGTCCTGTAGCCGTGCAAATAACATGTCCTCATCTGTCCACAGCGGCCACAGCGGCTCCTATCCTATCACGAGCTTTTCTTCTTCTCAGCCCCTGGAGGGAAGGGCCCAGGTTAGCAAGGTGGTGGTATCTGTATTTTCAGCAAAAATCTTTCACATGTCTTCTAGTGAAATCTCAGAGTGAGCAGGACTGCCGGAGGAAAAAGCTACATTTCTTTTATCAAGCGGGCTTTACAGCCTGGGCCCTCCTCTCCAGCCATTCCTAATTTGCAAGACATTCACGCTAGTGTTGTCATGTGTGCTGTGCTTTTACAATGCCGAACCACCAGAAAGTGAGGAATGGGAGGAGGGGACCAAGGCAAGAGCCAGCTGGTATATATGAATTTCATTGTTCTTCAGTCACACAGTTAGGTCTGACCTTTTATGACCCAGGGCACCCCTATCCTCCACAGCCCGCTCAGCTTTATGTCCATTGCATCTACAATGCCATCTAGCCATCTCATCCCCTGCCGTCCTCTTCTCCTTTTGCCTTCTATCTTTCTCAGCATCAAGGCAGGAAATGCAATAGCAGCCCTGGGAATATAGAGCCTCCCTCTTCCACAAGTGGGACAAAGCCTGGGGCAGGTTAATGGCTCCTTGTGGGCTGGCACCAAGCCTCCCCCAGCATACCTGTCAAGTATCCCATTTTGGCCAGGATTTCCTGTAATTCACCAATCTTTCCCCCTCTTTCCTGCCACCATCCCGTAATTGGATTGGCCAGGAAAGGGGTTACTGTGCATGCACGCATGCATGAATGGGTTTCTGTGCATGTGCAAAGGGTTTCTGTGCATGTGTGCATGAGCGAAGGGGTTACTGTGCATGTGCGAATGGGTTACTGTGAATGCATGCACCGGCACCCAGAAACCTTCCCTTATTTTCATTACCGCAACTTGACAGGTATGTCCCCCCAGTATCAGCAGCAGTGGAGGGCTGGAATAACTCCTGGAATGTCATGGGTAAGTGGGTTAAATCACACAAGATGGGAGTCATGACACAAACAGCACAAACTACAGCAGCTCCTTAATGTGATTTACCTGCCACCAGTCTTCCAAAAGATTATGTCCCCCATACAGTGGTGGGATTCAAAAAAAATTACTACCTACTATGTGGGCGTGGTATGGTGGGCGTGGCCAGGAGGAAAGCCCTGCATTGCACCTGAATTAGGACTTCTTTATTTCAAAACTTGGATGGACGGGACCAGCCAGAATTTCTGCTACCAGTTCTGGCAAACTGGTGCAAACCTGCTGAATCCCACCACTGTCCCCATACCAGTGTCAACATTAGGCATGCAATTTTCAAACCAATCTTTATTCTGGTCCAAAACCAGCATAGTACAACAAAAGAGAAGTTAAGATGAGGGCATCAGTATTTCTTTCCCCGATAGTGAGAATTCTACCTATTGGTGCCCAAGCCTCTCTCAACTTTTGCCACGAAACACTCCATAAATGGAGAACAGAGTCTGACCAAGCTATTCCTGAACTCCTGTGTTGTTTTGTCTGGAGAACTGATCCTAAAGGTAAAGGTAAATGTTTCCCTTGCTCGAAAGCCAGTCGTAACCAACTCTAGGGTTCAGTGATCATCTCGGTTTCAAAGCTGAAGAGCCAGCACTGTCTGCGTCTGCAGACATTTCCATGGTCATATGGCAGGCATGACCAGACACCAGAGTGCACGGAACACTGTTTACCTTCCCACCAAGTGGTCCCTATTTATCTACTTGCAATTTCTTGCTTTCGAACAATCCTACTGAAAAGTAAACTGCTCCTGTGAACAGTGAATTTATGTTGCTTGAAGTTCAGTGTAACACAGTCCATGCCTAGAGTTATTTTTATAATTAATTTTCCCGAATGAGTTTTGTTTCCCTACCACAGGGTCTGTATGTAAATGATTATCACTGAAGCATTTATCTCACAGAATAGAATACAAAGCCATCATAAGATAAAAGCCATTACATATTCAGTCCTGCTCTGTTCCACTGATAATAAACCATTCCTAGATGAAGGTGACCTTTACACAAAAGGCTTTACTAGCACCAGGCTTTAAAGTTCTTCTTTTCTCATTACAAACCATGGAAGGGAAAGCATTGAAAGCAGTGCCTCTGATGGTCTTTAAGATGTGTCAGGCTGCAGTCAACTTTTTTTAATAGGGAAAAAAAGGAACTAAGTTCTATTTTGTTGACAGTTCCAAACTGAAGTTTTACTTACAGCACAGTTTAAATCCCTGCTGTTGGTGATTGAAGGTCAGGGTGAAGGATTGGTGCTTCCATCTTGGCCATCACTAGTGAACATAAGAACAGCCTTGCTGGAACAGGCCACAGCCCATCCAGTCCAGCATTCTGTCTCACACAGTGGCTCACCATTTCCTTCAGTGTATTCCCAAGGAGATGCCTTCACCTGCTTAAGATTCCCTGGAAATGGCATTGAGAGATATCCTGCCTATCTCTCCAACCAAGAGGTTGTCCTTAGGTATCCATAATTATAGCCATTGATACCCTTGTCCTCCATGAACTTGTCTAATCCTTTCTTAAAGCTGTCAAGACTGACAGCTGTCACCACGTCTTCTGGCAGGGAGTTCCATAGACCAGTGATCCTCTGGGTGAAAAAGTACTTTCTCTTATTTGTTTGAGAACTAGTACCCAAAAGTTTCATGGAGTGTCCCCTAGTTCTAGGGTTGTGCAATAGGGAAAACAGTTTTTCCTTATCTACTTTGTCCACACCGTGCATGATTTTATAAACTTCAATCAGGTCACCTCTTAGATGCTGTTGTTCAAGAGTGAAGAGGCCGCAGGTTGAGAATCTCTGAACTAAAGGGAGAAGCGGAGAGGAAGGACTTAAGATAGGAAAGATAAGCAACAGAGAGAAACTGAAAGTGACAGATTTATCCACCCCTAGTCAAGCAATATTTGCAGCACAATTCAATCTGTAAATTAGCCAGATTGCTTAAGCCTCATGATGCAGCTATCTCTCCCCCACACCCACCCCTGTTTCCTGAGCTTTTTCTCCAACATGCCATCCTGAATTCTGAAGGCATTGCTCAGAATGACATCTCTGACAACATATAATTTAGACGTAGGAGGGTGTTGTTGATTGCCAAACAGTCAATTTGCTTTCGGTTTCACTAAATCTCATCTCCATTTCCTCTTGCCTACCTCTCACGACAGGTTGGCAGCGGTGAAAATCAATAGGTTGGAAGCGGGCCTGTTGACAGCCAATCTGGACTCAAACAAGCTCCTGATTGAGCACGGCGGTCATGCAAACGTGTGTTCAGGAAAAATCTTAAAATACACACAGAGAGACCCTCTATTGAGGTCAGTCTTTCAGCAGTTATTGGAACCAACGGCTACAGATTGTTTAGGTTTTACACAATGCAATGTTTTATGACATGGATTCTCAATCTGTGGCCCCCCACTGCCTCTATCACACCAGGAAGTGCCATGTGGTGGAGGAAGGACAAAATGGCAGTCCAGCCCTCGAAGCTATCTGAGGGAGCATGACCCAGCCCTCGGCATCAAAAGGTTGAGAACTCCTGTTTTGTGATATATTTTGGAACAAGTACCACCAGAGATATTTCAAAGTGCGTGCATGTTATTTCAAGACATAGTATTCAAATAGAAATATTGCATTACATTATATTTGTTGTTGTTGTTGTTCAGTTACACAGTCGAGTCTGACTGTGTGACCTCATGGACCAACTCTTTGCTACCACATGGACCACCCAATGAACCACCGAATGCTATTACCTATCTATCAAAGTTGTGGGTTCAGTGTCCGGAATGGGCTGCCACACCCCTTGACCAGACCCCATGAGATTCAGCACACATGTACCTTGCGCCTGTGAGCAGGTCACTGTCAGGGTCCCAAAGACCATGGGATGGGGCGTTTGCCCCCTTAATTGATCTGCAAAGGGGGTATATTCGACAGGAAGGTTTCTGTCTGCCCCAGTGCTAGGCCCAATGCTAGGAGGATTGGGATGTCATCACCAATCTCACATCACAGGCCCACCTCTGGCCAGTGGGTTTCCTGGGCAACACTGGCACTCAGCTAGCCAGGTTGGAACTACCTGGGCGAAGCCAAGTACCCCTGCTAGTATTTAATAAAATAGATCACACACACACACACACATATCTCCTGTGGCTAAAAATGTCTTCTTTTTTTAAAAGTAAGTTGTGGTATTTTTTTATTTCCAGTGGTCAGTGTGAGGAACAAAGTTTGGGATTTCAGAAGTGAGATTAAGTTTTCAAAGAGGAAAGGAAAACCTCCAAGCAGAACTGAGCTGTTTTCTGAATCACTGAATGGATATATGAGTTTAATCTTGCATTTGATGGGAAGATGCCTTGTTCTGCCTCAGGTCATTGATCCACTTACTCCAGTTTTGTCGGCTCTGATTGGCAGCTGCTCTCCAGAGTTTCATGAATGGCTACTTCCTTGCCTTATCTTTGGACGCTGGGGGTTGAACATGGAACCAACTGAATGTAGAGCGCATTCTCAGTGACTGAACTGTGACAAGCACACAATGGTCCCAAGCCATCTCCCGTCCAAGAAATATCTGGTCCTTACTAGAGTTGCCATAATTCTTTCCCACAAAACTGGGACAGAAGTATACGTGACAAAAATGAGCGGGTTATCTACAAAATAGCCTTTTTAAAAACAAACATAATATAATGACAGCTATAAAACACTTTCACATTAAATATATCATTATATAAAGAAATTTATTTACAATAGTTAATTCTTACTGTAAGATGATATGTTGTACTTCTGAGAAGTTGTGTCGTGGTCAACTCTTAACATCTTCAGTTCTAGGAAACACACTGGTCACACTTATTGGGCAGTGGTCTGAGGCGAGGGCATTAAGATTTGTCTCCAGGTATACTCCAACTCCAATGTGTTTGATGGTGAGAGTTCAATTTTATTTTAATGGTGTGTTATAATACACAATCGGTAAATTTTGAAAACCCAGGATTTTAACATAAGAACATAAGAACATAAGAACATAAGAACAGCCTTGCTGGAACAGGCCACAGCCCATCCAGTCCAGCATTCTGTCTCACACAGTGGCTCACCATTTCCTTCAGGGTATTCCCAAGGAGATGCCTTCACCTGCTTAGGATTCCCTGGAAATGGCATTGAGAGATATCCTGCCTATCTCTCCAACCCGGAGGTTGTCCTTAGGTAGCCATAATTATAGCCATTGATAGCCTTGTCCTCCATGAACTTGTCTAATCCTTTCTTAAAGCTGTCAAGACTGACAGCTGTCACCACTTCTTCTGGCAGGAAGTTCCATAGACCAGTAATCCTCTGGGTGAAAAAGTACTTTCTCTTATTTGTTTGAGAACTAGTACCCAAAAGTTTCATGGAGTGTCCCCTAGTTCTAGTGTTGTGCGATAGGGAAAACAGTTTTTCCTTATCCACTTTGTCCACACCGTGCATGATTTTATAAACTTCAATCAGGTCACCTCTTAGACGCCGTCGTTCAAGAGTGAAAAGGCCCAACCGTTGCAGCCTCAGATGGTAAGGAAGGTGTTCCAGTCCCCTAATCATTCTGGTTGCCCTCCTCTGTACTTTCTCCAACTCCATAATATCCTTCTGGAGGTATGGCGACCAGAACTGTACACAGTATTCCAGATGGGGCCTCACCATAGATTTATAAAGAGGCAAAATGACACTTGCTGACTTATTTTCTATACCCTTCCTAATGATCCCTAACATTGAGTTTGCTTTTTTCACTGCTGAGGCACACTGGGTTGACACCTTCATTGAGCTGTCCACCAGGACACCAAGGTCCCTTTCCTGGTTTGTCGCAGAGAGTTCAGACCCCATCAGTTTATAAATGTAATTGGGGTTTTTTGCCCCAACATGCATCACTCTGCACTTACTGATGTTGAAGCTCATTTGCCACTGTTTTGCCCACTCCCCCAGTGTCAAGAGATCCCTCTGGAGCTCTTCACAATCTCTCACAGTTTTCACTATCCTGTATAATTTAGTGTCGTCAGCAAATTTGGCTACCTTGCTTTTTACTCCTACCTCTAGATCATTTATGAAGAGGTTGAAAAGCAGGGGTCCCAGTACTGAACCTTGGGGGACCCCACTCTTGACTTCCCTCCACTTGGAGAAGTGTCCATTTAGTGCTACCCTCTGTTTCCTGTCCCTTAGCCAGTTGCTGATCCAGGACAAGACCTGTCCCTTTATTCCATGCCTGGTAAGTTTATTCAAGAGCCTTTGGTGTGGGACCTTGTCAAAAGCCTTCTGAAAGTCCAGATAAACAATGTCAACTGGATCCCCCTTATCCACATGCTTGTTGACACTCTCAAAAAATTCCAACAGATTAGTGAGGCATGATTTGCCCTTGCAAAAGCCATGTTGGCTCTCCTTTAGCAGCGCCTCCTCTTCTATGTACCTATTAATTCTATCTTTTAGGATGGTTTCCATCACTTTACCTGGGACACATGTCAAACTGACAGGCCGGTAATTTCCTGGATCACCCCTGGATCCTTTTTTGAAAATTGGTGTTACATTCGCTACCTTCCAGTCATCAGGCACAAAGCCTGATTTGAGGGAAAGATTATATATTTTGGCTAGGATATCAGCAATTTCATCTTTAAGTTCCCTGAGAACTCGTGGATGGATGCCATCTGGTCCTGGGGATTTGTTAGTGTTTAGCTTAACAAGACATGCAAGGACCTCCTCCCTGGTTATTTCTATCTTGCTTAATTCTTCGGTTTCCCTCCCTACGAAGATAGGTTCTGTTTTGGGCATGTGGTCTCTATCTTCTTCAGTGAATACTGAAGCAAAGAATTCATTGAGTCTCTCTGCAATCTCTGTTTCCTCTTTAATAACCCCTTGCCTTCCATTGTCATCTAATGGTCCAATGGCCTTCCTAGTTGGGTTCTTACTTCTAATGTACTTAAAGAAGTCTTTGTTATTCCTCTGAGTATTTTTAGCTATACGCTCCTCAAAGTCTTGCTTTGCTTTCCTGATTGTTGCCTTGCATTTGTTCTGCCAGAATTTATGTTTCTGCCTGCTGTCCTCATTTGGACAAGCCTTCCATCTTCTAAATGAGCTTTTCTTGCTCTTGATCACTTCCCGAACAGCTCCTGTAAGCCACATTGGAGTCCTCTTGGACCTGGCAGTGCCCTTTTTCCTTTTGGGTATGCATTCCAATTGAGCCTCTGTTATTGTTTTTGTAAACAGCCTCCATGCCACTTGGAGTGTTTGGACTCTCCCAATTTTCCCTTTCAGTTTCTTTTTTACTAGTTTCCTCATCTTTGGGAAATTTCCTTTTTGAAAATTTAAGGTCTCTGTGTTAGATTTTATCAGTGACTTGCGGTCTATGATCAAGTTAAACATAATTGAGTTGTGGTCACTGTTCCCTATTGGATCAGTCACATTAACATCTTGCACCAGATCCTGAGTATTACTCAGGATCAAGTCAAGGATTCTTGTACCTCTAGTTGGGTCTTCAACCATCTGTCCCAGGGAACAATCATTGAGCATATCTAGGAACTTTATCTCTTTATCATGTGCTGAACAACAGTTCACCCAGTCTATGTGAGGGTAATTGAAGTCCCCCATTATAACCAGGCTTCCCTTCCTGGATGCCTCCTTTACAACATTCTCCAACTGCCAGTCTCCCTCAAGAGTCTGGGTCGGAGGCCGATAGTATATGCCTACTGTTAGACCATCCTTGTGGCCTGGTACTCTTACCCACAGAGCTTCTAATGGTGACTCTAAATCACCTAGATATTCCAATTCATAAGATTTTATCCCTTCTTTGACATACAAGGCTACACCACCTCCTGTTTGCCCCTTCCTATCCTTCCTGTACAATTTGTAGCCTGGGATAACTGTATCCCATTGGTTATCATCCGTCCACCAGGTTTCAGTGATACCAATAATATCAATATTTTTATCTATTGCTAAGTATTCCAGCTCCCCTATTTTGTTCCGGAGGCTTCTGGCATTTGTATACAAGCATTTATATATGCATTTCTGACACAGTCTTTTGTGTCCAGTTGCATTGTTAGACTGCCTCTTGCATCCTTCTGCTAGAATGCTAGTGACTAGCTCCTTGCTCTGCTCAGTAATTTTTGCATCCTCCTCACTACTCAAGTACACACTTTCCTGAACCGGATGCTGCCCAGCTCCTGTCGGCTTTCCCCCAGTTATCAGTTTAAAAGCTGCTCTGCAGCCTTTTTGATGTTGAGTGCCAGCAATCTGGTCCCATCATGGTTTAAATGCAACCCATCCCTCCTGAACAGATTTGGCTTGTCCCAAAATGTTCTCCAGTTCCTGACAAATCTGAAGCCCTCCTCTCGACACCACCGCCTCATCCACGCATTGAGGCTTCTGAGCTCTGCCTGCCTGGTAGGTCCTGCGCGAGGGACAGGCAGCACTTCTGAAAATGCTACCTTGGAAGTCTGGGACTTCAATCTTATTCCTAACAACCTAAATTTGGCTTCCAGGACAGACCGCTTGGCCTTCCCAACATCATTAGTACCAACGTGTACCATGACAACTGGCTCGTTCCCAGTTCTCTCTAACAATCTATCTAGATTTCTTGTGATGTCTGCAACTTTTGCACCTGGCAGGCAAGTCACCATACGGTTATCATGTGCATCACAAATCCATTTCTCTGTATTTCTAATTATTGAATCGCCTAGTACAAGGAGCCTCTCTCCTGCAATCTGTTCATCTACATGCACCTCATCAACCATATTAAGGGAGAGAACCTCAGTTTGTTCCTGATGTTCATCTTCCTGGATCTCATCAAGTGTGATGAAGGAGAGATCATCAGGTGGAACCAGTTGTTCCTCTGTGTGTTCCTCGTCAGGTGTGATAAGGGAAAGAGCCTCAAATTTATTCTGTAATTTCAGACTCTCAGAGTGATCCCCTACTCTTCTCCTCCTTTGAGTCACATTCCTCCAACCATCTCCCTCCTGAGTTAGTGAAGGGCCTTCTCCCTCAGAACTGTGCCCTGTCTCTTCTTTGTCCAGCATAGTCTGCTCCGCTCTGTCCAAGAACAGCTCAAGCTCCTTAATTTGTTGGTGGTTAGATATGCGGGCCTCTAGCTGCTGGACCTTCTCTTCTAGTAGTGCAACCAGCTTGCACTTGCTGCAAGTGTAGTTCTCCATGTGCTTTGGCAAGAACACAAACATGTCACAAGAATTGCAGGTAACTACAGCTGTTCCCTCAGAATCCATTTTAACAAGTGCAGTATTCTGGGCCTCAAAAATGTACACGTTTACTACCTTTCTACCTAGTAAGACTATATTCTTCTTATGTTCCTAGTTTGTAATCTCACGCACCGTTAGGCGCGCGGGCCTCTAAAGCAGCTCTACTCCAACTGCAAAACTTACCAGTGCTCACTTCCTTTGTTTGGCTCTCCTCAGCAGCAGCTCTGCTTAAGAGCACATGCAGAGTCAAAATGGCTGACCCTGAAAGAGCTCAGAGCTTTTAAAGGCTAGTGTGGCTCCGCCCCTATGAGTTACAGTTCAGGGAAGGGCCTGGTGTGGCCCTGCCCCCCTGCTTCTGGAAGCTTCAAACTGCTTCCTCTGTTTGAACAGAGGTGGCTCTCAGCAGTTTCAATTAACAATTTAAATTAGTAGAGGCCTCTAAAGCAGCTCTACTCCAACTGCAAAACTTACCAGTGCTCACTTCCTTTGTTTGGCTCTCCTCAGCAGCAGCTCTGCTTAAGAGCACATGCAGAGTCAAAATGGCTGACCCTGAAAGAGCTCAGAGCTTTTAAAGGCTAGTGTGGCTCCGCCCCTATGAGTCACAGTTCAGGGAAGGGCCTGGTGTGGCCCTGCCCCCCTGCTTCTGTAAGCTTCAAACTGCTTCCTCTGTTTGAACAGAGGTGGCTCTCAGCAGTTTCAATTAACAATTTAAATTAGTAGAGGCCTCTAAAGCAGCTCTACTCCAACTGCAAAACTTACCAGTGCTCACTTCCTTTGTTTGGCTCTCCTCAGCAGCAGCTCTGCTTAAGAGCACATGCAGAGTCAAATTTTTTTATTGAACTAGCAGGACAATTTTTCCAACCTTGAATCCAGGAGAATCCTGGTTTTCCAGAGCGTATGGCCACCCTAGTCCTTACCCTACTTGAGATCTCAAACCCAGTGAGATCAAATATGAGAATTTAACTGCCCATGTAGGCTGGATTAATTCAGTGGAATCCACAACAATACCTATGATGGGTCCTCACATGTTTGTTAGTTCAGCTAGGGTAAACCAGCAGGAATGCCACTAGGGTAGAGTCAATGAGGATTTGTTCCCAGGCGCTAAAATTTAGTAAAGGCAAAGGTCTCCCTTACTTGAAGACCAGTTGTATCCAACTCTAGGGTGCGCTGCTCATCTCCGTTTACAGTCAAAGAGCGTCTGCAGACATTTCTGTGGTCATGTGGCAGGTATGAATAGACACCAGTGTGTGTGAAACATTGGTACCTTTCCCACCGAAGCCAGGGGCATGCTGGCTACACTAAAAGGACACTGGACAGGGAGTGATGACAGCATTTAACCCTAACAAAATATATACATTCCCACTTTGCCTTCTAATTTCAACTCCCATCTGGGGATTCGAACCGACAACCTCTTGCTTACAAGGCAAAATTGCAACCTCTACGCCATGGCAGCTACACAGAAAATGGAGCTGTTTTTCAGGCATCGCAGCTCGGTTCAGCTCTTTTGATTGGCACCCAAGGGGGGCGCCATGGTACTGGGGGCCTGGGGACACCCTGGGCTGAGTCCTGGTAGCCCTGTGGGCCAGCCCACCACTGACCAAAGCGGTACCCATTTATTTACTTGCAATTTCTTGCTTTCAAGCTGCTAGGTTGGCAGGAGCTGGGACAGACAATGGAGGTCACTCCATCACACAGCACTCGGGTCTCGAATTCAGATGGTGCCAAAATCTAGAGTTAGCCTCTCTGTGATTTTTAAGGGGGACTCCCAGCCCTTTTCTCATTTTTTTTAAATTGTAGTACTGCTCATTTTTTTTGGAGGGGGGGACACACATCTTTTATCTCCTCTTTCTTTGTGGTGTTGTGCCCATGCCTTGAGGTGAAGTGCTGTTTGCTACAGCTGTGCAAATTGCCAGGTACAGCTCTGGGAATTAGGTCATTTCACCTAAAAATGTGCACGGAAGAAAGCTTTGAGCATCCCACAGTCGGGGGAGAAGATGCCTGAGAAAAGAAATAAACTTCAAACTAATTTTAATCAAAGATTTCTGTCTTTTCCTTTAAACATTCCACAGAATTCTCCTGATTTTTTGTGTGTGAGAGAGGGAGGAAGGGAGGAATACTACTGAAACATGCAATATCTTCACACTTTCTCTGCCAGCAAATCCTTGTAGAAATTAACTGGGTGGTTGATGTGTTTCCAGGCACTGAGCCAGTTTCCTTTCAGTTCTTAAAAGCAGCATTACGAGGGAATTTGACCAGATTGAGAGCCGTGAACCCAAGCCACAGAAGAACTTTGTCCATTTGTGGCTCTATTTTAAATCAATAAACATTGCTGGACAAATATTAACTGCTTCACAGACAAGCTGCTTTTCAGCGGCATCGTGACCTCCCGTAGCATGAGATGTTTTGCTCTCAGAGTTTTAATGCAGTTGTTGTTAAGTCTTTGATTGCCACATTTATGTCTCTTTCACAAGGAAAGCTGTCAGGGAAATGGGGAACATCCTCAAAGATTGGGCTGTGGCGGGGAGGGGCGAGGTTTCAGATCTTTGAAAGGCTGGAAGAAAGACTATGGCAGGGATTCTCAACCTACAGCCCATGGGCTGGATGCAGCCCATAGCACCATTTAATGTGGCCCACCACCACTTCCACCACACCAGGAAGTGCCATGTGGTGGAGGAAGGGCAAAATGGCCATCCGGCCTCTGAAGCTTGTCTGAGGGAGCATCACCCGGCCCCTGCCTTAAAAAGATTGAGAAATCCTGGACTATGGTTTTCTTTTTTGCTGCTGTCTGGTAACTGATCTTATTTAGTTGCTGAGGTCTACCTGAGAGCTCTTATCTCTATTTTTAACTAGCATAGTTTGCCCGGCCTTGCTGGACAGTTTTTTTTTTGTGTGTGTTTTTATGGCTAGGGGTGGTTTGGGTGGTGGTGTTTTGAATTTGTAGTTTTTGAATTTATTTTATTTATTTATTTCTTATTTTGATTTTTAAAATATTTTTGACTGTTTTTTACTCTTCCAGCCTCTAGGTGGGCCTGTGTTTAAGAGTACTGTGATTTTCTTTCTTTGTTCAGTTCTGTCCCGGATGCATGGAGGGAGGACGTGTTTGGAGAGTGCTCTTGATAGTTTAATCTGTTTTTATTTTGATTTTGGGGTGTTGGGCTGGGGGGGTTAAGTAGAGAGTTTCTACTTAAACCCCCAAAGTGTTTCTGCTTGTTCTTTTGTTTTTATTTTGGGTTTGCGATGTTTTTAATTGTTTTGATTATTTCTCGTTATTTATTTTTCTGATTTCTTCCATATTTATTTGTTTAATTTGTGATAGTATTGTTTGTTGAGTTAGGTATTTTCGTGTTGTGGATTGGTGTTTTTAGTGAGTTTTTATTGTTTTTCGGTAGCCTTTGGTATTTTGGGTGTTTTTTGTTGAGTTTGTGGGTTATTGTTTTGTTATTTATTTGTTTTATTTTAATTATTTGTTTATTTATTTATGTTTCATTATTTTTTATGCTTGGCATTTTGGTTAAATGTTTAGTTTTGTTGTGGTTGTGTTTTGTGGGGTGAAGAATGGCCTGTCTGTCGTTTCTTCTGTTCCCCATTGCTGTATCGAAATTAGGTTTTGATGCAGCAATGGGGAAAAGAAAGAACCAGCAGTCAGCTCGCTCTTTGTCCGGTGTTGTGTTCTGATGGTTTTATCTTACACATGGATTACAATGTATCTGAGCCAATGTAACCTTGCCTATAGCAACAATGTAACCTTCAGCTGTATCATATAAACCCTGTAATAGGACGCGAGCTAATGACCACCAGCTGGCAGCAGCGAGCGTCCAAGCTCTCTTGGTCCGAACTCATCAAAGGCAACAGCGCGGGAAGTTTTCCCGCCACCATCTACACCTGGACAAGAAGGGCGTGACCCGCAATGACGTCACGCAGACAGTAGCCAATGGGCTACCATGGCACCACGTTCAAATGTATTACCACTGTATATAAAGAGCTATCGATCCGCCATTACCTCATGTTCCCTCTGTCCACGATGCAATAAACCTGAGTTAACCCAGCCGAGGCTGTGTCCTGTGTCTTGGTTTGCATACACCAAATTGGCGACGAGGATGGGATAATGGATCCCCACGGAACAGCCAGGGCACAGAGCGGGTTCAACATCACCAAACCGCAAGACTGGGAGCTGCTAGAGATGGACTTCCAGGCGGCACTGGTGGAACTAAGAGTCAAAGAAGACGACGAGGAGAGGAAGAGGGCCATCCTCACCAGAATGCTCGGGATGGAAACCAAGCGGACGCTGGTGGGCATAATCGCTCCGAAGAAGGTGAGCGAATTTAAGGCGGGCGACATCATGAAGCTGCTGCGAGAGCGGTTCTGCCCCTCGAGGGCAATGTTTCCCGCTCGGAGTGCGTTTTGGAGGCGAGTCCAAGCGCCGGAGGAGTCGGTTGAGGCATTCGTGGCCGCCATGAGGGTAGCCGCCGCCCCCTGTAAATGGGGTGACATCCTGGAGATGGCCCTCAGGGACGGCGTGTTGTGTGGCCTGAAAGACAAAGAGGTACAGCGCAGCTTGATGAACAAGGAGCCGCCACCCACGCTGGCAGAGGTCGTAGAGGCCGCGGAAGCCGCAGAGTCCACGAATGCTGGAGTGGACGAGATGCACCAGTGGCGTGAGTGGCGTCCTAGAGCCGGCAAGGCGGAAAATTCGGTGCACGGGAAGTCCGGACAGTCGGTGCACGCAACTCGACGGGCCTCAAAGTCGTCTACGGAAGGCAGCGACGGCGAGGAGGTCCAGAAGGTCCGAAAGGGTGGTCGACGCTGCGAGGGTTGCGGAGCGGCCCATGAGCGCGCGAGATGCCCGTTCAGGAAGGCCGAGTGTTACACCTGCGGCCGTCGGGGGCACATCGCCAAGGCATGCAGAAAACGGAAGGAGGGCCGGAGGCAGTCACAAGACCGTGCGGCCAGACCGGACCGTCCAGCGAGGCCCAAAGATGGCGCCCAGACCACGAGGAAGCAGGATGGCGTGGGCCGCGTCTCGGACGACAGCGAGGACGACGCCCCAGTGTTCAGCGTGTCCGCGGGACAGTCCCATTACTTCGTTGAGGTATTAGTACAAGGGGCCCCTATTAAGATGGAAATTGACTCGGGGTCCTCCTATTCTATAATTCCCCAGAAAGAATTTTTGAAAATCGACCCCCACGTGCGGCCCAAACTTAAAGCGTTGAGGTCCACGCTACGAGACGTACAGGGGAACAGCATTCCGGTGTTGGGGGTCGGGAAATTTCGGGTCAATTTTAAGAGACATTCTGCGGAACTGCCCCTAGTTGTCCTCAAGGGGGGAAGCTGTAGCCTCCTAGGGACACAGTGGTTTCAGCCCTTAGGTTTGTTCATAGGGGGAGTGCATACCGTGGGAGGGGACCCAATACAAGCGGTTTGCGATGCGCATCCCGCCGTTTTTAAGAAAGGACTCGGAAAGTTCAAGGGACCCCCTGTCGCTTTCGACATAGACCCGGAGGTCCGCCCGATAAGACTCAAACCGCGCAGGGTGCCGTTCGCACTCAAGGACAAGATAGAGGCGGAACTGGACAAACTGGTGGGCCAGGGGATTCTTATTCCTGTTGATTCCGCGGAGTGGGAAACTCCAATTGTAACGGCCTTAAAGGCTAACGGGGAGGTGCGCATTTGCGCTGATTATAAGTGTACAATTAACAAGGCGATCCGCCCTAATGCATACCCGGTGCCAGTGATCAGCCACCTTTTGGCCAGGCTAAATGGGGGAAAGTGTTTCGCCAAACTCGATTTGGCACAAGCCTATCAGCAACTTCCTGTGACCCCCGCCACGGCCGCGGCACAAACGATAGTTACACACAAAGGAGCGTTCCAGGTGTCGCGGCTACAGTTTGGCGTGAACTCGGCACCCGGCCTTTTTCAGTCGCTTGTGGAACGCCTCCTGAAGGGACTGGAGGGGGTGTTGCCTTATTTTGATGACGTGTTGATAACAGGGGGGAGTGAGGCTGAACTGGCAAAGAGGTTGGACAAAGTATTGACCGTGTTCGAGAAAGCGGGGCTGAGATTGAGGAAGGACAAATGTGTTTTTTTCGAAACCGAGGTCGAGTTTTTAGGGTTCCGGATCACACCCGAGGGGATTAAACCGTCGAAATCCAAAGTAGCAGCCATTAAAAAGGCCCCTCGCCCCACATCCAAAACCGAGCTACAGTCCTTCCTGGGGCTCCTCAATTTTTACCATACATTCCTCCCGCGGAAGGCGTCCGTGGCCGAACCGCTCCATCGGTTACTTAAAAAGGAGGAGACATGGATGTGGGGTGACGAGCACGAGAGGGCGTTCAAAGAGCTAAAGCAACTCCTAACATCTGAGGCAATCCTGACGCACTTCGACCCCAAACGGCCAGTGGTCCTAGTCTGTGATGCATCCCCGGTGGGGGTGGGGGCGGTGCTTTGCCACGTGTTGGAGGACGGCAGGGAGGCCCCGGTAGCGTTTTACTCAAGGTCCCTGTCCCAAGCGGAGCGAAATTACGCACAAACCGACAGGGAGGCGTTAGCAATAGTAGCGGGGACCAAAAAATTTCACGATTTTTTGTATGGCCGCCCGTTCAAAATCGTGACCGATCACAAGCCACTGCTAGGGATTTTCACGGCGAGCAAGCCCACGCCGCAGATCCTGTCCCCGAGAATGCTGCGATGGGCTATTTTCCTCAACGCGTACCAACATGAGTTGGAGTACCGGCCCGGAAAAGAGATCAGCCATGCTGATGCGCTTTCGAGATCCCCTTTGCCCTTGTCGGACGACCAAATGGCGAGAGCAGAAAGGGACCGCCAGGTATTGCTAATTGAGGTTTTAGACGCACCCCCAATAGTACCAGCCGACATTGCTAGGGCGACAGGCAAGGACAGGACGCTGGAGAAAGTTAGTTCGTGGGTACAGAAGGGGTGGCCGGCGTCGTCCCCGAGTACAGAGTTCGACCCATTCTTTAGGAAAAAGCTAGAGCTGTCCCTAGAGAGGGGGTGCCTTCTGTGGGGCCAACGGGTGGTGGTCCCTACGCCCCTGCGGACGAGGGTGCTCGAACTGCTGCACGTCAGCCACCCGGGCATAGTTCGTTCAAAGGCGCTGGCCCGGAGTTACTTCTGGTGGCCGCAGCTGGACGCGGACATTGAGCACATGGTCGGCACTTGCGAGGCTTGCCAGGGGTCCCGACCTGAGGCGGCCCGTCTCCCGCATAGGGAGTGGGACACAGCAAGGGGGCCATGGTCGAGAGTGCATGTAGATTTCGCTGGCCCATTCCGTGGAACCATGTTTCTCCTGGTGGTAGATGCGTTCTCCAAGTGGCTGGAGGTTATCCCAGTAAAGAGCACGTCCTCCGCCACGACAATTAGCCAGCTGAGGAGAGTCTTTTCCACATTCGGTTTACCCGACACTTTAGTCAGCGATAACGCTAGTTGTTTCACCTCCGCTGAGTTCGGAGCATTCATGGAGGCAAACGCCATTCGGCATGTCACATCCGCACCGTTTCACCCGGCCACGAATGGCCAAGTGGAACGGCTGGTGCGTACAACAAAGGAGGCGCTGCGGCGCATGGGCCCGGGGGACCTGAATCACCAAGTATGCCAGTTCCTCTTAGCGTATAGGGTAACCCCCTTAGCGTCAGGCTACTCGCCGGCAGAGCTCTTGATGCGGCGAAAACTGACCACGATCCTGTCCAGGCTAGACCCGACGAGAGTCGAGGATAAAGGGAAAAACATAGGGTTGGCAGTCTCGAAAGGTTTCGCCGCCGGTGACCCTGTTCACTGCAGGAACTATTCCAGCACGGGGCCAGCCTGGGTACCAGGGTCGGTTGTAGAACAGACGGGGCCAGTGTCGTACCGGGTCGAGACTAGCACCGGCCTCCTCTGGAGGAGGCACGCAGACCAACTGAGGCACCGAGTGAGTGGGCCAGTCAGTGGAGCTCAGCAACAGGATTCAGCGTTAGGGTTCTCCCCCACCCGCTTAACCCAAGGGGGAGACAGCAGTGGACAACAGTCCCAAGCAAGGGGGGAAGGCAGAAGCAGCGGCCCCGACTCATATCCTTTTGATACGCCAGTCCTATCAGGGGCCGGGGAAGGGGGAGAGGAGTTCGCGACCGCTGCCCCCGATTGTAATTTTGACTTTGATTTCGCGAGCCGGGGGGGTTTTCAGGAGTGTTCCCCCACCCATCCAAGCGAGAAGAGGGGTTTTTCGTTAGCCCCCAGTGCCCCCGGTTCCTCCCTAAGAAAGAGCACACCTCCCAACAACGCCGCGGAGCCGCGGCAAGTCGCTAACGAGTCTCCCTCTCCAATTACAGGACAGGAAACCAGGGGACACAGAGAAGGTAGCAAACCCGGGGAGAGGCAGCCCGCATCGAGACCCCAGCGTGTTCGAAATAAGCCATCTTGGCTGAGAGACTTTGTCTCCTAAGGGGGGGGGGAGTGTGTTCAAGTGTGGGCTCGAGACTTTGTCTCGTCCTAGGGGGGAGGGGTGTTGTGTTCTGATGGTTTTATCTTACACATGGATTACAATGTATCTGAGCCAATGTAACCTTGCCTATAGCAACAATGTAACCTTCAGCTGTATCATATAAACCCTGTAATAGGACGCGAGCTAATGACCACCAGCTGGCAGCAGCGAGCGTCCAAGCTCTCTTGGTCCGAACTCATCAAAGGCAACAGCGCGGGAAGTTTTCCCGCCACCATCTACACCTGGACAAGAAGGGCGTGACCCGCAATGACGTCACGCAGACAGTAGCCAATGGGCTACCATGGCACCACGTTCAAATGTATTACCACTGTATATAAAGAGCTATCGATCCGCCATTACCTCATGTTCCCTCTGTCCACGATGCAATAAACCTGAGTTAACCCAGCCGAGGCTGTGTCCTGTGTCTTGGTTTGCATACACCAAATCCGGTAAGGTTCATTAGGTTGGTCGGGTGAGAAGGAGGCAGAGAAGAGCTATTTTCTTCACAATGGTTCTCTCCTCTTGACCTTCTTTTCCCCGCAGGCAACGATCCGTAAGGGGTGGTGCTCCTCCTTGCAGATTGCTGGCTGCTGCTTTTCTATTACCTCCACTGCTGTTTTGTGCTAGTTCTCGAAATAGCGGTGTGGGTAGTAGAAAGGCAGAATGCAGTCATTCGCCAGGGAATGTGCTTCCCTTGACGAATTGCTGACTGCTGCTTGTTTTTTTCCACCCCAGCTCAACTTACCTTGAGGCCTGCGGTGGTCTTGCCGTGTCTTCAGTGCAGTAGCATGGAGGAGAGGGAGTCCCTCTTCTCCCCGTTGCTCTGGGAAAGAAGGCCGGCAGTTGTCTCGGCGTATTTTTTTGCACGTTTATTTAATTTTATTTTTCACACACCGGCTTTTTCAGTGTCCTGTGCACTCGTGCCCTTCAGCCTGATTGACAGAAGTGGTCATGACACGGAGGACACTGGGACTTGAAGTTTTGTTTCTTTTGTTTGTGTTCATATGGTGGTTTTTTCCTGTGGCTCATTTTGTATTGGGCGCGCCGGCTTTCCGAACATTCTCCTTGCTCTCGCCTGTCAGCCTGATTGGCTGAGAGGCGGCGCAGCACGGAGGATGCTGGGA
Source organism: Bradypodion pumilum (assembly GCA_035047305.1). NCBI lineage: Eukaryota > Metazoa > Chordata > Lepidosauria > Squamata > Chamaeleonidae > Bradypodion > Bradypodion pumilum. Next base: position 5,566,142 of record JAWDJD010000017.1, on the reverse strand, counting down.
CTTGAAGTTGTTTTGTTTTGTTTGTGTTTGTATGGGCAGTTGCCCCACTGGCGACTGCCTGACCCTTGTGGCGCTGTGCGGGCCAGGTAAAGGCAAGTGCGGGCAGCTCGGTACGGGATAGTATGGATGGGTTTGAGCGTGTATGCCCGAGTCCAATGGTTAACATCCCTCCTTATAGGTAAAGATTGCCACTGCTATTTGCTCCCTGTTTTTCAAACCTCCTGATTATTTCTAATCACCACCCCACCCCAAATATTTTGCTGGTGCTTTTTGGTGGATTTTGATTTTACTGGTCCCCACCCCGTCCTTCCTTTTGGATTTTAATATGTGTTTTTAGGCAAGTTAAAGTCTTGTTGACTTCCTTTCTGTTTTGGGATTCAAGGTTGGGGGGTTGGGGTTTTATCCTTGTGAGGGCAAGGGGAAAATTTAAATTGCTCTGCATCTGCTGTTTTCTCAAGATATTTTAAATATTATTTACTTATTTATTTATAATACCCACCTTACTCACAATATTTTGCTGGTTCTTTTTGATTGATGTGGATTTTATTGGTCACCACCCCATCCTTTCTGTTGGGTTTTAATTCAGTGGAATCTCAGTTAACATAATGAATGCATTCTCCGGGACATTTCTGTTTTGAGGTTCTAGGTTGGGAAGGGTTGGGGTTTTGTCCCTGTGCAAGGGAGAAATTTAAATTGCTTTGCATCTGCCATTTTCTCAAGATATTTTAAATATTATTTATTTATTAGTAGTATTATAAATCACATTTGTCATTGCAGATTTTCTTTTTTAAAAAAAATTGCAAAAATGTTACTGTACCATCGTCGTTTATTGTTTAAAGTTGCATCAGGTTTTCTGGTTTACTAGCTCCACGTACAGTGGTGAAGTTATTATTATTATGCGTGTTTCAATGCTTCCTATATTTAAATGATTCTGTTTTCATTTTTTATATATTATGCTGGACTTCCCACTAGTTTTGGTCGCCTGTTAGGTTGTTCTTGTTGTTTAATTTTCCATATGCTTGTTGGGCCTCCTGTTTTGTTTTGAGTTTAGCCTTAATTATGACTGGATTGTGGTTTAGTTGGGTCTGACTCTTCCTGTTTCTTCTGAACCTTTGCTTGGTTATTTATTAGTTAATTTTTGCTTTTACTGTTATTGGGTTGTTGAACTGATTCTGCTTCATTCCCCTCCCCTACATTTTATTGGACTAAGGCTGCACTGGCAGTAAAACCCAGACTTACAAATGCCCCGAGTTACATAAAATTCGACTTACAATGATTTTGTGCTAAAACCATGTCCCGATTTACATAAATGTCACGATTTACATAAATTTACGTAACACGATTTCCTATGGGTTTGCTTCGAGTTACATACAAAAAACAATTTTTCCTATGGGTTTGCTTTGAGTAACAGAAAAAAACGATTTAAGTAAAAGCCTACAGAACGGCCTTTTTGCGTAAGTAGGGAGTTTACTGTCATTCTTTGGCTGCCTCTTGAATGGTTCTGTCAAGCATCTTTTTATGTGTCACTGGGTGAGCCAAAGAGTCTGCTGGATCCTTTGGTCAGCTTTGGATCAGGGAGAGATGATTTTGGTTTTAGTCTTCTTTTCTATTGGCCGAGAAAGGCAGGGTATAAATTAAAATTGAATTGAATTGAATTCTATTTCCTTGTTTGGTCAGTTCAATTTAGCTTTGGCTTTGTGAGAGGTGGCAGGCAGGGGACATGGTGGTGACAGGATGAGTTCCGTGCTTGGGCAGGTGATTCTACCAGCCAGGAAAAAGGCAACCAGGATGAAGGTGGGCTCTGGGGCACATCCTTCCTAATTGGCAGTAGAGTTCTTATTTGGCTGGTCACCTAACCCTGCATTATGAAATCAGCCATTTCCCCTCACTGGTCTTTCCTTTTTCACCTGTTTACACTAAACCTCATTTCCCATTGTGCTGACCCACCCGAGCGGGCACGGTCGCTTCACGGCAGCACTACACAGAGAGTCTGTTCAAGGAGAGTCCAGATATCAAAGTCCAAAAGGCAAGCCGAGGTCTGTTTACCGGTAGTCTGAGCAAGCATCTGATCCAAAGGGTGAACAGGGGTGTTGTCAGGGTTGACAGAGAAGTCAGGGTCACGTCAGGCAAGTCAGGGTCTAGGCAGGCAGTCTGGAGTCGAGCAGGGTGTCGGTCTTTGCACAAGAGTTGTACCAATGCTAGCAGACTGAGAAAAGCTCACTTATAAGACTCCCAGCTAATTGGTATCAGCTGGGAGCCTTCTTTGGTGCTTCGCTCTAGCCTGCCTGCTTCTCAGGTGTAGCTCTGGCAGAATAAAATGCCTAACTATCAGCTGATGGTAAAATATTGCCAAAGGCATCTTTAAAAAGGAAAGTTTTCAATTGCTTTTTAAAAACATGGAGAGATGATACCAGGCACAGCTCCATTGGGAGGGAATTCCACAGTATTGGTGCCACCACCGAGAAGGCTCTCTTCCTAGTCATGGCCTTTCTAGCTAATCTCAGGGTCGGTATCTGGAGCTGCATCATCATGAAAGAGCAAGTGATGTGGGCTGTTGTCCTGAGGGTAAGACATTCCACCAGATAGGAAGGTCCCAAACCATTTAGGGCTTTGAAAGTTAGAATTAACACCTTGTACCTGATACAGAAAGAAACTGAGAGTCAGGCTGAAGAAATATGATCATGTGATGGAAACTACCCCCCACTGCTTAATATTCATAGCCCACTGTTTTATTCAGATCCAAGAAGGTTGCTTCTATAAGGAGGCAAACCTGTAATGGAGCAGGTCCTTTGACTTGCTGACCAGGGCCCCCACTTTGAGCTGGAAAAAGTGCTGTTCTCCCTCTATGGAATCCTGTTCCCTCAGTGGGCCCTTGTTCATACGAACAAATCCATCCAGACTAATCTGATTTCATTTTTCGATTGGGTAACTTCCATGGTGGACAGTGGGGATGCTGTTCATGTAATATATCTTGACTTCAGCAAAGCTTTGACAAAGTGCCCCATGATCTTCTGATTAGCAAGCTAGCTGGGTGTGGCTTGGATAGCATAAGTGTCAGATGGTGTTGTGTTCTCAATACTATGCCTTTAAACAACCACCAGCTGTATCAATGTAACCCGTTGTAATTAGGACGCGAGCTAATGACCACCTGGTGGCAATAGCGAGCGCCCAGCTCACACGGTTCCAATTCCCCAAAGAACTACAGCGCGGGAAGATTCCCACCACTACCTCAGCTGGACAAGAAGGGCGTGACCTGAAATGACATCACGCCGACAGTAGCCAATGGGCTACCGTGGAGCCACATTCAAATGTATAGCCACCGTATATATTGAGCTGTTCGTCCGCCATTACCACATGTTCCCCTGTACCACCATGCAATAAAGATGTGTTAAGCCAATCCTTCGGCTGTTCCTGTGTCTTGGTTCTCATACACTAAAGATGGATATGCAGTTAGTTACAGACTCATACTCAGTGTTCTTATTAATGGCTCCTTCTCAAACTGAGAAGGTGTTTATTATTTATTTCCTTTAGTGTAAGGGACCAAAGACAATGAAACAGCCGAAGGGTTGGCTTAACACAGGTTTATTGCATGATGATCCGGAGGAACATGTGGTAATGGCGGATGAGTAGCTCAATATATACAGCTGGCTATACATTTGAATGTGGCTCGTCGACAGACTATTGGTTGCTGCCTGCGTGACGTTGTAGGAGGTCACGCCCTTCTTGACCAGGTGAAGAGGTGGCGGGGAATCTTCCCGCGCTGCTGAACCAGGTGAATATGATCCATGAGAGCTGGACGCTCGCTACTGCCCTCTGGTGGTCACTAGCTCGCGTCCCCTTATCAGGTTTACATTGATACAGCTGATGGTTATAATGTTGCACACAGAAAGGTTACATTGATAACACATGGCAAAGGTACATTGTTAAAGGCGCAGCTTTACAGAACATAACATCCCTCCCCCCTAGGATGAGACGAAGTCTCTCAGCCAAGATGGCTTGTTGCATGTGCGTTTGGGCCGTGATGGGGGCTGCCCCCCCCGGGGGCGTTATTGCTTCTTTGTTCCCTGGACCCTTGTCCTGAAATGGGAGAGGGAGACTCGTTAGTGGTTTGCCGCTGTCTGGCGGCCTTAGGGGAAGGGAAAAACTCCATTGTGGGCAGACCGGGGGCCGTTGGGGCTAACGAAAAACCCCTCTTCTCGCTTGGACGGGTGGGGGACCACTCCGAAAAACCCCCCCGGTTCTGAAAATCAAAATCTAGCTTGGTGGGGGTACCCGCATTTGTGGGAACCTTCCGCGAGATATGTATGGGGTCGGGTTCCTCCTCCTCGGAAAGATCCCCCAGGGTATCTATGAGGACATCCTCCTCCCCCCTTGGTGGGGGCCCGCGGTCCCCCTTCCCTCCCCCTTGGGCTAAACGGGTGGGGGAGAATCCTAACGCTGACTTTGTCCCTGCTCGGTCTGCGCCCTGCTCGTCGGGGACCCTGCGTCGGAGCTGGTCCGCGTGCCGCCTCCACAAGAGTCCTGTATTGGTTTCCACGCGGTACGACACGGGGCCGGTTTGTTCCACGACTACGCCCGGCACCCAGGCTGGGCCCGTGCTGGCGTAATTCCTGCAATGCACGGGGGCGCCTATACTGAAACTCTTTGTGGCCTCTAGCCCGATGTTCCTTCCTTTGTCCTCTACCCTCGTGGGGTCTAGCCTAGTAAGGATGGTGGTCAGTTTCCTACGCATTAAGAGCTCTGCGGGGGAGTATCCTGACGCCAAAGGGGTCACCCTGTACCCTAGCAGAAACTGGCAGACTTGTAGGTTCAGATCCCCGGGGCCCATGCGCCGCAACGCGTCCTTCATGGTGCGGACGAGGCGCTCCACTTGGCCATTGGTGGCTGGGTGAAACGGGGCGGAGGTGATATGCCGAACGGCGTTAATCTCCATGAATGCCCTAAACTCGGAGGACGTGAAACAACTAGCGTTGTCGCTAATTAACGTGTCGGGTATGCCGAACGTGGAAAAGAGCCTCCACAAATGCCTAATGGTCTGGGCCGAGGAGGTGCTCGTGACTGGGATAACCTCCAACCATTTGGAGAAAGCGTCCACTACAAGAAGGAACAGGGTGCCTCTGAACGGGCCCGCGAAATCAACGTGCACCCGGGACCACGGCCCCTTAGCCGCGTCCCATTCCCTGTGGGGAAGGCGGGCCTCCTCTGGTCTGGAGCATTGGCAACTTTCACAAGTGCCGACCATGTGCTCAATGTCGGCGTCCAGCTGGGGCCACCAGAAGTAACTCCGGGCCAGCGCCTTGGATCGCACGATGCCGGGGTGGCTGACGTGCAGCAGCTTGAGCACCCGCGGCCGAAGGGAAGTGGGAATCACCACCCGCTGCCCCCACAAGAGGCACCCCCTCTCTAGGGACAGTTCTAACTTTTTCCTGAAAAATGGAGCGAACTCCTCCGCTGGGGAGGACGCGGGCCACCCTTTCTGCACCCAGGAGCTTACTGCCGCTAACGTCTTGTCCTTCTCTGTCGCTTTGGCAATGTCGGCGGGCACTACGGGGGGCGAGTCCAGTACCTCTATCATGAGAACCTGATGGTCCCGCTCTCCCTTGCTCACCTGGCTGGGCGTTAGGGGGAGGGGAGACCTAGATAGAGCGTCCGCATGGCTGATCTCTTTCCCGGGCCGGTAGACCAACGCGTGCTGATACGCGTTGAGAAAAATGGCCCACCTGAGCATCCTTGGAGACAGGATCTGTGGGGTGGGCTTATCTGCGGTAAAGATGCCTAGCAGGGGCTTGTGGTCTGTTACAATGGTGAAGGGGCGGCCGTACAGAAAATCGTGAAATTTTTTCGTCCCCACGACTATTGCTAGTGCCTCCCTGTCTGTCTGTGCGTAGTTTCTCTCCGCTTGGGACAGGGACCTGGAGTAAAATGCTATCGGGGCCTCCCTTCCGTTCTCCAACACGTGGCACAGCACCGCCCCCACCCCCACTGGAGATGCATCACAGGTCAGGACTACTGGGCGTTTGGGGTTGAAGTGGGTCAGTATGGCATCGGACGCTAGTAGGCTTTTTAGCTCACTAAATGCCCTTTCCTGGTCCTCGCCCCACTTCCATGCCTGGTCTTTCTTTAGCAGTTTGTATAGCGGTTCAGCCACTGCAGCCTTCCGGGGGAGGAAGGAGTGGTAAAAGTTGAGCAGTCCTAGGAACGACTGCAGCTCGGGCTTGGAGGTGGGGCGGGGGGCTTTCTTAATGGCTGCCACCTTGGACTTGGATGGTTTTATTCCCTCAGGAGTCACACAAAACCCTAGGAACTCAACCTCGGTTGCGAAGAAGACGCATTTGTCCCTCCGCAGCCTCAGCCCCGCTTTTTCGAATATTGTCAGAACCTTCCCCAACCTCTTGGCCAATTCAACCCGACTCCCCCCCGTTATTAACACGTCATCAAAATAAGGCAACACCCCCTCCAATCCCTTCAGGAGGCGTTCCACGAGTGACTGGAAAATTCCGGGCGCTGAATTCACGCCAAACTGTTGGCACGTCACCTGGAACGCCCCCTTATGGGTGACTATGGTCTGCGCAGCAGCTGCGGCAGGGGACACCGTGAGCTGCTGGTAGGCCTGTGCTAAGTCGAGCTTAGCGAAACACTTTCCCCCGTGTAACCTGGCCAGCAGATGGCTGACTACTGGCACCGGATATGCATTCGGGCGGATCGCCTTGTTGATGGTGCACTTGTAGTCGGCGCATATGTGGACCTCCCCGTTGGCCTTTAGTGTGGTTACAATTGGAGTTTCCCACTCCGCAGAATCTACAGGCACAAGGATCCCCTGGCCCACCAACTTGTCCAGTTCCGCCTCTATTTTGTCCTTAAGTGCGAACGGCACCCTGCGTGGTTTAAGGCGAATTGGGCGGACCTCCGGGTCCAGGTCAAAAGTCACTGGGGGCCCCTTGAATTTCCCCAGTCCTTTTTTGAAAACTTCGGGGTGCGCCTCGCACACCTCCTGAATTGGATCAGTCCCAACGGCGTGCATCCCAACGGCATGCACCCCCCCAATAAACAACCCCAGGGGGTGGAACCATTGAGTCCCGAGGAGGCTGCAATCTCCCCCTTTGAGCACGACTAGGGGAAGGGACGCGGCGTGCTCCTTGAATTTGACCTGAAATTCTCCGACCTCCAACACTGGAATGCTCTTCCCTTGCACGTCCCGTAGTGTGGACCTCAAAGCTTTGAGCTTGGGTCACTTGTGGGGGGCAATTCCCAAAAACTCCCTCTGGGAAATGATTGAATATGAGGACCCCGAGTCAATTTCCATCCTAATGGGAACCCCTTGGACTAGTACCTCAACAAAGTAGCGGGGGTGTCCTGTAGACACGCTGAACACTGGGGCGTCGTCCTCGCTACCATCGGAGATGCGGCCCACGCCGTCCTGCTTCCGCGTGGCCTGGGCACCGTCCTTGGGTCTCGTTGGGCAGTCTTGTCCCGCGGAACGGTCTGCGGAGCTCCTCCGGGTCTCGCGCTTCTTCCTGCACACCTTGGCGATGTGCCCACGGCGGCCGCAGTTGTGGCACTCGGCCTTCTGGAAGGGGCACTTCACGCGGTCGTGGGCCGCTCCACAGCCGTCGCATCGCCGGCTCTCTTTCCGGACCCTCCGGACGTCCTCGTCGTCGCTGCTCTCAGTGGACGACCTCGAAGTTCGCCGGGCCGCCTGTACCGGAGCCTCTGCCTTGCTCGACTTCGGCCGCCAGTCCTGGAGTTCTTGGACCCCGGCCTTTGTAGCTTCTGCGGCCTGGGCCGCTCTTACGACCTCCTGCAACGTGGGAGGCGGCTCTTGGTTCATTAATGTGCGCTGGGTCTCGGCGTCGTTCAGGCCGCACAGCACACAGTCTCGGAGGGTGATTTCGGCATTCTCCCATTTGCACGGGCCGGCCGCCAGCCGCAGGGCCGCCACGAATGCGGTGACCGTCTCCCCGGGCGCTTGGACTCGCCTCCAGAACGCACTCCGAGCGGGAAACATCGCCGTGGCGGGCCGGACGTGCTCACGCAGCATCTGCATGAGTTCCTTGGCCTTGAATTCGCTCACCCTCCTCGGTGCAATCAGGTCCACCAAGGTCCTTTTGGTTTCTTGTCCGAGCATTCTGGTGAAGATGGCCCTTTTCTTTGCCTCTTCCGTGACTTCGGACTCGATCAGTGCTGCCTGGAAGTCCATCTCGAAGATCTCCCAGTCGCCCGGTTTCCTGATTTCGAAACCGGCGCATGTCTTGGTCCCGTGGGCTGCCATATCCCACCTTCGTCGCCAATTTAGTGTAAGGGACCAAAGACAATGAAACAGCCGAAGGGTTGGCTTAACACAGGTTTATTGCATGATGATCCAGAGGAACATGTGGTAATGGCGGATGAGTAGCTCAATATATACAGCTGGCTATACATTTGAATGTGGCTCGTCGACAGACTATTGGTTGCTGCCTGCGTGACGTTGTAGGAGGTCACGCCCTTCTTGACCAGGTGAAGAGGTGGCGGGGAATCTTCCCGCGCTGCTGAACCAGGTGAATATGATCCATGAGAGCTGGACGCTCGCTACTGCCCTCTGGTGGTCACTAGCTCGCATCCCCTTATCAGGTTTACATTGATACAGCTGATGGTTATAATGTTGCACACAGAAAGGTTACATTGATAACACATGGCAAAGGTACATTGTTAAAGGCACAGCTTTACAGAACATAACATCTCCTTAATATTCTTCCTTTTTCATAGAAAGAGAGAAAGATTGCATAGCTCTGCCTACTATTGACTGATGTTTCTTTTGCCTTACAAAGGGCATTAGTCCCCAGAGAGAAGAGGAAGGTATGCACATGAACAGACATAATGCACACTAATTTAATAGCAATTATACTTATATACTGCCTTATAGTGCTTAATGCACTCTCTGGGACAGGGATTCTCAACCTGCGGCCTGTGGGCCGGATGCAGCCCACAGCACCATTTCATGTGGCCCCCATCACCTCCATCACATGAGGAAGTGTCATGTAGTTAAGGAAGGGCAAAATGGCCGTCAGCCCCAAAAGCTGTCTGAGGGAGTGTGACCTGTCCCCTGGCTTAAAAAGGGTGAGAACTCCTGCTCTGGGCAGTTCGCAAGGTAATTAGCATACCCAGTACTGCAGTGGCTCAAGTGGCTAAGATGCTGACTGGAAGGCAGGAGGTCAGCAGTTCGATTCCCGAGTACTGCAGGACAGAATGAGCTTTGGTCTTTGTCCCAGCTCCTGCCAACCTAGCAGTTCGAATGTAAGAAATTGCAAGTAGATAAATAAGGACCTCTTCGGTGGGAAGGTAAACAGCGTTCCATGTGCTCCAGTGTCTAGTTATGCAAAAGCAGACAGTGCTGGCTCTTTGGCTTTGAAACAGAGATGAGCACTGAACCCTAGAGTCATATACGACTGGCTTTCGAACAAGCGAAACCTTTGCCTTTACTAGCAATACAAATTTTGTACTATACAGGGGGAAAATCATACTGTATATTGAAAGTGTAGAAAATCAATAAGCAGTAAATTGGAGATATACAATAGGGCTTTAAAGAAAGGGATACAAGATTCAGCCCAAAAAAGAGCACTCCCTGGAACATAATTAAAATTCAGCTCAGACAAACTGCAGGAAAACCTTGCCATGCTATTGCAATCTGGAAATATAAATCTAGGCACCAAAATGCCTCCTCTTTGGAGAAATTTTCATCCGATGTGTGTCTGTGTGTGAAAATGCCCGACATATTGCCATTGAGATGAAAGGAACCCCCTCCCTCACATTATGGGGTAAGCTTTGCCCTCCTGTTTGGACCACAAGCTGTCCCGCTCTTTGAAAGGTTTTCATCTGGAGCCATTGACTCTGTGGGACCTTGTTACCTGGCGGAGCAAATCTTAACCTATAAAACCAAGTGTTAACTGTTGGAACTGGCTATAGGTTGCTATGCCTCGCCCTACTTGCCTGCACTCACCCTTCGTGCAAACGGCCAATCTGGGACCGCAGGTCAACAAAGGATTGAGAAAACAGGCAGTGGGGCAACAGCCCCACAAACGCGAAAAAGGGGAAACAACTTCCTTTCCCAACGTTCTTTGCACCAGGCTGAGAGACGCGACCACAAAGAACGTGGAGAAACGCGGTGCACCCAATCAAAAATAAGCTTTAGAAAAAAACTGCAGCACGAACTACGAATCCCAGAGTCCTCTGTGCTGCACAACCCCTCAGCCATTCAGGCTGAGGGACGCGAGCGCAGAGGAGGCTGGCAAAGTGTGGCATGCCAAAGTTAAAAAATAAACTGCCGGGAGGGAAAGACTTTTAAAGACCCAGCGGGACTCAGGAGGTAAGCATGGTAGCACCAATTAGGGAGTGGGGGGGAGGCACGGCCCCGGTAACCACGCTGCCACCCCACCCCACCCCGCCCCACCACCTAGCCCACCCTTCCTAATCCCCACCGACCACGCTTACCTCCTGGCTCCGACTGGGTGTTTAAAGGTTTCCCTCCTAGTGTTGCCTTCTACGTCTCGCCCGCGCTTCTCTCTGGGCTGCCTGGAAAGGAAACTTCTTTCCAAGCAAACCCCTTCCCTGCTGGGGATTTCTTCTCCCCAGGAGGCAAAGGTGTCTTTGCCTCCCGAAGAGAAAGAATCCTGTGCTGAGTTTTAACTCAAATTAAAACCCAAAACATCTAAACACATTTAAAAAACATTGAATGTAAAAAACATTTACTTTCACATTATTTAAATTATTACCTATGGTACAACTATTTTAAAAAATTCCAGAAACTAAAACATTATTCAGTTACATAAAACAATTTGAAAAAATTATATCATACTTTGTTCTTTTATTAATTCTTTAAAAAAAGCAGATCACAGTTTATAACAGCCAAGCCAAAAAAATTTTTACGCAAATAAACATTGTAAAAATTAAAATTACAGACTAACCAATTTTTAAAAAAACATTAACACAATTTAACATTCCAACACAATTTAAAACAGCCCGGCAACGCCGGGCAACCTCTGCTAGTCTCCTATAGAAACACTACCCACACTACAGAGTCCTTTCGGGCCATGTTGTCATGCTGAGAGAGGCTAAAAGGAGCAACACTGGGAAGGAGGTTTTCTTGGTGTGTGTCCCCACCCTGCCCCACCCTCTGGAACAATAACCCTGTCAAGAGTCCCCTCTTTTCAGGCTTCAAGGAAGATGTCAAAACTTTCTTTTATATGAACTCAATTTTTAAAAAGGAATAACAAAAGAAAATAAATTTTCGGACGTTTGGAAACCTTTCTTGGTGCATTCATTGAATAAAAATAAAGGGAGTAAACCAGCACCTGACACGTTAAGTTTTGGGGAACAGTAAGAAGATTTGAATAATAAGTGATGGATTCTGGATACTGTACAGTAAAACCACTACTTATGGAAAAAAGACCATTCCGTAGGCTTTTGCTTAAATGTTTTTTATGTAACTTGAAGCAAACCCATAGGAAAAATTAATTTTTACGTAACTCGAAGCAAACCCATTGGAAAAATGAATTTTTATGTAAATCGAAGCAAACCCATGGGGAAATGAATTTTTACATAACTCAAAGCAAACCCATAGGAAAAATGAAATTTTTATGTAAGTCAGGGTTTTACTGTATATATCACAGTGGTGTTTTATTTTAAACTAACAGTAACATAAGAGACATTAGGTACTGAATGTACTGTATTATAAAAATATGAAGAAATATGAAAAATTGAAAATTGAAATATAGGGTAATAAAATATATTCTATTATAATAGTACAGTAGAACCCCGCATAACGAAACAGCTCCATTCCACGGAGCTCTTTGCTGTGCAGTTTTTTTGCTATGCTAATCAAATGGGCGATAACCCACATAATGAAAAAAATGTTTGTTGTACAGGGTTTCGTTAAGTGAGGTATACCATGCTTAACAAAAAACCCTTATAACAAAAAAATCATTATGTGGGGTATTGCAAATAGCTCACAAATGCTTCATTGTACAAATTTTTCATTATACGAAGCGTTCGTAATGCGGGGTTCCACTGTATGTGAACAAGAATATGTAATAGACACCTGATGAAGTCAAATGTGTTGAATTTTGATTTTCCCCCCTATTTTTCTTACTTTGCTTCTTTTTTTGTTCTGTTTTTTTGTGTGTATGTTATGTTTAAAATTTTAATAAAAATTAATAAAAAAACTTTCTTTTATAGAGAGATCTTTTCAGCAATAGCAATTACCCATATACCACCCTATCTTCTTCTTCAAGTGTCATATCCATCCCGGATATTGGCTATCATCATGGTGATAGTCTTCCTGTCCTTAACTTCTCAGAACAGTTCTTCTGAGGACCTTCCACATCAGTCTCTTAGGTTCTTTAGCCATGAAGTCCATATACGTCCAGGGCCTCTTTCTTCCCAAGGATCTTTCCTTGCAGAGTGAGTTGGGGTATTCTATATTTCATGTCATTCCTCATGGTATGTCCAAAGTATTGGAGCTTTTTTTGTTTAGTGGTCTTAAACAGTTCTTGTTATTTATCCATCTGATGCAACACTTCTACATTAGTCACATGGTCAACCTATGATATCTTTAGTAGCTCACTGTAGATCCACATTTCAAAACTTTGATTTTCTTTTCAGATGCTTTAGTCAATGTCCAAGCTTCGACTCCATATAGCAACACTGGGAATAAGTAACATCTCACTATTCTGATCTTTGTAGGCTGATCCCGTCCAGGATAAAACTCACAACCTTCTGGCTGCAGTACAGGTAGTTTAACTCCTGCACCACCAGAACTCATTGGTGATCATGCATATGATCATACATATGATCAGATAGCAGCTGACAGTCTCCTTCCATTGAAAAGGGTTACAGTGGTACCTCATATAACCAAAATAATTCATTTTGCAAGGCTTATCGCTAAGCGATTTTTTTCGTTATACAAAGCATGCTTCATATAACAAAATTTCGTATGGGATGCTTCATATAATGAAACTCTCCATAGAGATGCATTGAAAACCACCCTGGGAGATACATTGCTTTTTATAGAAAAATTTTCGCTATGCAAGGCAACATTTTTCTTCAAATTCCTTTCATTATACGAGGTTTTTGTTATAAGAGTCCTTCATTATGTGTGGTTTTACTGTATTAATATTTTTCCCTTTGGTTTTGGAAGCCCAAATGTTGGAAATGGGATAATCTTTTAGGTCTTTGAGGCCAGAGAAGAAGAATGAGCTGGGCGGCTTTTTCAACTGGCAATGACTAGCTGTTACCAGTTATCTTGACATAAAAAGACATGGAAAACATACATTTAGAATATTCCATTTAGACTATTCCATTCTTGTAAGATTCTTCATCTTTAGCATCAGAGCAAAATAATGAGGGTTTTGCCCCCTTCCTCCCACCAAGTTCTTTGCAATTTATCTGAAATGTCTCTCCACTAAACTCATATATTTTCTGTTTTGGGAAGAAAGTATGGAAGGGTTGGCTGACTGATCAAAAATAAGATGATGAACTAATTCTATTCTTAGAATTCTGGGAAACAAAGATGCTGTTGTTGCTATGACCAATTGGTAGCAAATTTGTACGCCCCGAGCTCTAGAAATCATTATTCCAGCTGGACTGAAAAGATCCAGCTTGGACACAGATCAGAACTTCATGAAATAGATGTCCCCATGCCTTCTGTGATCACCAGGAATGTGATCTACTTTTGACTCCAGTTGTGGTCCAAATTGCAATCTATTTCTCTGTGTGATCACACCCTTAAGTCATACATTCTTTGGAGACAGTGAGAGACTATTTTGCTTTTCTCCTTTGAAGACCACCAAGACCATACCTATCAAGTTTTGAATTTGAAAATAAGGGAAATTTTAGGTCATGCCCCCTCCCCACCAGGCCATGCCCCCCTCCCCACAATCCAGGCACATCCAAGAGCCTAGAAGAGGAGGAGACACCAGAGCCAAGGAGGAGGGGTGTTGGGCTCCCCAGGGGGTGGAACACCCCCTAAACACTCCCCTTAGCATCACTGCTGCCCCTCATGGGGAACAAGGAGAAGGTAAGCCTCAGCTGTAGTGGAAGAGATAAATACTGTAATTTTAAGTCCCTTTCCCCACTTGTTCCCACATCATTTCATAATATGGTGATTTTTCATGGAACTCTTTTTTACACGTATATTGGTTAATTGTCTACTGTCTTAGCCTTGTGTACCTCAATTTCATTTTTTTAAAATCTGTGTTTAAGACAGAAATATCCTCTTTATGTTGTATGCAAATATACTTGAAGCCGATTGGCATATTGTCTCTTCCCTTTAACACCCTCTTTCTCAGGAGAGACAAGAGTTACATAAAGATTCTTTTTCCTATAGGTTTGCTTTGAGTTACGTACAAAATCATTTCCCTATGGGTTTGCTTCGATTTACATAAAAAAACGATTTAAGCAAAAGCCTACAGAACAGACTTTTTTTCGTAAGTAGGGGTTTTACTTTTATATAGGTATCTCTTCCTTACTTTTGAAAGTAAACAAAACAGAACAGCAAAAAAAGACAACAAATGTTGCGGCTCCTTAAAAATGTTGTGGCACCTTCATCAGAAGTGGACTTGGTCCACGAAAGCTCACATTTAAGGAGTTAGTATTCAGGGCCAGGGAGTTAGCAGTTTGCCCACCCTCAAGCTCCTGGCTGCTTATTTTTATATATATATTTATTAATTAATTTTCAGGGGGAAAATAACATACAAATACAGAAAGAAGAAAGAAAAAACAACATAGGCAAGCATATAAATGATACATTTGACATTATCACAAAAAATATCTTTAAACAATAAAATTAGATGTATATAAATCTAAATATAACACCTTTGAAATTTAACATTTAACTTACTGTCTCTTTAATGTTTTATTATCACAATGGTAAATATCCCAACTTTGCTCTTAAACATTAGTAACCAGTAACTTATTTTATCTAATTTCTATTCAAATCAATTTGTCTAAAACAGTTATATTTCTTTTTCTATCCCTATCAATTTATTCCAATATTACATTCTATACATCATTCACCCCATGTATTTACATTGCCCAAAACTTCAATTGGTCTGGTGTCAGTCTATTCTTCCCCTCTCCCTTCAAAGCATGATCCACAAACTGTCTCCATGTATTCCAGAATCTATTCTCTTTAATTATTCCTTTTTAAAAATTCAACGCCCATGTTAATTTTTCATTCAATGTGAGATCCCACATCTCCTTATACCAATCATCTACTTTTAATGTTATGTCGTTCTTCCAATTTTTTGCTATACACATTCTGCCCATAGTGAGCATTATAGCCAATAATTCTTTCTTGTCATCATCTAAGTTCATATTATCTACGTCCGTCAACAAGATGTTACTTGGCCCCAACTTGAGAGATGTTCCCATAATATTAACCATCTCCTTCTCAATTTCCTCCCAAAATTTCTCAATCTTTTTACATTCATACCACATATGTACATATGTGCCCAATGTATTTTTTACATCTCCAACACATTTTATTATTTTTTTTATCTATCTGGTACAGTTTCAATGGGGTCAAGTACCATTTCCACAACATTTTGAAATTATGCTCTTTAACCCTAACGGACATGGATCTCATACCTCTTTTTTTCCATTTATTTTTCCACTCTTTTTCGGTTATGCTTATCTTCAAATCTTGTTCCCAAGCATTTTTAAATATCTCTTGTGAATTACTTTCTACATTTATTATTTTTTGTATTTTACTAGCCATACCTTTAATTCCAATTTCCGACTTTCTTACTTTCCATATTAATTCTTCAATTTCAGTTTTAGTTCTTTCCAGACTCTGCTCTCTCACATAACTATTATTCCACTTATTTGTCCTCATAATCTGTAACCAATTTAACTTCATTTGATCATACAGCTCTTGTCTTTTCACGTAATCTCTGCAAACTCGTATCCAATCTTTCAACAGGAAAATCTCGTTCTTTAATAAAATTTCCTTCATCCTATCATCAATTTTTATTGGGGATTTTTTAATATCTTCCAGCTCAATTATTGGTGATATATTCGGGGATAGTTTCATTTTAACCTTCTTCCAAACTCCCAACATCGATCTCATCATTCTATTTTTAACCATTATTTTTTCCTTTTTCATTCCCTAAAAACACACTTTTACCCAACTCCTTTAATTCCATCATTTCAATTTCCTCCCAAATAACTACCACTTTCATTAAAATCTTGACTACATTTTTAATATGGAATGCATTATAATAATTTTTCAAGTTCAGTATTCCCAGACCCCCATCTTTTTGTGACTGGTACCACATTTTATTTGGTATTCTAGCTCTTCTTCCCCCATTACAATAATTATTTATTAACGCTTGAAATTCCTTAATTTCTTTATCTGTAATTTGGATTGGTAGGGTTTAAAACAAAAAAATTATTTTTGGTAATAACATCATTTTAGTCAATGCTACCCTGCTGAACCAAGACAACTTCAAATTTTTATATTGTGAATTTTTTGCTTTGAGTTCTTTTTTGTTTATCATAATTTAATCTTCTTAAATCTTCTATTTTGCTTGAAATATCTCACACTACTTTTAATCTGTAGTTTAAATCTATTTTTAATTCTCCCTTGTTCTTCCATAGCTATATTATTCAATATCATTTCAGATTTATCCCAATTTATCCTCAACCCAGTTATTTGTTCAAATTCCTCCTAATGCCTCTGTATTTTTCCCAATGTCTTCCCCGGATGTTTCATAATTATAAGAGTATCATCAGCATATAAACTAACTTTATTTTCTAATATTCCTTCTATTTCTTTATCCTCCCTTATACTTTTTGCTAATATTTCCATCGCCATTATAAATAATATTGGGGATAGTGGGCATCCTTGTCTTGTTCCCACTTCTAATCTTACTTCTTCTGTAAGGCCATCATTTACCCTAACATTGGCACACCCTTGTTGATACAATTGTTTTATCGTTTTTATAAACCTACCTCCAAATCCATAGCCTTTAATTATCTCATTAATTGTTATCCATTGCAAAGAATCGAATGCCTTGAAAATATCCAAAGATAACAATCCTACCTTCTCTTTAGTTTGACCTGAAATATCTATTAAATCTATAACTCACCTTATTAAATCTGCCATGTATCTACCTTTAATAAATCCCACCTGGTCATTATTTATATATTTATAAAGGAGGGATAGTAGTAGATTGTTTATATGTTTTTATTGTTTTTTTAGAGTTGTTTATTTTTATTATTTTTATTTTCTTTAATAGATTTTTGGGAATGGTGGTTTGTTGTTTGTTGGAGTGCATGCCCATTGGAGGAAGTGGTGAAAAGGGAGAATTGGGGTTAGAAAATAAGGAATGAAAACTTTGAAAGTATTAACCTGGAATGTGAAAGGTACTGGTTGTCAGGTGAAGAGAAGAAGATTAGAAGCAGCTCTTAGGAAAGATAAACCGGACATAATCATTCTTCAGGAAACTCATCAAAAATCAGAGGAAACTAACAAATTATTCTTAGGATGGACTCAATTTTATGAAAAATCATATGGTACGTCAAAGGCAAGAGGTGTAGCAATTATGATATCAAGTAGAGTTGGATTTGAGATGGTAAAAAGTATCTCAGATATAAAAGAAAGATATTTAATAATAAAAGGGAAAATAGATGATGAGGAAATAACCTTGGTAAATTTGTACGTACCAAATGAAAATCAAAATAAATTTTTAGATAAGGTGCATAATATATTGAATAAAGAAAGAACGATAAAAATGATTGTGGGTGGGGACTTCAGTTTAATAAGATCAAATATAGATACTACAAACATAGCTAGAAGGGGGGAGGAGATAAAACACAAGTGCTGGATAAATGGATGAAAGGATTAGGGTTAAAAGATACATGGCAGGAGCTTAAAGGATCGGAAAGGGTTTACACCTTTTTCCCCAGATTTATAACACGTATTCTAGAATAGATTATATATTTGTAACTGACAACCTGATAGGGAATTTGGATGAAATTGAAGTTGGAATCTTCAGAGAGTCGGATCATGCAAAGGTATTGTTAGAAATGAGAATGGATGGTACAAAGATTAGGAGAAATTGGAGATATAATACTAAATTATTTAAAGATGAAAAATTTAAAGAACAAATAGTTGAAAGATGGGAGCAAAACTGGAAATGGAATGATACAGGCGAGGTTCGATATAATGTGGTGTGGGATACGATGCAGGCTAGTCTTAAAAATAAACAATTAAAAGGTAAGCAGGAGGAAATCAAGAAAGAGATTAAACAGCTACAAGAAAAACATGCAATAACTAAAGAGAGGAAAGTTTATAAAAGAATGCAGGGGTTGAGGAAGGAGTTAATAGGAAAGGATATTGAAAAAGTGAAAAGAGATTTGGTTTATCTAAAAAGGGAATACTTTGAATATAGTAATAAAAATTCAAAATTATTGGCAAGAGCTGCTAAGGAAGAAATAAATAAAAGGGAAATAGGGATTCTGGTAGACAAAAAGGGTATAAGGTATAATAAAACAAAAGATAAATGTAAGGTTGTAAAAGATTTCTATCAGGAGTTATATTCAAGAAAAAAAATATAGACCTGGGAAAATTAAAAGATAAAATTGAAAGTCAGAAAACAAAAACAAAATCGGTCAGGAACATAAACAAATAATGGAGGAACCAATTACTGAAAAGGAGATAAAAGAAATAATAGATAAATTGAGGATGGATAAATCACCAGGTGAAGATGGATTGCCAGCGGAATTTTATAAAGAGTTTAAAGATATAATTGTCCCAAAATTATTAAAATTGTATAATTTTATTTTGGATGGAGGTCAGATTCCACCCTCTTGGTATAGAACTATAATAGTATTATTGCCAAAACCTGGGAAAGATTTGAAAAAGGTAGAGTCATATAGGCCTATCTCTTTAATAAATCAGGATGCTAAGATTTTTACGGCGATATTGGCAAAAAGATTAAATAGCTTCATGGCTGCTTATATATATGACACATATATATGACATTGTTGCCCATCCTTAAAAAATATTTGCCCAACCACATCTAGAATCTGGCCCTGTAGTATTTAAGGTGCCACAACATGTTTTTGGTGTTCTGTTTTGCTTATTCTCAGATATGCTTGCACAAACTAACATGGCTACAACTTCAAACATTTCTTATGTTTCTTCATCTGTGTCCCTGTTACTACAGATCACCACTATCATCTCTGTATCCTCATGAAATTATGCATTATTTATTCATTTATTTGTTCCCACTTGTATGCCGCCCTACTCACAGAGCGACTCAGGGCAGCTGACAAAGTATAGCAAAATGTCACAAAATATAAATTCAAACATAAAACACATTGTTCCCTGTCGGCACCACAGCTGGATGTTAGTGAGGCCCAGGGGTTGGAGCCCGAAATTCAACATTATCAATGGAGCTTGGGGCTCAACGTCCTCGATGGAGCCCGGGGCACAACGTCCTCGACGGAGCCCAGGGTTCAACATCCCCACTGGCGTTTTTGGCCGCCTTGGGACCCTGGCAGCCCTTTATCTTCCTCCAGCATTGGTGTGGCCGAAGGGGAGGAGGCACGGCGCTCCCTACAAACCAATAATAAGACTGCAGAGAATGGTGTTGCTTTGATCATCCTTTTGGGCACAAACATCTTGGATGACTTTTGCTAGAATAATGGTCCTTTTCTCCCCAAGCACATCAATCACGTGATATTTCCTACTCAATAGAATGTTGATGTTATTACTCCCTGTTTCCTCTAATATTAGACCTTTTTCTAAATCTAATACTATTAAAAAGAGTATTTAAAAGCATCATTTCTCCCACTTCTGTACTACCAAGTATCGCTATCACCCGAGCTTTCTTCCATTTCGTTGGTAACCATTTTTTCATTATTGGTATGAAATGTTTGATCTGGTCAACGCGAATCTCATCCATGCCAACTGCTTTACTGCTCTTACACCTGCCTATTGCCTCTTCCAGCTCTCCTATGGTAAAAGGGGTAGTCAGATTGCTTGTCTTCCATTCCTCCTTCCTTCTGCTTGTCGTCTGCTTGTTTTTCAGTGGATTGTTTTTTTTCGTGGTTTGGAATCTGGCTTCCCATTAAGTAATAGCTGGTGGGCAATTTGGTTAGCTGAGATATTGGCATGTACCGGTCATTTGCTTACATCATTGTTAAGATGAAAGAAATCAGAAGATGATTGAGACTTGGAAGAGCAGCAGTGACCTGCAGATACCCTGGACTGCCAAACAAATATACAAATGTGTCCTAGAGCAAGGGCACACAAACTATGGCCCATGGGCCAGATCTGGGCCCCAACACCAATTCATCTGGCCTGCACTGCCCTTGCTGCTCCTGGAAGCCAAAGTACTGTAAAACACGTTTTACTTCCGCTTCCAGGAGCTGCAAGGGCAGTGCAGGCTGAATGAATTGGTGTCAGGGGCTGGATCCAGCCCACGGGCCATAGTTTGAGCACCTGTTATGTATTGAAAGCAATGTCGATGCAACTTTGTAATATACCTTTAAGTGAATGTAACCGGCTGAATGGATGAATGTATCCATATGTACCTCATTGAGGAATCACTGTAAGTAACTGTATGAGGACGCGAGCTAGTGGCCACAGGTGGCAGTAGTGAGCATCCAAGCTCACATGGTATAAACTCACCAGATACCTGCAGCGTGGGAAACCTTCCCGTTACACAACACCTGGACAAGATGGGCGTGATGAACGATGACGTCACGCAGACAGTAGCCAATGAGCTACAATGTAACCACATTCAAATGTATAGTGACTGTATAAAAAGAGCTGCACCTCTGCCATTACCACATGTTCACCCTGACCATCATGCAATAAAGTTGTGTTTAACCCTGCTGCGGCTCCTTCTATTGTCTTCCTTGCAAGACACTAAATTGGCAACGAAGGTGGGATTATAACGTCCCACAAAGTGAACATCGCTCCCTTCGACACTTCGAAGCCAGAAAAATGTGAACTCTACGAACAGCAGTTCCTTTATGCAATGGACCTGGAGGGCATCGAGGAAGAAACCCAGCATTGAGCGTACCTGCTGGCCCAGTGCGGCCTGGAAATGCTGGAGCTGGCAACGAACTTCCTGATGCCGAGGCCACTAAGAGAGGTGCCCCTAGACGACATCCTCACTGAGCTGAGGAAGCATTTCCACCCAAAGGTGTCGGTCTTCCCGGCAAGGCTGGCCTTTCAACAGTGAAGCCAGCGGGCCGGTGAGTCCGTGGCTGAATTCGTTGCAGCGCTGAGGGTAGCTGCCATGCTCTGCCGGTGGGGGCCATCCCTGAGCGAGGCGCTGCAGGACAGGCTCCTGCTAGGCCTGTGAGATGAGGGTGCCAGGAATAATTTACTGGCCAAGGATGAGAGCATCTCCTTTGAACAAGTCCTGCGGGTTGCCCAAGCCACTGAGTCGGTGCAACAAGGTGAGCTGGTGTGCCGGGCCAGGGCTGCAACAGCTGGGGGGGCCATCTGTGGTCCCGGTCCACAGCTGCTCCTCCCACGGAGAGCAAGAAACCCCCGAGTCTACCATGTCCGCCACCAAATGCAGCAAGGACAACGACTTGCAACGAGTACAGAGGAAGCCTGAGGGTCGAGACCGTGCCAAGGGAGACCACCGCTGAGACGGATGCGGAGCATCTCACAACCGGAGCAGATGCCCATTCCGGAAGGCGGAGTGCCACATCTGCGGCCGGCGGGTCCACATCGCCAAGGTCTGCAGGCAGCGATGGGACGATGGCAATGGTCCGGCAGAACGGCCGCAATGGAGAGCAGACGGGGTTGGCAGGATCTTTGATGACGATGAACCGGCGGAGCACCGCGTGTCTCAAAGAGTTCCCGACAACCACGACCAGACAGTCCACAGCGTGCCCCTGAGGCACCCATGTTTTTTTGTAGAGGTACTGATACAAGGGGTCCCAGTTAGAATGGAAATAGACTCGGGGTCCTCATACTCCATAATCTCCCAACGGGAATTTTTTGCGCATTCTCCCAAAGTCGCGCCCCAAGTTGAGGGCCCTAAAGACAAACTTACAGGACGTTCAAGGGAAGAGTATCCCAGTATTGGGGGTGGGAGAGTTCAAGGTTCAATTCAAGCACTGTGCCACGCCGTTGCCCCTAGTGGTTTTAAGGGAAAGGATCTGCTGCATCCTGGGAGCACAGTGGTTCGGGCCCCTGGGTGTCTTCATTGCAGGCTGACCCAATCACGGAGGTGTGCAACGCGTTCCAGGCCATCTTGTCAGGTGAAGAGAAGAAGATTAGAAGCAGCTCTTAGGAAAGATAAACCGGATGTAATCATTCTTCAGGAAACTCATCAAAAATCAGAGGAAACTAACAACTGTTGTTCAGTACATGATAAAGAGATAAAGTTCCTAGATATGCTAAATGATTGTTCCCTGGGACAGATGGTTGAAGACCCAACTAGAGGTACAAGATGTTAATGTGACTGATCCAATAGGGAACAGTGACCACAACTCAATTATGTTTAACTTGATCATAGAACGCAAGTCACTGATAAAATCTAACACAGAGACCTTAAATTTTCAAAAAGGAAATTTCCCAAAGATGAGGAAACTAGTAAAAAAGAAGCTGAAAGGGAAAATTGAGAGAGTCCAAACACTCCAAGAGGCATGGAGGCTGTTTACAAAAACAATAACAGAGGCCCAATTGCAATGCATACCCAAAAGGAAAAAGGGCACTGCCAGGTCCAAGAGGACTCCAATATGGCTTACAGGAGCTGTTCAGGAAGTGATCAAGAAAAGCTCATTTAGAAGATGGAAGGCTTGTCCGAATAAGGACAGCAGGCAGAAACATAAATTCTGGCAGAACAAATGCAAGGCAACAATCAGGAAAGCAAAGCAAGACATTGAGGAGCGTATAGCTATAAATACTCAGAGAAATAACAAAGACTTCTTTAAGTACATTAGAAGTAAGAACCCAACTAGGAAGGCCATTGGACCATTAGATGACAATGGAAGGCAAGGGATTATTAAAGAGGAAACAGAGATTGCAGAGAGACTCAACGAATTCTTTGCTTCAGTATTCACTGAAGAAGACAGAGACCACATGCCCAAAACAGAGCCTATCTTCGTAGGGAGGGAAACCGAAGAATTAAGCAAGATAGAAATAACCAGGGAGGAGGTCCTTGCATGTCTTGTTAAGCTAAACACTAATAAATCACCAGGCCCAGATGGCATCCATCCACGAGTTCTCAGGGAATTTATAGATGAAATTGCTGATCTCCTAGCCAAAATATATAATCTTTCCCTCAAATCAGGTTTTGTGCCTGATGACTGGAAGGTAAAAAATGATCCTTCAAAAAAGGATCCAGGGGTGATCCAGGAAATTACCGACCTGTCAGTTTGACATGTGTACCAGGTAAAGTGATGGAAACCATCCTAAAAGATAGAATTAATAGGCACATAGAAGAGAAGGCGCTGCTAAAGGAGAGCCAACATGGCTTTTACAAGGGCAAATCATGCCTCACTAATCTGTTGGAATTTTTTGAGAGTGTCAACTAGCATGTGGATAAGGGGGATCCAGTTGACATTGTTTATCTGGACATTCAGAAGGCTTTTGACAAGGTCCCACACCAAAGGCTCTTGAATAAACTTATCAGTCATGGAATAAAAGGACAGGTCTTGTCCTGGATCAGCAACTGGCTAAGGGACAGGAAACAGAGGGTAGCACTAAATGGACACTTCTCCAAGTGGAGGGAAGTAAAGAGTGGGGTCCCCCAAGGTTCAGTACTGGGACCCCTGCTTTTCAACCTCTTCATAAATGATCTAGAGGTAGGAGTAAAAAGCAAGGTAGCCAAATTTGCTGACGACACTAAATTATACAGGGTAGTGATAACTGTGAGAGATTGTGAGGAGCTCCAGAGGGATCTCTTGACACTGGGGGAGTGGGCAAAACAGTGGCAAATGAGCTTCAACATTAGTAAGTGCAGAGTGATGCATGTTGGGGCAAAAAACCCCAATTACATTTATAAACTGATGGGTTCTGAACTCTCTGCGACAAACCAGGAAAGGGACCTTGGTGTCCTGGTGGACAGCTCAATGAAGGTGTCAACCCAGTGTGCCTCAGCAGTGAAAAAAGCAAACTCAATGCTAGGGATCATTAGGAAGGGTATAGAAAATAAGTCAGCAAGTGTCATTTTGCCTCTTTATAAATCTATGGTGAGGCCCCATCTGGAATACTGTGTACAGTTCTGGTCGCCATAACTCCAGAAGGATATTATGGAGCTGGAAAAAGTGCAGAGGAGGGCAACCAGAATGATTAGGGGACTGGAACACCTTCCTTACCATCTGAGGCTGCAACGGTTGGGCCTCTTCACTCTTGAACGACGACATATAAGAGGTGACCTGATTGAAGTTTATAAAATCATGCACGGTGTGGACAAAGTAGATAAGGAAAAACTGTTTTCCCTATCGCATAACACTAGAACTAGGGGACACTCCATGAAACTTTTGGGTACTAGTTATCAAACAAATAAGAGAAAGTACTTTTCACCCAGAGGATTACTGCCAGAAGAAGTGGTGACAGCTGTCAGTCTTGACAGCTTTAAGAAAGGATTAGACAAGTTCATGGAAGACAAGAGTATCAATGGCTATAATTATGGATACTTAAGGACAACCTCCGGGTTGGAGAGATAGGCAGGATATCTCTCAATGCCATTTCCAGGGAATCCTAAACAGGTGAAGGCATCTGCTTGGGAATACCCTGAAGGAAATGGTGAGCCACTGTGTGAGACAGAATGCTGGACTGGATGGGCTGTGGCCTGTTCCAGCAAGGCTGTTCTTATGTTCTTATGAGGTAGAGCAGGATCACCAGGTGCTCCTGATCGAGGCCCTAGAAACTCCCCCAATACTGCCAGCGGGGATCGCTAAGGCTACAGCGAAGGACAAGTCGTTGGCCCTAGTCAGTTCATGGGTGCAGAAAGGGTGGCCAGCAACCTCCCCCACGGAAGAATTCAAGGTGTACGGGAGGAGAGACGAGTTGTCCTTAGAAAGGGGCTGCCTCCTCTGGGAGCAGCGGGTAATAGTTCCCGAAACACTGAGGCCTCAGGTGCTCAAAATGCTACAAATCAGCCACCCGGGGATCGTGCGCTCTAAAGTGCTAGCAAGAAGCTTTTTCTGGTGGCCCAAGTTGGACACTGACATAGAACAGATGGTAGGCACATGTGGGAGTTGCCAGAGTACCCGGCCCGAGGAGTCCCAACTTCCCCATAGAGAATGGGACACAGCTCGCGGGCTATGGTCACGCGTGCACGTAGACTTTGCGGGGCCTTTTCCTAGTGATAGTTGACGCTTACTCCAAATGGTTGGAGGTGATACCCATGTCCAGTACATCGTCGGCTGCAACCGTTAAACAGTTGCGGAAGGTATTCAGCTGTTTCAGAATACCAGACGTGCTTGTGAGCGATAACGCTACAACCTTCATGTCAGTAGAGTTCAGGGCATTCATAGAGATCAATAGAATTCGCCACATCACTGCCGCCCCATTCCACCCTGCAACAAATGGGCAAGTGGAACGCCTGGTGCAGACAACGAAGGATGCCTTGCGTCGGATGGGCCCCGGTGACCTGAATCTACAGCTGTGCCAGTTTATACTAGGGTATAGGGTAACACCCCTAGCATCAGGTTTTTCGCCCGCTGAGCTCCTTATGCGGAGGAAACCCGCCACAATCCTCTCATGGTTAGATCCGACCAGGGTGGAGGATACAGGAAGGAACATAGGTTTGGAAAGCACAAAGAGTTTTGAGATCGGGGAGGCAGTGCATTGCCGGAATTACATGACCGCAGGTCCAGCCTGAGTTCCCAGAGTGGTATAGGGCAAACGGGGCCAGTCTCTTACACCATTGAAACCAGCACTGGCCTCCTTTGGAGGAGACATGCCGACCAACTCAGGAGTAGGGTAATAGACAGGCAAGCCACAAGTGATCACACAGGGGATTCAACGTTAGGGTTCTCCCCCACCCGCTTATCCAAAGGGGGAGACACAGACTACTGGGGGGAGGGAAATGAAACAAATCCACATCCTTTGGATCCCCCGAGCTACAGGAACAATTTGGGAGAGGAGGATTTTGAGGAATTAGACCTTGAGTTAGGAAACTGGGGGGGGGGTTTGGAGTGGTCCCCCACCCGTACGAGCGAAGAGCGGGGTTTTGCTTTAGTCCCTAGAACCCCCAGTTTCATGTCCCTGGAGTTTGCTCCTACACCCCGTCCTCCCCAGTCCCAGACTCAGAGTCCGCTGTCAACCGCTACTGAGTCACGCCCTCCCATTGCAGGACGAGGGCCAGGCAAACAGGGACACACAGCCACCCCAGGACCTACTACAGCTGCCGCTCGCCCCAAGTGGACTTGCGGGAAGCCCCATTGACTGACGGACTTCGTCCTTACCTAGGAAGGAAGGGTGTTATGTATTGAAAGCAATGTCGATGCAACTTTGTAATATACCTTTAAGTGAATGTAACCGGCTGAATGAATGAATGTATCCATATGTACCTCATTGAGGAATCACTGTAATTAACTGTATGAGGACGCGAGCTAGTGGCCACAGGTGGCAGTAGCGAGCGTCCAAACTCACATGGTATAAACTCACCAGATACCTGCAGAAACCTTTCTGCCTCACAACACCTGGACAAGATGGGCGTGATGAACGATGACATCACGCGGACAGTAGCCAATGAGCTACTGTGTAACCACATTCAAATGTGTAGTGACTGTATAAAAAGAGCTGCACCTCCACCATTACCACATGTTCACCCTGACCATCATGCAATAAAGTTGTGTTTAGCCCTGCTGCGGCTCCTTCTATCATCTTCCTTGCAAGACACTAAAGCACCCTTGGTTTAAGCAGACAAAATGGCAACCTAAAAATCTATCTCATCCTGTTGCAAAATAGATTACAAGGCACGTTTTACCCTGGACTGCCAAACAGGCATACAAGTGGGTCCTAGAGCAGAGGTGCCCAAATTATGGCCCATGGGCCAAATCTGGCCCCCGACACCAATTCATCCAGCCCATGCCACCCGTGCCGTATGGGTGTATTTTACTTTTGCTTCCAGGAGTGGCAAGGGTGGCATGAGCTGGATGAATTGGTGTCATGGGCTGGATCTAGTTTGAACACCCCTGGTTTAAGCAGAGAAAATGGCAGCCTAAAAATCTATCTCATCCTGTGGCAAAACAGATTGCAAGGCACATTTTACTTCTGCTTCCGGTGGGAGGAACCACGTGCCTGGCCCACTGAACCACATGACCGGCCCACTGAACCACATGACCAGCCCACAGCCCAAAAAGATTGGGCACCCTTGTCCTAGAGCAAGCAAAACCTGAAGTTTCTTGGGAGGCCAAAATGATGAAATTGAGGCTATCCTACTTTGGCCAGCTCAGGAGAGAACAAAACTCTCTGGGGAAAGGTATTAATGCTGGGAGAGGGGGAGGGAATGAATGCAGCAGGAAAGGAGGAATATCAAATATGAGCTAGATTGACTGTGAGGAGAGCCACAGGCTCGGGTTTGCAGAAGCTGAGCAGCGCTGTGGAGGACAGGACATTTTGGAGATCTCTCATGCATAGGACTGCCATATTTCAGAAACGATCTGACAGCACATTGTAGGATTGGGGCCGTGAGGAGGCCCTTAGGATCCCGGAGGAGACTGGTCAAAGAAACGACACGAGGCAAGATGGAGCGAAGACCAGTGATTTATTGAGGGAAAATAATCAGTATATATTATGTCCAAGGTTGCGCATGGTAGAATGGTCATCTGACAGAAAATCACATCACCCATTTACCCGGGTTAATTGAGAACCTCTCTTGGGGAAGTTAATTAACTAAGGCAAACATTGACCATTGTCTGAGGCTTAGGTTAGGGTAAATATGGCTTCTATTTGCACCAAGGATTAGGCTGAACTCGGAGATGAGTGATTACCTTAATGGATAACAGAGACTGGAGAAATGCCTTCTCAGCGGAACCGTCGGTCAGGTCATTAATTGGGTGAATCAAACCCTATCATAAATCCACCCCCCTTAATTTCTCTGCCCGTAGAGCCCACGGCTCAGGGAGCATTCTCCCAAAGTGGCCTCTGCGCAGGCCGTTCCATGCCATTGGGGCATGGGGAAACCACATCTCCCCTTTTCGTTTTACTAAAGAGCCTGACCGGCGACTCTGCGTAAGAGAGGTACCAGCTGTTGAGCGGGAATGACACTTCGGGGTTCCCTCCATGGGGGACATCTCGATAGCAGTGAGGGAATACATTGCACGAAACAACACACTGTTGTGCCCAGTATTACCACCCCCACAATCACTTTGAGTGTCGTCTGAAGCCGTCCCCATGGGAACCACGACCACAAGGAGTCCTACCACCCCCATGAAGAATCCTCCTTGATGTCCCTAACTAGGGTGTGGAGGTCCGTGAGCTGGCTCTGTATCTGGTGGGTATTGTCTGTGAGATTTAAGCAACACATGCTGTGGACAGATTCGCAACCCAAATGATGTAACCACAGGGGGTAATCGATGGCTGCTTGATTATCCAGTATGGCATGGCGAAGCTCTGCCTGCTCCTGATTGAGCAGCGCTATTGCTGAGGAGGTATGGTTGATGGCTTTTTCTAATCCGCAAGCCAATTGACCAATTCTCCGAGCGTTGCCTATGGCTAAGCCGGGCACGCTGACTGCAGCCTGGTTTTTCAGAGCTGTGGGTCTGAATTCAGACTGCTTTCTGTAGCAAGGCAAGATAATGAGATGTGTCACTGATCTCTTACTGTGACCTGGGGTGATTCTAAGCTATCTCTGCAACCTCTGGTGTTGTGCAAATGTCTTTCTAACACCTATGGGGAGGTGTGAAACTTACAATGGCTGGAGATAGCCGGCTACCGGGTACTCAATCTTTCCAAGCAATGGGCCGGTGCAAAACATGGGCCGGTCTGGCTTCCTTTGGTGGAAGCTGGCCGTTATTAACAATATACAGAAATTCAAGTGTCTCTAGCAAATCCCAACTGGAGCATTGTACAAGGCATGTATAAATAAGGAGCAACTACAGTTAATAATTCAGCAGCTTTTCGAAGGATGAGGCTTCTCTTCTTGGTGGGGTTTCATGTGTAGCTTGAGCTTGGAAAAGTCTTGTTTTGGGGAAAAGCATGGTCCTCAGAAGTAGCACTGAGTAAAGGAAGACGGACAGCTGATGACATCCAGGACAGTGACTGGTGCCGCTCTTTGCAATCATCCGGGTCTGACTCTGGCCTCTGGGACCTGCATGGGGAAGAGACTTGTTTGGGAGATAAAAATTCTGAAAGAGTTAGTTTTTGCACTTATAGGATAGCAATTGCTGTGCAACTATGGGATGTTGTTCCCCCCCTTTTTGTTTGTTTGTCAATGTAGGACTTAAGCGTCCGATAGACCCGTTCCACAATCGCTTGCCCCTGCTGATTGTAAGGAACGCCAAAAGTGAGCTTAATATCCCAGGTGGCCCTGAAGGTGGCCAGCTGCCTGGAGCTATAAGCTGGGGCGTCATCGGACTTCGTGTGCCGAGGTTCGCCCTTGGCCGTGGGAAAGGAGATGCTGCTCCACGTGGGGAGCCGTTTCTCCCTTCTGTGCTGTTACCCAAACAAACTGTGGGAAGGTATTAATGCAAACGTGCATGTACTGCCATTTGCCAAGAAGTGGGGATGTGTGATGTCCATTTGCCACACTTGGATGGCCTCTGTCCCTCGTGGGATGACCCCCCACGAGGGCCCCCCCCGGTGCCCCTGCATGATGCAGACAAGAGCGAACTGTGCCTTGGGCTTTGGAAAGTGGCAGGTTGAACTGCCTTGCGAGCGCTTTGGCATTTTGGTGAAAGAATGCATGACTCTGAATTGGAGTAGTGAGAAGCAAACTTAGCAAATTTTTGTCTATCGCGGGAGTGATGTGTGCTCCCGGTAGACTGTGAAGCAAATTCCTAGGAAACTGGCTGTCAGCAATTATGTTTAAGCGTTCTTTGGCAAAGGTGCGCAAGGCGAGGTTCATGGCTGCCAACTCTGCCCGCTTGCGGAAGAGTCAGGAGCGTGCGCCAAGCTGGGTCCTCTTGCCAAGTAAGAACCTAATATGTGCGACCCCCATAAGTGAAAACTGTCCTAGCCCCCCGAAGGGGAATCAGTGACATTAATTCACACAAGGTGACTGTCTGCGTTTGAAGCGAGACGAGTCTGGGGTCTTATGGC
This sequence comes from Bradypodion pumilum, assembly GCA_035047305.1. NCBI lineage: Eukaryota > Metazoa > Chordata > Lepidosauria > Squamata > Chamaeleonidae > Bradypodion > Bradypodion pumilum. The sequence continues at coordinate 5,535,919 of JAWDJD010000017.1, read as the reverse complement.
AAACCTTGGCGCATGAAGCGCCAGGCTTCGCTCGGGTAAATTTCTCAAGAAGGCCCCCCTGCGCACACCCGCCCATGGCGTGTGTGCACACTTTCACTGGAGCGATCCTGGTGCTCCCGTGAGAAGGGTGCCAGATGCTGGCTTAGCCTTTTGCCTGTGCTTAGACTAGCAGCAAGAGGGGAAGGGGTGGCCTAAAAATGCCTGTATCTGATTGAAGGTGTGACCTGATTGCACTCTTAAAATGGTCCTAGGCAGTCCTGGCTAATGGGTGGCACTCTGCACATGCTCAGGAGCTTAGGGACTAATCCTTCCTCTGTGCTCTGGAGTTTGCAAAATGTGTCTGCTCACTAGAGAGGGTGCTGCGGGCCAGGTGCCATACTTAAAATGACCTAAGACTTATTAAAAACAAGCCAACTATGACGTGCCAGCTGTAAGGAGATAACACACACAAAAAATGAAAGGACACACAAGTTAAACATTTCCAGCAGGGAGTTCCACTGGCGAAAGGAGGAAAGGAGGAAAGACAAGTCAGAAGTTAGCACAATGAGAATGCAGCAACTCTTATCATGACGAAATCAGATTAGGTCAGGTAACTAAGACAACCGGGTCCTCCTGTTAATTAACCCTGGAGCCTGTGAAAGGAAGGAGTGTTAGGCTGTAGAAATAAATAAATTGGTTACTATTAAGGCCTGGAGAGGAATTTTGTTCCTGTAAAAAAGGTAAGCATTTTCTGAATATACAGAGCACAAGAATGTTTGCGTGCTTTTTCCTGTGAAAAAGGTACAATGAGTGAGTTACTTTGCACAGATTAAAGTCAAAATACCAGAACAGTATCTTTCCTAAGAGAATGAAGGAGAGTTAGAACGATTCTCAACCCGCGGCCAGATGTGGGTAAGTGGGTCAGAGCCCACGTTGCTCTGCCCCTACCTCCACCAAGCCAAGAAGGGCTGCGTGGCGAAGGAAGGGAAGGATGACTGTCCGGACTCCCAGAGCTGCCTGCGGCCCCGGAACTTTGGCCCCTGACTTTAAAAGGTTGAGAACCGAGGTTACAAGATGATAACACAGTATACACATGAAGACAATGCAATTCTCTCACTCCTAGTGAGATACGTGACTCCAAGACGCTAAGAGACATTCAAAAAACCTTAAAACACAGAGATGGGGGTTTGAGGAACACAGACGTAGGGAGGGGCCCCATAGCTTATGATCTAGTGAGGAAAACTCATAGAAGTGATTCTTGTTTTCAGATCGCGCTTCTGAAAAGAAAAATCTGTTTTCCTGAGTGGCAAGGATTGCAAAACCGGTTTCCAAGAGTGACTTAATCCTTTGACAAAGAAAAGAGTCTCAAGGGAAGAAGGGGGAATCACCCTGCCCTATTGCAGGTTAGGATTCCCCCCTCCTGCTGCCCTTAAGCTGCTAAGCAGGCAAGGCAAAGGGTTTCGTTCGTCATGCTTTCTCAAACTTTAAATAGTTCCTGCCCATGAACAGAGTGCAAACTGTTTAACACATATTTCACAGTGACATTACCACGCAGTTACACACAAGGAACACTTTTCCAATCACACTGTGGTCATAGAGACAAGGCTTTTGCAATCATACACAGTTCTTGCAGTCATACATTCAGTGGTGCACCACGCATACACACATTTATTTACGCATTCGCACATTCCTCCCCTGATCTGCAGTGTTCTATCCTACACATGAGGAGATGGCTTATACACAGCTGGCTATCACAGCCATCTGGGTGCTTCTACTTAGGGGCAAGTTTCTCTGGGCAACTCCCAAGGTGAGACCAGCAGCTTCTGCCTGTGCCTTGGGGGAACTCGGGGTACTATTGCTGGGATGGTTCTTCTGGCATAGCCAGGGCGATGGCTGCCTCCTTTCTAGCCTGGGCCAGATGCATGCCAGCATGGCCATTTGGCATTAAGACAACCTTTTGAAGATCTGCCTGGTCTAGATTGGCTTTCTCTTCTAAGGTGTCTCACTTTTCCACACTGGAAGCGGGCGCCTTGGGGTTTTGGCCCTGCTCTGCGCCTGAGTGTGGTAATGGGTCTGCTCTGGACCCCTGCGTGGCCAGGGGCCGTGCAGATTTCCGTGAGCAGTGGGCGCTGAGCAGCCCTGCCTGAGCGTGTGTCTGCCTTCAGATAGGCTGAACACAGCAGTTGGGCGCTAGCTAATTGTGCCACTGGCAATTTCCCCGTGAATGGATCTTCCTCACCCATGCGCTGAATGGAGTTCTTTCTTTGCAGGGAACTTTTAACTGTCAGAGAAGCACCAGGGCCTCTCATGCCATGAATTCCTTCAGTGACGTCTGCAGCTGTCACTGAGGGAATACTCCCTACACTGCCCTGCCTAAGCTGAAATGACGGATAGAGACTCCTTGGGGCTGATGGTTCTGACTGCGCTGGGGTTTTCTGGGTCCCTATCCGGACTGGGTCTACCTCTGCTGAGAGTTTCCTACATTTGCTCCATGTGCGAGTTATGCCCTCTGGAGCTTTCGGGGGTTGCTGAATGCAGTCTCCTATCTGATCCCAAAGCTTAAGGGTTAACGTACCTACTTCTGGGTAAAGCAGGCAGTGTTCCCTTAGGTACACCAAAAGTCTCGGTAGCTCTCGGCTGTGAAACCTTAACTGAAATACCCTGGCCAGGATTCTGAACTCTCTCTCATGAGTTCTTTGGCTAGCGGACGGACCTTGTCGCTGAGGACAAGTCCCCATATTACCTGCGAAGGGTCCTCTGAAGTTTCCTCCTCGGGACGGGTCGACGCGTCTTGGGCAAGGTAATAGGTTCTGGCGACGATTCTTTGGGTAGAGCTCGGAGCGTGGTCCCCTACCACGGGCCCTCGGTGGCCTCTGCGCTGTCAGCGGTTCACAGCTGACCCTGAGTGGAACGCGTTTTTCCGTAACCTGCAAGCCGCCGCGAAAGTCGGGAGCAAACTGTAGGAAGCCTCTTCTGTAATGCCTCGCCGCTTGGGCCGTCTTCCCGATCGGCTGGCTTACCGACCGGGCTGCCGCACTGTCCTCCGGGATGGTTGGACGCGGTTCAAGTGCAGAACCGGACCGTGTGATCGCTTACTCTCGGGTAAGATCACGTCGGGGTCACCAGATGTAGGATTGGGGCCGTGAGGAGGCCCTTAGGATCCCGAATGAGACTGGTCAAAGGAACGACACGAGGCAAGATGGAGCGAAGACCAGTGATTTATTGAGGGAAAATCATCAGTATATATTATGTCCAAGGCTGCGCATGGTAGAATGGTCATCTGACAGAAAATCACATCACCCATTTACCCGGGTTAATTGAGAACCTCTCTTGGGGAAGTTAATTAACTAAGGCAAACATTGACCATTGTCTGAGGCTTAGGCTAGGGTAAATATGGCTTCTATTTGCACCAAGGATTAGGCTGAACTCGGAGATGAGTGATTACCTTAATGGATAACAGAGACTGGAGAAATGCCTTCTCAGCGGAACCGTTGGTCAGGTCATTAATTGGATGAATCAAACCCTATCATAAATCCACCCCCCTTAATTTCTCTGCCCGTAGAGCCCACGGCTCAGGGAGCATTCTCCCAAAGTGGCCTCTGCGCAGGCCGTTCCATGCCATTGGGGCATGGGGAAACCACATCTCCCCTTTTCGTTTTACTAAAGAGCCTGACCGGCGACTCTGCGTAAGAGAGGTACCAGCTGTTGAGCGGGAATGACACTTCGGGGTTCCCTCCATGGGGGACATCTCGATAGCAGTGAGGGAATACATTGCACGAAACAACACACTGTTGTGCCCAGTATTACCACCCCCACAATCACTTTGAGTGTCGTCTGAAGCCGTCCCCATGGGAACCACGACCACAAGGAGTCCTACCACCCCCATGAAGAATCCTCCTTGATGTCCCTAACTAGGGTGTGGAGGTCCGTGAGCTGGCTCTGTATCTGGTGGGTATTGTCTGTGAGATTTAAGCAACACATGCTGTGGACAGATTCGCAACCCAAATGATGTAACCACAGGGGGTAATCGATGGCTGCTTGATTATCCAGTATGGCATGGCGAAGCTCTGCCTGCTCCTGATTGAGCAGCGCTATTGCTGAGGAGGTATGGTTGATGGCTTTTTCTAATCCGCAAGCCAATTGACCAATTCTCCGAGCGTTGCCTATGGCTAAGCCGGGCACGCTGACTGCAGCCTGGTTTTTCAGAGCTGTGGGTCTGAATTCAGACTGCTTTCTGTAGCAAGGCAAGATAATGAGATGTGTCACTGATCTCTTACTGTGACCTGGGGTGATTCTAAGCTAAGTGGCCTCTGTGCGGGCCGTTCCATGCCATCGGGGCATGGGGAAACCACATCACATAACAGTGGCAAATAAAAATCTCACGTATGAGAGGCCTGGAAGATAATATTGTGCTTCCATCAGTGGCAAGGTGAAATCACTTGTGGCTTCCTCTTTTTCTCCTCTGAGAAGTGGGTTAGAGAGAAAACAAGTCTTTGCTTTCTTTGTTTAGCCGTTCTCCCATTCAGACTGCAATCTGATCTTTCACTGCATGTGTACGTGTGAAATCAGGACTTCAGCCAGACTTGGAATGAGAGGGGGGGGAGAGAACTGGCAAAACAATATCTTGACAAATGGTTCATTCATGGACTCAGGAAGTTGGTCTCTGGACGGCAGCCAACGGTGACAGCCTCGGGAAGAGAAAATGTCACAGGTGTCTCTACACTTCTTGTTGATTTGCTAAAACTACTTGTTAGGAGTGTGTGTGTGTGTGTGTGTCTTGGAGAGTCTCCAACCTCTGCTTCTCCAGCCTCCCTTCTTCTGGCCTAACAAGGGACTGTCTCTGTCAGAGATGACACTGGCCACCATCTGTCAGACGGTGTGTTCTTCGAAGTGCGGAGAAAAGAAATCGAAGGGAGGGCATTTCTCTCACCAACACTTTTTTTTTTTTTGCTTTGGCAATGTTTGACAATATAATGCTCAAGCTCTAGGCCTGGGATTCTCAACCTGTGGCTCGTGGGCCGGATGCAGCCTGTGGCGCCATTTCATGTTGTCCCACTACCGCCTCAACCACACCAGGAAGTGCCATGTGGTGGAGGAAGGGCAAAATGGCTGTCTGGCCCCCGAAGCTGTCTGTGGGAGCGTGACCCAATGGCCCCTGGCTTTAAAAGTTTGAGAACTCCTGCTCTAGATAGACAGATTTTTCTCCTCACTCTGCAGAAGCAGACAGCACTGGCTCATTGGCTTTGAAACAGAGATGCGCACTGAACCCTAGAGTTGGATATGACTGGCTTTCGAGCAAGGGAAACCTTTACCTTCATCCCAGAAAAATAGGTTGTGTGTTGTTGTTTTTTTTACTCTTGATGAAAACTTGTTGCAAAATTATAACACATTTTAGCACAACTTGAAAGTTTTTTATATTTTCCTGATTCTGGTTTGAAAACCTTTTTTATGTGACTCAAAGATAAAAGCCCGTTTTTTATATTATTATTATTATTATTATTATTATTATTATTATTATTATTATTATTATTATTATTATTATTATTATTATTATTATTATTATTATTATTATTATTATTATTATTATTATTATTATTCTGGAACCATTAATCCTCTGATAAGAAGTCTGTAATTGTGTTATTTGATGAAATTCTGTTTTTTTTAAAAAAAAAACTGCGTCGTAGCAGAAACATCTTGGAATTCACTATTTGATCGTGTAAATCCCACATGGATCTTGAGCTGGGCCCGGGGGGGGGGGGGGATTACATTTTTGAAATTAACGTTCTAACCAAGCCATGAGATTTGCCGCTTTTCACATTTGAAAGATCAACCCTAATTTCCTAGCATAGTATCAGCTTCCAAACAGATCATTCACATTAAATTGCTTTCATCTCTTCTCCAAAGTGAAATCCTGCAATACTGTGGTCAGCATCAGAAATCAGCAGTAATTCGTTTAAGGCATTTTTTTCCAGTACAGAGGAGGAAGCAATTGACAATATCAACAGATATGGGGGGAAATGGCTTTTGTGGAGAGCTAAAACTCCTTGAATGACCCAGATGATATGGCTGCTGGGTTAAAAATGTAACCTTTCTCATCTCTAGGATCAAAGAATGACTTTGTCTAGCTAAAGAAGTGAAGGGCAACCTTAGATACCTGGGGCGCGGGATGGTATTATGGGCCCCAGACATGCTTCAGGATCCACCAGATCTGGCTGTGGCCATTTTCAGATACTTTTTAAAAATGGAGCTGGAATCGGCTAGATGGGTACCTTTAACTCTATTTTTATCTTTCTTAAAAATCTAACTTTATAGATTTTCATGGTCATAAAGGTAAAGGTAAAGGTTTCCCTTGCTCGAAAGCCAGTCGTATCCAACTCTAGAATTCAGTGCTCATCTCTGTTTCATTGCCGAAGAGCCAGCGTTGTCTGCTTCTGCAGATGTTTCCGTGGTCATGTGGCAGGATACACCTGTTGTGTCCAAAGCTTAATTCTTTTTCAAAAGTAAAACTGCACCGAAAATAAAGCACAGAAGTGCGCCATTGTAAAAGGCGCAAAATTAAAATACCTGTCAGCACGGTAAATGTTGAACTTTGTTTGTCCTCCGGAAGCCCGCCTAAATGTATCTAATTCTGTAACGGTCAAATCACTGTATATATAGAGGCCATCCCTGTACATAGTTCCCAGTCCAAAGTATGAGCTGAATAAAGAATCACTGACTTTAACCTAATCCTGCTGGTTAGAGTACTTCTTGTTCCAGACTCAACAACACCAGAGGGCATGGAATGCTGTTACCTTTCCTCCGAAGTGGTCCCTATTTGTCTAGTTGCAATTTCTTGCTTTTGAACTGCTAGGTTGGCAAGAGCTGGGACAAAGACGGGAGCTCATTTCCGTCCTGCAGTACTCAGGAATCTGTTGACCTTCCAGTCAGCATCTTAGCCACTTGAGCCACTGCTCAAATAAATAAAGGCTCACCTTGATTTACCATAGGAGAATAAATGAACACAGGATCTATAACCCAAAATCCAGTCCAAGTATTTTCATTGCCTCTGACATTTTGCTATTTTCTGCATAATTTGTGTTATAGGAAACCTTAAACTCAAGCACCACATAAGGGTTATTGAAAGTTGTGTTAATATTTAATCTGAGCTGATCCTGGCCTCTCCACTGAGGGCTGCAAGAGCAAAATATAAATATTGGTGTCCATAAAAAAGCAAAAATAATATTGTATTTTTAAAATTCTATGCCTTCTTTTGCATGTTTAGACCATCATATTCTGGAGTGTATGAGTGTGTGTGCCAGAGAGAGAAAGAGAACTTTTTCAGTTACAAATGTTTGTATTCACATGCCAAGTTAATATTCTTTCTTTTATTAAGCTTTTATTAATAAATATAAATTTCAAACAAACATAAAAAATTATAAATACTTAAAACTAATAATAAGAGAAAAAGAAATACTTCAAAGCAACAACAATTACATAAAAAGAAAAAGACAATAACTTATCCCCCTCCCAAAGAAAGAAGAATGCAAGCGTGGCGCCAAAATGGCCGCCGCGCTCTTTGCGGGCACTCCCCCACCGGACTTGGACATCCGGGTAGTTAGGGGGCGTGGCCAGCCCTCTTTAAAAGGGGTGGCCACGAGGCAGCCGAGCTGCCATTTTGCGAAAGCGACGGAGCGGAGAAGTTTTTCTCCGTCACTCTCAGCCTTTGCCGGGAAGCCCCTTTTCGGCGGCGAACAGCTTCACTCTTCGCCTTCTTCTTAGGCTTCCCACCAGCTATTCCATAATGCCTTCCAGGAAGAAGGCTATGGCGAACTCGGTTCGCCCATCCAGAAGGAGGCAGCCGGGGCGGAGGACCTCGACTGCGCCCACTCAAATGGCCCCCATTGCAGAGGCTCCCACCGGGACCGGTGGGATGGGGCAAATTAACCCGTGGCTCGAAGCTGTGCAGCCCCAGACCGGCCCTGCGGGGGCTGCGGCCCCCGGCCAGCAATTGCCAGCCATGGGCTTGGGGCAGGTGGGTGGGCATGGCGCCGCTGGGCCTTCGGCCCCTGGCCCGCATTCCCCGGCCATAGTTTTCAACCAGGGGGAGGGCTGGCCACAATGCCCTGGCAGGGCATGCCCCAGGCCCCTCGGGGGCCAGAGTTTTGGGCATGGCCCTGCCCGGGTACGAGTACTCCGGCACCTGGCCCGGGTCCTGCGCCCAGCGGGCCGTCCGGCCCGCTTGGCCCCCTTTATACTGGGGGCTCTGTGGCAGTGGATGCCTTATTGGCACGCGTGGCGGCCTTGGAGGCGTCCCTGGGGATACCCAGCCCATCCAGGGCACCTTTTGGCCGGCAGGTCACTACGGGGGCGGATGGTCTTCAGCAGGCGGCCGGCCGGGTTGAGCTGCTTGAGGCACGCAGGCCGGTGCCCGCCGCGGCCTCACAGCTCCCCGCGCAGCAGGCACCACCGGCGGGTGGTGGTCAGATGGGTCTTCAGAGCTCGGTTGCGGTCGCGAGCTCCGACGCTCACCGTGGGCCGGAACCCCCAGTGGGGGCGGCCCGCGGGGGTGCAACCTGTGAGTATCCGGTTCAAGTTAATGCTCCCACACCAACATGCACCACGGGTGAGGGTATTCAGTGGCCATGGCCCCGTCAAGTCGGGGCGGGGGGACAGCAGCACCCGAATTACTCAGGCACAGCTTTACCACTTGCAGGCCCCATGGTGGGGGGGGGGCCTTACGCTCCAGGGCAGGCAACGGGGGTCACGGGGGCAGTTCAGGTCCCTTTCTGGACCCCCCGCACTGCTAATGTGCCGGTGTCAGCATTCCCGACAGCTGGGTATTCTCTGCCACTGGGGGATCATTTAGCCCAGGCCACGAGGGAGAAGATTTGGCAGGGAGAATATTTAGACATTTTCTCCCTATTGAACAGGGAACCCACCAAGGAAGAGAGGGAGGGGCAAGATGAGAAGGACAAGGAACAGTACCGCCGTCGCAAGCCACCACACACGTGGGCCAACTGGTTGCCCGCATATCTCATATACATGGCGGTCTACCTCAAGGCCCGGCCCGATCTGGCCATCCCCATGGTCCAATATTTGGACAATATTTACAGGGCAATGGTTGATTTCCCTGGCCCGTCGTGGTTGGCTTACGACGAGGAATTTCGAATGAGAGTGCCCCTACACCCGGAGATGAGGTGGGACGAGCCCTGCCAGAAGCTGTGGCTTCTGTATATGACCCCCACGCGCCCTGTGCCTGGGGAGAGGTATCATTGTGGGCACGCGGTCCAGCGAGCCGCTCCAGCACAGGCACCCCGCCAGGTGGCGGGGCAGGGGGTTCCAACCCGCCTGCTGTGTTGGAGCTTTTCGGCCAATGGTGCGTGCAACGGAAAACAATGCCGCTATAAGCACGAGTGTCCCTCTTGCGCTGGCCCCCACGCCGCCGCTGCGTGTCCGCGAGCAGGTGGGTCTCGGGGCAGAGGTAGAGGTGCACAGGGAGCGGGCACACCTGCCGCTGAGGGAACTGGTCACCCGAAAGGCCCCCTCCCCAGTTAATTTGGCTATGTTGGAGCGTTGGCTCGCAACATACCCGAGGAGAGAAGACGCTGGTTACCTCCTCGAGGGTTTCCAGCGGGGGTTCCGTATTCCGTTCATAGGGGAGAGGTGCCCCCAAGACGCGCCCAATTTATTGTCTCTTAGGGGCAGGGAGGAGGTGGCCGCCCTGAGTATTGATAAGGAGGTCAAGGCAGGCAGGGTTGCTGGCCCCTTCCAGGCTCCACCCTTTCCCAACCTGAAAGTTTCCCCTTTGGGGTTAGTGCCCAAGAAAACACCGGGGGAATTTCGTCTCATTCACCACCTGTCATACCCGGCTGGCCATTCGGTCAATGATGCTATCCCTGATGACCTTTGTTCGGTCAGGTACACATCATTCACCAGGCCCTGCGCATGGTGCGCTCTTGTGGCCCGGGTGCACTATTGGCAAAGTGTGACATCAAGTCCGCATTCCGGCTGCTGCCGGTGCACCCGGGCGACTTTGAGTTACTGGGCTTCAGATTCCGGGGCGAGTTTTATGTTGATAAAGCCATGCCTTTTGGCTGCTCCATCTCTTGCTCGGCATTTGAACGTTTTAGTACCTTCCTCCAGTGGTCCTTTGTTCGTAGGTCGGGGTCTCGGTCTGTAGCCCACTACCTCGATGATTTCTTGTTCGGGGGTGAACGGGGCTGGGACACGTGTACGCGTCTCCTCAACACATTTCAGACGCTAATGAAGGAACTCGGTGTCCCTTTAGCGCCCGAAAAGACCGAGGGCCCATCAAGCAGGCTCACGTTCCTGGGTATTGAAATTGACACCGTTTCACAGGCATCCCGGTTACCCATTGATAAGGTTTCCAGGATCACTGCATTGATTTTGGCCTTACTGGCCAAACGCAAGGTGTCACTTCGTGAGCTCCAGGTACTGCATGGTCACCTTAACTTTGCCTGCAGGGTGGTTGCGCCGGGCAGGGCCTTTGCTCGGCGCTTGTGCGACGCCATGGCTGGCCTATCCAGGCCCTATCATAGGGTCCGACTGAACACGGGCATGAGGGAGGATATGCTGATTTGGCTCGAGTTCCTTAAGGGATTCAACGGGGTGTCATTTTGGAGATCTGATCTTCTGGTGTCCCCTCGCTTCCAGGTTCAGTCGGACGCATTAGGGTCCCTGGGTTACGGGATTTATTTTGAAGGGAGGTGGGCCTATGGCTGATGGCCTCCAGCTTGGAAGGGCATGGATCGTTTACGCGATCTTACGTTCCTTGAGTTCCTACCCATACTGGGAGCTTTGATGCTATGGGGTGCGGAGTGGGCCAATTCAGTGGTTCATTTCTGGTGTGACAATGCTGCGGTTGTGCACATCGTCAACTCGCTGACGTCTAAATCGCCCAGGGTCATGGGGTTGGTGCGCCAGTTTGTCTTGCGCAGTTTGTGCCTCAATGTTCTATTCAGGGCTAGGCATGTTCCAGGTATCAATAACGAAATTGCTGATGCTTTGTCCCGCCTGCAGATCACCCGGTTCCGCGCCTTGGCCCCAGACGCAGAGGAATTTCCCTTGCCGCTCCCGGACGAGATATAGACGTTTGGCAGGGAGAAGTGAACCGGGCGATCGGCATGTCGCTGGCGCCCCACACGCGTAAGGCGTATCACCATGCATTCTCTAAATTTCAGGCTTTTCATGCGCAATTCAGTTTTCCCGAGATTTGGCCCATTCCAGTGGCACATGTCCTTCAATTCATGGTTTACCTACACAACCAGGGCCTGGCTCCCCGCACCATAGCATCCAGGCTGTCAGCACTGGCATTCAGAGCCAAAGTGGGGGGTTATGCTGACAGCACGGCTGATTTCCGTATATGACACGTTTTGGAAGGGTGGACACGGGAACGTGGACGCTGCCCGGACAGCCGCCACCCGATTTCCCCGAGGGTCCTTACCCACCTTGCACGAGGCTGGCATGACCTGTGTTTTGACAGGTATGAGGCAGCTCTCTTTCATGCGGCTACCACGGTGGCCTTTTTTGGAGCACTCCACATCAGTGAGCTTGTGCTACTGTCTAAGGCGGATGCGACACGTAGGGCACTGGAACTCGAAGATGTCTATGTTTCCGATGAGTGGGCTCATTTGAGGATACACTCCTCAAAGGTTGATCAGCACGGTGTAGGCAGTGGTGTAAGACTGCTACGATGTTCCATTGCAGACATCTGTCCGGTTGGTGCCCTACGAAAGTTTCTTGCACTGCGTGGTACGCACCATGGCCCGTTTTTCTGCCACCAGGATGGGTCTCCCCTCACTAAATTTCTATTTTGGAAGGTGACCGGTAAGGCACTGTCCCGGGTTGGCCTCCCCGGGGCTCGTTACGGCACCCATTCTTTTAGAATTGGAGCTGCTTCTACCGCAGCTGCATTTGGGTACTCTGGGGCCGAGATAGGCCAGATGGGGAGGTGGGGATCCCAGTGTTTCCGGTTGGACGTTCGCCCGCTTCAACTGTGAGTACCAGTAAGTCACTGTCCTGTTTCCTTTTTTCCTTGACAGACCCTGGGTGTCGGATCACACCGGTGGCAGTATGGCTGGTGGGCCACAGCTACGTGCACTGGGCAGCGCAGCACGCTGCGGCGACAGAGTGGGGACCCCAGCTGGGACTACGTGCGTCCGCATGTCTTAGGTGATATGGTAAGCGCGGGATGTTATGGCGGGAACTGTTGCCATTCCTTTTTCAATTAGGGATGCTGACCCGCCTGATGTCCTGGTGATACACCTTGGGGGCAATGATTTAGGCCAGGTCACTGGCCTGTCGCTGAAACATGCGATCTGCGGTGACCTGACTTACTTACATTATGTGTGGCCTGCCACAACCCTGATTTGGTCGGACATCATACCGCGTCACGCTTACAGAGGGGGCTTTAACCTCCAGGCCCTTGACCGCGCTCGTCGCTCGGTGAACAGGGCAGTAGCCCGGTTCCTTATAGACAAGGGTTGGGGGCGCGTCATCCGACACCCCACCATTAGTCTACAAAACTGTGATCTTTATGCAGGGGATGGGGTCCATCTGTCGCCCAGAGGTATGGACCTCTTTTTGGAAGAATTGCAAGCAGGCCTGTTGACCGAGCTGACGGTCTGGGGGGGGCGGTGAGTCTTTATTGAAGCCTCCCCGTGTGGCGGGTAGCACTGGTAAGGTAAATAATTATGACCCACAGGTATCCGGCAGGTTCGCAATTGACTGGACAACACTAGATAGGCACAAGTTGGTTAACGTTGTCCGGTCAACGACGAACCAGGCAAGGGGGTGATGGCACGAGCTAGGCAGCATGCATCACCCTGTTATTTTACGGATACGCATCAGAGGGTGGGGTCAGTAGTTAGTTATTGACTACGGTCAAATGGATACAAATGGATACATTGTAGCCAATTGCCGTTGGCAATTTTGGGAGGAACCTTACCAGTGTTACTGCGGCCTGCTTGCCTTAAGAATTATAATTGGTTGAATACCAATCGAAATTTATAATTCGGACTAGGGCATGAATCAATAAATGTGGCCCAATGCCGTTATCCACTTATACTGGTGTCCGAGTCCTTTTTTTTGGGGGGGGGGGTGCTTGCAAAGGAATAACAACCGTATATTATTCAAATTCTTGTTCACTATTTCATTCTTTCTACTTTTAAACCAGTGCAAAACCCTATTCTGCAGTAATTTCGATTGGCACCGTATACTTAAATCTTCCAAAATTGAATCATGTCAGGGCCAGGCTTAACCCCTTCTTCACTAGTTAGCGCGTACTGTATGAAAGGTTTCCAAATTTCCCAAAATTGTATTTTAATTTTTAATCCCTGTTTTAGCCGGATATGGCTAGTTAATTTTTCATTTAATGCCAGTTGCCAAACCTCTTTATACCACCTATTCTTATTCAAATTTTCATTACTCTTCCATTCTTGGGCTATCAGATGTCTAGCAACCAGCAACAATGTCAAAATTAGTTCTTTTTTACCCTCGCTTAATCTCATTTTTCCAATTTCTCCTAATATAGCTAATTTGGGTTCTAAATTTATTGTTATACCAAGAATATCATTTATCTCCTTCTCTACCACTTTCCAAAATTTATTTGTTTTCTTACAAAACCACCACAAATGCAAATATGTTCCCTTTTGTTCATAACATCTCCAACACATGTCAGATTTATTAATATCTATTTGCTTGAGTCTGATTGGGGTAACGTACCACCTCCATAGTACCTTGCAAACATGCTCCTTTTCCTTAATTGACATAGTTTTTGTTATTCTATTTCCCCACTTTTTCCTCCAATCTTCTTCTTCAATTTTAATATTTTAATCTTCCTCCCAAATTCGTTTAAGTGTATAATGTGATTCTTTCCCTGGAATAAGCATTTGGTACAATTTACCTATCAACCCCTGTAATCTTATTTTCCCTTTCCTTATTTCCAAGACCAACTCTTCAAAAGGAGTCTTTGCCCTAAATACTCCTATAATCCCCCTTATCGATTTATCCCATTTCTCCATCCTCAATTCTTGTAACCAATTTAATTTTAATTTATTATATACTTCTTTCCTTTTCTGATATATGTTACAGTTTTTAATCCACTCTGTTATTAACACTTTTTCTTGCAATAGGATGGATCTTGTTTTATGTGATGATATTAATGGGCAACTCTGGTAATCTAAGATTTCTATATTTGGAGAAATATCTAGTGCCAATTTCCTCTTAACCCCTCTCCATAAATTGTAAATATTCTTTATGGAAAAGCAATTTTTATTGCTTTTATTATTTGTTTGGGCTAAAAATATTTCGCCTTTTAATTTTTTAAATTCTTCTTGATCCCCTTCACATATTACTTCATTTTGTTGAATTAATAATTTTATTAATTTCTTTATATGAAAGACTTGATAATACGCTTTGATGTTTGGAATATTTAAACCTCCCTGTTTGTTCTTCTTGTACCATAATCCTTTACTAATTCTCGCTTTTTTATTATTATTACAAATTCCGTTTATCAATTTTTGCCATTTATTTAGTTCTGACTCTTTAATTTTAATTGGTAGATTTTCAAACAAAAAATTCAATTTGGGTATGACTTTCATTTTACAAATATTAATCCTTCCAAACCATGAAGTCTTTGCCCGTTTTATTTGTTCTATTGATGGTTTTAGATTGTTTCTTAATTTATTAAAATTGATTTTATATAAATCTTTTGGTTCCTTCGTCATGAATATTCCCAAATATTTCAGTTCATCTCTTATTGTAATGCTAAATCTATCTCCAATTTTTTCCCTTTCCACCTGGGTTAGATTGCATGTGATAGCCTCAGTTTTCGTCCAATTGATTTTTAATCTTGTTACTTCTTCAAAAGCTCTTAAATGTTCTTGTACTTTGCTTAAATTATTTAAAGGATCTTTTATTACTAATAGAGTATCATCCGCAAATAGACTTATTTTTTTGTTTTCTATTCCTACTAATTTTTCATTCTGCCTTATATAATTTGCTAATAATTCTATTGCCAGTATAAATAGATATGGGGACAATGGACATCCTTGTCTTGTCCCCATGTTTATATCAATTTCTTTTCCCAAACAGTTATTCATTTAAATTTTAGTTTTGCTTTCTTTGTACAGTTGTCCTATCACATGCTTAAATTTAGGGCCAAATTGTAATTTCTCGCATATTCCTATTATTGTTTTCCATTGAATCGAATCAAATGCTTCATATATATCTAATGCCACTATACATACTTTTTATTTATTATTTTTCAATTTATCAATAATATTAATTAAACAATTTATTAATTTATCCATTTGTCTTCCTTTAACGAATCCTACTTGGTCTTCTCCAATATAAGTGTCTATAAATTTATTAAGCCGATTATTAATTATTGAAGTGAAGATTTTTGCGTCAAAATTTAATAATGAGATTGGCCTATATGCTTCTATATTCTCTTTGTCTTTTCCAGGTTTAGGAATTAGGGCCATTATCGAATTACTCCAAGATTTTGGGATCTCCCCCCCTTCCAATATATAATTATATAATTTTTTAAACTTGGGAATTAATACCTCTCGACATTCCTTATAGAATTCCGAAGGGATACCATCTTCTCCTGGCGTTTTATCCTTTTTAAAATTGTTAATTACCTCTTCAATCTCCTTGTCTTTAATACCTTGTTCCATTATATTTACATGTTCTTCCTTTAATTGATAGTTCAAATTCTTATCCAAATATGCTTGTAATACATTGTCTTCAATTTTATGTTCTGTATATAAGTCTGTGTAAAATTCTTCTGCTACTAATAATTTGTTTTCCAATTTATACTGCCTTATACCTTCTTTGTTAATTAAAGCCTCTATATATCCCTTACTTTTTTTGCTGTACTTTTTTTGCTAAATTTTTCATGTCTTTATTATTGAATTCAAAATCATTTCTTTTTAAATATGCCAAATCTACCCTAACCTTTTCAACTTCTGCAGCAATTGTTTCCTTTTTTAGTGCCTGTAATTTATTCCAAATTGAGTTACTTCCTGTATCTGCGTGCTTCCTTTCTAGTTCTTTTATATCTTGATCTCTTTTAATTGCTTGACTTTTCATTTTTTTTCAAATATTGCCTTCTCTTGTATATAATCACCTCTAATAACCGCTTTCATTGCATCCCAAAGGATATGTAATTTCACCTCCCCGTGTCATTATTCTCCCAATTCCTTATCCACTTATTTATTAAATTTTTTTATCTCTTCATTTTTTAATAGTTTAGTATCCACCCTCCATACCTTATTTTGATAGTTACTACTATTCAACCGCATCTCTATCGAAATAATTGTATGATCTGAAATATTGAAATTACCATAATTAAAATTTTCTAAATTCTTAAGTATATTTTCTGACACAAAAAAATAACCCAATTGAGAGTAAGATCTATGTTTTAAAGAGCAAAAGGTAAATACATTTTTTACCTATCAACACTCTCATCGCATCCCATAATCCTAATTTCCTTATCCATTTGTCAATCAATCTATCTTGAGTCTTTCTAAAGTTATTTGTTGTATCAATTGCTGACCTTATTAAATTAAAATCTCCCCCTATAATTAAATTTGATGATCTTTCTTTTTTTATAATGGGTAGAATTTTATCTAGAAAAATCCCTTGATTCTTATTTGGTGAGTATACATTAACAAACGTATATTCTTCCTCCTCTATTTTACCTTTTATTAACTGGAACCTTCCGTCCTTATCTTTAATGTTCTTACTCATTGAGAAATCTAATTTATTCGATATTAGTACAGCGACTCCTCTTGAATTACTTGATCCTAAACTTTTCTCATATATTTCCATCCTTTTTACATAAATATTATTCTTGTTTTCATTTTTCTGATGTGTCTCCTGGAGAAAAATGATATCCGCTTTCTCCCTTTTCAGAACTCCTTCCACACGTTTCCTCTTAATTTGGTTCTCTAGGCCCCTGACATTCCATGAGATAATTTTTAACTTTTTAAGTATACATAATTAGTGCTTTCTCTACTGTTACTGCAGAATTCCCCATGATATGTGAACCAATATCTCAACCAACAACAAGTTATACCTTCCCTCCCCCAGCGCATCTTAAATTAAATAATGTATGTCTATCTTAATAAAAAAAGAAAAAGATACACAAAGATAACAAAACTTAAACAGACCAACAAACAAACAAGCAAGAAAAATAAAAAACTCTACCCTCCCCACTTTCTACGAAAAGTAACCTTTGAAAACAAAGAGGGATTTAGTAAAACTCTGGTTTGTAGGTTTGGCCATCCTCCCTTCTATACCAGGAGTTCTCAACCTTTTTAAGCCAGAGGTCAGGTCACACTCCCTCAGACAGCTTCAGGGGCCGGACAGCCATTTTGCCCTTCCTCCATCACATGGCACTTCCTGGTGTGGTGGAGTCAGTGGGGGCCACATGAAATGATGCCATGGGCTGCATCCAGCCCACAGGTTGAGAATCCCTGCTCTATACAAACATTCATATGAGATCTTGATCTCATTTAATAGATTTTCAAATTTTGATTCATGTTCTGAACTTTGAACAACAGCTGCTGAAAACCTTATTTAAAACATAAATGATACCAGAGGGATGTGGTCCAGGAAAGCTCTGTTTTGAAGCTGATTGTTACTTTTCTGTGCTAATAAAAGATTACTCATCTTCGTCTGGCAGCTAGCATGTCCACAAAAGGCTCTTCTTTGTCTCAAAGAATACGCTGCCCGGCTCTCATTTCACAGCAGAGGAAAAACATAATCTTCATCATATGCTGATTTCTGCTACACCGTTTTGAAAACTGCAATGAGGTCCATCCAGATGGCTTGTTTACCATATATTAATTAGTCATAGGGGAGCCAAGAAAGACAGATGTACAGTACTGGTGCAGGGGGAAAATTCAGTCTCAACCAAAGTACTTGAATCTCGCGGGGAACTTGAAGTGAGAGGAGACCTATCTTTTCTCAAGAATTTACACATTTGTAAAGCTTACAAGACATTTTGGAAAAACATAATGTGCAGACAACTATAGAGACACTTAAAATGCAGACAGTGAAGATGCATTTAGCCAATAGGGTGGGGGTGGGAGGAATGGGAAAATTAGGTCAAAATGAACCATTAGGGAAATTATGCAAAAATTGTAGATGTTTTTAGAGGGAAGCAGTCTTGCAAATGGGCTATAAGGTTCAGAGGTAAGATTCAGTGACATTAGATCGCAATATACTTGTATACCTGCCCATAGTGCTTAGAGAGCTCTCTGGGTAATTCTCAGAGAGTTAAGATTCTTGCCCCTCAGCATGTTGGGTGCTCATTTTTCCAACCTCAGAAGGAGGGAAGGCTAAGTCAACCATGAGCCTATCAGGATCAAACTCAGATTGTGAGCAGAGTTCTGGCTGTAGTATTGCAGCTTAACCACTGCACCACAGATGAACCTCAGTGACTCTTAAAATAAATCAAAGTCGAAAAATAAGCTTGGCTACACAGCAAAATTGGATGGGCTGTTTTGAGCTAAACAGTGTCCTTTAAAGTTGTGTATAAGTGCAGTATAACAGCATTCCATGCACTCAGGTTTTGAGGCATGCCAGTACTAAGCTCTGGTACAAGATGTTGTGGAGCTCCTTTGAAGTGTTATAAGGACCTGATGAAACAAACCATTAAGGTGTCAGGTATAAACCCACAAACCTGGGAGGTGGTTTTGCCGTAGATGGCAACAAACCATCTCTGCTGCTACCGATCACTTTGAAGGAGAACGCCGCAGACATGAAGAGGTTAAGCAACAGGCATGGAAGCTTCGTCAAACTCAACGACGCCCTCCACCATCTATTCAGTGCAATGTGTGTGGTCACATGTTTCATGCCAGGAACGGTTTATGGAGTCTCCAGAGACACATCCATCAACTGAGAAAATGACTTCCAGGGGAAAATGTATGCTCGGATACGAGTAGCAGCCAATGACGACAAATTGGTCAATGTACCTCTTTGAACTCCAAACATGCTGCTCCAATCCCTACCAAACCAAACCGGTTGTTTGCTCCTGAATTCAAGCACCCTGAATTTGGCTTGAAATTTGGGATTCAGCTGAAACCGGACAATAGCCCTAGTTTTAAAACTCTGGATATGAATATTTGCATAGATTAATTGAGACAGGAATAAGATCAATTTAGGAAAGAAGACATTGAAAAGAGATACAGACCAAAAGTGAGATGAACAACTATTTTGATAGGGTGATGAACAGACTTTTGAAATTGACTTTTTGGTATACAATTCCCCCAACGCCATAGATGTGATTCTGATCCTGCCAAAATATTAAGTGGCCTGATTGAAATAGGACTGACACACTTCAGTTTGACACAAGAGACAGTATAATAAATGTGTATTTCCTTATTCTCACATCTTACAATGCTTATTAGTAAAAACCTGCCAAGTTATTTTGGCAGAGAAGGCAGAAAATTCCTCAAACACTTCTCTTCAAGCAAAACAGAGAAATAAACCACAAATTTACCCTGCCTAATGGCAGAGATGGACCCAATATAAAAAAATGGGACCAAATGATTTTTTTGAGATAAAAACATAAAATATAAAACCAGAAACCAGAAAATCTTTCCAGCTACCTAAGAGCTTGGAAAAGTAAATATGGGCTAAAACCTTCCAGCCTCTTCCAGGTCTCCCAATCACCAACCTATTTGGGGTTAATTAGTGGCTTCACTCATATAGCTGCATCTCCGCCTCTCTTTCCCTCTCTCTCTCTCTCTCTCTCTGGCCTTCCCCTACTGTTGGAATGCTGGCCAGATAATCATGGAGAAACCAGGCCGCATCTCCAGCTTCCCTCCCCCAGACACCTGGGCTCCCATGGGAACGACGAAGGGAGAGAAACTTTTCCGACAGGTGGAGCATTTCACTCTGGAATTTACATGCCCCCCCGTTGTGTTCTTAGTTCTATGCATTAAAACAACCACCAACTGTATCAATGTATTCCGTGTAATTAGGTCACGAGCTAATGTCCACCTGGTGGCAATAGCGAGCGCCCAAGCTCACAAGGTTCCAATCCCCAAAGAACTACAGCGCGGGAAGATTCCCGCCACTACCTCACCTGGACAAGAAGGGTGTGACCTGGAATGACATCACACCAGCAGTAGCCAATGGGCTATCGTGGAGCCACATTCAAATGTATAACCACCGTATATATTGAGCTGTTCGTCCGCCATTACCACATGTTCCCCTAGACCACCATGCAATAAAGATGTGTTAAGCCAGTACTACGGCTGTTCCTGTGTCTTGTTTCTCATACACTAAATTGGCGATGAGGATGTGATTATGGATTCCCATGAGATCAAGACACACGCTAGTCATGCCGGCTTCGACATCAACAAGCCGGAAGATTGGGAACTCTTGGAAATGGACTTCCAAGATGCGCTGGTGGTGTCCGACATTACGGACGAGGGAAAGAAGAGGGTCATCCTCACCCGGATGCTAGGGAATGCCGCCAAGAGAGTATTGGTGGACCTGGTATCACCGAAGAAGGTGAGCGAGCTGACGGTCAAACAGCTCCTGAAGGCGATGCGCGACCACTTCCAGCACTCGGTTTCGATGTTCTCGGCTCGAGACGCGTTCTGGAAGAGAGTCCAAGCGCCCAGTGAGTCCATCGCCGCTTTTGCAGCGGCCCTGCAGTTGGACGCCGGCCCTTGCAAGTGGGAAAACCTGGATATCGCCCTCACGGACCGCATGCTGTGCGGCCTGTGGGACGAGGAGGTTCAGCGAAAGCTAATGAACCAGGAGCCACCCCCGACACTGCGCGAGGTCGTGAAGGCGGCGCAGGCCGCGGAAGCCACGAGGGCCGGAGTCAAGGGGTTCAGAGAAAGGCCCCCACAGGCCGACAAGGCAGCGGGGTCAGTGCAGGCGGCCAGACGGACGCCGAAATCTTCCACGGAGAGCAGCGACGACGAGGATGTCCGGAAGGAAGGCTGACACTGCGACGGCTGTGGAGCGGCCCACGACCGCATCAAGTGCCCGTTCCGGAAGGCCGAATGCCACAACTGCGGCCGCCGGGGGCACATCGCCAAGGTCTGCAGACGACGGCGCAGGGACCGGAAAAGCTCACCAGACCGCTCGCTGAGAACCAAGGAGGGTGCCCGGCCCGCGAGGAAGCAGGACGGCGTAGGCCGCATCTCCGACGACAGCGGCGGCGACGCCCCAGTGTACAGCGTGTCCTTGGGACACCCCCGTTACTTTGTTGAGGTACTGGTGCAAGGGGCCCCTGTTAGGATGGAGATAGACTCGGGTTCCTCCTATTCAATCATGTCCCAGTAGGAGTTCTTGGGATTGTTCCCCCCACGTGCGCCCTAAGCTCAAAGCGTTGAGGTCCACGCTGCGGGACGTACAGGGTAATAGTATTCCGGTGTTGGGGGTTGGAAAATTCAAGGTCCAGTACAAGCAGCACACCGCAGAATTGCCCCTGGTTGTTCTCAAGGGGGGAAGTTGCAGCCTCCTCGGGACTCAATGGTTTAAGCCCCTGGGTTTGTTCATTGGGGGGGTGCATGCTGTTGGGACTGACCCAATACAGGAGGTGTGCGACGCGCACCCCGAAGTATTCAAGAAAGGACTCGGAAAATTCAAGGGGCCCCCAGTAGCGTTCGACCTGGACCCGGAGGTCCGCCCAATACGACTCAAGCTGCGCAGAGTGCCTTTCGCACTAAAGGACAAAATAGAGGCAGAACTGGACAAATTGGTGGGCCAGGGGATTCTTGTTCCTGTTGATTCTGCAGAGTGGGAGACTCCGATTGTAACTGCACTGAAGGCCAACGGGGAGGTCCGCATATGTGCTGACTATAAGTGCACCATTAATAAGGCGATCCGCCCTAATGCGTATCCGGTGCCGGTAGTCAGCCATCTGTTGGCCAGATTACATGGGGGAAAGTGTTTCACAAAACTTGACCTGGCGCAGGCCTATCAGCAACTCTCAGTAACCCCAGCTGCAGCTGCTGCGCAAACAATAGTCACGCATAAGGGTGCGTTCCAGGTGACGCGCTTACAGTTCGGCGTGAACTCGGCGCCCGGCATTTTCCAGTCGCTTGTGGAATGCCTCTTGAAAGGACTGGATGGGGTCTTGCCATATTTTGATGACGTATTGATAACGGGGGGAGCGAGGAGGAGTTGGCTGAGAGGCTAGACAAAGTACTGGCGGTGTTTGAAAAGGCGGGGTTGAGGTTGCGAAAAGACAAATGCGTCTTCTTCGCAAAAGAGGTTGAGTTCTTGGGTTTCCGGGTGACCCCTGCGGGAATTAAGCCCTCCAAATCAAAGGTAGCCGCAATTCAAGGTGCCCCTCGCCCCACCTCCAAGCCCGAATTGCAGTCGTTCCTAGGGCTCTTAAATTTCTACCACTCCTTCCTGCCTCGGAAGGCTTCAGTAGCGGAGCCGCTGCATAAGCTGCTCAAGAAGGACGAGGCATGGAAGTGGGGCGACAGCCAAGAGAGGGCGTTCGTTGAACTGAAACAACTCCTAGCGTCTGATGCCATCCTCACCCATTTTGACCCCAAGAAGCCAGTGGTTCTGATATGTGATGCATCCCCAGTGGGGGTGGGGGCGGTGCTGTGCCACGTGCTGGAAAACGGGAGGGAGGCCCCGATAGCATTCTACTCCAGATCCCTGTCCCAGGCTGAGCGGAACTACGCCCAAACAGACAGGGAGGCGCTAGCAATAATAGCGGGAACTAAGAAGTTCCACGATTTCATCTACGGCCGCCCCTTCACCATAGTTACCGACCACAAGCCCCTGCTAGGCATTTTCACTGCGACAAGCCCACACCCCAGATCCTGTCCCCTAGGATGTTACGGTGGGCCATCTTCTTAAACGCGTATCAGCACGCGTTGGTGTACCGCCCAGGGAAAGAAATAAGCCACGCGGACGCCCTGTCGAGGTCTCCCCTTCCCCCCACTAGCAGCACCGTGGGGGAGGAAGAAAAAGACCGCCAAGTACTCCTGATAGAGGTTCTAGATTCGCCCCCCATTGTACCCGCAGACATCGCCAAGGTGACCGGGAAGGACAAAACGCTAGCTCTAATCAGCTCCTGGGTGCAAAAAGGGTGGCCAGCGTCCTCCCCGGCGGCGGAGTTCGCCCCGTTTTTCAGGAAGAGGCTAGAGTTGTCCATAGAAAGAGGGTGCCTTCTGTGGGGCCAGCGGGTGGTGGTCCCCGAATCTCTGAGGCCAAGGGTGCTCAAACTGCTGCACGTCAGCCACCCTGGAATTGTCCGCTCCAAGGCTCTGGCCAGGAACTATTTCTGGTGGCCCCAGTTAGACGCTGACATCGAGCACATGGTAGGCACTTGCGAGAGCTGCCAATGCTCCCGGCCCGAAGAGGCTCGTCTGCCGCACAGGGAATGGGACGCGGCGAAGGGGCCGTGATCCCGGGTGCACATTGATTTTGCGGGCCCATTTAGGGGTACGCTCTTTCTCCTCGTAGTAGATGCTTACTCCAAGTGGTTGGAGGTCATCCCGGTTACGAGCACCTCATCGGCAATGACAGTGAAGCATTTGCGTAGGGTTTTTAGCACGTTCGGTATACCCGACACCCTAATTAGCGATGACGCTAGTTGTTTCACGTCCGCAGAGTTTAGGGCATTCACTGAGATCAACGCCATTCGGCACATCACCTCCGCCCCTTTCCACCCGGCGACAAACGGCCAGGTCGAGCGCCTCGTGCGCACTACTAAAGATGCGCTGAGGCGCATGGGTCCTGGGGATCTCAACCTTCAGGTGTGCCAGTTCCTGCTAGGCTACAGGGTCACCCCCCCTAGCTTCTGGGTACTCGCCCGCAGAACTCTTAATGCGTAGGAAGCTGACTACGATTCTGACTAGGCTAGACCCCACTAGGGTGGAGGACACAGGGAGGAATATTGGGTTAGCGGACACGAAAAGTTAAATCTCATGCCCATAATTTCACCTATCTCTTTTTCAATTTTTCTCCAAAAATCTTTTACCACATTACTACTCCACCACATATGTTCATAAGTTCCCAGTAGACATCAGAACTAAGCCTGCTTTTACAAGGCCCAGTTCCAGACATGAGATTACCCCTCAAGCACTTCATCTGAACCGGAAGCCACCCTGCACCCCAGTGACCCTTCCCCGGCTGTCCCCAGGATTACCCCCACGTCCTCCTTTCAGCCCACCCCAGGCAGCCCTCAGAGCTCTATTGGGATGGACCATAGGTTGAGCAGTCCCTGATTTCAGGTCTTTGACATGGGATACACGAGGGGTCTTCCCAGGAACTTCCACCAAGAAATTTAGGGTGTCCAGTTTCTGCTGAATTACACCAGGACTTTCCCTGTTGACACCTTCATCCTGTTGACACCTTCATCACCAATACCCATTCCCCCACCCCCAATTCAATAATCTTCTTGGGAGACATCTTACAGATCTTACAGATTTCTCCATTACAGAAGGTAAACAGGGGTTTGATTTGCAAATCCAAATGCCAAGTCATACAACTAGGGGGCACTGCATGAAACCTTTGGGTACTAGTTCTCAAACAAATAAGACAAAGTACTTTTTCACCCAGAGGATCACTGGTCTATGGAACTCCCTGCCAGAAGAAGTGGTGACAGCTGTCAATCTTGACAGCTTTAAGTTAGGATTAGATAAATTCATGGAGGACAAGGGTATCAATGGCTATAATTATGGATACCTAAGGACAACCTCTGGGTTGGAGAGATAGGCAGGATATGTCTCAATGCCATTTCCAGGGAATCCTAAGCAGGTGAAGGCATCTGCTTGGGAATTTGTTTGTTGTTGTTCAGTCGCACAGTCGGTTCCGACCCTTTGCGACCCTATGGACCATTGTTCTCCAGGCATCTCTGTCCTCCACCATCCCCCTCAGCACTCCCAGTTCTGTGCCCATTGTGTCTACAATACCATCTAGCCATCTCATCTTTGGCCTCCCCCTTCTTCTTTTGCTTGGGAATACACTGAAGCAAATGGTGAGCCACTGTGTGAGACAGAATACTGGACTGGACGGGCTGTGGCCTGTTCCAGCAAGGCTGTTCTTATGTTCTTCCCTGAACACACTGCACTGCAGGAAGAAAAATGGATTACTCAAAGGAAATGTGTGTTTCTTTCAAGATCTCATTTGCCCATTGGAAACAAGTCCTGGCAAATTACCGGTAGTTACTTGGCCTTATCTCCAGCAATTTGAGGAATTTATTTTAGAAGTATTTAGATGAGGATTTGGGAGGCATCCCAGAGCAAAACCAGACCATCTGAATCCACTTTAGCTCACAATGCCTGCCACCTTTTCCTCCCGCAGGAGACAGAAGAGTCGGCTTCCAAATTTGTCCGGATGATGAATAACTTTACCTTGACAGTCGAGTCGAGCAAGAAGACTGGCTGGAAAGCACCACACAATCCATCTTCAAACCCAACTGTCTTTAATAATTAGCAGACGTGGCAAGGAGTGTGAGAAACAAAAGCAAATCATGAAAAGGGAACAGTGGCCTGCAGGGCACTCAATTAATTAAATCGGTAAGTGAAGAAAATGTTTCGGCTTCTGAAAAAGATGGCAGATGGGGCCATATCGTGCAGCAGAGTTTCATCATTAGTTTAAACAGCCTCAGTACAAAAAGAAAAAAAGAGAGATAAAAAAACAGGAAAGTTCAAAAGAGGTAATGGAAAAGCTTTGATGAAATCATTTCCTGGCCCTCCTATTCTTTGAGTTCGGTATGAGTTCTTATAGAGGAGGAGAAGACACTGATTGGACTTCTCCTTTCAAATTGAACAACTGTAAATCCCAAAATGTTGCCTTTTGTAGCACCATTCAGACTTATTTATTTGTCTGTCTGTCTGTCTGTCTGTCTGTCTGTTTGTTTGTTTGGATTTCTATTGCCGCCCCCTTGCCGAAGCGACTCCGGGTGGCTCACAATTGCCATAAAAAACACTCAAATATAAAAAGATCCCCATGACAATTAAAATCATAAAAACGTTTTGTCTTTGCTTCACAAAGGTAAAGGTCACCCTTGCTCATCATATCCGACTCTAGGGTTCAGTGCTCATCACTGTTTCAAAGCCGAAGATCCAGCGCTGTCTGTTTCTGCAGACATTTCCACGGTCATTTGGCAGGCATGGCTAGACACCAGAGGAGCGCACGGAACGCTGTTTTCTTCCCACCGAAGTGGTCCCTATTGATCTCCTTGCAATGTCTTGCTTTCGAACTGCCAGGTTGGCAGGAGCTGGGACAAAGACAGGAGCTCACTCTGTCATGCAGTACTCGGGCCTTCCAGTCAGCATCTTAGCCACTTGAGCCACTGCAGCTAGCAGAGTATAAATCAAGTAGAAATAGCAACAGCACAGAGAACATGGAGAGATTAGCCCAGCCTCACCTCTTTCTCCTTTCTTGACCCCCCCCAAAAAAAATAACCTAGCACTTTAATGATAAAATTTCTCTAGAAGTATTTAAACTAGAAAAAAGGTATCTTTAATTACAGTTACCACCTACAGTTACAGTCAGAAAAGGTGTCTAGTCATGCCTAACACATGACTGCAGATTCCGCATGCACAATTGGCATAATGCCTCTGGCAGAGGTTACACCGGCGAAGAAGGTTCCTGGTCACTGGCCCTTGCCAGTATGGAAATGGGGGGGAGGGTGGATTAATAATCATAAAGTTGATTCACCCACATATGACCTGACCAGCGATTCTGCTGAGAGAAGCAAATCACTAAACTCCGTCACGTATTAGGCAATTACTCACTCGCAGTTAAACCTAATCCTTAGTACAAATAGTGGCCATGTTTGCTCTTGAGCAAGCCAGGAACAATGGTTTTCCCCTGTCAGTGTTTGCCTTAGTTAATTAACTTCCCCAAGAGAGGTTCTCAATTAACCCGGGTAAATGGGTGATGTGATTTTCTGTCAGATGACGACTCTACCACATGCAGCCTTGAACATAATATATACTGATGGTTTTCCCTCAATAAATCACTGGTCTTCGCTCCATCTTGTCTCGTGTCGTTCCTTTGACCATTCTCCTCCGGGATCCTAAGGGCCTCCTCACGGCCCCAATCCAACATCTGGTGACCCGCGACGTGATCCTACTCGTGAGTAAGCAATCAACGTGGTCCGGTTCTACGCTAGAACCGTGTCCAATCACCCCGGAGGACAGCGCGGCAGCCCCAGTCGGAAAAGCCATCCGATTGGGAAGACAGCTACGTGGTGAGGCATCCTACAGCTTGCTCTGGCTATCGCGGCGGCTTGCAGCACGGAAAAACGCGTTCCGCTCAGTGTCGGCTGTGAACCCCTGACAGCGCAGAGGCCACCGAGGGCCCGTGGCAGGAGGCCACGCTCCGAGCTCTACCCAGACAACTCGTCACGCCTGAACTACAGACGCGTCGACTCGTCCCAAGGAGGAAACTTCGGAGGACCCCGCAGGTAATATGGGGACTTGTCCTCAGCGGCAACGTCTGTCCGCTAGCCAAAGAATTCATGAGGAGGAATTCAAAATCCTGGCCAGGGTGTATCAGATAAGGTTTCACAGTGGAGAGCTAGCGAGACTTTTGGTGTACTTGAGGGAACACTGCCTGCTTTACCCAGAAGCAGGTACGCTAACCCTTCAGCTCTGGAATCAGATAGGAGTCTGCATTCAGCAACCCCCGAAAGCTTCAGATGGCGTAACTCGCACATGGAGCAAATGTAGGAAACTCTCAGTAGAGGATGACCCAGTCCGGATAGAGACCCAGAAACCCCCAGCGCAGTCAGAACCATCAGCCCCAAGGAGTCTCCATCCGTCATCTCAGCTTAAGCAGGGCAGTGTAGACGTCACTGAAGGAATTCATGGCATGAGGGGTCCTGGCGCTTCTCTGACAGTTAAAAGTTCCCTGCCAATTAAGAACTCCATTCAGCGCAGGGGTGAGGAAGATCCATTCATGGGGAAATTACCAGTGGCACAATTAGCTAGCGCCCAACTACTGTGTTCAGCCTATCTGAAGGCAGACACACGTTCAGGCAGGACTGCTCAGCGCCCACTGCTCACGGAAATCTGCACGGCCCCTGGCCACGCAGGGCTCCAGAGCAGACCCATTGCCACACTCAGGCGCAGAGCAGTGCCAAAACCCCAAGGCGCCTGCTTCCAGTGTGGAAAAACGAGACACCTTAGAAGAGAATGCCAATCTAGACCAGGCAGATCTTCAAAAGGTTGTCCGGATCTTAATACCAAATGGCCACGCTGGCACTGGAGTGTGAGGCAGCACCGAGATCCAGGAATCCGGCCCTCTGGCATGCATCTGGCCCAGGCTAGAAAGGAGGCAGCCACCGCCCTGGCTATGCCAGAAGAACCATCCCAGCAATAGTACCCCGAGCTCTCCCAAGGCACAGGCAGAACCTACTTGTCTCACCTTGGAGTAGCCCAGAGAAACTCACCCCTAAGTAAAAGCACCCAGATGGTTGTAAATAGCCAGCTGTGTATAAGTCATCTCCTCATGTGTAGTATAGAACACTGCAGAGCAGGGGAGGAATGTGCGAATGCGTAAATAAATGTGTGTATGCGTGGTGCACCACTGAATGTATGACTGCAAGAACTGTGTATGATTGCAAAAGCCTTGTCTCTATGACCACAGTATGCTTGGAAAAGTGTTCCTTGTGTGTAACTGCGTGGTAATGTCACTGTGAGATATGTGTTAAACAGTTTGCACTCTGCTCATGGGCAGGAACTATTTAAGGTTTGTGAAAGCATGGTGAACAAAGCCCCTTTGCCTTGCCTGCTTAGCAGCTTAAGGGCAGCGAAAGCAGGAGGGGGGGATCCTAACCTGCACCTGCAATAGGGCGGGGTGACCCCCCTTCTTCCCTTGAGACTTTTTTCTTTGTCAAAGGATTAAGCCACTCTTGGAAACCGGTTTTGCAATCCGTGCCACTCAGGAAAACAGATTTTTCTTTTCAGAAGCGCGATCTGAAAACAAAAATCACTTCTATGAGTTTTCCTCGCTAAATCATAAACTATGGGGCCCCTCCCTACGTCTGTGTTCCTCAAAACCCCATCTCTGTGTTTTAAGGTGTCTGAATGTCTCTTAGCATCTTGGAGTCACGTATCTCACTAGGAGTGAGAGAATTGCATTGTCTTCATGTGTATACTGTGTTATCATCTTGTAACCTCGGTTCTCAACCCTTTAAAGTCAGGGGCCAAGTTCCGGGGCCTCAGGCAGCTCTGGGGGTCCGGACACTCATTCTGCCCTTCCTTCACCACACTTGGCTTGGTGGAGGTAGTGGCAGAGCAACGTGGGCCGCATCTGGCCCACTTGCCCACATCTGGCTGCGGGTTGAGAATCGTTCTAACTCTCCTTCATTCTCTTAAGAAAGATACTGTTCTGGTATTTTGACTTTAATCTGTGTAAAGTAACTCACTCATTGTACCCCTTTCACAGGAAAAAGCACGCAAACATTCTTGCGCTCTGTATATTTAGAAAATGCTTAATCGTTACCTTTTTACAGGAACAAAAATCCTCTCCAGGTCTTAAAAATAAGCAATTTGTTTCTTTCTAAGTCTTAAGTTGCTTCCTTTCACAGGCTCCAGAGTTAATTACTGGTAGGGATTTCTTTACAGGAAGACCCGGTTGTCTTAATTACCTGACCTAATCTGATTGATAAGGGTTGTTGCATTCTCATTGTGCTAACTTCTGACTTGTCTTTCCTCCTTTCCTCCTTTCGCCAGTGGAACTCACTGCTGGAAATGTTTAACTTGTGTGTCTTTTCATTTTTGTGTATTATTTCCTTACAGCTGGCACGTCATAGTTGGCTTGTCTTTAATAAGTCTTAGTCGGTCATTTTAAGTATGGCACCTGGCCCACAGCACCCTCTCTAATGAGCAGACACATTTCGCAAACTCCAGAGCACAGAGGAAGGATTAGTCCCTGAGCTCCTGAGAATGTGCAGAGTGCCACTCATTAGCCAGGAAGGCCTAGGACCATTTTAAGAATGCCGTCAGGTCACACTTTCAATCAGATACAGGCATTTTCAGGCCACCCCTTCCTTTTTTGCTGCTAGTCCAAGCACAGGCAAAAGGCTAAGCCAGCATCTGGCACCCTTCTAAACGTGTGCACACCCACCATGGGCGGATGTGCGCAGGGGGGCCTTCATGAGAAATTTACCCAAGGAAAGCCTGGCACGTCATGCGCCAAGGTTTGCCATAAGACCCCAGACTCGTCTCGCTTCAAACACAGACAGTCACCTTGTGTGAATTAATGTCACTGGTTCCCCTTCGGGGGGCTAGGACAATTTTCACTTATGGGGGTCACACATATTAGGTTCTTACTTGGCAGGAGGACCAAGCTTCGCGCACGCTCCTGACTCGTCCGCAAGCGGGCAGAGTTGGCAGCCATGAACCTCGCTTTGCACACCTTTGCCAAAGAACGCTTCAACATAATTACTGACAGCCAGTACAGGAATTTGCTTCACAGTCTACCGGGAGCATACATCACATGTGGCTTACAGGAGCTGTTCGGGAAGTGATCAAGAGCAAGAAAAGCTCATTTAGAAGATGGAAGGCTTGTCCAAATGAGGACAGCAGGCAGAAACATAAATTCTGGCAGAACAAATGCAAGGCAACAATCAGGAAAGCAAAGCAAGACTTTGAGGAGCGTATAGCTAAAAATACTCAGAGAAATAACAAAGACTTCTTTAAGTACATTAGAAGTAAGAACCCAACTAGGAAGGCCATTGGACCATTAGATGACAATGGAAGGCAAGGGGTTATTAAAGAGGAAACAGAGATTGCAGAGAGACTCAATGAATTCTTTGCTTCAGTATTCACTGAAGAAGACAGAGACCACATGCCCAAAACAGAGCCTATCTTCGTAGGGAGGGAAACCGAAGAATTAAGCAAGATAGAAATAACCAGGGAGGAGGTCCTTGCATGTCTTGTTAAGCTAAACACTAACAAATCCCCAGGACCAGATGGCATCCATCCACGAGTTCTCAGGGAACTTAAAGATGAAATTGCTGATATCCTAGCCAAAATATATAATCTGTCCCTCAAATCAGGCTTTGTGCCTGATGACTGGAAGGTAGCGAATGTAACACCAATTTTCAAAAAAGGATCCAGGGGTGATCCAGGAAATTACCGGCCTGTCAGTTTGACATGTGTCCCAGGTAAAGTGATGGAAACCATCCTAAAAGATAGAATTAATAGGCACATAGAAGAGAAGGTGCTGCTAAAGGAGAGCCAACATGGCTTTTGCAAGGGCAAATCATGCCTCACTAACCTGTTGGAATTTTTTGAGAGTGTCAACAAGCATGTGGATAAGGGGGATCCAGTTGACATTGTTTATCTGGACTTTCAGAAGGCTTTTGACAAGGTCCCACACCAAAGGCTCTTGAATAAACTTACCAGTCATGGAATAAAGGGACAGGTCTTGTCCTGGATCAGCAACTGGCTAAGGGACAGGAAACAGAGGGTAGCACTAAATGGACACTTCTCCAAGTGGAGGGAAGTAAAGAGTGGGGTCCCCCAAGGTTCAGTACTGGGACCCCTGCTTTTCAATCTCTTCATAAATGATCTAGAGGTAGGAGTAAAAAGCAAGGTAGCCAAATTTGCTGACGACACTAAATTATACAGGGTAGTGAAAACTGTGAGAGATTGTGAAGAGCTCCAGAGGGATCTCTTGACACTGGGGGAGTGGGCAAAACAGTGGCAAATGAGCTTCAACATCAGTAAGTGCAGAGTGATGCATGTTGGGGCAAAAAACCCCAATTACATTTATAAACTGATGGGGTCTGAACTCTCTGCGACAAACCAGGAAAGGGACCTTGGTGTCCTGGTGGACAGCTCAATGAAGGTGTCAACCCAGTGTGCCTCAGCAGTGAAAAAAGCAAACTCAATGTTAGGGATCATTAGGAAGGGTATAGAAAATAAGTCAGCAAGTGTCATTTTGCCTCTTTATAAATCTATGGTGAGGCCCCATCTGGAATATTGTGTACAATTCTGGTTGCCATACCTCCAGAAGGATATTATGGAGTTGGAGAAAGTACAGAGGAGGGCAACCAGAATGATTAGGGGACTGGAACACCTTCCTTACCATCTGAGGCTGCAACAGTTGGGCCTTTTCACTCTTGAACGACGGCGTCTAAGAGGTGACCTGATTGAAGTTTATAAAATCATGCACGGTGTGGACAAAGTAGATAAGGAAAAACTGTTTTCCCTATCGCACAACACTAGAACTAGGGGACACTCCATGAAACTTTTGGGTACTAGTTCTCAAACAAATAAGAGAAAGTACTTTTTCACCCAGAGGATTACTGGTCTATGGAACTCCCTGCCAGAAGAAGTGGTGACAGCTGTCAGTCTTGACAGCTTTAAGAAAGGATTAGACAAGTTCATGGAGGACAAGGCTATCAATGGCTATAATTATGGCTACCTAAGGACAACCTCCGGGTTGGAGAGATAGGCAGGATATCTCTCAATGCCATTTCCAGGGGATCCTAAGCAGGTGAGGGCATCTCCTTGGGAATACCCTGAAGGAAATGGTGAGCCACTGTGTGAGACAGAATGCTGGACTGGATGGGCTGTGGCCTGTTCCAGCAAGGCTGTTCTTATGTTCTTATGTTCTTATGCACTCCCGCGATAGACAAAAATTTGCTAAGTTTGTTTCTCACAACTCCTATTCAGAGTCATGCATTCTTTCATCAGAATGCCAAAGCACTTGCAAGGCAGTTCAACCTGCCACTTTCCAAAGCCCAAGGCATAGTCTGTTCCTGTCTGCATCGTGCAGGGGCACCAGGGGGGCCCTCGTGGGGGGTCAACCCACGAGGGACAGAGGCCATCCAAGTGTGGCAAATGGACGTCACACATGCCCCACATTTTGGCAAATGGCAGTACATGCACGTTTGCATTAATACCTTCCCACAGTTTGTTTGGGTAACAGCACAGAAGGGAGAAACGGCTCCCCGTGTGGAGCAGCATCTCCTTTCCCACGGCCAAGGGCGAACCTCGGCACATGAAGTCCGATGACACCCCAGCTTATAGCTCCAGGCAGCTGGCCACCTTCAGGGCCACCTGGGATATTAAGCACACCTTTGGCGTTCCGTACAATCCGCAGGGACGAGCGATTGTGGAACGGGCCTATCGGACACTTAAGTCCTACATTGACAAACAAACAGAAAGGGGGGGAACAACATCCCATAGTTGCACAGCAATTGCTATCCTATAAAGTGCAAAAACTAACTAACTCTTTCAGAATTTTTATCTCCCAAACAAGTCTCTTCCCCATGCAGGTCCCAGAGGCCAGAATCAGGCCTGGATGCCAAGTTCGGCTATTGCGAAGTCACTGCCAGTCACTGTCCTGGATGTCATCAGCTGTCCGTCTTCCTTTATGACTTACATCTCCAAAGACATTCTATGAACATTTTGCATACTCAGTGCTACTTCTAAGGACCATGCTTTTCCCCAAAACAAGATTTTTCCAAGCTCAAGTTACACATGAATCCCCACCAAGAAGGGAAGCCTCATCTTCAAGAAGCTGCTGAATCTGTAGTTGCTCTTTATTTATACATGCCTTGTACAATGCTCCAGTTGGGATTTGCAAGGGACACTTGAATTTCTGTATACGTAGGGTCGTATATTGTTAATAACAGCCAGCTTCCACCAAAGGAAGCCAGACCGGCCCATGTTTGCACCGGCCCATTGCTTGCAAAGATTGAGCACCCGGTAGCCGGTAATCACCAGCTTATTTTCACACCTCCCCATAGGTGCTAGAAAGACATTTGCTCAACACCAGAAGTTGCAGAAATAGCTTAGAATCACCTTAGGTCACAGTAAGAGATCAATGACACACTTCATTATCTTGCCTTGCTACAGAAAGCAGTCTGGATTCAGACCCACAGCTCTGAAAAACCAGGCGGCAGTCAGTATATTCAGCGTGCCAGGTTTAGCCATAGGCAACGCTCAGAGAATGAATTGGTCAATTGGCTTGCGCTTTTGCAAGAGCCATTAACCACACCTCCTTGGCAATAGCGCTGCTCAATCAGGAGCAGACAGAGCTTCGCCATGCCATACTAGATAGTCGAGCAGCCATCGATAACATCAATTGGGTTGCGAGTCTGTCCACAGCATGTGTTGCTTTAATCTCACAGACAATACCCACAAGGTACAAAGCCAGCTCACGGACCTCCACACCCTAGTTAAGCACATCAAAGAGGATGCTTCATGGGGGTGGTGGGATTCCTTGTGGTCATGGCTCCCATGGGGGTGGCTCCAGACAACGCTCAAGGTGATTGCGGGGGTGGTAATACTAAGCATAGAAGGATGCTGTTTCATGCAATATATTCCCTCGCTGCTATCAAGATGCCCCCCGTGGGGGGAACCCCGAAGCGTCGTTCCCGTACATCAGCTGATGCCCCTCTTGCGCAGGGTCGCCTGTCAGGTCCATAAATAACAGAAAAAGGGGGGATGCAGATTCCGCATGCACAATTGGCATAATGCCTCTGGCAGAGGTTACACCGACGAAGAAGGTTCCTGGTCACTGGCCCTTGCCAGTATGGAAATTGGGGGGGGGGGGTGGATTAATAATCATACGGTTGATTCACCCACATATGACCTGACCAGCGATTCTGCTGAGAGAAGCAAATCACTAAACTCCATCACGTAT
The DNA here is from genome assembly GCA_035047305.1 of Bradypodion pumilum. NCBI lineage: Eukaryota > Metazoa > Chordata > Lepidosauria > Squamata > Chamaeleonidae > Bradypodion > Bradypodion pumilum. The sequence goes on along the minus strand of JAWDJD010000017.1, from coordinate 5,501,317 downwards.
TAGGCAATTACTCACTCACAGTTAAACCTAATCCTTAGTACAAATAGTGGCCATGTTTGCTCTTGAGCAAGCCAGGAACAATGGTTTTCCCCTGTCAGTGTTTGCCTTAGTTAATTAACTTCCCCAAGAGAGGTTCTCAATTAACCCGGGTAAATGGGTGATGTGATTTTCTGTCAGATGACGACTCTACCACATGCAGCCTTGAACATAATATATACTGATGGTTTTCCCTCAATAAATCACTGGTCCTCGCTCCATCTTGTCTCGTGTCGTTCCTTTGACCAGTCTCCTCCGGGATCCTAAGGGCCTCCTCACGACCCCAATCCAACACATGACCACGGAAATGTCTGCAGAAGCAGACAGCGCTGACTCTTTGGCTTTGAAACAGAGATGAGCACGGAACCCTAGAGTCGGATACAACTGGCTTTCGAGCAAGAGAAACCTTTACCTTCACATCATCAAATTGAATTGACAATAATGGCTGGATTTAGCTTCAAATGATCAATCAGATCACACAGCTAAAATAAAGGACATAAGAGGCAAGATACATAGGTAATAATAATCTTATGTCATGGGAATCAGGCGTACAGTGGAACTTCGGTTAACAAACGACTCGGTTAACATAAAAATTGCATAACAAAAGGAAATCCATAGAAAATAATGGCTCAGTTTATGAATTTTTTTGAATGGATTGATTGATTTTCAATACATTCCTATGGGAAACCACGTTTCAGTTAAAGTATTTTAGTTTTCAATGCATTCCTATGGGAAAATGCATTCAATGCATTCCTATTCAAAATTCGGTTAAAGTAATTTTCGCTGTAAAAAAACATTCCGGAGAACGCATTTATTATATTAACTGAGGTTCCACTGTATTTCACAATTTCAGGACACACCTTTTTCAAAAATGTGCTAAAAGGATTGTCTAGCTCCGGAGTTCTCAACCTTTTTAAGCCGGTAGCCGGGTCATGCTCCCTCAGACAGCTTCAGGGGACAGTCGGCCATTTTGCCCTTCCACCACCACATGGCTCTTTCTTGTGTGGTGGAGGCAGTGGGGGGGGCACATGAAATGGCATCTGGCCCATGGGCCACAGGCTGAGAATCCCTGGTCTAGATTGACCCTTGAGGAATTACCACATATTTCCACTGATAAAATATGAATATAGGAACATAGTCAGAGTAGGTCACTACTGCAAGCAACCCGCATGGCATTTTGTCCAATGAAATGCAGAGTAAGAACACACTGCACACTGAATTCGGTGCTAATGCATTTAGAATTCATAGATGCTCCATTATCTACTCCTGCAGCAATATAAAATAGTATTCCTGTGAAAGCGTCTCCCTCTTTGGGAAGTGGCATTTTGCAGCTGCATTCAACATCCCCTTGATCTCACCCTGGTGCAAAGATTTGTCCTGATAAATAAAAGAACCTCCCCAAAATTGAATCCCCTTAAAATTTCATCACACTAATCTTCAGACACTCTCTTTCTGAGCAACCGTTAATTTCCACTTTAGTCAAGGTGGAATAAGAAGCCATCTTTGCATTCCCCACATATCTTTATGACAGGAATCAAGGGAGAGCAGTGTGTTCCAACCAATATTTCATTATCTGGCAAATTGAGTGCTCAAAGGATTCTCTGCCAATGCCTCTTAAAGATGTGGCGGAAGAGATTGTTGATGCTTGATGGCAAATGAGATCTAAGCAGTGGAATAGGTGTATTGCTATGTGGGTGAAAAACTTTCCACTCTCTCTCTCCTCCCCTCCATGCATGGCTCTCAATTGCAAGGACTAATGGCCTGCGAAGGCAGGCTGTCAGAACGACCGAAATGGGGGCTGTCATAAAATGGCAACCGTGACTGACAAGCCTGATTTTGTTCTCTAAGGAAGACAAGGTACCTTCATAAATCAAAGTCCCCAAACCATGTGATTCGGAACAGGCAAGACGACAACGTTTGCCCAATCAGAGGCAGTAGAATGGCATGGATCGCTTCATCAACCACAATAGAAATGCACCTTATTCTTATTCTTCCATGTCTAGGCCAGACCATGAAACTGCCAAACTGGCTAAGACACTGACTGGAAGGCGGGAGGTCAGCAGTTCGATTCCTGAGTACTACAGGACGGAATGAGCTCCCGTCTTTGTCCCAGCTCCTGCCAACCTAGCAGTTCGAAAGCAGGAAATTGCAAATAAATCAATAGGGACCACTTCGGTGGGAAGGTAAACAGCGTTCCGTGCGCAACGATGTCTAGTCATGCCTGCCACATGACCATGGAAATGTCTGCAGAAGCAGACAGGGCTGGCTCTTTGGCTTTGAAACAGAGATGAGCACTGAAACCTAGAGTTGGATACGACTGGCTTTCAAGCAAGGAAAAACTTTACCTTTACCTTTGGTGAGTTCATTCTGCAGTTTCTTTTGCTTGAACTAGCGTGAGAAATAAAAAAGGTGACTGATTCTTGGGAGACAAGCTATGTGAAACCTGGGGAACATAGTAAAAAGTAGAGACATCACCTTGCAAACAAAAGTCCGCATAGTCAAAGCAATGGTATTCCTGGTGGTAATGTATGGTTGTGAGAACTGGACCATTAGGAAAGCTGAGTGCAGAAAAATAGACACCTTTGAAATGTGGTGTTGGAGGAGAGTCTTGAGAGTACCATGGACAGAAAAGAGAACAAATACGTCGATCTTAGAAGAAATCAACTCTGACTGCTCCTTGGAAGGTCAGATATTGAAGATGAAGCTAAAATACTTTGGACATCAAATTAGAAGAGAGGATTCACTTGAGAAAGCCTTGATGCTGGGAAAGGTCAAGAGCAAAAGAAGAACTGGGTGGCAGAAAATAAGATGGCTAGATGGCATTGTTGACACAATGGGCATAGAGTTGGGCGGGTTGAGGAGGAAGGTGGAGGATGGGGTGTCTGGCATGCAATGGTCCGTGGGGTCGCAGGGGATCGGAATCGACTGTGCAACTGAACAGCAGCAGCAGCAGCAACAACAACAATGTGTGAGAAAGATTAGCTGGCACAAGGTGGCCGTGGCCCGGGTTACAACCAGTTGTGGTTCAAAAATATATCTTATGCTTTACCCTGTTGTTTGTGAGCACCCAACGGACATCCCTAGGGCTCGATCCAACATCTGGGAAGCTGCCTTAAATTGAGAAAGAACATTATTACATCTAGTGTCTCAACACTGACTGGCAACAGAAGGTGGTTGGGATAAAGTGGGGGAGAATTGTGCTCCAATGAGTCACTGGAAATTCTCCACTCCATTCTGGGGCATATAAATAAGTATTTCACCAGATTTTTCTGCAATCTCTGCTTTTGAAAACATCCTCGGTTGTAAGGTTGTATGTGATGAGAATAGATCCAGGAGTGAAAATGCTCCACACACTCACCTGCCACCATGGGAAGTGGTGGAGGCTGCCAAAGCAGCTGGAAAAATGATGTGACTGTGATTGCTGCCACGGAAAATGGAAGCACCGGGAGGAACCATTCCTCCGCTCCACACAGCTGTGTGTCAGGGAGGGTCTAAACCATGGCGGGGAAAGGTTGAGAACCCCTGACCTATCTGTTATTGGTTATTTTGTTTTTTCATTGAAGGAGAAGGTGATGAGACAGCAATAATTCTGCATTTAAAAAATAATGCAACCATCAGTAATAAAGTTACATAACTAAAGTAGCAAATAGCATTTTAAAAATAGTCAGATTTTACACCAATAACACAGGTCTGCAAAAAAGAAAATTAGCTGCATAGGATATTTTGGGTAAATCTTATGTTTTCTAGTGTGCTGAATCCAAAAAGGACCTCAGTATTTCCCCATCACGTACAGTTGGTTTTTGTTTTTTGTTTTGCAAAATATGACAATTTTGCATTAAAAACGCATAGGGGAGATGAGACAACAGGTCTTTCCAAAAACAGAAACAAAGAAAACAGCTGCATAGGATATTTTTGGTAAATTTTATGGTTTCTAGTGTACTGAATCCAAAAATGACCTCAGTTTTCCCCCATCACGTACAGTTGTTTTTTGTTTTGCAAAATATTAGTTTTGCATTAAAAACAATTAGGGGAGATGAGAACACAGGTTTTACCAAAAACAGAAACAAAAAAAAATCAGTTGCATAGGATATTTCTGGTAAATTTCATGTTTTCTGGTGTGCTGAATCCAAAAATGACCTCGGTTTTTATCCTTCACATACAGTTGTTTTTTGTTTTGCAAAATATGACAGTTTTGCATTAAATACACAAAGGGGAGATGAGAACACAGGTCTTTCCAAAAACAGAAACAAAAAAACAGCTGCATTTGAGCCTCAGCGTCCTCCTCCATGGAGTTGGAGGAGGAGGAGAAGAGACTCCACACTGCCGCCGCCAGCCCTGAACAGAACACCTGCACTGGCGGCAGGCATAAAGGGGACGGCATGCTCTGCCCACCAGCCTCAGCGTCCTCCTCCATTGAGTTGGGGGGAGGGAGAGGAGAAGAGACCCCGCACTGTTGCCGCCAGCCCTGAACAGAATACCTGAACTGGCGGCAGGCATAAAGGGTACGGCATGCTCTGCCCACCAGCCTCAGCATCCTCCTCCATGGAGTTGGAGGGGGAGGGGGAGGAGGAGAAGAGACCCCGCGCTGCCGCCGCCAGCCCTGAACGGAACACCTGCGCTGGCGGCAGGCATAAAGGGGCCGGTGTGCTCTGCCCACCAGCCTCAGCGTCCTCCTCCATGGAGTTGGAGGAGGAGGAGAAGAGACCCCGCGCTGCCGCCGCCAGCCCTGAACAGAACACCTGCACTGGCGGCAGGCATAAAGGGGCCGGCGTGCTCTGCCCACCAGCCTCAGTGTCCTCCTTTGTAGATTCGGACTGGCGGGGGTTGGGGGTGGGGGGAGATGCCTGGCCACCTGAGGCATTTACCATCAACTGGGTGGCCAGATGTGCCTTCAATGGCCCCGTTGCCTTTGCCACCGGACCTGGCCTCGTCCTCCTGCATGGGGGCAAGGGAAGGAGGCAACTTGCTGTGGGGTGGCTTACCATTTTTGCTGCCGGAACCAAGTGGGGATTGTGGGTGGGGTAGGAAGAGAGGGAGCTGGTCCTGCCAGTCAGGAAGGAGGGGCAGCATTCCATCTAGGGGGGTTCCAGGGACCCATATAGGTGTTGTGACGGGCATGGGGCGGTATGGCAGGTACCGAGGGGTGGGTCGCACTCGGGGAACGCGGGTCCGATGTTTAAGGGCAGTCCCTCGTTCCAGCCCCGCAGGTACATCTCTGAGCCCTGAGCAGCAGATCCAGAGTGACCCCACCCTTAGGCTGCTGCTGGTGAATGCCAGATCGGTCTGTAATAAGGCCCCCCTGATTCAAGATTCTATCCAGGAGGGGCGGGGCGACCTGGCATGCATCACCGAAACCTGGCTGACACCTGAGGATGGAGTACCTCATTTGGACATGTGTACAGCCGGGTTCGGTATTTGGCACCAGCCTAGAGGTGAGGGGAGGGGCGGTGGTGTTGCCATTGTTGCCAGAGAGTCATTGGGAGTTGCTAGGGCCACTGCTCCACAAGTGTCTGGATGTGAGGCCCTGCTTCTATGGTTGGGCCCTAAGGGTCAGTTGGGGATCTTACTCCTGTACCTGCCCCCTTGCAGGGTAAGGGATGCCCTGCCTGAGCTCCTCAAGGCCACCTCAATGTTGGCGTTGGAGTTCCCGAGGCTTCTGGTTCTGGGGGACTTCCATTTGCCATCATTGGGGATGGCTTCTGAGGTGGCAAGGGAGTTCATGGCTTCCATGCCAGCCATAGGCCTGACTCAGGTAGTTCGGGGTCTGACCAGGGGCAGTGGTCACATGCCAGACTTAGTTTTCTTGTCGGAGCAGTGGCAGAGTGATATGAGATTACAGGACTTAGTCATCTCACCTGTGCCATGGTCAGATCACTATCTGGTGACTCTTGACTTTCTGGGGGCGACGCTTCATCGTAGGGAGGCAGGGCCTATTAAAATGGCCCACCCTCGGCAACTAATGGATCCAGATGGATTCCAGAGGGAACTGGGGGATGTTCCTCTGGATTGGATACACGATTCACCCGAGGCACTTGTCGACCTGTGGAACAGGACAGCAACAGCAGCCTTGGATGAAATCGCACCACTGCGGCCTCTCCGCGCCCGTGGGGTTAGGTCATCCCCGTGGTTCATGGATGAACTGCGGGAACTCAAACGGGCAAAGAGATGCCTAGAGTGCCGCTGGGTGAAGACCCAGGATGACTCCGATTGGACACTAGCTAGAGCTGCTATTAGGGCCTACCTAGTGGCGATTGGGGTGGTGAGGCAGCAATACTTCACCACCCTTATTGCCTCCGTTGATAATCGCCCAGCCGCCCTGTTCCGGGTAACCAGGTCCCTCCTCGGTAGGGGGAGATCGGTGCCCGGTTGGCAGGGTTTGGCTGAGGACTTTGCTGACCATCTGGTGGAGAAAATCAATCGGATTCGTTCAGGGCTGAATCCCGGCGTGGATGGGGAGGGTCGGAGGGCACCGGAGCACAGTCTTGCTGTACGATCTGGGATCAGTTTGATCCTGTTGTCCCTGATGAAGTGGACAGGCTCCTTGCAGCTGTGCGTGCCACTACATTTCCTTTGGACCCCTGTCCCACCTAGTTAGTGAAAGCCTCCAAGGTGGTGACAGGTGGCTGAGTCGGGGCGATATTAAATGCATCATTATGGGAGGGGGTATTTCCTGCACCACTAAAACATGCTTTGGTGTGCCCCCTCCTGAAGAAAATATCCCTTGACCCAGCTGTCCTTAACAACTACAGGCCAGTTTCCAACCTGCCCTTTCTGGGTAAGGTTTTGGAGAAGGCGGTGGCACGCCAGCTGCAGAGTGTCCTGGAGGAAGCAGATTATCTAGACCCTTTCAATCAGGATTCAGGCCCGGGTATGGTACGGAGATGCCATTGGTTGCACTGATGGATGATCTCTGCGGGAGCGGGACGGGGGTTATCCATCCGTCTTTGCTCTTCTTGACCTCTCAGCAGCCTTCGATACCGTTGACCACGGTATCATTCTGGAACAGCTCAAAGGACTGGGGATCCAGGGCACCGTGTTGTCCTGGTTTTCCTCTTTTCTGGAGGGCCGTACCCAGTCGGTGTGGTTAGAAAGTGAGAGGTCCAGCCCTAGGCTTCTCAAGTATGGGGTGCCTCAGGGTTTGGTGCTCTCTCCTCTCCTATTTAACATCTACATGAAGCCACTGGGTGAGATCATTCGTTCCCACGGGGTGCGGTACCATCAGTACGCGGGTGACACCCAGTTGTACATCTCAGCCCGTGGGTACCCCAGTGATGCTGTTGAAATCCTGTCCAGATGCCTGGAGGCCATTGGGGTCTGGATGGGGGCCAATGGGCTTCGGCTGAATCCCGGCAAGACAGAGTGGCTGTGGATAAGGGGCCCCGTGTTATCCAGGGAGCTACCATCTTTGGTACTGGATGGGGCTGTTTTGCCCCAGACAGACCCAGTGCGCAATTTGGGGGTTCTTCTGGACTCACGGCTGCTGCTAGAAGAACAGGTAGTGGCTGTGGCCAGGAGGGCTTCTGCCCAACTTCGGGTGATTCGCCAGTTGTGCACGCTCCTGGACCGGGGCTCCTTGCTTATGGTCACCCATGCTCTGGTCACTTCCCGACTAGATTATTGTAATGCGCTCTACATAGGGCTGCCCTTGATGACCATTCGGAGGCTGCAGCTGGTCCAGAATGTGGCAGCCCGGGTGGTGATGAGATGTGGATGATATGCCCATGCCTCACCGCTACTTCGGGAGCTGCACTGGTTACCAGTTTATCTCCGGGTGCAATTCAAGGTGCTGGTTTTGACCTTTAAAGCCCTATATGGCAGTGGGCCAGGATACCTCAGAGACCGCATCGCCCCAAGATTGTCTGCCCGTCCAACCAGAGCAGACCGGAGAGGCTCTCTAATAGTGCCATCAGCTAGGGGTGCACATCTATCCAGCACCCTAAGGAGGGCCTTCTCCGTGTCCGCACCAACCCTATGGAACCTCCTGCCAACAGAATTAAGACTTCAAAGAGATTTGCTGCCCTTCAGGAGAGGATTGAAGACCTGGCTGGCAGGGCAGGTGTGGGGCCCTAATGGGAACACTGTCCCCGCCTGCTGGCTTATGTAAACAATTAAGAACTCTCTCTTCTTCTTTTTATAGTGTGTGGGATGGGTGGGATATGGGTCTTTTAAAGTGGGTGGGATATAGGTCTTTTAAAGTGTTTTTATGTGTTTATAGAACTTGTTGTAATGCCGCCCTGAGTCAGGTTCTGCCTGAGAGGGCGGCATATATAAATACTAGCATAGTTTGCCCGGCGTTGCCGGGCTTTTTAAAATTGTGTTGGATACTAAAGGCTTTTGTTTATTTGTCGAAGCAATGGTGATGCGCTGTTTTAAATGGTGGTGTAAGTTTTTTTGATTTTGTGGCTTCGAGTAATTTTGTTTTTGAACTTGTTTTTTATGTTTATGTAAAAAAAATGTAAATTTAATTTAATTTAATTTAATGTAATATTATTTAGTTTTAAATTTAATTTTGTTTTTTAAAATGTTCTTTTAAATTTTTTTTTGTTTTGGCTTTTCATAGTGAAAAGTGGTTTATTTTGGTAATTTTTGAGATTAGTATGGTTTTTTTTGAATGTTTGTATAATTTATGTGACTAAATTTAGAATTATTATTATTTTTTAAATATTTTAGAATGTTGTTTCTGTTTTGGCCACTGGGTGGTGGTGGCGAGCTTTTGAGCTTCTCATTGCATTTGGTACCTTCTGTCCTCTTGGTGTTGCTTCCGGTAAGTTTCCTCTTTCTCATTTGTGTTCCAGTTCTCATAGAAGGAAGACGTCTTTTTGTAAGTAATGTGGGGTTTTTTTTGGGGGGGTTGGGGGTGGATTCTTTTTGGGGGGTGTATGTGTGTGTTTATCTTGTTCATATTTGGCTGTTTGTTTGTGATTTTGTGTGTTTTTTCTAGTGTGTGTGTGTGTGGGGGGGTGGCTTTTTTTCTCGCAGGCCATGCTGGATGGCCCGTGGGAAGGATAGGCATTTGCGGGGAGGCTTTATTTCCCACGGGCCATGCTTCATGGCCCATTGGAAGGAAGGGCATTTGCTGGGTGGTGGTTATTTCTTTCCCACGGGCCATACTTGCTGGCCCATGGGAAGGAAGGGAGAGGCAGTGGGGTGTTTATTCTTTTTCCCCGCGGGCCATACTGGCTTGCCCGGTGGGAAAGAAGGGCAGTTGCGGGGGTTGGGGGGTTGGGTTGTTTGCTTTAATTTTTGGTGCTCTGGCTGGCCCTTCGAAGAGAAGGGCAGCGGCGGCCGGGGGTGGTTTTTTTTTTGTTTGTTTCTCGTCTTTTTGGGCCGCCGGCTGGCCCTTCGATCGGAAGGGCCATGGTGGCGTTGGGGGGGGTTCCCCCACGGGCCATGCTGGCTCGTTCATGGGGAAGAATGGCTGCGGCAGTGGGATTATTTTTAACTTTTATTTTTCGTGCGCCGGCCCTTCGAACGGAAGAGTAGCGGCGGCGGTTTCTTTTTTATTTTTTTCCCCCACGGGGCATGCTGGCTCGCCCGTGGGGTTGAATGGTTGCGGAGGTGGCTTTTTTTAGTTTTGTTTTTGCGCGCCGGCTGCCTCATCGTTCTGCTCGCACATTGCGCGCAGGACGCTGGGGCTTGTAGTAATGTGTTGGTGCTTTGTGTTTGTGCTGCGTTTTTTTAAATTCCTTTTCTTTTGATTGGCTGCGGCGCGTGTTTGAACGCTGCTCCGTGCGAGAGCCTCTCAGCCTGATTGGCTCTGGCGCGGCGCGGCGCAAGGACTTTCGGGAAGTGATGTTCTTTACGTTTCTTGCCGTTAGTGGGGCTGAGGCCCCCGTGCCGGATTTTTAAATCCTTCGTTGACCTGCGTAGGCAATTCGGCCGTGCTCTCGAAGGGAGGGTGCAGGTCAGTAGGGCAACGCACAGCAACGTATAGCCAATTCCAACGGTGAACACTTGGTTTTATAGGTTAAGATGACTATTAAATTAAATTAATTTAAATTTTTGGTAAATTTTTTGTTTTCAAGTGTGCTGAATCCAAAAATGACCTCAGTTCCTCCCATTCATGTACAGTTGGTTTTTATTTTTTGTTTTGCAAAATATGACAATTTTGCATTAAAAACACATAGGGGAGATGAGAACACAGGCCTTTCCAAAAACAGAAACAAAGAAAACAGCTGCATAGGATATTTTTGGTAAACTTTATGGTTTCTAGTGTGCTGAATCCAAAAATGACCTCAGTTTTTCCCAATCACTTACAGTTGGTTATTGTTTTGAAAAATATGAGTTTTGCATAAGAAACACTTAGGGGAGATGAGAACACAGGTCTTACCAAAAACAGAAACAAAAAAATCAGCTGCATAGGATATATCTGGTAAATTTTATGTATTCTGGTGTGCTGAATCCAAAAATGACCTCGGTTTTTATCCATCACGTACAGTTGTTTTTTGTTTTGCAAAAAATGACAGTTTTCCATTAAAAAAACATAGGGGAGATGAGAATACAGGTCTCTCCAAAAACAGAAACAAAAAAAAAGCTGCATAGGATATTTTTGGTAAATTATACGTTTTCTAAAGCGCTGAATCCAAAAATGACAGTTTTTCCCATCACATGCAGTTGTTGGTTTTTTTTTTCTTCTTGCAAAATATGATAGTTTTGCATTAAAAACACAAAGGAGAGATAAGAACACAGGTCTTTCCAAAAATGGAAAGAAAGAAAAACAGCAGCATAGGATATTTTTGGTAGATTTTATGAATTCTAGTGTGCAGAATCCAAAAATGACCTCGGTTTCTCCCCATCACATACAGTTGGTTTCTGTTTTTTGTTTTGCTAAATATGACAACTTTCCATTAAAATCGCATAGGGGAGATGAGAACATAGGTCTTTCCAAAAACAGATACAAAAAAACAGTGGATAGGATATTTTTGGTAAATTTTATGGTTTCTAGTGTGCTGAATCCAACAATTACCTCAGTTTTTCCCGACCAAGTACAGTTGTTTTATGTTTTGCCAAATATGAGTTTTGCAATAAAAACACTTAGGGGAGATGAGAACTCAGGTCTTTCCAAAAACAGAAACAAAAAAAATCAGCTGCATAGGATATTTTTGGTAAATTTTATATTTTCAAGTGTGCTGAATCCAAAAATGACCTCGGTTTCTCCCCATCACGTACAGTTTGTTTTTGTTTTTTGTTTTGCAAAATATGTCAATTTTGCATTAAAAAAGCATAGGGGAGATGAGAACACAGGTCTTTCCAAAAATGGAAAGAAAGAAAAATAGCAGCATAGGATATTTTTGGTAAACTTTTGGTTTCTAGTGTGCTGAATCCAAAAATGACCTCAGTTTTTCCCGATCAGATACAGTGGTTTTTTGTTTTGCAAAATATGAGTTTTGCAATAAAAACACTTAGGGTAGATGAGAACTCATGTCTTTCCAAAAACAGAAACAAAAAAAATCAGCTGCATAGGATATTTTTGGTAAATTTTGTTTTCTGGTGTGCTGAATCTAAAAATGACCTCGGTTTTTATCCATCACGTACAGTTGTATTTTGTTTTTTGTTTTGCAAAATATGAGTTTTGCAATAAAAACACTTAGGGTAGATGAGAACTCATGTCTTTCCAAAAACAGAAACAAAAAAAATCAGCTGCATAGGATATTTTTGGTAAATTTTGTTTTCTGGTGTGCTGAATCTAAAAATGACCTCGGTTTTTATCCATCACGTACAGTTGTATTTTGTTTTTTGTTTTGCAAAATATGACAGTGTTCAATTAAAAAGACATAGGGGAGAAGAGAACACAGGTCTTTCCAAAAACAGTGGCTGGGGAAAAGCTTAATGAAGTGGAAGAACTTAACCAGAGGCCAGGTGGACGCCGAACTCTTGAGTTGTGCAAAGCTCAGCAATCAAGGGCCTGCCCCTCCCTCCCTCCAGGTGATATGGACAATGTCAACAACATGGGAGAGAAGCCGGAAGCAAAGGATATGAGGGTTGGTGACGATAACTCAACGCTGGGGGATATAAGGACTAATTTTATAGCAGAGCAATGTATTTTAATTTACCAGACGGTTGCAACCATTTTTAAATCTTTGAAGATAATAGAAAGCAAACTAGAGCAGATAAAACCATTCCCTGAAAACTATCCAACAATATGTGGTAAGAACCTTAAGGAAGCCAATAAATCAGCAAGAAATAAATCCCAGTACTGCCCGGAATATAATCAAATCCTAAACAGAGGTTCCTGTTGGCCGGCGGTAGAAGGCCGATTTGCCAGCACAGCGTCTACCAAGTTTTCTCGTATATTGCAAACAAACCAGGTTGCCCTCCAAATTGCAATGACAAATAACAACTACGGTCGTTGGTCCTCTGAGTCAGCAGTCAAACTTTCCTTAACCCAGATTTTGAGATGTCAAAGTAGCCAGCTAGATTTACATAAAATAATCTGGCTTCCCATTCTGCCGGGGTTCAAACGTATTCTACTAATTTTTAGTCAGGCTACTATACCTGGTATGCTTCTCAAAATGAACCAGTATTTAGCAACTTTCCAGATATTCCCAAAAAGGGTATTCCAAGATAATGCTGTGATTCCACTCCTTAATTCTATGACCAATCTTCAAGCTACCAGATCAAAAAAGGCGAGCATAGATGATGGGAAAGCTGAAAGAGTTTTACCAACCTTCAAATCAAGTACCTGCATTCCAAACAACTTAAGGACTCAGAAGGATGATCACAAGGATGATCACAAGCCAGTTACCCCTAATGAAGAGGAGCTTGCATTAATTCATTCATTCGGGGTCCTACCTGGGACAGAGCAGATGGAAATCTTGCACAGATTAGACAGCCTTAAAGACACACTTATGACAATTATATCCATGGGCAATCAAGACTCGGGGGTACCGGCTAGGAGTAAGGAAACAGGGGCAATGCTTAGTACACAAGGAAATGCCTCCAATGTAACAGACTCCTGTGTTACAAACAGGCCAAGGCCAGGTAACCCAGCCCTAAAACAGTGTCGTGCTGACATCCATGCTAACTCCTTAAAAACCATCACCAAATGTTTTAATATACAGCAACAGCAATCGGCCCCTCTTGGTGATGTGGTCAACCCGCTAAGTAACGACCTTCTTGCTCTACCAAGACCAATCTGGCACAGGAAAATGATCTCCGAACTCGTCATCCAAGGGAGCAGCCAACATCAGAGGCCAATGGTTGCATCGTCTTTGATTCAGAAGGCCTCTTTGATCAGATAAACTGTGAATGACAACCAATCAGACCCCACCTGTCTAATGAGGACCATGATGAAAATTTATCGTTCATCTCATGGAATGTAATGGGCTGGACTACTAAAGTATTGGACCCCACGATCTGTCGCTACCTCTCAAACTTTGATGTTGTCATTATGCAAGAGACATGGATTACAAACCCCCCTTTCTTAAGAGGATATGCCTCATCGGACCTGGCAGCTATCCCTTCATCACATGTCCGAGCAAAGGAGGGCCTGGCTATCCTGGTGGCCACATCGCTAGCAGTTAATGTCTCTGACTTACCCTCATGTCACAACATGGGTATGGCCATCCTCATTAGCAACCGTCAAATTACTATTTTGGTCAGAACTAGAAAGATACTTGAATATTCTTTTAACAGACCATCCCACAGCACTTGTAATATTGTGTGGAGACTTTAATGCTAGACTGGGACCTAACGACAAATACTTAGGTTTAAATTATATCATCCCTTACTTGAGTAGTGATCAATCACCACTTCCCTTTGATAGACACTCAAAGGATCTAAAATCAAATTATGCAGGTAGCCTCCTGGCTAGGATGTTGTTCAACCTGGATCTTTGAGCACTGAACGGCTCAGTCCAAGAGGATCATCCAGCAGAATTTACTTTCTGGTCTGAGAAAAGGAAAAATGTGACTGACTATTTCATAGTCTCGAAGGAGACAGTCAGGTTCGTGGATCAATTTAAGGTTTCCTCGTACCACGACAGCGATCACTTGCCATTAAATCTCTTGCTCAAGTTACCGACAAGTAATCTGAGACTCAGGGACAAACACAGGGGGCCTTCTGAATTAGAGTCAAAACTAAATCCAGTTAGGTGGAAAGCGGATATGTCCCAGATTTTATCTGATCTGTTTAAGACTCAAGACTTTAACAAGATCTTGGATAAATATATGAACAACGTAAACATGGGAGTGGGAATAGAACTTTTTGAGGTTTTACTGAAGGAAATTCTTTTAGCCCTTGAAGGTTTTAACTCACGCTACGGAAGTGCCAAGGGCACTCAAAGTAAATCATGGTTTGATAAGGAGTGCCTCCAGGCAAAAGGTGCCCTGAGACTTAAATATAGATAATAATAATAATAATAATAATAATAATAATAATAATAATAATAATAATAATAATAATAATAATAATAATAATAATAATAATAATAATAATAATAATAATAATAATAATAATAATAATAATAATAATAATAATAATAATAATAATAATAATAATAATAATAATAATAATAATAATAATAATAATAGTTTTATTTCTATCCCGCTTTCCTGGCACAGGTGCCACTCAAAGTGGCTTACAACATATATAAATACAATAAACAGAGCAAGATATACAATAAAATACAAAAGGCAATGAACAATTAATACAATCAAAACATCAGAATATGCAAAAATACAATACAAAATATAAATAAAGAATTAAGCAATGTCACAGTGAGAAATTACACAAAAAATCAACCTCAACCACCCAGCAGCCACAAAGGCACCCCATGGTTCAACATCCATGAGGGCAGCTGCGTTGTCATTGGCAATGGCTCCCACCTGTCTCTTCCCAGCAGGGCCTGTAGTGTGGGCTCCCGGGGCGAGACAGGGAGCGCAGAGCACCTAGGATTGACCAACTGCGATGTTCAGGCCTCCAGCTGCAAAGTGAAGGTGGGACTTCCTCCGGCCGGCTGGCAGATTGAATCACGCTGGTCTCGGCGGTGGCAGGGAGTGGCTTTTGAGGGCATCGGGCAGCCCTCAGGTGTTCCACATCTCCCTCCGGCCAACTGCCGGTTGAACCGCACTGGTCTCGGCAGTGGCAGGGAGAGGCATTTGAGGGCATCAGGCAGCCCTCAGGTGTTCCTCATCTCCCTCCGGCCGGCCGCTGTTTGAACCATGCTGGTCTCAGCGGTGGCAGGGAGAGGTATTTGAGGGTGTCGGGCAGCCCTCAGGTGTTCCTTGTCTCCCTCCGGCCAGCTGCTGGTCAAAACGCGCTGGTCTCGGTGGTGGCGGGGAGAGGCATTTGAGGGCATTGGGCAGCCCTCAGGTGTTCCTCATCTCCCTCCGGCTGGCCACTGGTCGAACCGTGGTGGTCTCAGTGGTGGTGGGGAGAGGTATTTGAGGGCATTGGGCAGCCCTCAGGTGTTCCTCGTCTCCCTCCGGCTGACTGCTGGTCGAACCGTGCTGGTCTCGGCGGTGGCGGGGAGAGGCATTTGAGGGCATCAGCCATCTGAGCTATCTTGGCAACAGTCCCACAAACAGAAGATAAGCCAACACTGGCATGGGCAGGGCTTGGCGTCTTATCAGAACAGTTAGAGATGGAATGCTTAAGCAGATGGATAGCTTGTGGACAGAACTATCTATAACCAAGGTACAATACAAAAAGATAATTAAACACAAAAAGATTGACGAATGTAATAGAGCTTGGGATCAGCTAAGTCAAGCAATTGAGCAAAAAAACCATTCCAAATTTTGGAACTTAGTGTCCAGTTGCTCTAAAAGTCCCCATATGCCATCTGTCATACTCCCAGAAATTTGGGAGAAACATTTTCGTGAATTATATCTGGCTTTGGATACAAGTGATACATCCAGTGGGTATACAGCCAGTAGCAATAACCTCCCCCCATGGAATGCAGTATCGATCTGTGAGGTAAAATCATTAATAAGTAGATTAAGATCCGGGAAAGCTGCCGGCCTTGATCAAATACCCCCAGACCTGATTAAATCAAATTCGGAGTGGTGGGCCCCAGTCCTGGCAAGACTGTTTACAATAATTGACAACACAGGACAGTTCCCTAAGAGCTGGGAGGTATCAGTCATCTGCCCAATTCACAAAAAGGGAAGTCGCGGTGACCCTGCCAACTATAGGCCGATCAGCCTCCTGAGCATCCTTAGTAAACTTTATGCAAGCCATCTTCTAGGGAAGCTCCAAGATTGGGTTGAGGATACTAAGTTATTAGCCAACGAACAAGGTGGGTTTAGAGGAGGCCGCTCTGCGCTTGATCATTGTGTAGTCCTTGATTACTTTATTAACAAATATTCTTCAAATTCCTCTGTATCTTTATACGCAGCATTTGTTGATTTGAAATATGCTTTTGATACTGTCTCAAGAGTTCTACTATGGGAGAAACTGGAGAAAGCATCCATTGACCAACGATTATTGTTTCTTATAAAGGCGATTCATGGCAACACAAGTATAAGGGTGAAGTGCAGTGAGCAGGGACATCTGTCAAACTCTATAAAAACAAGTCGAGGAGTTAGACAGGGCTGTGTCTTAGCACCAACCTTATTCAATATATACATCAATGATATCGTCGAGTACTTACAATGCAGGGATCACCATGCACCCAAATTAGACAGCAAACATGTCCCAATCCTACTTTATGCAGACGATGCAGTTCTGCTTTCAAGAACACAGGTGGGGTTACGCAGGGCCCTGCGTTTGCTTGCTAAGCATTGCTCTCAAAACCAACTTGTGGTTAATTATTCAAAAATGAAAATCATGGCTTTTGCCAGAAAGCCCAAAATACATCGATGGCATTTAAACCACCAGGTACTAGAGCAGGTCCTTCATTACAGCTACTTAGGAGTGATATTTCAGGCTAATGGGTGCAGGAAGTTACATACAATGTATTTAGCTTCTAAAGCAAAAAAAAGTGCGGCCGCTATACAAAACTTCCTTCGGAGGAAAGGTGGGCATAATGTAGTTGCGGCCCTTAGACATTTTTCAGCAAAGTCACTTGCCCAAATGTTGTATGGATCCCCTCTGTATTTTGACTCAAACATAAATCCGCTTGAGGTCACGCAATCAAAGTTTCTTAGGACAATTTTACAGTCCCTTTGCAGTATTTCCAACACGGCTTTGAGATTAGAAACTGGAATGTATACAGTGTGAGCGAGACTGTTAGTAAACGTGGCTAATTATTGGATAAGAATTCTGTTTGCCCCATCTGGCTTACTCAAACTAGTGATGTCAGACCCTTGGATGCCACCATGGATTAGCTCTCTTGAAAGGACACTAACCACTTATGGCATTTCAAAACCTTATGTTCTTTCCTTAGGTTCTATTCATGCTAGAGAGTTAGTAAAACAAAGAATTCTCGATATACATCGCCAAAATGAGTTAAGTAAACTAGTTTCCCCATTGTTTGATAGATCAACTTTCAATGTTGCTAAGCCCTTAGCATACTTGTCTTTAATAAGAAATCCCGATCATAGACGTTCCTTCACACTTATTCGGTATAACATGCTTCCCTCCTCCTACAGGGAGGATTTCTTTAAGAAAGGCCTAGCACTCGAGCGTTTATGCCCATGTCAGCTAAATACGATAGAAACCTCTGAGCATGTTCTGCTGGAGTGTCCCCTATATAATAAACACAGGAGAGACCTTTTTAGTGTTTTCCTGAACTTGAGGTCTAACAATAAAGTCAGGACACTGAATATTCTTTTATCGGGTGAAGGGCAAGATACGACGATAGCGGTCGCTAGATTCGCATGGTATGTAACTTGCATTCGTAAAGGCAAGATAAAATCAAAGGAATAAGGAAAATGCTTCCAGATTACAACTTGACTGTCATAGAATATGACTGCAGGACATAGAAATAACATCCCTTGAAATTCTGGTTGTATGTTGCTATTGTATATATAATCTGGTGTTCATGATTTTGTGATAGTTTTATTAGGTTGCCTCACTTGTGTCAAGCAGCTTGATTTTGAGATATTGTAACACTGGCCTTGGGCTGTAATAAAGAATTTGTAGTTCTTTTTTGTTATGAAAAATATGACAGTTTTGCATTAAAAACACATAGGAGAGATGAGAACACAGGTCTTTCCAAAAACAGAAAGAAAGAAAAACAGCAGCATATGATATTTTTGGTAAATTTTATGAATTCTAGTGTGCTGAATTCAAAAATGACCTCGGATTCTCCCCATCACGTACAGTTGGTTTTTGTTTTTGTTTTGCAAAATATGAGTTTTGCATTAAAAACACTTAGGGGAGATGAGAACACAGGTCTTACCAAAAATAGAAAGAAAAAAATCAGCTGCATAGGATATATCTGGTAAATTTTATGTTTTCTGGTGTACTGAATCAAAAAATGACCTCGGTTTTTATCCATCACGTACAGTTGTTTTTTGTTTTGCAAAAATGACAGTTTTGCATTAAACACACATAGGGGAGATGAGAACACAGGTCTTTCCAAAAACAGAAACAAAGAAAACAGCTGCATCGGATATTTTTGGTAAACTTTATGGTTTCTAGTGTGCTGAATCCAAAAATACCTCAGTTTTTCCCAATCACGTACAGTTGTTTTTTGTTTTGAAAAATATGAGTTTTGCCATAAAAACACTTAGGGGAGATGAGAACTCAAGTCTTACCAAAAACAGAAACAAAAAAATCATCTGCATAGGATATTTCTCATAATCTTCTTTTTCCATTTATTTCTCCATAAATCTTTTTCTATCTTTATATTCAATTCTTGTTCCCACTTTAATCTCAATTCATCTTGTGGATCGCCCCCCTTATTTAGAATTGTATATAATTTACTAACTAATCCCTTAATATTTTTTTCTCCATTTCTAATTTTTAAAATTAATTCTTCAAATTCAGTCTTTTCTCTTTCAAAATCATAATCACTCATATATTTTTTATTCCAATTAATAATTCTTAATCTCTGAAGCCAATTAATATTTAATTGTTCAAACAATTTTAACCTACTAACCTCATTACTGCATATCCGGAACCAGTCTTTTAACAGGATAACCTCATTTTTCTTCAATATCTCCTTTATCCTCACATTTATATAAATTGGAAAACTTGCCATGTCTGAAATCTCCAATATAGGAGAGATATTCGGGACCAAGTCCTTCTTCACCCTCTTCCATACACTCATTAATCCTTTCATCATAAAAAATTTTGTCACTACATTTCCCAAATTACAACCTAAAAAAATCATTTTACCCATGTGTCTATAATCCCTCATCTCAATTTCCTCTCATATTACCTTTTCCCTTGCCAAGATCTTCACAACATTCTTAATTTGAAGTGCCCGATAATATACTATCAAATTCGGCATTCCCAACCCTCCTTCTTTCTGCGCCAAATACCATAACTTTTTGGGCAGTCTAGATTTCTTACCCCCATTACAAAAGTTGTTGAGCAATTTTTGAAATTCCTTAATTTCCTTATCCTTCAATTGAATCGCTAACGCATCAAATAAAAAATTTATTCTGGGTAACAACATCATTTTAACCATTGCAATTCTCCCAAACCATGATAGCTTCAACTTTTGAAGGCTTTGTATCTTATTCTTAATTTCAGTTTTCAAGCTATCATAGTTCAGTCTTTTAAACTCTTCCAATTTGTTTGATATAGTTATACCCAAATATTTCAACTTATTCTTGATCTGAATATTAACTATGCCCTTTATCTTCCTCTGTTCTTTTTCTCCCATATTACATAACATCATTTCCGACTTATCCCAATTTATTTTCAACCCAGTAATATCCTCAAAATCCTTTAATTGTGTCCTAATTCTATTCATTACCTTCTCTGGTTGCTTTGCAATTATCAGCATATCATCAGCATACATACTTATCTTATTTCCCATAATCCCCTCTATTTTTTCATCCTCTCTTATGGCTTTAGCTAATGACTCCATAGCCATTATAAACAATATTGGAGATAAAGGACAACCCTGTCTTGTGCCGGCCTCCAACTTAATCTCATCTGTAACCTCTTCGTTTACTCTGACATTAGCTATTCCTTGCTGATATAATTGACCAATTGCTCTTCTAAATTTTACACCAAAACCATATGATTTAATTATCTCCTTAATAGAAATCCATTGTAGAGAGTCAAATGCTTTAAATATATCCAAAGATATTAATCCCACTTTTTCTTTTGTTTGACTCACCGTATCGACTAAATCCACTACTCTTCTGGTCAAATCTGCCATATATCTTCCTTTCAAGAACCCCACTTGATCTAGGTTTTATACTCCCCCATAAAATTATTCAAACGATTAGCAAGTATTGCTGTAAAGATCTTGACATCTTGATTTATCAATGAGATAGGTCTATAGGATTCTACTTTCTCTAAATTCTTTCCCAGTTTGGGCAAAAGTACAATTGTGGTCCTATACCAGGAAGTTGGAATATAATTTTACCAACTTTGGAATCACCATACCACCGAATTCCTTATAAAAATCCACAGGCAACCCATCTTCTCCAGGGGCTTTTCCTAACTTCAATCTATTAATTACCTCTTTTACTTCTTTTTCTGTCACTGCTTCTTCCATTCTATCCCTATGCTCCTGCTTTATTCCACTAGTTATTTGCCTCTCTAATTTCATTTTAAGTTTCTCCTCATCTATTTCTTTTTTTTTTTTGAGTAAAGGGTTTGATAGAAATCTTTCACAATTTTACATTTATCCTTTATCTTATTACATCTTGTCCCTTGTTCACTAATCAAAATTCCAATTTCCCTCTTTTCCCTTTTATCCTTTGCTGCTTTTGCTAATAACTTTGAATTTTTATTACTAAATTCAAAATATTCCCTTTTTAAGTAAACCAAATCTTTTTAAACCTTTTCTATTTCTTTACCTACCAATTCCATCTTTAATCTTAATAAGTTAGCGAGAACTATTTTATTCTTTGTTTTTGCATGTTCCTCCTGTAGCTGCTTTATCTCCTTTTCAAGCTTATCCTGTGTTAACCTATACTTTTTATATCTATTACTTGCCAATTTTATACACTCCCCTCTAAATATCGATTTCATGGTATCCCACACCACATTATATTCTACCTCACCATTATCATTCCAATGCCAGCTCTCACTCCAACTCTTCATAGTTTGTTCTTTACTCTTCTGGTCTCTAAACAAATTAGGATCATATTTCCAAGTTCTCCTTGATCTGGTCTCATTTCTTAATTTTAAATCCAGTACCACCTTGGCATGGTCAGATTCCTTAAATATTCCAACTTCCATTTCCTCCATGTTTTTAACCAAATTTTCAGTTACAAATATATAGTCTATTCTAGAATAAGAATTGTGGACCTGCAAAAAATAAGAGTATACCCTTTCTGAGCCGTTAAGTCCTCTCCAAGAGTCTTTCAAGCCTAAAGCAGTCATCCAATTATCCAACATTTGGCCTTTAATCCCTTTTCCACTTCTTAATATATTTGTACAGTCCAAATTTGATCTTACTAAGTTAAAATCACCAGCCACAATCATCCTCCTTGATTTTTCTTTATCCAATATCATGTGCATTTTCTCTAAAAATTCCGCTTGATGGTCATTTGGGGCATATATATTTACCAACGTTATTTCCTCATCATCTATTTTCCCTTTCACTATCAGAAATCTCCCTTCCGAATCTGAAATACTATTTGTTATCTCAAGCCCCAATCTAGTTGATATCAAAATTGCAACTCCTCTTGATTTCGATGTACCATAGGATTTTGCATAGTGCTGCATCCAACTTTTTAAAAAATTATTTGTATCTTGAGATTTTTGATGAGTTTCCTGTAAAAAGACTATGTCTGGTTTATCCCTCTTCAAAGCTGATTCTATCCTTTTCCTCTTAATTTGAGATCCTATAGCCTTTACATTCCATGTTAATACCTTTATTGCTCTCATATTTTAAATCGTCCCCTGCTTTTATCACTCCTGAGCTCTCCATTGGGTGTGCTACCAATTAACCTAACATGATTAAAACAAAACATAAAACACACGTTAACAACCTCCCCACTTTCTCCTTCAAAAAGGGAAGGAAAAAAACACGCCTTTGACTACCAAAGAGGGGAGGGGGAACGTGTAAAACAGGCATGTTAATTGAGGCTCAAGTACACAATCCACATTTTAAAATACAAGCTATTAAAAATATCTCTTCAGCTTTAAAAATTCTCACCTTCCTTCCCTTTCTCTTCTAGCCTTTGCTTGGCTCTTCCTCCACCACTATCAATGACAATTCTGTCCCAACACCACCAGTTTGCTCTCCTCCCGAAGCGCCTCCCTCATCTGTTTCTCCATAGTCTCTTCTTATCCCTCCTGATGCCAGCAAATCTTTCCTTAATTCCAACCATTCATTTGAACCCGCACTGACCAAATCAAGTAAGGTCAAATATTCCAGAGCATCAGTTCTTTCATCAATCACCTGCATCTTTTTGTCATAAAAAAATCTTAACTGTTGTGGAGGTCTCCAATTATATTTTATCGCTTTTTTATCAAAAATTTTGTTACCGGTTTCATTTTATATCTCCAGCCACGTTTCTTAATTGGGCTGTCATTATATACCTCCACATCAGTTCCATCAATTTTCAGAACGCCAGAACCTGCTTGTTTTTAAAAGGCCATCACCTTCAATTTATCCCCCCAGTTAGCAAATTTAACCAGAACATTCCTATGTTCATCTTTCCCCCTTCCCAGTCCCACTCTATAAGCACTTACAATGTCTTCATTGACAAAAGCTTTCCCCATTTTCGGATTGTTTAGCCAATTAACTATTCTATCTCTTAGATGGTCTGGCGTTCTATAAGTCATATGACGTATCACAATATTCTGTTTTCTCATCATCTCTTCCATTACATCAATCCTTTTTTCTTGCTCATCCAACCTCAGCTTATTTTCCTTCACCTCCTCCTGCATCCCTTTCAAATCCCCTTTCATTGTTTTCATATCATTTTGCATCAACTTAACATTTCCCTCTAGCTTGTGAGTGTTTAAATCAATTTTTTTAGAAAGTTCAGTAATCGATCCTGTTAATTTAACCAACATTTCATTTTTATCTTTGATCCTTGCTTCCTCCATCCTTTCAATTTTTTGAAACAATTTACCAAGTTCCACCATTATTTGAGTCTGGTCAGCCGGGGGTTCAGGCGATGATGAGGATGACGATGATGGTGGTTCCACAGCTTTTGCTTTACCCTTCCTCTTCAGTTTCACAACTTCCTCTTCCTTCCCCTTACTCCTTGCCGCTTTATCCATTGTGATATCAAATAATAATTTCAATGCAGCAATCCTTTTCAAACCCACAAAATCCTCTCCCTGAAGCTGTTCCAGAATTCAATCACCTCCAATTTCGCAACAATGAAGAATGAAGTCACTTCCCTGGTTTCCAAAAGACCAATAACAATGCAAAGGGGAATCCAACAAGTTGATGCTTCAAAGGTTGTAAAATTGGGAGCATATATTCAGAAGATAATATTAATAGAAAAATCAAATCTCAAGAAAAAAGAAATTCCAATCTTGCCAGGAGCCACCTTTAATGTGATCTCCACTCCACTAATTGTTGTAATTTTTCAACTCAAAAATCCAGAAACGCTGCATCAAGAATCCCAAATGAAAGCAAAATATCAAAAAGAAAAATAAGGTTGGAGAAATAGCTAATCCACCATCCACTGCTTGGAATGACACTTTATATCCAAAATCTTGCAAGTTGTCTACAAAATCAAAAACATTGTATCCACACAGAGGAGAGAGGAGGAGAGCATAGTATAGAGACACAACCCATTCAACAAAGCAGTACTTTTCCCTTTATCCATGCAGGCTGAGAGACAGGGAACAATGAACCATCTATAATTGTTTTGTAATCCACACTGAAGGTAAGCAACAGAAGAGGGTATTTTATTATGTACTAGCATATTTTGCCGGGCAGTGCCAGGCTGTTTTAAATTGTGTTGGATAGTAAAGGGTTTCATTTTTTTTCTTGTACAAATAGTGCTGGACTGTTTTAAATGGTGTTGAAAGGTTTTGTGGTTTCGAGGTGCTGTGTCCGCCTGCAGCGGACTTGCGCTCCAAGTGTATGTTTTATTTTTTATTTTTATGCGCCGGCTTCCTTAGAATTGGTTTTTGAAGGTTTTTGTTTTTTGTTTATGCAAATTTTATTTTAATTTTTTATTTTAAATTATTTTTTTAATTTAAAATTCAATTTTGGTTTATGCAAATTTTATTTTAATTTATTTGATTTAATTTAAAATTTAATTTTGTTTTTTAAATCTTTATTTTTATGCATTTTTATTTTTTGTTTTGGTGTTTCTGTTTGTTTTTTGAGATTAGTGTGAATATTTTTGAATTTTTGGCTAACTTATTTGATTTGTTTGGGAATTAATCTTTTATTTTTAAATATTTTTGAATGTTTTTTCTCTTGTGGCCTCTGGGTGGGGGTGGTGAGCTTTGCTTCCTCTCTACAATTCTTCTCTTCTGTCCCCTGGGTGCTTCCGGTAAGTGTTTCCTTTCTTTGCTCATTTGAGTTCCAGTCGTCATGAAGTCAAGATGTCTCTTGGTAGGCTCTCTGTTTTTTGGGGGGGGGGTGTCTGTGTGTTTTTATTGTTTGTTTTTGGCTGTTTTGTGTTTGCTTTTTCTATTTTTGATTTGTGTTTTTGAGTGTTTTTGGTTTGTGTTTTTGTGCTTACTTTTTTAGGTGGGGGCCTATCGTTTACACGGGCCATGCTGGGTGGCCTGTGGGAACGAACTGCAACGGCAGTAGGGGTGCCTTTCGTTTCCATGGGCAATTCTGGGTGGCCCGTGGGAACGAAGCGCAGCAGCGGTGGGGGTGCCTTTCGTTTCCATGGGCCATGCTGGGTGGTCCATGGGAACGAGGTGCAGTGGCGGCAGAGGTGCCTTTCGTTTTCATGAGCCATGCTGAGTGGCCCGTGGGAATGAAGCACAGCGGCGGTGGGGGTGCCTTTCGTTTTCACAAGCCATGCTGGGTGGCCCGTGGGAATGAGGCGCAGCGGTGATGGGCTTTTTATTCTTTCACTTTTCGTGTGCTGGCTGCCTCATGGCACGCAGGATGCTGGGGCTTGTAGTTTTGGCTGCGTGTGTTTGGTTACTGGAGCAGGTTTTTTCTGCAGCTTTTTTTTGATTGGCCATGGCACGTTTCTGAACGTTCCTTTTGCCACGCCGTTCAGCCTGATTGTCTCTGGCACGGCATGGCACAAGGAACATTGGGAATTGAAGTTCCCTTTTTTTGCGTCCTGGGGGCTCCTGCCCCCGGGCCGAAAATTTCAACCCAACGGTTACCTGCGAACCCCATTCAGGTGAGTGCACGAAGGCTCGGACAGGGCTAGTGGGGCCTGGTGCAACATCCTTTGTCACATTCCAATGATTAACGCACCATTTTATAGGTATAGATATATAGAAAAAAATCGCTCAAAATCACTGCGGCGTCTGAGGGAAAAGCCAAACTTCCCCCCTCCTTCTCCTCCTTCGCCCAGATCCACAAAGTCGTCCTCTTCTTACTCGCTCCTCTGCAGGTTATTTTTCCTCCAAGCCTCCCAAAGCGGTTTTCCCAACAGCCGAAAAACAATCAGCTCCTTCTCACCTCTTTCCTGTCTCAGAGCCAACTTTCAGTTAAGTTTCGATTCCGACTCTGCCGCCATTATCGCTTGCCCTTCCACGCTTGTCCCTTCACCGGGCGATCACCACCTCAGTCCTTTGGCAAACCCTTAGTCCACCGCACCCACTCCACGCCTCTCTGGGCTCGTCTTTATTTTTGATAAAATATCCAAACTCCACCAATCTCCTCTCTCGACCCTCGTGTCCGCCCGCGGCCCGGCTGGCTCGGCCCCGGCATTCTCCGCCCACCTTACCAGGCTTCGCCGCTCCGCAGACTCCACAGACCGCAACTCCCAGGAGACATAGACCGTAAAACAAGCCTTTTAATGACGTGCCCGCTCACCTCTTTCTGGTGGATTTTTCAGCAATTTTCAAAGGTAAATGTCGCTTTTTTAACCCCATTATCGGTGCGAGCAAATAAAGTATGTCTTAATCCTCTGCCATCTTGGCCATGCTCCAACCTCAGTTTTTCCATCACGTACAGTTGTTTTTTGTTTTGCAAAATATGACAGCTGCATACGTTATTGTTGGTAAATTTTAAGTATTCTAGTGTGCTGAATCCAAAAATGACCTCAGTTTTAACACATCACATACAGTTGTTTTTTGTTTTGCAAAATATGACAGTTTTGCATTTAAAACACTTAGGGGAGATGAGAACGCAGGTCTTTCCAAAAATAGAAAGAAAGAAAAACAGCAGCATAGGATATTTTTGGTAAATTTTATGAATTCTAGTGTGCAAAATCCAAAAATGACCTCGGTTTCTCCCCATCACATACAGTTGGTTTCTGTTTATTGTTTTGCAAAATATGACAACTTTCAATTAAAATCGCATAGGGGAGATGAGAACATAGGTCTTTCCAAAAACAGATACAAAGGGAACAGCTGCATAGGATATTTTTGGTAAATTTTATGGTTTCTAGTGTGCTGAATCCAAAAATGACCTCAGTTTTTCCCGACCAAGTACAGTTGTTTTATGTTTTGCCAAATATGAGTTTTGCAATAAAAACACTTAGGGGAGATGAGAATGCAGGTCTTTCCAAAAACAGAAACAAAAAAAATCAACTGCATAGGATATTTTTGGTAAATTTTATATTTTCAAGTGTGCTGAATCCAAAAATGACCTCGGGTTCTCCCCATCACGTACAGTTTGTTTTTGGTTTTTGTTTTGCAAAATATGTCAATTTTGAATTAAAAAAGCATAGGGGACATGAGAACACATGTCTTACCAAAAACAGAAACAAAAAATATCAGCTGCATAGGATATTTTTGGTAAATTTTAAGTATTCTAGTGTGCTGAATCCAAAAATGACCTCAGTTTTAACACATCACATACAGTTGTTGTTTGTTTTGTAAAATATGACAGTTGTGCATTAAAAACACATAGGAGAGATGAGAACACAGGTCTTTCCAAAAACAGAAACAAAGAAAACAGCTGCATAGGATATTTTTGGTAAATTTTATGTTTTTAAGTGTACTGAATCCAAAAATGACCTTGGTTTGTCCCCATCACTTACAGTTGGGTTTTGTTTTTTGTTTTGAAAAATGTGACAATTTTGCATTAAAAACACATAGGGGAGATGAGAACACAGGTCTTTCCAAAAACAGAAACAAAGAAAACAGCTGCATATGATATTTTTGATAAACTTTATATTTTCAAGTGTGCTGAATCCAAAAATGACCTCAGTTTTTCCCGATCAGATACAGTTTTTTTTGGTTTTTGTTTTGCAAAATATAACAGTTTTCCATTAAAAAAACATAGGGGATATGAGAACACAGGTCTTTCCAAAAATAGAAACAAAAAAAATCAGCTGCATATGTTATTTTTGGTAAATTCTATGAATTCTAGTGTGCTGAATCCAAAAATGATCTCGGTTTCTCCCCATCACGTACAGTTGGCTTTTGTTTTTTGTTTTGCAAAATGTGACAATTTTGAATTAAAAACACATAGGGGAGATGAGAAAACAGGTCTTACCAAAAACAGATACAAAAAAATCGGCTGCATAGGATATTTCTGGTAAATTTTATGTTTTCTGGAGTGCTGAATCCAAAAATGACCTTGGTTTTTATCCATCATGTACAGTTGTTTTTTGTTTGGCAAAATATGACAGTTTTGCATTAAAAACACATAGGAGAGATGAGAACACAGGTCTTTCCCAAAATAGAAAGAAAGAAAAACAGCAGCATAGGATATTTTTGGTAAATTCTATGAATTCTACTGTGCAGAATCCAGAAATGCCCTCGGTTTCTCCCCATCATGTACAGTTGGTTTTTGTTTTTTGTTTTGCAAAATATGACAAATTTGCATTAAAAACACTTAGGGGAGATGAGAACACAGGTCTTTCCAAAAACAGAAACAAAGAAAACAGCTGCCTAGGATATTTTTGGTAAACTTTATGGTTTCTAGTGTGCTGAATCCAAAAAGGACCTCATTTTTTCCCAATCACATACAGATGTTTTTTGTTTTGCAAAATATGAGTTTTGCATTAAAAACACTTAGGGAGAGATGAGAAAACAGGTCTTACCAAACACAAAAACAAAAAAATCAGCTGCATAGGATATTCCTGGTAAATTTTATGTTTTCTGGAGTGCTGAATCCAAAAATGACCTCGGTTTTTATCCATCACATACAGTTGTTTTTTTGTTTTTTGTTTTGCAAAATATGATAGTTTTGCATTAAAAACACATAGGGGAGATGAGAACACAGGTCTTTCCAAAAACAGAAACAAAGAAAACAGCTGCATACGATATTTTTGGTAAATGTTATGTTTTCTAATGCGCTGAATCCAAAAATGACCTCAGTTTTTCCCCATCACATGCAGTTGTTTTTCGTTTTGCAAAATATGACAGTTTTGCATTAAAAACACATAGGAGAGATGAGAACACAGGTCTTTCCCAAAATAGAAAGAAAGAAAAACAGCAGCATAGGATATTTTTGGTAAATTTTATGAATTCTCGTGTGCAGAATCCAAAAATGACCTCTGATTCTACCCATCACATACAGTTGGTTTTTGTTCTTTGTTTTGCAAAATATGACAATTTTGCATTAACAACACATAGGGGAGATGAGAACATAGGTCTTTCCAAAAACAGAAACAAAGAAAACAGCTGCATAGGAAATTTTTCGTAAACTTTATGGTTTCTAGTGTGCTGATTCAAAAAATGACAATAGTTTTTCCCAATCATGACCAGTTGTTTTTTGTTTTTTGTTTTGCAAAATATGAGTTTTGCAATAAAAATACTTAGGGGAGATGAGAACACAGGTCTTTCCAAAAACAGAAACAAAAAAATAAACAGCTGCATAGGATATTTTTGGTAAATTTTATGTTTTCTTGTGTGCTGAATCCAAAAATGACCTCGGTTTTCCCCCATCCCATACAGTTGTTCTTTGTTTTGCTAAATATCAGAGTTTTGCATTAAGAACACATAGGGGAGTTGAGAACACAGGTCTTTCCAAAAACAGAAACAAAAAAAACAGCTGCATAGGATATTTTTGGTAAACTTTATGGTTTCTTGTGTGCTGAATCCAAAAATGACCTTGGTTTTCCTCCCATCACGTACAGTTTTTTTTTTTTTGCAAAATATGAAGTTTTTGCATTTAAAAAGTAATGAGAAAATCACTATTTTATTACAACAAGCTAAACATATTATTTCTTATAATTAAATGAACAATTTCTTCATAATATATTCTTAACATTCCATTTTGACTCTTTTTTGTCTGTGAAACCTTTTCTTCTTCTCTTTTATGCTCCTCCAAACACGCTTTCTCTTTCCATTTTCTGTTTCCCATTTGAGCATCCAACAGTACTCAGCTAGCATATTGGGAAGATATTTAATCTGTAAGGGAGGGGTTCTCAACCTATGGCCCGTGGGCTGAATCTGGCCCACAGTGCCAGATCAACCCATCCTCGTTCCAGCTGCCCCCGCTGCCCCCTCAATTGACTGTGGACTTATTTACATCTGTCGTAAATGCATTTATGGCAGCCATAAATGCATCCACGGCGAATTGCATTTACGACAGCCACAGACTCATTTAGGGTTGTCATAAACCTGTATACAACAGCCGTGGACTCATTTATGGCTGTTGTCTATGGACGATTCTGGCAGCGGTGGTAGTGGCTGGACCACCAATCTGGCCTGCCAACCAGTGGTGGGCTCCAAAAAAATTACTACCACACTGTGGGTGTGGTATGGTTGCCGTGGCCTTGGGGAAAGCCCTGCATTGCACCCAAATTAGGACTACTTTATTTCAAAACTTGGGTGGTTGGGGCCAGCCAGAATTTCTACTACCAGTTCTGGCAAACTGGTGTGAATCTGCTGATGCCCACCACTGCTGGTAACTGTTTGAGGAAGTGTGACTCAGCCCCCAACTTGAAAAGGTTAAGAACACCTGCTGTAAGGTAACATCACTGGAAACCAAGGCAAAGATCACAGAATCACTGAGATGGGAGGGGCCTTTTAGGTCTTTGAGTGCAACCCCCTGCTCTGTGCAGGAATCCAAATCAAAACAATTCTCATGGATGTTACAACATGAAAAACGGAAGAAAGTTGAGAGAAAAAGTCTGGAGGAGAGTTCATATCATGGACTACCAGATCTGGAGAACCCACAATTATGGATGCCCTGTGCTTGCAGAAGCCAGATGAGGTTGGCCGCATCTTGCTGATCCACCAGCAAATGTCCAGCACTGGATCCTTCCCAATACATTCCGGACATTCAGGGGTTACCAAAACCTGCAGTTCTATCTTTGTATTCACAGCCATCCCACAAGGGGAAGGGGAAGGGGAAACTTCTGTTCCAATTATCATTGCTAATAACTTTTGAGGACATCTTTTAAAGTGCACTTCAACTAATCTGACTTCAGATGTCGCTCAGGAGATGAAAGAGCCAAGACTTAACCCAGCGAATAGCTGATGATCCCAGAGTAGCACTGTTCTTCCTTCAAAGACAGCAAAGCAGAGATGCCCTTTGAAGCATTCCCATCCCTGGCCCTCACTAGGGACGAGATGCTTTTAATGTGGGTTATTTCTGAAAATCCTTGAGAGGGCCCATTAGGAGTACGGAAATGATGCTTCCAAAACAATGCCAATCAGAAAAAAATTGAGAAAATGAAAGTCATGTTGATCAGAAGTTTCAAGGGCACTGCATGATGCCTGTTGTGCAGTGAGCAGAGAATGACCTCTTTAAGGCCATTATTTGAGCACTGTCTTGATTGGCCATCTTGACCTCTTTAAGGCCATTACCTGTATTTGAGTGCTGTCTTGACTATCAGCTAAATCTAAGGTTGCTGAGTTTCAGAGCACTTGTGATCCAGTCCTCGTTGGACTCTGAGGATGGCCTGGATCAGGGGACACTCCCTATGCCCAGCCCAGTTCTGCCTTCACCCAAGCTGTCTGCTTCTGCAGACATTTCAGTGGTCATGTGGCAGGAATGACTAGACACCAGAGTGCACAGAACACTGTTTCCTTTGCACCAAAGTGGTCCCTATTTATCTACTTGCAATATCTTGCTTTTGAACCGCTAGGTTGGCAGGAGCTGGGACAAAGACGGGAGCTCATTCCATCCTAATTACGGGGGTGGCTTTCATTGACCTAACTGCATCGTACAATACTGTCAATCATAGGATTCTGATTCATAAAATAAATAATCTTACCAAAGATAACCAGCTTACTAGGGTCAATGGCAACTTCCTTCAGAACAGGAGATTCTATGTGATGATGAATGGAAAGAACAACAGATGGAGGTTGCAGAAGGAAGGGCTACCCCAAGGAAGTGTATTGTTTTCAACACTGTATAATATATACACAAATGATCAACCAGTTCCTGACAATACAAAATTGTACATCTATGTGGACAACACAGCAATGGCTGTTCAATGATCAAGTTTTAATGAGGTAGCTGGAAAACCTACAGGAGCACTTGAAGAATTAGGACAATATTACAATATCAACCATTTGAAGCCTAATCCAAGCTTTTCACCTTTGAAACTGAGAGGGTTGAGTTGGATGTTATGTGGCAAGGGAACCGATTACAGCAATGTTCAGCGTCAAAATGCCTTGATGTGACACTTGACCAGACACTCTTTTAAGCAGCACTGCCTGAATACCAAAGCCAAAATTAGTACAAGGAACAAAATCATCAGGGAACTCATAAACTATAAATGGGGAATTCAACCATCCATGCTGTATGCATCAGCTTTGGCCCTGAGCGTCTCTGCAGGAGAGTATGCTGCTCCAGTATGGAGCACATCCACACACACAAAATTCAATTCAATTCTTCGACTTGTATGCCGCTCCATTTGCAATGCGACTCTGGGTGGCTAACAAAGAAACAAAATATCACAGTTACAATAAATACAATTACAATATCACAATTACAAAATATCACAATTACAATTATAAAGTAATTACCAAAACATTTCAAAAGCAAAACTCAGAAATACATTACAAACTCAGCCCAAACCCACTCTGTCCATTACCCTCCAGGCCAGGTCACAAGTTGACATTACTTGAAGCCATGCGTATAGTGACAGGATGCCTCAAACCTACACCAGTTGAGAAAATACAGAGAAAATATTGCTCCACCTAAGATCAGGAGAGAAGTAACAGAGGATGCTAAGAGAATTAAGAGAAGGACCCTCGAAATCCTCTGAACGGAGATGAGTCTCAAGTTCGCTGGCTTAGATCCAGGTAGAACTTTATAGCGAGAACAAACATTCTTGAGGGTACACAAGAGCAAATTAGAAGATAGAGGAAAGAGCTCACTGGACAAGGAACAACATTATAGGAGGAAATAGCTGGGAACTCAACCTCCCCTACATCATGTGGTGGACCCTTAATAGGCTGAGGGTTGGAGTCCCTGTGCAAAACCAACAGGCTCTAGTGGAGACTGCTGGTGGGTAACAACATGTGGTGTGAATGTGGAGAGATACAGAATCCAGCTCATTTTCTGGTCTACTGATTACTAGCAGAAACATGTACTGATGAAGACTTAAGTTTGGGCAATGACAATGCGAGTATGTGGCTTCATTTTGGCAGTCCAGGGTTTGATCAGGACGCGAAAGAAGAAGCAGTTAGAGACCTAAGCCACTGAACTATCCAGCAGTACTTCTGGCACCTTTCTCCATTAGTAGCACTTTTCAAAATCCTGAATATGATTACCTTGAAGGAATTAGAAGACTTAGAGGCTTAGTTAGGTCACACTCTGCCCAGAAAGAAAGCTCCCATTTAGCACTGGGGCAGTTAGGTGAAGCCTAACCTAGGTAAGCCCAACGCCTTCCAATTTCAGCCATTCTCCCAGATGTATCATATTCTTGTTTATTCCACCCTCTCATTAAACTCTTGGCTTAGTTTCCAGTCTTTGAGTTTGCTCATTTCTATTTTGGTCAAGAAATTAAACTATTTTGAATAATAAGAGGGTTTTTAAAGAACTTGCACTATTTATGTCTCCTGACAGTATTCTGCCTTGAGATCTATTAATATGAGGGTGGTTAGAAATGTTTGAATAAATTTTAAATAAATGAAATGGATTGGGGAGATCTTAACTCTCTTGTCTGTGTTTATGGGATCATAAGACCCCATGTATGTTCTCAATGTATTCTTGCTTGTTCTAGATTGTTATCCAATTCTCTCTTGCTCCCAAAAGTGGGACCTGAAAGAGCTCCTTCCAAAATACCTTGTTTGGAAGTATGATGTGGCAACAGTTATTATACGTGCTGTCAACTCACAGGGTTACATGTGATATTTTCAAGGAATATTTCACCATTCTCACCGACAGTGAGTTACGTCTGAATGAGGATTTGAACCCAGTGGTCTTCTGAGTTCTAATCTGATTTTCTATCCACCACTCTACCCCTGGTTCTACCCTTGTTCTCTATGACAATAAGAACATAACATAAGAACATAAGAACAGCCTTGCTGGAACAGGCCACAGCCCATCCAGTCCAGCATTCTGTCTCGCACAGTGAGTGGCTCACCATTTCCTTCAGGGTATTCCCAAGCAGATGCCTTCACCTGCTTAGGATTCCCTGGAAATGATATTGAGAGATATCCTGCCTATCTCTCCAACCCGGAGGTTGTCCTTAAGTATCCATAATTATAGCCATTGATACTCTTGTCCTCCATGAACTTGTCTAATCCTTTCTTAAAGCTGTCAAGACTGACAGCTGTCACCACTTCTTCTGGCAGGGAGTTCCATAGACCAGTAATCCTCTGGGTGAAAAAGTACTTTCTCTTATTTGTTTGAGAACTAGTACCCAAAAGTTTCATGGAGTGCCCCCTAGTTCTAGTGTTATGTGATAGGGAAAACAGTTTTTCCTTATCTACTTTGTCCACCCCGTGCATGATTTTATAAACTTCAATCAGGTCACCTCTTAGACGTCGTCGTTCAAGAGTGAAAAGGCCCAACCGTTGCAGCCTCAGATGGTAAGGAAGGTGTTCCAGTCCCCTAATCATTTTGGTTGCCCTCCTCTGCACTTTTTCCAGCTCCATAATATCCTTCTGGAGGTATGGCGACCAGAACTGTACACAGTATTCCAGATGGGGCCTCACCATAGATTTATAAAGAGGCAAAATGACACTTGCTGACTTATTTTCTATACCCTTCCTAAAGATCCCTAGCATTGAGTTTGGTTTTTTCACTGCTGAGGCACACTGGGTTGACACCTTCATTGAGTTGTCCACCAGGACACCAAGGTCCCTTTCCTGGTTTGTCGCAGAGAGTTCAGACCCCATCAGTTTATAAATGTAATTGGGGTTCTTTGCTCCAACATGCATCACTCTGCACTTACTAATGTTGAAACTCATTTGCCACTGTTTTGCCCACTCCCCCAGTGTCGAGAGATCCCTCTGGAGCTCCTCACAGTCTCTCACAGTTTTCACTACCCTGTATAATTTAGTGTCGTCAGCAAATTTGGCTACCTTGCTTTTTACTCCTACCTCTAGATCATTTATGAAGAGGTTGAAAAGCAGGGGTCCCAGTACTGAACCTTGGGGGACCCCACTCTTTACTTCCCTCCACTTGGAGAAGTGTCCATTTAGTGCTACCCTCTGTTTCCTGTCCCTTAGCCAGTTGCTGATCCAGGACAAAAAATTCCAACAGATTAGTGAGGCATGATTTGCCCTTGCAAAAAGCCATGTTGGCTCTCCTTTAGCAGCGCCTTCTCTTCTATGTGCCTATTAATTCTATCTTTTAGGATGGTTTCCATCACTTTACCTGGGACACATGTCAAACTGACAGGTCGGTAATTTCCTGGATCACCCCTGGATCCTTTTTTGAAAATTGGTGTTACATTCGCTACCTTCCAGTCATCAGGCACAAAGCCTGATTTGAGTGAAAGATTATATATTTTGGCTAGGAGATCAGCAATTTCATCTTTAAGTTCCCTGAGAACTCGTGGATGGATGCCATCTGGTCCTGGTGATTTGTTAGTGTTTAGTTTAACAAGACATGCAAGGACCTCCTCCCTGGTTATTTCTATCTGGCTTAATTCTTCGGTTTCCCTCCCTACGAAGATAGGCTCTGTTTTGGGCATGTGGTCTCTGTCTTCTTCAGTGAATACTGAAGCAAAGAATTCATTGAGTCTCTCTGCAATCTCTGTTTCCTCTTTAATAACCCCTTGCCTTCCATTGTCATCTAATGGTCCAATGGCCTTCCTAGTTGTGTTCTTACTTCTAATGTACTTAAAGAAGGCTTTGTTATTTCTCTGAGTATTTTTAGCTATACGCTCCTCAAAGTCTTGCTTTGCTTTCCTGATTGTTGCCTTGCATTTGTTGTGCCAGAATTTATGTTTCTGCCTGCTGTCCTCATTTGGACAAGCCTTCCATCTTCTAAATGAGCTTTTCTTGCTCTTGATCACTTCCCGAACAGCTCCTGTAAGCCACATTGGAGTCCTCTTGGACCTGGCAGTGCCCTTTTTCCTTTTGGGTATGCATTCCAATTGGGCCTCTGTTATTGTTTTTGTAAACAGCCTCCATGCCTCTTGGAGTGTTTGGACTCTCTCAATTTTCCCTTTCAGCTTCTTTTTTACTAGTTTCCTCAACTTTGGGAAATTTCCTTTTTGAAAATTTAAGGTCTCTGTGTTAGATTTTATCAGTGACTTGCGGTCTATAATCAAGTTAAACATAATTGAGTTGTGGTCACTGTTCCCTATTGGATCAGTCACATTAACATCTTGCACCAGATCCTGAGTATTACTCAGGATTAAGTCAAGGATTCTTGTACCTCTAGTTGGGTCTTCAACCATCTGTCCCAGGGAACAATCATTTAGCATATCTAGTAACTTTATCTCTTTATCATGTGCTGAACAACAGTTCACCCAGTCTATGTGAGGGTAATTGAAGTCCTCCATTATAACCAGGCTTCCCTTCTTGGATGCCTCCTTTACAACATTCTCCAACTGCCAGTCTCCCTCAAGAGTTTGGGTCGGAAGCCGATAGTATATAACTACTGTTAGACCATCCTTGTGGCCTGGTACTCTTACCCACAGAGCTTCTAATGGTGATTCCAAATCACCTAGATATTCCAATTCATACGATTTTATCACTTCTTTGACATACAAGGCCACACCACCTCCCATTTGCCCCTTCCTATCCTTCCTGTACAGTTTGTAGCCTGGGTTAACTGTATCCCATTGGTTATCATCCATCCACCAGGTTTCAGTGATACCAATAATATCAATATTCTTATCTATTGCTAAGTATTCCAGCTCCCCTATTTTGTTCCGGAGGCTTCTGGCATTTGTATACAAGCATTTATATATGCTTTTCTGACACAGTCTTTTGTGTCCAGTTGCATTGTTAGACTGCCTCTTGCATCCTTCTGCTAGAATGCTAGTGACTAGCTCCTCGCTCTGCTCAGTAATTTTTGCATCCTCCTCACTACTCAAGTACACACTTTCCCGAACCGGATGCTGCCCAGCTCCTGTCGGCTTTCCCCCAGTTATCAGTTTAAAAGCTGCTCTGCAGCCTTTTTGATGTTGAGTGCCAGCAATCTGGTCCCATCATGGTTCAAATGCAACCCATCCCTCCTGAACAGATTTGGCTTGTCCCAAAATGTTCTCCAGTTCCTGACAAATCTGAAACCCTCCTCTCGACACCACCGCCTCATCCACGCATTGAGGCTTCTGAGCTCTGCCTGCCTGGTAGGTCCTGCGCGAGGGACAGGCAGCACTTATGAAAATGCTACCTTGGAAGTCCGGGACTTCAATCTTCTTCCTAACAACCTGAATTTGGCTTCCAGGACAGACCGCTTGGCCTTCCCAACATCATTGGTACCAACGTGTACCATGACAACTGGCTCGTTCCCAGTTCTCTCTAACAATCTATCTAGATTTCTTGTGATGTCTGCAACTTTTGCACCTGGCAGGCAAGTCACCTTACGGTTATCATGTGCATCACAAATCCATTTCTCTGTATTTCTAATTATTGAATCGCCTAGTACAAGGAGCCTCTCTCCTGCACTCTGTTCATCTACATGCACCTCATCAACCATATTAAGGGAGAGAACCTCAGTTTGTTCCTGTTGTTTATCTTCCTGGATCTCATCAAGTGTGATGAAGGAGAGATCATCAGGTGGAACCAGTTGTTCCTCTGTGTGTTCCTCATCAGGTGTGATGAGGGAAAGAGCCTCAAATTTATTCTGTAATTTCAGACTCTCAGAGTGATCCCCTACTCTTCTCCTCCTTTGAGTCACATTCCTTCAAACATCTCCCTCCTGAGTTAGTGAAGGGCCTACTCCCTCAGAACTGTGCCCTGTCTCTTCTTTGTCCAGCATAGTCTGCTCCGCTCTGTCCAAGAACAGCTCAAGCTCCTTAATTTGTTCATGGTTAGATATGCGGGCCACTAGCTGCTGGACCTTCTCTTCTAGTAGTGCAACCAGCTTGCACTTGCTGCAACTGTAGTTCTCCATATGCTTTGGCAAGAACACAAACATGGCACAAGTATTGCAGGTAACTACAACTGTTCCCTCAGAATCCATTTTAACAAGTGCAGTATTCTGGGCCTCAAAAATGTACATATTCACTACGTTTCTACCTAGTAAGACTATATTCTTCCTTTGTTACTAGTTTGCAATCTCGCGAGCCATTAGGCGTGCGGGCCTCTAAAGCAGCTCTACTCCAACTGCAAAACTTACCAGTGCTCACTTCCTTTGTTTGGCTCTCATCAGCAGCAGCTCGGCTTAAGAGCACATGCAGAGTCAAAAGGGCTGACCCTGAAAGAGCTCAGAGCTTTTAAAGGCTAGTGTGGCTCCGCCCCTATGAGTCACAGTTCAGGGAAGGACCTGGTGTGGCTCTGTCCCCTGCTTCTGGAAGCTTCTAACTGCTTTCTCTGTTTGAACAGAGGTGGCTCTCAGCAGTTTAAATTATCAATTTAAATTAGTGGAGGCCTCTAAAGCAGCTCTACTCCAACTGCAAAACTTACCGGTGCTCACTTCCTTTGTTTGGCTCTCCTCAGCAGCAGCTCTGCTTAAGAGCACATGCAGAGTCAAAAGGGCTGACCCTGAAAGAGCTCAGAGCTTTTAAATGCTAGTGTGGCTCCGCCCCTATGAGTCACAGTTCAGGGAAGGGCCTGGTGTGGCTCTGCCCCCCTGCTTCTGGAAGCTTCTAACTGCTTTCTCTGTTTGAACAGAGGTGGCTCTAAGCAGTTTAAATTATCAATTTAAATTAGTGGAGGCCTCTAAAGCAGCTCTACTCCAACTGCAAAACTTACCAGTGCTCACTTCCTTTGTTTGGCTCTCCTCAGCAGCAGCTCGGCTTAAGAGCACATGCAGAGTCAAAAGGGCTGACCCTGAAAGAGCTCAGAGCTTTTAAAGGCCAGTGTGGCTCCGCCCCTATGAGTTCAGGGAAGGGCCTGGTGTGGCTCTGCCCCCTGCTTCTGGAAGCTTCTAACTGTTTTCTCTGTTTGAACAGAGGTGGCTCTCAGCAGTTTAAATTATCAATTTAAATTAGTGGAGGCCTCTAAAGCAGCTCTACTCCAACTGCAAAACTTACCAGTGCTCACTTCCTTTGTTTGGCTCTCCTCAGCAGCAGCTCTGCTTAAGAGCACATGCAGAGTCAAAAGGGCTGACCCTGAAAGAGCTCGGAGCTTTTAAAGGCTAGTGTGGCTCTGCCCCTATGAGTCACAGTTCAGGGAAGGGCCTGGTGTGGCTCTGCCCCCCAGCTTCTGGAAGCTTCTAACTGCTTTCTCTGTTTGAACAGAGGTGGCTCTCAGCAGTTTAAATTATCAATTTAAATTAGTGGAGGCCTCTAAAGCAGCTCTACTCCAACTGCAAAACTTACCAGTGCTCA
Source organism: Bradypodion pumilum (assembly GCA_035047305.1). Classification (NCBI taxonomy): domain Eukaryota; kingdom Metazoa; phylum Chordata; class Lepidosauria; order Squamata; family Chamaeleonidae; genus Bradypodion; species Bradypodion pumilum. The sequence continues at coordinate 5,462,399 of JAWDJD010000017.1, read as the reverse complement.
CTTCCTTTGTTTGGCTCTCCTCAGCAGCAGCTCTGCTTAAGAGCACATGCAGAGTCAAAAGAGTCACAATAAGCTCTTCCTTAAATATCTACGTCGCAAGCTGTTCAGAGTATTGAATGTTGCTATCAATACCTTTTCATCTTCTTCTTTTGTGTCCTGATCAAACCCTTGACTGCCAAAATGAAGCAACTTTCTTGGCTTTGTTGTTGCCCAAACGCAAGTCCTCATTGGTACATGCCTCTGGCAGCAATCAACGGACCAGCAAATGGGCTGGACTCTGTGTCTCTCCACATTCACACCATGTGTTGTCCCCCAGCAGTCCGCACTTGAGCATGTTGGTCTTGCATTTGCAGACTCCAATATTCTGCCTAGTCAGAGTCCTCCAAGTGACCTTTGGGAGATTCAGCACTCTTCAAGTACTTCAAAAGGTTGTCATTCCCATGATGGGAAGGATCTGATCTCAATCATTCTAAAATGCAGAACATATTATAATGAGCTCAAGTAATAGGCTCAAGTGGCTAAGACACTGACTGGAAGGCGGCAGGTCAGCAGTTCGATTCCCGAGTACTGCAGGATGGAATTTGTCCCAGCTCCTGCCAACCTAGCAGTTGGAAATCAAGAAATTGCAACGGGATAAATAGGAACCACTTTGGTGGGAAGGTAAGCAATGTTCCATGTGCTCCGGTGTCTAGTCATGCCTGCCACATGACCACAGAAACAACTGCAGAAGCAGACAGCTCTTCGGCTTTGAAACAGAGATGAGCACTAAACCCTAGAGTTGGATATGACTGGCTTTCGACCTTTACCTTTTACTAACAAGAATACAGATTTGGGCTGAATGTCCGGACAGTTAGAGTAGTATGACAATGGATCCAATTAATCTGCAAGATGATGAACTCTCCAACACTGAAGGTATTCAAGAGAAAGTTAGACAACCATCTGTCAGATATACTTCAAATTTTTTTATTTATTTTTTATTATTTTTTTATTTTTTATTTATTTATTTATTTATTTATTTATTTATTTTTCACGCTTAAATACCGCCCAACTCAGGTACAACCCAACTCAGGGCGGTTTACCTAGCAGACAGTAAATACATAAAAAGACACATGATAAAACAAAGTTACTATAGGTAAAGTATACTATAGGTAAAGGGGGTAAAGGTCACCCTTGCTCGAAACCCAGTCATATCTGACTCTAGGGCTCGGTGCTCATCTCCATTTGGGTCACTTCCACTGCTTGCAAGCCAGCCAATCTGATGCCCTCTGTAAGTAATGGGTTCCACAAAAGGGAGTTCTCAGCACACTTAAAAAGAACGGTTAGGGAGCTCTTCGGAGAAGCTGCAAGGGAGGCCGGAGTTTGCCCGCTCCGGTATATTGCCACTCCCTGTTACCATCTGCCAGCTGCCAAAGTCGGTGGAGATGGAGGATCCAGGCAAAGAATGGTCAGCCGATCTGGGGCAGGGGACAAAAACAGAAAGAGGAGAGGATGCACATCAGTGGCTTCATTTCACAGCAACCTCCTCTGTGAAAGCTCTTACCGGAGCCTGGTCGGTCAGTGTTTTGCCAGCGCATAGCAGACGTCAAGGATAATTGTGTTGGAAGGGGTCAATTAATTCATCAGGTCTAACTCCCTGCACAATTCAGGAATCCAAAACAAAGCAGACCTGACAACTGGTGGTGCAATTTTCTCTTGAATGCTTCCAGTGATGGAGCACTCACCACCTCCTAAGATCATTGGTTCCATTGTCATGCTACTCCAACAGTTAAGATGTTTTCCCTAATATTCAGCTGATATCTGACTTCCTGTAACCTGAGCGCATTAATACCTGTCTTGTACTCTGGAAAGATCAAGAACAGATCCTGCATTTCCTCTTTATGACTATCTTTCAAGTATTTGAAAAGTGTTATTGTATCCTCTCCTTTCTCAAGGCTAAACATGCCAAATTATCTCAGTCTTTTCTCATAGGGTTTGGTTTCCACTCCCCTGATCACCCTTGTTGCCCTCCTCTAAACTTGTTATTCTTGCATTGAACAAGGGGTTGGAGTCAATAGCCTTATAGGCACCTCCCAACCCCTTTATTCTATAATTCCTTGATTACCAAGAGCACTTTGTGTAGTAGAATACACCACTAATAAGAAGCAAATAGAAATACGTGGGAATGTCCTTAGATTTCATAAAATTATTATAACACAAGAGGCTTGATACCTTTGTATAAACCAAGAAATCACTTAGGAAAGGGCTGTTCAAATCTTTACACCTCTTGTCTGTTTTTATGAGGTCACAAGAATATGAATGTCAACTCATTCTTACTTGCTCTCATTCTTCTTTGCATCTGACCCTGTCTATTTCTTCAGAAACTCTTGAGGCATCTGGCAGAAGACTCCTCTTACAGTCAGTAACGTATTAGAGACCTAAGCTTTGCATTTCCATGGCATGGGATGTGGGGTCAAAGTGCCTAAGAGAAATCGTATAAATCCCAGCATTTATCTTGTACAACTTTTATTGAACTGCATATGTTAGATGAAGGGGCAGGTGGAAGGAAGGGAGGGCAGTTTCAGGGAATTCCAGATTGGTTTGATTTCTGTCACAGGGTCCGTGATCCATGTCAGCTGGCTGTAGAGTTCCAGTAAATGTCTTCAATAAAAGAAGAATCCAGCCAGTTTGAGCTAAAGGTGGATGATAGCAGATAGCAAGGATTTAGCATTGGTTGCCTGGTAATTGAGACATTCGTCTTTCTTGCAGACATGTGATGGACTTACAGTCAAAATACGGGTTAAGGGAAGGATGTATTTTCTGATATTACCAAGTTTACTTCCCTCTAGGCATCTAGGCATTCCTTCAAAGCTCATTCAAACTTGCAAATGAGGTTCATATTCACATCTAGTGGCCAACTGAAAAACACCATACAGTGAACCCCCGACTAACGATGTGTTCGAATAGCATCATTTGCAATTACCGACGCTACCGACGCACCCCACATGATCTCCCGCACAACGACCAAAAAAAGGCATTGTGTGAATTTTGATGGGTTTTTTAACGTTGTTGGGCAAATAACGACGGTTTTTGTCATTCTGCGGGAGATCTCCCATAGGAAACCGCATAACAACATTTTTTGAATAACGCTGCTACTTGGGGAACCAAGTAATGTCGTTATGTGAGGGTCTGGTACTAATTTTCAGCATGCAAAGTAAGGCACCCTTGCAGCTTGTTAAGCACAGCATTAAGCCTTCTGCCAATGATGGTTTGGTTTTTGTATAATGAGAAATTGTTTTTTATTCTTAAGGGAGCTGGATTTCTAATGAAAAGCTAACTGTGTCATTTAATCTGATCTTAATTTAGAGTGGAAATGCCCTACTTAAGATACTGCCCTATATTAAGTGATGCTGTTGTTCCATTAGACTCAAGATTAACTGTGTTACCCACAGCAAAGTCCTTTCTCAAAATCCACATGTCCTCCTTTTCAAAGGATTGCTCTCTGTTTGAAGAGGAAATCAAAGAGCAATCTGGCACTTGAAATCATACTGTGTTGTCCAGTCAAAGGCCAATTTCAAGAGAAAACCCTCAGAAGGGGGGAAACGGTCTTGCTTAGCACTTTTGCACATTAAGATACTCAGGTCACCTACTGACAGTTTTTTCCGATCGAAGTGACATATGCTCATTTCAGTTATATATATATATATATATATATATATATATATATATATATATATATATATATATATATATATATATATATATATATATATATATATATATATATATATATATATATATATATATATATATATATATATATATATATATATATATATATATATATATATATATATATATATATATATATATATATATATATATATATATATATATATATATATATATATATATATATATATATATATATATAATATGTTATTATATACCAGTGATTGTGAACCCATGGCATGCGTGCTAGAGGTGGCACTCGGAGGCCTCTCTGTGGACACCCATGCAGTCACCCCAGCACAGAGTTTGCCCCATCCCTCTGCCCAGCAGCTTAATGGAAGCACTTCCTCCCTCCCCCGGCACAGAGTTTGCCCTGCCCCTCTGCCCAGCAGCCCAATGGAAATGTTTCCTTTCTCCCCTGTTGCTATGTTGGCACTTTGTGATAAATAAGTGGGTTTGTGGTTGCAGTTTGGGCACTCAGTCTCTAAAATGTTCGTCTAGGGTTGCCATAATTCTCTCCTGCTAAACTAGGACAGCCATTGTATTCTTCAAACTGTGCATGCATTGGATGGGGCTGTCAGGGAGACTGTGGCTCTAAAACCCTGCATAATCCCTGTCTAGGCCAGACAGGGAATACCGACCCTATGCAATTAACCCTTTGTGGTCATGTGAAGAAAGAATCCTCCGTCCCAGTTTATGGTGGAGGTTCGGCTTCTTAGATATGGGTATTTCTTGCTCCCTCCCGGCTTTCGAGGAAAAGGGCTGAGGATGACTCCTTGTGCCCCAAACTTCAAGGTGAGCCAAGGGATGTTTGCAAAGAGTTATTTCACTGCCTCCCTGCCTTTCTTTCCATTATCTCACTTGCAAGTGTCTCCTTTCTCCAGCGGGCTTCTCAGGGTGCTGTTTTGCCTTCACTGCTTTCAAGCAGGATAATTGAAAGAAAGGCAGGGAGGCAGCGAATTAACTCTTTGTAAAAATCCCTTGGTGAGTGGTGATCTTGCTTCCTTTGTTCAAATTTAAAAATCCGGGACTTTTACATGTTTTTTTCTTGACCTGGCCGGGACAGCTTGAATCCAGAAAAATCCTGGAAAACCGGTACATATGGCAACCTTTGGTTCACCATCACTATTATATACTGTCAAGTGACCCTGTAAAAGGGGAATTGTTTGTGTAATACTTGTGTCAATTTAACTGATTCAATGGACCTACTGACATGTGAATTGAAGGTGAAAAAAGGCTTTATTAAGACGTGACTTTAGGGGGAATTAATCACATATAATTTTGGAAAATTTAAAGGGGTTAAACCAAGAGATAAATATATGTTATTTTGGAGGGAGGGTCAAGAATGTATGAAATTCCATTCTTTTAGTCGTTCTTTTAACCATAATTTTTAAATAATTGATGGGGAGGGTAACATTTAAGGTCTATTAAGGCTTTTAAAGGCTTTTTAATGTTTTATGATTGTAATCTTTTCACTGTTGTTATGCCACCCTGAGTTGCTCGTTTGATTTGGGCAGCAATATATAAATTTTAATAAAATAAATAAATAAATAAACATCATAGAGAGGGGGCAGAAAATTTGACTAAAGGTAAAGGTCACCCTTGCTCGACAGCCAGTCATATCTGACTCTAGGGTTCAGTGCTCATCTGTGTTTCATAGCCGAAGAGTCAGCCCTGTCTGCTTCTGCAGACATTTCCGTGGTCATGTGGCAAGCATGACTAGACACCAGCGTGCACATCATGCTGTTTACCTTCTCACCAAAGTGGTCCCTATTTGTCTATTTGCAATTTTTTGCCATTTTGAACTGCTAGGTTGGCAGGAGCTGGGACAAAGACAGAAGCTCATTCCATCCTGCAGTATTTGGGTATCGAACTGCTGACCTACTGCCTTCCAGTCAGCATCTTAGCCATGTGAGCCACTGCAGACTAAGAGTAAACTAATACTTTGCATTGTGGGCAGGATATTACTAAATTTTGATCAGCAAATGTCTACAAATCAACTCTCCAACTTTCTCTCCCTGATTCCATCACACTGTCAATCTAGCCCTGTTAATTAGTTAATGGAAGAATGCCTCATCCCATTTCTCATCCTTCAGCCCTATGCTTGTCACCTGGATTAGCATCTCCCCCTAGAGCTCCAGAGCAATCCATAGAGAAAGACTGAAGGGTTGGGGAGGAGAAAGGGAAGCAAAGGATGCTAAGCATGTAACCGTGCATAATTCAGGCACATTGGGAACTCCTGGCATCCTCCCCTCCTCCCCTGGCACCCTCACAGCCTGTTAAGTGCCGCATCAACCCTTCTGCCAATAAAAGTTTAGTCTTTGTTTATGCAAGAGCTTCTTCCCCCAAAACCTTGTCAGGGAATTAAAAATTAACCATCCAAGCTGTGCACTGCTAGGACTCAGCTGACAAATCGATACATATACCGATATAGAAAAGGATTGTGTTTGTGAATCTCTGAGTACGTTGGCTTTAAAGAGATAATATGAATAAATAATGGGGGAAATCGCTTTTTCTCTGAATTCACCCGTAAGTCATAAAAGCAAGCTCCGTGCTGCAGAAAATTAACGGGTGGGGTGGGGTGGGGTGGGGGAGAAGAGACAAAGAAGAGAAATGCTTGCATCTTCAGGGGAAAGCATCTTTTCTTCCAAGCAGAGACCAAACAGAAAAACAATTCTGACTGTTTCATGTCAGGTGTTGAATCCTTAATATGGAGACTTCTGAAATCCTACGTGTTCAAATTTATCCCCATATTTCTCTGTGGGTTTCTAAGAATAACCAATCTTGTCCCCAGTGTTGAACAAAAGCATTAGGAGCTCATAACTTGCTTGCTCCTCTGTTTTCCAACTTATGCATATATATGCTTGGCTTCCAGTTTTCCCATGATGATAGATGTGTGTGCATTGGCAAGACAACAGAGATAAAAACCCAACCCTGATGGAATTGTATATACCCATTTGGCCTAAACCCCAGGATGACACAGTAGTCCTCCCATCCTCTGCAGCACTATAAAGACTAAGTGCTATATTTTTACTGTGAGATTTTGTGGATCAAGTCTACTTTTTCAGACAAAGGAGTAAAACTTCCAAGCATGGTTTATATATACCAGATGCAGGGGGTCAACATGTCACAAGGCAAATGGATCACAATGGATTGATGGCACTGGGAGCAGTGGTGGCATGTTATTTCTTGCAATTCTTATGTGGTGTTGCTTATTTGCCTGCTGCTATTTACTGATACAACAGTTAAGAAGAAGACAGTGCAATATAATTTCTCTTGCATTAGGTAAAAGTTTGTTTTTAATCGTATATACTCGACTATATGTCATCCCGAATATAAGTCGAGGTATGTAATTTGGACCTCTAAAACTAGGAAAATAGGTTGACCTGAGTATAAATCAGGGGTGGAAAATGCAGCAGCTGCTACTGAGTTTCAATAATTAAAATACATGGAAATATGGTAAAATTAATTAATTTAGACATTTGTGTGGATATGTTTTTGAGTGCGTTGACCTGAGTATAAGTCGAGTCCCATTTTTGGACCTCATTTTTGGGGCTAAAAACCTGACTTATACTCGAGTATATATGGTACTAGTTTGGTTTTACTAGTGGTGTTTTATTTTATAGGTATCCTAAATCCTAAATCTAAGCAAGGGCCTCTTGACATGATTTGCTACAGGCCTCGCACTGTCTGAATCCGGCACTGGTTACTGCCCCTTTCAAATTGGAATTAGTATGCTCCATGGCAACAAATGGTAAAATGTTCTTATTCCATCTGCTTAAGAGGACAGAAAGAAGTAGTTAATAAAATACATAAACGTAAATAGCTCAAGGGAGTTAACTGCTTAGTTTTAATTAGTAAACAGATATCTTTGGTTTAGCTTCTAAAACTCATTTCCTTCCTTCCTTCCATCTTTTATAAATTTTGTGACTTCACCTACTTTCATCAGAAATTAATCAGGGTGAAGACAGACTAAATCTTATATTGATGAACTCAGAGTTTTAAACTGGGAAGGACAGCATCAAAAACCTTGCCTCTGTTCCTTTAAAGGTATGTAAGGAAACTGAAATTATTAAAATACAGTATACAATTGCACATGATGGTTCCTGAATGTTGTTACTCTGGTTGTGAGATATTATAATTATTATTATTATTATTGGATACAAATCTACAATTTGATTCACAGTCAAGGACTGGAACCAAATTAACAGTTCAACCCCTAACCAAGGACCTAAGAACTGTTAAGGTAACGTCTGAGTATATGTGCAGTTCCAAGTAGAGTTGTTTTTTGGAGAGTTAGGATGTACAAGTCCAATAAGTCCAAAATGTCCAACTATCTAAGAAGCCCAGCAAAAAAAGAGGAAGAGCAAACATGAGATGGATTGATTAACTAACTAAAGGAAGCCATAGCCTTGAGCTTGGAGAATTAAGCAGGGCTGTTTGGAGATCTCTCATTCACAGGGCTATTGTAAGTTGGAGATGACTTTATGGCACACAACAACAACAACGATCACAATATATTATTCCATTAACAAACAACTGATAAAAATAGTGCTTAAAAATTAGCTGAACAGCTAAAAACAACTTTAAAAACACATTAGCTACTGGAGGACAGTCATACATCCCAGTGCTACAGTGAGCATGATGTTGGATTTAAGTCTGCTTACATGAAATGACGTAAGCCAGGGATGCCCAAACGTTTTGGGCCGTGGGACAGTCATGTGGTTCAGGCGGCTGATCACTCTTTCCTGGAGGCCAGATCCAACCCCCAACCCCCTCGTCACTCCTGGAAGCAGAAGTAAAACGTGCCCGTATAGGCGTGTTTTACTTCTGCTCCTGGGAGTGACGAGGGCATCATGGGCTGGTTGAATTGGTGTTGGGGGCTGGATCCGATCCCAAGGCAATAGCTTGGGCACCCCTGATGTAAGCCATGGTGGTAAAATGCCATTCATTAGTAAGATGCTTAATGAATTGGTCATGCAACTAGAAATGCAATTAGTATAAATTAATCTTCATACTTAGATCATAACTGAGGCTAACTAGACAAGTATAATAAAATGCACACATGTTTGGGAGATGTTATGGGAAATGTTCAGCAAATAAAAGTAAACTGGGAGAAGGGTAGTTGAAACTGTGATCCTGTTGTCTTTATGATGTAGCGGAAAAAGTTCACACAGGTATAGAAATAAAACTTTTCAGGTGACACAGTGGTTTTAGATTTCATACCATAGCCTCACAACTGGAAGACTCCAAAGTTTAAGGCTCCAATATCAGTAAATATATGTTCCCACACTGAATGTCAAACTATATCTCTCCCATTGGTACACCGGCTCCTTGACTGATAGGAGGGAGGTAAAAAAAGAGAGAGAGAGACCAAACAGGCAGTCCTATACAATTTTGCATGCTAGAATTCAATTACAGTCAACCCTCACATAACAACGCGTTCGGATAGCATTGTTTTCGCTTAACAACACGTCGTTATGCACCACGTGTTCCCCCACATAACAACGTTTTTAGTGTCATTGTCCAGACAACAACGCTAAAATAACTGGACAATGATGCTAAAAATGTCATTATGCGGGAAACTCCATAGAAACCCGCATAACAACAAAAATCGCTTAGCAACGCTACTTGGGGAACCAAGTAATGTTGTTATGCGAGGGTCTACTGTACAGTAAAACCTCAGGTTACAACCTAGGTCCATTCCAACAGCCTCCACCATAATGTAAATTTTTTTAAACCCAAAGCACGTTTTCCCATAGGAATGCATTGAAAATAAAAAAGGCCTGACTGGACCAAAAATAATAATACAAAAAAACCACCAAAAAAATCCAAAATTTTCAGACGTAATCATCCCCCACCCCCACAAAAGCAATGGAGCTATCTTCCTACTTTTCCAACGCTGTTTGAGAAGCTTATCCAATGACAACAACAGCACCTCTGCAGCAGTAGGCACTGCATTGTTACTTCTGGTGGAGGGGGCGGGTGGCCATTTTAAATTACGAAATAGTTGCAGTGGCTATTTTGGAATTCAAAATGGCCACCACGACAATTTCATAATTTAAAATGGACGGCCAGCCCCCTCCACCCAAAGTCACAATGCAGTGCATACTGCTGCAGAGGTGCCATCGTCATTGTCCATTTCATCAGATTTGGGGACAGATAATGGGGACAGATGAAATATTGGGGACAGTCTGAAAAAGCAGGGAACCTTTTGTGCGATGTTGGCGCTTTCCCCTGAATAGAAATCTAGCCTCAGAGTTTCACACAATCATTCTTTGCCTTGTCCCTTAACCAGGGGTTGCCAATCTTTTTAAATCTGGGGCTGGGTCACGCTCCCTCAGATAGTTGAGGGGGGTGGTCTGGTGGTCCCCTCGCAGTTTATGGCCAAGTCTGCCACCGGCGACTGGAGGGAGGGCAGGGGCCAGATTATTTGGTGCCATAGTTTGCCTACCCCTGCCATTAACTGATGGCAAATGGGAAAGGGTAAATGGAAAAGGGCCAGAAAAGGGTCAGACTCGACTGTGTGACTGAACAAAAAAAAATGGGAAATATGATCACAGAATGCTTGATACCATGCTTGAAGTTCTTTGATACATACAATGACTAGATTAGGGTTTATCTATTGCTCGCTAACAACATTGGCTTTTTTATTGCTTTTTGTAATATTGAAACGTAATATTGAAACTCTTGGCTATGTTCAATTTAGTGGTTTCTGTTTTGTTTTACCACCTCTAGGCACTGTATCCGTTTTGAGATACTGTCACTATAAGCTTGGAAACTGAACAAGTTTGAGATGGGGATTCTTTGAGTTTCTTGTGGCAGATAATAGCAATGCTTAGTACCTAAGCCATTCTGCAGAGATGCCTCTCGTCCAGCTGTCAGAGATATTTAGGGCAAAACAATAAAATAAAATAAAAGTCAGGCAAACCTGTAATTTTAACTGTAATGATGTAGCTATGTATGCATATGTGCATAACAGCCTTAAATTTGACCTTGTTTTGGTATTCTAACTCAGGGATTATCAACCTGCAGCCCATGGGTTGGCCCTGGTCGAGTGGGGCGGGGTATAAATCGAATAAATGAATGAAATGAATGGGCCAGATGCAACAGCACGATTTTGTGTGGGCCCTCACTGCCTCCACCACACCAGGAAGTGCCATGTGGTGGAGGGAGGGCAAGATGGCCATCCGCCCCCCCCAAGCTGTCTAAGGGAGTGTGATCCGGCCGCCATCTTAAAAAGGTTGAGAATGCCTGTTCTAACTCATAAGGTACGTTTGAACCATATTTTCCTGATTCAGGTATTCAGATGTCTGTTTTAAGAAAACCTGAGACTACAGTGTAATGATCCTCTTACAAGTAGCACTTCAGCCTCCTCACGATGGGATCACACCTGATACTGCCTGCTCTCTGGCCCAACAGTCCAGGCTTTTCCTAAAAGCTTGCCTTCTCCCTCCTGACCTGGGTCTAGGTGGTGAGCAAAGAGTTCATGAGATTAGTGTAGATGATGTAACGTGGCCAAGCAAACACTTGAGTCTTCATGTATTTTAAAAATCTATTGAAATCAAAGTAAGGTACAGAATAAAGTCCAGCAAAAGTTCAGAAAGCAATAAAGAAAGCTACTCCTTAAGGTAAAGACCAGTGCCCCACCCTTTCTGCTTAAGCTTCTACATGATTGCAGTTCAGATCCATTCAATAGAGTGTCCCCACCTCTGGGTTTTATCTCCTCCCTCAGGGTCTGCCTCCTTGCCCTTCCCCTAAAGGATTCCAACCAGTGGTGGGCACCAGCAGGTTCACACCAGTACGTGTGTACCGGTAGTAAAAATGGCACATATCGGAGTGGCTGGGGAGGTGCTTCAGGGTGAAACAGAGCCCTGGAAAAGCCTTGGACAAGGGGGAAACGGCTTCAGAGGTTCACTATAGAGTGATGAAAATAGAAGAGGCTTCTATTTTCATAGCTCTATAGCCAAGAGCAGTCCCATGGCCAACAGGCCATGCCCACCCAGTCACATGGCCATGCCCACAGTGTGGTGCAGTTTCCCCATGCCCCGCAGGGCATGGAACGGCCCGCCAGAGGCCACCGCGGTGAGAGACGCTCCCAGCCCGTGGGCTCTGCGGCCGCCAAATTAAGGGGGGTGAATAAAATATAGGGTTTGATTCACCCAATTTCCGTGACCTGACCTGCGACTCGGCCAAGTAAGCAGATAGCTGACTTCTGTCAAGCATTAAGTACATAGTTCATCTCCCAGCTCGGGAAATCCCTGGCGCAAATAAACCATGTTTGTCCCTGCCTAATCCCCAAGACAATGAGGTCCCTGAATCCATGTTTGCCCCAGCTGATTAAACTCCCCTTTGAAGAATTCCCCATTAACCCGTGTACGTGAGTGAGGTAATTTTCCTGTCAGGTGACAGCTTGCCACCGTTGCGCTTTTTTCCCTATAAATGATGTTGCCTTTTTCCAATAAAGTACTGATCTGATCTCGCTCCGTTTGCCTCGTGTCGTTACTTGATCAGTCCTCCTCCGGGCTCCTCCGGCCCCCAGTGGCCCTGATTCCTACAGTGTGGTAGGAATTTTTTTTGATGCCCACCACTGATTCCAACCAATGATCTTACAGCATATCTTGTCCATCACACATTAGGCTCCAGCCCATCCAACCCACAAGGCTAAAATGTTTGCATATTCTGATGCCTTTGGTATGTGAGTAAGGGGTCTCCCCCAGATTGAAATCTCCATCTTGGATGGAGCTAAAGCTCATGGTATAAATCATACAATGATATAAAGAATCAGTTGAAGCCAGTAGTTCTGTTGAAAAAGGAGGGGGCAAAAAAGGATACCCTGGAACCTTCATATAGCTTCAGCATTTTGGACAACTAATTTACATGGACTGCCTGCCAGAAAAACAAACAATTGGTTCTAAGAGCAAATCAAGCCCTGAACTGTCTCTGGGGACAAAAATAAAGAAACTGAGGCAAGACGTTTTGGAACAAGAGGAAGACCAAGCATGAGATGGATTGACTTCTACAAAAGGAACCCACAGGCTTGTGTTTGCAAGAGCTGCACACACAATGGCTATTGACATTTTGATGATCTTTCATTCACAGGATCGCCATAGATTAGATGTGACTTTATGACACTCAACAGCAACAACAAAAACTTCTCAAAATATATCAAGACTACCAGCTTGCAAAAGTCAAGCAAGGTCACCCTTGCTCGAATGTCAGTCGTATCCAACTCTAGGGTTCAGTGCTCATCTCTGTTTCAAAGCTGAAGAGCCAGTGCTGTCTGCTTCTGCAGTCGTTTCCGTGGTCATGTGGCAGGAATGACTAGACACCAGAGCGCACGGAGCGCTGTTTACCTTCCCGCTAAAGTGGTCCCTATTTGTCTACTTGCAATTTCTTCCTTTCAAACTACTTCACCCACTCTCTCCCTCTTGTGCTCTTTAGCTAAGTATTTCAACTTCCACACATATTATTTTTAGAATTTTGTGATGCATGGGTCAATGCCAAGATCCCTTGAGCACATAACTAAATGTTAAAAGCAAGAAGCCACATGTCTAAAAGCTAAATGCAGACTGGTGGTAGCTTTCTCTTATTTATTTTTCTCTCTTTAAGGCTTGAAGGCAGCTGAGTGCAAGAAAGAGCTGTTTTTACTTTGCTGCACTGCTGCATCTGTTTGTTTTCATTTGTGTTCACCACGATGCTGCAATTCTGGAAACATGCTTAGCTTTTCCTGTGGGGTCTCAGCCTAAACCGACTGAAAGGTCGGTTTAAAGGAGATGAATATGACCGTGCACTTTTCATAATTTCCACCCTCTGATTCTGCGTTTATTTCAGAATGGTTGATTAAAGGAATGCTCTTGCAGTTGGAGCAGGGATGTAAATCTTAATTTATTTTACTTCGTGCAGATGACAGGGAACAATTCAAAATGTTTGCACAGCAGCAGAAAGGTTGCTAAATTTTTTTCATTTTTTCTTATTTTGCAGATCTTGTACAAATAATTCACTGAAATTGCTTAGGTACAAAAAATTGTACAGCAAAATCCCGGGTTACAATCACGTCAGTTTGTTTGCTGCGGTTTACAATGGCAAATCCTATGGAAATGCCATCCCAGTTTACAAATTTTTAATGTATTTCCCCAGTTTACAACAATTAATTCAATGCAGAATTGTTATTATTGTTATTATTAGTATTATTAATGTTTTTCTTTTTAGTTTCTTTTTAGTTTTTTCCCTTTATATTTTTATTGGAGATTTTATGACTAGTATTGTATGTTTATGTGTTTTTGTCCATTATTGTGTCCTTTTTGTTTATTATTGGTTGTTTGTTGTAAAATTAATAAAAAATAATTTAAACAAACAACGATCAATTCAAAACCATTTATTTATTTTTCAATGCATCCCTATGGATGTTTCGGTTTACAATTTTTTCAGGTTACAACGGGGGCTGTTGGAATGGACCTCCATTGTAACTCGGAGTTTTACTGTATTTTAAAAAAAATTCCCCTTGTATTTTGAGCCCCTCCTCTGTGTTTTAAATGAAATAGACTTGTCTTACAATGCATGGCTATGCTTGCATCTTCTGCTGTTATTAAGATTCTTACCTGAGGGAGGATGGAAGTATTTGCAAGTGAAGTTGGGCCTTAAGCAGGATTTCTTCTCAACATTAGGAACATGAAGAATTCTCACATAATTGTTTGTTCTTGATGAGAGAAGCAGCCCCGAGTAAGCCCTGAAAGAATACCGAAAGGACTTCAGTATTTGAATGACTGACACATGAAAGATGGAGCTGGTTTGTTCTCTGCAGCTCCAGCAGGTAGGATCTGAAGTAAAGGATTAAAATTAAATAAAATGAAATTTTGATTCTATATTAGGAAATACTTCATAACAGAGAGTTGCTTGCGATGGGGCGGACTGCTTCAGGGAGTGGTGGAATCTCCATCACAGGAGCAAAGCTTGGATGGCCACATATCATGGATGTTCCTTTTGGTAGGAGGCTGGGCCTGAGCCCTTAGGTCTAGTGGTGGGCTCCAGCAGGTTCGGACAGGTTTGGGAGAACCGGTAGTAAAACTGGCTGGCCCCACCCACTGCCCTGCCCTGCCCCACCCACATCCTCCTCATCTCACCCCACTCCGGACGCGACTCCAATATCCTTGCTGCTGGGTCCGGACGCCCGGAGTGGGGTGAGGCTGAGACAGCAGTTACTCTGCTGCAGTTACTCTTTAAAGGAAAATTAGAATAGAATAGAATAAATCTTTATTGTCATTGTCCCCTTGCGGGAACAATGAAATTTCTCGGTTGCTATATCAACTCAAAATAAGGCACACTACATGAATTTAAAACAGCTACAGAAGCACTAATTAAAACAGTACAATACAGTACCAGAGCATCAAAGTGTAATTGCTAACTAATGGTCTGACGAAGTGGACTTGATCCACAAAAGCTCACATTAAAATACAGAAGTTGTGACTGTGCCCACCCAGTCACCTGGCCCCGACCACAGAGTTTTCCACACCCACAGAGTTGTCCACACCCACAGAGTTGTCCACATCCACAGTTGTCCACACCCACAGAGATGGCCATGCCCACAGTGTGGTAGTAAAAATAATTGAAGCCCACCACTGCTTAGGTCTCTTTCAGCCCCAATCTTTTGTGATTCTATGAGGCTTGCATTTGCTTTTGAACTTGGTTGTCTCAACATGTACACAAAACCTCATGAGGAATTTTGAAGGTCCACTGAGATTCCACACCTCACCTTAAGACATTGACAAAGAGCAGCCGTGGCAAGTTCTCTGTCATTTGCATGAAATGTAATCTAGTACTTTCATCTCTCTATTTGTGGGGAGATAAATTGTGGGATGTGGGGGACAGCAGTGGCTCAAGTGGTTAAGACGCTGACTGGGAGGCGGAAGGTCAGCACTTCGATTCCCGAGTACTGCATGATGGAATAGCTCCCGTCTTTGTCCCTGCTCCTGCCATCCTAGCAGTTTGAAAGCAAGAAATTGCAAGGAGATAAATAGGTACCACTTTGGTGGGAAGGTAAACAGCATCCCGTGCACTCTGGTGTCTAGTCATGCCTGCCACATGACCACAGAAACATTTGCAGAAGCAGACAATGCTGGCTCTTCAGCTTTGAAACAGAGATGAGCACTGAACCCTAGAGTCAGATACGACTGGCTTTCGAGCAAGGGAAACCTAAATTGTAGGATCAAATTTCTCTAGGGCAAGGACAAATTTTTGAAAATTTCCTTAACGGTGATGCCGATGTTGTAGCACAGCTGTTAATAGTGGCAATAACATTGCCCTTCCTTCCTTCCTTCCTTCAATTTTCCATAATGCTGCCATTTCAAGTAGCAGCAAGTGGAACTGTATTGCAGCTTTCAACTTCCATAATGACTTGGATTTTATATCTTACCAAGGGCTTTGTTTCCTTCTCATGGAAAACTGTGGCAACCATAAAACCAAAATGCAATAAAATATTTGAGGGAAATGGATAATCTGTGAAGTGTCACTTTCTTCTGCCATCATGGGCTGAGAAAAACAAATACATCGCGGGTGGTGGTGGTGGTGGGGGAACATGTTTGAAGAAATTTTGGCTCTGCTCTCAAGCATTCAGCACGTTGATTTTGTGACTAATGAATATCTTGAAAATGATGCTTTGTATCTTTTATGCAAACTATCTTTGAACGTGTTGTTGCTGCTACTGTTTTTGCACATTGCAGTCTGGATTGGATTGTTCTTTCCCATGCTGATTGGAAGCTATTGTGGAGAGTTAGAGGAGCCAGGCCACAGGAATTAAACAGAGCCTTGAGCCAAAAAGTGGCTAGCCACAATCTAGCCTCAGTTTTTATCATGCCTGTCTCCAGGCGGAGGGAGGCATGAATACCCCGCATAACAATGTTTTTGGTGTCATTGTCCAGACAACAACACTAAAATAACTGGACAACTTTAGTGTATTGCGGATTCCCCATGCCCAGTTGGCATGGAACGGCCCTCGCAGAGGCCATTTCAGTCGAGAACGCTCCTGGCCCGTGGGCTCTGCGGGCACAGACATTAAGGGGGGTGGATTAATAATAAGGGTTGATTCACCCACATCTGACCTGACCAGCGATTCTGCTGAGAAAGGAGAATCACTTAACTCCATCACATATTAGGTAATTACTCACCCGCAGTTAAGCCTAATCCCTTGGTGCAAATAGAAGCCATATTTACCCTAGTGTAAGCCTCAGACAATGGTTTTTCCCCTGTCAGTGTTTGCCTTAGTTAATTAACTTCCCCAAGAGAGGTTCTCAATTAACCCGGGTAAATGGGTGATGTGATTTTCTGTCAGATGACCATTCTACCATACGCAGCCTTGAACATAATATATACTGATGATTTTCCCTCAATAAATCACTGGTCTTCGCTCCATCTTGCCTCGTGTCGTTCCTTTGACCAGTCTCCTCCGGGATCCTAAGGGCCTCCTCACGGCCCCAATCCAACAGTGTATGAGAACCAAGACAATAGAAACAGCTGAAAGGTTGGCTTAACACATCTTTATTGCATGATGGTCCGGGGGAACATGTGGTAATGGCGGATGAACAGCTCAATATATACTGTGACCCGCGACGTGATCTTACCCGAGAGTAAGCGATCTACACGGTCTGGTTCTGCACTTGAACCGCATCCGATCATCCCGGAGGACAGCGCGGCAGCCCGGTCGGTAAGCCAGCCAATTGGGCAGACGGCCCAAGCAGCAGGGCAGTACCGAAGAGGCATCCTACAGTTTGCTCCCAACTTTCACGGTGGCTTGCAGGTTACGGAAAAACGCGTTCCGCTCAGGGTCGGCTGTGAACCCCTGACAGCGCAGAGGCCACCGAGGGCCCGTGGCAGCAGTCCACGCTCCGAGTTCTACCCAGAGAATCGTCGCCAAAACCTATTACCTAGCCCAAAGACGCGTCGACTCGTCCCGAGGAGGAAACTTCGGAGGACCCTTCGCAGGTAATATGGGGACTTGTCCTCAGCGACAAGGTCCGTCCGCTAGCCAAAGAACTCATGAGGAAGAGTTCAGAATCCTGGCCAGGGTGTTTCAGTTACGGTTTCACAGCGGAGAATTAGCGAGACTTTTGGTGTACCCAAGGGAACACTGCCTGCTTTACCCAGAAGTAGGTACGCTAACCCTTCAGCTCTGGGATCAGATAGGAGACTGCATTCAGCAACCCCCGAAAGCTCCAAAGGGCATAACTCGCACATGGAGCAAATGTAGGAAACTCTCAGTAGAGGAAGACCCAGTCCGGATAGAGACCCAGAAACCCCCAGCACAGTCAGAACCATCAGCCCCAAGGAGTCTCTATCCGTCATTTCAGCTTAAGCAGGGCAGTGTAGGGAACATTCCCTCAGTGACAGCTGCAGACGTCACTGAAGGAATTCATGGCATGAGAGGCCTTGGCGCTTCTCTGACAGTTAAAAGTTCCCTGCCAATTAAGAACTCCATTCAGCGCAGGGGTGAGGAAGATCCATTCACGGGGAAATGGCCAGTGGCACAATTAGCTAGCGCCCAACTGCTGTGTTCAGCCTATCTGAAGGCAGACACACGCTCAGGCAGGGCTGCTCAGCGCCCACTGCTCACAGAAACCTGCACGGCCCCTGGCCACGCAGGGCTCCAGAGCAGACCCGTTGCCACACTCAGGTGCAGAGCAGTGCCAAAACCCCAAGGCGCCTGCTTCCAGTGTGGAAAGATGAGGCACCTTAGAAGAGAATGCCAATCTAGACCGGGCAGATCTTCAAAAGGTTGCCACGCTGGCACTGGAAAGGAGGCAGCACCAAGATCCGCGAGTCCAGCCCTCTGGCATGCATCTGGCCCAGGCTAGAGAGGAGGCAGCCATCGCCCTGGCTATGCCAGAGAAACTCATCCCTAAGTAGAAGCACCCAGATGGCTGTGATAGCCAGCTGTGTATAAGCCATCTCCTCATGTGCAAGATAGAACACTGCAGATCAGGGGAGGAATGTGTGAATGCGTAAATAAATGTGTGTATGCGTGGTGCACCACTGAATGTGTGACTGCAAGAACTGTGTATGATTGCAAAAGCCTTGTCTCTATGACCACAGTGTGATTGGAAAAGTGTTCCTTGTGTGTAACTGCATGGTAATGTCACTGTGAAATATGTGTTAAACAGTTTGCACTCTGCTCATGGGCAGGAACTATTTAAGGTTTGAGACAGCATGGTGAACAAAACCCCTTTGCCTTGCCTGCTTAGCAGCTTAAGGGCAGCAAAAGCAGGAGGGTGGAAGGGGGGGGGGATTCTAACCTGCTATAGGGCAAAGTGACCCCCCTTCTTCCCTTGAGACTTTTTTCTTTGTCAAAGGATTAAGCCACTCTTGGAAACCGGTTTTGCAATCCTTGCCACTCAGGAAAACAGATTTTTCTTTTCAGAAGCGCGATCTGAAAACAAAAATCACTTCTATGAGTTTTCCTCACTAAATCGTAAACTATGGGGCCCCTCCCTACGTCTGTGTTCCTCAAACCCCCATCTCTGTGTTTTAAGGTGTCTGAACGTCTCTTAACGTCTCACTAGGAGTGAGAGAATTGCATTGTCTTCATGTGTGTACTGTGTTATCATCTTGTAACCTCGGTTCTCAACCCTTTAAAGTCAGGGGCCAAGTTCCGGGGCCTCAGGCAGCTCTGGGGGTACGGACAGTCATCCTGCCCTTCCTTCACCGTACAGCCCTTCTTGGCTCGGTGGAGGTAGTGGCAGAGCAACATGGGCTGCATCCGGCCCGCTTGCCCACATCTGGCCGCAGGTTGAGAATCGTTCTAACTCTCCTTCATTCTCTGAGGAAAGATACTGTTCTGGTATTTTGACTTTAATCTGTGTAAAGTAACTCACTCATTGTACCCCTTTCACAGGAAAAAGCACGCAAACATTCTTGCGCTCTGTATATTCAGAAAATGCTTAATCGTTACCTTTTTACAGGAACAAAAATCCTCTCCAGGCCTTAAAAATAACCAATTTGTTTCTTTCTAAGTCTTCAGTTGCTTCCTTTCACAGGCTCCAGAGTTAATTACTGGTAGGGATTTCTTTACAGGAAGACCCGGTTGTCTTAATTACCTGACCTAATCTGATTGATAAGGGTTGTTGCATTCTCATTGTGCTAACTTCTGACTTGTCTTTCCTCCTTTCCTCCTTTCACCAGTGGAACTCACTGCTGGAAATGTTTAACTTGGGTGTCTTTTCATTTTTGTGTATTATTTCCTTACAGCTGGCACGTCCTAGTTGGCTTGTCTTTAATAAGTCTTAGTCGGTCATTTTAAGTATGGCACCTGGCCCACAGCACCCTCTCTAATGAGCAGACACATTTCGCAAACTCCAGAGCACAGAGGAAGGATTGGTCCCTGAGCTCCTGAGAATGTGCGGAGTGCCACTCATTAGCCAGGACTGCCTAGGACTATTTCAAGAATGCAGTCAGGTCACACTCTCAATCGGATACAGGCATTTTCAGGCCACCCCTTCCCTTTTTTGCTGCTAGTCTAAGCGCAGGCAAAAGGCTAAGCCACCATCTGGCACCCTTCTAAAAGTGTGCACGCACACCATGGGTGGATGTGCGCAGGGGGGCCTTCATGAGAAATTTACCCAAGGGAAGCCTGGCGCTTCATGCGCCAAGGTTTGCCATAAGACCCCAGACTCGTCTCGCTTCTAACGCAGACAGTCACCTCGTGTGAAATAATGTCACTGGTTCCTCTTCGGGGGGCTAGGACAGTTTTCACTTATGGGGGTTGCACATATTAGGTTCTTACTTGGCAAGAAGACCAAACTTGGCGCACGCTCCTGACTCTTCCGCAAGCGGGCAGAGTTGGCAGCCGTGAACCTCGCCTTGCGCACCCTTGCCAAAGAACGCTTCAACATAATTACTGACAGCCAGTACAGGAATTTGCTTCATAGTCTACCTGGAGCATACATCACTCCCGCGATAGACAAAAATTTGCTAAGTTTGTTCCTCACAACTCCATTTCAGAGTCATGCATTCTTTCATTAGAATGCCAAGCACTTGCAAGGCAGTTCAACCTGCCACTTTCCAAAGCCCAAGGCACAGTTTGCTCTTGTCAGCATCGTGCAGGGGCACCGGGGGGGGCCCTCGTGGGGGGTCAACCCACGAGGGACAGAGGCCATCCAGGTGTGGCAAATGGACGTCACACATGCCCCACATTTTGGCAAATGGCAGTACATGCACGTTTGCATTAATACCTTCCCACAGTTTGGTTGGGTAACAGCACAGGAGGGAGAAACGGCTCCTCATGTGGAGCAGCATCTCCTTTCCCACGGCCAAGGGCGAACCTCGGCACACGAAGTCCGATGACGCCCCAGCTTACAGCTCCAGGCAGCTGGCCACCTTCAGGGCCACCTGGGATATTAAGCACACCTTTTGGCATTCCGTGCAATCCGCAGGGGCAAGCGATTGTGGAACGGGTCTATCAGATGCTTAAGTCCTACATTGACAAACAAACAGAAAGGGGGGAACAACATCCCATAGTTGCACAGCAATCGCTATCCTATAAAGTGCAAAAACTAACTAACTCTTTCAGAATTTTTATCTCCCAAACAAGTCTCTTCCCCATGCAGGTCCCAGAGGCCAGAATCGGGCGCCAGTCACTGTCCTGGATGCCATCAGCTGTCCGTCTTCCTTTATGACTTACATCTCCAAAGACATTTCTATGAACATTTTGCATACTCAGTGCTACTTCTAAGGACCGTGCTTTTCCCCAAAACAAGACTTCTCCAAGCTCAAGCTACACATGAAACCCCACCAAGAAGAGAAGCCTCATCCTTCGAAAAGCTGCTGAATGTCTTTTATTGCTATTATTATCTGTAGTTGCTCCTTATTTATACATGCCTTGTACAATGCTCCAGTTGGGATTTGCAAGGGACACTTGAATTTCTGTATGTTGTTAATAACGGCCAGCTTCCACCAAAGGAAGCCAGACCGGCCCATGTTTGCACCGGCCCATTGCTTGGAAAGATTGAGCACCCGGCAGCCGGTAATCCCCAGCTTATTTTCACACCTCTCCATAGGTGCTAGAAAGACATTTGCACAACACCAGAAGTTGCAGAAATAGCTTGGAATCACCCCAGGTCACAGTAAGAGATGAATGACACACCTCATTATCTTGCCTTGCTACAGAAGCAGTCTGGATTCAGACCCACAGTTCTGAAAAACCAGGCAGCAGTCAGTATATTCAGCGTGCCAGGTTTAGCCATAGGCAACGCTCGGAGAATGAATTGGTCAATCGGCTTGCACTTTTGCAAGAGCCATTAACCACACCTCCTTGGCAATAGCACTGCTCAATCAGGAGCAGGCAGAGCTTCGCCATGCCATCCTAGACAATCGAGCAGCTATCGACATCATTTGGGTTGCGAGTCTGTCCATGGCATGTGTTGCTCTAATCTCACAGACCATACCCACAAGGTACAAAGCCAGCTCACGGACCTCAACACCCTAGTTAAGAACATCAAGGAGGATGCTTCATGGGGGTGGTGGGATTCCTTGTAGTCATGGTTCCCATGGGGTTGGCTCCAGACGACACTTCAAGTGATTGTGGGGGTGGTAATACTAGGCATAGCAGGATGCTGTTTCATGCAATGTATTCCCTCACTGTTCTCACTGTTGTCGAGGTGCCCCTCATGGAGGGAACCCCGAAGCATCATTCCCGCTCATCAGCTGATGCCCCTCTTGCGCAGAGTCGCCTGTCAGGTTTCTAAACAATAGAGAAAGGGGAGATGCGGATTCCCCATGCCCAGTTGGCATGGAACGGCCCTCGCAGAGGCCATTTCAGTCGAGAACGCTCCTGGCCTGTGGGCTCTGCGGGCACAGAAATTAAGGGGGGTGGATTAATAATAAGGGTTGATTCACCCACATCTGACCTGACCAGCGATTCTGCTGAGAAAGGAGAATCACTTAACTCCGTCACATATTAGGTAATTACTCACCCGCAGTTAAGCCTAATCCCTGGTGCAAATAGAAGCCATATTTACCCTAGTGTAAGCCTCAGACAATGGTTTTTCCCCTGTCAGTGTTTGCCTTAGTTAATTAACTTCCCCAAGAGAGGTTCTCAATTAACCCGGGTAAATGGGTGATGTGATTTTCTGTCAGATGACCATTCTACCATACGCAGCCTTGAACATAATATATACTGATGATTTTCCCTCAATAAATCACTGGTCTTCGCTCCATCTTGCCTCGTGTTGTTCCTTTGACCAGTCTCCTCCGGGATCCTAAGGGCCTCCTCACGGCCCCAATCCAACAGTGTATGAGAACCAAGACAATAGAAACAGCTGAAAGGTTGGCTTAACACATCTTTATTGCATGATGGTCCGGGGGAACATGTGGTAATGGCGGATGAACAGCTCAATATATACTGTGGCTATACATTTGAATGTGGCTCCTCGATAGCCCATTGGCTACTGTCTGCGTGACGTCATTCCCCGTCACGCCCTTCTTGTCCAGGTGAGGTGGTGGCGGGAATCTTCCCGCGCTGTAGGTATTTGGGGAATTGGAACCATGTGAGCTGGGCGCTCGCTATTGCCTCTAGTGGTCACTAGCTCGCGTCCTGATACAGAAGGTTACAGTGTTACAGCTGGTGATTATTATATCCACTCATTCAAGTGTTACATTACTTAAAGGCACAATATTCCAAACACAACAACCACGCTAAAAACGTTGTTATGCAGGAAACTCCATAGAAACCCACAGAACAACAAAAATCGCTTAGCAATGCTACTTGGGGAACCAAGTAACATCGTTATGCAAGGGTCTACTGTATTGCAAGCTTGCCAAGATAACTTGCAAATAATAGTTCTTTGTCATTACAGCTTATGGAGTCAAAGAGGCTCCTCTTTGGAGTCCTTAGCATTCCTTTGGATGGCAGAGTTCTGGTATCAAAGACCAGTAGTTTAGTATATGAGAGTCAAGACACAAGGCACAGCCAAAGGCTGGGTTAACTCAGGTTTATTGCATGGTGGACAGAGGGAACATGAGGTAATGGCGGACGAACAGCTCTATATATATGGTAGTAACGTATTTGAATGTGGCTCCACGGTAGCCCGTTGGCTACTGGCCCGCGTGACGTCATGGCTGGTCACGCCCTTCTTGTCCAGGTGTAGGTAGCGGCGGGAAACTTCCCGCGCTGCGGTCTTTGATGGGTTTGAACCAAGAGAGCTTGGACGCTCGCTGCTGCCAGCTGGTGGTCATTAGCTCGCGTCCTATTACAGGGTTTATGTGATACAGCTGAAGGTTACACTATTACTCATAGGCAAGGTTACATTGGTTCAGATACATTGATATCACATGTAGAAGGTTACATTATTAGAACACAACACTCCTCCCCCCTAGGATGAGACGAAGTCTCTCAGCCAAGATGGCTTATTTCGAACACGCTGGGGTCTCGGCGCGGGCTGCCCTGCCCCGGCTTCGCTCCCTCCTCCTTGCTCCCTGGCTTCCTGCCCTGCAATCGGAGAGGATGACTTGTTAGTGATTTGCCGCGGCTCTGCGGCTTTGTTGGGAGGTGTGTGCTTTGTTTGGGAATAACCGGGGGCACTGGGGGCTAACGAAAAACCCCTCTTCTCGCTTGGATGGGTGGGGGAACACTCCGAAAACCCCCCCCCCCGGCTAGCAAAATCAAAATCAAAATCGGATTCGGGGGAAGCGGCAGCGGCGGCCGCACACTCCTTTTCCCTCCCCCCGGGCTCGGATAGAACTGGGGTATCAAAAGGATATGAGTCGGGCTCGCTGCTTTCCCTCCTGGCTTCGGACTGGTGTCCCTCTCTGTCTCCCCCTTGGGCTAAACGGGTGGGGGAGAACCCTATCGCTGAATCCTGTCGCTGAGCCCCACTGATCGGCCCCTCACTCACTCGGTGCCTCAGTTGGTCAGCGTGCCTCCTCCAGAGGAGGCCGGTGCTAGTTTCCACCCGATATGACACTGGCCCCGTCTGTTCTATTATCGTCCCTGGCACCCAGGCTGGGCCTGCGTTGGCATAGTTCCTGCAGTGTACAGGATCGCCTACGCCGAAACCTTTCGAGACCGCTAAACCTATGTTCTTCCCTTTGTCCTCGACCCTCGACGGGTCCAACCTGGACAAAAGCGTCGTCAGTTTCCTCCGCATCAGCAGCTCAGCCGGCGAGTATCCAGACGCTAAGGGGGTCACTCTGTATGCTAATAGAAATTGACAAACTTGGTGATTTAGATCTCCCGAGCCCATTCGCCGCAGCGCATCCTTTGTGGTGCGCACCAACCGTTCCACTTGGCCATTCGTGGCCGGGTGAAAAGGCGCGGATGTGACATGCCGAATTGCATTTGCCTCCATGAATGCTGCGAACTCAGCGGACGTGAAGCAACTGGCGTTATCGCTGACCAACGTGTCGGGTAAACCGAACGTGGAAAAGACCCTCCTTAGCTGGCGAATGGTAGTGGCGGAGGATGTGCTCTTTACCGGAATGACCTCCAGCCACTTGGAATATGCATCCACCACCAGGAGAAACATGGTTCCTCGGAACGGGCCAGCAAAATCTACGTGCACCCTGGACCACGGTCCCCTTGCTGCGTCCCATTCCCTATGCGGGAGGCGGGCCACCTCCGGTCGGGAGCACTGACATGCCTCACAAGTACCCACCATATGCTCTATGTCGGCGTCCAGCTGGGGCCACCAGAAGTAACTCCGGGCCAACGCCTTGGAACGGACGATTCCCGGGTGGCTGACGTGCAACAGCTTTAGCACCTTCGGCCGTAGGGACGTAGGAACCACCACCCGTTGGCCCCACAAAAGGCACCCCCTCTCTAAAGACAACTCTACTCGCTTTCGGAAAAATGGGTCGAATTCCGTGCCTGGGGATGACGCCGGCCACCCCTTCTGCACCCACGAGCATACTTTCTCTAGTGTTCTATCCTTTCCGGTCGCCCTGGCAATGTCGGCCGGTACTACCGGGGGTGACTCCAAGACCTCTATTAGCAATACCTGGCGGTCTCTTCTTACCCCTGCCTTCTGGTCGTCCGACAAAGGTAACGGCGACCGTGAGAGCGCGTCTGCATGGCTGATTTCCTTCCCTGGCCGGTATTCTAACTCATGTTGATATGCGTTAAGAAAAATAGCCCACCGCAGCATCCTCGGGGACAGGATCTGTGGCGTGGGCTTATTTGCAGTGAATATTCCTAACAGGGGCTTGTGATCAGTAACGATCTTGAACGGCCGACCATACAGAAAATCGTGAAATTTCTTGGTTCCCGCTACTATCGCTAGTGCCTCCCTATCGGTCTGTGCGTAATTCCGCTCTGCTTGGGACAGGGACCTTGAATAAAACGCTATCGGGGCCTCCCTTCCGTCGTTTAACACGTGGCAAAGCACCGCCCCCACCCCCACCGGGGATGCATCGCAGACTAAAACTATGGGCCGTTTGGGGTCGAAATGAGTCAGGATTGCCTCGGATGTGAGGAGTTGCTTTAACTCTGTGAACGCTCTTTCTTGCTCGTCACCCCACAGCCATTTTTCCTCTTTTTTAAGTAACCGATGGAGCG
Source organism: Bradypodion pumilum (assembly GCA_035047305.1). Classification (NCBI taxonomy): domain Eukaryota; kingdom Metazoa; phylum Chordata; class Lepidosauria; order Squamata; family Chamaeleonidae; genus Bradypodion; species Bradypodion pumilum. The sequence goes on along the minus strand of JAWDJD010000017.1, from coordinate 5,436,154 downwards.
GCTCGGCAACAGCCGCCTTCCGTGGAAGGAAGGTATGGTAGAAATTGAGAAGCCCCAGAAACGACTGTAGCTCGGTTTTGGAAGTGGGGCGAGGGGCTTTCTTAATGGCGGCTACCTTAGATTTGGACGGCCTAATTCCCTCGGGCGTGACACGGAACCCTAAAAACTCAACCTCTGTTTCGAAAAATACACATTTGTCTTTTCTCAGTCTCAGCCCCGCTTTCTCGAACACGGTCAGGACCTTATCCAATCTGTGAGCCAGCTCGGCCTTACTCCCCCCCGTTATCAACACGTCATCAAAATATGGTAACACCCCCTCCAGCCCCTTCAGGAGGCGTTCCACTAGCGACTGAAAAATGCCAGGTGCCGAGTTCACGCCGAACTGTAACCTCGACACCTGGAACGCCCCCTTATGTGTGACTATTGTTTGTGCCGCCGCTGTGGCGGGGGTTACCGGGAGTTGCTGGTAGGCCTGTGCTAAATCGAGTTTAGCGAAACACTTTCCCCCATTTAGCCTGGCCAGAAGGTGGCTGACCACTGGCACCGGGTATGCATTAGGGCGGATTGCCTTATTAATGGTGCACTTATAATCAGCGCAAATGCGCACCTCCCCGTTAGCCTTCAGTGCTGTTACAATTGGAGTCTCCCACTCCGCGGAATCCACAGGAACAAGAATCCCTTGACCCACCAGTTTGTCCAGTTCCGCCTCTATTTTGTCCTTTAGTGCGAACGGTACCCTGCGCGGTTTAAGTCTTATCGGGCGGACCTCCGGGTCTAAGTCGAAGGCTACAGGGGGTCCCTTGAACTTTCCCAGTCCACTATTAAAGACGGTGGGGTGTGCGTCACACACCGCTTGTATTGGGTCCTCGCCTATGGCATGCACCCCCCCTATGAACAGGCCTAGGGGCTGAAACCACTGTGTTCCGAGGAGGCTACAACTCCCCCCTTTTAGCACCACTAGGGGAAGTTCCGCCGAATGTCTCTTAAAGCGAACCCGGAATGTCCCGACCCCCAACACTGGAATGCTGTTCCCCTGAACGTCCCGTAGTGTGGCCCTCAACGCTTTAAGTTTGGGCCGCACGTGGGGGTCGATTTTCAAGAACTCTCTCTGGGGAATTATAGAATAGGAGGACCCCGAGTCAACTTCCATCCTAATGGGGGTCCCTTGTACTAGTACCTCAACAAAGTAATGGGGCTGTCCCGCAGACACGTTGAACACAGGAGCGTCGCCCTCGCTGTCGTCCGAGATGCGGCCCACGCCGTCCTGCTTCCTCGTGGCCCGGGCGCCATCTTTGGACCTCGCTGGACGGTCCGGACTGGCTGAACGGTCTTGCGACTGTCTCCGGCCCTCTTTCCATTTCCTGCACGCCTTGGCGATGTGCCCCCGACGTCCACAGTTGAAACACTCGGTTTTCCTGAATGGGCACTTCACGCGCTCATGGGCCGCTCCGCAACCATCGCAGCGGCGCCCGCCTCTCCGGACCTTCTGGACCTCCTCGCCATCGCTGCTTTCTGAAGATGATTTCGAGGTCGGTTGGGTTGCATGCACCGACTGACCGGACTTCCCGTGCGACGAGTGTTCCGCTTTGCCGGCCCTCGGACGCCACTCACGCCACTTGTGCATCTCATCTACTCCAGCATTCGTGGATTCCGCGGCTTCCGCGGCCTCTACAACCTCTTCCAGTGTGGGTGGTGGCTCCCTGTTCATCAGGCTGCGCTGTACTTCCTTGTCCTTCAGGCCACACAGTACTCCGTCCCTGAGGGCCATCTCTAGGACGTGGTCCCATTTGCAGGGGGCGGCGGCTACCCTCATGGCCGTTACGAAGGCTTCTACCGACTCGTCCGGCGCTTGAACTCGCCTCCAAAACGCGCTCCGAGCGGGAAACATTGCCCTCGAGGGTCGGAAACGCTCACGCAGCAGTCTCATGATGTCACCGGCTTTGAAATCGCTCATCTTCTTCGGTGCAAGAATGCCCACCAGCGTCCGCTTGGTTTCCATCCCAAGCATGCGGGTGAGGATGGCCCTCTTCCTTTCCTCGTCGTCTTCTTTGACTTTGAGTTCCACCAGTGCCGCCTGGAAGTCCATCTCAAAAAGCTCCCAGTCTTGCGGTTTGGTGATGTTGAACCCGCTCTGTGTCCTGGCTCCATGGGGATCCATATCCCACCTTCGTCGCCAATTTAGTATATGAGAGTCAAGACACAAGGCACAGCCAAAGGCTGGGTTAACTCAGGTTTATTGCATGGTGGACAGAGGGAACATGAGGTAATGGCGGACGAACAGCTCTATATATATGGTAGTAACGTATTTGAATGTGGCTCCACGGTAGCCCGTTGGCTACTGGCCCGCGTGACGTCATGGCTGGTCACGCCCTTCTTGTCCAGGTGTAGGTAGCGGCGGGAAACTTCCCGCGCTGCGGTCTTTGATGGGTTTGAACCAAGAGAGCTTGGACGCTCGCTGCTGCCAGCTGGTGGTCATTAGCTCGCGTCCTATTACAGGGTTTATGTGATACAGCTGAAGGTTACACTATTACTCATAGGCAAGGTTACATTGGTTCAGATACATTGATATCACATGTAGAAGGTTACATTATTAGAACACAACAAGTAGGCAGGAACCAGTAGTTGAAAGTGCAGAAATCCAACAGTGTGCTGTGTTCCTCTTGTGTAGACATCAAGAGCAGTCTTCTCCAAAGCACAACGTCTCACCCAACAGACGTCTCAGTCAGCAGCTTTTTAATTCGAAGTGGCCTTGGTTTTAAGGATGTTTTACAAGGCTAATTAGCTTATATAGTAGGGTTGCTGAAGAACACATATAGAGTTCTCAAAGGAGAAGCTAACAGGCTGTAATATGCTACCCAACAGACAATGCTACAATTTAGGGCTTAACACCCACTGCCTCCACCACACCTGGTAGAGGAAAGGCAAAATAGCCATCCGGCCCCTGAAGCTGTCTGAGAGAGCATGACCGGGCCCCTGGCTTTAAAAGGTTGAGAACTTCTGATTTAGATTAAACTCTTTCTATAAGGGCCAAGGTGTTAGGGAGGTCCCCAGAATGGACTCCATAGAGTAGCTGTGACAGGATTGTGGCTTCAAATAATCTTTCATAGTAAAAATCTGATTTGATTTGTTATTCAAATTACATTTCCAATCATAATGAGATTTAAGGCAAGCCAAAGGGGAAATCACAAAATCACAAAAAGGAGGTGACCTGGTTTTTCAGCCTATGGCTGGGATTCTCAACCTGTGGCCTGCATCTTGGATGCAGCCCATGGCACCATTTCATGTGGCCTCCCACTGCTTCCAACACACCAGGAAGTGCCATTTGGTGGAGGAAGGGCAAAATGGCCATCCAGCCCCCGAAGCTGTCTGAGGGAGTGTGACCCGGCTCCCGGCTTATAAATGTTGAGAACTCCTGGCCTATGGTCATGGGATTGAAGGGAACCCTAGTAGGCTAGTGGTTAGGGTCCCTTATTCAAAGCAATCAATGTATAGCTAGAGATGGTCAATTTGAGCTCACTGTATATATCACTATTAATGTAGATACAGTAATACCTTGGATAATGACCGCATCGGATAACGACACAGTTTTTATGCACACATGATGCATCGCATAATGCTAAAAACTGCTAAAAATTGTCGTTATCTGAGGTTATTTGGATAGGAACCTCGGATGACCATTTCTGGTCGTTATCCAAGGTATCGCCCATTTGAATTGGATAGTGACCAAAATCGCATAGCGATCAACTTCGTGGAACAGAGTTTGGTCGTTATCCGAGGATCTACTGTAACTGAGGTTCATCATACGATAAATAAAAATAAATAGCTAGTAAAGGTCTGATGGCATGTTTACAATAATAAAGATCTGAAGTAGTCTGATGGCATGTTTACAATAATAAAAACAACTTGTAAAGGTTTCCCTTGCTCGAAAGCCAGTCATATCTGACTCTAGGTTTCAGTGCTCATCGCTGTTTCAAAGCCGAAGAGCCAGCGCTGTCTGCTTCTGAAGACGTTTCCGTGGTCATGTGGCAGCCATGACTAGACAGACTAAACAGAGTGCACGGAATGCTGTTCACCTTCCCTCCGAAGTGCTCCCTATTTATCTACTTGCAATTTCTTGCTTTCAAACCGCTCGGTTGGCAGGAACCGGGACAAAGACAGGAGCTCATTCCTTCCTGCAGTACTTGGGAATCGAACTGCTGACCTCTCGCCTTCCAGTCAGCATCTTAGCCACTTGAGCCACTGCAGTCCCTAGCTAGAGTATATCCCAAACCTCCAGATTGTTCATTATGCTTCATTTCTTGGTTGTATTTGCTATTACTGTGATGTTTTTTATGTTGATACACCCCTGAGTAGTACCTGCATCAACAAGGCTGGGTATAAATGCAATAAACAGATCAATAAAATTAAACACACTATCTAAAGACCTCTAAGTACAAGAGGACTTTCTAGTTTGTTCCATTGTAAAGTTCCTGTTTCTTTTACTTCTTTGTTGTGTTAATTCTCCCTAATTTATGGGTAGCAATGTTTGTATTTATGGGAGGGGGAAATATGGTGTGTGCTCCTAAATTATTATTACAAGATAACATAATTTTCACAAAGCCATTCTCAGCTGTACAAAGGAAAAGAAAAACAAACAAATCTCTTTGAAGAATTCTGAATCCTGGTATGAAAGCTTTCTGGCATGCTATTGCAATACATTCCATCCCTCAAATAAACAAGCAAACAAAAAACATCCAGCTTCTTTCAAGATTTCTTCAGCAAAGGCAAGGAAGCTTTTTTTATTCCCTGTTTGCTTCAGGTTGTCGTTTTATGCCAAGCAGTTGGAACATGGACACACGTAAGTTGAATCATATTGCTTGACAGCGGGACATTCTTTAATAACTTCCTTCCTCCTTCTCATATCCTACCTTTTGTAGATTTAAGACCCTTGATAAACTGCTGGCTCCCTTTGTTGCAGAAAATCTCCTGTGATATTCTGAAGTCTGATCAATCCTAAATTGTTTGGTTCTCCATCTGTGAGATTATTTCTGTAGATTCCTCCCATACATATCTGTATTTACAGTCCTAGGGAAATGTGCTGGATTTGGCCAGACCTTTTAGCCCACAGGCCGGATCCAGCCCCTGTTGCCAATTCATATAGCCCATGCCACCCTCATCGCTCGCAGAAGCAGAAGTAAAATGCGCCTGTACGATCAGGGGCCTGTGGGCCGTAGTTTGAACACACCTGATATAAGTGACTGGAGGCCACAGCCATTGAGAGAAGTATGTTAGCCCTACTCCTTTCCATCGCCACAACTGGAAAGTAACAAAAGAAAGAACTTCAGTACCTGCTGGAATGCTTCTCTTTGACAAATCATTTCTGAAATATAAGGTTTTCCCAGTCAAGGGACTTAAGGTCCTCACACTGAGGGAAGTGTGCAAGAGCTACGCCTGAAATCAGTCCTTTTCAGCAGTGGCCCTGACCTTCTGGAGATAGGGTTGCCATATGTCCTGGTGTGGTCTCCCCATGCCCGCGCAGAGGCCACTTCGGGGGAACGCTCCTTGAGCCGTGGGCTCTGCGGGCAGAGAAATTAAGGGGGGTGGATAAATGATAGGGTTTGATTCACCCAACTCCTGACCTGACCAGCGATTCTGCTGAAGAGAGCAAATACCTAACCCAGTTACCTATTAGAGTAATCACTCATCTCCGTGTCTCAGTGTAATCTCAGGCACAAACAGATGCCATGTTTACCCCTGCCTGATCCCTGAACAAAGGGGACTCCGAGGTCCATGTTTGCCCCAGTTAATTAACTTCCCCAAAGAGGTTCCCAATTAACTTGAGTACACAGGCGATGTAATTTCTGTCAGGTGACAGTCTTGCCACCGTTGCGCTTTTCCTTCTATATATGTTGCAGCCTTTTCTAAATAAAGTACTGATCATATCCTCCTCCATACTGCCTTGTATCGTTCCTTGATCAGTCTCCTCCGGGACCTACGGCCCTCAGCGGCCCCAATTCCTACATCTGGTGACCCCGACGTGATCTACTCGAGAGTAAGCGACCCCCGAGCGGTCTACTCGTGAGTAAGCGATCAGCACAGCCAGGTTCTGCGCTTGAACCTTGTCCAATCGTCTTGGAGGACAGAGCAGCAGCCCCAGTCGGAAAGCCATCCGATTGGGAAGACAGCTACGTGGTGAGGCATTACAGAGAGGCATCCTACAGCTTGCTCCCGACTTTCGCGGTGGCTTGCACCAAAGGGAAACGCGCGTTCCGCTCAGGGCCTGCTGTGAGCCCCTGACAGCGCAGTGGCCACCGAGGGCCCGTGGCCGCAGTCCACGCTCCGAGCTCTACCCAGAAAGCGACGTCGCCAGAACCTGTTGCCTGCCACAGACGCGTCGACTCGTCCCGAGGAGGAAACTTCGGAGGACCCAATCGCAGGTAATATGGGGACCTGTCCTCAGCGACAGCGTCCATCCGCTAGCCAAAGAACCCATGAGGAGGGGTTCATCATCCTGGCCAGGGTATTTAATTTGCGTTTTCACAGCAGGGAGCTAGCGAGACTTTTGGTGTACCTAGGGGAACACTGCCTGCTTTACCCAGAAATAGGTACGTTAACCCTCGAGCTCTGGGATCAGATAGGAGACTGCATTCAGCAACCCCCGAAAGCTCCAGAGGGCATAACCCGCACATGGAGCAAATGTAGGAAACTCTCAGTAGAGGATGACCCAGTCCGGACAGAGACCCAGAAAACCCCAGCGCAGTCAGAACCATCAGCCCCAAGAAGTCTCTATTCATCATTTCAGCTTAAGCAGGGCAGTGTAGGGAGCATTCCCTCAGTGGCAGCTGCAGACGTCACTGAAGGAATTCATGGCATGAGAGGCCTTGGCGCTTCTCTGACAGTCAAAAGTTCCCTGCAAAGAAAGAACTCCATTCAGCGCAGGGGTGAGGAAGATCCATTCACGGGGAAATTGCCAGTGGCACAATTAGCTAGCGCCCAGCTGCTGTGCTCAGCCTATCTGAAGGCAGACACACGTTCCGGCAGGGCTGCTCAGCGCCCGCTGCTCACGGAAATCTGCACGGCCCCTGGCCACGCAGGGCTCCAGAGCAGACCCATTGCCACACTCAGGCGCACAGCAGTGCCAAAACCCCAAGGCGCCTGCTTCCAGTGTGGAAAAATGAGACACCTTAGAAGAGAAAGCCAATCTAGACCAGGCAGATCTTCAAAAGATCGTCTTCATGCCAAATGGCCACCCTGGCATGCATTTGGCCCAGGCTAGAAAGGAGGCAGCCATCGCCCTGGCTATGCCAGAAGAACCATCCCAGCAACAGTACCCCGAGCTCCCCCAAGGCACAGGCAGAATCTGCTGGTCTCACCTTGGGAGTAGCCCAGAGAAACTCACCCCTAAGTAGAAGCACCCAGATGGTTGTCAAATTGCCAGCTGTGTATTAGCCATCTTCTCATGTGTAGTATAGAACGCTGCAGATCAGGGGAGGAATGTGCGAATGCGTAAATAAATGTGTGTATGCGTGGTGCACCACTGAATGTATGACTGCAAGAACTGTGTATGATTGCAAAAGCCTTGTCTCTATGACCACAGTATGACTGAAAAAGTGTTCCTTGTGTGTAACTGCGTGGTAATGTCACTGTGAAATATGTGTTAAACAATTTGCACTCTGCTCATGGGCAGGAACTATTTAAAGTTTGAGAAAGCATGATGAACAAAGCCCCTTGCCTTGCCTGCTTAGCAGCTTAAGCAGGAGAGGAGGGGGGGGAATCCTAACCTGCAATAGGGCGGGGTGATTCCCCCTTCCTCCCTGGAGACTTTTTCTTTGTCAAAGGATTAAGCCACTCTTGGAAACCGGTTTTGCCACTCAGGAAAACAGATTTTTCTTTTCAGAAGCGTGATCTGAAAACAAAAATCACTTCTATGAGTTTTCCTCACTGTATCGTAAGCTATGGGGCCCCTCCCTACGTCTGTGTTCCTCAAACCCCCATCTCTGTGTCTTAAGGTTTTTTGAATGTCTCTTAGCGTCTTGGAGTCCCGTATCTCACTGGGAGTGAGAGAATTGCATTGTCTTCATGTGTGTACTGTGTTCTCATCTTGTAAACTCGGTTCTCAACCTTTTAAAGTCAGGGGCCAAAGTTCCGGGGCCGCAGGCAGCTCTGGGCATCCGGATAGTCATCCTGCCCTTCCTTCGCCACACAGCCCTTCTTGGCTTGGCAGGGGTAGTGGCAGAGCAACGTGGGCTCTGGCCCACTCGCCCACATCTGGCCGCAGGTTGAGAATCGTTCTAACTCTCCTTCATTCTCTTAGGAAAGATATTGTTATGGTATTTTGACTTTAATCTGTGCAAAGTAACTCACTCATTGTACCCCTTTCACAGGAAAAAGCACGCAAACAGGAACAAAATTCCTCTCCAGGCCTTAACCAATTTCTTTCTTTCTACAGCCTTCCTTTCACAGGCTCCATGGTTAATTACTGATAGGGATTTTCTTAACAGGAGGACCCGGTTGCCTTGGTTACATGACCTAATCTGATTTCGCTATGATAAGAGTTGTTGCCTTCTCATTGTGCTAACTTCTGACTTGTCTTTCCTTCTTTCGCCAGTGGAACTCCCTGCTGGAAATGTTTAACTTGTGTGTCTTTGTGATTTCCCCATGCCCCAGTGGCATGGTACGGCCCGCGCAGAGGCCACTTCGGGGGAACGCTCGTTGAGCCGTGGGCTCTGCGGGCAGAGAAATTTAGGGGGGTGGATAAATGATAGGGTTTGATTCACCCAATTTCCTGACCTGACCAGCGATCTGCTGAGAGAGCGAATAGCTAACCCAGTTACCCATTAGAAGAATCACTCATCTCCAAGCTCAACTTTACCCCGGGTGTAAACAGATGCCATGTTTACCCCTGCCTAATCCCCAAACAATGGTGTTTTCCCCAGTCTGTGTTTGGCCAAGTTAACTAACTTCCCTCCAAGAGATTCCCAATTAACCCGAGCAAACAGGTGATGTGATTTCTGTCAGATGACTGCTTTTGCCACCGTTGTGCTTTTACTCCTATATATGATGATGCCTTTTTCCCAATAAACCACTGATCTTATCCTCCTCCATGCTGCCTCGTATCGTTCCTTGATCAGTCTCCTCCGGGACCTCCGGCCCTCTGTGGCCCCAATTCCTACATCTGGTGACCCCGAGACGTGACCTACTCGAGAGTAAGCGACCCCCGAGCTGTCTACTCGTGAGTAAGCGATCAGCACAGCCAGGTTCTGCGCTTGAACCTTGTCCAATCATCCCGGAGGAGAGAGCAGCAGGCCCAGTCGGAAAGCCATCCGATTGGGAAGACAGCTACGTGGTGAGGCATTACAGAGAGGCATCCTACAGCTTGCTCCCGACTTTCGCGGCGGCTTGCAGGTTACAGAAAAACGCGTTCCGCAGGGACAGCTGTGAGCCCCTGACAGCGCAGTGGCCACCGAGGGCCCGTGGCTGCAGTCCACGCTCTGAGCTCTACCCAGAAAGCGACGTCGCCAGAACCTGTTGCCTGCCAAAGACGCGTCGACTCGTCCCGAGGAGGAATCTTCCGAGGACCCAATCGCTGGTATTATGGGGACCTGTCCTCAGTGACAGCGTCCATCCGCTAGCCAAAGAACTCGTGAGGAAGAATTCAAGATCCTGGCCAGGATATTTAATTTGCGTTTTCACAGCAGGGAGCTAGCGAGACTTTTGGTGTACCTAGGGGAACACTGCCTGCTTTACCCAGAAGTAGGTACGTTAACCCTCGAGCTCTGGGATCAGATAGGAGACTGCATTCAGCAACCCCCGAAAGCTCCAGAGGGCATAATTCGCACATGGAGCAAATGTAGGAAGCTCTCAGCAGAGGTAGACCCAGTCCGGATAGAGACCCAGAAAACCCCAGCGCAGTCAGAACCATCAGCCCCAAGAAGTCTCTATTCGTCATTTCAGCTTAAGCAGGGCAGTGTAGGGAGCATTCCCTCAGTGGCAGCTGCAGACGTCACTGAAGGAATTCATGGCATGAGAGGCCCTGGCGCTTCTCTGACAGTTAAAAGTTCCCTGCAAAGAAAGAACTCCATTCAGCGTAGGGGTGAGGAAGATCCATTCACGGGGAAATTGCCAGTGGCACAATTAGCTAGCGCCCAACTGCTGTGCTCAGCCTATCTGAAGGCAGACACACGTTCAGGCAGGGCTGCTCAGCGCCCACTGCTCACGGAAATCTGCACGGCCCCTGGCCACGCAGGGCTCCAGAGCAGACCCATCACCACACTCAGGCGCAGAGCAGTGCCAAAACCCCAAGGCGCCTGCTTCCAGTGTGGTAAAATGAGACACCTTAGAAGAGAAAGCCAATCTAGAATAGACAGATCTTCAAAAGATTGTCTTCATACCAAATGGCCACGCTGGCATGCATCTGGCCCAGGCTAGAAAGGAGGCAGCCATTGCCCTGGCTATGCCAGAGGAACCATCCCAGCAACAGTACCCCGAGTTCCAGTGCACAGGCAGAAGCTGCTGGTCTCACCTTGGGAGTAGCCCAGAGAAACTTGCCCCTAAGTAGAAGCACCCAGATGGTTGTAAAATAGCCAGCTGTGTATTAGTCATCTCCTCATGTGTAGGATAGAACACTGCAGATCAGGGGAGGAATGTGCGAATGCGTAAATAAATGTGTGTATGTGTGGTGCACCACTGAATGTATGTCTGCAAGAACTGTGTATGATTGCAAAAGCCTTGTCTCTATGACCACAGTATGACTGGAAAAGTGTTCCTTGTGTGTAACTGCGTGGTAATGTCACTGTGAAATATGTGTTAAACAATTTGCACTCTGCTCATGGGCAGGAACCATTTAAAGTTTGAGAAAGCATGATGAACAAAACCCCTTGCCTTGCCTGCTTAGCAGCTTAAGCAGGAGAGGAGGAGAGGGGGGGGGATCCTAACCTGCAATAGGGCGGGGTGATTCCCCCTTCCTCCCTTGAGACTTTTCTTTGTCAAAGGATTAAGCCACTCTTGGAAACCGGTTCTGCAACTCTTACAGATTTTTCTTTTCAGAAGCGTGATCTGAAAACAAAAATCACTTCTATGAGTTTTCCTCACTGTATCATAAGCTATGGGGCCCCTCCCTACATCTGTGTTCCTCAAACCCCCATCTCTGTGTTTAAGGTTTTTTGAATGTCTCTTAGCGTCTGGAAGTCGTATCTCACTAGGAGTGAGAGAATTGCATTGTCTTCATGTGCGTATTGTGTTATCATCTTGTAACCTCGGTTCTCAACCTTTTAAAGTCAGGGGCCAAAGCTCCGGGGCCTCAGGCAGCTCTGGGGGTCCGGACAGTCATCCTGCCCTTCCTTCGCCACACAGCCCTTCCTGGCTTGGTGGGGGTAGTGGCAGAGCAGCGCAGGCCACTTCCGGCCCACTCGCCCACATCTGGCCGCAGGTTGAGAATCGTTCTAACTCTCCTTCATTCTCTTAGGAAAGATACTGTTCTGGTATTTTGACTTTAATCTGTGCAAAGTAACTCACTCATTGTACCCCTTTCACAGGAAAAAGCACGTAAACATTCTTGCGCTCTGTATACTCAGAAAATACTTACCTTTTTTATAGGAACAAAATTCCTCTCCAGGCCTTAACCATATTTGGTTCCTTTCACAGGCTCCAGAGTTACCTGACCTAATCTGATTTCGTTATGATAAGAGTTGTTGCATTCCCATTGTGCTAACTTCTGACTTGTCTTTCCTCCTTCCCTCCTTTCGCCAGTGGAACTCCCTGCTGGAAATGTTTAACTTGTGTGTCTTTTCATTTTTTTGTGTGTTATTTCCTTACAGCTGGCACGTCATAGTTGGCTTGTCTTTCATAAGTCTCAGGTCATTTTAAGTATGGCACCTGGCCCGCAGCACCCTCTCTAGTGTGCAGACACATTTTGCAAACTCCAGAGCACAGAGGAAGGATTAGTCCCTGAGCTCCCGAGCATGTGCAGAGTGCCACCCATTAGCCAGGACTGCCTAGGACCATTTTAAGAGTGCAGTCAGGTCACACCTTTCAATCAGATACAGGCATTTTTAGGCCACCCCTTCCTTTTTTGCTGCTAGTCTAAGCGCAGGCAAAAGGCTAGCCACCATCTGGCACTCTTCTAAACGTGTGCACGCACGCCATGGGCGGATGTGCGCAGGGGGCCTTCTTGAGAAATTTACCCAAGGGAAGCCTGGCGCTTCATGCGCCAAGGTTTGCCATAAGACCCCAGACTCGTCTCGCTTCAAACGCAGACAGTCACCTTGTGTGAATTTATGTCACTGGTTCCTCTTCAGGGGGCTAGGACAGTTTTCACTTATGGGGGTCGCACATATTAGGTTCTTACTTGGCAAGAGGACCGAGCTTGGCGCACGCTCCTGACTCTTCCGCAAGCAGGCAGAGTTGGCAGCCGTGAACCTTGCCTTGCACACCCTTGCCAAAGAACGCTTAAACAGAATTGCTGACAGCCAGTTTCCTAGGAATTTGCTTCACAGTCTACCGGGAGCACACATCACTCCCGTGATAGACAAAAATTTGCTAAGTTTGTTTCTCACTACTCCAATTCAGAGTCATGCATTCCCTCTTCAGAATGCCAAAGCGCTCGCAAGGCAGTTCAACCTGCCACTTTCCCAAGCCCAAGGCATAGTCCGTTCCTGTCTGCATCGTGCAGGGACCCTCGTGGGGAGTCAACCCACGAGGGACAGAGGCCATTCAGGTGTGGCAAATAGACGTCACACATCCCCACATTTTGGCAAATGGCAGTACATGCACGTTTGCATTAATACAAACAAACAGAAAGGGGGGGAACAACGTCCCATAGTTGCACAGCAATTGCTATCCTATAAGTGCAAAAACTAACTAACTCTTTCAGAATTTTTATCTCCCAAACAAGTCTCTTCCCCATGCAGGTCCCAGAGGCCAGAGTCAGACCCGGATGATTGCAAAGAGTGGCACCAGTCACTGTCCTGGATGTCATCAGCTGTCCGTCTTCCTTTATTACTTACATCTCTAAAGACATTTCTATGAACATTTTGCACACTCAGTGCCACTTCTAAGGATTCTTCCAAAATCAAGTTACACATGAAACCCCACCAAGAAGAGAAGCCTCATCCTTCGAAAAGCTGCTGAATGTCTTTTATTGCTATTATTATCTGTAGTTGCTATTATTTATACATGCCTTGTACAATGCTCCAGTTGGGATTTGCAAGGGACACTTGAATTTCTGTATATTGTTAATAACGGCCAGCTTCCACCAAAGGAAGCCAGACCGGCCCATGTTTTGCACCGGCCCATTGCTTGGAAAGTTTGAGCACCCGGTAGCCGATAATCCCCAGCCTATCTTCACACCTCCCCATAGGTGTTAGAAAAGACATTTGCACAATGCCAGAAGCTGCAGAGATAGCTTAGAATCAACCCAGGTCACAGTATCAATGACACATCTCATTATCTTGCCTTGCTACAGAAAGCAGTCTGAATTCAGACCCACAGCTCTGAAAAACCAGGCTGTAGTCAGTATATTCAGCGTGTCAGGCTTAGCCATAGGCAACGCTCGGAGAATTGGTCAATTGGCTTGCGGATTAGCCAAAGCCATCAACCACACCGCCTCAGCAATAGCGCTGCTCACCCAGGAGCAGGCAGAGCTTCGCCATGCCATACTGGATAATCAAGCAGCTATCGATTATCCCCTATTGTTACATCATATGGGCTGCAAGTCTGTCCACAGCATGTGTTGCTTAAATCTCGCAGACAATACCCACAAAGCACAGAGTCAGCTCACTGATCTCCACACCATAGTCCAGGGCATCACAGAAGGGTCTGCATGGGGAACTTGGTGGAGTTCATTGTGGAGCTGGATGTGGTCGTGGATTCCATGGGGGTGGCTTCAGACGGTACTTAAGGTGGTCGTGGGGGTGGTCCTGCTAGGCATAGCAGTCTGCTGCTTGGCGCAATGTATCCCCTCACTGATATTGAAGTGCCGCCCCAAGAAGGAACCCCGAAGCGTCATTCCCGCTCAGCAGCTGATGCCTCTCCTACGCAGAGTCGCCAGTCAGGTCCTTAAATGAAATTAAAAGGGGAGATGTGGTTTCCCCATGCCCCAGTGGCATGGAACGGCCTGCGCAGAGGCCACTTCGGGGGAACGCTCGTTGAGCCGTGGGCTCTGCGGGCAGAGAAATTTAGGGGGGTGGATAAATGATAGGGTTTGATTCACCCAATTTCCTGACCTGACCAGCGATCTGCTGAGAGAGCGAATAGCTAACCCAGTTACCCATTAGAAGAATCACTCATCTCCAAGCTCAACTTTACCCCGGGTGTAAACAGATGCCATGTTTACCCCTGCCTAATCCCCAAACAATGGTGTTTTCCCCAGTCTGTGTTTGGCCAAGTTAACTAACTTCCCTCCAAGAGATTCCCAATTAACCCGAGCAAACAGGTGATGTGATTTCTGTCAGATGACTGCTTTTGCCACCGTTGCGCTTTTACTCCTATATATGATTATGCCTTTTTCCCAATAAACCACTGATCTTATCCTCCTCCATGCTGCCTCGTATCGTTCCTTGATCAGTCTCCTCCGGGACCTCCGGCCCTCTGCGGCCCCAATTCCTACATGTCTTTTCATCTTTGTGTGTTATTTCCTTACAGCTGGCACGTCATAGTTGACTTGTTTTTAATAAGTCATAGTAGGTCATATTAAGTATGGCACCTGGCCCGCAGCACCCTCTCTAGTGTGCAGACACATTTTGCAAACTCCAGAGCACAGAGGAAGGATTAGTCCCTGAGCTCCCGAGCATGTGCAGAGTGCCACCCATTAGCCAGGACCGCCTAGGACCATTTTAAGAGTGCAGTCAGGTCACACCTTCAATCAGATACAGGCATTTTTAGGCCACCCCTTCCCTTTTTGCTGCTAGTCTAAGCACAGGCAAAAGACTAGCCACCATCTGGCACTCTTCTAAAAGTGTGCACGCACACCATGAATGGATGTGCACAGGGGGGCCTCCATGAGAAATTTACCCAAGGGAAGCCTGGCGCTTCATGCGCCAAGGTTTGCCATAAGACCCCAGACTCATCTCAAACGCAGACAGTCACCTTGTGTGAATTTATGTCACTGGTTCCCCTTTGGGGGGGCTAGGACAGTCTTCACTTATGGGGGTCGCACATATTAGGTTCTTACCTGGCAAGAGGACCAAGCTTGGCGCACGCTCCTGACTCTTCCGCAAGCGGGCAGAGTTGGCAGCCGTGAACCTCGCTTTGTGCACCTTTGCCAAAGAACGCTTAAACAGAATTGCTGACAGCCAGTTTCCTAGGAATTTGCTTCACAGTCTACCGGGAGCACACATCACTCCCGTGATAGACAAAAATTTGCTAAGTTTGTTCCTCACAACTCCAATTCAGAGTCATGCATTCCCTCTTCAGAATGCCAAAGCGCTCGCAAGGCAGTTCAACCTGCCACTTTCCCAAGCCCAAGGCATAGTCTGTTCCTATCTGCATCGTGCAGGGACACCGGGGGGGCCCTCGTGGGGGGTCAACCCACGAGGGACAGAGGCCATTCAGGTGTGACAAAGGGACGTCACACATCCCCACATTTTGGCAAATGGCAGTACATGCACGTTTGCATTAATACAAACAAACAGAAAGGGGGGGAAACCACGTCCCATAGTTGCACAGCAATTGCTATCCTATAAGTGCAAAAACTAACTAACTCTTTCAGAATTTTTATCTCCCAAACAAGTCTCTTCTCCATGCAGGTCCCAGAGGCCAGAATCAGACCCGGACGATTGCAAAGAGCGGCACCAGTCACTGTCCTGGATGTCATCAGCTGTCCGTCTTCCTTTATGACTTACATCTCCAAAGACATTTCTATGAACATTTTGCACACTCAGTGCCACTCCTAAGGACTTTTCCAAACTCAAGTTGCACATGAAGCCCCACCAAGAAGGGAAGCCTCAAGAAGCAGCTGAATGTCTTTTATTGCTATTGTTATCTGTAGTTGCTATTATTTATACATGCCTTGTACAATGCTCCAGTTGGGATTTGCAAGGGACACTTGAATTTCTGTATATTGTTAATAATGGCCAGCTTCCACCAAAGGAAGCCAGACCGGCCCATGTTTTGCACCGGCCCATTGCTTGGAAAGATTGAGCACCCGGTAGCCGATAATCCCCAGTTTATCTTCACACCTCCCCATAGGTGTTAGAAAGACATTTGCACAACGCCAGAAGTTGCAGAGAAGCTGCAGAATCACCCCAGGTCACAGTAAATCAATGACACATCTCATTATCTTGCCTTGCTACAGAAAGCAGTCTGAATTCAGACCCACAGCTCTGAAAAACCAGGCTGTGGTCAGTATATTCAGCGTGCCAGGCTTAGCCATAGGCAACGCTCAGAGAATTGGTCAATTGGCTTGCAGATTAGCAAAAGCCATCAACCACACCTCCTCAGCAATAGCGCTGCTCAACCAGGAGCAGGCAGAGCTTCGCCATGCCATACTGGATAATAAAGCAGCTATCGATTATCCCCTGTTGTTACATCATATGGGCTGCAAGTCTGTCCATGGCATGTGTTGCTTCAACCTCACAGACAACACCCACAAGATACAAAGCCAGCTCACTGATCTCCACACCATAGTCCAGGGCATCACAGAAGGGTCTGCATGGGGAACTTGGTGGAGTTCATTGTGGAACTGGATGTGGTCGTGGATTCCGTGGGGGTGGCTCCAGACGGTACTCAAGGTGGTAGTGGGGGTGACTATACTAGGCATAGCGTTATGCTGCTTTGCGCAATGTATTCCCTCACTGATCTCAAAGTGCCGCCCCGAGAAGGAACCCCGAAGCGTCATTCCCGCTCAACAGCTGATGCCGCTCCTACGCAAAGTCGTCGGTCAGGTCCTTAAATAAAAAAGAAAGGGGAAATGTGGTTTCCCCATGCCCCAATGGCATGGAACGGCCCGCGCAGAGGCCACTTCGGGGGAACGCTCCTTGAGCCGTGGGCTCTGCGGGCAGAGAAATTAAGGGGGGTGGATAAATGATAGGGTTTGATTCACCCAACTCCTGACCTGACCAGCGATTCTGCTGAAGAGAGCAAATACCTAACCCAGTTACCTATTAGAGTAATCACTCATCTCCGTGTCTCAGTGTAATCTCAGGCACAAACAGATGCCATGTTTACCCCTGCCTGATCCCTGAACAAAGGGGACTCCGAGGTCCATGTTTGCCCCAGTTAATTAACTTCCCCAAAGAGGTTCCCAATTAACTTGAGTACACAGGCGATGTAATTTCTGTCAGGTGACAGTCTTGCCACCGTTGCGCTTTTCCTTCTATATATGTTGCAGCCTTTTCTCCATAAAGTACTGATCATATCCTCCTCCATACTGCCTCGTATCGTTCCTTGATCAGTCTCCTCCGGGACCTACGGCCCTCAGCGGCCCCGATTCCTACAGTCCTGGTTTTTTTTGGTTTTTTCCAGATTCAAGCTATCCCGGCCGGTTCAAGAAAAAACATGTAAAAGTACCAGAATTTTAAATTTGAACAAAAGAAGCAAGATTACACCCCACCAAGGGATTTTTTTGCAAAGAGTTAATTCACTGCCTCCCTGCCTTTCTTTCAATTATCCTGCTTGAAAGTGGTGAAGGCAAAACAGCACCCTGAGAAGCCCACCAGGGAGAGGAGATGCTTGCAAGCACGATGGCTGAAATAAAGGCAGGGAGGCAATGAATTAACTCTTTGCAAAAATCCCTTGGCTCATCTTGAATTTTGGGGTCAAGGAATTGTCCTCAGCCCTTTTCTTCAAAAGTCTGGAGGGAGAAAAACATACCCATATCTAAGAAGCCAAACTACCACCATACACTGGGATGGGGGATTCCTATTTCACATGACCGCAAAGGGTTAATTGCATAGGGTCAGTATTCCTAGAGAGGAAGGTGAAGAGTCATTCTTCACAAAGGTCCTCCTCCAAAATAGGTCCCTTCGTATCTCCTGCTTTTCTACTTCCAGAGGGAAACGGATGCCCCTCTTTAGAATTTTATTCCAAGGGATCCTTGTGTGTGGTTTGAGGGTGAGTCTACTTCAATGGGGTGTATGCGAAGGGGAGGGGAGGGTGACCTCAGGGGGAGAAAGGGTGGTTTCAAGAGTGGCCCAAGAAATTTTATTTAAAAAAATAAAAATAGAACCATCAAAATAGTCTTTTGCAAGAAGAGGCACACAGGAAAAAAACATCTTGACTACAGTTTATTTTAAACTGATGAAGGCTGTCTGCCCAGATGGAGATTCCACAAGGTCTTAGAGCAATGGTCTCCCTGACAGCCCCATCCGATGCATGCACAATTTGAAGAATGCAATGACATCACGTGGCTGTCCTGGTTTGGCGGGAGAGCATTATGGCAACCCTATCTGGAGAGAGCTTCCAGCTCACATCCCTCTGTCACTGCTCACTTCTCACATCCTATTTAACTGTTTAAGGAGGCATTCAGAAATTTGTTTCCCTTAAACTGATTTTTTTTTGTCCTCCCTACAATATCTTATTTTGCTGCCCTTTATTATTGTGTTAGGGTGTTTTATTCCCTTAACTTGGTGCAATTTATTTATTTATATGGGCATACTGTTAATTATTGTTTTGGTTATTATGTATTTGTGCCTTTTTTCTATATTGCAGCTGGCCAGAATAGCAATCTAGTTCAGGGGGTTCTCAAACATTTAAAGCTGTGGGCCGGATTACGCCCCCTCAGACAGCTGAATGGGCTAGACTGGTAGTTCCCCTGCCATAAACGGTGCCATAAAACACACCTGTGGCTATCGTAAACGTGTCCACTTCTGGCGGCAGTGGCGATGTGGGCCACATGAAATGGTGCTAAAGGCTGCATCTGGCCCACAGGTTGTAGGTTGAGAATTGTAGCGATGTTGGGCCGCTAGGGCGGCGCTAGGTCCCGGAGGAGACTGATCAATGACAACACGAGGCAACAGGAGCGAGATCAGATCAGTGGTTTATTGGGAAAATACATACACCTTTTATAGATCAGAAGGCAGGTAGAAAAAACCATCACCCGGGAGTCAATCACATCACCTGTTTACTCAGGTTAATTGGGGAACCTCTCGAAGAGAAGTTAATTATTCCAAACAAACACGGGATGAGGGAGACCATTGTTTGGGGCTTAGACAGGGGGTAAACATCTTCACTGTTTGCACCGGAGATTTCCTTGGCCAGGAGATGAGTGTTTACCTAATCAGTCACTGGAGTTAGCGATCTGCCTACTTTGCAGAATCGTCGGTCAGGTCATGTAATTGGGTGAATCAAACCCTATCATTTATTCACCCCCTTAATTTAGCTGCCCGCAGAAGCCACCGCCAGGAGCCTTCTCACCTAAGCAGCCTCCGCAGGGCTGTTCCATGCCAGATGGGCATGGGGAATCCGCATCTCCCCTTACTTTTTAATATTAAGAGCCTGACCAGCGATTCTGCGCAGAAGCGGCACCAGCTGTTGGTCGGGAGTGACGTCACGGGGTTTCCTTCTGAGGCGGCACCTCGAGATCAGTGAGGGAATGCATTGAGCGAGACAGCAAATTGCTATGCCCAGTATGACTATCCCCACCACCACTTTGAGTACCGTCTGAAGCCATCCCCATGGGATCCACGACCACATCCACCTCCACAGGGAACTCCACCAAGCCCCCCACGCAGAGCCCTCTGTGATGCCTGCGACTATGGTGTGGAGGTCTGTGATCTGGCTTTGAATTTTCCAGGAGTTGTCAGTGAGGTTGAAGTAGCACATTCCGTGAAAGGACTCGCAGCCCAAGTGGTGCAATAGTAGGAGGTAGTCGATAGCCGCTCGATTATCGAGAATGGCATGGCGAAGCTCTGCCTGCTCTTGATTAAGGAGCGCTATCGCTGAGGAGGTATGGTTGATGGCCTTTGCTAAACCGCAGGCCAGGCGACCGATCCTCTTTGCGTTGCCGACGGCTAAGCCTGGCACGCCAACGATGCTGACTGCCAAAGAGAGGTATTCGGCAGGTCTCATTACCCTAAAGCTGCTCTCACACAAGCTGTCTAACTGGGTGGTGCGAGTGTGCCGTATGAGTGAGGGAACATTGGAGCCATTGGAAACATTGGGGATATTAGTGCGTGGGGCAATCATATCCTTAGTGGGGAGCAACAGTGTTAAACGACTGATACAACATATAGAGTCTGTAATATTAGCCGGAATGTAGTTAAACGTATACTGGTTACACGTAAAGAACCATCCAGATGGCAAGGTGATATGTGCATACTTCGAACCAAGTGGCACTGGGTCATTGCAAGTCCAATTGCCGCTGCCTACATCGAGGCAGCGGCGCCGGGCTCGGCCGGGTCCGGAGCAACCGTGTATTCGGCCGCAGGTAGAGTTCGGGCTGACCGCCACTCGAGGAGTGTGGAGAGTGGCCGCATCAGCCGGTAAAGTCATGGTTAGCCGCATCTCCCAATGGGCATATTCCGAGGAAGCCGATGGGATGTATGGGCTGAAGAGTCGCCTCACCAGCCAGTCCCCGTCCCGGGGGTGTGCGCCTGGAGAATGGCACACCGGGACAAGGCAGGTGCTGAGGATCGAGGCAGAGCCGACGTCCTGCCTGAGGCAAAAATCGGACTGGTTGACAAGGGCCATCAACCTTTCCCAAATGTTGTACTGCATCCGCGCAGAGAGGTCTCCGCCTGGCATTAGATCGCTGGCCTCAAGTGAGGCGGCCTGAGCGCCTCCCCCCAAAAGCAGGGAGAGGGCCAGGATGATGGTGACTGCCATGGAGTTGGTGTGAATTCGGGCGAAAATCGCAACCGCAAAGCTCTCTGGAGTCAGCTCCTCCCCCTCGCGCTGGATGGCGTCCTGGGCATCATGGCCGAGGGCCTTGACCATCCCCCAGGTGATCTTCGGTGCTGTCATCTGCGACCGCTGTCTCTCCCGGCGGGTCCCCTCGGTCAGGGCGAGATCCTGCATCTCCGGGATCGGACTCGGGTCGGCCTGGGTCCACGCCATGTGGTTCCAAGTGAGGCTTGACGCACCGAGCTGGAATCCAAACGACACCTGTAGGAGACATAACTGCAGCATACCCTCTTCCCCAGGTTATGAGCGGCACCGGGCCCCTCCAAGAAGGGTCTGGTGGCGCTCGGTACCGGACCATAGGTCGCGGGAGGGCTTCCGAATGGCGGAAGTGCTTCTCCTGCGGCGTACAGTCCGAAAAAACATTGAGGTGATTGTATGTGAACAATACCTTATTCAGACAAAACTGTGCTTCTCCCTGTGATTTGGGGAGGGCTGGTGGCTCCCCCCTTTCTGTTTGTTTGTCAATATAGGACTTTAGCGTCCGATTGACCCGTTCTACAATCGCCTGCCCTTGCGGATTGTAGGGAATGCCAAATGTGTGTTTGATGTCCCATGTAGCCATGAAGGCGGCCAACTGCCTGGAGCAGTAGGACGGGGCGTTATCCGTTTTCACGTGCCGCGGCTTGCCCATCGCCGCAATGCAGGAAAGGAGGTGCTGCTCCACATGGGAGGCAGCCTCCCCCTTCTGCGCCGTCGCCCAAACGAACTGAGAAAAGGTGTCAATGCAGACATGCATGTACTGCCATCTGCCAAACTGCGGCACATGCGTGACGTCCATCTGCCACACTTGATTGGCCTCTGTCCCTCGTGGGTTGACCCCCCACGAGGGCCCCCCCGGTGCCCCGGCGCAATGCTGGCAAGAGCGTACTATACCTTGGGCTTGAGAAAGTGGCAGATTGAACTGTCTGGCGAGTACCTTGGCGTTTTGGTGAAAAAATGCATGACTTTGAATTGGAGTAGTGAAAACTCCCAAAACTGAGCGTTGCTGAATTTCTTTTGCCGCCGCGTCCGCTCTGCTATTGCCCGCGGAAATCGGACCCGATAGGTCTTGATGACTTCGGATGTGGGCGATATAGAGCGGCTCCGTGCGGTTCCGCAAGTGAAATTGAGCAGTGAGAAACAGACTAAGGAGATTCTTGTCTATCGCGGGGGTAATGTAAGCTCCCGGTAAACTGTGGAGCAAATTCCTAACGTACAGACTGTCAGTTATGATGTTTAAACGTTCCTTGGCGAAGGTGCGCAAGGCAAGGTTCACGGCTGCCAACTCCGCCCGCTGCGCGGACTTCTGTGGAAGAGTCAACAGCGTGTGCCAAGCTTCGCCCTCCTGCCAGGTCAAGACGCCATATGTGCGTCCACCATCGGTAAAGACTGTCTTGGCCCCCTGAAGTGGGACCAGCGAAAGCAATTCGAACAAGCTGACTGTTCCTGTTTGAAGCGAGACAAGTCTGGGGTCTTTGGGCAAATGGTATGCCAAGCTTCCAGTGAATCCTTCCAAGGCTATCGGAAGCGAGTCACCTAGCTGCATCAACTGATGAATTTGTTCCTTAGTGAATGGGACTATGATCTTAGCTAAATCGTGCCCAGAAATGTCCCTAGCTCTCAGCCTGCCGCGGTAGATCACCGCGGAGACCAGTTCTTGGGGCGGAACAATGTTCCGAGATGAGGTGTTAGGCAAGTACACCCACTCCACAATTTTCGCTCTCTTTTCTGAGTCTGCTCCTAGCGCCCCAGTGAACATGGATCCCGACCGTACGATGTACAAATTCAGGATCGGGGCATATGGCCCCTGGGCGATCCTATCCACCCACCTCTGGCTGAGAACTTGGTTCACTTTCTCGAGCGCCAAGCGCGCGTCTCAAGAGATGTTTATCCGGTCTGCCGGCTGCTTACCTAAGGTTAGCAGCGAGAAGAGCGGCTTTAGAAGATCCGTATCCAAGCGAAAATATGGTCTGGCCCAATTGATATTCCCCAAAACTTGCTGCAATTCTACGAGGGTGACTGAGTCTTGTAAGTTTATCTGGGGTAAAACCGGTGCGGCGAAAGAGCGGAGAAGCCGATGGCCCAAGTACGAGAAGGGCTCGGTTCTCTGCACTTTCTCTGGGGCAATGAGTAACCCTTTGTCCCCCAGGCTGGCCTGGAGGTCTGAAAACATTTCGCTGCCAAGCTGTGGCAACGCTACCAAAATGTCGTCCATAAAGTGACAAACTATGGCTTGTGGGTAGAGGTTTCGAAACTTTGCCAGGGCGTCGTGAACGTAAATTTGGCACAAGGTGGGCGAATTGAGCATGCCCTGTGGCAAATATTTCCACACGTAACGCTGCGTGGGCTCGCCGTGGTTCACGACCGGCACCGTAAAGGCAAACCTCTCCCGGTCCCTGGGGTCTAAGGGGATTGTATAAAAGCAATCCTTGAGATCTACGACTAGAATCTCCCACCCCTCGGGAATCATGTTCGGATTCGGGATGCCGCATTGAAGCGGACCCATTGGCTGTATGCATTTGTTGATCTCTCTGAGATCGTGGAGGAGTCGCCACTTCCCCGACTTCTTCTTAATAACAAAAATTGGCGAATTCCAGGGGCTTGTGGACTGTTCTATATGTCCTGCGTCTAGCTGTTCCTTAACTAGCTGCTTGAGGGTGACTAATTTCTCCCCCACTACCGGCCATTGTTCCACCCAAACCGGAGTGTCGGTGAGCCATCTAAGTGGCAACGCCATTACCCGAAGGTAAGCGTAGCACCGTACTGCTGTAGAATGTCCCGTCCCCAAAGATTGACGTGCACGTCAAGAATGTGCGGCCGAATTACCGCCGTGCCGTCAGCCCTTGGGATTGTGACTTCTACCCACTCTCGGCTTCTGAACGCTTCCTGGACGCCGCCTACCCCCCACACATCGGAGACCGGCTCAACGGCCCATTCCCTCGGCCACTGGCTTCTGCTTATCACTGTCACATCCGCTCCGGTATCGAGTAACCCTGAGAACACTCTTTTGTTCAAAAATACCTCGATAACGGGGCGCTGCTTCCACTCAATGTTGGTCTCCACTGTCGCCAAGACCTGGTATCCCTGCACTGCCTCACTCGCGCTCGAGCGGTCTGCTGAACCGGACTCTGAGCTGGCACTGAGCCTTCTCAGGCTGCCTGCTGGCGAGTGACAAGGAACCAAGATCAGTTGCGCTAAGGTGTCTCCCTTGTGGTTAGTTTGGGGTAGGTGTGTCCAAAGTTGGACCTGGAGAACGCCTGAAAAATTCGAGTCTATGACTCCTGGAATTATGAAAATTCCGCGTGCTCCAGCTACACTACAGGGCAAAACTAAACCTATAAAGCCTCTGGGTAGGGGTCCCATGTACTGGGAATCGACTAGATAGACTGTGCCCGGCAGATCGCATGTAACGTCCGCCTGGCAAGCCAATTCTAGTCCTGTGCTACCCTTGGGGCTGGCCTGCGCCCTCGCAGTGCCTGGAATGAGCCTGGAACCTAGTCCAGTTCTGGGGAGTTCTGGATCTGGGTGAAGGAAGCCTCTGTTTGGACTGGGGCCAGAGACGTGCCCGGATTCCGGTTTCCCGAACTCGGACAATACCTGGCCCAATGATAGCCTTTCTTGCACTTCAGGCAGGGGGTGTTCGGAGCCTTGGGACGGCCGGATTTTTGTCCGCCTCCCTTGGATCGGCACTCCCTAGCGAAGTGTCCGACCTTGCCACAAGTGTGGCATGCCCCTTTGATCTTGCCATTGCCCTGAGGTCTTCTTCCCCCCTGCACCGCGGCCGCTAGCAGCCCCATCTTGTAGGAGTTGGTGCCAACGTCGGAGCATGCTCGGATCATGTCCGTTAAGGTTAAGTCAGGGCGATTGCCCAGGGACTGCAAGATTTTACGGCAGTCCAAGTTGGCGTTGTCCTTAGCTAGCTTGATCATAAGCTCTTGTTGGGCCTGCTCATTATCAATCTGCCTGCTAATTGCTTCCTCCAGGCGATTGATGAAGTCCATGTAGGGTTCCTGGGCTCCCTGCTTGATGGCAGTGTAATTTTTAGCCGTCTTGCCAGACGCTGGGACCTTGAAGTATGCCCTGTAGGCAGCCTCGGCTGACATTTCCAGAGTGGCGAGAGGCAAGTTAATTTGAGCGTTCATGGGCTCAAAGGCACCTGAACCATACAACTGGTCAGGGATTACCGCGCCTCCCATCCTGGCAGCCCGAGTTTGCGCCTCTAGGCGGAACTCGCTGTCCCAAATCATGTACTGGCTGGGGGTTAGCATCATCCTCATGACGGCTTTCCAATCATGAGGAATCCACATGGTGGTTTCGCACACTTGCTGAAGCGTGCCCCTCGTAAAACGACTCTGGAGCCCTGTCTCTGAAATTGCTTTCCGTAAAGCCATGAGAAGCTTGTACGGGACTGGGGAGTGTACTACCTGCTGTGCGCCCGTGAGCGCGTCCATCTCCAAGCGGATTGGACAAATCTGTCTGAGTTCAGCTAGTTGTTCAACTGACAATTCCCCCTTTTTAAGTTCTATCTCAGCTGTGCGCTGAAGGGCACTCTTCACGACTAGGGAGCCTGGGGCGGTTAGAGGAGCGCCAGCGCTTCTCATTCCTTGCGTTCCTTCGGTGACGTCTGCAGCTGTCACCGCGGGGACGCTCCCTACGCTACTCCGCCGATAGCTAATTGACGGATAGAGTGCCGTGGGCGCAGTCGGTTCGACTGGCTTGCCTGATGGCTTGACTAACGGGGGTTCCTTGGCCTCTACCCGGACTGGCTCGATCTCTGCTAAGAGTTTCCTACACTTCCTCCAAGTACGAACTATCCCTCCTGGAGCTTTCGGGGGTTGCTGAATACAGTCTCCTATCTGATCCCAGAGCTTCAGGGTTAACGTACCTACTTCTGGGTAAAGTAGGCAGTGTCCCCTGAGGTACGCCAAAAGTCTCGCTAATTCCCTGCTGTGAAAGCGTAGATTAAAAACCCTGGCCAGGATTCTGAACTCTTCCTCACGAGTTCTTTGGCTAGCGGACGGACTTGGTCTATGAGAACAAGTCCCCATATTACCTGCGATTGGGTCTCCGGAAGATTCCTCCTCGGGACGGGTCGACGCGTCTTTGCAGGCAACAGATTCGGGCGTCGGGTGTCTGGGGTAGACCTCGGAGCGTGGACCTTCTGCCACGGGCCCTTCGACGGCCTCTGCGATGTCAGGGGCTCACAGCTGGCCCTGAGCGGAACGCGTTTCCCTCAATGGCAAACCTCCTTGAAAGCGGGGAGTAAGCTGTAGGAATGTCTCTCTGGGATGCCTCGCCGCAGGCTACTTCTCCGATCGGCTGGCTGCCGGCCGGAGCGCCGCGCTGTCCTCCGGGATGACGGGTCGCGGTTCAAGCGTAGAACCGGACCGCGTGAATCGCTACTCACGAGTAGACCTCTCCGGGGTCTCTTACTCACGAGTAAATCACGTCGGGGTCACCAGCTGTAGCGATGTTGGGCCGCTAGGGCGGCGCTAGGTCCCGGAGGAGACTGATCAATGACAACACGAGGCAACAGGAGCGAGATCAGATCAGTGGTTTATTGGGAAAATACATACACCTTTTATAGATCAGAAGGCAGGTAGAAAAAACCATCACCCGGGAGTCAATCACATCACCTGTTTACTCAGGTTAATTGGGGAACCTCTCGAAGGGAAGTTAATTATTCCAAACAAACAGGGGATGAGGGAGACCATTGTTTGGGGCTTAGACAGGGGGTAAACATCTTCACTGTTTGCACCGGAGATTTCCTTGGCCAGGAGATGAGTGTTTACCTAATCAGTCACTGGAGTTAGCGATCTGCCTACTTTGCAGAATCGTCGGTCAGGTCATGTAATTGGGTGAATCAAACCCTATCATTTATTCACCCCCCTTAATTTAGCTGCCCGCAGAAGCCACCGCCAGGAGCCTTCTCACCTAAGCAGCCTCCGCAGGGCTGTTCCATGCCAGATGGGCATGGGGAATCCGCAGAGAATCCCTGATCTAGTTAGTTGTGCAGGATGGATGGGGAGGGGGCTAGCATGTCTTTCCTTCTCCCAGTATGTGTGAGTTCCAGAGGTTTAGTTGACAACTAAATACATCTCTTGGTCTCCTAAAATGTTGTCCTTCTTCCTCTCCACCATCCTCAAGGTACCTGAAATGAGCAAGCCCATACCCTATCATAAGGAGCTTCCTGGACATGTGCAGAGCTTCTGGAAGATGTATCCAAATGAAAACACAAATCTGCACACCTCTGTTCTGTAATAACTATGTGTTCCTCTTTTAGGTGGTTGAGTGTAGGGGGCTTTAATTCTGTTTATCTGTAGTTTCAAAACTCCTTCCTTTCCACGTTCTCAAATATTGAAAGTAATCCTTCATTCAGACCTTTTGTTATTTCCTATTGCTGCTTTTGGGGTATGTGTGTTCATTATGTAATTTAGTCATCCCTTCCCTTAGTTATGGAAAAATAAATTATTTACTTGAATTCAGGCTCTGTTCCTTTCAGTTCTTTATCTTTCTTTGTGTGTGTTTCATCTATCATCATATTAGACTAGAGGTTTTCTTCTCCCTATATTACTTTTTCTTCCTTGGTCTGCTGCATGAAAATTAATATGAGGCAGGAAGTTTAATTGAGCGCCTATTTTGGTGGCCCATGAGTCCTCAATTTACACCAGGCGTAGCCAACCTTTTTGCACCACAGGCCTGACCACACACCCTGGTCAGCTGAATGGGCTGGACCATGCTCCTGGCCAGAAGCGGGCACATTTACGGCTGTTGTAAATGTGCCCACTTCCACATTTATGACAGTCGCAGGTGTATTTGCATAAGCAATGGGCATGTACCCACGCATGTGTAAACATGTCCACTTCTGAGTGCGGGGAGAAGGTGAAGGGCCTCATGGAATGGTGTCATGGACCAGGTCTGGCCCACCCGGCATAGGTTGGGAACCCCTGATATACGCAGATGAGTGCCAGCTCATTAGTTATTTGGTTGGTTCATTTGTTCAACTTTATACATATTCTGGGTTGTGTGGTTTATCCACAGATGTAATTGGCATAACCTTTCCTGAAAGGTTGGGAGTTCGGGCGCACACGCTCTCAAGCCCTCATAACGTGGTTGGAATGGAAATTGGGTACGGACGAATATTAGCCATAGCTAAAGATTCATACATAACACATCGGCCATTCACTCGGACAAGGTGGTAATTAAAGGTAAACACACGATGTATTAATCATATCCACAGACTCTCTAAGCAGGAAAGTAAACTGCAATGTGTCATATTTGATGAAGTTAATCCTGGAAAGATTCCGTGATAGGGCAAGACAATAGGTCTCACCAGCCAGTAGTTAATTAGTAGATAACAGACTTCCCCGGTAATTTCCTGATTACACATTTCCTCCAAGTAACTTCTGTAAATGTAACTGGATTAACATTGTGCCACGTCGGCAGTCTTCTGTGACGGGTCACGCGCAACCTTTGCACGCAGGTACCCGAGTCAGGCAATAAATGCCAGCACTCCGAGCCAATCGGAACTGGTCTTCCACCTCACCTTTGCCTCCGTGCCTTCCTTGTGACCAGTCACTCCGTGACCCAGCGGGCCATTTCTGGCCCACCATTGCAACAGGGTTGAAAGGATTTTTGCAGGGGATGTCCAAGGGAGTGTCCCCAAGATCTTTCTCCACTAAAGTGGGCCCCATTTATCTACTTGCAATTTCTTGCTACATGAAAAGTTACATAAAGCCTCGACTTAATTTTGAGTCTAGTCTAGTTGGAACTAGCAAGTGGATACAGCCCAATATATTTCAAAACCTGTAGAATTGAAGGGAGCATCCTTCTTCTACATTTGACAGCAACTGTTTGGAAAGGTGCTATTTGCTGTTGATTATTACATATATTTGTCATCACAAACAGTATGTTATAAAAATAGGAACTTGGAGTTCTGCCATTCTTTCCAGAACATGCAGTGTGGGCATAAATGACTACTTAAGTCGCATGGGGAACAGAAGTCTGACCTTGGCTGGAGAAATGCTCTTTCTTTTCCTACAGGAAAATTTCTACCACTAACCATCACAAGAGAAAACTGGTTTCAGTTTGTTGAAAATGCACACAGCCTTCAGGGAAACATGAAAGAATGGAAAAGCCATGCAGTCTTGGTGAATAATCAAAAACAAGGGTGGATAATACCTTTATTAGGACACTAACAGCATAAAGAGATATTGCCTTCATTAAATTTGTTGGCAACATTTGTTCATCAGCTGCCAAGATAAATCCTTCCGTTCCTTCTTGAACACTCCTGCTCTTAACTATCCCCATGTCAGCTTTTGGTCGGCCTTGTCACGGATCCGTTACTCATGAGTAGAACATTCATCTACATGTAGGTGGGACCACACCTGAATTGGCGCCCCTCCATCTAAGCAATCCAGAATTTTAGCTTGCCTTCTCACATGTCTTGACTTAAGTCCTGGCTGTAAGTAAGGTAGCGCATAGGAAATTACACCACTCCAGTCATCTTCATGTCTTTTTAAAAAGTATACTGTATATTGTAGTAAATCCAATTACAGATTTCTTAATTTCAGGAAGCAAAACAATTCTAGGCAATGAAGCAATTTTAAGTCAGTAAGCACATTGAAAACAATAAAAGTCTAACTAAGTGTGGTCTTAAAATACTTATATGTTTGTTCCCAACACACCCAGAAAACTTACAACAGCATGGAGCACTGGACCAATAGAGTGTCCTGCCCCCTCCCTCTGGTTTTTATCTCTTCCAACAAGTTCCACCCTCTGGCCATTCCCCTAAAGCAGGGCTTCTCAACCTTTACAAGCTGAGGGCCGGGGTCACACTCCCTCAGACAGCTTTGGGGGCTGGACGACCATTTTGCCCTGCCTGCCACACATGGCACTTCCAGGTTTGTTGGAGGCGGTGAGGGGCCACATCAAATGGTGCCATGGGCCACATCCAGCCCATGGGCTGCAGGTTGAGAATCCTTGGCCTGAGACAGAGGCTCTTCACTTTTCTATGCTTTTCTTCCTCTACTGTCTGTTTCACCTGTAGGAGTCCTCTGCTACCCTCAGCTCTTGGTAGGTAGAAACAATCAATGTCACTTTTTGGGCGCAGGACATGATGCATCGGCGTTGGCATCAGCATCATTGTTACCACCACCACACCCCCATCACCCCAGTTAGGGTTTCTGTGTCATTTTGGAATGAAAGGCATAAACCATACACTCAGCGGTGGGATTCAATTTTTTTTACTACCTATTCTGTGTGTGTGGCATAGTGGGCGTGGCCAGGTGGCCATGTGACTGGGTTGGCATGGCTCCAGCAACCGGATAGGGGAAGCCCGGGGAGGCTGCACCACTGGTATGGGAGGCAGATGCAGGCCTACCACCCGAGGCTACAGCAACCGGATGGGCTGGGCCAGCTGGAATTTCTACTTCCGGTATACTTCCAGGGCATTCCGGATGAATCCCACCACTGCATATACTGATATATCTACTGAATGCCTGTCTATGTGCCAGGTAAATTCTTTATGAATGTAAGATGCAAGATCAGTGCCAGGAACAGACATTCTGAAAATTCTGTTCAGTCTATTCCTGATTGTTGCCTAGTGAGATATTTAAGAAAGGCTACAGTTTTGTGGAAACTCTGCTTAGTTTACTTCTCCCTATATTCATTTTCAGTAGAGACAAGATATAGGGGATTTCACATTCGGCCCACGGTCCACAGATTGAGAATTCCTGCATTAAGCTCACAACCAGGCCTCACAATTCTTAAAGTAAGCACTTTTTACCTGCACATGTTTAATCTAATCCTTTTCAAATTGAATTTGAGAAGTAGTGAAAACAGAATTATATTAGCAATGCAGAATTGTTGGATTGGGGCCGCGAAGCGGCTGTTGGGTCCCGGAGGAGACTGGTCAGAAGAAGACGCAAGACAAGGTGGAGCGAAGACCAGTGGTTTATTGAGGGAAAATCATCATCATATATAGGAATTCAAGGCAGCGTGTGATAGAATCGTCATCTGACAGAAAATCACATCACATGTTTACCCGGGTTAATTGGGAACCTCTCTCGGGGAAGTTAATTAACTATGGCAAACACTGGCAGGGGAAGTCCATTGTTCCTAGCTTACACAAGAGTAAATATGGCCACTATTGACGTTAGGGCTTGGGGTCATTCGCAGGTGCGATATTACCTATTACCTAACCGCTTAGTTAGACATTCAGTTTCCTCCTGCTTGGACTGCCTGTCAGGTCAGATAACGGTGAATCAATCTTATGACTATTAATCTCCTCCCCAATTTCTGTCCCCGCAGAGCCCAGAGGCCTGGAGCGTTCTCACATGGCATGGCCTCTGTCAGGGACAGTATGCCAATTGTGCTCGCGGATACCACACAGAATAAAGATTTGATTCCAATCTAAATATAAACTGATAATATGCAGTTTGGTTGGCTTGCTTAAAAAATTGGCCACATTAAATTCCTATTCCTGTGAGAACTCTGGAAGCTCTCAAATGATCATCTACTTGTGCTTGGCATTAGGAAGAAAAGAAGTACTGTGGTATATATCGGCTCAAAGGTGAGATCAACTTTCTTAGAAAAATCCATAAACGTTGTAAACAATTTATCCTGTTTTCCCAAAATTTCATTCTTATCTTTTACTCTTGCTTCATCCATCCTTTCAAATTTCTGAAATAATTTACCCAATTCCACCATTATTTGAGTCTGTTCATACGTTGGTTCCAGAGATGATGATGTTGATGGTGGGACATCGGTTGCCACTGGCTTATCTTTCTTCTTAGGTTTCACAACCAGCTCCTCCTCCTTTCCCTCCTTTCCCTTTGCTCTTGTGACCTTGTCCATGGTGATATCAAATAGAAGCTTTGGTGCTGAAATATCCTTAGTTTTCACTCCTTGCAACTCCTCCAGCACTCCAAATTTCCAGGTCAATCTTCTTCAAGTAAAATTGTAATCCCAAAGTTTGTTGTTTATAATCCAATCATGAGGAATCTCTTATTGTAAATCCAATTATTACTTTAGTAACCAAACACCCTTGATGTAATAAGGAAAAAAGGGAATAGGAGGCGAAATAATCCCAAAGCTGATTTTAATTTAAAAAAAATAAAAAAATCATCCAAGCACAGTGCATCCAGAAATAAATCCAACAAGGCACATGAAGGAGTGAAAAAAGTTAAATCCAATAATCCAAAAAATAGGAAGTCCATCCACAAAACAGCAAAAAAGAAAAAAGAAGGAAAGGCACTCTTGATATAATCCAATCGTTATATTGTTGCAATTGCATTTCCTGCAATTATATATCCAGGGAACTTACGTTGCAATGGGCTAGATAAATGGATACTATCTTTCAAGAAAGAAAAAAAAAGCCCAGGCAGAGACCCAAACAAAAAAAAATCCACCTCAGCTCCAGTTTATAAACCAAAAACCACTAATCCATGGAAGGGTAAAAAATCTTTGATAAGAGAAGGAAGAGGAAAAAACACACACCCATTAAGCAATTGATCTAAACAGCGAAAAAGCAATATTGTTCAAAACACACAAAAATGATGGGGCTTCCGCATTCCAAATGTGGCTACATTTACCGGGTAACTCTTTTCCTTTCTTTTTAAAGAGTAATGTTTATCCTTTTGTCTTGCTCTTCTCTTCACTCCTCACTTTCTTATCAAGCACGAATCCTTCTCCCTGGTTCATTCTACTTTCTTCCTCCGATATTACCCTCTTCTTTAACCCTCTTTTTAAGTTTCGTTTTCCTTTGCCGCCGCCACTAAGCCCCCTTTCTCTCCAACCTCCTTCTCCGCCGATCTTTTTAAAAACTCTTTTTAATTCAGCCACAGTCTCTCTTCCCACTGTTATGGGCTCTTACTCACCCCCAGCAATTTCTTCAGCCGTGGAAAAACTCGCGGTTTGAGTTTAAATTGCTTACAACATTTATGGATTTTTCTAAGAAAGTTGATCTAAATTTCCATAAGGTAGAGGGTAATGTTAAGTTGATGCAAAATGATATGAAAGCAATGAAGGGGGAAATGAAAGGGATACAGGAAGAGGTGAAGGAAAATACCACGAAAATGGAAGATCGGGAAAAAAAGGATAGATGTGATGGAAGAAATGATGAGAAAACAGAACATTGTGATTCGTCATTTGGTATTGAGAACGCCAGACCAGTTAAGAGATAGAATTGTTGATTGGCTGAATAATTTGAAAATGGGGAAAGATTTTGTTAATGAAGACATTGTAAGTGCATATAGACCCAGGAGGGGAAAGACAGATCAAAGGAATGTTTTGGTTAAATTTGCAAATTGGGGCGATAAGTTGAAGGTAATGGCCTTTTTAAAACAAGCTGGTTCTGGCACTCTGAAAATTGATGGAAGTGATGTAGAGGTATATAATGACATTTCCATTAAGGAACGTAGTTGGAGATACAAGATGAAGCCTGTAACAAAATTTTTGACAAAAAAAGGAAAAAGATATAATTGGCGATTTCCACAACAGTTAAGATTTTTTCATGATAGAAAAATGCAAGTGATTGATATGAGAACTGATGCATTGGAATATTTGTGCCTACTTGATTTGGTTAAGGGGGATTCAAATGAATGTTTGGAGCTAAGGAAAGACTTGTTGGCAATGGGAGGGATAAGGCAGGATTATGGTGGAGACAATGTGGGTGGTGCTGCGGGAGGTGAAGCGGAAGTTGACCTACTAATTGTGTTGGAGGAAGAGTCAGATGAAGGAAAGAAGGGGAAGTGAATGCTGATGTTTTTATATGAAGGTGCACTCAAGCGTTAACTGTTACGTACATCTTACGCATTTGCCCCCTCCCCCCTGGGGAAGAGGAAGGTTTTCTTTTTCTTTTCTTTTTCCTTCTTCTACTTCTTTTTTCCTTCTTCTTCTCCTTTTTGAAATAAGAGGAAGAAAATGGGGAGGTTAGTTATGTGTGTGTTTTAGTTTTAAGTTTTATTTTGATTATTGTGGGGTAGAAGGTAGCACACCCAGTGGAGAACTTGGATGTGGAAGAAGCGGTTGTCAATTTAATTTAAAATATGAGGAATATTAAAGTTGTGACGTGGAATGTGAAAGGTACAGGATCTGTGGTTAAGAAGAGAAGGATACAATCAGCATTGAGGAAGGATAGACCCCATATAGTCTTTCTTCAGGAAACCCATCAAAAATCTCAGGATACTAATAAAAATTTTCTTGGTTGGATGCAACACTATAAAATGTCTTATGGTACATCAAAAGCAAGGGGAGTTGCAACCTTAATTTCGACTAGATTGGGGTTTGAAATAACTAATTGTATATCAGATTCAGAGGGCAGATATTTGATAATAAAAGGGAAAATAGATGATGAGGAATTAATTCTGGTGAATATATATGCCCCGAATGAGCATCAAGCTGAATTTTTAGAAAAAATAAGTAAAATCTTGGTTTTAGATAAATCAGCAAGGATGATAGTGGCTGGCGACTTTAATTTAGTGAGATCAAACTTGGATTGTACCAATATATTGAGATGTGGGAAAAGTATTAGAGGAGGGGTTTTGGATAATTGGATGGCTGTTTTGGGTTTAAAAGACTCCTGGAGAGAACGTAAGGGGACAGAAAGGGCATATTCTTATTTTTCACATGTTCATAATTCATACTCCAGAATAGACTATATATTTGTTTCTGAAAATATGGTTAAAAATTTGGAAGAGATTGAAATTGGAATTTTTAAGGAGTCAGATCATGCTAAGGTAATGTTAGAAATGAATTTACAGGGAGAAAATAGAAGGAGAAGGAGATGGAGGTATGATCCTAATTTATTTAAAGATCAAAAGTGTAAAGAGCAAATTATGGAGAGTTGGAAGGAAAGTTGGCAATGGAACGATAATGGTGAGGTAAATTTCAATGTGGTTTGGGATGCCATGAAGTCGGTTTTTAGACTTGTAATTGTACTTTTGGTACAATTTTGGTACTTTTGGTACAATATATATTGTACTTTTGGTACAATATATATATATACATACACACACACACACACACTACAATATGCACTACATGTGCACTACAATACAGTTTCTAACAATACATCAAATAAGGTACAATACAATAAATAGGAGTAATAGGAGTAATATTTGGTAAAGTGGTCAAACTGGGATCAGGTATCACTATGTTAACAAATGTGGAAGGTATTAATCTAAGTAATCTAAGTAATGATGAGAAAGAGTTGTTAGAAATAATGATAACAACGGGTAGACAATGAATTGGAAAAATGAGGTAACTTTACAGATTGAAGAATGGTATAAAGAAATGTGGACTCTAGCGTTGAATGACAAACTGACTTGGGAGATATAGAAAAAAAGGAATAATTTAAAAGTGAATAGATTTTGGAATATTTGGAAGCCCTTTGTGGATCACTTTCTTATGGGGGATGAAAGAAATAGACCAAAGTGGATTTTGGAAGTGAAATATCGATTCACTCCGAGTTCTCCAGGGCAGTGTAAATAAACACTGGGTGATGTATTATGTTTATTTTTATTTTTTGTAAATTGCTCCCTACCCAAGATATTATGGTATGAACTATTGGGGTAATGAGTTTTTGTAGTAAATTGGATGTTAAGGTTCATGATCTATGATAGATATAAAATGCAATAGGGTGGGGGCTGTTTTTTCTTTTTTTCCCTCTTTATTATTTTTTCTAATGTTAGTGTATTTTGTATGCTAGTTATTTATTTTATTGTTTATTATCTTTTAGTATAATGTATTGTATTTTATTAGCATTATGTTTTGTATTTTATATGTTAAAAAACTTAATAAAAATTTATTTTAAAAAAAGGCAAGTTGAGAATTTTTCTCTTATACTCCTGATACTAAGACTTATTATGAGAGAAATTTGTGTGTCATGAAAATGGGGAGTAATTCAGAGAGGAACAAAAAGTGCTGTCAATGAAGACATTAAATGAAAATATAGACTTCAATCCTTGATTCCTTAAGATCTTATTTTGTCGGGCTCATGGATATTTTTGAGAGAGGGGTGTGTGAGGTACATTTAGAATTAGAACAGCTAAGCAAGATTCCAGTAACTGTGAAAAGCTGTATCACGGCTGTAGTGACAGATTTCTGTATATGGGTTTCTCCCTTTTACTGATGAGGCAGAAGGCTTCTCAACACCTGCTAACTTGGCAGGGAAACAATCAGAAGCGTGATAATAGAGACTTTAAACTATGATAGAATAATTGAGTGGGAAGTCGCCTTTAAGGCCATCAAAGCAGATCTGACCGTTGGTGAGCAAGTCCTCCTGAATGGTGGTGGTGGTGGTGCTGGCGGTGGTGGTGATTGGATTTGTGTGCCACCCACTCAACAACACAACTCCAGGTGGCTCACAACAATAGAACATCCAATACACATCATCAGAAACATCCAATACACATTACATATCATCAGAAAATATATATATCACAATACAATGAAATACAATTCCATAATCACAACATCATATAAATCACAACATCATATAAATCTCCAGCATTGGAGGCTCACCATTTCTTAAGGCCCATGGGTTCAATTGTCATTGTGCTATAACAGTTAAGAAGTTTTTCCTAATATTCAGCCTATTGGCTGCGCTGCATAGGCTCACCTGGTGGACGCAATTTGCCGCTCCCTCCCCTGGGGACAGGCAGTACCATCATACGGGCTACCAGTGTGGTGGGGAGAAGCCAGGCACCCCCATATAAGCCTCTTCTATATTCATCACTCTATAGCAAACCTCTGAAGCCATTTCGCCCTTGCCTTTTCCTGGGCTCTGTTTCACCCGAAAACACATCCCCAGCCACTCCGAAGCAGGGATTCTCAACCTGTGCCCTGTGGGCCGGATGTGGCCCATGACACCATTTCATGTGCCCCCCATTGCCTCCACCACACCAGGAAGTCCCATGTGGTGAAGGAAGGATAAAATGGCCATCCAGGCCCCAAAGCTATCTGAGAGAGCATGACCCGGTCACCGGCTTTAAAAGGTTGACAACTCCTGAGGTAGAGGAATATCTTGCTGTCTTCCCTCTGACTTTTAAAAATCTCCCTTATTTTTTGTTTCCCCTAGCTGTGGGTGCCTGTTTGGTGTATGATATTGTTCATTTAATTAAATGTGTACGGCCCAGCATAAGAAACATCCCAGATTAGTGGTCTAAAAATTGAATGAATGAATATGTTCTACAGTACCACACTCTGATCTGGATTAGGAAAAAAGACCCTAGGAGTTCTCATTTTCCTTTAAACCAAGATACAGATCTCCATGCCTATTCCCTCCTTCTCAAAATATTTTAAAATAACACCAGAGTTGGGATTCTAGGCACCCCCAATTCCTTTTATCAGAGATATTGCAGCCATGAATGTTTTGTATAGATACAAATCCTTGCTTGTCTCAAGACCCAAATTATTCTTTGTCCTGGGCAGGCTCTTCTCCTAAAACATAAGAACATAAGAACAGCCTTGCTGGAACAGGCCACAGCCCATCCAGTCCAGCATTCTGTCTCACACAGTGGCTCACCATTTCCTTCAGGGTATTCCCAAGCAGATGACTTCACCTGCTTAGGATTCCCTGGAAATGGCATTGAGAGATATCCTGCCTATCTCTCCAACCCGGAGGTTGTCCTTAGGTAGCCATAATTATAGCCATTGATACCCTTGTCCTCCAGAACTTGTCTAATCCTTTCTTAAAGCTGTCAAGACTGACAGCTGTCACCACTTCTTCTGGCAGGGAGTTCCATAGACCAGTAATCCTCTGGGTGAAAAAGTACTTTCTCTTATTTGTTTGAGAACTAGTACCCAAAAGTTTCATGGAGTGTCCCCTAGTTCTAGTGTTATGCGATAGGGAAAACAGTTTTTCCTTATCTACTTTGTCCACACCGTGCATGATTTTATAAACTTCAATCAGGTCACCTCTTAGACGCCGTCGTTCAAGAGTGAAAAGGCCCAACCGTTGCAGCCTCAGATGGTAAGGAAGGTGTTCCAGTCCCCGAATCATTCTGGTTGCCCTCCTCTGTACTTTTTCCAGCTCCATAATATCCTTCTGGAGGTATGGCGACCAGAACTGTACACAGTATTCCAGGTGGGGCCTCACCATAGATTTATAAAGAGGCAAAATGACACTTGCTGACTTATTTTCTATACCCTTCCTAATGATCCCTAGCATTGAGTTTGCTTTTTTCACTGCTGAGGCACACTGGGTTGACACCTTCATTGAGTTGTCCACCAGGACACCAAGGTCCCTTTCCTGGTTTGTCGCAGAGAGTTCAGACCCCATCAGTTTATAAATGTAATTGGGGTTCTTTGCCCCAACATGCATCACTCTGCACTTACTAATGTTGAAACTCATTTGCCACTGTTTTGCCCACTCCCCCAGTGTTGAGAGATCCCTCTGGAGCTCCTCACAATCTCTCACAGTTTTCACTACCCTGTATAATTTAGTGTCATCAGCAAATTTGGCTACCTTGCTTTTTACTCCTACCTCTAGATCATTTATGAAGAGGTTGAACAGCAGGGGTCCCAGTACTGAACCTTGGGGGACCCCACTCTTTACTTCCCTCCACTTGGAGAAGTGTCCATTTAGTGCTACCCTCTGTTTCCTGTCCCTTAGCCAGTTGCTGATCCAGGACAAGACCTGTCCCTTTATTCCATGACTGGTAAGTTTATTCAAGAGCCTTTGGTGTGGGACCTTGTCAAAAGCCTTCTGAAAGTCCAGATAAACAATGTCAACTGGATCCCCCTTATCCACATGCTTGTTGACACTCTCAAAAAATTCCAACAGATTAGTGAGGCATGATTTGCCCTTGCAAAAGCCATGTTGGCTCTCCTTTAGCAGCGCCTTCTCTTCTATGTGCCTATTAATTCTATCTTTTAGGATGGTTTCCATCACTTTACCTGGGACACATGTCAAACTGACAGGTCGGTAATTTCCTGGATCACCCCTGGATCCTTTTTTGAAAATTGGTGTTATATTCGCTACCTTCCAGTCATCAGGCACAAAGCCTGATTTGAGGGAAAGATTATATATTTTGGCTAGGAGATCAGCAATTTCATCTTTAAGTTCCCTGAGAACTCGTGGATGGATGCCATCTGGTCCTGGGGATTTGTTAGTGTTTAGCTTAACAAGACATGCAAGGACCTCCTCCCTGGTTATTTCTATCTGGCTTAATTCTTCGGTTTCCCTCCCTACGAAGATAGGCTCTGTTTTGGGCATGTGGCCTCTGTCTTCTTCAGTGAATACTGAAGAAAAGAATTCATTGAGTCTCTCTGCAATCTCTGTTTCCTCTTTAATAACCCCTTGCCTTCCATTGTCATCTAATGGCCAATGGCCTTCCTAGTTGGGTTCTTACTTCTAATGTACTTAAAGAAGTCTTTGTTATTTCTCTGAGTATTTTTAGCTATACGCTCCTCAAAGTCTTGCTTTGCTTTCCTGATTGTTGCCTTGCATTTGTTCTGCCAGAATTTATGTTTCTGCCTGCTGTCCTCATTCGGACAAGCCTTCCATCTTCTAAATGAGCTTTTCTTGCTCTTGATCACTTCCCGAACAGCTCCTGTAAGCCACATTGGAGTCCTCTTGGACCTGGCAGTGCCCTTTTTCCTTTTGGGTATGCATTCCAATTGAGCCTCTGTTATTGTTTTTGTAAACAGCCTCCATGCCTCTTGGAGTGTTTGGACTCTCTCAATTTTCCCTTTCAGCTTCTTTTTTACTAGTTTCCTCAACTTTGGGAAATTTCCTTTTTGAAAATTTAAGGTCTCTGTGTTAGATTTTATCAGTGACTTGCGGTCTATGATCAAGTTAAACATAATTGAGTTGTGGTCACTGTTCCCTATTGGATCAGTCACATTAACATCTTGCACCAGATCCTGAGTATTACTCAGGATCAAGTCAAGGATTCTTGTACCTCTAGTTGGGTCTTCAACCATCTGTCCCAGGGAACAATCATTTAGCATATCTAGGAACTTTATCTCTTTATCATGTGCTGAACAACAGTTCACCCAGTCTATGTGAGGGTAATTGAAGTCCCCCATTATAACCAGGCTTCCCTTCTTGGATGCCTCCTTTACAACATTCTCCAACTGCCAGTCTCCCTTAAGAGTTTGGGTCGGAGGCCGATAGTATATGCCTACTGTTAGACCATCCTTGTGGCCTGGTACTCTTACCCACAGAGCTTCTAATGGTGACTCCAAATCACCTAGATATTCCAATTCATACGATTTTATCACTTCTTTGACATACAAGGCCACACCACCTCCCATTTGCCCCTTCCTATCCTTCCTGTACAGTTTGTAGCCTGGGATAACTGTATCCCATTGGTTATCATCCGTCCACCAGGTTTCAGTGATACCAATAATATCAATATTTTTATCTATTGCTAAGTATTCCAGCTCCCCTATTTTGTTCCGGAGGCTTCTGGCATTTGTATACAAGCATTTATATATGCATTTCTGACACAGTCTTTTGTGTCCAGTTGCATTGTTAGACTGCCTCTTGCATCCTTCTGCTAGAATGCTAGTGACTAGCTCCTCGCTCTGCTCAGTAATTTTTGCATCCTCCTCACTACTCAAGTTCACACTTTCCCGAACCGGATGCTGCCCAGCTCCTGTCGGCTTTCCCCCAGTTATCAGTTTAAAACAGGGGGGAAACAAAATGATTGTGTATGTAGATTAAACAAAATCACACAAATGGCATCTTAACACAAGTACTACTTCAACGCAGCTGATACAACACAGTGTGAAACTATCATTGATGGGATTGCTGCATTGACTTGTATACGCTATAAGAACTGGAAGAGCCCTTTAAATCTTTTTTAAATGGTCGGTTACTTCTTCTATTCCTGCTGTGCACTCATGTGCGCTTTGCTACTTAAACAAAAGGATACCAATTTTGTTCAGAATTTTATATATATATATAAACAGCAGATACTTCAGGTCCATCTTTGCATGGCGATTGGAGGCTATGGATTAGATTTTCAAATTTTGTTAGACTACAGATATCAGAATTCTTTTTGTGGGAATTCTACTTAACTTGCCGGCATCTTACAGACACCTGAATATAATGCACCTGGGAGAAAGGCTTACTGTACATTAGGAGGCTTAGCTAAGCCAAGAACTCAGAAACAACTCTGAGGCAGGAACAGGAAACATGGGCAGAGCTTGTTCTTGTTAAGCCTCAAAGCCTTACTATATAAAACTTTCTCCCAACTGTTGTTCAGAGTAGCTTTGAAAAATCAGAGATTATAAATTGCCTACAACAGTGGTGGCTAACCTTTGAACTCCAGCTGTTCTTGGACTTCAATTCCCAGAAGCCCATGTGGATCCACATGAA
Source organism: Bradypodion pumilum (assembly GCA_035047305.1). Classification (NCBI taxonomy): domain Eukaryota; kingdom Metazoa; phylum Chordata; class Lepidosauria; order Squamata; family Chamaeleonidae; genus Bradypodion; species Bradypodion pumilum. The sequence goes on along the minus strand of JAWDJD010000017.1, from coordinate 5,395,026 downwards.
AGGGTTTTGTGGTTTGCCCACATTCATAAATTGGCCATAACCTTTCCCAATGGGTTCGCTCGCTACACACATGGCTGAGAATCACCACGGGCTTTGATGGAAAGGAAATTGGGGTGCGGGCTAGATTAATGATTGGAATAATTCATAAGGCCTTGGCTGAAGGATTGTGAAGTAAACAGGGCAAAGAATAAAAAGTGGATGATTCCAGGGTAAAACTTGCCCTTCCCTTTCTGGCCCAAGATAAGGTTGAGTAAGCACGCTGAGTGAGCTCCAAGATTGGGTGAGAAGAATGAGTTTCACCAGCTCAGATCTTAGTCAAACTGCGGGTTGTCCATTAATCTATGAGGCAATGTCCGGATACAGGTATTATCTTGACCATCAGAAATGCCACGTATGCATTAGCCTTCTGCGATGAAGTCACGTGTTCCTTTAGGCACAGAGACCTAGAGGTAGGGTAATAAATATGCCACCCAACTGAGGTCGGGACTGGACTTTCACCGCACATCTGTCTCACGTGCCTTCCCTTGCGGCCAGTCACTCCGATCCTGTGGGCCATTGCAACAGGGTTTACTGTTTGTAAATTCAGAGACTTGGGCTTCTGGGAATTGAAGTCCAAGAACACCTAGAGTACCAAGGTTTGCCACCACTGGCCTACAAGATGTGTTGAGTTTATGCAAGAAGGGTTGCTAAAGAAAAAGGCAAAAATCTAATCCTTCATTTAAACCCTTGATCATAGAATAATTGAGTGGGAAGGCCATCAGTCCAACTCTCTCCTCAATACAGGAATTCAAATCAAAGCAGATCTGACCACTGGTGAGCAAGTCCTCCTGGATGATGATGATTAGATTTGTATGCCGCCCACTCGCCAATGCGACTCCAGGCACCTCACAACAATAGAACATCCAATACACGTTGCACATATCATGTCAGAAAATATACATATCACAATACAATGAAATACAACACCATAATCACAACATCATCTCATGAACGTTTCTCTGATTACAAACAAGATGAAGAATTTGTGAGGTCCCTTAGGCACAGTTAAGCTGAAAATACAGCCAGAGTAAGCAATCATGACATGACTAAATATGGTGGGATCAAGGTCCCCATTTTTGCATCAGAATTGCCTATGTTATTCTTTACTTTGTTTTATTATTTATTTTAAATAAGTAAGACCTGCAACAAATAAATTGCAGTGTATCCCATTCACTGACCATGATATTATTTATTTATTTATTTATTTATTTATTTATTTATTTATTTATTTATTTATTTATTTATTTATTTATTTATTTATTTATTTATTTATTTATTTATTTATTTATTTATTCCCTAAATCAGGGATTCTCAACCTGTGGCCCATGGGCCAGATGAGGCCCACAGCCTCTACCACACCAGGAAGTGTCATGTGGTGAAGGAAGGGAAAAATGGCCATCCAACCCCCAAAGCTGAGGGAGCGTGGCCTTGGCCCTGGCTTTAAAAGTTTGAGAACTCCTGCCCTAAATTAATATTATTTACTATTTCAGGAGAAATTACTTTCTTGATTTAGCATGTGAGTCCTGGAGAGTCAACATTTTCTTTTTTTAAAAAATGCATCTAAAATTGCCCTGTAGAAGAATTTGCTCACTAGTCAATCTTTATAAGCACACAAACATGGATTTCTCTTACTCCTGGGAAATCAACAGCGATGCTAACTCTTCACGATGTGATAAAGCAAAGCAGTAGCCTGGAGATAAATACTGCAAATAGATGGATGTACGTAAACACAAGCAACCAGGTCAGAATAAGGGAAAACAAATTATGAACCACACCAGGCAGACTCTTAAATTTTATTTGGAAGAAGTACAAATGTATGACTTTCTGAAATTGTAGATGAACCCAGAATCTATTAATGGAGTTCTTTGAGTTTGGTGCCCTAAAACGGACAAGCAGTAGATTAATGCTTGTATTATACTGGAGTTCTGTTGATAATTACATATACACTCTCTCTTTGATATTGATGGATAATCTAATGTGTTTTCACAAGAGAAACCCAAATCCAACAACAAGGTCACCCCAGAAGTGACCTTTTACAAGATACAATAAAACCCCAATTTACGTATGCCTCTTATGTAAAAATTGATTTATATAAGGTTTTTTTGCGTAAATCACATCCTGATTTACACCAAAAAATGATTTATGTAAAGGGTTTACTTGTGTTTTGTAAGTTTAAAATGGTGCCACCGCCATTTTGAACCCCAATTTACGTATGCCTCTACTTACGCAAAAATAGACTTATGTAAGGATTTTTTTGTAAATCACATCCTGAATTAGACATTAAAATGATTTATCTAAGGGGTTTACTTGTGTTTTGCAGGTTTAAAATGGTGCTGCAGCCATTTTAAACTCTAAATTTTAAAATTGCCTATCATTACCAGAGATGGCCATTAGGGGTGCAAAGCGTGATTTTCCATATGATTGCACAATTTTAAGCTGAGGCAAGCTCAGGCAGGGGACTCCGGAAAATGCGGCAGCACTGGTGGCAGTGGTGGTTTCCGCTCCCACTACGGCCAGAGAAACCACTCAAGAAGCAGCAGCAGCAGCAATAAGATAGACAGATTGCTTCCTCATTCCCTTTGTGCTGATTATTATTTTATTATTATTTTTGGTCTGGCTGGGGCTGTTTTTTTTATAGTTTTTCAATGCATCCCTATCAGATGCATCGATTTATGTAAAAAACCAATTTACATAAATAGCTACAGAGCGGACTTTTTACATAAATCAGGCTTTTACTGTAATCCCAAACCAGACAATGATGGAGGTTATATGCAGTTCCTAGCTGATACCACTCAAGCACATTTTCAGAGTCCTCCTGCCTATTTTAGATAGAGACAAGTCTCTTGTAGGCAGTGGTGGGCATAAAAAAAATTCCTGGCCACACTGTGGGTGCGGTCATGTGACTGGGTGGGCATGGCCTGTTGACCATGTGACTGCTCTTAGCTATAGAGCTATGAAAATAGAAGCTTCTTCTATTTTCATCACACTATAGTGTGTCTTGAACGCTCGACTAGGCACTGGCTCACAGGAGGCATGTACCTATCCTTTAGGCTGCGATGATTTCCTTTATCCGCACACTCCCAGTGCAGCCTAAGGTCGCTCACTGTACCACTTCCCAATTGGCTTCAAAGAACTCCACCTGTCGCTTACAGGGTTTATGCGGTGGTTTAATATATTGGTAGCATGTGGGGGCATAGAGTACTAGGATATAGCCTGATAAACTGACATCCACTCCGTTGATGTTACTCACAGTTTTATTTTCCATTAGCATCTGAAAAAGAACAGAGACAGAAACAAAAGACAAAGTATACAACATAGTTAATATAGTGCACTTAGATCTGAGGGGCTCAGATCATAAGTGTTTAGAGTCCAGCTCAAGGAGACATCTCTGCCTTCAATCTGAGAGGACCAAAGAACTGGGGGAAATGGCTCTGCTTTTATACAGAAAAAGGAGCAGATTTCCCTCCCACCTTTGCATTCCTAGAATGATTCAATCTGTAGCTATTCAGAGTCACGGGGTTTTGATTGACAGGTGCTTCAGTAGCTCTTAGTGATAAGGTTGCCATGGTAACTCAAGGATCATGACATAGTGAACCTGTGAAGCCATTTCCCCTTTGTCCAAGGCTTTTCCAGGGCTCCGTTTCACCCCAAAGGACCTCCCCAATCACTCCAGAGTGGCCCAGGAAAAGCCTTGGAGGAAGGATGAAATTGAGCCAGCCCCCTCCGAAGCATCTTCTAGAAGCAGGTGGGCGGGGTGGGGCTGGGAGGTGGGCGGGGCCATCAATTTTTATTACCGGTACGTGTGTACTGGTATGATCAGCATCTTAGCCACTTGAGCCTAAACACTTATCTCTCAAACTGCTCCAAGGTTGCATTCTTTGAGATGTCCATGAAATCCTGCCTTTAGCTTGAATTCATCCTATGACCCACCCACTTCAAAGAATTACAATTTCAGTCCATCTGATTCTTCCTCCCACCCACCCATTTTGCTACAAGCCCTCTTTCTACCCCATGTCTTTCTAACCCATGTCTTTCTGCCCAAGCAATAAATGTGGGTATTGAATTGGCAGCACTGTTTCATGCATCCGCACCCATTTGCGTAACAGATGTGCAGCACCCTGGAGGAAGGGGAAGTTGTTTTAGATAAGCCAAAAAATATTTTCAATTATCTTTGAGTGAAAATATTGTATTTTCTTTTCCGGCATTCAAGAGCATTTGGGCATAAAGTACTTGCCTAATTATCATTATCTCCCCTATTATGTGTTCTGAAAGACTTTGTCAAATGTTACTATTCTGTTACTTGGGAAGGTTTCCAAAAGCTCTTTCCAGCTGTCATATATCTTTCTTGGTGATGGAGTTGGAGCTAATCCATCTGATTGGAAACAAAATAAGAGGAAAAGAAAATGAGGAAAGGCCATACAGCCATACAGTGCTACTAACCTGGTGTTCTTGTCGACGAATGGCCCCAGGGTTTTGTGGGCCTCATGAAAGAAGGCTTTTCCTCATACCGAATAACACACCACAAACTTGTCTGTAACAGTTCAGGACAGGGCTTTTCTATTATGGTCCAAAAAAAAAATCTCATGAAAAAGACGCCACCTTGATAATCGGTAGCCCATGTTAGCCAGATGATTTCAATCCCTTATGGTTGCCACTGTCAGGAAGGGAGTTTACTCATGAGTAGGTCGTCTTCTTGCCCACCTGTGGTTGCTTCTCTGCTTCCAAGCTGCTGCCTCCTAGCTAAGCAACCCAGGCAATTAGATTAGTGTAGATATGGTAGCATAGAGCTAAGTAAACACTCCAGGCCTCTTCAGGTATTTTAAACGTATACTGTAATCAAAGTTACACAAGAAAGTTCATTAAAAGTTCAGAAAGCACATAAAGAAAGCTGCTCTATGGGGAAAGCCCAGTGTGCCCCCCCTTTTCTGGCTTAAGCAACTACATGCTTGCAGTTCACCCTTAGCTCAGAGCCTTCGATCGAGAGAGTCCTTGCCTGCACCTTCTGGGTTTTAATCTTCTTACATTCCCCTAAAGGAATACAGCTGGGCCTTATTAAGCCTCAAGTCCTTCTTTTCTCTCAGGTATATCACACTGATGTGTGTGTAAGGTACCCTGCATGATAGAGTGAAGAATTATGGTGTTTGTGTTTCAAAACCCCCAAAAATCCTATCCCTAATCATTTCCATCCTTAGGTGGGATGACGTAGAAGTGCAGCTCCAGATGAAATGGTAATCCCAGCTTGGCCAATACCAGGAGACAAGGCAGACCCAAGTTAAGCAATTCCTAGGACCGTACTCACATATGCTTGGCAAGGTGAAGTTCAGCTGGGTATTTGCATTCTAAGGTGTGTACAGTGTATATTTCTGTAAGTTAAATTCTATGTGAACATGTCATTCAGGGACGGTGCTCTACTTCAAGGCATGCACTAAAGGGCATTTCTCAGTAGTGCCAGCTAAAGACTCATCGGTAGATAAGGACACATTGGTAGGTATAAAAGGGGATGGGCTAGGGCAGCAAGGCCAGAAAAGCCTTCAGTCCTACGAAATCATAATGTTGTCTTATCTATTAACCCTTGATCCTATTGCAGAAGCACCTTGATGGTTTTACAGTGTGGTGAAATTCATTGTTCAGGCGAGTAATTAGAAGTGAGAAATTGGCATGGAAGACATGGTTCAGGGGGTAGGGAAATGGCAAGAGATCGGGAACTGGAAGGGTCCATTTGCCTCTCTCTCTGAGGATCTCCCAATGGGCATTGTGTCAAAGAAGACGTGAAGGTCATACAGTGGCTTGAGTGTGTTACAGAGATAGGTAAAAGTGACACTAAGTTAGCTTTCTAGCTTTTGTTTGTACATCCTACTCATGTTGAATTCATGGGTTTTTCATTCAAATGTTGTTTGTTTATGGTGTGGCTAATGGGTTGTTTTTAAAGTGGTGGCTTCACTGGATCACTGGTTTAGAGTCTGTGGTTCATCATCTGGATTGTTTCTTTTTCTTGCACGCCCTGGTGGTAGCTGACAATTTGGGAGGCTGGTTGAGCAGTTTGTGTTCTTGGCACCGGAACAAGGCATTCCCACAAACAAGGGAGGCCAACGACCAAAGGGCTTTACCCCAAATCTTGTGTGAGCGTCTGTTGTGTATGTAATGCAGATGTAACATGATTGTAATTGGATCTAACAATCCTCCATCTTTCCTTCTTCTTCTCTTGTGTAAATATCGCGGGACTTGTTTCCTGCCGTAGCTGTAGTGTTAATTACCTTGTAACCAATCAATGTGTTGTCCTGTTGTTTACCATGTTGTCCAATCACTTGGCTCCGCGCCAGGTTTGAATCCTTACCTATTGTATATAAGGAGCATTGCTCCACCATTGACCTCATTCTCAGATTGACTACCTTCCAATAAAGATGTGTTTGGCCCCCTGACTGTTGGCTACGGCATATCAATCTGTAAACATCAAAGCTTCTGACCAAGAAGGGCCTAGGTCTGTTATCAGGTATTATGGGGTTTTCTTTGTTATTGAATATTGGAGTGCTCTGCTGGTTTGCTGATTCCATTCTGCTTTGATCTTGGCTTTGTGTAACCCACTTGAGTTTATCCTGGATTAAGGATGGCAGGCAGTTTGACCTGTCTAGGAACTGGAAACAAAATAAAATACCCTGTCTGCATACAGATCTGCATGTCTCTATATAATTGTGTCTAGGTTCATGTGCCTTCTATAATCTTGAACTCTGAAGCCCACATGAAGCTGCATCTGGCAACTACCTTCTGTTCTGGTAGCTTTTCTAGGTAATCCTGCTTCATCTTGGGAGGCATCTGAACTAGTCCAAAAGGGTCACCTTTGACAGGGACATGAGGCTTCATGGGAATCTGAAGACCAACTTTAGATATGAGTTAACCAGATGATAAATACCCAAAGGGGAATTTTTATTTTGTTCTTGTGTGCCAACATGTTCTTATCCTGGGAGAGCTTTGGAGGTGTGTGTGGTAGAGCTGGAACTTTTGCATCTAGTAACGGTAAAGGTCGGCCTTGCTCGAAAGCCAGTCATATCTGACTCTAGGGTTCAGTGCTCATCACTGTTTATAGACAAAGAGCCAGTGCTCTCTACATTTACAGATGTTTCCGTAGACATGTGGCAGGCATGCCTAGACACCAGAGTGCATGGAACGCTGTTTACCTTCCCACTGAAGTGGTACCTCCATCTCCTTGTAATATCTTGCTTTTGAACTGCTAGGTTGGCAGGAGCTGGGACAAAGACGGGAGCTCACTGCATCATGCAGTACTCAGGTCTCAAACTGCTGACCTACCAACCTTCCGGTCAGTGTCTTACTACTTCTTCTGCTTCTTCTCCCCCCCCCCCCACTGTACTCGTTTGTTTTCATGCCAGAGATTACTATGGTTTGAAAGAATGTACTAAATTATTAAACTGCAAAACTTAAATCCTCACCAGTACAGGTTTCTGGCAGTAATCAGCAGACTAGCAAAGGAGACAAATTCTGTATCTCTCCACATTCATACAGCGTATAGTTGTCCGCCAGCAGTCCCCACTTGAGCCCAAGGCTGCCATCAGGTCAGTACTACCAGTACTGCCGTATAGGGCCCAGAGCTGACAGGGGCCCTGCCACCACCAGCGATAACTGTGACATTACTATGGGTGGGAATAGAATTGCTCAGTATGGGGCCCAGAAATTTCTGATGGCAGCTCTGCTTGAGCCTGTTGGTCTTACATTTAGGAACACCAAACTTCAGCCTATTCAGGGTCCTCCACCAAGTTACGTAGGGGAGTTTGAGTTCCTCGGCCATTGTTGCTATCCATGTCCTACACTGTATAAGGAATACAGCAAAAGTGAATAAATTATGAAAAGTGCATCAATCAAAACAAAATAGATAATGCATCATTAGCCTGACGTGCTCTGGTAGCTGGAGGCCACAAAGCAGGAATGTCCCCAATATCTGTCCTTGTCCGGAGGAGCACAGCTAGCTCATCATTTTATCTGAACTAGCCTTCTTTTCAGCCATGATAGCAAAACAGGAGCACCGTCCCCTCCACAGAGGTTATTCACACCATACTTCTTGACCTTGATGAATGGCTAATTTGATAAAAATTAAATTTGAAATGCCATTTGCTCTGACAAATCAGCATTTTATTGTCTTCACCTGATTGGAAAGCAATACTCAAATGCAAATGATTGCTGTTCCTAAACACTGAAGGAGAAAAGAGAGACACAAGTGATGTCTTTCTAAAGAGGGTTCGCATTTATTTACATTAAATGCTTCAATCGATGATACATTTCAAGGTGCCTCCTTCCCTCCACCTGCCTGTGGCCAGTCTCTAGAGCAGGGGTGAAATCTGGATGAGACCTTTCTAACTTTGTGGACTACAGCTCACTGCTGTTCCCCAGTGATTTTTGGAAGGGAATTCATCAGCCATGTTCACGGTCAATGCACCATCTCCCTTATTTTTTAGAGCTTTACAAAAAGGGCAATTTGATCAAAAAGAAAGGTATCTGTCTACACCTGCAGGGGCTTTTGTGACCATGTGGCAGGCTTTGGAACACATGGAATGCTGTTACCTTTTCTGCTAAAACTGTACCTATTTGTCTACTTCCAATTTCTTGCTTTCAAACTGCTAGGTTGGCAGGAGCTGAGACAAAGATGGGAGCTCCATTTGTCATGCAATAGTTGGGTCTTGAACTTGTTACCTGAAAACTGTTTGTACAATTTCCAGTATATTTTAAATTAGTTCGTAGACTGGTGGAGCACTTACCCTTAACAGTAATAAAGAAATAACGTAGACTTTGATTAAGACAATATAAAAAATAATTTTATTTGACAAGCGTTTAATCTGCAGTGGCCTTCTGTAGAGAAAAAGCTGTCTAAACTAAATCAAAGAACTACGTGAGCTTTCCTAGGTGTAGTCAGGATCGCTACTCAGGCAACTTCGAAGCCAGCCTTTATACTATTCTATCTCTACAGTTCTACCTGATTTTACATAATAAAGGTTACAGTGTGTGAACAATTTAAGGTTCAAAGAAGGTATGAAAGAAACAAAGGGAATTACTTAATTACAGCAATTTAAAGGAAGTACATGGCCAATACATATGTTATACAGGTATATTTCAAAGGAGATACAAGCAAGAGGGCACTTCAAAGCAGATAGGTGTCAAGGAAGGGGGTTTCAAGGGATGCGATCTTGGGTGCGAATCAAGGAGATAGGGTCTGGATGTGATCAAAGGGATCAAAGAGATCAGATCTGGGTTTCAAAGGTGGGAACCATATGGGGAACCTCATAGCTTGGGGCAATGGAGGGTAATCAAAGGATGTGCAGAAAATATCACTTGGCAAACCAGGGGTCGTCCATATCTGAGGCAAGGATTCCAGCGACCAACTACATCAATGGAAATGTCCAAACAGAAGTTATATGGCCCAGCATCATCTAGCCTCAATTTACAATCCAAAGGAAGGTATATGCAGAATTACCTGGCCTCAGATCTATATGGGCGACATACAGCAAGAGATTGAGGTGTGACATGTTTGGGAACAAGGGACATATACACATCAAAGAAACAACTGAAATATCAAGGAAACAACTAAAGAACAGTACAAGTACACAACTAAAGCAGAAATAAACAACTTTAGATCAAAGGGCTGAATGTGAAAGCTTGGAAACTGTTGGTCACCTCGGTGTGAATGGGAAACCCATATGGTTGGGGGATTTTATTGATTCCTGTGAAATTCAGCCTTCCTGGATGGCCCAGAATAAACTGAGGTTATGCTGAGGACATCCTGCTTCAAGATATAAAACAGATTATGTTAAAAATCAAATTTAAATAAAATAATTAATTAATCAGGTGTCAATCAATTGTGCCAGTTCCATTCAAATGGAACTCTCAAACCCAAAAATCACAATTTAAACTAAGTCTCCAGGGCTGAGAAATCCTTAGGAGCTACTTTTTAAAAAGTCTTCCTGTCTGCCGCTTTTCTCTGCTGGGTGACAAGTTTTCAGGGGGGGGGTTTAATCCACCCTTCCTTTCAGAGTTAACTCCAGGGGAAAAGCCGAGAGGGCGGCTGACCTGAAACAGATAATTTCCCTTTTGCCTCAATGAGCCAAAGCTCTCTCGCAATTTGATTGCATGAACTTCGGTCTACTTGCGTGTAAATGAATGGTAATCGTGTGCTGGTTGTGGATGACTTCAATGGGGGAAAGATTAAAATAAAGGAATAATATTTTATTGGAAATGAAAAGTATATATATATGAGAAAGAAATGTCTATTTCTGGAAATTATGGTATTAGTCCTTCCCATTCTCTCTTATGACACGGTAACTGAAAGGCACCGTGCTCAGACGACTGTGATGGCCTCATTTGGGGACAAGTTCGGTAATGATGTACCCTCCCCCTTGTGGGCGCTGGACCATACAGGTGGCTCTCAGCGCTTGCAAGAGGGGGACACAGAGACAAATGAAAATGATAGAAGCAACCACAGTGAGGGCCATAACAAAAATGTGCTTCAAGTATCCAAAATCTGGGAGCCAACTCGTAAGCCAGTTCCACACACATATACTTCTCACGGATGATTGGGCAAGTCCTGATGTGCGGATGTGTCTTTATGCTTTCGGAACAAAAGTTTCAAATCATCAAGGTTTTCCACAGACCAGAGGTCCTGTTCCTTGTCCCTCGTGCTCTGCCTTTTCCTTTTTGCGTCCTCCAACACAGGTCTCTGGACTGGTATAGCAGCGTCTGGGGCTGGGGCTGGAGCTTTCCTCGCCCGGGTATAATAAATCCAGGCAGCAATGCCCTCTACTTTCACGCAGGATGGGGTGGTCAGCAAAACCTGGAAAGGTCCTCTCCAGCGGGTCTCGGTGAAACCAGGGTTGTAGGCTTTCACAAATACCCAATCTCCTGGGCGGAATTTGTGCGCTGGAACACGGAGGGCTTGCACCTGTTTATGAAGAAGAGACTGCAAATTCTCCTGGAGGAGATTAGACATACTTTTCAAATACTGCTGTAACTGAGTCCCTGGTACCTGATCAATCTTATCCCTCCCCTTTACTAAGTCTCCTATTGGGTAAGGCCTGCCATACACAGCTTCGAATGGAGAGATCACCAGTTTTCCTCGGGGCAGAATTCGAATTTTTAGCAACACCTGGGGAAGCAAATCCACCCATCCTAGCCCCGTTTCCTGCACTAGCTTGCGAAGATGCATTTTTATGGTTTGGTTTGCTCTCTCAACTTGCCCTGAACTTTCTGGATGCCATGCGGCATGGAGAGACCACGGAATGTCTAAAGCCTGGGCCACCTTTTGCGTGATTTCTGCCACGAAATGTCTGCCATTGTCTGAATTTATACCTTGCCACGGTATACCAAATTTGGGGCAAATATCATTAATTAACCTTCGAACTACTTCCTTGGCTTTGTTAGTCCTACAGGGAAATGCTTCAACCCAGCCTGTCAAGGAATCAGTGAACACAAGGCAATGTTTGTAACCACGGTTAGGGTACATTTCAGAAAAGTCTACCTGCCATTTAGCCCCTGGGACAGAGCCAGTAGGCTGGCTGCCCCATGGACCCTTTCGGATTCCTGTATGCGAATTGTTTTGGACACAAATCATGCACATTTGGCAAACTTCAGTGGTGATTCTGACTATATCCTTGATGACTGCCCATGATTGTAAGCAGTGCATGAGGACTTGTGGGCTGGCATGTGTGCGTCTGTGTGCTTCCTTAGCAATGTCTGTACCTAAAGCCTTGGGAATGAAAATTCTACCGTCATTGAAGATAATCCATCCATGCTCATTTAAGGTGCCCCCCTTTTCAAGCCCATACCTTCTCTCGCTGTCAGTGTATGATGGGATAGCAGGCAGGTCAATTGCAGGCGCTGGAATAGGGGTGATATTGACCAGTTCTTTGTCAATTTCACTAGGGGCAGGAATGGGAGTGACATTGACCAATTCCCTGTCTATTTCATGAAATTCAGAACCCTGAGTGACATTGACAGACTTTTTGTCAGCTCTACAAGAGGCAGCATCAGGGGCGACATTGACCAGTTCTCTGTACATTTGAGAGGCAGCCACTTTAGCAGCTTCGTCAGCAAGACGATTACCCTCTTTATGTTCCCATTCAGTGGCTTTGCCATGGCCTCGAATATACATTACAGCAACTTGTGAAGGCAAATGGACAGCTTCTAATAAGCGCAGCACATGTGGACCATTTTTGACAGGCTCACCATCCGCAGTAGTAAAGTCCCTATTTCTCCACATCAACCCAAAAACATGTAGCACACAAAATGCATATCGTGAGTCAGTGAAAATGTTTATGTTTTTTCCTGAGCCTAATTGCAATGCCCTGGTGAGGGCTGTCAGTTCAGCGACTTGTGCAGAAGTTCCTGCAGGAAGTGGGTTTGCTTCAACAATTTCAGTGAGGGTAACTACGGAATACCCAGCCTTCCGAACCCCCTGGGTGACAAAGCTGCTGCCATCTACATAAAATTCCAAATCGGGAGACTGCAGTGGGACATCTTTTAGGTCTGAGCGGCTAGCGTATTCCGAATCTATGGTTTCGACACAGTCATGGATCAGATTTGAAGTGCCGATCTGTGGGAGCAGGGTGGCGGGGTTTAAAGCAGAACACACAGCAAGCCTGCGGTGCGGACAATCAAGCAGGGCAGCCTGGTACTGCGCCATGCGGGCATTGGAAAGCCAGTGATTGCCTTTCTGTTCCAGCACTGTCGCCACAGCATGAGGAACGAAAACGGTCAATTCTCCCCCCAAAGTGAATTTCTCTGCGTCCTCGCACAGGGCTACCGTGGCTGCCACATTTTTGAGACACGTGGGCCAGCCACGGGCCACCGAGTCCAGTTGCTTAGAGAGGTAGGCTACTGGTCGCCGCCAAGAACCAAACTCTTGTGTTAGAACTCCTAGCGCCAAACCTTTGGTCTCATGGACAAACAATTCGAAGGCTTTTTGAGGGTTTGGAAGCCCCAGAGCGGGAGTTTCGAGTAAACTCTTCTTTAGGGTTTGAAATGCCCGCCGCATTTCTGGAGTAGCTTCTACCCGCTCCCCTGCTTGTTTTAGACCTTCAAATAGAGGTCTCGCAATTTGGGCAAAGTTAGCAATCCATACTCTGCAGTAGCCGCACATGCCTAGAAAACTCCTCCACTGCTTTTTGGTTTCAGGAAGAGGCACCTGACAGATTGCCTCCTTCCTTTCTGGGCTGATTTTTCGTTCTCCATGGGAGATCAGAAATCCCAGGTACAACACTTCTTTTCTAGCAATTTGGGCTTTTTCTTTAGTTACTTTGTAGCCCTCCTCACCCAAGAAATTCAGGAGGTGGATAGTGGCCTTTTTGCAGTTTTCTATACCCTCACTGGATACCAAAAGATCATCAACATATTGGACCACGTTGGCAGGCACTGGGCACTGCCAACCTCTAAGCACCCTGCTGAGGGCTTCACCAAACAATGTGGGGGATAATTTGAACCCCTGGGGCAACACACGCCAGGAATAATGGTTGGCAGGGACCTCTGCTTCCCCTGGAGGGGGGTCCCATGTGAATGCAAAAAGTTCCTGACACTCAGGTGCAAGTGGTATGGAATAAAAGGCATCTTTGAGATCTATGACAGTGAATCGGTCATGGTGTGCAGGTATGAGTGTGATTAGGCTGTAAGGGTTTGACACAATTGGAGAAATATCTTGGACTGCATCATTTAAAGCACGGAGGTCATGAATGAGCCTGTATTTTCCCGTGTTCCCTTTAGGGACTCCCATGATGGGGGTATTGAATGGAGACTGGCAGGGGTATATTAAACCCCGATCAAGCAGAATTTTTAGAACTGGTTGCAACCCTCGTTTGGTCTCAATTTTGAGCGGGTATTGCTTTACAAACACAATTCCTCTGCCTGGCTTTAATTTGACAAGTGCTGGTTCTGCTGTTTTTGCTCTACCGGGGCCACTCCCATCTGCCCAGACTGAGGGCATGACTTCTTGGGAAATTTCTTCAATGAGGGGGTCTGGAGTTACTGGGGGCACCCCTCCTAGCACAAAAAGCTTTGCTTGTGGGGTATCAAAAGTTACTGCACACCCACGCTCTGAAAATTCAAGTTTAGCGCCCAATTTTTCTAGCAAGTCTCGCCCCAAAAGATTGGCTGGACACTTGGCCAAATGAAGGAAGGAGTGAGTTATCTCCCTCCCTGCCACACTGATGGTAACAGGGGGCAAGATTGGGGCTTGCTCTAGCTGTCCTGAAGCTCCTACAATGGCCTTTGATTTGCCTGTGGCTTTTGTACTAACTCTGAGGGGCTTTTGGAGCACAGAAAATGTTGCTCCAGAATCCAACAGAAATGGGACTGTTTGGTCTCCCACCCTTAATTCCAATACGGGGTCGCCGGGTGGCAATAATCTGGTAGCTGGCCCCGGATCCCGTCAATCACTAAACTCTCCCATGCCTTCTTCTAAGATCATTGTTGTCCCAGTGCCCTGGCTCTGTCCAGACCTGGGGTTTCGCTGGTACCTGTTATCTTGGGAGACCTGTCCATTGGGACCTGCAAATTCAGAGTTATGTGGGCATTGCCTAGCCCAGTGGCTGCTGTCTCCACAAATTCTGCAGTTATTCCTGGGGTTTGGTTGTGATTGGGGGTTCCTTGGGGAATCTGATCTTTGATTGGGTTTCCAGCTGTTTGATTGGGATTGTGTATGTGGCATCCATCCATTTCCTGGAGGGGGCCGTTGGTTCTGATTTTGGGTCCATCCCCTGCCCTTAGGGGGCTGTGATAGGGGGAATGGTCCCCAATTGCCATCCTGGGGTGGCAAGGGCTGAGTTTGAGGTGGCCAACCAGTGTTTGGGGGAAAGCCCCATTGCACCTGTGGTTTGGCATATTCATGGAGGGCTGCAACTAACACCTTCTGATCCCGCTGTCTCTCTTTAGCTTTTTCCCTTTTCTCTTCCTCATCTCTGTTATTATACACCCTAAAAGCAGTGTCAATCAATTTTTGCATTGCACACTCTAAGGGGGATTCTATACTACTTAATTTCCTTTTTATGTCTTTGAAGGAGTTAGCAATGAAAAGACTGGTGACCAATGTTTTACATACTGGGGACTCTGGATCTTGTCCCAAGTACTTGCGAACAGCCTCATGGAGGCGCTCCAGGAAAGCAGTGGGGGTTTCTGTGGCTCCTTGTCGAACCTCATAAACCTTGCCCATGGCATACTGTTGGGCATGGCTAATAAATAAATCACACTGAGGAGAAGCTGTCTCTGGCCTGGTTTCTTGCCTGAGGAATGAGAGGTCTCAGAGGGGGGAAACCCATCCCATCCTGAGGCTTATATGGTGGCAGCGGTGGGATCGGAGGGGTAGCGTGGTCCCCCCCAGACACTGGAGTGTTCCGTGCACTCCAGTGTCTAGTCATGCCTCCCACATGACCACAGAAACAGCGCTGGCTCTTTGGCTTTGAAACAGAGATGAGAACTGAACCCTAGAGTTGGATATGACTGGCTTTTGAGCAAGGGAAAGCTTTACCTTTACTAGAGAAATGATAAGGCCCTTTCATCCCTGAATTGTGTGTTTACCTTCTCTTTATTGACTGTGTACGGAAGAAGGGGAAAGTATGTATATGTTAGGGATGAAAATCCAAATCACATTCATGAAAAAAGTGACATGGTCAGGCAATTTTTTCTTCTTTCTTCTTTGCCTTTTTGCAAGATGGCAGGAATTCATTTTGACAGATTTTGTACATGTTCAGATCTCTTTTGTGGAATTTTGTATTTTTTACCTTTTTCCTAATGACAAAAACATAAATCAATATATACCAAAAAAATTAAAAAACATAATTGTATTAGATTATAATGCAAACTAATTGACCCCATCACCTTTAGGGCTATGAAAGTATCCATTATATTTCTTCTCCTTTGGCCTCTGTAATTACGACACCCCACTTATTTATTTATTTATTTATTTATTGTTTAGATTTCTATACCGCTTTACTCCCCGAAAAGGGAACTCAAAGCGGTTTACAATAATCATGCTAAACAATACAAAATACGATACAAATAATACAAAGCAATATACAAATAAGATACAAAATGTCAATGATACAACATATCAATTACAGTAAAACATAATGTATAAATACAATGGGGGAAGAAAAAGACTTTGTTTCATGCACTGGCATCGTTCAACAGGAAAAAGTCTGTAAAATCTCCCCATATAGAGTTACGTCTATTCACTTTCAACAATCATTTTAAAACCTTAATCCCACATGTCAATAATTAATACATTCCAAATTTCTTTATACCATTTGATGTTGAAACTCAAATTTTACTCTCCATTTTTTTGCTGTAAATTAATCTCACTGCAATTACCAAAATTGTAACTATGTTGTTAAGTTTTTTTTGCCATTTCAAATTAATATCTCCAAAGCTGGATAACAGTGGTTTTTGGACAGCAATCAAGTTTCATAGAGAAAATCTCATTCATTTAATTAAACAACATTTCCAATATGTTCTGAATCTCCTCACATTCCCACCAAAATTGGAAACAGGTTTCAAGTAGATAAATAGGGACTACTTTGGGGGGGGGAGGTAAACAGCATTCCATGTGCTCCGGTGTCTAGTCATGCCTGCCACATGACCATGGAAACGTCTGCAGAAGCAGGCAGTTCTGGCTCTTTGGCTTTGAAACAGAGAAGAGCACTGAACCCTAGAGTCGGATATGACTGACTTTTGAGCAAAGAAAACCTTTACCTTTGCCAACCTCTTGATTGTAACTCCAACATATTCCAGAATATTTTGAATTAAAACAATTCATTTTTACTGATGTTACATACCATCTCCATGTTGTTTTATAACAATTCTCTTTGATCCTTACATTTTGTGCAATTTCACAAATGTGCTGAAGTTAAAATGAGTAAAAGTTGTCTTATTCACATGGACTAAGTAGTAGCATTGAATGGGTTGTTTGATTCTTTGAGATCCATCAGACTATCCTTTTGGAAATGCTGATTTGTCGAGTAAAGAATGTGTTAGGAAATTATCAAGTTAATATCTTGTGGGATTTTTTTATTCAAACTTGCAGACACCTCAAGTATAATACTCCAGACATTCCAGTAATAGAATGAAGAAATGTCTGGATAATTGACATTGCAATACCAGGTGATGCCAGAGTTGAAGATAAAGAATTTGAAAAATTAACAAAACACAAAGACTTGGCAATAGAGATAATTTAATGAAACACACGTCAGTAGCCAAAGAATTCATAAAATATGATAATCACCTGCAGATTTCTGAAACAACACCATCAGAGCAGCAGAAGACAGATACTTAGGATTTTTGGTTGAAACTTGTATCTGTTATATAATACCAGTTAATATTTTTATAATATTTATTTATTAGATTTCTGTACGACTCATCTAAGCTAGGTGTTATCAACCTTTTTAAGCCAGGGGCTGGGTCATGCTCCCTCAGACAGCTTTGGGGGCCAGATGGCCATTTTGCCCTTCCTCCACCACATGGCACTTCCTGGTGTGGTGGAGATGGGGGGGGCACATGAAATGGTGCCATGGGCTGCATTCAGCCCACAAGATGCAGGCTGAGAATCCCTGATCTAAGCCATCAATCACTCTGGGCTGTTAACAAAAATAATAGAACATAAACCATAAAACAAAACCACCAAAAACAAAATAATCTAAATATTTTTTGTTTTGACTGTATTTCATATATTCAAATAATAACAGTATTCAGTTATAGTGTGTTCCAACTGAAGGCATAAACATATATGCTTGATTTATTTTTTCCTTTGATAACATTTGCAATAAATTACTTATTTAACAGAGAACTGAAAACATCACACAGTGACATTTCAAAAATTGCTCTCTTGATCATTTAATACCACTTTCAACTTCTTCTTCTTCTTCCTTTAAAAAAAAGATATTATGCTGCTGTGGGCAGTTTTAATTATAATATTTATGCAAATGGTGTTTGCATAATCATATTTGAAAAGAGTGCCAGGATGGGATCTTCCTGCCAGTTTCTCTAAATGTGAATTTCCTGCATTGCTCTTGAGAGCATTCATTTTTCCATTTTGTCATTGGGAGCATTTTCTCTCCAAAATATCATGTAAAGCCTCATTGCTTCTATTTGGCCGAACAAGGAAATTCTAGAAGGGGATCGCCTTGCACTCAAGAACTCAAAGTTTTATAGAAATACCAAACCATCTCTCTCTCTCTCTCTCTCTCTGCGGGGAATGAGAAAAGTAACCACACATTCAAGTTAGGTAGAACTTACTCTAGCTATGACTACACAGATAAATAGTATGGAATCTACTTTGGAAATAAAAGGGATGAATTTGAATATATATATTTTTAAAATCTGTTTACACCAGTGTTTCCCAACCTTTGGTTCTTGGACTTCAATTCCCAGAAACCTAAGTCAGTACATTGGCTGATCAGTGCTCTTGGGAATTGACTTAGGCTTCTGGGAATTGAGGTCCATGGGTTGGGAAACTCTGGTTTACATGATGCAAAGCCAATGTGAATCAGTCCAACCCTTGTTGCTTCCTATGTGGATTCCCCACTAGTACTATTGCTGCTAAAGACTTCTACTTTTTTTCAAGCTGGAGCATTTTGAGTGGCATCCCCCCCCCATGTGATCACTGATCACCGATGCTAGCGCCTAATCAGGGTGAAAAATAGTTTGCACCGTCCAGTTGGCAGCAGTAGCAAAGCCATTACAAAGTTTCAGTGGTCACTTCTCAACCTCTCAACCCCTGCCACATGTTAGTCACTTTTCCTCCATAAAGGAAGTGTTAAAGGACAATCGCAGTGAACATTTGGAGACCATTAGAGAAAATGACCCATCAAATGTCTTTT
This sequence comes from Bradypodion pumilum, assembly GCA_035047305.1. Classification (NCBI taxonomy): domain Eukaryota; kingdom Metazoa; phylum Chordata; class Lepidosauria; order Squamata; family Chamaeleonidae; genus Bradypodion; species Bradypodion pumilum. Next base: position 5,376,133 of record JAWDJD010000017.1, on the reverse strand, counting down.
AAATGTGATTAACAGATATGGGATCTTAGGAGGGGATTTTTTCTAAAAGCAGCAGTTAGGAAGCATATCAAAATGTCATTTAGATAGAATTATATTATCAAGGCTACAGCAAAGAAGTAGTGTTGAAAATATCTATGGAGTGGACCACACCTGGTGTGCATGAAGAAATAACAGATGCTTCTCAGGTTTCTGAGTTTCTTTATCCCTCCAGGGAAGGCCAACCTTAGTGCCCCAGGTATTCTTAGACTTCTGTTCCCAGAAGCCCAAGTCAGCACACCTGCTGATCAAGGCTTCTGTGAATGGAATTCCAGGAATATCTGGGGCACCAAGGTTGGCCATCTCTTAGACTCTTTGGATTTTGGAAAGTCTAGTTTGCCAAGGCCTTTTTCTAAAATGGAAGTGATGCACTAATTGTGGAGAACTGCAACCTTTTAAATGGTCTTGACCTACAATTCCTAGATTTAATCCGGCCAGACATCACACTACAATAATGGCGTAGACCATACAGCCAACAACTAAATGCCTAGGGTAGCGGTAAATAACCTGACTCCCTAAAAAGGCCAACGGCTGTGGGCTGATGAGCCCCTTTAGGTGGGGTGATGGTCCCCCCCCCCCAGTGGAGGAAATGCCACTGAAAACCATATTGGGTCCAACAGCAAAATGAGCAGAGGATAGGGTTGCCATAATTCTCTCCCACCAAACCAGGACAGCCATGTGGCATCATTGCATTCTTCAAACTGTGCATGTGTCACGTAGACCGCAGCCCTAAAACCCCACAGAATCCCCATCCAGAACGGGCAGCCCTAATCTCGTTGTTCTGTGCAGGACAATGACAATAAAGATTTATCTATCTATTTATCTATCTATCTATCAGTTTAAAGAAAGCTATAGTCAAGAGGTTGTTTCCCATATGATTCTTCTTGCAAAAGATGGTTCTTGATGGTTCTAGTTTTATTTCTTTTCCCATCTCTGCCCCAGCTCCTGTCAACCTAGCCGTTTGAAAGCAAGAAATTGCAAGTGCTGTAGATATATAGGGACCACTTTGGTGGGAAAGTAAACAGCATTCCATGGACTCCGGTGTCTAGTCATGCCTGCCACATGACCATGGAAACATCTGCATGCTCTTCAGCTATGAAGCAGAGATGAGCACTGAATCCTAGAGTTGGATATGACTTGCTTTCGAGCAAGGGTGACCTTTACCTTTGTAAAATTTCTTGGGCCGCTCTTTAAAGCACCCTTCCTCCCACTGAGGTCACCCCCTCCCCTACATACACACACACACACACTCCCATTTTGGTGACTCCGAAGCTGCCAGAGGAAGAGCGAGGGAATGGAGAAGAGAGGATGATGGATGAGGCAGGGGTACATGCATGTTCAGGGAGGAAGATGCTGCTGCCCCTAAAGCATGCAGCACCATGAGGTGGAGCCTGGTCCTGCATCCGCCCTCACTTTCCCTGAGAATGGGGCAGGAGTGGCCGCCTAACTGGATTCTTGGAAGGGCTGGGGATGGCACTGGCTGAACTGGGCGCTGCCTCCTGGCTCCCCCGGGAGCCTCAGCAGAGCAGCGGAGGTGGTGGATGAGCGGGTTAAAGACTAACTGCTATATGTGAGTCTTTAAGGTGGCACAACGTTATTTTAATGGTGTGTTATAATACCCAATCAGTAAGTTTTAAAAATCTGGGGCTTTAACATGAATTTTATTGCACTGGCTAGGACAATTTTTTGGACCTTGAATCTGGGACAATCCCGGTTTTCCGGGACATATGGCAACCCTACCCCTGTATTTCCTTGCTCATCACCTTCTCTGCTATGTCTTCCTTCACAAGAAAGGTCATGCCCCTTCACTATCCTCTGACACCCCACCCCACCCCGCAAACCGCCGCTGAACTGGACATCTGAAACTACAGTCAAGAGGGTGTGGAGCAGTGATGTCAAACCTTGGCACTCCAGGTGTTCTTGGACTTCATTTCCCAGAAGCCCAAGTCAGTACTCCTGCTGATCAGGGCTTCTGAGAATTGAAGTTCAAAAACACATGGCATGCCAAGGTTCGCCATCACTGGTGTGGAGGGTGATGGGTTGCAATCTCTCATGAGCTCCTCCTCCTAATGGTAGGCTGATGTCTTGTGCTCGCATCACAGACCTAGACATTCAAGGAGGTGTTGTGTTTGATTTTAATGCAAGTTTAAGCAAGCGGTAGCTATTTGCTGCGTGTGGCATAATCACATCTTGAATATCTCCCTTCATCTACCCAAACAGCTCTGGATAAACCAACCCAGCTTGCTTCAACAGAACATGCTTTATTTAATCAAAGTGCTGTCTAATTAGCATGCCTCTCTGGTGCTGCAGAAAGCAGAATCATAGTGGTGGGGAGGATAAAAAAATCAGTGTGTCAGTAGACGAACACGCTTGTTAATAAGGCAGAGATAGAAGAGAAGGCAAACAAAAGCGGCAATACAATAACCCCCATCAATTTAGCTGGAAGAACAGCTCTCAAGAAATCCATATCTAAGCTGAATACAACAAGTACAGGCCAGCTGTAATTAGCTTTGCAGCAAAGCAGCCGTCACACAGTAACTGATGAACTGCTTATCTTCAGTCAATGCTTGACTATAAGAAATGCAAGGAATATTTGAAAAATCCCATCTCATCAGTGTAGGCTGTCTCAACTTGGCAACACACTGCAGTGAAAAATGTTCAAGTCCCATGGGATTCCTCACCACCAGAGGAAACACAAAACAAATGTCGTCTTCCTTTGAGAAGCACTCACAAAGCCATCATAGAACGAAAATAACATGCTAAATAAATGACCGTTCTGGGGTCTCTATTCCGTAAAAGTCCATGCAATAAAGCAACAACCTTTATCAATTTGCACAATTTATGTTATTTGCCCAACAGCACTTAATTTGTCTCTCAGGTTGAGAGACTTATTTTAAAAAATCTTGTTGTCTTGCAGGGCAGCATGAAGACCTTCATGGTTCTTTGCCCTCACATCCTACACTCAGAATAGATGGGGAAGAAGTAGAAGCAGTGACAGACTTCACATTTTTAGGATCCAAGATGATGACTGCAGCCATGAAATAAAAAGGCGACCGGTTCTTGGGAGACAAGCTATGAGAAACCTGGGGAACATATTTAAAAGTAGAGACATCACTTTGCAAACAAAAGTCCGCACAATCAAGGCAAATGGTATTCCTGGTGGTAATATATGGTTGTGAGAGCTGGACCATTAGGAAAGCTGAGCGCAAAAGAATAGATGCCTTTGAGATGTAGTGATAAAGGAGAGTCTTGAGAGTCCCCTGAACAGCGAGGAGAACAAACAGGTTGATCTTAGAAGAAATCAACCCTGACTGCTCTTTGAAAAGTCAAATAGTGAAGATGAAGCTAAAGTAATTTGGACATCAAATGAGAAGAGAGGATACACTTGAGAAAACTTTGATGCTGGGAAAGGTGGAGGTCAAAAGAAGAAGGGGCGGCAGAAAATGAGATGGCTAGATGGTATTGTTGATGCAATGGGCATAGAGTTTGGTGGGTTGAGGAGGATGGTAGTGGATAGGGATGCCTGGCATGCAATGGTCCATTGGGTCTCAGGGGGTCGGAATCGACTGTGTGAATGAACAACAACAACCTACAGTCAGAGAAGGAGGTACCCTTTCTGTGTGAATGCAGATTTTTCCCATATGGGTTGTCCTAACTAGGTTCCTTGAGATCAGTCAGTTAACATAAAGTGGCCCTGCTGAATTAACCATATAGGATGTAAAGGACCGTATCCGAATATATAATCCCATTTTGTTCAATCTGGTATCTTTATGCTCAGGGTTATCACTGTGCCAGCCCTATTCCAGTAGCTGATTTTGGGAGATGCATGATGGTATTTGGGGAATTGGAACCATGTGAGCTGGGTGCTCGCTACTGCCCCTAGTGGTCACTAGCTCGCGTCCTGATACAGAAGGTTACAGTGTTACAGCTGGTGATTATTATTTCCACTCATTCGAGTGTTACATTACTTAAAGGCACAATATTCCAAACACAACCCGTCCCCCCTAGGATGAGACGAAGTCTCTCATCCAATATGGTTTATTGCAAGCACGTTTTGGGCGCAAGGCTGGCTGGCTTGTCCTGGGGGCGCTATCACTTCTCTGTTCCCTGGTCTCTTATCCTGCAATGGGAGAGGGAGACTCGTTAGCGACTCGCCGCGGGTCTGCGGTTTTCGGGGTAGGGGTAAACTCCATTGTGGGAAAACTGGGGGCACTGGGGGCTAACGAAAAACCCCGCTTCTCGCCTGGATGGGTGGGGACCACTCCGAACCCCCCCCCCCGGTTTTGTAACTCAAACTCAAAATCATCTTCTGGGGTATCTGTGGGGGTATCCCTCAGGATATCTATGGGGACAAACTTATTCCCGTCCCCCCTTGGTGGGGACCACTGGCCCCCCTCTCCTCCCCCTTGGGCTGAACGGGTGGGGGAGAACCCTAACATTGAATCCTGTCCGCGCTCTGGCTCCCGGAGACCCAGCGTCGGAGTTGGTCCACGTGCCGCCTCCAGAGTAGACCTGTGCTGGTCTCTACGCAATACGACACGGGACCCATTTGCCCAATGACTATGCCCGGAACCCAGGTTGGCCCTGCGCTAGCGTAGTTTCTGCAATGGACCGGGACGCCTATTTCGAAACTCTTCGTGCCCGCTAACCCGATGTTCCTCCCAGTGTCTTCCACCCTCGTAGGGTCTAGCCTGGTCAGTACCGTAGTCAGTTTTCTGTGCATTAGGAGCTCTGTGGGCGAGTATCCTGATGCTAGGGGGGGTCACCCTATATCCCAGCAAAAACTGAACAGGTTTAAATCCCCGGGGCCCATGCGCCTCAGCACGTCTTTGGTGGTACGCACGAGGCGTTCTACCTGGCCGTTTGTCGCCGGGTGGAAGGGCGCGGAGGTGATGTGCCGGATGGCGTTGATGTCAGTGAATGCCCTGAACTCGGCGGACGTGAAGCAACTAGCATTATCGCTAACAAGCGTGTCGGGTATGCCGAACGAGCTGAACACCCTGCGCAATTGTTTAATTGTTGCGGCTGAGGAGGTGTTCGCAACTGGGATAACCTCTAACCACTTGGAATAAGCATCCACTAGGAGGAGAAAAAGCGATCCTCTGAAAGGGCCCGCGAAGTCAATGTGCAAGCGGGACCACGGCCCCTTTGCCGCATCCCATTCCCTGTGCGGAAGTCGAGCCTCTTCGGGCCGGGAGCTTTGGCAATTCTCGCAAGTGCCCACCATGTGCTCGATATCGGCGTCCAACTGGGGCCACCAGAAGTAGCTCCTGGCCAGTGCCTTGGAGCGGACAATTCCAGGGTGGCTGACGTGCAGCAGCTTGAGCACTCTTGCTCTCAGGGACTCAGGGACGACTACCCGCTGGCCCCACAGGAGGCAACCCCTCTCCATGGACAGTTCTAACTTTTTCCTGAAAAACGGGGCAAATTCCGCCGCCGGGGAGGACGTTGGCCACCCTTTCTGCACCCATGAACTAACCAGGGCCAACGTCTTGTCCCTGCCCGTCGCCTTGGCGATCTCTGCGGGCACTATGGGGGGTGAATCCAGGACCTCTATCATGAGCACTTGGTGGTCTTGTTCCACCTCGCACACGTGGCTGCCCGTGTGGGGGAGGGGTGACCTCGACAGGGCGTCCGCGTGGCTTATGTCCTTTCCAGGGCGATACACCAGCGCGTTCTGGTACGCGTTTAAAAAGATGGCCCACCTGAGCATCCTAGGGGACAGAATCTGTGGCGTGGGCTTGTCTGTGGTAAAAATGCCTAGCAGGGGCTTGTGATCAGTCACGATGGTAAAGGGGCGGCCATAGAGGAAATTGTGGAACTTCTTCGTCCCAGCAATTATCGCTAATGCCTCCCTGTCTGTCTGTGCGTAGTTACGCTCTGCCTTAGACAGGGACCTGGAGTAGAACGCCACCGGGGCCTCCCACCCGTTTTCCAACACATGGCACAGGACCGCCCCCACCCCCACTGGAGATGCATCACATACCAAAACCACTGGTTTCTTGGGGTCGAAATGGGTTAATATGGCGTCTGAGGATAAGAGTTGTCTCAGCTCATTGAATGCCCTCTCCTGGCTCTCGCCCCATTCCACGCCTCGTCCTTTTTCAGTAACTTATGAAGCGGCTCTGCTACCGATGCCTTCCTAGGCAGGAAGGAATGGTAGAAGTTTAAGAGGCCCAGGAACGACTGCAATTCGGGCTTGGAGGTGGGGTGAGGAGCATTTTGAACGGCGGCCACCTTTGATTCGGAGGGTTTAATGCCTGCAGGGGTTACCCGGAAACCCAGGAACTCAACCTCTTTTGCGAAGAAGACGCATTTGTCTTTCCGCAACCTCAACCCCGCCTTTTCAAATACCGTCAGTACTTTGTCTAGCCTCTCAGCCAATTCTGACTCACTCCCCCCCATTATCAATACGTCGTCAAAATATACAACAGGAGAAGATGACATTTGCAAGTTCCATCTCATTTTAGGCAAATGTTTATGCTCCTTAACCGTCTAAAATGCAGTCAAGAGGGGCAACACAAAAGATAAAGTATCCTAGACCTCTCTGCTCTTCCCAATGTCATCTTCTCCCAAAATCAGCTGCTGGAATAGGGCTGGTACAGTGATAACCTGATAACCAAGTAATTATGAACATCCACAACATCATCAGACCAAGCTTAAGCTGAAAAGTTCTTCTTTTAAACCCCACCATCAAGAATCTGGGACACAAAATTATGCAGCCACTGAAGTTTCTCCAAAAGCATCTCTGCCATAGTTCTTTTCGCTTTGAAAGTAGGCTCCCTAGCCACCCATTTTTGTTAAATGTGCTGTATACATAGCATGTCAGTTGACATATCCCTCTTTACACACACACACACACCCCTCTGCATTTGCAGCTCTAGGAATTTTTTTGTCTCGGTTTTGATAAATTTCCTGACTAAGATGGATTGGAGACAAAATGATGTCAACTAAAGCAAGTGGCTGATTTGTGTGTATGCTGCCATTCAGGATAAACAAATACGATGTTCTTTTGCAGATCTATCACTGGGACATGGGGCCGTGAACAGAAAGAGAAGCTGAAAGGTTTGGCTGTCTAAGCATTCAGCTACATGCTTCTGCTTTTAGATTTTGCTTCCTGACCATTAGTGCTGATGAACTATCTAGATGTGTTCAGATCTAATTCACAAGTATGGATTCCCTTATGGGAGGTAAGGCTCTTATTATTATTTATTTTATTTTATTTTTTCTAATTTGTATTGCCACCCAACTCCAAAGGCTCTGGGCAGATCACAGAAATAAAACCAATAGCAGCTTCAAAAAACAATTTAAAAAGCCATTAAAAAAGACTACTGATACAAATTTTAAAAAGATAAAGGCAGGTGGAGAAGGAGGACTGGATAGGGGCTTTATCCTGCCCCGAGAGACGTGCTATACATTCAATCTTTTTAACAACACACACCTTAGGACAGGGGTGCCCAAACTATGGCCCTCGGGCCCAATTTGGCCCATGCATATCATTAATGCAGCCCATGGTGAGTACCTGGGCTCACCACGGACCGCCCCTCCACCCACCCCCACCGCCTGATGTCAGCAGCAGCGGAGGCGATTCCGCTTTGTTCCGGCTGCTCCAAGCAGCCTCTGGCTCAATCCTATCCCCTCTGCAGCCTTTGCCAAAGCCGATCGCTGCATTGGGGAAATTTACATCTCACCGCATTCAGAGAATCCTTAACCTTCTGTATTGAGCATAATAGGGGGGAGGCTAAAACGGAGTCCAGATTCACGCAGTAATGGAAACTAGGAAGGGTCAGACCAAATTCCTGGGACGGTCCTGTTTGTTTCAGTTATATAACAAGATTAATTCCAAACAAACCGATGTTTATTTTTTTTAAATTGATTTTTATTTTAAAAAATTAAACAGACATACAGGAAAAAAAGAAAACAATAACATTACAATACAGTAATACCTCAAATACAATATTAACTCACATTCATAGGCTAGCACATAACAGTACTTATACTGATTGTTTACCATTTAACCACAATATTAGATACCACAATGTAAAATATTATTCAATCAAATATGGTTTCCCCATGCCCGGTGGGCATGGAACGGCCCTGGCAGAGGCCACTACGGTAGAGAAAACTCCTGGCTCGTGGTTTCTGCGGGCGGAGAAATTAAGGGGGGTGGATTAATGATAGGGTTTGATTCACCCAATTCCTTGACCTGACCAGCGGTTCTGCTGAGAGAGCAAATATCTAACTCCGTTACCCATTAAGGTAATCACTCATCTCCAAGGAGAGCCTAATCCCTAGTGCAAATAGAAGCCATATTTACCCTAGCGGTTCTGCTGAGAGAGCAAATATCTAACTCCGTTACCCATTAAGGTAATCACTCATCTCCAAGGAGAGCCTAATCCCTGGTGCAAATAGAAGCCATATTTACCCTAGCCTAAGCCTCAGACAATGGTCAGTGTTTGCCTTAGTTAATTAACTTCCCCAAGAGAGGCTCACAATTAACCCGGGTAAATGGGTGATGTGATTTTCTGTCAGATGACCATTCTACCATGCGCAGCCTTGGACATAATATATACTGATGATTTTCCCTCAATAAATCACTGGTCTTCGCTCATCTTGCCTCGTGTCGTTCCTTTGACCAGTCTCCTCCGGGACCCCAAGGGCCGCTTCACGGCCCCGATTCCTACATCTGGTGACCCCGAGACGTGATCTTATCCATGAGTAAGCGATCACATGGTCCGGTTCTGTGCTCGAACCGCGTCCAACCATCCCGGAGGACAGTGCGGCAGCCCGGTCGGTAAGCCAGCCGATCGGGAAGACGGCCCAAGCGGCGAGGCATTACAGAAGAGGCTTCCTACAGCTTGCTCCCGACTTTCACGGCGGCTTGCAGGTTACGGAAAAACGCGTTCCGCTCAGGGTCTGCTGTGAACCCCTGACAGCGCAGAGGCCACCGAGGGCCCGTGGCAGCAGTCCACGCTCCGAGCTCTACCCAGAGAATCGTCGCCAGAACCTATTACCTTGCCCAAAGACGCGTCGACTCGTCCCGAGGAGGAAACTTCGGAGGACCCTTCGCAGGTAATATGGGGACTTGTCCTCAGCGACAAGGTCCATCCGCTAGCCAAAGAACTCATGAGGAAGGGTTCAGAATCCTGGCCAGGGTAATTCAGTTGCGTTTTCACAGCGGAGAGCTAGCGAGACTTTTGGTGTACCTAAGGGAACACTGCCTACTTTACCCAGAAGTAGGTACGTTAACCCTTAAGCTCTGGGATCAGATAGGAGTCTGCATTCAGCAACCCCCGAAAGCTCCAGAGGGCATAACTCGCACATGGAGCAAATGTAGGAAACTCTCAGCAGAGGTAGACCCAGTCCGGATAGAGACCCAGAAACCCCCAGCGCAGTCAGAACCATCAGCGCCAAGGAGTCTCTATCCGTCATTTCAGCTTAAGCAGGGCAGTGTAGGGAGCATTCCCTCAGTGACAGCTGCAGACGTCACTGAAGGAATTCATGGCATGAGAGGCCTTGGCGCTTCTCTGACAGTTAAAAGTCCCCTGCCAATTAAGAACTCCATTCAGCGCATGGGTGAGGAAGATCCATTCACGGGGAAATTGCCAGTGGCACAATTAGCTAGCGCCCAACTGCTGTGCTCAGCCTATCTGAAGGCAGACACACGTTCAGGCAGGGCTGCTCCGCGCCCACTGCTCACGGAAACCTGCACGGCCCCTGGCCACGCAGGGCTCCAGAGCAGACCCATTACCACACTCAGGCACAGAGCAGTGCCAAAATCCCAAGGCGCCTGCTTCCAGTGTGGCAAAATGAGACACCTTAGAAGAGAAAGCCAATCTAGACCAGGCAGATCTTCAAAAGGTTGTCTTAATGCCAAATGGCCACGCTGGCATGCATTTGGCCCAGGCTAGAAAGGAGGCAGCCATCGCCCTGGCTATGCCAGAAGAACCATCCCAGCAATCGTACCCCGAGTTCCCCCAAGGCACAGGCAGAAGCTGCTGGTCTCACCTTGGGAGTAGCCCAGAGAAACTTGCCCCTAAGTAGAAGCACCCAGATGGCTGTGATAGCCAGCTGTGTATAAGCCATCTCCTCATGGGTAGTACAGAACACTGCAGATCAGGGGAGGAATGTGCGAATGCGTAAATAAATGTGTGTATGCGTGGTGCACCACTGAATGTAAGACTGCAAGAACTGTGTATGATTGCAAAAGCCTTGTCTCTATGACCACAGTGTGATTGGAAAAGTGTTCCTTGTGTGTAACTGCATGGTAATGTCACTGTGAAATATGTGTTAAACAATTTGCACTCTGCTCATGGGCAGGAACTATTTAAAGTTTGAGAAAGCATGATGAACAAAACCCTTTGCCTTGCCTGCTTAGCAGCTTAAGGGCGGCGAAAAGCAGGAGGGGGGGGAATCCTAACCTGCAATAGGGCGGGGTGGTTCCCCCTTCTTCCCTTGAGACTTTTTCTTTGTCAAAGGATTAAGCCACTCTTGGAAACCGGTTTTGCAATCCTTGCCACTCAGGAAAACAGATTTTTCTTTTCAGAAGCGCGATCTGAAAACAAGAATCACTTCTATGAGTTTTCCTCACTAGATCATAAGCTATGGGGCCCCTCCCTAAGTCTGTGTTCCTCAAACCCCCATCTCTGTGTTTTAAGGTTTTTTGAATGTCTCTTAGCGTCTTAGAGTCACGTGTCCCACTAGGAGTGAGAGAATTGCATTGTCTTCATGTGCGTATTGTGTTATCATCTTGTAACCTCGGTTCTCAACCTTTTAAAGTCAGGGGCCAAAGTTCCGGGGCCGCAGGCAGCTCTGGGGGTCCGGACAGTCATCCTGCCCTTCCTTTGCCGCGCAGCCCTTCTTGGCTTGGTGGAGGTAGGGGCAGAGCAACGTGGGCTCTGACCCACTTACCCACATCTGGCCGCGGGTTGAGAATCGTTCTAACTCTCCTTCATTCTCTTAGGAAAGACACTGTTCTGGTATTTTGACTTTAATCTGTGCAAAGTAACTCACTCATTGTACCCCTTTCACAGGAAAAAGCACGCAAACATTCTTGCGCTCTGTATATTCAGAAAATGCTTACCTTCTTTACAGGAACAAAATTCCTCTCCAGGAATAGTAACCAATTTATTTATTTCTACAGCCTTACACTCCTTCCTTTCACATGCTCCAGGGTTAATTACTGATAGGTATTTCTTAACAGGAGGACCCGGTTGTCTTAGTTACCTGACCTAATCTGATTTCGTCATGATAAGAGTTGCTGCATTCTCATTGTGCTAACTTCTGACTTGTCTTTCCTCCTTCCCTCCTTTCGCCAGTGGAACTCCCTGCTGGAAATGTTTAACTTGTGTGTCCCTTCATTTTTTTGTGTATTATTTCCTTACAGCTGGCACGTCATAGTTGGCTTGTTTTAATAAGTCTTAGTAGGTTTGCCTTAGTTAATTAACTTCCCCAAGAGAGGCTCTCAATTAACCCGGGTAAATGGGTGATGTGATTTTCTGTCAGATGACCATTCTACCATGCACAGCCTTGGTCATAATATATACTGATGATTTTCCCTCAATAAATCACTGGTCTTCGCTCCATCTTGCCTCGTGTCGTTCCTTTGACCAGTCTCCTCCGGGACCCCAAGGGCCGCTTCACGGCCCCGATTCCTACAATCAAACAATAAAAGTTTTCTAAGCTACCTCTATAATATTTTTTTAATAATTACAAATCACCCTGTGAATATATACAATGCCCGGAGAGTTTAGTTGCTATTTCAACTCCAAAAACCTCTTTGCGATGGTGCAGGGTCCTGAACTGTCATTTACCATAAGAGAATGATCCACAAATGGTTTCCATATATTCCAAAACCTATTCTCTTTTAAATTATCTCGTTTCACTTTAATCTCCCATGTCAATTTGTCATTCAATGCCAGGCTCCACATTTCCTTGTACCATTCTCCGATCTGTATATCTACATCATTTTTCCAATTTCTACATTGTCTACCTGTGGTCAATACAATTTCCAATAATTCTTTTTCCTCCTTATTCAAACCCAAATCTTCCACATTTGTTAAAAGAATGGTACCTGACACCAACTTGACCTTTTTACCCAATATTTCACCAAACTCCCCTTCTATTCTTCCCCAAAAATCCCTTATTTTTTTTACAACTCCACCACATGTGTTCATATGTTCCATCTGTTTCTTTACATCTCCAACGTAACTTATCTCTTTTATTATCCATCTGATAAAGCCTTAGTGGTGTCAAGTACCATTGCCACAACATTTTAAAATTATGTTCTTTAATTCTTACAGACATTGTTCTCATGATCCTCTTTTTCCATTTGTTTCTCCATTCAACCTCCCCAATTTTTATATTCAAATTTTGTTCCCACTTCCGCTTCAAGTCTTCCTGTGGATCATTACCCTTGTTCAATATAATATAAAGTTTGCTTACAAGACCCTTAATGCCTCCTTCCCCTTTTCTGATCTTTATTACCAAATCCTCAAATTCCGTCTCATTTCTATCTAACCCTGCTTCTCTTTTATATTTTTTATTCCAGTTATCCGCCTTCAATTTCTGAAACCAATCCAAGTTTAGCTTCTCAAATATTTTTTTCCTCTTAGTTATCATCATCACACACTTTTAACCAATCCGTCAATAAAAGCACCCCATTTTTATCCAATATTTCCATTTTTCCTTATCTATTTTTATTGGGAAACACCCCATATCCGTCAATTCCAAAATTGGAGAGAGATTTGGGACTATATCTTTCTTTACTTTCTTCCACACTTCCATGAGACCTCTCATCATAATATTATTTGACCTTTTCACCTTATCCTTTGTTCCCAAAAAAATCATACTACCAGTGTCTCTATATTCTTTCATCTCCAGTTGCTCCCAAATTGTCTTTTCTCTTGCCAAGATCTTCACAACATTCTTAATTTGAAATGCTCAATAGTATGCTAACAAATTTGGCATACCCAAACCCCCTTTTTTCTGAGTACCATAGTTTCTTTGGAAGTCTAGATTTTTTACCACCATTACAAAAGCTTTTCTTAACAAACCGATGTTTAAAAGGTCGCTTTGAATAGGGTTGCCATAATTTTCTCCCACCAAACCGGGACAGCCATGTGACATCATTGCAATCTTCAAACTGTACATGTGTCACGGAAGCAGACAGCGCTGGCTCTTCAGCTTTAAAACAGAGATGAGCACTGAACCCTAGAGTCAGATATGACTGGTTTTCGAGCAAGTGAAACCTTTACCTTTACCTACAGTAGATACCACATTTCTTCCCACCCCCAACCTAGTCCACTCTTCTATAGTGAAATAAATCTTTCTATCTCGTCTCTGCTTGAAGAGATGCAAAATGTTTCCATGGGTAGCCATCTCTCGCCATTCCCTGGATGTTCAGTCAAAATCTACCTACTTCTCATCCTAAACTCTCGAAGGGAGAAAAACGTGAGAGTTATTAGTAAAATAAGTGAAGGGGAGGATGAAAAACATGAATCACTGCTTACACATTGGAAGGATTCCTGGTGGGGTCTTCCACCGCTTAAGTACCTGCTTGATGTTTGTGAACCTGTTTATGAACCATACCCCTTCTATTCTCCCTTTGTAACTGATCGGTTTGCACATTCACTCTAGCAGTTTCAGTGTGGGAAGCAACCAATATGGATTTGCCATCCAAATTCTGTTTCCTTAGCAACCTTCACAAAGAAGAGCAGCTGGGTCACGCCCTGGTCTCCTAACATCCTTCAGGCGGCAAAGGCAAAGATGTGGTGATGCAACTGAGAAGGAGAAAGAGAGAAATCATTGCATTTGCTGGACGGAAAGCATTTCCTAAACTGTTCCTTCATATCTTGAGCAGTGACTGGAAAAGTCCTTTTTAGGCCAGGTCGAACTGAGGGATTCTGGGAGCTGTAGTCCAGAAAAATTAAATTCTCCAAGCTCTCCTCTTGATAGCAGTAATTTGGGACTCCCATTTATTAGTGTTGCTATGGAGAGCTATGATATGTTTCCAAAATGTTTCTCTTTGCTTATTTAGTTTTACTAGGATACTGAAATATAGCAGTTAGTAAAGGTTTCCCTTACTCGAAAGCCAGTCGTATCCGACTCTAGGGTCCAGTGCTCATCTCTGATTCAAAGCCAAAGAGCCAGCACTGTCTGCTTCTGCAGAGCTTTCTGTGGTCATGTGGCAAGCATGACTAGACACTGGAGCACACAGAATGTTGTTACCTTCCCACCAAAGTGGTCCCTATTTATCTACTTGCAACGTCTTGCTTCAAACTGCTAGGTTGGCAGGAGCTGGGACAAATACGGGAGCTCATTCCGTCCTACAGTACTCGGGAATCAAACTGCTGACCTTCTGCCTCCCAGTCAGCATCTTAGCCACTTGAGCCACTGCAGTTAAAGCCTGTTACAAAAGACACACTCCAAAAACCAGTGAATTTAGAGTTCAGAAATGTATTCTGAGTACGGAGACTCAACAAAGGCAAGAAGTCATATTTTCCACACAAAACCAAGTTACCTCACACTTTCACCAGTAATGATAATTTCATGTCAGAGATTACTCTAGGTTGAAAGGATTTTTAGCGGATGCCCGAATGAGACTCCTTTCATGTCCCCAAGTGCAGCTCTCGGATATCAAAACTTGACCTTCCAGTCTACAGCTCAGCGTTTTACAACTAAGCCACCGAAGGAGCTGTACTTTCACCAATGAAAGATTATTACATGCATATAACAGCCCTGATTTGTTATAGCACGTGTGTTCAGGCGGCTGTTTTGGGATGCTAGGCATGGGCCTGGTCTTGGTGTATTTGTTTCCCACAGAGGGTAGATGAGGCCTCTAGTGTTAGGGCAGGATTTGTGCCATGGTTCAGCCTCGTCCAAGATGGAGATTTCCATGCATGGGAGAACCTTTAGCACATACATTAGAGGGATTGGAATGTGCAAACATGCTGGTCTCATGGGTTGGAAGAAATGAAACCTAATGTGTGATGGACATGTTCTACTGTATGATCTTTGGCTGGATTCCTTTAGGGGATTGTAAAGGGGGTGGACCGTCTGTAAGGAGATAAAACCCAGACGTTGGGGCTCCTGATCCGATGCTTCTCTCAGAGGGTGAGCTGTGAACTGAGAAACATGTAGAGACTTAAGAGAAGGGAGGGGGCCCTTGGACTTCCTCAATTAGAGAAGCCCTCTTTGCTATGATGTGCTTTTTGAACTTTTGATAAACTTTCCTCTGTAACTTACTCCGATTACAATATACTTTTAAAATACCTGAAGATGACTGAAGTGTTTACTTGACTATGCACTACCTGATCTACAATAATCTAATATCCTGGGTTGCTTAGCTAGGAGAGCGGCAGCTCAGGAACCAACTACTTGAGGGCAAGAAGTCCTACTCATGAGTAAATTTGTTTCCTGACATCCAGAACTCCTGGCATATGGAATAATGTTGAAATAACTCCATTTAGCGCTCATTCAGTTAACAGTTCGTTTCCCCCAGAAAATATCCCATGAGCTAAGCATGGCTTTACTGTAAACAATTGAGAGACCAAGAGGAAATTGAAAAAGCACTCTTTATCCCCTTGAACTTTATCCCCTTGAACTTCATCTCACTGCCATGCTTCCACTGTATCTTCTGACACTTTGCTTGCATACCGATTGGTATCCTTTCCTTGCTTTCTTTGAACTAATAATCCAGATGCAAAGTGAAAATGCAGTATGTGATGAAATAGAAGGCACACTAATATAATTGGGCATGTTGTTGCAATCCAAAACAGATGCCCAAACATTTAGAAATGGCTGGGTAACATTCCTTTCTAACTGCATAAATCCAAGGTTTTTTTTTTTCTTTCCCCTTTTTGGGGGTGGCAAGGTAGACAACCACAGCTTCAAGGATTTTCATGAATATTATCTTGGCATAAGGTGTGCATCATTAAGATGCTGAAATACCTACCAATATGTCCCATCCTTCTACACTGGTTGGACATGTGATGAAATACATCTGATTGCCCTCAGAGAACCTGGTCAATCTACTGTGGATCATCAAGAGATGAAAAGGCAGGTCTCCATTCCACTGGCCAGGAATTTAATGTTGAAACTACTTGTCCTAGTGGTCATGTATATGTTTGGAACTGACTCATAGCAATCCTAGGAGTTTTCAAGGACATGGTTTGACCAGTCCTGGGCTGCGATAGCTTAGTGGTTAAGATGCTGAGCTTGACAACCAGAAGGTGGGTGGTTCAGCAGTTTGAGACTAGAGTACTGCATGGTGGAGTGAGCTTCTGTCTCTGTCCCAGCTCCCACCAACCTCGTAGTTAAAAAGCAAGAAATTTCAAGTAGATAAATAGATACTGTTTCAATGGGAAACATAACAGTGCACACCGCCGTCTAGACATGCCCACTGTGTGACCACAGAAAAGTCTGCTGACACAGATAGCAATGGCTCTTTGGTTGCAAATGGAGATGAGCACTGATCCCTAGAGTCGGATATGACTGAAAGAAATATATTTACTTTTACTTTAGTAGTTCCATGCTCTGACCCTAGTGAGTGTCAGTGTTGAGCTGCTCCTGGTGCCCACAGGTGCCTGGGCACCGGTAGCGGAAATTTCCTCAGGCCACACCCACTTGGCCAGCCATGCCCACCTCCCTACCCCAGACCAGGATGTAGGGAAGCCAAGTGGGCATGGTCCACAGAGATAGCCACACCCACAGCATTAGCCACACCCATGTTGGGGGTAGTAATTTTTTTTTGCAGAGCATCACTGAGTGAGTTCCCATAGCTGAGCAGGGATTGGAATACAGGTCTCCCAGAAATCCACCATATAACACTAGCTGTCAAGGGATCATACATCTGAATTAGTGTGATTAAGAGCAAGCAAAAGAAAGAATGAGAAGATGGAAGGGGACAAAACTTCCTACCTCCGTAGCAGCTGACTTATTCAAAATGGGTTTCCTAACACACAAGCTGAAAAGAGGAAGAGGGTGGGGGAAAACTTTGTGCCTAGGTTTTGTCACCAGGCACAATATGGGCCACATTATTTCCCATAGCTTTTGCTTTGTTCCTGGGCTTCCATCCAGTGTTCCTAAAAATAGGACATAACATTTAAATTAAGATGTGGCACAATTTTATTTATTTATTTTTTATTTTATTTTTTGCAAAAGGGAAGCAGGGAAGGTGAGAAGAAAAATTAAACCACATAAAAACATCAGATGAATGCATTACTTTCACTAAGGATAATCTTGCAACTATAGTCCATATTTCCTGTGTGAGTCAATTTTCTACTAATCCCAAACTCATTGGAGAAAAAATCATGACTTGCAACTGTTGTGATCCAGCCCTCCTCCAACTCCAAAGATGACTTGGAACAGGGGGCACTCCCTATGCCCAGCCCCGTTCTGCCTGCACCAGGATCCGAGGATGCCCTGAGCCAGGGATCTCAGCCTGCACCTGGCCCAAGTCTGTTTCCCCTGGCAGCTGACCTGTCAGATCAGGAGTCTGGCTCTGACAGTGATCAGCCCTCAGTCAGGGAGAGGTCCAGAAAGGAGCTACACCTGAGATGCAGGCAGGCTAGAGCGAAGCACCAAAGAAGGCTCCCAGCTGATACTAATTAGCTGGGAGGCTTACAAGCAAGCTTGTTGTACAACTTGTTGTACAACTTTTGTGCGAAGATTAACACCCTGCTCGACTCCAGACTGCCTGCCTAGACCCTGAGCTGCCTGCCATGACTCTGACGTCTCTGCCAACCCTGACTACGCCACTGGACACCCTTTGGATCGGACACTTGCTCAGACTATCGGTAAACAGACTGAATACTTTGAACTACAAGCCCTCCTGAATTCCCCCTTTCTTTTTTGTTAATTCATGTTGAATAAATATTCAGGCATAGCCTTAGGAGAGAGGAAAAGAATGTCTCCTTATAAGGCTTGTGTTCAAATAAAGTTGTCAGGTAGATAGCAAAACTGTATACCTCAGTTCACTTCACCTTGGTTGCAACAAAACAGGAAGAAAAAGCAAATGAGAGTTGCAAGAGGGTACCGATTTACTAGCTTCCTGAGACTAACACAATTTACTTAGACAGAACTAGGCTGAACAACTCAGACAGAACAAACAGACTGAATTAAACTAGACTCAGACACACAGCTCAGAGTACAAAGCAGTTACTTTTAAAGGAAAGAAACATTTATTCTGCTAGATTCAAAATAGGTAATGACTATACCTGTTAAATGCTGGCCCTTCCCATCTCCATGTTCCTATGTAAAATAATCACAAAGCATGATGGGGTTGCCTGCTGTAAAGTCAACAATTTGTGTGACTCAAAACAAAGGAATGAGGGAGTGCTGGATACACAGAACAGAGACTTTGAGGTTTTGTAATCTGCTGTTTGTGTAGTCTTCCCAGGTTCCCTGGCTGCACCCTGATAAGTGTTGTTTTTATTTCCAAAGTAGAAAAAGCCAATCCCTCTAAAGATAGATTATAAGATGATCAGGTATACGCTGCCACCTGCTGCTTGTCAATCACAAGCAAGAAATGCACATGAAAAACCTGAGCTCTTTCTCTTGAGTTCTTGGTGGAATATTCCATAGTTTGCTCCCACCTTTTGTGCAAACTAGGGTGCCTGCAAGAAATTTCATGGAGGGTGAGGGGGCAGTGATGGGATTCAGCTGGTACACCCCGGTATGCCTGTACCAGTAGTAGAAATTCCAGCTGGCCCTGTCCATCCGGTTGCCGGAGCCTCAAGTCATAGGCCTACACCTACATACCAGTGGTGCAGCCTCTCCGGACTTCCACCATCCAGTTGCCGGAGCTTTGGGTCACACCCAGCAAATCACATGGCCATGCCCACCATGCCATGCCCACAAAGTAGCTAATAAAAAAATTTGAATCCCACCACTGGTGAGGGGACTGCAATAGTGATTGAGTGGTGCATGGCAGAACATCAGAGTGATGAAAGAAAAATATAGTTCTTGATTTCGTTGTGTGAAGTTTTTTAAAAAGAATACAACCTAAACAGAATTCGTCAGATACATAATAACCATATAAACATACAATGTGGTCTTAAATGGCGCTTTTCTTCATCTCAGACCTCTATTGATCCACCACATCTCCACCATCATGCTTGGAACAAGGGAAATGGAGCAAGTGAGTGTCCTTTATCTTTGAACAAGGTTCTGGAGACTATACAAAACAGTGGGCCTTCTAGATGTCTTTTTCAAGTCACCAGTCAGAAGACAGTTGGAGAATTGGAAAACCAGAGATGAAAGTTAAATTGCCAGCTAGAGCTTTGGTGAGATGTGATTAGGCTTGTGGGACCAAGCCTAATCACATCTTTATGCGAGGTTTTGCTGTATTTGTTTTAATCTCATTGTGATCTGCCTAAAACATGAGATGTAAATCAAAAAAATTATCTATATCTGTAAATAACAAGTACTATTATCTCCTTTTAATTTGACTGGATAGTTCAGTAAATAAGATACCTGACTGTAGAGGCCAATGCTGGACAACCCCCAGTTGCTAGCTTAACTACTTGCATGAGAGTAGACTCACTGAATCAATGGGGATTTGGTGAGCCAACTTGTCTCTATGTTCCACTGATTCAAATGTGACTACTGTAAGTGAGATTCAGTTCAGCATAATACCCTGGACAGCAAGAGAACAAATAGGTCATTCTTAGAAGAAATCAACCCTGACTGTTCCTTAGGTCAAATAGTGAAGATGAAGCTAAAGTACTTTGGACATCAAATGAGAAGATAGGATTCACTGGAGAAAGCCTTGATGCTGGGAAAGGTTGAGGGCAAAAGAAGAAGGGGGTGGCAGAGAATGAAATGGCTAGATGGTATTGTTAATGCAATGGGCACAGAGTTGGGCGGGTTGAGAAGGATGGTGGAGGATAGGGGTGCCTGGTGGGCAATAGCCCATGGGGTCACAGGGGTTCGGAATCAACTGTGCAACTAAATGACAACAATAAAAAGTAAATTGTAGTTAGAGAAGTGCCATTTCAATCAATGAAACTGACAGAGGAGTTGAGTCACTAGATTCCTACTGATTCAATGGGCCTAGATAAAGTTAAAGGTCACCCTTGTTCAAAAGCCAGTCGTATCCGACTATAGGGTTCAGTGCTATCTCTGTTTCAAATCCGAAGAGCCAGTGGTGTCTGCTTCTGCAGATGTTTCCGTGGTCATGTGGCAGGAATGACTAGACACCGGAGTGCACGGAACACTGTTTACCTTGCCACCAAAGTGGTCCCTATTTATCTCGCTTTCAAACTGCTAGGTTGGCAGGAGTCAATGGGCCTACTGTAGTGCAATTATTTATGCTAAACAACAAGCTATTGGCCAATGGGCCAAAAAGGACACACATGACACATATGTTAGTGCATCCGTGCAAGAAAGTGATGCTCATCTCATTTTTTGATCATGTGTATTTTTTCCCCCAAAATCTGCAACAAGCAAGATGGAAAATCTACATATTCTCTCTGAATCCAAGAGGCAAGCAGCATTTTTCTATCTGATAAGAAGAAGAAATATATATTTTGCTGTTTTGCATTTACCACGCAAGAAAGCTTTGTGCCTGGATTTACATTCCTCTTTGCCATTCTGCATCGTAGATTGGGCTGTCAGTTCTGCACATCAAGACACCAAATGCTGATCAGGCCTTTGGCAGATCTAGCCCTGTGCGCTGCAAATTGAAGGAGCTTTGGGTTCCACCCAGTGTTCTGTAATGCTGGTCACCTAGCAAAAATAATAAGCATTGCTACACTAATTCATGACAAAATCATTTCTTGGGAAAGAGACCACCCGTCTGAAATTTCTCACTCTAATAGAGTAAATAATCTCAAGAATGATCTTGCAGTTTACAAGCCATAGATCATTTCTCACTGAGTGCACACAGTTGACATGGTCTGTCAACAGAATGGGATTGCCGCACATCCGTTTATGGTGCCTTCATGTCTTTGTAATCAAACTCAATGTCAGAGACTAATTTAGAATGTGTTTTACAGAGGCTAGGACTAAAATGATGTCCTCTGTCAATCTAGATATTGTTGGAGGGGCCTTGGATAAAGGAAAGCATGAAAGCGAAACTTTAATGTGGAAGACTAGGTAAAGGTAAAGGTTTCTCTTGCTCGAAAGCCAGTCGTATCCGACTCTAGGGTTCAGTGCTCATCTCTGTTTCAAAGCTGAAGAGCCAACATACTGCAAAGGAATGAAGTCAGAGTCCATAATCAGTTCCTTATTGAAAATGGAGCGGGACTGGGGTGGCTCAGTGGTTAAGAAGCTCGCCTTGTTAGCTGGAAGGTCAGCAAGTTGGCAGTTCAAGACCCAAGTACTGCATGACGGAATGAGCACCCATCTCTATCCCTGCTCCTGCCAACCTAGGAGTTCGAAAGCAAGAAATTGCAAGCAGATAAATAGGGACCACTTGGGTGGGAAAGGATCTTGGGGGCAGGAAAGGAGACTCATTCAAGCATCCCCTGAGCAGAGTTTCTCCAGCAAAAATCCTTTCAACCCAGAAAGCACCTTTGTGGTTTTCTGACACAATTTTAAAAATAAATTGAAAGTGGAGCCCCCATGAGTGGTAAAAGACCTTCTTTTTCTCAAGCATGATCTTTCCTCATTTCTGCAGGTAGCAATTTAGCTTGATTTTGTTTTGTGGCTGATCAAAACAGGCATATTATTATTATTATTATTATTATTATTATTATTATTATTATTATTATTATTATTATTATTATTATTATTATTATTATTATTATTATTATTATTATTATTATTATTATTATTATTATTATTATTATTATTATTATTATTATTATTATTATTATTATTATTATTATTATTATTATTATTATTATTATTATTATTATTATTATTATTATTATTATTATTATTATTATTATTATTATTATTATTATTATTATTATTATTATTATTATTATTATTATTATTATTATTATTATTATTATTATTATTATTATTATTATTATTATTATTATTATTATTATTATCATTATCATTATTATCATTATTATTATTATTATTATCATCATCATTATTATCATTATTATCATTATTATCATTATTATCATTATTATCATTATTATTATTATGTGTCCTATATAGCGTAGGTCTCACCCCGCCCCACTCTCTGTAGAATCAATTGTGTTGTTGCTGCTTAAACAACATCTAACCAGCTTTAAATCTGGTGGCATGTTTAAAGAGAAGCAAGATGTTACTTATTTTCATTTTCTGGTTCAAGTAACAAAGGAGAAGGGGAAGAGGCCTCCATTACACATTGAAATTGGCCCTCTAATCTTTATGTAATTGCTTTTTCACTGATAGAAATATAGCTCTATGTAGAATATTTATCATCTGGTTTCTTTCCAAAGTATTGACTTTATGTAACAGGCTTGATATACATCAAACTCTTTATAGATTTAATAAACTTGTTTTTGGTCAGTCTTCTCTTCTAAACACAGTGAGATTTATGGTCTTCTTAACACTAAAAAAAATTTCCCTTCCAGTTTCCCCCCTTCTAATTTGAGGTCACAAAATACACAAAAGGCAGCATATATCACTAAAATGGAGTGAGTGGTGTAGGAATTGGGGCCGTGAGGAGGCCCTTAGGATCCTGGAGGAGACTGGTCAAAGGAACGACACGAGGCAAGATGGAGAGAAGACCAGTGATTTATTGAGGGAAAATCATCAGTATATATTATGTTCAAGGCTGCGCATGGTAGAATGGTCATATGGCAGAAAATTACATCACCCATTTACCTGGGTTAATTGAGAACCTCTCTGGGGGAAGTTAATTAACTAAGACAAACACTGACCATTGTCTGAGGCTTAGGCTAGGGTAAATATGGCTTCTATTTGCACCAGAGATTAAGCTTAACTCAGAGTGAGTAATTGCCTAATACGTACCAGAGGTTAGAGATTTGCTCTCTCAGCAGAGCCGTTGTTCAGGTCAAGGAATTGGGTGAATCAAACCCTATAATTTATCCACCCCCCTTAATTTGGGTGCTCGCAGAGCCCACGGGCCAGGGAGCCTTTCTCACCGAAGTGGCCTCTGCCGGGCCGTTCCGTGCCCATCGGGCGTGGGAAATCCACATCTCCCCTTTAAATTTCATTTAAGGACCTGACCGGCGACTCTGCGTAGGAGGGGCATCAGCTGCTGAGCGGGAATGACGCTTCGGGGTTCCTTCTCGGGAATTGATATCAGTGAGGGAATACATTGTGCAAAGCAGCAGAGTGCGATGCCTAGTATAATCACCCCCACGACCACTTTGAGTACCGTTTGAAGCCACCCCCACGGAATCCACAACGACATCCAGTTCCACAATGAACTCCACCAAGTTCCCCATGCAGACCCTTCTGTGATGCCCTGGACTATGGTGTGGAGATCAGTGAGCTGACTCTGTACTTTGTGGGTATTGTCTGCGAGGTTAAAGCAACACATGCCATGGACAGACTTGCAGCCCATATGATGTAGCTGCTTGATTATCCAGTATGGCATGGCGAAGCTCTGCCTGCTCCTGGTTGAGCAGCGCTCTGAGGAGCAGCTGAGCAGCTGAGGAGGTGTGGTTGATGGCTTTTGCTAATCCGCAAGCCAATTGACCAATTCTCCGAGCGTTGCCTATGGCTAAGCCTGACACGCTGAATATACTGACTACAGCCTGGTTTTTCAGAGCTGTGGGTCTGAATTCAGACTGCTTTCTGTAGCAAGGCAAGATAATGAAGAAGACAGAGGCCACATGCCCAAAACAGAGCCTATCTTCGTAGGGAGGGAAACCGAAGAATTAAGCCAGATAGAAATAACCAGGGAGGAGGTCCTTGCATGTCTTGTTAAGCTAAACACTAACAAATCACCAGGACCAGATGGCATCCATCCACGAGTTCTCAGGGAACTTAAAGATGAAATTGCTGATCTCCTAGCCAAAATATATAACCTTTCCCTCAAATCAGGCTTTGTGCCTGATGACTGGAAGGTAGCGAATGTAACACCAATTTTCAAAAAAGGATCCAGGGGTGATCCAGGAAATTACCGACCTGTCAGTTTGACATGTGTCCCAGGTAAAGTGATGGAAACCATCCTAAAAGATAGAATTAATAGGCACATAGAAGAGAAGGCGCTGCTAAAGGAGAGCCAACATGGCTTTTGCAAGGGCAAATCATGCCTCACTAATCTGTTGGAATTTTTTGAGAGTGTCAACAAGCATGTGGATAAGGGGGATCCAGTTGACATTGTTTATCTGGACTTTCAGAAGGCTTTTGACAAGGTCCCACACCAAAGGCTCTTGAATAAACTTACCAGTCATGGAATAAAGGGACAGGTCTTATCCTGGATCAGCAACTGGCTAAGGGACAGGAAACAGAGGGTAGCAGTAAATGGACACTTCTCCAAGTGGAGGGAAGTAAAGAGTGGGGTCCCCCAAGGTTCAGTACTGGGACCCCTGCTTTTCAACCTCTTCATAAATGATCTAGAGGTAGGAGTAAAAAGCAAGGTAGCCAAATTTGCTGACGACACTAAATTATACAGGGTAGTGAAAACTGTGAGAGATTGTGAGGAGCTCCAGAGGGATCTCTTGACACTGGGGGAGTGGGCAAAACAGTGGCAAATGAGTTTCAACATTAGTAAGTGCAGAGTGATGCATGTTGGGGCAAAGAACCCCAATTACATTTATAAACTGATGGGGTTTGAACTCTCTGCGACAAACCAGGAAAGGGACCTTGGTGTCCTGGTGGACAACTCAATGAAGGTGTCAACCCAGTGTGCCTCAGCAGTGAAAAAAGCAAACTCAATGTTAGGGATCATTAGGAAGGGTATAGAAAATAAGTCAGCAAGTGTCATTTTGCCTCTTTATAAATCTATGGTGAGGCCCCATCTGGAATACTGTGTACAGTTCTGGTCGCCATACCTCCAGAAGGATATTATGGAGCTGGAAAAAGTGCAGAGGAGGGCAACCAGAATGATTAGGGGACTGGAACACCTTCCTTACCATCTGAGGCTGCAACGGTTGGGCCTCTTCACTCTTGAACGACGACGTCTAAGAGGTGACCTGATTGAAGTTTATAAAATCATGCACGGTGTGGACAAAGTAGATAAGGAAAAACTGTTTTCCCTATCGCATAACACTAGAACTAGGGGACACTCCATGAAACTTTTGGGTACTAGTTCTCAAACAAATAAGAGAAAGTACTTTTTCACCCAGAGGATTACTGGCCTATGGAACTCCCTGCCAGAAGAAGTGGTGACAGCTGTCAGTCTTGACAGCTTTAAGAAAGGATTAGACAAGTTCATGGAGGACAAGAGTATCAATGGCTATAATTATGGATACTTAAGGACAACCTCCGGGTTGGAGAGATAGGCAGGATATCTCTCAATATCATTTCCAGGGAATCCTAAGCAGGTGAAGGCATCTCTTTGGGAATAATGCCCTGAAGGAAATGGTGAGCCACTGTGTGAGACAGAATGCTGGACTAGATGGGCTGTGGCCTGTTCCAGCAAGGCTGTTCTTATGTTCTTATGTTCTTAATGAGATGTGTCATTGATACTGTGACCTGGCTTGATTCTAAGCTATCTCTGCAGCTTTCTAGCACCTATGGGGAGGTGTGAAAATAGGCTGGGGATTATCGGCTACCGGGTGCTCAAACTTTCCAAGCAATGGGCCGGTGCAAAACATGGGCCGGTCTGGCTTCCTTTGGTGGAAGCTGGCCGTTATTAACAACATACAGTCAAGTGTCCCTTGCAAATCCCAACTGGAGCATTGTACAAGGCATGAATAAATAATAGCAACTACAGATAACAATAGCAATAAAAGACATTCAGCAGCTTTTCGAAGGATGAGGCTTCTCTTCTTGGTGGGGTTTCATGTGTAACTTGAGCTTGGAAAAGTCTTGTTTTGGGGAAAAGCATGGTCCTCAGAAGTAGCACTGAGTATGCAAAAATGTTCATAGAAATGTCTTTGGAGATGTAAGTCATAAAGGAAGACGGACAGCTGATGACATCCAGGACAGTGACTGGTGCCGCTCATTGCAATCATCCGGGTCTGACTCTGGCCTCTGGGACCTGCATGGGGAAGAGACTTGTTTGGGAGATAAAAATTCTGAAAGAGTTAGTTGGTTTTTGCACTTATAGGATAGCAATTGCTGTGCAACTATGGGACGTGGTTTCCCCCCCTTTCTGTTTGTTTGTATTAATGCAAACGTGCATGTACTGCCATTTGCCAAAATGTGGGGATGTGCGACGTCCCTTTGTCACACCTGGATGGCCTCTGTCCCTCGTGGGTTGACCCCCCACGAGGTACCCCCCCCGGTGTCCCTGCACGATGCAGACAGGAACGGACTGTGCCTTGGGCTTGGGAAAGTGGCAGGTTGAACTGCCTTGCGAGCGCTTTGGCATTCTGAAGAGGGAATGCATGACTCTGAATTGGAGTAGTGAGAAACAAACTTAGCAAATTTTTGTCTATCACGGGAGTGATGTGTGCTCCCGGTAGACTGTGAAGCAAATTCCTAGGAAACTGGCTGTCAGCAATTCTGTTTAAGCGTTCTTTGGCAAAGGTGCGCAAAGCGAGGTTCACGGCTGCCAACTCTGCCCGCTTGCGGAAGAGTCAGGAGCGTGCGCCAAGCTTGGTCCTCTTGCCAAGTAAGAACCTAATATGTGCGACCCCCATAAGTGAAAACTGTCCTAGCCCCCTGAAGAGGAACCAGTGACATAAATTCACACAAGTTGACTGTCTGCGTTTGAAGCGAGACGAGTCTGGGGTCTTATGGCAAACCTTGGCGCATGAAGCGCCAGGCTTCCCTTGGGTAAATTTCTCAAGAAGGCCCCCCTGCGCACATCCGCCCATGGCGTGCGTGCACACGTTTAGAAGAGTGCCAGTGGTGGCTTAGCCTTTTGCCTGTGCTTAGACTAGCAGCCAAAAGGGAAGGGGTGGCCTAAAAATGCCTGTATCTGATTGAAGGGTGTGACCTGACTGCACTCTTAAAATGGGCCTAGGCAGTCCTGGCTAATGAGTGGCACTCTGCACATGCTCAGGAGCTCAGGGACTAATCCTTCCTCTGTGCTCTGGAGTTTGCAAAATGTGTCTGCACACTAGAGAGGGTGCTGCGGGCCAGGTGCCATACTTAAAATGACCTGAGACTTATGAAAGACAAGCCAACTATGACGTGCCAGCTGTAAGGAAATAACACACAAAAAAATGAAAAGACACACAAGTTAAACATTTCCAGCAGGGAGTTCCACTGGCGAAAGGAGGGAAGGAGGAAAGACAAGTCAGAAGTTAGCACAATGGGAATGCAACAACTCTTCTTATAACGAAATCAGATTAGGTCAGGTAACTCTGGAGCCTGTGAAAGGAACCAAATATGGTTAAGGCCTGGAGAGGAATTCTGTTCCTATAAAAAAGGTAAGTATTTTCTGAGTATACTGAGCGCAAGAATGTTTGCGTGCTTTTTCCTGTGAAAGGGGTACAATGAGTGAGTTACTTTGCACAGATTAAAGTCAAAATACCAGAACAGTATCTTTCCTAAGAGAATGAAGGAGAGTTAGAACGATTCTCAACCCGCGGCCAGATGTGGGCAAGTGGGCCAGATGCGGCCCAAGTTGCTCTGCCACTACCTCCACCAAGCCAAGAAGGGCTGTGTGGCGAAGGAAGTGCAGGATGACTGTCCGGACCCCCAGAGCTGCCTGCGGCCCCGGAACTTTGGCCCCTGACTTTAAAAGGTTGAGAACCGAGGTTACAAGATGATAACACAGTATACACATGAAGACAATGCAATTCTCTCACTCCTAGTGAGATACGTGACTCCAAGACGCTAAAAGACATTCAAAAAACCTTAAAACACAGAGATGGGGGTTTGAGGAACACAGACGTAGGAAGGGGCCCCATAGCTTATGATACAGTGAGGAAAACTCATAGAAGTGATTTTTGTTTTCAGATCGCGCTTCTGAAAGAAAAATCTGTAAGAGTTGCAGAACCGGTTTCCAAGAGTGGCTTAATCCTTTGACAAAGAAAAAGTCTCAAGGGAGGAAGGGGGAACCACCCCACCCTATTGCAGGTTAGGATTCCCCCCCTCTCCTCCTCTCCTGCTTAAGCTGCTAAGCAGGCAAGGCAAGGGGTTTTGTTCATCATGCTTTCTCAAACTTTAGATGGTTCCTGCCCATGAGCAGAGTGCAAATTGTTTAACACATATTTCACAGTGACATTACCACGCAGTTGCACACAAGGAACACTTTTCCAGTCATACTGTGGTCATAGAGACAAGGCTTTTGCTATCATACACAGTTCTTGCAGTCATACATTCAGTGGTGCACCATGCATACACACATTTATTTACGCATTCGCACATTCCTCCCCTGATCTGCAGCGTTCTATACTACACATGAGGAGATGGCTAATACACAGCTGGCTATTTTACAACCATCTGGGTGCTTCTACTTAGGGGCAAGTTTCTCTGGGCTACTCCCAAGGTGAGACAAGTAGGTTCTGCCTGTGCCCTGGGGGAACTCGGGGTACTATTGCTGGGATGGTTCTTCTGGCATAGCCAGGGCGATGGCTGCCTCCTTTCTAGCCTGGGCCAGATGCATGCCAGGGTGGCCATTTGGCATGAAGACAATCTTTTGAAGATCTGCCTGGTCTAGATTGGCTTTCTCTTCTAAGGTGTCTCATTTTACCACACTGGAAGCAGGCGCCTTGGGGTTTTGGCACTGCTCTGTGCCTGAGTGTGGTAATGGGTCTGCTCTGGAGCCCTGCGTGGCCAGGGGCCGTGCAGATTTCCATGAGCAGTGGGCGCTGAGCAGCCCTGCCTGAACGTGTGTCTGCCTTCAGATAGGCTGAGCACAGCAGTTGGGCGCTAGCTAATTGTGCCACTGGCAATTTCCCCGTGAATGGATCTTCCTCACCCCTGCGCTGAATGGAGTTCTTTCTTTGCAGGGAACTTTTAACTGTCAGAGAAGCGCCAGGGCCTCTCATGCCATGAATTCCTTCAGTGACGTCTGCAGCTGCCACTGAGGGAATGCTCCCTACACTGCCCTGCTTAAGCTGAAATGACGAATAGAGACTTCTTGGGGCTGATGGTTCTGACTGCGCTGGGGTTTTCTGGGTCTCTATCCGGACTGGGTCTACCTCTGCTGAGAGCTTCCTACATTTGCTCCATGTGCGAATTGTGCCCTCTGGAGCTTTCGGGGGTTGCTGAATGCAGTCTCCTATCTGATCCCAGAGCTCAAGGGCTAACGTACCTACTTCTGGGTAAAGCAGGCAGTGTTCCCCTAGGTACACCAAAAGTCTCGCTAGCTCCCCGCTGTGAAAACGCAAATTAAATATCCTGGCCAGGATCTTGAACTCTTCCTCACAAGTTCTTTGGCTAGCAGATGGACGCTGTCGCTGAGGACAGGTCCCCATATTACCTGCGATTGGGTCCTCGGAAGATTCCTCCTCGGGACGAGTCGCGTCTTTGGCAGGCAAC
Organism: Bradypodion pumilum; assembly: GCA_035047305.1. NCBI lineage: Eukaryota > Metazoa > Chordata > Lepidosauria > Squamata > Chamaeleonidae > Bradypodion > Bradypodion pumilum. Next base: position 5,346,634 of record JAWDJD010000017.1, on the reverse strand, counting down.
AGGTTCTGGCGATGTCGCTTTCTAGAGTGCCATTCTAAAAGGCGAAAAATTTAAATACATGTCACTGGAGGGAGGAAGTGCTCCCATTGGGCTTCTGAGGAGGGCTGGGGCAAATTCTGTTCTGAGGTGATTGCATGGGTGCCCACAGAGAGGGCGCCGAGTGCGACCTCTGGCAAGCATGCCATAGGTCAGCCACCACAATGATTTATTTATTTATTTAAATGGTCCAGTAAAAGGTATCGCTTTCTTCTTGCATTTGTTTAATTTCATGTCTGGCCTAGACACGAAAGAAGTGTACTCATTTTTGTTCTAATAAAAGTTAAGGCTTGACTTAATTGAGCACCTAGTTTTCTTCCCTTTGGGGGAGTGGTGTCTGTGGTATCTGTGAGGCTCTCAGGGTGATGTAGTTTCTGTGGGTAGCCTGTTTAACTGCAGGAATGGTTAGGAACTGTGGTATATTTCTAAAGCACACACATACACATATGTAACTCTCCTATCTCCTCCTGGGTTCTAACATGCACATTGTATGTAGAACTGCCAAGTTTAAGGCAATGACTAAAAGAATCCAATATATCAATCAAATTGGGGTATCCTGCAAGGGAGATTCACTTATTTTATTATGGATATGCAAGTATTAATCATATTAAGGCACCTTTTCCAGTTTAGTAAAGGTAAAGGTTTCCCTTGCTCAAAAGCCAGTCACATCCGACTCTAGGGTCCAGTGCTCATCTCTGTTTCAAAGAGCCAGCACTGTCTTCTTCTGCAGACGTTTCCGTGATCACGTGGCAGGCATGACTAGACACTGGAGCACATAGACGCTGTTTACCTTTTTACATCTATAGCTATAAAACAGAGGTGTGGTCTTGTATGTGCTCTAAAGGCTCCCACACCCCTGGACCAATCCCGCTGAAATTTGGCATATACATACCTTTGACTGGAGAGATCAGCACTGCAGGGGTCACAAGCCACATGGGGAGCATGCACCCCTCAAATTGCATCCCAATTGATCTATACAATGTGTGTGTTTCCCAGTGATGTAATTGGCTGATGTCATAGTCCCAGATATTTTGACATCATCTGACTAGCTCAGCTGTAGCCCTCTGAGCTCAGCTGTAGTTTTCACAGTAGGTGGAAGGCAAATGGGCATGCAAGATCAGCACTGTGGGGGTCACAAGCCCCATGTGGGGGTGTATGCTGTTGGTCACTGCTGTTGGAGACTTCTGGTTTGCTTCAATCTCCCTGAGGGAAAGCACGCCATGGAACCCAGGGCCTGGTCGGGCCGGCACAGCGGTGGCGACGGAAGTCCTTGAGAGGGCCGGGAGAGCACAGGAGCGGTAAGGGCAGTAAGTGACTGTCAACGGAGAAACAGGATGGGTGAGGGAAGAGAGAGACAGGGGAAGGGAGGCAGGAGTAATCCACATACACCCCACAAGGTTTCCAAGATGGAAAGGCTGGCCTACGTTAAAGAAAAGAAAAACCCAAGCAAAGCTGGGTAATCAGCTAGTTTCTTTTAAAAGTAGCTCAGGTAGGTACCAATTGTATTTTTTTTATTTTATTGTATGTTTTCCTGTATTTCATTGTACTCCATTGTATCGCACAGATTTTAATTCTTCTGCTAAGTTATTGATAAGGTCGTAAGACTAATCAATTAATAAACATTCATTCACATTCACATATGCACCCTTCAGGTTCAACCTGCCAGGTAGCCAGCAAGTCTCTTAACTCTGGCAAAATCAGCAAGACAACAGGAGATTTGTGAGAAGCATGGAGCGAAAGCAGAGAGGCTTTGCTGAGTGTTTTTACTGCAATAGAACAGTAACTGGGGGATAACAAATTATGCAAGGGAAGGTAGCACGTTATACAGTTTCTGCAACACTAACTTGCGTTGGGTCAAGAAGAGCTCTTGGGAAATTTGAAAGGTGGGGAGGAGTTGATTTACAGTGAGATTTCTGCCTCATAACAATAACAAAAGAGTTTCCCCGTGGAGGGGAGATGGAGGCAAAGGGGCTAAGTGGGAATATATCCTAGCATAAAGAACAAAACAGGAATCACAGAAGTAATATTCTGAACTGGCTGCCCTTGTACACTGTAACTTGGAATTCATGTAGCTGTTTATTTATGGCCTACATAGGGAAAGAGAGAAATGCTGCAAGTTCCATGCCTTTAAATAAATAGACAATCTTTACTTCTAACAATCAAAGATTGGGAGGGGGGGTGTGAACTTCCAAAAGGACCAGCACCCATCATTGGCTAGGCTAGCTAAGAGTCCTTGGCAGCTGCAATACAATACTATCTGGAGGAGCAGATGTTCTCCCCCTTGCCCTGAACTAATACATAAAGTGGAACATGGTTTATGCTTTGAGTTGCCAGTTCTTTGATTTTTGCAATGAAATTCTCAGCTCTCAACCTTGCATTAAAAAAAGCACATCAGAGAAATTTGGAAAGGAAGTTTCCCTCCCATTTTTTTTTAATTTTAGAAAAGTATGGACAACAGGGACTACTGAGGTGGCTTTAGTGGTTAAGAGGCTGAACTTGGCAACCAGAAGGTTGGCAGGTCAGTAGTGAGTTCCTGCCAACCGAGCAGTTCGAAAGCAAGAGATTGCAATTAGATAAATAGATACCACTGTGGTAGTAATGGTAACAACATACTGTGCACTTCGCATAGCTGTCAAGTATCCTGTATTGTCCTGGAAAACCCCTTATTTTAGCCTCTTCCCTGCCATCATCCCGTATTAATTAGACTGCAATGCCCTATTACCGCCATTGGAGGGCAGCAAAGGATAAGCATAGCTGTCAAGTATCCCGTATTTGCTGGGAAATTTCCCTTATTTCCAAATCCAAAACTTAACAGGTATGGCACTTTGGTGTCTAGTCATGCCTGCCATGTGACCGCGGAAACATTTGTGGATGCAAATGCTGGCTCTTTGGCTCTAAACAGAGATGAGCACCACCCCCTAGAGTTAGATATGACTGGCTTTCGAGCAAAAGGCCTTTGCTATGGAACAAGGGTTCCCAAGCTGTGGGCCGGGGCTCCCCACGTGCTCCCCCACAGGGCCACCTCCGTGAGGCTTCCCCACCCCTTCCATGAATGGTCCCCATCTCAGGGCCTCCCCCACCCCCCACAGTACCTCCCCACCCTCATGAGTGCTCCACACCTTACCTAGCCCAGCCACAGCCTCCCTGCTGGCATTTCAGTCTCCCTTCTCGCCTCCCCTTTGGCGGAAGCAAGTCAGTCAAATGGAGAAGCAGCACTGGCTGGGCTGGGCAGGGTGGGACCTCCCCTCGATGGCCCATGTGCCAGAAGAAAGGCCTCTATGTGTCACTTGTAGCACGCATGCCTTAGGTTCGCCACCAGGGCCCTAGGTTCTATGGACTCCAGACATGCCATTGCTGTTGACACCTTTATTAGCGTCTCTTTTGAGTAGTGGAGAGGCTGTTGGTTCAGGGCTTGGCCAGTCACCACTGTGGAGGCAATAGCTGGTGTTCCTTATCTACGTTCGTCATGCCGATGGATATGACCCATTTGCCTGTCTATGAGTTCTGGAGCAGCAACATCTGATCATCACTGAGAACGCAGAAGGGAAGAAGTCCCCCCTGTTTGTCTTCCTCCTTTCCCTTCAAACATGGCTCCTGCCATCCTATCCTGGCCCAAACCCAACTCTCCAGGGGTGGTTTGTCCACCTTTAGACTCCTATCTCGAGCCCCTCTTCTGCCTTCTGCACCCTCAGGCTGCTCTGGCCAAAGATGCAGCCCAGGGATTCTCAAACTGCATGGGCTGAATGCAGCCTGTGGTGCCACTTCATGTGGCCTCCACCACACCAGGAAGTGCCATGTGGTGGAGGAAGGGCAAAATGGCTGTCCAGCCCCCAAAGCTGTCTGAGGGAGTGTGACCCAGCTGCGCCTTTAAAAGGTTGAGAACTCCTGGTGTAGCCTACCCAGTGTGTGTGGATCCAAAGCTCCCCTTTATGCTCTTATACTCCAAGTAGGTCAGAAAAATATAAATGTGCTCAGGATTTTTGGTAAGATTGTTTTAGAAAGGTCTTTAGGTCTTTTAAGGCTTTTAGGACTGCAGTGTGGCCCACAAAATGGAGGTGCTCAAATAAACATCTTTCTTCTTTGAAAGGCAAAAAGAGAGAGAGAGAAAGAGGGCCAGAATATGCAAAGCCTTAATACATGCAAATAGGTCAGATGACTCCTTGAGGCAGGAAGACAGGAAACTTTCCAATTGGTTACTTAGGGGCAAACAATATACAACAACTTCCGTTAGTTTAGGCTAGTATTTCTATCTCTATTATGATAGTGCTAACACCCACTGCAATACTCAAAAGATTCAAAGCCACATGAACTGATGTTATATTTAAGGCAGATTAATATCTGTGTCTGACTCATCGTTCTTTGCCCTCTCAATGCCCACCCTCAGGCCGTTTCAGCTCTTTTGACTTCAAGCCTGATCCTATGCGGGTTTTTTGAGGCTGATCCTCCTGGTTGAATCATTCATTCCTGCTGTTTTAAACATCTGTCCTGACCTTTCCACAGAAATAGGCCAACCTAACTCACAGAGAGAGAGAGAAAAAATCTTTGAAATCCATTTAGCAAAACGAAGAGCAGGAAGCTTATGGTATTTTTATCCCTTTTTTTAAAAAAGGGCAGGTATAAACTGTTTGGAGAGGTTGTGTCATTTCCAGAGTTTGGAAACAGTTTTAAACTACAGTACATCTGTACTGAGCCCAGAAGTTGTTTCCCAGGCCTATCAGAAGGGAATCGACCTCTGAACTATGGCTACTTTCCAAAGAGGAAGAATGGTTACATCATGTGTTCTCAACCTTTTTAAGCCAGGGGCCGGGTCACACTCCTTCAGACAGCTTTGGGGGCCAGAGGGCCATTTTGCTCTTCCTCCACCACATGGCACTTCCTGGTGTGGTGGAGGCAGTGGGGGCCCATGGGCCGCAGGTTGAGAATCCCTGTTACAGGCTCAGGGAACCCAGAAATATTTTTTCAAGTTTTGAGAGTAGGGAGTTTGCAATGTGTTACGGAAGGAACCCAGGAGTTCTGTGTCTGGGTTGTAAGAGATTTCATAGCTGGGATAAATTTATTTTATTCTTAACTATGTTCATTTAAAGTTTAATATGCCTATGTTATTATTCTGCTTTCATTTTGTTAGTTTGCTTAACTTTGCTTAGCTTAACTGGATCCATTTTGGAAGGGTTCAGTATGCAGAAGCTGACTTCTGACCAATTAAAAGCAGCAGGTCAGCCTGACCTCCGTTCACAGACAGCAAAGCTGAGAAAGTGTCTGTACTCGGGCTGATCACCTGGGAAGAGCACTGTTCTCAGACAAGCCACCTGTTGGAAGATGTGAGCCGTACGTCTAGAGATGGAAACTTAGATTAAATGTTCTGGTCTCACACCGGACTTCAAAAAGAGTTGTCTGTCACTCAAGATAATTCAGCACGTATTATCACCGAGAAACATAAATACCGAGGCTCTGAGCCCCGGAAAAATATAGCAGATCAGCTATCTTGATTTCATCTAGAGATTCTATCCATTTGCCTCCAGCCTAGATCCACACCCTGAACCTAAATTGGTGGCTTTGGCCGCACTCCTTTTAGAAATATATCCTTTTAGAAACATGTTTTCTGTCTCAGAAATTTTACTTAGATTAGCTTAGAGAGTATTTTTTTCTATACTAGCAGAGGTTGCCCGGCGTTGCCGGGCTGTTTTAAATTGTGTTGGAATGTTAAATTGTGCTAATGTTTTTTTTTAAAAATTGCTTAGTCTGTAAATTTAATTTTTACAATATTTATGTAAAAATTTTTTTGGCTTGGCTGTTATAAACTGTGATCTGCTTTTTTTAGGATTAATAAAAGAACAAAGTATGATATAATTTTTTCAAATTGTTTTATGTAACTGAATAATGTTTTAGTTTTTGGAATTTTTTTAAATAGTTGTACCATAGGTAATAATTTAAATAATGTGAAAGTAAATGTTTTTTACATTCAATGTTTTTAAAATGTGTTTAGATGTTTTGGGTTTTAATTTGAGTTAAAACTCAGCACAGGATTCTTTCTCTTCGGGAGGCAAAGACACCTTTGGCTCCAGGGGAGAAGAAATCACCACCAGGGAAGGGGTTTGCTTCTTTCTGGGTTTGCTTGGAGAAGTGGATGGACCAGATCAGTAGCTTTCCTCTTGATCGAGACTTTAGACCAATGATGGCAAACATTTTAGAAACCGAGTGCCCAAACTGCAACCCCAAACCCACCCACGAAGTGCCAATATGGTAACAGGAGAGGGAAGAAGTGCTCTCATTGGGCTGCTGGGCAGAGGGACAAAACAAACTCTGCACTGGGGTGACTGCACAGGTGCCCACAGAGAGGGCTTCGAGTGGCATCTTTGGCACGCAAGCCATAGGTTCGCCACCACTGCTTTAGACTGATCTTTGCCTTGTTTTGGCTTCACTCCAACAGGCCCTATCAGTCCCTGGAAAATAGATGGGGAAGAAGTAGAAGCAGTGACAGACTTTACATTCTTAGAATCCAAGATCACTGCAGATGGAGATTGCAGCCATGAAATAAAAAGGCGACTAATTCTTGGGAGGCAAGGTATGAGAAATCTGGGGAACATAGTTAAAAGTAAAGACATCACCTTGCAAACAAAAGTTCACATAATCAAAGCAATGGTATTTCCAGTAGTAATGTATGGTTGTGAGAGCTGGACCATAAGGAAAGCTGAGTGTAGAATAATAGATGCCTTTGACCTTCCTTACCATCTGAGGCTGCAACGGTTGGGCCTCTTTACTCTTGAACGATGGCGTCTAAGAGGTGACCTGATTGAAGTTTTAAAATCATGCACGGTGTGGACAAAGTAGATAAGGAAAAACTGTTTTCCCTATCGCACAACACTAGAACTTGGGGACACTCGATGAAACTTTTGGATACTAGTTCTCAAACAAATAAAAGAAAGTACTTTTTCACCCAGAGGATCACTGGTCTATGGAACTTCCTGCCAGAAGAAGTGGTGACAGCTGTCAGTCTTGACAGCTTTAAGAAAGGATTAGACAAGTTCATGGAGGACAAGGGTATCAATGGCTATAATTATGGATACTTAAGGACAACCTCGGGGTTGGAGAGATAGGCAGGATATCTCTCAATGCCATTTCCAGGGAATCCTAAGCAGGTGAAGGCATCTCCTTGGGAATACCCTGAAGGAAATGGTGAGCCTCTGTGTGAGAGAATGCTGGACTGGATGGGCTGTGGCCTGTTCCAGCAAGGCTGTTCTTATGTTCTTATGAAGTGTTGGAGGAGAGTTTTGAGAGTCCCCTGGACAGTGAGGAGAACAAATAGGTCAATCTTAGAAAAAATGAACCCTGACTGCTCGTTAGAAGGTCAAATAGTGAAGATGAAGCTAAAGTACTTTGGACATCAAATGAGAAGAGAGGATTCACTTGAGAAAGCCTTGATGCTGGGAAAGGTGGAGGGCAAAAGAAGAAGGGAGCAGCCCAAAACGAGATGGTTAGATGGTATTATTGATGCAATGGGCACAGAGCTGGGCGGTTTTTTTTAAAAAAAATTATAATTTTTATTTCTTAATACACATCCAAAAATTAAAAAAAGGGGTAACACACAGAACAATATAAGAAAAGAAAAGACAAAATGCACAAAATATAAACAAGCAGAGAAAAGAGGGGAAAAAAAGAAACAAAACAAAACAAAATATCACCACGTGCTATATACAATGCTACGGAGACAGAATTTCCCCTTTTATCTATTATCGTCTCAAAAATGCAATATAATCCGGCACCGGCAATTGCTCATGACCATTAATCAAGGTATAGTCTATCAAACATTTCCAAATTTCCTGAAATTTGCTTTCTTTAATTAACCCTTTTCTCAAATTTAACTCCCAGGTGAGCTTATCATTCAACGCTGTATTCCACAACTCCTTATACCAATCTGTTTTTGGGGTAACATCACATTTCCAATATCGTGCTATACATTGTCTAGCACTAGATAACATAATTGCTAATAATTCCCTTTTTTGATGCTCTACCGCCTCCATATCCGTTAACAAAATTAAAATTACATCCAATTTCATTCTTACATCTAGAATTCTCCCAATTTCATGTTCCACCTTCATCCAGAATGACTTCGTCTCTTTACACCCCCACCACATATGTTCATATGTTCCAGTTTCCACCTTACACCTCCAACAAAATTTCGACTTTGTATTGTCAATTTGGTATAGTCGTACCGGAGTCAAATACCACTTCCACAGTAATTTATAATTGTGCTCTTTTATTCTTACAGACAAAGACCTCATTATTCTCCTTTTCCATTTAGCATTCCACTGCTTTTGATATTCAAATCTAACTCCCATGTTTCTTTTAAAGCTTTCTGATGCTGATCCGAGTCATCTAAAACCTTATATATTTTGCTTACTAACCCCTTAACTTTTACCTGCCCACTTTTTAGACTAAGTACCAACTCTTCAAATTTCGTCCGCTCCCTATCCAAGCTCAGTTCATCTGAATATCTTTTATTCCAACTGTCAATAGACATCAATTGAAGCCAATTCAATTTAAGTTGTCTACCTATATCTAACTTTCTTTCCTTGTCTCTACATGCTGCTATCCAATCCTTTAATAAAGTTATTTTATTCTTATTCAATACTTCTTCTACTCTCCGATCCATTCTCAATGGGAATGATTTCATATCACTCAAGCCTAATATTGGGGACAACCCTGGGGCCAGTTTATTTTTCAATAGTGTCCAAGTTTTTAAAAGAGCTTTTAACAATTTATTTGCAGCATTAATCTTAGCTTTCCCTTTGCCCAAAAACATTATTTCTTCACCCAGTTTCTCTCGCAATTCAATTTTTCCCCAAATCGGTTCTTCTTTCACTAAAATTTTACAAATATTCTTCAATTGAAATGCCCAATAATAGTTTTTAATATTTGGAATTCCTAACCCGCCCTTTTTTGTGATGAATACCATAAAAACTTTGGTATCCTGGCCCTTTTTCCACCGTTACAAAAATTATTTAATATAGTTTGAAAAACCTTTAATTCCTTCTCTTTCATATATATTTGCAGGGTATCAAATAAGAAATTTAATTTGAGTAAAAGCTTCATTTTACATAACGAAACACGTCCAAACCACGACAAATTTAGCTTCTTATACCGTAAAATCATTTCTTTTAATTCTTTTTCCAATTTATCATAATTTAACCTCTTTAAATCATCGTATTTATTTGAAATGTTTATCCCCAGGTATTTTATATTATCTCTAATTTGTATTTTAAATTTAGCCTTTAAACTTTCTTGTATGTCCAAATCCACATTAAAAAGAATTGCTTCTGACTTATCCCAGTTTACCTTAAGTCCCGTCACCCTTTGAAATTTCTCTAAATGCCCATATATCTTCCCTAGTGCATTCTGTGGATTTTTTATTGTTATTAGGGTGTCATCAGCATATTGGCTAATTTTTATACCCTCAATTCCAATTAATTCCTTATCTTCCCTTATTACATTAGCTAACAATTCCATGGCCATAATAAATAAAGATGCCGACAATGGGTCTCCTTGCCTTGTGCCCGCTTCCAATTTAATCTCCCCTGTTAATTCCTCATTTAATTTAACCCTAGCCAAGCCTTGCTGATACAACTGCTCAATTACCCCACAAATTTTTTGTCCAAATCCATATTTCCTTATAATTTCCTTTATAGTTATCCATTGGATCGAGTCAAAAGCTTTGAATATATCCAGGGAGAAGAAACCTACATGCTCCTCTTGTTGCTGAGCAATAATTGTCAAGTCAACCATCCTTCTCGTCAAATCCGACATATACCGATCCCTCATAAATCCCACTTGATCCTTATTAATGTATTTGCCACTAAAATTATTCAATCTGTTAGCTAAAATCGCCGTGAAAATTTTTGCGTCCTGATTCATCAGGGAAATCAGTCTATAGGATTCAATTTTTTCCAGATTTTTCCCTACCTTTGGAATTAAAATTATAATTGTACTATACCACGATTTAGGAACTCTCCCTCCCTCCAAAATATAATTAAAAATCCTTTCCATTTTTGGTAACAACATCTCTTTAAAGTCTTTATAAAACTCCACTGATAAACCATCCTCGCCTGGAGCCTTGCCTATCCTTAACCTTTTTATGACCTTTATTTCCTTTTGTGTTATTTCCATGTAACTCCTATGTTCTGAGCTTAAATTTATTCTTTTTTTAAAATAAATTTTTATTGAATTTTTTTTCCAAAGACATACAAAAAAGAAAGGAAAACAATGACTAACAATATAGTACATAAACAAAACCATAATATCATCTTAACAGACATTACTAAATGTTAGCACATAACAATATCTAGACATTAATTACTATATAACCACTGAATATTAAAAGCCATTATTTCAAGATCCAAAATAATAAAAACTTTCTGCGCTATCACTAATCTTTAGATAAATAATAATCACCCTGTGAATATATACAATGCCTGGAGAGTTTATTTTCTGCTCAGCTCCAGAAGCTTCTTTGAGATGGTACTGGTCCTGAACTATCATTTGCCATACAAGAATGGTCCACAAATGGTTTCCATATATTCCAAAATCTATTCTCTCTTAAGTTGTCTCTTTTCACTTTAATCTCCCATGTCAATTTATCATTTAGTGCTAAACTCCACATTTCTTTATACCATTCTCCAATCTGTATATCTATATCATTTTTCCAATTTCTAGCTATACATTGTCTACCCGTTGTCAATACAATTTCCAATAATTCTTTTTCTTGTTTAAACCCAAACCTTCCACTTTTGTTAAAAGAATGGTACTTGACACCAACTTAACACTTCTACCCATTATTTCACCAAACTCACCTTCTATTTTTCCCCAAAAATCCCTTATTTTTTTACAACTCCACCACATATGTTCATATGTTCCATCAAATTCTCTACATCTCCAACATAACTTATCTCTTTTATTGTCCATCTGGTAAAGTCTTAATGGCGTCAAGTACCATTGCCACAACATTTTAAAATTATGTTCTTTAATTCTTACAGACATTGTTCTCATAATCCTCTTTTTCCATTTATTTTTCCACTCAATCTCCCCATTTGTTATATTCAAATTTTGTTCCCACTTCCGTTTCAACTCGTCCTGTGAATCTGCACCTCTATTCAATATGTTATAAAGCTTACTTACAAGACCTTTAATACTGCTTTCCCCTTTTCTAATCTTCCTTACCAGCTCCTCAAATTCTGTATGTATTCTATCTAACCCTACTTCTTTTTTATATTTTTTGTTCCAGTTGTCCACCTTTAACTTCTGAAACCAATTCAAATTTAATATCTCAAATATTTTTTTCCGCTCAATATCAGAATCACAAATTTTTAACCAATCCTTCAATAAAAGCATCCCATTTTTATCCAATATTTCAATTTTTTCCTTATCTAACTTTATTGGGAAACACATTATATCAGTCAATTCCAAAATTGGAGAGAGATTTGGGACCATGTCCTTTTTTACCTTCTTCCACACCTCCATGAGACCTCTCATCATAGTATTATTTGACCTTTTCACCTTATCATTTATTCCCAAAAAAATCATATTTCCAATATTTCTATATCCCTTCATCTCCAATTGCTCCCAAATTGTCTTTTCTCTTGCCAAAATCTTCACAACATTCTTAACTTGAAAAGCTCGATAATATGCTAGCAAATTCGGCATACCCAAACCCCCTTTTTTTTGAGACAAGTACCATAGCTTCTTTGGGAGCCTAGATTTTTTACCTCCATTACAAAAACCATTAAACATCTTTTGAAACTCATTGATTTCTTTCTCTTTCAAGTGGATCGCTAATGTATCAAATAAAAAGTTAATCTTTGGTAGCAATATCATTTTACACATAGCAATCCTTCCGAACCATGACAACTTTAACTTCTGGAGCTCTTGTATTTTGTTCTTAAATTCCATTTTCAAGCTGTCATAGTTCAATCGTTTAAGTTCTTCTAATTTGTTTGAAATGATTATCCCCAAATATTTCAGCTTATCTTTAATTTGTATATTAAGTGTCGACACTATCCTACCCATCTCACTTGGTTTCAAATTGCACAGCATCAGTTCTGATTTATCCCAATTTATCTTTAATCCAGTTATAGCTTGAAATACCTGTAAGTGATCTTTAATCCTGTCCATTACCAACTCTGGATGCTTCACCATAAGCAATGTATCGTCTGCATACATACTCACTTTATTACCCATGATCCCTTCTATATTCAAATCCTCCCTTATACTTTTAGCTAAAATCTCCATTGCCATAATAAACAGGATAGGAGATAATGGACAGCCCTGCCTAGTACCAGCCTCTAGCTTTACCACATCTGTACGCTCATTTACTCTAACCCAAGCATTTCCTTTTTGGTATAATAAATCTATAACCCTATTGAATTTATCCCCAAACCCATATTTTTTAACTATTTCCTTAATTGAAGACCACTGCAATGAATCAAATGCTTTAAAAATATCCAATGATAATAATCCCACCTTTTCCTTTGCTTGATTAACATTGTCTATTAGATCTAATACCCTTCTAGTCAGGTCCGCCATGTGTCGTCCTTTTAAAAACCCAACTTGATCAACATTTATATATTCCCCCATGAAACTATTTAAATGGTTAGCCAAAATTGCTGTGAAGATCTTCGCATCTTGATTTATGAGTGAAATTGGTTCTGTACGAATCCACTCTTTCCAAATTCTTACCAGGCTTTGGCAGAAGAACGATTGTAGTGTTATACCATGAAGTCGGAATTGGTCCTCCATCTAGTATATAATTATATAACCACCAATTTCGGGACCACCTCCTCTTTAAATTCTTTATAAAACTCTGTCGATAATCCATCATCCCCCGGGGCTTTCCCTATCTTCAGTCCGCTTATTACCTCCTTAACCTCTTTATCAGTGATCTTTTCCTCCATTTTCTCCCTATGCTCTTGTTTTATTCCATTCCCTAATTGTCTCTCCAATATCTTTTTAAGCTTCTCCAAATCTACTTCCTTTTTTGCATATAATACCTGGTAAAATTCCCTAACAATTTTACATTTATCACTATTCTTATTACACCTTGAACCTTGCCTATCAACCAATACCCCAATTTCTCTTTTTTCCCTTTTAACCTTGGATGCTCTTGCTAATAATTTTGAGTTCTTACTACTAAATTCAAAATATTCTCTATTTAAATAGATCAAATCTCTTTTAACTTTATCAATATCCTTACCCATTACTTCTGCCTTAAGTCCTTGTAATTTCATTAAAAAAATTTGTCTTTGTTTTTTGCATGCTCCTCCTGTAATTGTTTTATTTCTTTCTTTTTCTATCTGCTCTGCTTTATATTTTTTATACTTGAAGCTTGCCAATTTTATACTTTCCCCCCTAAAAACTGACTTCATGGTATCCCATACAACGTTAAAATTGACCTCATTGTTGTCGTTCCACTGCCAACTTTCTTTCCAACTTTCCATAATTGCCTCTTTACTTTTCTGGTCTTTGAACAAGTTAGGATCGTACCTCCAATTTCTTACTCTTCGAATATTTTTTTGTACTTTCAATTCCAAATATACTTTAGCATGGTCCGATTCCTTAATAATCCCAATTTCCGTACCTTCTATATCCCCAATTAAATTTTCGGAAAGTAAAACATAATCTATTCTTGAATAGGTCCCATGGACGTGTGAAAAAAAGGAATATGCCCTTTCCGAGCCCTTAAACTCTCTCCACGAATCCTTCAAGCCCATAACACCCATCCAGTTATCCAACACCTTCCCTTTCAAACCAATTCCACTTCTAGCTATGTTTGTACAATCTAATCCTGACCTTATCAAATTAAAATCACCAGCCACAATAGTTTTTGCAACATTTTCCAACTCCACTATTTTCCGAATTTTTTCAAGAAACTCTGCTTGGTGGTCGTTCGGAGCATAAATGTTTACCAACATAATTTCCTCATCCTCTAATTTTCCTCTTAGCAACAGATATCTACCCTCTTGATCAGCAATCTTTTTTGTAATTTCAAATCCCAACTTTCTAGACATCATGATTGCCATCCCTCTTGCTTTCGAAGTACCAAACGCCATCTCATAATGTTGCATCCATCCCAAATAAAGTTTATTCGTATCCTTTGACTTCTGATGTGTTTCCTGTAAAAACAATATATCTGGTCTATCTTTTTTCAGCGCCAGTTCCAATCTCCGTCTCTTAAGAACAGAACCTGTACCTTTCACATTCCACGATATTATTTTAATACTTCCCATAACCAAATTCTTTTCCCAGCTTTAAACTCTCCATTGGGCATGCTACCAACAACCCTCTTAAATTTATTCTTGACCACTTATCTAGATATCGCTCTAATTCATCCTTATTTACGTCCTTCCTCGAATACAATTCCTGATAAAAAGCCTTGACAATTTGAATTTTATCTACTAACTTATTGCACCTTCTGCCATACTTATCTATCAAAACTGAAATTCCTCTTTTATCTTTCTTTTCTTCAGCCGCTCTAGCTAATAGCTTAGAATTTTTATTACTGTACTCGAAGTAATCTCTTTTCAAATAAATTAGATTCTTCTTAACCTTTTCAATATATTTTTCAATAAATTCTCTTTTTAATTTTTGCATTTTATCGAATATGTCCCTATCTCCCGTTCTTGCATGAATACCCTGTAATTTCTTTATTTCGTCCTCTAACTCTTTTTGCTTTTCCTTATCTTGCCTATTATTAATACAAGAGAGCCTAATGCTTTCTCCCCTGAATATTGCCTTCATGGTATCCCATAATATTCCATCATTTACATCCTTTGTATCATTAATTTCCCAGCACTCTTCCCATCTTTTTATTATCATTTCCTTATTCTTTTGGTCTCTATATAACCTTGTATCATAGTTCCATGTACCCCTTTTTTGTGTTTCATCACTTAGTTTAAATTCCGTAATTATTTTAGCATGATCAGATTCCTTAATCATACCAATTTCAATATTTTCAACCTTATCTATCATACTTTCTGAAGCCAAAACATAGTCAATTCGTGAATAAGAATTGTGCACATGCGAAAAAAATGTATATCCCCATTCTGAGCCTCTAATTTTCCTCCAAACATCCTGTAGTCCCATCATTTTTAACCACCTATCCATCACCCTATTAGTACATGTGCGTTTAGTCACATTTGTAGTATCCAAACCTGATCTGATCAAATTAAAATCTCCAACCATTATTAACTTGGACACCCTTTCTGATTCTATACTTTGATACACCTTATCTAAAAATTCCTCCTGTTTTTCGTTTGGCGCATATACATTAACAAAGGTTATATCCTCATTATTAATAAATCCCCTTGTTATAAGAAATCTCCCTTCAGGGTCTACAACTGTCTTTTTGTAAATCCTAACTTTTTTGATATTAATATGGCAACCCCTCTTGCCTTAGATGTACCCAATGCCTTCTCATAATATTCTATCCCCTTTATATACAATTTATTTACATCCTCACTTTTTTGATGCGTTTCTTGCAGGCATATCACATCTGGCCTATCTTTCCTAATTACCGCTTCTAAATGTTTCCTCTTAATAATACTGCCCGTGCCTTTAACATTCCATGATAACACCCTAATCAATTTCATGATTCTTTATTGTTTTCCCCTTGCAACAAATTCCATCTCCTACAAGCATGTGCTAATCCAACCCACAAAACATAAAAAAACAGTTGAACACAAAACATAAAACAATAAATCATCACCCTCCCCACCATTTCGAAACGAAAAAGAAAAACACCCCTGTAAAACAAAGGGGGAGGGGGGAGGGGAGACAACACTCACAAACCAAACCACCACCTAATTCCTGCCTAATTACCCATTCTAAATACTATTTAATTTTTCATGCCACCAATTCCACATGAGGATTCTATCATCACTTTATATTGTGCATTACAGTTACTTCAATTGCAAATTTTACGCCATTATATCATTCCACACTACCTAGTTCTTCCTGGCCAGACAACGCAACCCTAATATCCTTCATCCGTTCTTCCTCTTCCCTGTCATACGTTGTGTAAACCCCTGCTATTATCAGCTCCTCTTTAAGATCTTCCCATTCCTTGGAGTTTCTGTCAATTATCTTTGCCTCTGCAAGTATGTCTAAGACATATGACCCATCCCTCAACACATATGATTTTCCAGATACTATGAATTTTAGCTTTTTTAAGGCAAGCCAAAAATAAACAATTCCTTTTTCCCTCAACTTCCTGGTTACTGGTTTGATTTGTTTTCTCCATGTTCTCTCACCAATGGAAATATCATTATAAATCTCTATGCTATTCCCTTCCATTTTCAATGTACTTGGCCCAGATTTCCTTATATGTCGCATTAACATCACCTTCAAACCTTCACTGGCAAACCTCAATAGCACATTTCTATCTCCTGCATTATGTTTCTTAGACCCTAATCTATGCACACTTAATACATCCTCAGCCTCGAACTTCCTACCCATACCTAAATCATTTAACCAACTCATTATTCTGGGCTTCAACTGATCAGGGTGGGCCTCAGAAACATGCCTAATTATTATATTTCTTTTTCTAGATTGGTCTTCAAGTAACTCCAGTCTCACTTCATGATCATCCACTTTTACTTCTCTCCCTTTAGCTTTTTCCTGCACCTCTTGGACATCTCTCTTTACATATTCAACCTCCTTTGAAATTGAACCCATTCCTTCTTTTATATCATTCACCTCTTTCATTATCTTGGCTGTTTCAACTTTAGTTGATTCCATCAAACCTGTCACCACTGACAACATTTTTTGCTGAAAAACCTCAAAACTCTCTTGCTGCAGTTTAATAAATTCTTGATTATCCCTCGCTGCTCTTCTAAATTTTGGAACTTGGTCTGAAGATAACTCTCAAGACTATCTAGCCTCACTTCAATGGAGCCTCTACATTCATTCACATCAGGGCTGTCCCCTTCCACACTTTCCTCTGCACCTCCTTCTATTACTTTCTTTTTATAGCTGCCCGAGCACTGGCCTCTTCAAATTCAATTTGCTGATCTTCTTGATTTATATCTAACTGTTGTGATTGCTGTTTCTCTTGTAATTTCTTCTTTGCTGCCATGCCTGCTCTAAGCCTATCCAGCTCCTCAGCTTCCAAAATTTCGTCCTTTAAAGACTTCCTTCGTTCCCCACCGCCTGCTCTTAC
Source organism: Bradypodion pumilum (assembly GCA_035047305.1). Classification (NCBI taxonomy): domain Eukaryota; kingdom Metazoa; phylum Chordata; class Lepidosauria; order Squamata; family Chamaeleonidae; genus Bradypodion; species Bradypodion pumilum. The sequence goes on along the minus strand of JAWDJD010000017.1, from coordinate 5,329,395 downwards.
TAATCTACCTGTTCTTAGCCAAATTGGATCTATTTCTATCTCTTCTCTCTGCTGCTTTCTTTTTTCTTTTCGACTCATTCACTCTATTCCAAAATAGTCCTAAACAGATCTACACAACTTTATCCACGCTTTTAGCCAATGTACCCTATGCAATTATCTCCTTATGCCCCTATACATAAACAACCATAACTTACAATCCCTTTTATAATTAACTTCAACCACTATGGACATTAAAGTTAATCCACCTTATTACTCTACACGAGGCATGTATACAAAACACAGATCTTGAAAAAAAATGTTCCTATAATCCAGCCAATTGAGCAGTACACAGCTGCACTTGATGATAAAGCAACTGCAGGGCTAGCCTTGATTTTATCACTGTCCTTGGCACAGCAGCTGTGAAAACTAATTTTCTGTTTTTTTTTCCCTTTCTTTCTTTCTTCTTTCTGCCACAGTCAAAATCACAGTCACAAAGTGCCCTCCACTGTCTGAGCACCAGCTCTATTTTATACCCCCACAATGGTCCAATGATCAGGGCTCATGGAAGGATCCTGCCCCAGCAGTCAATCAGACACAATATCCTCTGCCCTTCCAGCACACTACTTGTAAAATAAGTTCAACACAATCCAAGTCGAAATTCCAGGAATAGAGGAAATAACACTCCTTAACGACTTCAACACTTTCAGTCAACGTTCAATAATATTTTCGGGGGACGCACATCCAGCCAATGCTCTGGTCAACACGGGCTGCCCAGACTCTTGCTCCGGATTAGGGCCCTTTGGGATCAAATGGGACTCACTTCCGCAACCCCCAATTGACTCCCCTCAGACCCCTATCCCCACAGAATAACGACTCCTTCTCCACCCGACACAACCAGAGCACTCTCCTGACCACTTTGCGTTCCAGCGTCCCCAAACTCCTAGCGGCGCCGAGACTTCAGCCGCCCACAAAAGTGCTTCTCCTTGCCGAGACCTCCTTCCTAAACTCCGTCCTCTGTTCTCCGGTAGCGCCACTCCAGCCAAGACCAAAATCATTATTCCTTCCACCCCGAAACTCTGCACGCGAAATCGTGCTCGAATCTCCTCCTCTCTCCTCTGCTCCACTCGGCCGCTCGATTCTCCTCCACGCACTGCCAAACCCCAGATTTTGCCAAAATTCACTTCTGGGTGGGTTGAGGAGGAAGGTGGAGGACAGAGGTGCCTGGTGTGCAATGGTCCATGGTCCAGGGGGTCAGAACCGACTGTGCATCTGAACAACAACAACAATATTTGAACTCTGCTGACCCCTCCCTCTCTGCCTTAGAAATCTGGTTGTACTTATTCTGTGCTTCCATGCAATCCAATTGCAAACTAGTTTCCACCAACTTTCAGACTCAAAGCACCTGGGCTCAGGCCCTTGTTAAAACCTGGCAGCCAATTACAGACCAATATATCTGTATATATCTGTGAAGGGACTTGTAGAGTCAAGCAGTCTTACCACCGACCATCCCCAGAGGATGCAAAGCATCCCTTATAGATGGCCATCCAAACTCTGCTTTTAAAAAAAAAACCTCCAGTGGGATAAACCGCAATCCACCGCAATCTGTTTCATTTTTGAATAGAACCTTTTTCAAAGGCCAAAGTAATGATATATGCGAGACTGCCATATGTGGAAGTGCTAATACTTAATTAAAACCTCGTCTCTTGTGACTGAAACACAATGGTCCTCACCATGGGTCTGCATAAAAGACTAATTTATGTTTCTTTCTTACAAACTGCTTTGCATTGTGACGTTTCACAACACTGTTAAGAGTTTATATTGTCTCCTTTCCCCATTGTGAAGCACAAAATTTGTTAACTGAAATGCGGTTTCCATAGCAATGCATTGAAAACCAATTAAAGAAAAAAAGCAGAAGTCTGTGATGACCCACCCCTGCAGGCACGAGAGTCCAGATAACAAAGTCCAAAGAGCAAGCCAAGATCTGGTTACTGGCAGTTCAAGCAAGTGTCTAGGCCAAAGGATGTCCAGGGTGTTGTCAGGGTTGGCAGCGAAGTCAAGGTCACAGCAAGCAGGTCAGGGTCTAGGCAGGTTATCCAAAGTCAAGCTGGGTGTCAGTCTTTGCACTGAAGAATTGTACCAACACTGGAAGACTGCAACAAGCTTGCTTATAAGCCTCCCAGCTAATTGCTATCAGCTGGGAGGCTTCTTTGGTACTTAGTTCTAGCTTGACTGCATCTCAGATGCAGCTGCCTTCTGCACTTTGCCCTGACTGAGGGCTGATCACTGTCAGAGTCAGACCTCTAATCTGACAGGTCATCTGCCGGGGCAATAGACTTGGGCCAGAAGCAGGGGGAGATTCCGTCTCAGGACATTCTCAGGTTCGGGTCCAGGCAGAACTGGGCTAGGCATAGGGACTGCCCCCTGATCCAGGTCATCCTCAGAGTCCGATGAAGACTGGATCACAACAATGTCAGAGATTGTCTTGGAAAGTGTTCTGAGAAAATTTAGCTCAGCTCTAGCGGGTATCATATACCCTTTTGAAGTAACCAGTCTGATGTAGCAGTTTGTGTATAATACATCTTGATTTTTTTCCTATCTCCCTAATCTTTTGTTCTTCCAGGAAGCAACCACACTTCCCTATTCATTATTTGATGTTTCACGTGGGAGAAAAAGGGGAAAGATCACCTCTGCATTGTATTCCACAAGAGGAAGAAACTCACAATGGGAAAAGAAGATGAGCCCAAGGGGACAATACAAACTCTCAACAGTGTTGTGAAACCTCACAATGCTGCACAGCAAAAGCTGCCAAAACAGCTCCGTTGTGCCAAAACAGCAGGCAGCCGCTTATAATAACAAGTCTGGATGGATTGGCACTTCCAAAATTCAGTAGTGGAGGAGAATAAAGGAGCCAGCACTTTAATGTGGGCAGGTGAACCACTCTGAATAAACCTCATAGCTGTGGCAATACTTGCAGTAGTATTGTATAGTGCAGCTGCGCAGCTTGGGATTCTTCCCAAATCCCTGAATTGAGCAGCGGTGAATTAGTTGGTTTTGTTTCTCTAATGGAGCCGAGAAATCTTGTTTACAGTCTTTGTGCAGAATGGTATTTCATAAGAACATAAGAACAGCCTTGCTGGAACAGGCCACAGCCCATCCAGTCCAGCATTCTGTCTCACACAGTGGTTCACCATTTCCTTCAGGGTATTCCCAAGGAGATGCCTTCACCTGCTTAGGATTCCCTGGAAATGGCATTGTGAGATATCCTGCCTATCTCTCCAACCCAGAGATTGTCCTTAAGTATCCATAATTATAGCCATTGATACTCTTGTCCTCCATGAACTTGTCTAAGCCTTTCTTAAAGCTGTCAAGACTGACAGCTGTCACCACTTCTTCTGGCAGGGAGTTCCATAGACCAGTAATTCTCTGGGTGAAAAAGTACTTTCTCTTATTTGTTTGAGAACTAGTGCCCAAAAGTTTCATCGAGTGTCCCCTAGTTCTAGTGTTGTGCGATAGGGAAAACAGTTTTTCCTTATCTACTTTGTCCACCGTGCATGATTTTATAAACTTCAATCAGGTCACCTCTTAGACGCCGTCGTTCAAGAGTGAAGAGACCCAACCGTTGCAGCCTCAGATGGTAAGGAAGGTGTTCCAGTCCCCTAATTATTTTGGTTGCCCTCCTCTGCACTTTTTCCAACTCCATAATATCCTTCTGGAGGTATGGCGACCAGAACTGTACACAGTATTCCAGATGGGTCCAGATTTATAAAGAGGCAAAATGACACTTGCTGACTTATTTTCTATACCCTTCCTAATGATCCCTAACATTGAGGCCCTTTTGACTCTGCATGTGCTCTTAAGCAGAGCTGCTGCTGAGGAGAGCCAAACAAAGGAAGTGAGCACTGGTAAGTTTTGCAGTTGGAGTAGAGCTGCTTTAGAGGCCTCCACTAATTTAAATTGATAATTTAAACTGCTGAGAGCCACCTCTGTTCAAACAGAGAAAGCAGTTAGAAGCTTCCAGAAGCAGGGGGCAGAGCCACACCAGGCCCTTCCCTGAACTGTGACTCATAGGGGCGGAGCCACACTAGCCTTTAAAAGCTCTGAGCTCTTTCAGGGTCAGCCCTTTTGACTCTGCATGTGCTCTTAAGCAGAGCTGCTGCTGAGGAGAGCCAAACAAAGGAAGTGAGCACTGGTAGGTTTTGCAGTTGGAGTAGAGCTGCTTTAGAGGCCTCCACTAATTTAAATTGATAATTTAAACTGCTGAGAGCCACCTCTGTTCAAACAGAGAAAGCCGTTAGAAGCTTCCAGAAGCAGGGGGCAGAACCACACCAGGCCCTTCCCTGAACTGTGACTCATAGGGGCGGAGCCACACTAGCCTTTAAAAGCTCTGAGCTCTTTCAGGGTCAGCCCTTTTGACTCTGCATGTGCTCTTAAGCAGAGCTGCTGCTGAGGAGAGCCAAACAAAGGAAGTGAGCACTGGTAGGTTTTGCAGTTGGAGCTGCTTTAGAGGCCCGCGCGCCGTTAGGCAAACTAGTAACAAAGGAAGAATATAGTCTTACTAGGTAGAAAGGTAGTAAACGAGTACATTTTTGAGGCCCAGAATACTGCACTTGTTAAAATGGATTCTGAGGGAACAGTTGTAGTTACCTGCAATACTTGTACCATGTTTGTGTTCTTGCCAAAGCATATGGAGAACTACACTTGCAGCAAGTGCAAGCTGGTTGCACTACTAGAAGAGAAGGTCCAGCAGCTAGAGGCCCGCATATCTAACCATCAACAAATTAAGGAGCTTGAGCTGTTCTTGGACAGAACGGAGCAGACTATGCTGGACAAAGAAGAGACAGGGCACAGTTCTGAGGGAGAAGGCCCTTCACTAACTCAGGAGGGAGATGGTTGGAGGAATGTGACTCAAAGGAGGAGAAGAGTAGGGGATCACTCTGAGAGTCTGAAATTACAGAATAAATTTGAGGCTCTTTCCCTCATCACACCTGATGAGGAACACACAGAGGAACAACTGGTTCCACCTGATGATCTCTCCTTCATCACACTTGATGAGATCCAGGAAGATAAACAACAGGAACAAACTGAGGTTCTCTCCCTTAATATGGTTAATGAGGTGCATGTAGATGAACAGAGTGCAGGAGAGAGGCTCCTTGTACTAGGCGATTCAATAATTAGAAATACAGAGAAATGGATTTGTGATGCACATGATAACCGTATGGTGACTTGCCTGCCAGGTGCAAAAGTTGCAGACATCACAAGAAATCTAGATAGATTGTTAGAGAGAACTGGGAACGAGCCAGTTGTCATGGTACACGTTGGTACCAATGATGTTGTGAAGGTCAAGCGGTCTGTCCTGGAAGCCAAATTCAGGTTATTAGGAAGAAGATTGAAGTCCCGGACTTCCAAGGTAGCATTTTCAGAAGTGCTGCCTGTCCCTCGCGCAGGACCTACCAGGCAGGCAGAGCTCAGAAGCCTCAATGCGTGGATGAGGCGGTGGTGTCGAGAGGAGGGTTTCAGATTTGTCAGGAACTGGAGAACATTTTGGGACAAGCCAAATCTGTTCAGGAGGGATGGGTTGCATTTGAACCATGATGGGACCAGATTGCTGGCACTCAACATCAAAAATGCTGCAGAGCAGCTTTTAAACTGATAACTGGGGGAAAGCCGACAGGAGCTGGGCAGCATCTGGTTCAGGAAAGTGTGTATTTGAGTAGTGAGGAGGATGCAAAAATTACTGAGCAGAGCGAGGAGCTAGTCACTAGCATTCTAGCAGAAGGATGCAAGAGGCAGTCTAACAATGCAACTGGACACAAAAGACTGTGTCAGAAAAGCGTATATAAATGCTTGTATACAAATGCCAGAAGCCTCCGGAACAAAATAGGGGAGCTGGAATACTTAGCAATAGATAAGAATATTGATATTATTGGTATCACTGAAACCTGGTGGACGGATGATAACCAATGGGATACAGTTATCCCAGGCTACAAACTGTACAGGAAGGATAGGAAGGGGCAAATGGGAGGTGGTGTGGCCTTGTATGTCAAAGAAGTGATAAAATCGTATGAATTGGAATATCTAGGTGATTTGGAGTAAACATTAGAAGCTCTGTGGGTAAGAGTACCAGGCCACAAGGATGGTCTAACAGTAGGCATATACTATCGGCCTCCGACCCAAACTCTTGAGGGAGACTGGCAGTTGGAGAATGTTGTAAAGGAGGCATCCAAGAAGGGAAGCCTGGTTATAATGGGGGACTTCAATTACCCTCACATAGACTGGGTGAACTGTTGTTCAGCACATGATAAAGAGATAAAGTTCCTAGATATGCTAAATGATTGTTCCCTGGGACAGATGGTTGAAGACCCAACTAGAGGTACAAGAATCCTTGACTTGATCCTGAGTAATACTCAGGATCTGGTGCAAGATGTTAATGTGACTGATCCAATAGGGAACAGTGACCACAACTCAATTATGTTTAACTTGATCATAGACCGCAAGTCACTGATAAAATCTAACACAGAGACCTTAAATTTTCAAAAAGGAAATTTCCCAAAGTTGAGGAAACTAGTAAAAAAGAAGCTGAAAGGGAAAATTGAGAGAGTCCAAACACTCCAAGAGGCATGGAGGCTGTTTACAAAAACAATAACAGAGGCCCAATTGGAATGCATACCCAAAAGGAAAAAGGGCACTGCCAGGTCCAAGAGGACTCCAATGTGGCTTACAGGAGCTGTTTGGGAAGTGATCAAGAGCAAGAAAAGCTCATTTAGAAGATGGAAGGCTTGTCCAAATGAGGACAGCAGGCAGAAACATAAATTCTGGCAGAACAAATGCAAGGCAACAATCAGGAAAGCAAAGCAAGACTTTGAGGAGCGTATAGCTAAAAATACTCAGAGAAATAACAAAGACTTCTTTAAGTACATTAGAAGTAAGAACCCAACTAGGAAGGCCATTGGACCATTAGATGACAATGGAAGGCAAGGGGTTATTAAAGAGGAAACAGAGGTTGCAGAGACTCAATGAATTCTTTGCTTCAGTATTCACTGAAGAAGACAGAGACCACATGCCCAAACAGAGCCTATCTTCGTAGGGAGGGAAACAGAAGAATTAAGCCAGATAGAAATAACCAGGGAGGAGGTCCTTGCATGTCTTGTTAAGCTAAACACTAACAAATCACCAGGACCAGATGGCATCCATCCACGAGTTCTCAGGGAACTTAAAGATGAAATTGCTGATCTCCTAGCCAAAATATATAATCTTTCCCTGAAATCAGGCTTTGTGCCTGATGACTGGAAGGTAGCGAATGTAACACCAATTTTCAAAAAAGGATCAGGGGTGATCCAGGAAATTACCGACCTGTCAGTTTGACATGTGTCCCAGGTAAAGTGATGGAAACCATCCTAAAAGATAGAATTAATAGGCACATAGAAGAGAAGGCGCTGCTAAAGGAGAGCCAACATGGCTTTTGCAAGGGCAAATCATGCCTCACTAATCTGTTGGAATTTTTTGAGAGTGTCAACAAGCATGTGGATAAGGGGAATCCAGTTGACATTGTTTATCTGGACTTTCAGAAGGCTTTTGACAAGGTCCCACACCAAAGGCTCTTGAATAAACTTACCAGTCATGGAATAAAGGGACAGGTCTTGTCCTGGATCAGCAACTGGCTAAGGGACAGGAAACAGAGGGTAGCACTAAATGGACACTTCTCCAAGTGGAGGGAAGTAAAGAGTGGGGTCCCCCAAGGTTCAGTACTGGGACCCCTGCTTTTCAACCTCTTCATAAATGATCTAGAGGTAGGAGTAAATAGCAAGGTAGCCAAATTTGCTGACGACACTAAATTATACAGGGTAGTGAAAACTGTGAGAGATAGTGAGGAGCTCCAGAGGGATCTCTCAACACTGGGGGAGTGGGCAAAACAGTGGCAAATGAGTTTCAACATTAGTAAGTGCAGAGTGATGCATGTTGGGGCAAAGAACCCCAATTACATTTATAAACTGATGGGGTCTGAACTCTCTGCGACAAACCAGGAAAGGGACCTTGGTGTCCTGGTGGACAGCTCAATGAAGGTGTCAACCCAGTGTGCCTCAGCAGTGAAAAAAGCAAACTCAATGCTAGGGATCATTAGGAAGGGTATAGAAAATGTCAGCAAGTGTCATTTTGCCTCTTTATAAATCTATGGTGAGGCCCCATCTGGAATACTGTGTACAGTTCTGGTCACCATACCTCCAGAAGGATATTATGGAGCTGGAAAAAGTGCAGTGGAGGGCAACCAGAATGATTAGGGGACTGGAACACCTTCCTTACCATCTGAGGCTGCAACGGTTGGGCCTCTTCACTCTTGAACGACGACATCTAAGAGGTGACCTGATTGAAGTTTATAAAATCATGCACGGTGTGGACAAAGTAGATAAGGAAAAACTGTTTTCCCTATCGCATAACACTAGAACTAGGGGACACTCCATGAAACTTTTGGGTACTAGTTCTCAAACAAATAAGAGAAAGTACTTTTTCACCCAGAGGATTACTGGCCTATGGAACTCCCTGCCAGAAGAAGTGGTGACAGCTGTCAGTCTTGACAGCTTTAAGAAAGGATTAGACAAGTTCATGGAGGACAAGAGTATCAATGGCTATAATTATGGATACTTAAGGACAACCTCCGGGTTGGAGAGATAGGCAGGATATCTCTCAATATCATTTCCAGGGAATCCTAAGGAGGTGAAGGCATCTGCTTGGGAATACCCTGAAGGAAATGGTGAGCCACTGTGTGAGACAGAATGCTGGACTGGATGGGCTGTGGCCTGTTCCAGCAAGGCTGTTCTTATGTTCTTATGTTCATATGTTTGCTTTTTTCACTGCTGAGGCACACTGGGTTGTCACCTTCATTGAGTTGTCCACCAGGACACCAAGGTCCCTTTCCTGGTTTGTCGCAGAGAGTTCAGACCCCATCAGTTTATAAATGTAATTGGGGTTCTTTGCCCCAACATGCATTACTCTGCACTTACTAATGTTGAAGCTTATTTGCCACAGTTTTGCCTACTCCTCCAGTGTCAAGAGATCCCTCTGGAGCTCCTCACAATCTCTCACAGTTTTACTACCCTGTATAATTTAGTGTTGTCAGCAAATTTGGCTACCTTGCTTTTTACTCCTACTTCTAGATCATTTATGAAGAGGTTGAAAAGCAGGGGTCCCAGTACTGAACCTTGTGGGACCCCACTCTTGACTTCCCTCCACTTGGAGAAGTGTCCATTTAGTGCTACCCTCTGTTTCCTGTCCCTTAGCCAGTTGCTGATCCAGGACAAGACCTGTCCCTTTATTCCATGACTGGTAAGTTTATTCAAGAGCCTTTGGTGTGGGACCTTGTCAAAAGCCTTCTGAAAGTCCAGATAAACAATGTCAACTGGATCCCCCTTATCCACATGCTTGTTGACACTCTCAAAAAATTCCAACAGATTAGTGAGGCATGATTTGCCCTTGCAAAAACCATGTTGGCTCTCCTTTAGCAGCGCCTTCTCTTCTATGTGCCTATTAATTCTATCTTTTAGGATGGTTTCCATCACTTTACCTGGGACACATGTCAAACTGACAGGTCGGTAATTTCCTGGATCACCCCTGGATCCTTTTTTGAAAATTGGTGTTACATTCGCTACCTTCCAGTCATCAGGCACAAAGCCTGATTTGAGGGAAAGATTATATATTTTGGCTAGGAGATCAGCAATTTCATCTTTAAGTTCCCTGAGAACTCGTGGATGGATTCCATCTGGTCCTGGTGATTTGTTAGTGTTTAGCTTAACAAGACATGCAAGGACCTCCTCCCTGGTTATTTCTATCTGGCTTAATTCTTCGGTTTCTCTCCCTACGAAGATAGGCTCTGTTTTGGGCATGTGGCCTCTGTCTTCTTCAGTGAATCCTGAAGCAAAGAATTCATTGAGTCTCTCTGCAATCTCTGTTTCCTCTTTAATAACCCCTTGCCTTCCATTGTCATCTAATGGTCCAATGGCCTTCCTAGTTGTGTTCTTACTTCTAATGTACTTAAAAAAGTCTTTGTTATTTCTCTGAGTATTTTTAGCTATACGCTCCTCAAAGTCTTGCTTTGCTTTCCTGATTGTTGCCTTGCATTTGTTGGCTCTCCTTTAGCAGCGCCTTCTCTTCTATGTGCCTATTAATTCTATCTTTTAGGATGGTTTCCATCACTTTACCTGGGACACATGTCAAACTGACAGGTCGGTAATTTCCTGGAATACCCCTGGATCCTTTTTTCATAGCCAGCCTTTGTGTGGCATGGCAGGTGTACATTGTTTTTATGTTAGAAGACTCTTCCAGAATATCTCCTCTTTTGCACATTTTTTTTGCCGTGCAATGTGGCTGCAAAAAAAAGGCCAACACTGTATGATAACCCACCCGAGCGGGCACGGTCGCTGCATGCTGGCCACAGAGAGTCTGTTCAAGGAGAGTCCAGATATCAAAGTCCAAAAGGCAGCCGAGGTTTGGTTACTGGTTGTCCGAGCAAGCATCTAATCCAAAGAGTGTCCAAGGGTGTTGTCAGGGTTGCTCTTGCGTACCCTCAAGAATGTTTGTTCTTGCCATAAAGCTCTTCCTGGATCAGAGGCGGCAGATTTGAGGCTCATATCCTTTCAGAAGATGTTGAGGGTCGTTCTCTTGCTTAGTTCTCTCAGCATCTGCTGCTACTTCTCTCATGATCTTAGGTGGAGTGATACCAACAAGAGGGTATATTTCCTCGACTGGTGTTGTTTGAAGCATCCTGTCACTATACGCATGGCTTCATTAACAGTGATGTCAACTTGTTTTGCATGTGTGGATGTGCTCCATACTGGAGCAGCATACTCTGCTGCAGAGACACTCAGGGCCAAAGCTGATGTTTGCAGTAGTTCCCCATGTTTAGTTTGTGAGTTTTCTGATAATGTTGTTCCTTGTACTAACTTTGGCTTTGGTATTCAGGCAGGGCTGCTTTAAAAAGAGTGCCTGGTCAAGCGTCTCACCGAGGTATTTTGGTGCTGAACAATGCTGTAATTGGTTCCCTTGCCACAGAACATCCAACTCAACCCTTGCCTCTCAGTTTCAAAGGTGGAAAGCACATACTTGCTTGGATTAGGCTTCAAATGGTTGATGTTGTAATGCTGTCCTAATTCTTCAAGTGGCCATTGTTGTGTTGTCCACATAGGTCAGGGGTCGGCAATCTTTTTAAGTCAGGGGCTGGAACATACTCCCTCAGACAGTGGCTGGGAATGTGCTTTGGGGTGAAACGGAGCCCAGGAAAAGCCTTGAACAAAAGCCTTCTATTTTCATAGCTCTACAACGAAGAGCCCCCTCCGAACCCATTTCCCCCTTCCTCCAAGGCTTTTCCAGTGCTGTGTTTCACCCCTAAGTGCCTCCCCAATCACTCTGGAGTGGCTAGGGATGTACTTTAGGGTGAAATGGAGCCCAGGAAAAGCCTTTGATGAAGGGGGAAATGGAGCCAACCCCCTCCAAAGCCTCTTCTAGGAGGAGGAGGTGGACGGGGAGGTGGGCAGAGCCAGCCATTTTTACTACCAGTACGCGCATACTGGTGCGAAACTGCTGATGGCCACCACTAGCTCGATTGGAATACCATCATCTCCACTAGCTTTGTTGTTAGTAATACTTTCTAGGCCCCACTTGACTTCACACGCCAGAATGTCCGGCTCGTCAATTATTTCACTACTGTGGTTGTCAGGGACATTAAGGTCCTTTTTGTAGAGTTTTTCTGTGTATTCTTGCCATATTTTTTCTAATCTCTTCTGCATCTGTTAGGTCCTTATCATTCTTGTCTGTCAGTGTATATGTACACACACTTTAAAGTAATACTCAATGCATATGACAAAAATAAATCTCAGTTTCAGGTGTTCTCTTAAACTTGTAGTAATCTTAACATGGGAAGCAGCAATGACAAGTTCTTGCCCAGGAGGAACATCTGTAGGAGTTGTAAAGGAACTTAAAGGCTTTGGCAAGCTTAGAAGAAATCTGACAGGAGCGTTACTTATGCTCTGTGAGATGCGGGTTTAAAGGAGAAGATGAGACCCATACAGGGATTCAGAGGAAGGCTTTAAAATGTTCTTGCTCTCATTTCTGTTTATTATTATTTATGCTGACACATTTATTTCCATGGAGTCTTCAACTCACTTCTCCAGAGGAAATTAGATGTAGTGCTTAACGGTAAACTCTGCCAAGAAAGAAAATGTTTCTATAAATACTTAACCTGGATGGAAAGACTGCAAATTTTGGGGTATTAGGTTGGTTGTAAAATTTGGTTTGTGTAGTACGGAGGACCATACCTGTCAAGCGCAGCTCTGGACAATACGGGACCTGCACAGAACCCTTCTGCACAGGTCCCTTCTGCGCATGCATAGAAGCCTTCTGCACATCCCCTTCTGCATATGCATAGAAGGGTTCTATGCATGCATAGAAGGGTTCTACGCATGCATAGAAGGGTTCTACACATGCATAGAAGGGACCTGCACAGAAGGGGATGCACAGTAAGTACTTTTCCCCACCGCCAAATTGTGGGATGGCAGCGGCTCCGGTCGGGAAAGGAGCAAAAGCAGCACAAAATTACAGCAAATCCCGGCCAGTACAGGATACTTGACAGGTATGCAGAGGACACCACAGTACGCGGGATGCCAGACACTGTAGCAAGCCTGAAGATCCAGAGGGCTGTAACGTTGCTGGCAGATGGAGCCTCACCCCACACATACCCTGGAGACAGACATTTAGGTCAGTGCGCTGTTGACCGATGTTGAATCCTGTCCTGAGCTATTGAAGGTGCTGAATCTTAGTCCAAATAAGATGGTCATTTTTAATTTGTTGTTCAGTCACAGTCGAGTCCGACTCTTTGTGACCCCGTGGACCACTCCTCTGTCATCTGCCCACTTCAACGATGCCATCCAGCCACCTCATCCTCTGCTGCAGACCTCTCTTTTTGCCTCCAATCTTTCCTAGCATCAAGGCCTTCTCAAGTGAGTCCTCTCTTTTCAGTCGGTGGCCAAAGTACTTGAGCTTCACCTTCTGTATTTCTCCTTCCAAGGAGCAGTCAGGGTTGATTTCCTTTATGATTGATTGATTTGATCTCCTTGCAGTCCAGGGGACTCTCAAGAGTCTCCTGCACCACAGTTCAAAGACGTCTATTCTTCTGCGTTCAGCCTCATCCTCCAGCTCTCACAGCCATACATTTCTACTGGGAAGACCATTGTTTTAACTATGCAGACTTTTGTCATCAGAGTAATGTCTCCACTTTTTATAGTTCTCATTAAAACCCAGAGCAGATTCACTACCATTCCAATATCAGTACAGATGGGATTTTTTGGATTTTCTGTATTACAAATACCACAGTTCTCCATTCTGGAGTTCTTTATGACAGATTGATGCCTAAATATGGCTCACCCGAGAGAATGGTCTCAGCTGGAAGGTATTGAGGCTTAACTAGGCCCAGCTCTACCCACACTTCTTGCTTAGAAAGAAAGCTTCCAGCTAGGAATTAGGACCTTCTTGTTGGAGCTTGGCCACAAATATCCTCAAAGAGGCCCATGAGCATATTTAGCACAATGTGCTTCCTTGATCAGGATCTCTCAGAAGGCAAGAGCTCTGATCATGCGTCCTATATTGACATGGTTAGCAAAACGAGCACGTCAGGGGAGGATTTAAGCCCTGGTGTTAGCCTCATCCAAGATGGAGATTTTAGAACATACCAGAGGGATTGGAATGTGTGAACATGCTGGCCTCATGGGTTGGAAGAATTGAAACCTGATGTGTGATAGACATGTTATGTTGTATGATCATTGGCTGGATTCCTTTACGGGAATAGCAAGGAGGTGAATCTTGCACCTGAGGGAGGAGATATAACCCAAAGGGAGAGGGCAAGATGCTCTCTTAACCCAATGCTTTGACCCAAGGGTGAACTGCAACCATGTAGGTGCTTAAGCTAGAAGGGGGGCCCTCTGGGCTTTCCCATTTGAACAGCTTTCTTTATTTTGAATGTGCTTTCTAACCTTTTGATAAACTTTATTCTGTAACTTACTCTGATTACAATATGCTTTCAAAATACCTGAAGGTGCCTGGAGTATTTACTTGGCTCAGCGCTACCTTACCTACACTAATCTAATTGTCTGAGTTGCTTAGCCTGGAGGCAGCAGCTCGGAAGCAGGAAGCAACCACTGGTGGGCAAGAAGTCCTTCTCGTGAGTAAACCCTTTTCCTGACAGAGCATTCCTAACCATTCTCACACATACTGTACTCTTTGGTTTCCAATTAATCACCTGAGTGAATCTTGCACCAGCTTTGTTCTTCCCCATCCCCAACAAATGAGTATTTGAAGCAGCTGAGGAGGGCCAGCTTGTTCTCCTCTTCTGGGGAGCAGATAAAGGAGCCTATGGTGTGCTCAACAGGAGAGAAAGAAGCACGAGGGTGATTCTTTTGTAGAGATCAGTGAATCGAGAGAATGCCATTCTTGAGTTAGCTCAAGGAGCTACCGCTGTAAGTGCTTCTATTCTTTGGAAAAGAAAGTGTGTCCTGAATCTAGAAAGAAAGAAAGTCTCAAAGCAACTCACAACTTAGTTCTCACCATGCCTTGTGAAGGAGGTTATATTGAGAGATAGTAAGCAGCCGTTTTCCACGTTCCACAATGCCGAAAGGATCACTTAGGTCATAATATGGGACTACATCTTAGACAGCACTTCAGCCTTCCATCCTTCTCAGGTTGGGGAAATGATGGCCCAGCATGTTGGGGGGGAAATGCTAATTAACTTGTGAACTGCCCACTAAGTGCTATGGGGGCAGTACAGAAGTGTAATTGCAATTGCTACCTCCTCCTGCAGCTCCCCAGTAGTTCGTTGGGTAAAAGCACTGTGCTTGGAGACCGAAAGCACAGGGTTCGATTCCCATAGCTGTCAAGTGTCCCATATTGGCCAGGAACCTCCCGTATTTCACCCTCTTTCCCGGCATCCTCCCGTATCAGGAAGACTGCAATGCCCTAATGCTGCCACTGGAGGGCTGCACAGGTTAAACATAGCTGTCAAGTTTCCCATTTTGTCCGGGAAATTCCCCTTATTTTTAAATCCAAAGCTTGACAGGTATGCACCCCCCCAAGGGCATTCAAGAAACACAATAGCCACCCCCTTGAGAAAATGGCCACCTGCACCATGCAGGCAGGGCAAAATGGTCATCCGGCCATTGAAGCTGACTGAGAGAACATGATTTGGCCCACAGCTTGAAAAGGCTGGGAATCCGTGGTTTAAGGGAACTGGTAGGTGGGAAAAGTGAAAAACAAACGTTCCAAACCAGATCTGGTTAAAAGCCTTGAAATGCTGGATTTTGGCAGATCGCTGAAAAGCTTCTTTTGCAAGTCTTGAATACAAGTCCATCAACTGTACTCAACAAAGAATCTCTTCATTACAAGAGAGGATTTTTTTTACCTGCACTGACTTTAACCACCTCTACAATTTCCCACCTCCCCAATGGTCTGTCTTAATAAACTAAGACAGAGAATCTGTTTTGTGCAGTTGGTCATACCATGCAGACAGGAGCAACCGCCTGAAGATGAATCTTTCAGTGAAAGGTGTAAGACTTTAAAATCTTTTTTGTTCCTGTCTGACACTTTTAATACTTGTTTGGAGAGAGTGGAGGGCGGATGACATAAGGGAGAGATTTATAGAGTCTCAAAGCCTCCAGTTAAAATCAAATGCAGTGAACACATTCCATGTTTAATTGTCTTTTTCACCGTAACTTTGCATCAGTCTCTTCTAAAAGCCTATTAATTCTGTAATTTAGTGCCCAGGAGATAGACAAAAATACTGCCCGGATCTCCCTTCTCCTTCCTTTGTTTTCTCCTTTCTTCATTGACTATCTGTCATCAAACATCAATGTTAGGGTTGCTTTCCTGCCTTGAAACCCGTCAAATCCTAAAAAGAAGAGAAAATTAGAAAGTTTTTATAGCCACTTAAATAACAAAAAGGGCTGCTGTGGCTCAAGTGGGTAAGAAGGCGGCAGGTCAGCAGTTTGAGACCCGGGTACTGCATGATGGTTTGAGTGCCCGCCATCTGTCCCAGCTCCTGCCAACCTAGCAGTTCGAAACCAAGAAATTGCAAGTAGATAAATAGGGACCACTTCGGTAGGAAGGTAAACAGCATTCCATGCACCCCGGTGGCTAGGCACATGTCCATGGAAATGTCTGCAAAACACAGGCAGAGCTGGCTCTTCAGCTATAAAGAGATGAGCACTGAACCGTAGAGTCGGATATGACTGGCTTTCAAGCAAAGGTGTTGTTGTTGTTCAGTCACACAGTCGATTCCGACCCTTTGCAACCCCATGAACCATTGTCCTCCAGGCACCCCTATCCTCCACCATTCTCCTCAACCTGCCCAGCTCTGTGCCCATTGCATCTACAATACCATCTATCCCATCTCATCTTTGGCCACCCTTTTCTTCTTTTGCCTTCCACCTTTCCCAGCATCAAGGCTTTCTCAAATGTATCCTCTCTTCTCATTTGATGTCCAAATTACTTTAGCTTCATCTTCACTATTTGACCTTCCAAAGAGCAGTCAGGGTTAATTTCTTCTAAGATTGACCTATTTGTTCTCCTCGCTGTCCAGGGGACTCTCAAGACTCTCCTCCAACATCACATCTCAAAGGCGTTTATTCTTCTGCACTCAGCTTTCCTTATGGTCCAGCTCTCACAACCATACACTACAACCAGGAATACCCCGTGCCTCTTTGGAACACAGCCTGCACCTGGTAGTTCTCTCTCCACATGCTGCTGCAGTCTATCCTGTATTATCTTGAGCATAACCTTGCTAGCATGTGGGATGAGTGCAATTGTTCGATAATTTGAACATTCTTTGGCATTACCCTTTTTTGGGATTGGGACATATACTGATCTTTTCCAATCCTGTGGCCACTGTTTTGTTTTCCAAATCTGCTAACATAAAGAATGCAACAATTTGATTTCATCATCTTTTAGGGCTTTGAAAAATTCAACTCGGATACCATCATCTCCACTAGCTTTGTTATTGACAAAAATGACAAAAAGGTTCATGGCTATCAGATATGAACATGGATTCTATAACAGTGTATGCCAGGGGTTCCCAAACTACGGCCTGTGAGCCAGATCCAGCCCCTGGGCTGAATTCATCTGGCCCCCAGGCCAAATTACCGCCGATGCCAGAAGTGCCCAGACGTCACTGGGAGTACCGAGATTGCCGTGTTTTCGCATCGAAGCACTGTGGAAATGTGGCAAAAAAATAAAAAAAACAGCTCAGAAATGTTCCTCCTCCTCCAAGTGAAGTGGTGGAGATGGATAAAATGTCCAGAAACATGGCGCAAATGCATGTGCCACCACTACCACCATTGGGAAGTCCAGCACTCAATCCATCATGCAGAACCCGGGTCTCGAACTGCCAAAGCTGGCCTTCGGCAGGAAGAGATGAGGCAGGGCCCCGACTCCTATCCACCAACACTTTCCACCTTGAAGGTCGTCTGGCTTTCTCTCTTTTGCTCCTCTTAGAAAGTTGTCAATCCCTAAGGAACAATTTCTTCACCACAATGGCAGAGAGCCATCTAATCTAACAGCCAGCCTAGACTAAACCTGAAGACAAGAGGTGAAAGCAAGCCTGGGACGGGAAATGAAATTAAAAATAAAAATGAGAAGACAGATTGGTAGATAACCTTCAGTCAAGGCTGGTAAAAATTTTATGTTGAACCTCACCTTTGGTTTGTTGGAGGGGAAGAGAGGCTTCTTAGAAATCACAAGGAAAGGAGGGGAAATGCCAGTTTGCATAATCAGAGTGGAAATAATACTATTATATAAACAACAAAATCCATCCCACCAGAGGTATGAGTCTGTTAGAGACTGCGTGCCTTCAATATACTGCAGTGGCTCAAGTGGCTAAGATGCTGACTGGAAGGCAGGTCAGCAGTTCGATTCCCGAGTACTGCAGGATGGAAAGAGCTCTTGTCTTTGTCCCAGCTCCTGCAAATGCATGTGCCACCACTACCACCATTGGGAAGAACCACGTGACCGACCCCTCAGCTGACTGAGGGTGTGTGGTCAGGCCTCTGGCGGGAAAAGGTTGGGAACCCCTGGTGTATGCTATAGTCTTAATTCAAGCTCATGGTGATGCTTTGATGAGGAAGTAAATTCACTTGGAGTTTGGCAAGTGAAGGTAAATTCTATGACTTAGGAACAAGAGCAGAGCACTTTGTAGTAACTGTGTTGTTGCATAGCTAAAAGTAGGGATGTGAGGAATTACTCAAAAAACCTTTACCTTTACCTAAGTGTCCTCCTTATTGTCCACCCCTTTGTCTGAATACCATGAATAGCTTTCTAGCTCATTTCATTTGGTCCACAGCCATTACTTCCTTGACCCCACACCAGTGTAGGCTCTTGACTTCAGTCTGCTCTTGGTTTTCATCTGAATTTTAAATGTCTTAAAGGTAAACCATTGCTCAAAAGCCCGTCGTATCCAACTATAGGGTTCAGTGCTCATCTCTGTTTCAAAGCCAGTGCTGTCTGCTTCTGCAGATGTTTCTGTGGTCATGTGGCAGGCATGACTAGACACCGGAGCGCATGGGATGCTGTTTACCTTCCCACCGAAGTGGTCCCCATTTATCTACTTGCAATTGCTTGCTTTTGAACTTTTAGACTGGCAGGAGCTGGGACAATTATGTCCTGCAGTATTCAGGAATCGGACTGCTGACCTGCTGCCTTGTCCTAATGCAATTCTCATCAAATTTGCAGATGACACAAAACTGGGTGGAATAGCTGATACCTTGGAAGACAGGAGCAGAATTCAAAAAGATCTTGACAAGCTGACACCAACAGAATGAAATTTAACAGGAAGAAGTACAGAAGTGCACAGATGCACAGTTAAAAAATGGCGGATACTTGGCTTAGTAATGCTACAACCGAGAAGGATCTTGGAATTGTTGTAAATCACAGGCTAAATATGAGTCATCAGTGCGGTGTGGCTGCAAAAAAAAAAATGTTGTTTTATCCTACATTAACAGAAGTATGGTCTCTAAAATCCATGAGGTCCTCATCCACCTCTATTGAGCACCAGTTAGACCACATCTGGAGTACTGTGTCCAGTTCTGGGCACCGCGCTTTAAGAAAAATGCAATCTTGCTTGCTGTGCTTGTGCACTTTGTAGCTTCAGAAAAGAACAAGATGTTCATTAGGCACAGAAACAATTTACGTGTATTATAGAAGATGTGAACAAAAGAAGCATGCATGATGAAAGAAGTCCTCTAGTGGGTCTTTGAGTATCCTTGACAGACTGGTGGCGCTGAGACAGCATGCGTTATGCTAAACCTGTGAGACTGTTTCACATTCTTGTGTGATCTTTTCTTCGTCTTTTCCTAGTTCATTTTATGGTTATTATTTATTTATTACTTATACAGTATTTATATACCACCCTACTGGCCAAAGCCACTCCGGATGGTTACCATGTATCATTAAAACCCTAAAAAATACTCAAAACGTAAAACAATTAAAAAATCCTAAGGGAAAAACATATTAATTTAGACAAAGGGACAAAGACTGTATTGGGGGGGAGCCCTATTTTCCCCAACATGTTTGCAAATTAGGTAAAGATAAAGGTCTTCCTTGCTCAAAAGCCAGTCGTATCCAATTCTAGGGTTTGGTACTCATCCCCATTTATAGCCAAAGAGCCAGGGCTGTCTGCGTCTGCAGATGCTTCCATGGTCATGTGAAGAGCAAGCTGGAGTATTCTATATTTTATTTCGTTCCGCATGATATGGCCAAGTTATTGGAGTTTCCTTTGCTTAATAGTCTTAAAGAGTTATTGTTCTTTATCCATTGGGCGCAATACTTCTACGTTAGTCACATGGTCAACCCATGATATTCTTAGCAGCTGTCTGTAGATCCACATTTCAAAAAGTTTGATCCTCTTTTCAGATGCTTTAGTCAATTTCCATAAACTCTACTGGTTCAAATGAGCCTATTTTAATTTCAACTTCTACTAAAATTGGTCAGTTAGAGTTGACCTATTTGAATCAATGTAGCTTAGAAAGGAATTGATTCATGAAATACCCATTGATTCAACAGGCATACTTTAGTCAGATTTACTGCCCTAAACAACAGATTTTAAGCCATTGTGTCATTTTTTGAAAAATTAATACACCCAACAAAGCCAGAGAACCATGTATCTGAGGGCAACTACCTGCTGTAGTACATCAGCAAATTAAACACCTACCATCAGGCCATGTAAACTCATTTGAGAGAACAGTAAATTAGCCATTACAGTATTGCTTATTTATGAGCATTAATTTAATGTGGCGGCATTTAGTGTGCCACATGGAAATGACTTTTTAAACAAGTTGCTCTCTGTCTTTTTTTAATCACCGTCAATGTTCTTCCCACTTTTGCTCAGCGCTCAAACATTTCTTGAGAAAAAGAAGGGATTAAAAACAGAGCATTGTCCAGTATAAACAGCAAACATGGATAGGGCCACAACATTGTTGTGCAGTTGCCCGCCCTTTTGTGTGATTGTTTGCACAGTTGTTGTTGTTGTTTTTTGCAACGTAGACGTTCATTGGTGTGTTTTTTATTAATTATAATTTTTTTATTTATTTTCCAAGAAACTAAGTAAAAATAACAAACATACAGAAAAAACAATAACAATACAATGCAATATTACAGCAAGCTCATTAACACATACATAATGATTAAACTAGTTGTTTGCAGTATAACCCACAGTATTAAATAGCCACATTATAGGTTATCACTATAACCATAGCATTCATATGAGCTTTCAGTATTACAACTATTTATTATTTCTTTACTGGTTACACAACACCCAGTAAATATTTACAATGCCCGGAGAGTTTAGTGTCTATATCATCTCCAAAACCCACTTTGAGATGGTACAGGTCCAGAGCTGTCCCTAGCCATAAGAGAGTGATCCACGAACGGCTTCCAAATATTCCAAAACCTATTTTCTTTCAAATTATCCCTTTTTGCTTTTATCTCCCATGTCAGTTTGTCATTCAATGCTAAACTCCACATTTCCTTATACCACTCTCCAGTCTGTATAAATACATCATTTTTCCAATTTCTGGCGATACATTGTCTACCTGTGGTTAACATGATTTCCAATAATTCTTTTTCCACCATTTAAACCCATACCTTCCACATCTATTACATAACATAAGAACAGCCTTGCTGGAACAGGCCACAGCCCATCCAGTCCAGCATTCTGTCTCACACAGTGGCTCACCATTTCAGGGTATTCCCAAGCAGATGCCTTCCCCTGCTTAGGATTCCCTGGAAATGATATTGAGAGATATCCTGCCTATCTCTCCAACCCGGAGGTTGTCCTTAAGTATCCATAATTATAGCCATTGATACTCTTGTCCTCCATGAACTTGTCTAATCCTTTCTTAAAGCTGTCAAGACTGACAGCTGTCACCACTTCTTCTGGCAGGGAGTTCCATAGACCAGTAATCCTCTGGGTGAAAAAGTACTTTCTCTTATTTGTTTGAGAACTAGTACCCAAAAGTTTCATGGAGTGTCCCCTAGTTCTAGTGTTATGCGATATGGAAAACAGTTTTTCCTTATCTACTTTGTCCACACCGTGCATGATTTTATAAACTTCAATCAGGTCACCTCTTAGACGTCGTCGTTCAAGAGTGAAGAGGCCCAACCGTTGCAGCCTCAGATGGTAAGGAAGGTGTTCCAGTCCCCTAATCATTCTGGTTGCCCTCCTCTGCACTTTTTCCAGCTCCATAATATCCTTCTGGAGGTATGGCGACCAGAACTGTACACAATATTCCAGATGGGGCCTCACCATAGATTTATAAAGAGGCAAAATGACACTTGCTGACTTATTTTCTATACCCTTCCTAATGATCCCTAGCATTGAGTTTGCTTTTTTCACTGCTGAGGCACACTGGGTTGACACCTTCATTGAGCTGTCCACCAGGACACCAAGGTCCCTTTCCTGGTTTGTCGCAGAGAGTTCAGACCCCATCAGTTTATAAGTGTAATTGGGGTTCTTTGCCCCAACATGCATCACTCTGCACTTACTAATGTTGAAACTCATTTGCCACTGTTTTGCCCACTCCCCCAGTGTCGAGAGATCCCTCTGGAGCTCCTCACAATCTCTCACAGTTTTCACTACCCTGTATAATTTAGTGTCGTCAGCAAATTTGGCTACCTTGCTTTTTACTCCTACTTCTAGATCATTTATGAAGAGGTTGAAAAGCAGGGGTCCCAGTACTGAACCTTGGGGTACCCCACTCTTTACTTCCCTCCACTTGGAGAAGTGTCCATTTAGTGCTACCCTCTGTTTCCTGTGCCTTAGCCAGTTGCTGATCCAGGACAAGACCTGTCCCTTTATTCCATGACTGGTAAGTTTATTCAAGAGCCTTTGGTGTGGGACCTTGTCAAAAGCCTTCTGAAAGTCCAGATAAACAATGTCAACTGGATCCCCCTTATCCACATGCTTGTTGACACTCTCAAAAAATTCCAACAGATTAGTGAGGCATGATTTGCCCTTGCAAAAGCCATGTTGGCTCTCCTTTAGCAGCGCCTTCTCTTCTATGTGCCTATTAATTCTATCTTTTAGGATGGTTTCCATCACTTTACCTGGGACACATGTCAAACTGACAGGTAGGTAATTTCCTGGATCACCCCTGGATCCTTTTTTGAAAATTGGTGTTACATTCGCTACCTTCCAGTCATCAGGCACAAAGCCTGATTTGAGGGAAAGATTATATATTTTGGCTAGGAGATCAGCAATTTCATCTTTAAGTTCCCTGAGAACTCGTGGATGGATGCCATCTGGTCCTGGTGATTTGTTAGTGTTTAGTTTAACAAGACATGCAAGGACCTCCTCCCTGGTTATTTCTATCTGGCTTAATTCTTCGGTTTCCCTCCCTACGAAGATAGGCTCTGTTTTGGGCATGTGGCCTCTGTCTTCTTCAGTGAATACTGAAGCAAAGAATTCATTGAGTCTCTCTGCAATCTCTGTTTCCTCTTTAATAACCCCTTGCCTTCCATTGTCATCTAATGGTCCAATGGCCTTCCTAGTTGGGTTCTTACTTCTAATGTACTTAAAGAAGTCTTTGTTATTTCTCTGAGTATTTTTAGCTATACGCTCCTCAAAGTCTTGCTTTGCTTTCCTGATTGTTGCCTTGCATTTGTTCTGCCAGAATTTATGTTGCTGCCTGCTGTCCTCATTCGGACAAGCCTTCCATCTTCTAAATGAGCTTTTCTTGCTCTTGATCACTTCCCGAACAGCTCCTGTAAGCCACATTGGAGTCCTCTTGGACCTGGCAGTGCCCTTTTTCCTTTTGGGTATGCATTCCAATTGAGCCTCTGTTATTGTTTTTGTAAACAGCCTCCATGCCTCTTGGAGTGTATGGACTCTCTCAATTTTCCCTTTCAGCTTCTTTTTTACTAGTTTCCTCAACTTTGGGAAATTTCCTTTTTGAAAATTTAAGGTCTCTGTGTTAGATTTTATCAGTGACTTGCGGTCTATGATCAAGTTAAACATAATTGAGTTGTGGTCACTGTTCCCTATTAGATCAGTCACGTTAACATCTTGCACCAGATCCTGAGTAGTCAAGGATTCTTGTACCTCTAGTTGGGTCTTCAACCATCTGTCCCAGGGAACAATCATTTAGCATATCTAGGAACTTTATCTCTTTATCATGTGCTGAACAACAGTTCACCCAGTCTATGTGAGGGTAATTGAAGTCCCCCATTATAACCAGGCTTCCCTTCTTGGATGCCTCCTTTACAACATTCTCCAACTGCCAGTCTCCCTCAAGAGTTTGGGTCGGAGGCCGATAGTATATGCCTACTGTTAGACCATCCTTGTGGCCTGGTACTCTTACCCACAGAGCTTCTAATGGTGACTCCAAATCACCTAGATATTCCAATTCATACGATTTTATCACTTCTTTGACATACAAGGCTACACCACCTCCTGTTTGCCCCTTCCTATCCTTCCTGTATAGTTTGTAGCCTGGGATAACTGTATCCCATTGGTTATCATCCGTCCACCAGGTTTCAGTGATACCAATAATATCAATATTCTTATCTATTGCTAAGTATTCCAGCTCCCTTATTTTGCTCCGGAGGCTTCTGGCATTTGTATACAAGCATTTATATATGCTTTTCTGACAGTCTTTTGTGTCCAGTTGCATTGTTAGACTGCCTCTTGCATCCTTCTGCTAGAATGCTAGTGACTAGTTCCTCGCTCTGCTCAGTAGTTTTTGCATCCTCCTCACTACTCAAGTACACACTTTCCCGAACCGGATGCTGCCTAGCTCCTGTCGGCTTTCCCCCAGTTATCAGTTTAAAAGCTGCTCTGCAGCCTTTTTGAGGTTGAGTGCCAGCAATCTGGTCCCATCATGGTTCAAATGCAACCCATCCCTCCTGAACAGATTTGGCTTGTCCCAAAATGTTCTCCAGTTCCTGACAAATCTGAAACCCTCCTCTCGACACCACTGCCTCATCCACGCATTGAGGCTTCTGAGCTCTGCCTTCCTGGTAGGTCCTGCGCGAGGGACAGGCAGCACTTCTGAAAATGCTACCTTGGAAGTCCGGGACTTCAATCTTCTTCCTAACAACCTGAATTTGGCTTCCAGGACAGACCGCTTGGCCTTCCCAACATCATTGGTACCAACGTGTACCATGACAACTGGCTCGTCCCCAGTTCTCTCTAACAATCTATCTAGAATTCTTGTGATGTCTGCAACTTTTGCACCTGGCAGGCAAGTCACCATATGGTTATCATGTTCATCACAAATCCATTTCTCTGTATTTCTAATTATTGAATCGCCTAGTACAAGGATCCTCTCTCCTGCAATCTGTTCATCTACATGCACCTCATCAACCATATTAAGGGAGAGAACCTCAGTTTGTTCCTGTTGTTTATCTTCCTGGATCTCATCAAGTGTGATGAAGGAGAGATCATCAGGTGGAACCAGTTGTTCCTCTGTGTGTTCCTCATCAGGTGTGATGAGGGAAAGAGCCTCAAATTTATTCTGCAATTTCAGACTCTCAGAGTGATCCCCTACTCTTCTCCTCCTTTGAGTCACATTCCTCCAAATATCTCCCTCCTGAGTTAGTGAAGGGCCTTCTCCCTCAGAACTGTGCCCTGTCTCTTCTTTGTCCAGCATAGTCTGCTCCGCTCTGTCCAAGAACAGCTCAAGCTCCTTAATAGAATGGTACCTGACACCAACAATTCTTTTACCCAATATTTCCCCAGTCTCTCCTTCTATTATTCTCCAAAATTCATTTATTTTTTTGCAACTCCACCACATATGTTCATAAGTTCCAACTGTTTCTTTGCATCTCCAACATAAATTAACCCTTTTATTATTCATCTGATGCAGCCTCAGTGGTGTCAAGTACCATTGCCACAACATTTTAAAATTATGTTCCTTGATTCTTACTGACATTGTTCTCCTTATCCTCTTTTTCCACTTATTTCTCCATTCAATATCTCCTATTTTTATATTCAAATTTTGTTCCCACTTCCGTTTCAAGTCTTCCTGTGGATCATTACCCTTATTCAGTATGGTATAGAGTTTGCTTACTAGATCCGTAATGTTCTTTTCCCCTTTTCTGATCTTTAATACCAATTCTTCAAATTCGGTCTTTGTTCTATCTATACCTACTTCTCTTCTATATTTTTTATTCCAATTGTCAACCTTCCGTTTCTGAAACCAATCCAATTTTAACTTTTCAAATATTTTTTTCCTCTTGGTTTCATCTTCACAAACGTTTAACCATTCCTTCAGTAAAGACACTTCATTTTTATCCAATATTTCCTTTTTTTTCCTTATCTATTTTTATCGGAAAACACACCATATCAGTCAATTCCAAAATTGGAGAGAGATCTGGGACCAAGTCTTTCTTTACTCTTTTCCACACCTTCATGAGGCCTCTCATCATAGTATTGGTTGTCTTTATCGTTTTATCCTTAATTCCCAAAAAGATCATTTTGCCAATATTCCTATATTCTTTCATCTCCAATTCCTCCCAAATTACCTTTTCTCTTGCCAGGATCTTCACAACATTCTTAATTTGGAATGCTCGATAATATGCTAACAAATTTGGCATACCCAAACCCCCTTCTTTCTGTGGCAGGTACCAAAGCTTCTTTAGAAGTCTAGGTTTTTTACCTCCATTACAAAAATTATTGAACATCTTTTGAAACTCATTGATTTCCTTCTCCTTCAAATGGATTGCAAGTGCATCAAATAAGAAATTAATCTTCGGCAGCAACATCATTTTGCAAATTGCAATCCTCCCAAACCATGACAGATTCAACCTCTGAAACCCTTGCAATTTGTTCTTAAATTCTGCTTTTAAACTGTCATAATTCAGTCTTTTAAGTTCTTCCAAATGGTTATCCCCAAATATTTCAGCTTTCCTTAATTTGTATATTAGATGTCCTCACTATCCTTCCCATCTCCTTCACAGCATCAATTCTGATTTGTCCCAGTTTATCATCAGTCCAGTTATAACCTCAAATTCCTGAAGTTGGTCTTTAATCCTATCCATTACCACCCCTGGATTTTTCACCATTAACAACGTATCATCTGCATACATACTCACTTTATTACCCAATATCCCTTCTTTGTTTGGATCCTCCCTTATATTTTTAGCTAAAATTTCCATTGCCATAATGAACAGGATAGGAGATAGCGGACAACCCTGCCTGGTACCTGCCTCAAGCTTTACCTCATCCGTAACCTCTTCATTTACTCTAATCCTAGCACTCCCTTTTTGGTATAATAGATCAATTACCCTGCCTGGTACCTGCCTCAAGCTTTACCTCATCCGTAACCTCTTCATTTACTCTAATCCTAGCACTCCCTTTTTGGTATAATAGATCAATTACCCTTCAAAATCTATCCCCAAATCCCTAGTTTCTGACTATTTCCTTGATCGAAGACCATTGTAATGAATCAAATGCCTTAAAAATGTCTAATGATAATAAACCCACCTTTTCCTTTGTTTGATTAACATTGTCAATTAGATCTAATACCCTTCTAGTCAAGTCCACCATGTGCCTACCTTTTAAAAAACCAACTTGATCAACATTTATATATTCCCCCATAAAGCTGTTTAAGCGGTTAGCCAATATTGCTGTGAAGATCTTGACATCCTGATTTATAAGAGAAATTGGTCTGTATGATTCCACCTTTTCCAAATTCTTTCCCGGTTTTGGCAGCAGAACGATTATGGTACTATACCATGAAGTCGGAATTTGTCCTCCATCTAATTTATAATTATATAGTTTCACTAATTTTGGAACCACAACATCTTTAAATTCTTTATAGAACTCTGTCGATAATCCATCATCTCCAGGGGCTTTCCCCATCTTCAAACCACTGATTACCTCATTTACCTCTTTGTCAGTAACCCATTCCTCCATTTTTCTCAATGTTCCTGTTTTATTCCATTCCCTAACTGTCTCTCCAAAATCCCTTTAAGCCTCTCCACATCTACCTCCTTTTTTGCATATAATGTTTGATAAAATTCCTTCACAATTTTACATTTGTCCCTATTCTTATTGCATCTTACCCCTTGTTTATTAACCAACACCCCAATTTCTCTTTTTTCTTTTTTTGCCTTAGCTGCTCTTGCTAATAATCTTGAGTTTCTATTACTAAATTCAAAATACTATCTATTTAGGTAAATCAAATCTCTTTTGACTTTATCAATATCCTTACCCATTAATTCTGCCTTAAGTCTTTGCAGTTTGGCGAAAGTTTTTTTATCTTTACTTTTTGAATGCTGCTTTATTTCTTTTTCTTTTTCCATCTGATCTGCCTTATATCTTTTATACTTAGTACTCGCCAACTTTATACTTTCCCCTCTGAAAACCGACTTCATGGTATCCCAAACAACGTTAAAGTTTACTTCATTATTGTCGTTCCACTGCCAACTTTCCCTCCACCTTTCCATAATTTGTTCTTTACATTTTTGGTCTTTAACTAGGTTAGGGTCATACCTCCAACTTCTTCCTCTTCGATTATCTTTTTGTAATTTCAATTCCAAAAGTACTTTAGCGTGATCTGATTCCTTAAAAATCCCTATTTCCATTCCCTCAATATTTTTAATCAAATTTTCTGTAAGAAAAACATAGTCTATTCTAGAGTAGGTCCCATGGACGTGTGAAAAAAAAGAATATGCCCTTTCCGAGCCCTTGATCTCTCTCCACGAATCCTTCAAACCCATCGCAACCATCCGTCTAAAACCTTCCCTTTCAAGCCAATTCCACATCTTGCTAAATTCGTACAGTCTAAGTTTGACCTTATCAAGTTAAAGTCTCCAGCCACAATGGTTTTTGCAACATTTTCTAGCTCCACTACTTTCCGAACCTTTTCTAAGAAATCCGCTTGATGTTCATTTGGAGCATATATATTTACCAACATTATTTCCTCATCTTCTATTTTTCCTCTTGCAATCAAATATCTACCTTCTTGATCGGCAACACTTTTTATTATCTCAAATCCTAATCTTTTAGAAATCATGAATGCTACTCCTCTCACTTTTGAAGTACCAAACGCCATCTCATAGTGTTGAATCCATCCCAAAAAAAGTTTGTTTGTATCTTTTGACTTTTGGTGCATTTCCTGTAAGAACACTATATCGGGTCTATCTTTCTTCAAAGCCAGTTCCAACCTCCGCCTCTTAAGAACAGAACCTGTACCCTTTATATTCCAGGTTAATATTTTAATATTTCCCATAATCTATTTCCTTTCTAGCTTCTAAACTCTCCATTGGGCGTGCCACCACCAACCCCTTCCCCCAAAAACACAAAATTCTACATAAAACACACACTATCACTCTCCCCACTTTCTTCGGAAAAAAGGCGCCTTCGATAACCAAAGAGGGGAGAGGGGAGACATGCAAGATGTGCCTACCAACCAGTGCTATGCGCTACCCACCCTTATATAGTGTTTAAATAATTTGTTTTTTGTTAATCTATTTCTCATTGCTCCTTACTTGCCTCCTCCTCCACCATGATCAGTGACAGCTCCTCTTCTTCTTTTCCCTGTAGTGTTCCACCTGTAGCACCACCTGCCTCTGCCCTCTCATACTCCCTCCCTAGAGCACCCGATTCCAACAATTCTTTCTTAAAATTTATCCACTCTTCTGTACCTGTTTTTACCAGCTCCAGCAAACTCAAATACTCCAGTGGATCGGTCCCTTCATCAATTACTTGCATTCTTTTCTCATAAAAAAAGTGCAATTGCTGTGGAAATCTCCAATTATACCTTATGCTTTTGCTCATCAACAGTTTAGTTACAGGTCTCATCTTATATCTCCACATTCTTTCTTTCATTGAAATATCATTGTATACTTCTACATCAGAACCATCAAATTTCAGGGCGCCAGAACCAGCTTGTTTCAAAAAGGCCATTACTCTAAGCTTATCTCCCCAATTTGCAAATTTTACCAAAACATTTCTTTGGACCGCCTTCCCTCTTCTTGGACCCACCCTGAATGCACTTACAATATCTTCCTGTACAAATTCCTTTCCCATATTCAAACCATTTAACCACTGAACCACTCTTTCTCTTAGCTGGTCTGGCGTCCGTTCAACCACCTGACGGATCACAATGTTCTGCTTTCTCATCATATCTTCCACAGCATCAATCCTTTTCTCATGCTCTTCCAATTTCAGCTTATTCTCCCACACCGCCTCCTGAGTCCCTTTTATTTCCTTTTTTATAACATTTACCTCATTTTGGACCAATTTCACATTTCCCACTATTTTTTGCAAACTTAAATCCACTTTTTTTGAAAAATCCATAACAGATGATACCACCTTATCTTGTTTTTTCATCATTTCATTTCTGTCTTTCACCCTTGATTCCTCATTTTTCTCCAATTTTTGAAACAATTTGCCAATTTCCACCATAATTTGAGTATGATCATAGGGTTCAGGTGGTGGTGATGAAGACTGAGGGACCTCTTCCATTGGTGCTTTTTCTTTCCTCTTAGACTTCACAACTGGTTCTTCCTCTTTTGCTTTCCCTCTTGTGCCTTTATCCATGATGACACCCACTAAAAAAGTCCAGTGTTGCAGAGCGTTGCAAAATCGTAATCAATCCACTCAAACCTGTACCGCTGCAGCCAATATTAACGCCTATCCAGACCCTTCCAACGAAGCTTGTAGAGAGGAAGAAATCCAGCGAAGAGTTAATTGTTGTAATCCACAAAGAAGCAGGAACCGGAAAACGATCCAAACAAAAAGAAAAAAGGAGTAATCTACAACTGGCCCGTTTCCCCAAAGTAAACAACCCAAATATTCGCACTCCAAACAGCAAAATTATAAACTCCAAGGAAACGGTCACCCAGATTTTTCCATTTGAGTCAAAGCCGCCAGGGAGGGGGATGAGAGAAGAAAAAAAAACCCAAATTCCAAGCTGTGTAATAAAAGGCAAAAAAGAGGAGCAATATTTCCAAAGAAAAAAGTGTTAGTTGTAATCCACACGGTGAAGGGGTAAGAGAAAAAAAATCCTTCTCCCAGGGCAAGCGAATCAAAGCGCCCTTTTCCAGCGGGCACGTTAACTTAAGGGGGAGACCCCCCTTCTTCCTCTGTAAATCGGCAGGCTTTCCCCATACTCCTTAGCCTTAAAAAACACTGAAGCCTTCGGAAACTGGAGCCCAGACAAAAACTTCTTTAACCACTTTACTGTCGCCAAAGCACGCCGCGGTTCTCCTGGGGCGCAAAAGAGCCTTAGACCAAAACACAACCACTTTCGTTTTCCAGGACCGCCACCATTAACGGATCGACAACCCAATTTTATCCACTTCCATACCCACTTCCAAGTCTGGGCTCTTCTAAGCAGAATCCCCAGGTACCTTTAGCTTTTCCACATAGACTTTCATAAACTTACATAGAGTCGCTTTCTTGCCGATTTTACTGCCGCCTCGATTCTCAGATCTCCGCCGTCTCGCAGGTCCCGTTCTCGGTTCCTCGGCAGGAGAAGCTGCGGCTTCTGTCGCGCGCCTCTCCTACCCAGGAAACCTCCCAAACTTCGACCGCCTGACTTCAAAACTTTCCAAATAGGCAAGCAGGAGTCTTATCAGTAAAAAATACCACTTTAAATTTTTTCCATTTTACTCATTCACATTAATTACCACTTTGGTAAGCGTGAGCATCCAAATTGAGATGTTACTCGTCGGCCATCTTAGCCACGCACAGTTGTATGATCAATTCACTAACATCTTTGTTATTCAGCCATTTGAATAACAACCTTTAAAATAAGTGTGAAACATTTCTGTGGCCCAAATCATGTTGCTTGCTGTAGTGAGTTACACTAAAATAGGCCAATTGAATCAATGGGGATTTGTTGAGTCAACTCCTCTGTAAGGTACATAAATTTGATTGGAGAAGTATGACATACATTGGAATCTCGGTTAACAAACCACTCGGTTAACATAAAAATTGCATAAAAAAAGAAAATCCATAGAAAATAGCGGCTCGGTTTATGGAATTTTTTCCGGAATGGATTAATTGGTTTTCAATGCATTCCTATGGGGAACCGCATTTTGGTTAAAGTATTTTTGTTTTCAATGCATTCCTATGGCAAATTGCATTCAGTGCATTCCTATGGGAAATTCAGTTAAAGTAATTTTCGCTATAAGAAATGTCCCGGAGAACGAATTTACGTTAACTAATGTTCCACTTTACTTTAGTATAGTAAGTCGCAGTTAGATTAAGTCCATTTCAATTCATATAATTTACAGAGGAGTTGACTCAACATATCTCTACTGATTCAGTGGGCCTACTCTAGTGCAACTTACTACACTACAGGATTTTAGCCAATGAACTGTAATCCTTAAGTTACAAATGAACTCATTCTTTCATTCAAAATATATACAGGTTGCCCCTCCCTTCCCCATATCCCTTGGCATACAGTTTGAGATCTACTGTGAATACCTGAAACTGCAGATAAAAAAACCTTATATTTTATATTGCAGACAGAGCGGTAATGTGCCATAAAATAGATAAATATTATTCAGGTTTTTTATTGAATACTAGCAAAGGTTGCCCGGCATTGCCGGGCTTTTTCCCCCATGTGTTTTAATAAAAATGAACCAATTTTATTTTTGCAATAGTTTTACATTGTGTTGGAAGGTTAAATTGTGTTAATGTTTTTTAAAAATTGCTTAGTCTGTAATTTTAATTTTTTAAATGTTTATTTATGTAAAAAATTTTTGGCTTGGCTGTTATTAACTGTGATCTGCTTTTTTGGGTTTTTTTGAGGATTAATAAAAGAAGAAAGTATGATATAATTTTTTCAAATTGTTTTATGTAAGCGAATAATGTTTCAGTTTTTTGAATTTTTTTAATTAGTTGTACCGTAGGTAATAATTATAATAATGTAAAAGTAAATGTTTTTTACATTCAATGTTTTTAAAATGTGTTTAGATGTTTTGAGTTTAAATTTGAGTTATAACTCAGCACAGGATTTTTAAAAGTTTCTATTGTATTTTATTGACATATGTTTGTGATTTGTGTTAAAGTGTGTTTTAGTGTAATTTTTTACTTGTTTTTATTGGTGTGACCTTTTGTGTAAAATTGTGAATTTGTGTTATGTTTTTGATTTGCTTTTACTCTTGTGTGTTTTTGAATTGTTTTTACTATTGTGGCCAGCAGGTGGTGCTGGTAGGGGTTATTGTATTTTGACTTTTTTTTCTCTTCTGGCCTCTGGGTGGAGCTTCTTCTGGTAAGTAGTCTCTTTCTTTATTCATTTCTTTTCCAGTCCTGGTGGAGGTAGCACATCTTTTGGTAAGTTTGCTTGTTTTCTTTCTTTTGTGTGTGTGTGTGTGTGTGGGGGGGTGGAATTTGTATTTTTGTCTGTTTGTTTTGTTTTTGATTGTGTCTTTGTTTACTTCGTATTGTTTTTGGTGTTTTTGTTTTTGTGTATTTTTGGATGTGTTTGACTGTTTTTAGTAATTTTAAAAAAATATTTATTTATTTGGTGGTGGGGAAGGGACGTGGTCATTGGGGGTTAGGAAGGGTGGGCTAGGTGGTGGGGAGAGGGGCATGGTCGTTGGGGGTTAGGAAGGGTGGGTTAGGTGGTGGGGAGGGGGGCATGGTCATTGGGGGTTAGGAAGGGTGGGCTAGGTGGTGGGGAGGGGGCGTGGTCATTGGGGGTTAGGAAGAGTGGGTTAGGTGGTGGGGAGGGGGGCATGGTCATTGGGGGTTAGGAAGGGTGGGCTAGGTGGTGGGGAGGGTGCATGGTCGTTGGGGGTTAGGAAGGGTGGGCTAGGTGGTGGGGAGGGGGGCGTGGTCGTTGGGGGTTAGGAAGGGTGGGCTAGGTGGTAGGGAGGGGGGCTTTATTGTGTTATGGTGCTTTGTTTGTGTGGAGTCGTGAAAGTAGATCGGGGTTTCCCCTTTAATATCAGTGGGTGGGGGGTTGCGACCCCCCTCTCCGCTGGCTCCCCTGGGGTTGGGAGGTTTGTGGGGACAAAAGGGGTATATTGCCCCAACACCTCTGGACCCAGGAGACCAGGCAGAGTGGATCGATTCCCCCCCTCCTTAAAACAACTCCGTTTTTAAAGAGAAGAAAAGACGGAGTTGTTTTAAGGAGGGGGGGAATTGATCCACTCTGCCTGGTCTCCTGGGTCCAGAAGTGTTGGGGCAATATACCCCTTTTCTCCCCACAAACCTCCCAACCCTAGGGTAGCCAGCGGAGAGGGGGATCGCAACCCCCCCACCTACTGATATTAAAGGGGAAACTCCAGTCGGGACCTTCAGGCGCCGTGGGTGAGGGAAAGAAAGCCGGCTGGTGTTTGCTTGGCTGTGAGGCGGTGAGTTGTTTTTCTTTTTCTTTTTTCGGGCGCCGTTTTCCTCAGCGTTCTGCGTGCTCATGGCGCGCAGGACGCTGGGGCTTGTAGTTATGGGTTGGTGCTTTGTGTTTGTGCTGCGTTTTTTTAAAATGCTTTTCTTTTGATTGGCTGTGGCGCGTTTCCGAACGCTGCGCCATGCGAGAGCCTCTCAGCCTGATTGGCTCTGGCGCGGCGCGGCGCAAGGGATGTTGGGAAGTGAAGTTGTTTCCCTTTCTTCGCGTTTCTGGGGCTGTTGCCCCACTGCCGGTTTTCTCAATCCTTCGTTGACCTGCATACCCAGATCGGCCGTGTGCACGAAGGGTGAGTGCAGGCAAGTAGGGTGAGGCATAGCAACCTATAGCCAGTTCCAACGGTTAACCCTTGGATTTATAGGTTAAGATTTGTAGATCCACACACGACTGGAATCATGGATACTGAACCCATGTGTGTGTGACCTGTATTGCCCATTTAGCAACAAAGTTACTCTGGGCAGATAACAAAACAAATGAACAAAATAAAAAAATAATTATAAGTACCCCAACCCCCAATGTAAGTACATAAGAACATAAGAACAACCTTGCTGGAACAGGCCACTGGCCACAGCCCATCCAGTCCAGCATTCTGTCTCACATAGAGGCTCACCATTTCCTTCAGGGTATTCCCAAGGAGATGCTTTCACCTGCTTAGGATTCCCTGGAAATGGTATTGAGAGATATCCTGCCTATCTCTCCAACCCAGAGGTTGTCCTTAAGTATCCATAATTATAGCCATTGATACCCTTGTCCTCCATGAACTTGTCTAATCCTTACTTAAAGCTGTCAAGACTGACAGCTGTCACCACTTCTTCTGGCAGGGAGTTCCATAGACCAGTAATCCTCTGGGTGAAAAAGTACTTTCTCTTATTTGTTTGAGAACTAGTACCCAAAAGTTTCATGGAGTGTCCCCTAGTTCTAGTGTTATGCGATATGGAAAACAGTTTTTCCTTATCTACTTTGTCCACACCGTGCATGATTTTATAAACTTCAATCAGGTCACCTCTTAGACGCCGTCGTTCAAGAGTGAAAAGGCCCAACCGTTGCAGCCTCAGATGGTAAGGAAGGTGTTTCAGTCCCCTAATCATTCTGGTTACCCTCCTCTGCACTTTCTCCAACTCCATAATATCCTTCTGGAGGTATGGCGACCAGAACTGTACACAGTATTCCAGATGGGTCCTCACCATAGATTTATAAAGAGGCAAAATGACACTTGCTGACATTTTCTATACCCTTCCTAATGATCCCTAACATTGAGTTTGCTTTTTTCACTGCTGAGGCACACTGGGTTGACACCTTCATTGAGTTGTCCACCAGGACACCAAGTTCCCTTTCCTGGTTTGTCGCAGAGAGTTCAGAACCCATCAGTTTATAAATGTAATTGGGGTTTTTTGCCCCAACATGCATCACTCTGCACTTACTAATGTTGAAGCTCATTTGCCACTGTTTTGCCCACTCCCCCAGTGTCAAGAGATCCCTCTGGAGCTCCTCACAATCTCTCACAGTTTTCACTACCCTGTATAATTTAGTGTCGTCAGCAAATTTGGCTACCTTGCTTTTTACTCCTACCTCTAGATCATTTATGAAGAGGTTGAAAAGCAGGGGTCCCAGTACTGAACCTTGGGGGACCCCACTCTTGACTTCCCTCCACTTGGAGAAGTGTCCATTTAGTGCTACCCTCTGTTTCCTGTCCCTTAGCCAGTTGCTGATCCAGGACAAGACTTGTCCCTTTATTCCATGACTGGTAAGTTTATTCAAGAGCTTTTGGTGTGGGACCTTGTCAAAAGCCTTCTGAAAGTCCAGATAAACTATGTCAACTGGATCCCCCTTATCCACATGCTTGTTGACACTCTCAAAAAATTCCAACAGATTAGTGAGGCGATTTGCCCTTGCAAAAGCCATGTTGGATCTCCTTTAGCAGCGCCTTCTCTTCTATGTGCCTATTAATTCTATCTTTTAGGATGGTTTCCATCACTTTACCTGGGACACATGTCAAACTGACAGGTTGGTAATTTCCTGGATCACCCCTGGATCCTTTTTTGAAAATTGGTGTTACATTCACTACCTTCCAGTCATCAGGCACAAAGCCTGATTTCAGGGAAAGATTATATATTTTGGCTAGGAGATCAGCAATGTCATCTTTAAGTGCCCTGAGAACTCGTGGATGGATGCCATCTGGTCCTGGTGATTTGTTAGTATTTAGTTTAACAAGACATGCAAGGACCTCCTCTCTGGTTATTTCTATCTGGCTTAATTCTTCGGTTTCCCTCCCTATGAAGACAGGCTCTGTTTTGGGCATGTGGTCTCTGTCTTCTTCAGTGAATACTGAAGCAAAGAATTCATTGAGTCTCTCTGCAATCTCTGTTTCCTCTTTAATAACCCCTTGCCTTCCATTGTCATCTAATGGTCCAATGGCCTTCCTAGTTGGGTTCTTACTTCTAATGTACTTAAAGAAGTCTTTGTTATTTCTCTGAGTATTTTTAGCTATACGCTCCTCAAAGTCTTGCTTTGCTTTCCTGATTGTTGCCTTGCATTTGTTCTGCCAGAATTTATGTTTCTGCCTGCTGTCCTCATTTGGACAAGCCTTCCATCTTCTAAATGAGCTTTTCTTGCTCTTGATCACTTCCCGAACAGCTCCTGTAAGCCACATCAGAGTCCTCTTGGACCTGGCAGTGCCCTTTTTTCTTTTGGGTATACATTCCAATTGGGCCTCTGTTATTGTTTTTGTAAACAGCCTCCATGCCTCTTGGAGTGTTTGGACTCTCTCAATTTTCCCTTTCAGCTTCTTTTTTACTAGTTTCCTCATCTTTGGGAAATTTCCTTTTTGAAAATTTAAGGTCTCTGTGTTAGATTTTATCAGTGACCTGCGGTCTATGATCAAGTTAAACATAATTGAGTTGTGGTCACTGTTCCCTATTGGATCAGTCACATTAACATCTTGCACCAGATCCAAGTCAAGGATTCTTGTACCTCTAGTTGGGTCTTCAACCATCTGTCCCAGGGAACAATCATTTAGCATATCTAGGAACTTTATCTCTTTATCATGTGCTGAACAACAGTTCACCCAGTCTATGTGAGGGTAATTGAAGTCCCCCATTATAACCAGGCTTCCCTTCTTGGATGCCTCCTTTACAACATTCTCCAACTGCCAGTCTCCCTCAAAAGTTTAGGTCGGAGGCCGATAGTATATGCCTACTGTTAGACCATCCTTGTGGCCTGGTACTCTTACCCACAGAGTTTCTAATGGTTACTCCAAATCACCTAGATATTCCAATTCATACGATTTTATCACTTCTTTGACATACAAGGCTACACCACCTCCCATTGGTGGCTCTCAGCAGTTTAAATTATCAATTTAAATTAGTGGAGGCCTCTAAAGCAGCTCTACTCCAACTGCAAAACTTACCAGTGCTCACTTCCTTTGTTTGGCTCTCCTCAGCAGCAGCTCTGCTTAAGAGCACATGCAGAGTCAAAAGGGCTGACCCTGAAAGAGCTCAGAGCTTTTAAAGGCTAGTGTGGCTCCGCCCCTATGAGTCACAGTTCAGGGAAGGGCCTGGTGTGGCTCTGCCCCCTGTTTCTGGAAGCTTCTGCTTCCTCTGTTTGAACAGAGGTGGCTCTCAGCAGTTTAAATTATCAATTTAAATTAGTGGAGGCCTCTAAAGCAGCTCTACTCCAACTGCAAAACTTACCAGTGCTCACTTCCTGCACAAAAACATAACAATCTTTACAATAGCATATAAAGTGCCGACAGAGGACAATGTGTTTTATTGTCTGAATTTATATTTTGTGATATTTTGTGACGTGTTGCGATACTTTGTCAGCCGCCCTGAGTCGCTCTGCAAGTAGGGTGGCATACAAGTGGGAACAAACAAATAAATAAATATAAAGCAACAATTAATGTAAGGAAATATATTTTAAAAAACAGCAGAGGAAGAACAACAAAGGTAAACACTTGTAAATCCTTCTTTATATAATTCAGTTTTAGCAAGTTTTATTTATTTATTTATTCAGTTTGTATAGCTGCCCCAATCGACATGCGACTCTGGGTGGCATACATAAAATCACCAACATTTAAACTATAGAAACCCTTAAAATTCCTAAAAACACTGAAAAACTACTTCCCACCCACACCATTTAAAAACCTAGTTAAAAACTTTTAAAAACTTGAGTGATCCTGCTCTAAATGAGCCACTGGGGGGGGGCGTGTTGGTCCCTCTCCACCTCCCCACACCTGCCCTGCCAGCTAGGTTTTCAGCTCTATCCTGAAGGGAAGCAGCTCTGTCTGGAGACGCAGTCCAACTGGTAGGAGGTTCCATAGGGCCGGAGCAGATACCGAAAAGGCTCTTCTTCTAATGCAGCTCCAGTAGAAGGAATGATGTTTAGTCCGGAACAAGAAATACTCTATAATTTTTAGCTGTGCAATGCTCTGACACAATTAAAGACATAGCAAAAGGGAAAATGTCTTCTTACAAAGTTTGTGTTCAAATAAATTTGTCAAGTCGATAAAAAAGTATAATACAGCAATTCACTTTATTTTAGTTGCAAAAATAAGGGAGGAAAAAGATCTCAAACATTTTGAGTCACAGGGAAACATTTTGAGTCACAGGCAGAACTAAACTACACCCCTACACAAACAGTAAAGGTAAAGGTAACGGTCAGCTTTGCTCGAAAGCCAGTCGTATCCAATTCTAGGGTTCACGACACCTCCACAAAACTTCCACAAAAATAGGGTGGCCTGCAAATATACAAAGTGGAAAAGCAGTTACTTTTGGAGGGAAGAAACATTTAGCCTGCTGATGGGCTGTTGAGGTTCAAAACACATATTTGTCAAGTTTTGGATTTGAAAATAAGGGAAATTTCCCGAACAAAACAGGAAACTTGACAGCTATGCTTATCCTGTGCAGCCCTCCAGTGGCGGTATTATGGCATTGCAGTCTACCTAATACAGGAGGACACCGGGAAAGAGGGTAAAATACGGGACGTTCCCAGCCAATACGGGACACTTGACAGCTATGTCAAAACAGGGTAATGTCAAATGCTGTCCCTTCCCATCTGCATTTTAGTATGCAAACCAAACACAACACATGATGGAAATGTCTGTTGTATGTTTAAAAAGTTGCTATAGGAGCCTTGGATCTAGTGAAAGTGAACTACAGTAAAACCCCAGGTTATAACCGCCTCAGTTTAAGTTTGCTCCGGTTTACAACGGCAAGTCCTATAGAAATGCCGTCCCGGTTTACAAATTTGTAATTTTTTTTCAGTTTGCAGCAATCAATTCAGGACCATTTTTTTATTTTTAAGTGCATCCCTACGGATGTTTTGGTTTACAATTTTTTCGGGTTACAACGGAGGCTGTTGGAACTGACCTCTGTCGTAAACTGGGGTTTTACTATATTGAAATTGGGTCTTTTTATGCACTGTGAAGCAGACTGATTCTCCCTGGCTATGGCTGGGGTACAACCCCTGGTTTCCCTGCATTTCCCACCTCTTTGACTGCTATTCTGATAATCCTGTGTAACAATACGGTGCCTTACGAGGTAGGACTCGGTAGTCCTCCATCCTCCCTGAGTAGGCCCTATTGTTTTTCTGAGTAGCAGCTCCCTGGCTGGACAACCCAGCATCCAGATATGTGCAGATAAGGTAGCATCGAGCCAAGTAATCACTCCCAGTCTCATCAGGCATTTTAAAAATATATAGGAAGCATAGCAAGATACAGAATACAGTCCATCAAAAGACCAGGAAGCATTTCAAAGTAAGGAAATGGAGCAAACTGGTTCTTTAAGCCCCCCCCTTTTCTCTGACGTGTCTACATTTTGGCAGCTTAAAGCACAGCATTCTAGAGAATGTCTCTGTGTCAGCATGTGTGCGCGCTTGAGTCTCTGGGTTATATCTATTCCCACAGGGTCCACCTTTGGCCCTCCCCCTTAGAGATTCCAACCAATGATCTTACAGCAAGACATATCAATTACACAATAGATTTCATTTCACTAAAGCCACGAGGCAACTCATGAGGCAAGGATGTTTACATATTTTCTCTCTCCCCCGATTTGAAATCGCCATTTTGAAAGAGGCCAAAGCACAAGGTATACTTTCTGTTACATCCTGAATAGTAAAATATTGGCCTGAAGGTCACACACCGCCTGCTACCACCAGTTTGCATCCTTTGATGCCAAAGCAAAAGTGACTACAAAGCATCAGAGGGTGAACTTAGGGCGTTGGGATCATTCTGAGACAGTGCTATGAAGCCCGTGAGAGTCTTCCATTTGTATTGGCTTTGCCATCAGCTTTTGAATATTGTGCTTCTGTCTCAGTAACTGGACAAATAGGTCAAGCGCTGGACGCCAGCTGCCTCTGCCTGGTTTTTCATTATATTTCTGGAAACTATTGTGAACTGTGTTCGGTTTGGTTTTAAACCAAGTGGGAACAATTTGTGCCCCATCCAAGTTGCTTTGTGAACCAAATGTCAGCAGCTTCATAAAATAAGTGTATTAAATTGCACAGAAAAACCAAATTGGGTATGCTTTGCATGGCGGTAACATGACAGGGTAATCCTAAAGAGGTATTCAGACCTGCCAAATTCCAAAGCTGTTTGTCCTAAAAATGAATTTTCCTTGCTTTTCCTGCCTCAATGTCATTAGAGATGGGATTTGGGGATATATATTTTTTTTTACTACAAATAGCATAATTCTCTTTTATAGGAATCCTGCCAACCTGGCAGTTCAAAAGCAAGACATTGCAAGTAGATAAATAGGGACCACTTTGGTGGGAAGGTAAACAGCATTCTGTGTGCTCCGGTATCTAGTCATGCCTGCCACATGACCACAGAAACATTTGCAGAAGCGGACAGCGCTGGCTCATCGGCTTTGAAACAGAGATGAGCACTGAACCCTAGAGTCAGATACGACTGGCTTTCGAGCAAGGGAAACTTTTACCTTTACCTTTTACAAGTATCTTACAAATACTTCAATGTAACACACCTGGGAGAAAGACCTGAATTGCATTTGGTAGGGATATGAGAGAGGGTTTTTTCTGTTCCTGCTCTGAGACTTTGTAAATCAACAGCGGCAGCCACAACTCCATCCAAGTATGGGAGGTCTGGTCTTGGAGGCCAGCTGAAAAAATGCCACTGTCGTGAATTTGTTTAAGGTGGATCCCAGCGTGCCCTGAAGTGACCCACACACTATGATCATGGAGCCATCTCCTGCGGCACGTATGAAACAAGACATGTAGGATTTAACACCGGGACTGCAATGGACTGCCACAGCCTTGAGGATATGGACAAGGTGCACTTCACAGCCGATCCATATGTCATGGCGTCTTCTGTCTTCATGACCATTGAGAATCAGAGTTCCTCCACCACTCATTTTGCCCTTGGGCCCAATATGATGGTTTCCAGTGGCATTTCCTCCACTGAGGGGGGCCATCCCCACCTAAAGGGACTCATCCACCCATAGCCATTTGCCGCTTTAGGGAATCAGGTTATTTACCACTGCTCAACACTTGATGTTGAGTTGCTGTCTGTACGGTCTACTCCATTACCGTAGCGGGATGTGCAGCCAGACAGTAACTTTGTAAATACCTAATTCCAAAAGCCATCACTACATTTTACATAAATACTATGCAAACAATTTTTTGTGATGTGCCATCAAGTTAGACCTGACTTATAGCAACCAACTCTGGGCATTCAAGGTTAGTGAGGTGTTTAAGGAGAAACTTTATTTTAAAAAATCCCAGTGAGTTTCCATGTCAGGGACAATGATTTGAACCCAGCTCTCCCAAGTCCTGATGATTACTCTATATCCCTGGTGGCTAGCCTTGGCACACCTGCTGATCAGGGCTTCTGGGAATTGAAGTTCCAGAACAGCTGGAGTGCTAAGGTTAGCCATCACTGCGTCTATATCCACTTTACCACCTGACTAGGACTCAAGAAGAACTGGCTTCAAAGCCACTTATTAGGCTTCAAGAAGACAATCTCAGATATCCCATCCAGTTTTTTACAACCAACAATGAAATCCGTGAAGAAATCTTAATGTTGAAAGATCCTTGGCAGATGGTTATATTATTACCCATTAAAAGCAGCATGCTGTTATTTGCAATTTGGGGAAGTTGTTTACATTTTGGTATGCTTTCGTACTCCTCTTTCCTTCCTTGCCCTTGCCCTGCCTTATGGTGCAAAAATGAATGCAGGGAGATAAAAGGAGAAATCGTTGCCTTTTTGATAAGAAGCAGAAGGCAGCACACAAAGACATCGTCACCTGCTTGCATCACCTGGAACAAAACACAGGATACGGGGCGTGCTGGCTATGCTAAAAGGGCACTGGACAGGTAGTGATGAGGGCGTCTAACCCTAACAAAATATTATATATACATTCCCACTCGCCTTCTAATTTCAATTCCCCTCTGTGGATTCGAACCAACAACCTCCTGCTTACAAGGTAGAATTGCAACCTCTAGGCCACAGCGGCTCTGCTGTCAATGTAGCTGCTTTTGTAATCTTTGGCAGAGGAAGGCAGGCAGAGGAACATGGAACCCCACCCGTTTGCTCGATCGTTCCGGGCATCGCAGCTTGGCTCTCTGGATTGGCACCCAAGGGAGACGCCATGGTGCTGGGGGCATGGGGGGGCACCCCGGGCTGAGTCCCAGTTGCCCGATGGGCCAGCCCACCACTGCACAGGATCATTCCAGAGAAGTGGGAGGGGGTCCTTGCTTTTTCCACAGTATAAAAAGGTAAGAGAGAGACACTCATTCGGGAGAGCGGTGGTTATGTGGGCTCATATGCTAATAGGGGCAAAAGGCCTTCTGGATTCATAAATTAAAGAGTACGCAATAGCAATACCGCTGCCCCTTTTCCATCTCCCTAAACTGGTCATTTTGCCCATTGGGTGTGAACAGGCAAAGCAAAGGCATCTTCTGTTGCTAAGCAACAGCAGGGGGTGAACAGAGCCCAAGTGGTGAGTGCCCACAGCCAATTAGCAAGGGCTGAGCCATCACAAAGAAATGACAGCTCACCCTGAATCTAATGATCACTGCTCAGATAAAAAGATTTACGTAATAATAATAAATTATTAAATGTGGGCTATGCAGTGGGTCAAGTGGTTAAGATGCTGACTGGAAGGCGGCAGGTCTGCAGTTACCAAGTACTGCAGGAGGAATGAGCACCCGTCTTTGTCCCAGCTCCTGCCAACCTAGCAGTTTGAAAGCAAGAAATTGCAAGTAGATAAACAGGGACCACTTGGATGGGGAAGGTAAACAGAGTTCTGTGCGCTCTTCTACTCATGCCTGCCACATGACCACAGAAACATCTCCGTTGCTGTCCTTGGGTTTATGAAATATAATATTTTCCCTTATTTTTTACCTTGGTTCAGGACTTGGTTATTCCAAAAGCCTCAAGAGTTTTACATGCAGTTGTTTTCTGGTGTTTAAGATAAGGGCCATTGAAATCCATGGGACTTCAGCTCATCATGAACAGACTTCAGAAAGTTATTTTTAAAAACTGATTTCTTCCAGCTACTTGTTACAGGGTTAACATAAGAACATAAGAACAGCCTTGCTGGAACAGGCCACAGCCCATCCAGTCCAGCATTCTGTCTCACACAGTGGCTCACCATTTCCTTCAGGGTATTCCCAAGCAGATGCCTTCACCTGCTTAGGATTCCCTGGAAATGATATTGAGAGATATCCTGCCTATCTCTCCAACCCGGTTGTCCTTAAGTATCCATAATTATAGCCATTGATACTCTTGTCCTCCATGAACTTGTCTAATCCTTTCTTAAAGCTGTCAAGACTGACAGCTGTCACCACTTCTTCTGGCAGGGAGTTCCATAGACCAGTAATCCTCTGGGTGAAAAAGTACTTTCTCTTATTTGTTTGAGAAC
This sequence comes from Bradypodion pumilum, assembly GCA_035047305.1. Lineage (NCBI taxonomy): Eukaryota > Metazoa > Chordata > Lepidosauria > Squamata > Chamaeleonidae > Bradypodion > Bradypodion pumilum. The sequence goes on along the minus strand of JAWDJD010000017.1, from coordinate 5,285,657 downwards.
TAGTACCCAAAAGTTTCATGGAGTGTCCCCTAGTTCTAGTGTTATGCGATAGGGAAAACAGTTTTTCCTTATCTACTTTGTCCACACCGTGCATGATTTTATAAACTTCAATCAGGTCACCTCTTAGATGTCGTCGTTCAAGAGTGAAGAGGCCCAACCGTTGGCAAAATGACACTTGCTAACTTATTTTCTATACCCTTCCTAATGATCCCTAGCATTGAGTTTGCTTTTTTCACTGCTGAGGCACGCTGGGTTGACACCTTCATTGAGTTGTCCACCAGGACACCAAGGTCCCTTTCCTGGTTTGTCGCAGAGAGTTCAGACCCCATCAGTTTATAAGCATAATTGGGGTTCTTTGCCCCAACATGCATCACTCTGCACTTACTAATGTTGAAACTCATTTGCCACTGTTTTGCCCACTCCCCCAGTGTCGAGAGATCCCTCTGGAGCTCCTCACAATCTCTCACAGTTTTCACTACCCTGTATAATTTAGTGTCGTCAGCAAATTTGGCTACCTTGCTTTTTACTCCTACTTCTAGATCATTTATGAAGAGGTTGAAAAGCAGGGGTCCCAATACTGAACCTTGGGGGACCCCACTCTTGACTTCCCTCCACTTGGAGAAGTGTCCATTTAGTGCTACCCTCTGTTTCCTGTCCCTTAGCCAGTTGCTGATCCAGGACAAGACCTGTCCCTTTATTCCATGACTGGTAAGTTTATACAAGAGCCTTTGGTGTGGGACCTTGTCAAAAGCCTTCTGAAAGTCCAGATAAACAATGTCAACTGGATCCCCCTTATCCACATGCTTGTTGACACTCTCAAAAAATTCCAACAGATTAGTGAGGCATGATTTGCCCTTGCAAAAGCCATGTTGGCTCTCCTTTAGCAGCGCCTCCTCTTCTATGTGCCTATTAATTCTATCTTTTAGGATGGTTTCCATCACTTTACCTGATACACATGTCAAACTGACAGGTCGGTAATTTCCTGGATCACCCCTGGATCCTTTTTTGAAAATTGGTGTTACATTCGCTACCTTCCAGTCATCAGGCACAAAGCCTGATTTGAGGGAAAGATTATATATTTTGGCTAGGAGATCAGCAATTTCATCTTTAAGTTCCCTGAGAACTCGTGGATGGATGCCATCTGGTCCTGGTGATTTGCTAGTGTTTAGCTTAACAAGACATGCAAGGACCTCCTCCCTGGTTATTTCTATCTGGCTTAATTCTTCGGTTTCCCTCCCTACAAAGATAGGCTCTGTTTTGGGCATGTGGCCTCTGTCTTCTTCAGTGAATACTGAAGCAAAGAATTCATTGAGTCTCTCTGCAATCTCTGTTTCCTCTTTAATAACCCCTTGCCTTCCATTGTCATCTAATGGTCCAATGGCCTTCCTAGTTGGGTTCTTACTTCTAATGTACTTAAAGAAGTCTTTGTTATTTCTCTGAGTATTTTTAGCTATACGCTCCTCAAAGTCTTGCTTTGCTTTCCTGATTGTTGCCTTGCATTTGTTCTGCCAGAATTTATGTTGCTGCCTGCTGTCCTCATTTGGACAAGCCTTCCATCTTCTAAATGAGCTTTTCTTGCTCTTGATCACTTCCCAAACAGCTCCTGTAAGCCACATTGGAGTCCTCGTGGACCTGGCAGTGCCCTTTTTCCTTTTGGGTATGCATTCCAATTGAGCCTCTGTTATTGTTTTTGTAAACAGCCTCCATGCCTCTTGGAGTGTTTGGACTCTCTCAATTTTCCCTTTCAGCTTCTTTTTTACTAGTTTCCTCAACTTTGGGAAATTTCCTTTTTGAAAATTTAAGGTCTCTGTGTTAGATTTTATCAGTGACTTGCAGTCTATGATCAAGTTAAACATAATTGAGTTGTGGTCACTGTTCCCTATTGGATCAGTCACATTAACATCTTGCACCAGATCAAGGATTCTTGTACCTCTAGTTGGGTCTTCAACCATCTGTCCCAGGGAACAATCATTTAGCATATCTAGGAACTTTATCGCTTTATCATGTGCTGAACAACAGTTCACCCAGTCTATGTGAGGGTAATTGAAGTCCCCCATTATAACCAGGCTTCCCTTCTTGGATGCCTCCTTTACAACATTCTCCAACTGCCAGTCTCCCTCAAGAGTTTGGGTCGGAGGCCGATAGTATATGCCTACTGTTAGACCATCCTTGTGGCCTGGTACTCTTACCCACAGAGCTTCCAATGGTGACTCCAAATCACCTAGATATTCCAATTCATACGATTTTATCACTTCTTTGACATACAAGGCTACACCACCTCCTGTTTGCCCCTTCCTATCCTTCCTGTACAGTTTGTAGCCTGGGATAACTGTATCCCATTGGTTATCATCCGTCCACCAGGTTTCAGTGATACCAATAATATCAATATTCTTATCTATTGCTAAGTATTCCAGCTCCCCTATTTTGTTCCGGAGGCTTCTGGCATTTGTATACAAGCATTTATATATGCTTTTCTGACACAGTCTTTTGTGTCCAGTTGCATTGTTAGACTGCCTCTTGCATCCTTCTGCTAGAATGCTAGTGACTAGCTCCTTGCTCTGCTCAGTAATTTTTGCATCCTCCTCACTACCCAAGTACACACTTTCCCGAACCGGATGCTGCCCAGCTCCTGTCGGCTTTCCCCCAGTTATCAGTTTAAAAGCTGCTCTGCAGCATTTTTGATGTTGAGTGCCAGCAATCTGGTCCCATCATGGTTCAAATGCAACCCATCCCTCCTGAACAGATTTGGCTTGTCCCAAAATGTTCTCCAGTTCCTGACAAATCTGAAACCCTCCTCTCGACACCACCGCCTCATCCACGCATTGAGGCTTCTGAGCTCTGCCTGCCTGGTAGGTCCTGCGCGAGGGACAGGCAGCACTTCTGAAAATGCTACCTTGGAAGTCCGGGACTTCAATCTTCTTCCTAACAACCTGAATTTGGCTTCCAGGACAGACCGCTTGGCCTTCCCAACATCATTGGTACCAACGTGTACCATGGCAACTGGCTCGTCCCCAGTTCTCTCTAACAATCTATCTAGATTTCTTGTGATGTCTGCAACTTTTGCACCTGGCAGGCAAGTCACCATACGGTTATCCTGTGGATCACAAATCCATTTCTCTGTATTTCTAATTATTGAATCGCCTAGTACAAGGAGCCTCTCTCCTGCAATCTGTTCATCTACATGCACCTCATCAACCATATTAAGGGAGAGAACCTCAGTTTGTTCCTGTTGTTTATCTTCCTGGATCTCATCAAGTGTGATGAAGGAGAGATCATCAGGTGGAACCAGTTGTTCCTCTGTGTGTTCCTCATCAGGTGTGATGAGGGAAAGAGCCTCAAATTTATTCTGCAATTTCAGACTCTCAGAGTGATCCCCTACTCTTCTCCTCCTTTGAGTCACATTCCTCCAAATATCTCCCTCCTGAGTTAGTGAAGGGCCTTCTCCCTCAGAACTGTGCCCTGTCTCTTCTTTGTCCAGCATGGTCTGCTCCGCTCTGTCCAAGAACAGCTCAAGCTCCTTAATTTGTTGATGGTTAGATATGCGGGCCTCTAGCTGCTGGACCTTCTCTTCTAGTAGTGCAACCAGCTTGCACTTGCTGCAAGTGTAGTTCTCCATATGCTTTGGCAAGAACACAAACATGGCACAAGTATTGCAGGTAACTACAACTGTTCCCTCAGAATCCATTTTAACAAGTGCAGTATTGTGGGTTTGGTGAGTCTTTCTGCCTACACAAGTGCTCCGTACAATTCAACTCTCTTGTCTTACTCCAATGCAATTTCAGCAACAACAAAACACTGTTCATTCACACATGTTGTTACTGGGTAAACGCTACGGCAATTTCACCATCTAAAATGATCTCTGATACTGAGAAGGCCAAAGCGTAGTTGGTTCAATATGTTTGTATCTGTGGGCTATGGAATTTCTGATCATTTATCTTTCTGAAGGACGAGTGAAACTGTGTTTTCATAACAACAAAAAAGACTATTTGGCATTTGGGCACAATGGGATGCCTTTCATTTCTTTGCCATCCTTGTGGGAAACCAGCTTGCTGTGAAAGTATCTTTTTTTCCCTTCTCCGTTGCTGTCCTTGGGTCTATGAAATATTTTCCCTTATTGTTTGCCTTGAGAACATATTTTCACTGCTGTAGGGTCTGAAATAGAACTTGTCTTGTTGCCCATAGACAATGCGGTTTCTTACTTGAGCAAATATGCTTTAGGGATTAGAGTCTGCAGCTGAAAATGTCTTGCTGGAATAAACTATGAAGCTCTTGGGACAGATTCTGGATTGGAATTAATGCTCAGATTTTCAAGGCTAGTAAGAAAAGACCCTGACGTTGGTAGGTGGAAATTTGGAAGAAAAAAACCATGACGTTAGGGAATGTGAAAAATCTTCAGACACAGTTTCACTCTTGTTGCTGTTCAGACGCACAGTCAATTGCGACCCTTTGTGACCCTATGGACCATTGTCCTCCAGGCGCCCCTGTCCTCTACCATCCTTCTTAACCTGTCCAACTCTGTGCCCATTACATCTACAATACCATCTAGCCATCTCATTCTCTGCTGCCCCCTTCTTCTTTTGCCCTCCACCTTTCCCAGCATCAAGGCTTTCTCAAGTGAATCCTCTCTTCCCATTTGATGTCCCAGTACTTTAGCTTCATCTTCAGTGTTTGACCTTCCAAGGAGTAGTCAGGGTTGATTTCTTCTAAGATTGACCTATTTGGTCTCCTCACTGTCCAGGGTACTCTCAAAACTCTTCTCCAACCCTACATTTCAAAGGCAGCTATTCTTCTACACTATATTACAGTTTCACTATATTTCTCCAAATCCCAGTATCTTTCTGCCCTAAGCTTTGGCTTCTCATAGGCTTGCCATATGTCCCGGAAAACCAAGATTGTCCCGGATTCAAGGTCGGAAAATTTGTCCTGGCCAGCTCAATAAAAATCATGTTAAAGTCCCGGATTTTTAAAACTTACTGATTGTGTATTATAACACACCATTACAATAAATTCAAACTCTCGCCATCAAACAAGTGATTTCCTGCCACAATGGAGTTGTATACCTGGGGACAAATCTTAACGTCCTCGCCCCACACCACCACCCAGTAAGTGTGACCAGTGTGTTTCCTGGAACCAAGGACGTTAAGAGTTGATCGCAACGCAGTTCATCTTAAAGTAAAAATTAATTGTTGTAAATAAATTCATTTATGTATTGGTATATTTAATGTGAAAATGTTTTATAGTTGTCATTATATCATGTTTATTTTCTAAAAAGCTATTTTGTAGGTAACCCGCCCATTTTTGTCAAGTATACTTCTGTCCCGATTTTGTGGGAGAGAATTATGTCAACTCCAATTGCTCCAACTCACCAAATTTCCCCCAGTCCTCTTGGAAAAGACCTTGATGCATACCAAAGTCCTTTGTAGTCCTTAGCTCCAAGACACCGAATGAGCAGCTTAATTACTGACAAAGATTGCATTTTGCAAAGTAAAGCAGAAATCTTTCCCCCCCCTATATTTCTCCCTCTCTATTTCCCACTCGGGGGTGACAGTTAATTATCCCTTCCTTTCCCATCGCCATGACTTCTGATTCTGGTCTTTCTCCCAATAACTTGCTATGATCTGTATTTACGAGTAAGCTGAGAAATCCCCACCTCTCCCCTCTGCTCCGAGTACCTTTTTGGAACAGTATATCACTGAAGACTTAGTCGCTAATGGACATTTACAATTACCGAGGCTCTGATCTAATTAATGGCAAATAACGGAATTCTTATAAAATCAAATTTACAATACACATCTCCTTGCTTTCCCTATTAAAGGAGTCAATGGTAAAGTTAAGCAAATGGAGAAGGTACACACATACACTCCTAATTATGTTAACCAGATATTTTTATGAGTGTATACATGGGCACAAAGAAAACCACATACAGTGAGATGGGGAGAGCTTTTCCTGAGTCTGGAAGCAGCAAGGTACAAGCAAGGCTAGAATTGGGGTAAAAGTTAACCAGTGGTGGGATTCAGCCCGTTCACCAGTTCAGCAGAACTGATAACCTAAGGGTTTTTTTTTGTTGTTGATTTTGAACCAGTTGTTAAAATGACTCTTGCAATCAGGGTTCTCTCTAAGGCAGAGGTTCTCAAACTTTTTAAGCCAGGGGCCGGGTCAGGCTCCCTTGGACAGCTTCAGGGGCTGGATGGCCATTCTGCCCTTCCTCCACCACATGGCAATTCCTGGTGTGATGGAGGAGGTGGGGGTGAAATGGTGTCATGGGCCGCATTTGGCCCACAGACCGCAGGTTGAGAATGCCTGCTCTAAGGTATGCTCCTGGGCAGCGACCCAACTTTCATCTGCACAAAAGATTGTTCTAAGTGCCCATAGCAATGTTCATTCTGCCCATAAGTGGGAAGCAATTAGATGGAACTGTTTGTAATATTTATTTATTCATTTCGTAAAACTCATTATACCTTTGATGAAATACATTTTTATTCCCTCACGTTTGTTACTTCAGTCAACAAACATATAATGTAAAGAGAAAAAGTGCCAAACAGCCAGGGGCGACACCTTGTCATTTGTTTCAGCTTTGTGTTGTGCTCAAAATTCCCAAGAGATATTATGAGTGTGCTGGCATTCCCCGATCGGTAAAACCAATAGGAAGCTAGGTAGGACACAATGAACCAATAGAAATATAGATTTCAAGGGTTATCTTCTCGCCCATTTTGGAAGCCATGGAAGAATGTTTGGTATCAGCTGGGAGCCTTCTTTGCTGCTTGGCTCTAGCCTGTCTGCGTCTCAGGTGTAGCTCATTTCTGGACCTCTCCCTGACTGAGGGCTGATCACTGTCAGAGCCAGACTCCTGATCTGACAGGTCAGCTGCCGGGGGAAGCAGACTTGGTCCAGGCGCAGGCAAAAATGGGCTGGGCATAGGGAGTGCCTCCAGTCCGACGAAGACTGGTTCACAACAATTTAAGCTGTTGTCAAGTTGAGTACTGCAATGGCTCAAGTGGCTAAGATGCTGAGTGGAAAGCAGAAGGTCAGCAGTTCAATTCCTGAGTACTGCAGGATGGAATGAGCTCCCGTCTTTGTCCCAGCTCCTGCCAACCTAGCAGTTCGAAAGCAAGGAATTGCAAGGAGATAAATAGGGACCACTTCGGTGAGAAGGTAAACAGCATTCTGTGCACTCCGGTGTCCAGTCATGCCTGCCACATGACCACAGAAACGTCTGCAGAAGCTATTCTGCTTTGAAACAGAGATGAACACTGAACCCTAGAGTCGGATACTGTTGGATCGGGGCCGCGAAGCAGCTGTTGGGTCCCGGAGGAGACTGGTCAAGCAAAAGACACGAGGCAAGATGGAGCGAAGACCAGTGATTTAATGAGGGAAAATCATCAGTATTTATCATGTACAGGCTGCATGCAAAAGGACTGCGATCTGACAGGATCCACATGCCATGTTTACACAAGTTAATTGGGAAACTCTTCTGGGGAGTTAATTAACTAACTTAATCAATGACAGGGGAACTCCATTGTTCCAAGCTATCTGGGGTAAACATGTGGCTGGTATTGGTTTTAGGACTTAGAGTAATCTGCAGGTGCGAGATTACCTAATACATGACTAGCAAGTTAGTCATTAGCTTCCTATTGTCCGAGCTGCTTGTCAGGTCAGCTGTAGGTGAATTAAACCCTATCTAATATTCCGTTCCCCAAATTTCTGTCCCTTCAGGAACCCCTGGCAACGAGGTGATCGCCCATCACCGGGGTTCTGTCAGGGCCAGTATGCCAATTGTGTGCGCGGATCCCACCGGATACGACTGGCTTTCAAGCAAGGGAAACCTTTACTAATTGTTTTTATTATTGTAAACTACTTCCAACTACTTCCAACTTACTGTGGCCAGTGAATGAATGATCTCCAAAATGTCCTCTCCTCAACACCCCTCTTCTGTAATTGTAGAATCAAGCGTTTGTAGAGTCAATCCATCTCACATTGTAGAGTCAATCCATCTCACATTTAGTCTTCCTCTTTTTCTTTTGCCTTCTACCTTTCCCAGCATGATTTTCTTTTCCAGAGAAGTTCTACTTTTCATGATGTGCCCAAAACAGGACGGCTTCAGCTTCATCATTTTTAACTCTAGAGACAGTTCAGGCTTTCGTTCAAGTAATAGTGACATAAAGTGTTGGAATTTTGTGCCAGTCCCTCAGGCACCATTGAAAGACACACAACAGCTCCAGCTGTACGTCTTTTTGTACATTCACAATTGGTCCTAAAGGGAATTGGGAATATTTTCCCAAGGCAGTTGTAAAAAGATCTACAGCATAATCCATGCAAAAGGAAAGCTGTCTCTATCCCTAATTGCTTAATTTTACCAATAATCCCCATGGACAGGGACTTTGATGAAATGGAAGTGACAACATAATGAATAATGCAATCAGATGCTTATTGCAATCAATACAAGGATCATGGCAAATGGGACTTTGCAAAGTAGACACTTCCTTTTAAAATGTTGCAAGCTTTAGCACTTTATTTCAACATGCCCAAGGTTTTATGGCTTTGTTTCATTCATCCTTAGATGCACTTGTTTATTTTTAATGTGCTTTCTTTCTTTATTCGTGTCCGATGCACCATCAGCATATAATAATAACATACATTTAAAAACAAAATAGAATTAAAAAGGGCTAAATGGCATCTGCCCAATATGGGTGCCCAATATTATGTGCTGTGAAATTGCCTCTGACTTATATCACCCTGTGAATGAGAGATCTCCAGAATGTCCTCTCCTTAACACCCTTGCTCAATTCTTGCAAATTCAAGCCTGTGGATTCCTTTAGAGCAGGGATTCTCAACCTGTGGCCCATGGGCCGGATGCGGCCCATGACACCATTTCATGTGGCCCACCACCACACCAGGAAGTACCTTGTGGTGAAGGAAGGGCAAAATGGCAGTCCGGCCCCCGAAGCCAAGTGAGGAAACGTGCCCCAGCCCCTGGCTTTAAAAGGTTGAGGACTCCTACTTTAGAAATTATTGGGGAGGAGAATATTTCTCGCTATCTCTCAGGGAGATGTAAGAGAGGGAACAAAAAGAGGAGCTATCCTGCCTTCCATATAGGCTTTCCTGGTGTGGTGGAGTGGGGGGCACATGAAATGGTGCCGCAGGCCCTATTCAGCCCATCGGCCGCAGGTTGAGAATCCCTGTTCTAAAGGCTGGGTTTAATTTCCACGCTTTTCTGCCAGTTTGCGTAGCTGACCAATATTTTTTTAAAAAATCTTGTTCACTGGAAGCTAATTGATTTCAGAAATCCCCTTGTTTTCGTGACTTTTTTTTTCAAAACTTGATAATTTGTGCAACTAGAGAAGCAAAATGCATTGTTCAAGACAATATGGAGAGAACAGTTTGGTGCAAATTAATACGCAGTGCTCTTCCAAGTACTAGAAATTTGCTGTTAATTTGAACACTGAGGTGCCGCGGGAAAAGAAACTTTCCATGGTACTTTTCACATATCACGTTGTGTATTCAGAGAACCAAGTATCTTTGTTTAGGGGAACAACAGATTAGTAATGACAAGAACATACGTACACAGGGGACAGAAATAAATGAACCTAACTTCAAAACTAAAGTGTTAAGATTTTATGCCAAGTGTTATGCCTAACTTTTGGGGAGGTTTGGCCTTTAGGATGTGATTAGACAACAGCTCCCAAAAGTCGACTCATAACCATTAGCTCTACTGGCTATGGTAGATGGGAGTTGAGGTCAAGATCTGGACTGCCACACAAGAATCTTCCCTGGCATAGGTAACGACTGTTGCTACCTAATGTCACATGAACACCCTAAGAATGTAACAAATGACAGGAAGGAAAAAAGGATTTTGCACTTCGGAAGAAAAAAATGACAGTGAAAAAAGATTGGCCTTTGGCGAAGGAGAGAAATGAAGGAGATGAATTTAATCTGGAAGGAGAAAAGATTAAAGGCTAAATCAGATGAAAGCTCATTAAAGCAACCTGCAACTCCCAGCTTGTCTTCTCATCTCTGTACCATTTGAAACTCAACTAATAGAAAGGTCAAGGAGACATGTTTGATCAAGCTAACCCCAAAGCAGCATCCAGCAGGGGTGTTGCTGGGCACCATGGGAGGACGCTGGACAGGGGCGAGGGACAGGGGCAGTGCCACAATCAGGGGGGACAAGTAGGACTCCTGTCCTGGGCCAGGAGATGACAGGGGCCCGTCAACACCGAGAAACCACCGATGTGCACTTGCACAAACAGACCACACATGCGCAGAAAACCACGGGGGTGTGACGGCACCAGGAAACCACCAATATACGCATGCACAAACAGGCCATGCATGCACAGAAAACCACGGGAGTGACCAAAATGTGTGTGGGGGAGTATACCGGGCCTGGAAATGTCTGATGTCGGCCCTGGACAGGGGAGAAAGGCTGCCCCCAGGAACTGCTTGGTTGCCACCCCTTGCTTGCTCTGCCCGGCACATGGCACTTTAGAATAAACCATTGCTCCAAGCTGAAGGAGGGAGCATGGAGCAATGGCTTAATCTAAAGTGCAGCAGTCAGGAGGATAAAATAATAATAAAATTATTATTTGCACCCCACCCAGGGCGCCAGAAGTGAGGGCGCACCGGGATGAATCCCCCTGTCCCGGTGGCCCAGCCCATGCCTGGCATCCAGATAGGTCAAAGCAACACATGTCCTAGGATTATGCAATGCAATGCAATTACACATATATACCACCCCATAGCTCTTAGTGCACTCTCTGGGTGGTCCACAAGTTAATTTGCATTTTACCCCAAACATGCTGGAGACTCATTTTACCAACATCAGAAAGGTGGAAGGCTGAGTCAACCTTGAGTCCTGGTCAGGATCCAACTGACAACCTTTTGGTTGCAGAACAGCAATTGAGGCACTGCACCACCAGGGTTAGAAGTAGGCCAAACAGTGGCTCTGTTTGGACTGCAGTGGCACAAGTGGCTAAGACGCTGGCTGGAAGGCGGGAGGTCAGCAGTTCGATTCTCGAGTACTGCAGGACAGAATGAGCTCCCGTCTTTGTCCCAGCTCCTGCCAACCTAGCAATGCGAAAGCAAGAAACTGCAAGTAGGTAAACAGGGACCATTTCGGTGGGAAGGTAAATAGCGTTCCGTGTGCTCCGGTGTTTAGTAATGCCTGCCACATGACCACGGAAACATCTGCAGATGCAGACAGCACTGGCTCTTCAGCTATGAAATAGATGAGCACTGAACCCTAGAGTAGGATACAACTGGCTTTCGAGCAAGGGCGACCTTTACCTTTACAAACACTGTCACTCTATTTTCCTTCTTCCTCATCATTTCCAGGGACATGAGACATCGATACATTGTTTTTCTAGACAGAATGCAAGCGCAGTGCCAAAATGGCCGCCGCGCTCTTTGCGGGGGGCCCCCCACAGGACGAAGGCATCCGGGTAGTTAGGGGCGTGGCCAGCTCCCTTATAAAAGGGGTGGCCACAAGGCAGCCGAGCTGCCATTTTGCGAAGCAACGGAGCGGAGAAGTTTTTCCCTCTTACCTCCGTCGCTTTTGGCTTTTACCGGGAAGCCTTTTGGCTGCTGAATTCTCTCGTTTCGGCTTCCCATCGATTGGCTGAGAGACCCGCGAAGAAGAAGGCGGCTGCGAGCGCGGCTCGTGCGGTTCGGAGGCGCAATCTGGGTTGGAAGACCGCGGCTGCGCCTCCCCAGCAGCCGCATTTACTTGCACCCACCGGGACCGGTGGAATGGGGTCTATTCCCCCTGGCTGGAGGATGGTGGCCCAAGCACTGGGCCAGTAGGGGCTGCGGCCCTCGGCCCGCAAGCGGTGGACACCTCTCATGGTGTTGCCCATTCCCCTGGGCCTCCCTTTATAGGAGCGTAGCTCGCTCCGAGGCCTTCCAGCCTTGGGGGGTGGTCCGGTCCCCTTCCCTGGCAGGTTGCTACATCGGCCCTGATGGGCCCGGGTGTGGGGTTGTTGCCCTATTCGGGCCCCAGGGTGCAGGGACCTGTACCCATGCCTGTAGTAGGCGGGCCGGCTGGTCCTTTGCCCCGTGTCAGCGTGGAGGCCTTATTGGCCTGCGTTGCGGCCCTCGAGACATCCCTGGCCCGGGCTAGCCACTCTTGGTCTCCATTTGGGGTTCGTTTCGATGCGTCGTCTGCTGGGCAGCGGCAGGCGACGGGACGGGTCGAGCTGCTTGAGGCGCGTGGCACGACCTGGGCCACTGCCTCGCAGCTCCCCATTCAACAGACCGGTGTGGGTCAGGCCCCATCGACGAGCTCGACGGCGGTTGTGAGCTCCGACGCCCCCGGTGGGCCGGAACCCCCGGTGGGGGCGGCCTACGGGGGTGCAGCATGTGAGTATGCGGTCCAAGCTAGTGCACCTACACACGTGGCCACGTTGGGGGGGTTTCCAATGGCCTGGCCTCGCGCGGGTGGGGCGGCGGTCCAGCCGCTGACGCCCCACCTGGCGACGATAACTACCACTCAGGGCCCCGTGGTGGGGGGTGTTTTCTACCCTGTGGGGAATGTTTTGTGGGTGGCTGGGTTAGTACAGGCCCCCTTTCAGATGCCAGCAGTTCCTGTTGTGCCCGTGTCGGCCTTGCTGACGGCGGGGTAATCCTTACCGCTGGGTGTCCATTTGGCACAGACCACCAAAGAAAAGATCTGGCGGGGGGATTACGTGGATACCTTCTCACTCCTCAACAGAGGGCCCACCAAGGAGTAGGGGGGGGCAGGATGCGAAGGATAAGGAGCAGGCTCGTCGTAGCAAGCCACCACGTACATGGGCCGACTGGTTGCCGGCCTACCTCATATACATGGCGGTGTACCTTAGGGCCCGGCCGGATTTGGCAATTTCGATGGTCCAGTATTTGGACAACATCTACCGGGCGATGGTTGACTTTCCGGGCCCATCGTGGTTGGCTTATGACGTGTAATTCCATATGCGGATTCCCCGGCACCCCGACATTAGGTGGGTTGAGCCATGCCAGAGGCTGTGGCTTTTGTACATGACGCCCATGCGCCCCACGCCCGGGGAGAGATACCATTGTGGACATGCGGTCCAGCGGGCGGCCCCAGCACAGGTCCACTGCCAGGGGGCGGGGCGGGGGGTTTCAGCCCGCCTGCTGTGCTGGACTTTCTCGTCCAATGGTTCCTGCAATAGGAAGAATGGCAAATACAGACGTTAGTGTCCCCCCTGTGCTGGCCCCCATGCGGCCTCTGGCTGTTCCAGGCCTGGAGGGATGCGGGGCAGAGGGAGGGGTGGACAGGGGGCTGGCAAGACTGCCGCATATGGATCTAGTTCACCAAAGGGCTCCCTCCCCAATTAATGTGGACATGTTGGAGCGCTGGCTCACATTGTTCCCGAAGGGAGAGGATGCGGAGATCTCCTTCAGGGTTTTAGGCAGGGGTTACGTATCCCTTTCATGGGTGATAGGTCCCCTCAGGAGGCCCCCAATCTTTATCCCTTAGGGGGAGGGAGGAGGTGGCTCCTGCCAGCAGTGATAAGGAGGTCTATGCGGGCAGGGTCGTTGGCCCTGTCCCTGCGCCCCCGTTCCGGGGAGCATATTATTGCATTGATGCCATGCCTTTTGGCTGTTCCAATTCGGGCTCGGCATTCGAGCGTTACTCCATCTTCCTAGAGTGGGCTTTTGTTCGCAGATCAGGGTCCCGGTCTGTAGCCCATTCCCTGGATGATTTTATTCGGGGCTGAACGGGGCTGGGACACGTCCACACGTCTCCTCAACACATTTCAGACGCTAATGGAGGAACTTGGTGTCCCTTTAGCGCCCGAAAAGACCGAGGGCCCTCCTACACAGCTAGTATTCCTGGGGGTGGAGATTGACACGGTAGCACAGGCTTCTAGGTTGCAGCGGGATAAGGTGTCAAAGCTAGTGGCCCTTATCTCGGACTTGCTGGCCAAGCGCATGGCATTACCGAGGGACCTGCTGGTTCTACATGGTCGCCGCAATTTTGCTGGCAGGGTCGTCGCACCGGGCAGGGCATTTGCGCGGCGCTTGTGCGACGCCATGGCAGGACTATCCAGGCCCCACCATAGGGTTAGACTTACCCGGGGTATCAGGGCAGACGTGCTTGTCTGGCTACAGATCCTGAGGGATTTCAATGGGGTGTCATTTTGGAGGTCTGAGCTCCTGGCTTCCCCTTGCTTTAAGATACAGCCCGATGCCCGGGATCCCTGAGTTATGGGATGTACTTCAATTGGAAGTGGGCCTATGGTGGGTGGCCACCATCCTGGGCAGGCACGGGTCGCCTGCGTGGTCTCACGTATCTGGAATTTTCCCTATACTGGGTGCTTTGATGCTATGGGGCGAGGAGGAGGCCAACTCGGTTGTCCACTTTGGTGTGACAATGCGGCTGTTGTCCACTTTGTCAATGCACAGAGCTCTAAATCGCCCAGGGTTATGGACCCAGTGCGCCAGTTTGCGTTGCGCAGCCTGCGCCTCAACGTTCTTTTCAGGGCTAGGCATGTCCCAGGGGTTACTAATGATATTGCTGATGCTTTGTCCCGCCTGCAGATCTCCCGGTTCCGTGCCTTGGCCCCGGATGCAGAGGAATTTCCCTCGCCACTCCCGGACGGGATATGGAACATCGGCAAGGAGAGGTGAACCGGGCGATTGGCCTGTCACTAGCGCCACGCACGCGTAAGGTGTATCACCACGCATTTAATTCTTTCAGAGCATTCTGTACCCAATTCCAAATGCCAGGAACCTGGCCGATCCCGGTAACCCATGTCCTGCGGTTCATGGTTTACCTGCATGCCCAGGGCTTTGCACCTCGCACCATAGCATCTAAGCTGTCAGCGTTGGCTTTTATGGCCAAAGTGGGAGGTCATGTGGACAGCACCACTGACTTCCATGTGAGACATGTTTTGGAGGGGTGGGTGCGCGCGCGTGGGCGTTGCCCGGACGACCGCCACCCGATTTCCCCAGGGTTTTTTTACCCAATTGGCCCGGGGCTGGCCTGGCCTCTGTTTTGATAAGATGAGGCAGCCCATTTTATGCGGCGACAACGGTCGCCTTTTTTAGGAGCGCTCCGCATCGGCGAGCTTGAGATGCTGTATAAGGCGGATGCAAGTCGTGGACAGCACCACTCACTTCCGTGTGAGAATGTTTTGAAGGGGTGGGTGCGCACGCGTGGGCGTTGCCCGGACGACCGCCACCCGATTTCCCCGGGGGTTTTTACCCAATTGGCCCGGGGCTGGCCTTGCCTCTGTTTTGATAAGATGAGGCAGCCCGTTTCATGCGGCTACAACGGTGGCCTTTTTTGGAGTGCTCCGCATCGGCGAGCTGGAGATGCTGTATAAGGCGGATGCAAGTCGTAGGGCACTGGAACTCGGAGATGTCTGAGTGAACAATATTCGGCTCAGTTGGGGATACGCTCCTCTAAAACGTATCAGCACGGCGTAGGCAGTGGAGTAGACTGCTACGATGTTCCTCGGCAGACATCTGTCCGGTTGGTGCCCTACAGGATTTCCTTGCACTGTATGGCACGCACCATGGCCCGTTTTTCTGTCACCAAGATGGGTCTCCCCTTACTAAATTTCAATTTTGGAAGGTGACGGGCAAAGCGCTGGCCAGTGTGGGCCTCCCAGGCGCCCGCTATGGCACTCATTCATTCCGTATAGGGGCGGCCTCAACCGCAGCTGCTTTGGGGTACTCAGGGGCTGACATACGTAGCATGGGACGGTGGGGTTCGCAATGTTTTCAGTTTTATGTGCGCCCACTCCCGCCGTGAGTACCAACCCAGTCACCTTATCTACTTTCCCTCATTTTTCCTTACAGACCCGGGGTGTCGTATTACACCGGTGACAGTATGGCTGGTGGGCCATAGCTACGTGCACAGGGCAGCGTGTTATGCTGCGGCGACAGAGTGGGGACCCCGACTGGGACTTGGTGCATACGCAAGTCTCACATGGCATGGTAAGCCCGGGATGTTGTGGCGGGAGCTGCTGCCTTTCCTTTTTTCAGGCCAGAATGCTGACCCGCCTGACATTCTGATCATACACCTGGGGGGCAATGTTTTGGGCCAGGTCACCGGCTTGTCGCTGAAACATGCGATTTGCGAGGACCTCGCCTACCTGCATTACGTCTGGCCCGCCACAACCCTTGTTTGGTCGGACATGGTCCCGCGCCATTCCTACAGAGGGGGTGTTGACCTCCTGGCCCTTGACCGTGCTAGACGCATGGTGAATAGGGCAGTGGCGCGTTTCCTTGTCTACAGGGCTTGGGGGAGGGTCAGTCGTCACCCCGCTATTAGCCTCCAAAGTTATGACTTGTATGCAGGGGATGGGGCCCATCTGTCGCGAGGAGGTGTGGACCTCCTGTTGGGTGATTGGCGAGCAGGCCTGTCGACCGAGCTGACGGTCTGGGTGGGGCGTCGAGCCTTCTTTGAAGCCCCTCCATGTGGCAGGTAGCACTGGTAAGGTAAACATTATGACCCACAGGTATCCGGCAAGTTCGCAATTGACTGGACAACACTAGACAGGCATAAGTTGGTTAAATGTTGTCCGGTCAACGAGGAACTAGGCGACGGGGTGATGGCTATAGCTAGACAGCATGCATCACCCCGTGATTTTATGGATACGCGTCAGAGGGTGGGGTCATTAGTTAGATATTGACTACGGTCAACAATTTGTTTGTGGTCAACAAACAAATTGATACAAATGGATACATTGTAGCAATTGCCGTTGGCAATTTTGGGTGGTACCTTACCAGTGTTACTTCGGCCTGCTTGCCTTAAGAATTATGATTGGTCAATTACCAATAGAAATTTATAATTCGGACTAGGGCATGAATCAATAAATGTGGCCCAATGCCGTTATCCACTTTCATTGGTGTCTGAGTCCTTTATTGGGGGGTGCGCCTGCAATGCAAGCGCGGCGCCAAAATGGCCGCCGCGCTCTTTGCGGGGGCCCCCCACAGGACGAAGGCATCCGGGTAGTTAGGGGCGTGGCCAGCTCCCTTATAAAAGGGGTGGCCACGAGGCAGCCGAGCTGCCATTTTGCGAAGCGACGGAGCGGAGAAGTTTTTCCCCTCCACCCCCTCCCTAGTTAACAGTGTGATATTTTGGTCGCTTCGGGGCCGGGTGGGAATTTTTGGCTGGGACCCATATTGGCTTTCGGGTCCTGGTTTTTTCGCCCATCCCACACTGTTGCTATGGTTTGACATAGGGGTTTTTCTGCTGCTGCTGTTGACTTTGGTCACATGGGCGGGTAGCACTGGTAAGGTAAACATTATGACCCACAGGTATCCGGCAAGTTCGCAATTGACTGGACAACACTAGACAGGCATAAGTTGGTTAAACGTTGTCCGGTCAACGAGGAACTAGGCGACGGGGTGATGGCTATAGCTAGACAGCATGCATCACCCCGTGATTTTACGGATACGCGTCAGAGGGTGGGGTCATTAGTTAGATATTGACTACGGTCAACAATTTGTTTGTGGTCAACAAACAAATTGATACAAATGGATACATTGTAGCAATTGCCGTTGGCAATTTTGGGTGGTACCTTACCAGTGTTACTTCGGCCTGCTTGCCTTAAGAATTATGATTGGTCAATTACCAATAGAAATTTATAATTCGGACTAGGGCATGAATCAATAAATGTGGCCCAATGCCGTTATCCACTTTCATTGGTGTCTGAGTCCTTTATTGGGGGGTGCGCCTGCAATGCCTGTCTTTTCAAATCCTCCCATGAATTTTCATTTGACATAAAGCTTTGTTCCCCAGAACAGCCATTGAATTATTTGAAGATTTGAATCAGATCATCCCTTCTCCAGCTTATTTTTTAAGCCATTCCTTATAGGGCTTGGCTTCCAGGCCTTTCACTATACCAAACACTTTCTTTGCTGCCTATTTAATGATAAATCATTATCCTAGGTGGTTTACAACAAAACATCAAAAGGAAAACCCTACCTTTCAAACCAAATGCACGCAAAATATAAAATAGGTCACCCTTGCTCAAAAGCAAGTAGTATCCAACTCTAGGGTGCAGTGTTCATCGCCGTTTACAGCCATGCAGACATTCCCATGGTCATGTGGTAGGCATGACTAGACACCTGTGCGGTCAGGCACTTGGGCAGGCATGGTTGCCGCACAGTGGTGCTATGCAGAGTCTTGTTCAAGGATAGTCCAGATATCAAAGTCCAAAAGGTAAGCTGAGGTTGGTTTACCTGTAGTCCGAGTCAGAAGTCTAATCCAAAGAGTGTCCAGGGGTGTCATCAGGGTTGGCAGAGAAGTCAGGGTCACGACAAGCAGGTCAGGGTCTAGGCAGGCAGTCTGGAGTCAAGCAGGTTGTCAGTCTTTGCACTGAAGAATTGTACCAACACTGGAAGATGGCAAGAAGCTTGCTTATAAGCCTCCCAGCTAATCAGTATCAGCTGGGAGCCTTCTTTGCTGCTTGGCTCTAGCCTGTCTGCGTCTCAGGTGTAGCTCCTTTCTGGACCTCACCCTGACTGAGGGCTGATCACTGTCAGAGCCAGACTCCTGATCTGACAGGTCAGCTGCTGGGGGAAACAGACTGGGGCCAGGCACAGGCTGAGATCCCTGGCTCAGGGCATCCTCGGGCTCGGGTGCAGGCAGAACTGGGCTGGGCATAGGGAGTGCCCCCTGATCCAGGATCTCTTCGGAGTCAGATGAGGGATGGATCACAACAACATCAGAGTGCACGGAATGCTGTTAACTTTTACGCCAAAGCTGTACCTACTTATCTGCTTGAAATTTTTTGCTTTCACACTGCTAGGTTGGCAGGAGTTGGAGATATGATAGCACTCTTCAAATACTTGAAAGATGATCATAAAGAGGAGGGGCAGGATCTGTTCTCAATCATCCCAGTATGCAGAATGCGTAATAACGGGATCAAACTACAGGAAGCCAGATATAGACTGAATAGCAGGGGGGAAATTCATAACAGTTAGAGCAGTACGAGAGTGGATCCATCTGCCTCGAGAGGTGGTGAGCCCTCCAACACTGGAAACACTCAGGAGAGAATTGGAAAGCAATCATCAGTCAGACCTGCTTTGATTCAGATTCCTGCCGTGATCAGAGGGTTGGACTAGATGGCCTCCCATATCCTCTTCCAAATTAGTGATTCTATGATTTACAGCCTGAGATGATCAGGGGTCTCCAAAGACAATGAAGCTTCTTTGGGGTGATTCTTTGAGGCTTCTCAAACTCAGAATGTCTTAATTCATTCTTGGTGATAGGGAAGTGGAGGGTTTTTGCCCTTCTCTGCTTCCCCATCTTCTCTTCCAGATACACTTTCTCTTGACTGAAGATAAAACACCCCTCCCCTCACATTACAGCCCTGTCTACCTCACATAATTATTGCAACAATAATATAAAATGTCTAGGATATTGGTGTTATACTGTTATTTCATTCAGGAAAAAACCCATCAATAAAACCAAACCAAAATCGCTTGTGACATCTTTAATATCTTTCACCCGTTAATTTCCATTTCCTCCAACGAAGAAAAGAGATGCGGGCATAAAAGCTGGCGCCACATGATGCCTGTTAGGTTTTAAGGTGTTAGAAGATGATTTGCTGTTAAGGACAGTATGGGGAAACTGCCCGTATTTCTGTGACTTCCTTGGACGGCGGCCAGAGTATGACTGCAGCCAACATGTGGCAATGATAGCCCATTAAAAGTGCTATAATTCTGTAAATCCATTTAAGAAGTTCAGAGAACCATCATGCCACCAAAAAGAACAAATAATTCCAACCAGCTAATGGGTAGTGAAAGGATTAGGCCACTAGAGACCAGAGAGAGATACGCCTTGCTGAATCCATTTTTGTCCCCTTCCTTTCTTGACTTTTCTTTGGTCCCACTTGAAGGACATCATTGAACTAATGAGGTGCGATGTGAGAATTAATCAAAAAATGGCACTAGAATGAGTTCCTTTTTTTTTCTGGAACACAGTTCTTTGTTCGCCTAAAAGTATTCTTCAAGAAAGGAAGGCAGCAAAGAAGATAAGGGGACTATGAGAAAAGTCTGGAAGAACCCAGGCTTGAAGAAAGGTGACTGAGAGAGAATATGATGGTATTTTTTAAATGCCTGAAAGACAGTCATAAAGATGAGGGGCAGGATCTGTTCTGGGTCATCCCAGAGTGCAGGTTGTGTAAGAATGGGCTCAACTTACATGAAGCCAGATATAGGCTGAATATCAAAGAAAACCTCTTGACTGTTAGACCAGTACGACAATGGAACCCATTAGCGTGCATCAGTTCTTCAGCTTTAACAGTATCTTCCCAAAAAGGATCCTGGTTGTAGAGTGCCTCATATCTATCCAGCAGAGATACTGCCAAGGCAGTGCCTGTTTTGTTGTTGTCATTGTTGTTCAGTCACACAGTAGATTCCGACCCTTTGCAACCCCATGGATCCTTGCACACCAGGCACCCCTGTCCTCCACCACCCTCCTCAGCCCACCCAGCTATGTGCCCATTGCATCAACAATGCCATCTAGCCATCTCATTCTCTGCCACCCCCTTCTTCTTTTACCTTTTACCTTTCCCAGCATCAAGGCATTCTCAAGTGAATCGTCTCTTTTCATTTGATGTCCAAAGAACTTTAACTTCATCTTCAATATTTCACCTTCCAAGGAACAGTTGAGGTTGATTTATTTTAAGATCGACCTATTTGTTCTCTTTGCTGTCCAGGGTACCCTCAAAATTCTCCTCCAACACCACAGTTCAAAGGTGTCTATTCTTCTGCATTCAGCCTTCCTTATGGTCCAGCTCTAACAACCATACAGAAAATACCATTGCTTTGACTATGCGGACTTTTGTTTCCAAGGTGATGTCTCTACATTTAAGTATGTTCCCCAAATTTCTCATAGCTTGCTTCCCAAGAATTAGTTGTCTTTTTTATCTACTTGCAATTTCTTGCTTTCTAACTATGAGGTTGGCAGGAGCTGGGACAGAGATGGGTGCTCACTCCGTTATGCAGCACTCAGGTCTCGAACTGCTACCTGCCAACCTTCCAGTCGGCAAGTACAGGGTCTTAACCACTAAGCCACCATAGTCCGCAAGTAACGTTACATCATATCAATCATTTTCCTGCCCCAAAGTCTTCTTTCCCGTGAGAATGATTTGTTACCAAATAGTATGGAATGCTGTTTGGGGCTTGCGGCATCTTCTCAGTTCCATCCTGGCCTTGGATATCTTCTGTGCCAGACAGCCTTTTCAGCCACTTGTGAAAAGACAGCTTAGAAAAATAAGGAATTTTTTTCCTCATTTCTTCAAGGCCTACTTTCTGGTACACTACAAGTGGCTTCACCATCAGCAGCACAAACATGTCCTCAGCAGGACTAAGGGAAGGGCAGCAAGACATATGAGCAGAACAATAAGGGGGAGGAGGTCTGGAATCAAGGAAATTGCTTATCAATGACCCAAGTGGCTAAGACACTCTGGAAGGTGGCAGGTCAGCAGTTTGATTTCCGAGTAATGCAGAACAGAATAAGCTCCCGTCATTGTCCCAGCTCCTGCCAGCCTAGCAGTTTGAAAGCAAGAAATTGCAAGGAGATAAATAGGGACCACTTAAGAACATAAGAACATAAGAACAGCCTTGCTGGAACAGGCCACAGCCCATCCAGTCCAGCATTCTGTCTCACACAGTGGCTCACCATTTCCTTCAGGGTATTCCCAAGCAGATGCCTTCACCTGCTTAGGATTCCCTGGAAATGATATTGAGAGATATCCTGCCTATCTCTCCAACCCGGAGGTTGTCCTTAAGTATCCATAATTATAGCCATTGATACTCTTGTCCTCCATGAACTTGTCTAATCCTTTCTTAAAGCTGTCAAGACTGACAGCTGTCACCACTTCTTCTGGCAGGGAGTTCCATAGACCAGTAATCCTCTGGGTGAAAAAATACTTTCTCTTATTTGTTTGAGAACTAGTACCCAAAAGTTTCATCGAGTGTCCCCTAGTTCTAGTGTTATGCGATAGGGAAAACAGTTTTTCCTTATCTACTTTGTCCACACCGTGCATGATTTTATAAACTTCAATCAGGTCACCTCTTAGACGTTGTCGTTCAAGAGTGAAGAGGCCCAACCGTTGCAGCCTCAGATGGTAAGGAAGGTGTTCCAGTCCCCTAATCATTCTGGTTGCCCTCCTCTGCACTTTTTCCAGCTCCATAATATCCTTCTGGAGGTATGGCGACCAGAACTGTACACAGTATTCCAGATGGGGCCTCACCATAGATTTATAAAGAGGCAAAATGACACTTGCTGACTTATTTTCTATACCCTTCCTAATGATCCCTAGCATTGAGTTTGCTTTTTTCACTGCTGAGGCACACTGGGTTGACACCTTCATTGAGTTGTCCACCAGGACACCAAGGTCCCTTTCCTGGTTTGTCGCAGAGAGTTCAGACCCCATCAGTTTATAAATGTAATTGGGGTTCTTTGCCCCAACATGCATCACTCTGCACTTACTAATGTTGAAACTCATTTGCCACTGTTTTGCCCACTCCCCCAGTGTCGAGAGATCCCTCTGAAGCTCCTCACAATCTCTCACAGTTTTCACTACCCTGTATAATTTAGTGTCGTCAGCAAATTTGGCTACCTTGCTTTTTACTCCTACCTCTAGATCATTTATGAAGAGGTTGAAAAGCAGGGGTCCCAGTACTGAACCTTGGGGGACCCCACTCTTTACTTCCCTCCACTTGGAGAAGTGTCCATTTAGTGCTACCCTCTGTTTCCTGTCCCTTAGCCAGTTGCTGATCCAGGACAAGACCTGTCCCTTTATTCCATGACTGGTAAGTTTATTCAAGAGCCTTTGGTGTGGGACCTTGTCAAAAGCCTTCTGAAAGTCCAGATAAACAATGTCAACTGGATCCCCCTTATCCACATGCTTGTTGACACTCTCAAAAAATTCCAACAGATTAGTGAGGCATGATTTGCCCTTGCAAAAACCATGTTGGCTCTCCTTTAGCAGCGCCTTCTCTTCTATGTGCCTATTAATTCTATCTTTTAGGATGGTTTCCATCACTTTACCTGGGACACATGTCAAACTGACAGGTCGGTAATTTCCTGGATCACCCCTGGATCCTTTTTTGAAAATTGGTGTTACATTCGCTACCTTCCAGTCATCAGGCACAAAGCCTGATTTGAGGGAAAGATTATATATTTTGGCTAGGAGATCAGCAATTTCATCTTTAAGTTCCCTGAGAACTCGTGGATGGATTCCATCTGGTCCTGGTGATTTGTTAGTGTTTAGCTTAACAAGACATGCAAGGACCTCCTCCCTGGTTATTTCTATCTGGCTTAATTCTTCGGTTTCTCTCCCTACGAAGATAGGCTCTGTTTTGGGCATGTGGCCTCTGTCTTCTTCAGTGAATACTGAAGCAAAGAATTCATTGAGTCTCTCTGCAATCTCTGTTTCCTCTTTAATAACCCCTTGCCTTCCATTGTCATCTAATGGTCCAATGGCCTTCGTAGTTGGGTTCTTACTTCTAATGTACTTAAAGAAGTCTTTGTTATTTCTCTGAGTATTTTTAGCTATACGCTCCTCAAAGTCTTGCTTTGCTTTCCTGATTGTTGCCTTGCATTTGTTCTGCCAGAATTTATGTTTCTGCCTGCTGTCCTCATTCGGACAAGCCTTCCATCTTCTAAATGAGCTTTTCTTGCTCTTGATCACTTCCCGAACAGCTCCTGTAAGCCACATTGGAGTCCTCTTGGACCTGGCAGTGGCCTTTTTCCTTTTGGGTATGCATTCCAATTGAGCCTCTGTTATTGTTTTTGTAAACAGCCTCCATGCCTCTTGGAGTGTTTGGACTCTCTCAATTTTCCCTTTCAGCTTCTTTTTTACTAGTTTCCTCAACTTTGGGAAATTTCCTTTTTGAAAATTTAAGGTCTCTGTGTTAGATTTTATCAGTGACTTGCGGTCTATGTTCAAGTTAAACATAATTGAGTTGTGGTCACTGTTCCCTATTGGATCAGTCACATTAACATCTTGCACCAGATCCTGAGTATTACTCAGGATCATGTCAAGGATTCTTGTACCTCTAGTTGGGTCTTCAACCATCTGTCCCAGGGAACAATCATTTAGCATATCTAGGAACTTTATCTCTTTATCATGTGCTGAACAACAGTTCACCCAGTCTATGTGAGGGTAATTGAAGTCCCCCATTATAACCAGGCTTCCCTTCTTGGATGCCTCCTTTACAACATTCTCCAACTGCTAGTCTCCCTCAAGAGTTTGGGTCGGAGGCCGATAGTATACGCCTACTGTTAGACCATCCTTGTGGCCTGGTACTCTTACCCACAGAGCTTCTAATGGTGACTCCAAATCACCTAGATATTCCAATTCATACGATTTTATCACTTCTTTGACATACAAGGCCACACCACCTCCCACTTGCCCCTTCCTATCCTTCCTGTACAGTTTGTAGCCTGGGATAACTGTATCCCATTGGTTATCATCCGTCCACCAGGTTTCAGTGATACCAATAATATCAATATTCTTATTTATTGCTAAGTATTCCAGCTCCCCTATTTTGTTCCGGAGGCTTCTAGCATTTGTATACAAGCATTTATATATGCTTTTCTGACACAGTCTTTTGTGTCCAGTTGCATTGTTAGACTGCCTCTTGCATCCTTCTGCTAGAATGCTTGTGACTAGCTCCTCGCTCTGCTCAGTAATTTTTGCATCCTCCTCACTACTCAAGTACACACTTTCCCGAACCGGATGCTGCCCAGCTCCTGTCGGCTTTCCCCCAGTTATCAGTTTACTTCGGTGGGCAAACAATTTTCTGTTTATGCTTGCCACATGACCATGGAAACATCTGCAGAAGCCGACAGTGCTGGCTCTTCAGATTTGAAACAGAGATTATAGTTTCCCCATGCCCAATCGGCACGGGACCTTGGCAGAGGTTAAACCAGTTGAGCAGACTCCTGGCCGCTGGCCTTTGCCAGTACGGAAATTAAGGGGGGTGGATTAATGATAGGGTTTGATTCACCCAATTCCTTGACCTGACCAGCGGATCTGCTGAGAGAGCAAATATCTAACTCTGTTACCCATTAGAGTAATCCCTCATCTCCGAGTCTCCGTCTCATCCCAGATGTAAACAGAGGCCATGTTTACCCCAGTATTATCCCTAAACAATGGTGTCTTCCCATGTCTGTGTTTGCCCCAGTTAATTAACTTGCCCAAGAAAGATTCCCAATTAACCTGAGTAAACAGGTGATGTGATTTCTGTCAGATGACGGTTTTGCCACCGTTGCGCTTTTCCTCCTATATATGTTGAAGCTTTCCCTCAATAAACTGCTGATCTGATCACGCTCCATATTGCCTCGTATCGTTTCTTGATCAGTCTCCTCCGGGACCTCCGGCCCTCTGCGGCCCCGATTCCTACAAGAGATGAGCACTGAAGCCTAGAGTCGGATACAACTGGCTTTTGAGCAAAGGAAGCCTTTACCTTTACTTTTAATTTCACAGCAAGCTGTTTTGCTCTAATCCTCCCTGTCTTATTTGGATTCCTCCATTCTTTCCTTCTTTTTGTTCTTCTTTTAAGCAAAGAATTTCCTATTTTGATGTGTTATAACTCAGATAATGAAGCACAGTTATTGAGCAGTAATAGCTGTTCTTTGCAAGTTCCAAAAATAGATAGGAAAACCTACAAACAATATGTTGTCCCCAGGGAGAAAAATCCTCGTCTCTCTTGGGGAAGAAATTATTTGTTCTAGATATGTGTGCATGTGTGTTTTAACGAAACATTCTTGCAGTTATAGAAAGAACATTTACAAAAGTGGCTTTTAAATGATTTTGGAATATATTCTGTCAGGTGCTTAGCATGATAGATCTAAAATAATGTTACCTAAAAATTGCTATCACCTGCGAGCACCGGAGATGCATTTCCGAAATTAAAAAAGTTCTTCCACTGGCGGAGCCCCCACAAGAACCACAGAGACTTTAATTTCAGGCAAAAAATAAAATGGTTTATTGACTATGCAATTAATTAACAGTGGCCTGCTGCTGGTCAAAGACAGTTCCCAACCTTTTGCCTGCTACAAAAATCTAAATGTGAGCTTCCCTAACTAATTTGTTCAGAGCAGTGGTTCTCAACCTTTGGTTCTTGGACTTCAATTCCCAGAAGCCTTAGTCAATACATTGGCTGATCAGTGCTTTTGGAAATTGTTTTAGGCTTCTGGGAATTGAAGTCCAAGAACCAAAGGTTGAGAAACACTGGTTCAGAGAGAGCTGGAGTCCCGACATCGCGACATCTTTTTATACAGTTCTACGGAAATGAGCTCCCGTCTTCATCCCAGCTCCTGCCAACCTAGCAGTTCGAAAGCAAGAAATTGCAAGTAGATAAATAGGGACCACTTCGGTGGGAAGGTAACAGCGTTCCGTGCGCTCTGGTGTCTAGTCATGCCTGCCACATGACCACGGAAACGTCTGCAGAAGCAGACAGCACTGGCTCTTCGGCTTAGAAACAGAGATGAGCACTGCACCCTAGAGTCGGATACGACTGGCTTTCGAGCAAGGGAAACCTTTACTACGAATACAGACCAATCCTATCCTATCTAAAGTTACAATAAAGTTTTTACAAAGAAACAATATGAACCTAGATAAAGATAAAAAAAGAGTTACTATCTATAGTATTGACAACAGGAAGACAATGTATTGCAAGAAACTGGAAAAATGATGTAAAGTTAAAAATTGAAGTCTGGTATAAGGAAATGTGGGAACCTGCCTTGAATGATAAACTGACAGGGAAATTGAACAAAAAAATGGTATAGTTAAAGAAAACAGATTTTGGAAAATTTGGAAACAATTTGTAGACTCTACATTGATTAGAGGAGAAGGTAGTAGGCCAGTACCAGACCAAATGAGTTTTTGGAATTTATTTATTTATTTATTTATTTATTTATTTATTTATTTATTTATTTATTTATATATATTCATTATTAATAACTCACAAAGACTCTGGGCAGCATACAATCTTAAAACCCTTAAAACAAGAACAACCCCATTAAACAAATTACCCCGCTAAAACCCCCACACATTAAAAAGTGGAAGATTACTTTGATATTAAACCAACCAGCAGGTGGAGGTCACAACATCTTCAGGACCCCACACATGCCCCGCCAGCCATGTTTTCAGATCTTTCCTGAAGGGCAGCAATTCCGTCTGCAGCCTTAGTTCCACTGGCAGGTGGTTCCATAGGGCCAGAGTGGACACAGAGAAGGCCTTCCTTCTTGTGCTAGAGAGATGGGCCCCTCTAGCAGATGGTACAAGCAGAGAGCCCCTCTGGTCCACTCTGGTTGTACGGACAAACGTTCTTGGGGCGATGTGGTCCCTTAGGTATCCTGGCCCACTACCATATAGGGCTTTAAAGGTAATAACCAGCACCTTGAATTGCACCCGGAGGCAAATTGGAAGCCAGTGCAGCTCCCGAAGCAGTGGTGAGGCGTGAGCATAACGCCCGCACCCCATCACCACCCGAGCAGTCGCATTCTGGACCAACTGCAGCCTCCGGATGGTCATCAAGGGCAGCCACATGTAGAGCACATTGCAATAATCTAGTCTACAGGTGACCAGAGCATGAGAGACCATGAGTAAGGAGTCCCAGTCTAGCAGTGGGTGCAACTGGTGAATCACCCGAAGTTGGGCAAAAGCCCTCCTGGCCATGGCCACTACCTGATCTTCAAGCAGCAGTCTTGAGTCCAGAAGGACCCCCAAGTTGTGCACTGGATCTGTCTGGGGTGGACTAGCCCCATCCAAAACCCTTGATGGTAGCTCCCGAGATAACACCGGGCCCCTAATCCATAGCCACTCAGTCTTGCCAGGGTTCAATTGTAATCCGTTGTCCCCCATCCAGACCCCAACAGCCGCCAGGCACTCAGACAGGACTTTGACAGCATCACTGGGATCACCATGAGACGAGATGTACACTTGGGTGTCATCCGCGTACTGATAGTACCGCACCCTGTGGCAACGGATGATCTTACCCAGCGGTTTCATGTAGATATTAAATAGGAGATGAGACAGCACTGAGCCCTGAGGCACCCCATATTGGAGTGGCCTAGGGCTGGACGTCTCACTTTCCAAGCACACCGACTGGGTACGACCCTTCAGGAATGAGGAAAACCAGGACAACACAGTGCCCTGGATCCCCAATCCTCGGAGCTGTTCCAGAAGGATACCATGGTCGATGATATCAAAAGCTACTGAGAGGTCAAGGAGAGCAAGGATAGTCGGATGGCCTCCATCCCTTTCTCACCAGAGATCATCCATCAGTGCGACCAATGCCGTCTCCGTACCATGTCCGGGCCTGAACCCTGACTGAAAGAATGTTGTGACACACTGCATCCTCCATAAGAAGATAAGAACAGCCTTGCTGGAACAGGCCACAGCCCATCCAGTCCAGCATTCTGTCTCACACAGTGGCTCACCATTTGCTTCAGGGTATTCCCAAGCAGATGCCTTCACCTGCTTAGGATTCCCTGGAAATGGCATTGAGAGATATCCTGCCTATCTCTCCAAACCGGAGGTTGTCCTTAGGTATCCATAATTATAGCCATTGATATCCTTGTCCTCCATGAACTTGTCTAATCCTTTCTTAAAGCTGTCAAGACTGACAGCTGTCACCTCTTCTTCTGGCAGGGAGTTCCATAGACCAGTAATCCTCTGGGTGAAAAAGTACTTTCTCTTATTTGTTTGAGAACTAGTGCCCAAAAGTTTCATGGAGTGCCCCCTAGTTCTAGTGTTGTGCAATAAGGAAAACAGTTTTTCCTTATCTACTTTGTCCACACCGTGCATGATTTTATAAACTTCAATCCGGGCACCTCTTAGACGCCGTCGTTCAAGAGTGAAGAGGCCCAACCGTTGCAGCCTCAGATGGTAAGGAAGGTGTTCAAGTCCCCTAATCCTTCTGGTTGCCCTCTTCTGCACTTTTTCCAGCTCCATAATATCCTTCTGGAGGTATGGCGACCTGCTGATTCCGCATGCACAATTGGCACATACGGCCTCTGGCAGAGGTTAAACCAGTCGAGAAAACTCCTGGCCACTGGCCCTTGCCAGTATGGAAATTGGGGAGCGGATTAATAATCATAGGGTTGATTTACCCACATCTGACCTGACCGACAGTTCTGCTGAGGGAAGCGAGATCGCTAACTTCTGTTAGCGATTAGGCAATTACTCACCCACAGAAGAGCCCAAGCTCTAGTGCAAATAGTGGCCATGTTTACCCTGGTGTAAGCCACGAACAATGGATTTCCCCTGTCAGTGTTTGCCCTAGCTAATTAACTTCCCCAAGAGAGATTCCCCATTAACCCGGGTAAATGGGTGATATGATTTTCCGTCAGATGACGATTCTATCACACGCTGCCTTGAATTCCTATATATGATTATGTTTTTCCCTCAATAAACCACTAGTCTTCGCTCCATCTTGCCTCGTGTCGTTCCTTGACCAGTCTCCTCCGGGACCTCACGGTCGCCCCGCAGCCCCAATCCAACATCTGGTGACCCCGAGACGTGATCCTACTCGTGAGTAAGCGATCAACGCGGTCCGGTTCTACGCTAGAACCGTGTCCGATCACCCCGGAGGACAGCGCAGCAGCCCGGTCAGAAAGCCAGCCGATCGGGAAGACAGCTACGCGGCGAGGCATTTCAGAGAGGCATCCTACAGCTTGCTCCAGCTTTCGCGGCGGCTTGCAGTATGGAAAAATGCGTTCCGCTCAGGGTCGGCTGTGAACCCCTGACAGTGCAGAGGCCACCGAGGGCCCGTGGTGGCAGTCCACGCTCCGAGCTCTACCAAGAGATTCGTCACGCAAAACCTATTGCCTGAACTACAGACGCGTCGAATCGTCCCGAGAAGGAGACTTCAAAGGACCCCCGCAGGTAATATGGGGACTTGTCCTCAGCGGCAACGTCCGTCCGCTAGTCAAAGAATTCATGAGGATGAATTCAAAATCCTGGCCAGGATATATCAGATAAGCTTTCACAGTGGAGAACTAGCGCGGCTTTTGGTGTTCTTGAGGGAACGCTGCCTGCTTTACCCAGAAGCAGGTACGTTATCCCTTCAGCTCTGGGATCAGATAGGAGTCTGCATTCAGCAACCCCCAAAAGCTCCAGAAGGCGTAATTCGCACATGGAGCAAATGTAGGAAACTCTTAGCAGAGGTAGATCCAGTCCGGGTAGAGGCTAAAGAACCCCCAGCGTCAGCAGAGCCATCGGCACCCACGGCGCTCTATCCGTCATTTCAGTTTAAGCAGAGTAGTGTAGGGAGCTTTCCCTCGGTGACAGCTGCAGACGTCACCGGTGGAATGCATGGAATGGGGAGCGCTGGCGCTTCTCTGACAGCTACAGGTTCCCGAACTAAGAGTGCCCTTCAGCGCACAGTTGAGGAAGAAATCAGGAAGGGGGAATTGCCAGCAGAAGAGCTAGCTGAGCTTAGTCAGATTTGTCCAATTCGCTTGGAGATGGATGCCCTCACAGGGCAGCAGCAGGTAGTTCATTCACCAGTCCCGTATAAGCTCCTTATTGCTATACAGAAGGCCATTTCAGAGACAGGACTACAGAGTCGCTTCACTAGGGGCACACTTCAGCAAGTGTGCGAGAACACGATGTTCATCCCGCACGACTGGAAAGCCGTCATGCGGATGATGCTCAACCCCAGCCAGTATTTGTTATGGGACAGCGAGTATCGCCTCGAGGCTCAGGCAAGGGCTGCCAGGATGGGGGGGCAATAATTCCTGACCAGTTATATGGTTCAGGTGCCTTCGAATCCATCGATGCGCAGACCGCCCTGCCACTCGCCACCCTCCAGATGTCAGCTGAGGCGGCCTTCAGGGCTTTCCTCAAAGTCCCGGCAACTGGCAAAGCGGCCAAAAATTACACCACAGTCAAACAGGGCGCCCAGGAGTCCTACATGGACTTTATCAATCGCTTAGAGGAAGCGATCAGTAGGCAGATCGATAACGAGCAAGCCCAACAAGAGCTCATGATGAAATTGGCTAAAGACAACGCCAATCTCGACTGCCGTAAGATCTTGCAGTCACTGGACAATCATCCCGACTTGACTCTCATGGACATGATTAGAGCTTGCGCCGACGTTGGCACAGACTCTTACAAAATGGGTCTGCTGGCAGCAGCGGTGCAAGGGGGTAGGAGACCCAAGGACAAGAACAAAGGGGCATGTCACAATTGTGGCAAGGTCGGTCACTTCGCTAGGGAGTGCCGATCCAAGAGCGGCGGACAACATTCCGGCCGTTCCAAGGCTCCAACCACCCCGTGTCCGAGGTGTAATAAAGGCTTCCATTGGTTCAGATTCTGTCCGAATTCGGGAAACCGGAACGCGGGCACGTCTCTGGCCCCGGTCCACACAGAGACTTCCCTCGCTCTGGGCGAGCCAGAGCTGGATTAGATTCCAATCACATTCCAGGCATTGTGAAGGCGCAGGCCAGCCCCAAGGGTAGTACAGGGCTAGAATTGACTTGCCAGGCGGATGTCACATGCGACTTGCCAGGCACAGTCTATCTGGTGGACTCCCAGTACATGGGACCCCTGCCCAAGGGCTTCATAGGCTTAGTTTTGCCTCGCAGTGTAGCAGGAGCACACGGAATTCTTGTAATTCCGGAAGTCGTTGATTCCAATTTTTCGGGCATTCTCCAAGTTCAACTCTGGACGCACCTACCCCAAACCATTCACAAGGGAGACACGTTAGCGCAACTGATTATGGTTCCTTGTAACTCGCCAGCAGATAGCCAGGGGAGGCTCAGGGACAGCGCAGGGTCCAGGTCAGAAGACCGCTCGAGCGCAAGTGAGGCAGTGCAAGGATACCAGGTCTTAGCGACAGTGGAGACCAATATAGAGTGGAAACAGCGGCCAGTGATTGAGGTATTTTTGAATAAAAAACCATTCTCAGGGTTGCTGGACATCGGAGCTGACGTCAGCGTGGTCAGCCAAAGCCAGTGGCCACGAGAATGGGCCATTGAGCCGGTCTCTGATATGTGGGGGGTAGGCGGCATCCAAGAAGCGTTTAGGAGCCGGGAGTGGGTGGAAGTCACAATCCCCAAGGCTGACGGCACAGCGGTCATTCGGCCGCACATTCTGGACGTGCATATCAACCTTTGGGGGCGAGACATTTTACAACAATACGGTGCCACTCTTACCTTCGGGTAATGGCCTTGCCACTTAAATGGCTTACCAACACGCCAGTCTGGGTGGAACAATGGCCGGTAGTGGGGGAGAAATTAGTCGCCCTAAAGCAACTGGTTAAAGAACAGCTAGATGCAGGACATATAGAGCAGTCCACTAGTCCTTGGAATTCGCCCATTTTTGTCATCAAGAAAAAGTCGGGGAAGTGGCGACTCCTCCACGATCTCAGAGAGATCAATAAATGTATACAGCCAATGGGACCGCTTCAATGCGGCATCCCAAATCCAAATATGATTCCCGAGGGTTGGGAGATCCTGGTCATAGACCTAAAGGATTGCTTTTACACCATTCCCCTAGATCCCAGGGACCGGGAAAGGTTCGCCTTTACGGTGCCGGTTGTGAACCACAGTGAGCCCACGCAGCGTTACGCGTGGAAATATTTGCCACAGGGGATGCTCAATTCGCCCACCCTGTGCCAAATTTATGTTCACAACGCACTGGCAAAGTTTCGAAACCTTCACCCCACAGCCTTAGTATGCCATTTCATGGATGATATCTTGGTCGCAGCGCCACAACTCGGCAGCGAAATGTTTACAGACCTCCAGGCCAGCCTGGGGGAGAAAGGGTTACTCATTGCCCCGGAGAAAGTGCAGAGAACCGAGCCCTTCTCATACTTGGGTCATCGGCTTCTCCGTTCTTTCGCAGCACCCGTTTTGCCCCAGATCAACTTAAAAGACTCAGTCACCTTGGTAGAATTGCAGCAAGTTTTGGGTAACATTAATTGGGCCAGACCGTACTTCAGATTGGATACGGATCTCTTGAAACCGCTCTTCTCGCTGCTAACGCTAGGTAAGCAGCCGGCAGACCGGATACGAATTCCTCGAGAGGCACGCTTGGCTCTCGAGAAAGTCAACCAAATTCTCAGTCAAGGTTGGGTGGACAGGATTGCTCAGGGGCCATATGCCCCGATCCTGAACTTGTACATCGTTCGGGCCGGATCCATGTTCACCGGAGCCCTAGGAGTGGACTCCGAGAGAGGAGCGAGTATCGTGGAATGGGTGTATTTACCAAACACCTCTTCCCGAAACATCGTCCCCCCCCAAGAGTTGGTCTCCGCGGTGGTCTACCGCGGAAGGCTGAGGGCTAGGGACATCTCAGGGCACGACTTAGCAAAGGTCGTGGTCCCATTCACCAAGGAGCAAGTTCAGCAGCTGATGCAGCTTGGTGACTCGCTTCCAATTGCCTTGGAGGGATTCACCGGATGCTTGGCATACCACTTGCCAAAGGACCCCAGACTCGTCTCGCTTCAAACGCAGACAGTCAGCTTGTACGAACTGCTCTCGCTGGTTCCACTTCAGGGGGCCAGAACAGTTTTTACAGATGGGGGTTGTACATATGGTGTCTTAACTTGGCAGGAGGGCCAGGCTTGGTGCACGCTTCTAACTCTTCCACAGAAGTCTGCACAGTGGGCAGAGTTGGCAGCGGTGAACCTCGCTTTACGCACCTTCGCCAAAGAGCGCCTCAACATTATTACTGACAGTCAGTACGTTAGGAATTTGCTCCACAGTCTACCGGGAGCAAACATCACTCCCGCGATAGACAAAAATTTGCTGAGTTTGTTCCTCACAGCTCAATTTCACTTGCGGAACCACACGGAAGCGCTCTATATTGCCCACATCCGAAGTCACCAGGACCTACCGGGTCCAATCTCTGCGGGCAATAGTCGAGCGGATGCGGCCGCAAAGGAAATTCAGCAACGATCGGTGTTAGGTGTTTTCACTACTCCAATTCAGAGTCATGCATTCTTTCATCAGAATGCCAAAGCCCTCGCCAGACAGTTTAACCTGCCACTTTCTCAAGCCCAAGGCATAGTTCGCTCTTGCCAGCATTGTGCAGGGGCACCGGGGGGGCCCTCGTGGGGGGTCAACCCACGAGGGACAGAGGCTAACCAGGTGTGGCAAATGGACGTCACACATGTCTCGCAGTTTGGCAAATGGCAGTACATGCACGTTTGCATTGCTACCTTCTCGCAATTCGTTTGGGCGACAGCGCAAAAAGGGGAGACAGCTTCCCACGTGGAGCAGCATCTCCTGGCCTGCTTCGCGGCAATGGGCAAACCTCGGCACGTGAAAAACGATAACACCCCGTCCTACAGCTCTAGGCAGTTGGCCAACTTCATGGCCACCTGGGACATTAAGCATACCTTTGGCATTCCTTACAATCCGCAGGGGCAAGCGATTGTGGAACGACTCAATCGGACACTCAAGTCCTACATTGACAAACAAACAGAAAGGGGGGAGCCACCAGCCCTCCCAAGGCACAGGGTCAGGCACAGCATTGTCTGAACAAGGTGTTGTTCACCTACAATCACCTTAATGTTTTTTCGGATTGCACACCACAGGAGAAACACTTCCGCCACTCGGAAGCTCTCCTGCGGCCGCTGGTTCGTTACTGAGTGCCACCGGACCCTTCTCCTACAGGTGTCATCTGGATTCCAGCTCGGTGCGTTAAGCCCCACCTGGAGCCACATGGCGTGGACCCAGACCAACCCGAGTCCGATCCCGGAGATGGAGGACCTCACCCTGACCGAGGGGACCCGGTGGAAGAAGCAGCGACAGCGGATGACAGCGCCGAAGATCACCTGGGGGATGGTCAAGACCCTTTGCAGTGAGGCCCAAGACGTCATCCAACGCGAGGAGAGGGAACCGACACCGGAGAACTTCGTGGCTGCAGTCTTTGCCCAGATCAATGCCAACTCAGTGGCAGTCACCATCATCCTGACCCTCTCCCTACTTGCGGGGGGAGGCGTTCAGGCAGCCTCGCTAAAGGCCAGCGATCTGATGCCAGACAGAGACCTCTCTGCCCGGATGCACTACAACCTATGGGAAAGGTTGGTGGGTCTCGTCAACCAGTCCGATTTTTGCCTGAAGCAGGACATTGGTTCTGCCTCAATCCTGAGCACCTGTCTCATCCCAGTGTGCCACACTCCAGACGCGCACACCAGGGATGGCGACTGGCTGGTGAGGCGGATTTTCGGTCCGTTTCTTCCAACAAGTTTCACAGCTTACGCTCGCTGGGGAATGCAGCTGACTATGACTTTGCTGGCTGATGCAGCCACTCTCCACACCCCTCGAGTGGCGGTCAGCCCGAACTCTACTTGTGCTCGAATGACCGGCTGCTCCGCAGTCGGCCGGACTTGGCGCTGCTGCCTTGACGCTGGCCGCGGCAACTGGACTTGTAATAACCCAGAGACACTTGGTTCAATGTATGCTCACGTTACCCTACCTTCAGGTTGGTTCTTCACATGCAATCAGTACACTTGGAACTACATTCCCGCAAATGTATCAGATTCCATATGTTGTATCAGTCGCTTGACATTGTTACTCCCCACTAGGGATATGATTGTTCCAAGCACAAATGTTTCCGCACCCATACGGCGCCCTCGCGCCACCCAGTTAGACAGCTCATGTGATAGCAACATTAGGGTTCTGAGTTCAGCTGAGTACGTCTCGTTAGCAGTCAGCATACTTGGCGTGCCAGGCTTAGCCGTCAGCAACTCTCGGAGAATCGGTCAATTGGCTTGCGGATTAGCACAGGCCATTAACCATACCTCCTCAGCGATAGCGCTGCTCAACCAGGAGCAGGCAGAACTTCACCATGCCATCCTAGACAATCGAGCAGCTATCGACTACCTTCTGTTGTTACATCATTTGGGTTGCGAATCTGTCCACAGCATGTGTTGCTTTAATCTCACCGACAATACCCGTAAAGTACAGAGCCAGCTCACGGACCTCCACACCCTAGTCAAGAACATGAAAGAGGATTCTTCATGGGGGTGGTGGGATTCGTTGTGGTTGTGGCTCCCATGGGGGTGGCTCCAGACAATGCTCAAAGTGATTGTGGGAGTAATTATACTGAGCATAGCAGGATGCTGTTTCATGCAATGTATTCCCTCGCTGCTGTCAATATGTCCCCCATGGAGGGAACCCCGACACGTCATTCCCACACACCAGCTGATGCCCCTCCTACGCAGGGCCGTCTGTCAGGTCCAAAAATAACAGAGAAAGGGGGGATGCGGATTCCGCATGCACAATTGGCACATACGGCCTCCGGCAGAGGTTAAACCAGTCGAGAAAACTCCTGGCCACTGGCCCTTGCCAGTATGGAAATTGGGGAGCGGATTAATAATCATAGGGTTGATCTACCCACATCTGACCAGACCGACAGTTCTGCTGAGGGAAGTGAGATCACTAACTTCTGTTAGCGATTAGGCAATTACTCACCCACAGAAGAGCCCAAGCTCTAGTGCAAATAATGGCCATGTTTACCCTGGTGTAAGCCACGAACAATGGATTTCCCCTGTCAGTGTTTGCCCTAGCTAATTAACTTCCCCAAGAGAGATTCCCCATTAACCCGGGTAAATGGGTGATATGATTTTCTGTCAGATGACGATTCTATCACACGCTGCCTTGAATTCCTATATATGATGATGTTTTTCCCTCAATAAACCACTGGTCTTCGCTCCATCTTGCCTCGTGTCATTCCTTGACCAGTCTCCTCCGGGACCTCACAGCCGCCCCGCGGCCCCAATCCAACAGCGACGAGAACTGTATACAGTATTCCAGATGGGGCCTCACCATAGATTTATAAAAAGGCAAAATGACACTTGCTGTCTTATTTTTTATACCCTTCCTAATGATCCCTAGCATTGTTTGCTTTTTTCACTGCTGAGGCACACTGGGTTGACACCTTCATTGAGCTGTCCACCAGGACACCAAGGTCCCTTTCCTGGTTTGTCGCAGAGAGTTCAGACCCCATCAGTTTATAAATGTAATTGGGTGGTTTTGCCCCAACGTGCATCACTCTGCACTTATTCCAGGGCAATGCATATATCTCGGGGTGTGTTATTGATTTTATGGTATTTTTGTTATGTTTGGTTTAAGTTATGTAGTTCAAAGAGAAGAATCTGATAAGTGTTTGTTATATTAAATATAGTAAATATAAACATAGTTTATAAATTTGTAAATGACTATAGAATGAGTTGTTAGGAGATAATATGACATGAAAAAGGGAAAGATACGATATACTGAAGAATGTTAAATATTAACACACATAATAATGTAATGAACACTTTGAAGAGTTAAAATGAAAAAGAGTAATGATCTTTTCTGTTAAATGGTTTATGTAATGATTTCTTTTTTATAACTACTATTAATTTTTGTTCTGTATTATATTGTGGATTTATATGTTAATGTTTTTCTTTGAAAATTTAATTAAAAAGTTAATTTTTTTAAAAAAAGAAACAATAACCTAGTAACAGGTGGTCTTTTCATAAGTAAATAAGTTGATTTTGAGTTACAATAGTAAGTTTTTATGTAAATGATGGTATTTGGTAAAAGATTACAAATTCAAGGAAAGGATAGAGGGAGGAGGTTGGGGGGGATTAGGTGGATACAATCAATACACTGTAGTAACCAATAACCCTCAATGAATACACTTGGCTTGAAGACAGGAACCAATCAGAAATGCTGCATGTCCAAAGCGGGAAGTTTAAATGACCAGTCAGCATCGATGGAACTCACTTGATGAATTTCTTGGCCTCGGGAGCCTCCTTTATCCTCCCCACCCGATGGAAGGGGGAAGGAAAGACAGCCCTGCAGTGGCAGCAGCAAACGGCATCAATGTTGATGTTACTTTTGAAACAGAGATAATTTTCAGTTACATCTAGGGAGGCAAGGGAAAAATGAAAGCAAGTAGGTAGATTTCCTTGTTCTCATGAAAATTACAATAATGCTGGTGGATTTTTTTATATCAAATAGGTGTATGATGTTAGGTGAATCATAAAGAATTACAAACAGTGTGTAGATTTTACAAAAATGAAAGAACATAGGGAAAAGCAAATGTTTCCAAAATGTGGCTTTTGAAACCAAGCTGACAATAATATCAGAGAGTAAATAAAACAAACAAACAAAACGCTGTGGCATTTTAAGGACTAACTGTTGTATTTTAATGTTAGCTTTTGTGGATCAAATCCACTTTGTCATGTTTTTGTGTTGTTGTTGTTTTGTTTGTTTTTACTCTTTGATATGCTTGAAACACAGACTAACGCAGCCTCTTGGTTTCAAAGGTGGAAAGCATACACTTGTCTTGCTTGGATTAGGCTTCAAATGATTGATGTTGTAATACTGTCCTAATTCTTCAAGTGCTTGAGTACATTTTCCAGCTACTTCATCAAAGCTTGAACCTCCTCCTCCTCCTTCTTCCTTGCCAGACATGAAACTGCCAAAATGTAGCCATCCTTCTGTTTACTCTGAGTCAACTGCAAGAGATTTCTCTATTGCTAGGGGGGCGGGAGGTGAGGTGTGAGAAGGCTAACTAAAATCCTGGATTGCTTAGCTGGGAGGGTCTGCAGATCCCATTACAGGAGGTTTAAAAAAATTATATCTGACAGAACATTAAAAATAATCACTTTTCTTGCTCTCTGTCATGCAGGGGAAGTGATTAATTTGCCAATATCCAGAAGTGGTGCACTTATAAGCCACTTTATGATATTGGTAATTCAAAGAGAAAAACTTGCTTTGGATAAATTCTAGTGATCAGACTTCCTGGAACTGATCCAAACCACAGTGATCCTACCCACATCAGAAATAAGCCTCTTCAAGGGGCCAGAAAGGTGTGGGGTAGGAATGTTCTGGAGGCAGGATGGTGTGCTCCAGTGTTGAGCTGCTCCAGTTGCCCACAGGTGCCTGGGCACCAGTAGCGGAAATTCCCCCAGGCCACACCCACTTGGCCAGCCATGCCCACCTCCCTACCTCAGGCCATGGCATAGGGAGGCCAAATGGGCATGGCCCACAGAGTTAGCCACGCCTATGGTGTGGGCAGTAAAAAAATTGCAGCACATCACTGGTTTGCTGTAGCAAAGATGCTCTCTTTCTGCTCCAAACAGTGGGCTGAACAGCCTGTAGGCAGCCTCTGTATTTCCAGGACAGTTCAGATCTACAACATAAGTTGCATCGAATCACACACAGCTTCAGTCTCTGAAAAAGCAAATTTAAAGGTGCCAACTATGCAAACTAACTGTCTGAAATTTGGCAGGTTTGCACATCTCTTTCATGTCTACTGCGACTCCACGTTTTACATGCTTTAGTGCAATAATAAAAAAGTTATAGCCATGTGTGTTTTTCTAATGCAAGTCAACTGCTGACTTTCAAAGAGAGTCACATCAAGGGCATAAATCACTCTGGACTAAACTGAGATTCACTCAAAGGCCACAATTAACCTCTGCACTGAATTTTGGCACCTGGGCATGTGTCACGTTTTCTAGTTACTTTTGAGAGGCATGTAAAAGCATTTTAAAGGCAGTTGGAGAGAGATTTTTCCACATTTTATACTATAGTCTTTAATGGTTATGGAGTTAGTTCTCAGACACTACCATGAATAATTCAAATCAGTTGTTTTTTTTAATGTAACTTTCCAAACTTTGTTTAAAAGTCAGAGCATCAACCTCTTCTTATGCAGTTACCTTAGAAATGTATAACCATCCATGATGGACATATGTTAATCGCTACTTTCAGATGTATTAGCCTTCTAAAATATAATCCTGCCTTATTGCTGGTTTCTAGAAGATCTTCTCCTTGTTCCTGGTTCCCACTCCTGAAGACCTCCGCCCAGTTCTTGCTTCCTGTGGACTGATGTTGCCTGGATTCTTGCTCCTTGAACTCTAACCTTTCCTTGTTTTGGCCCTTGAAGATACTCTGCTTTGAACAACCAAGGTCAGAAAACTTGCAGTTGCTTGGATCCTAGATCTTCTGCCTTGTTCCTGGTTGCGGTTGTCAAAGATCTCTGCTTGCTCCTGGTTCCTGCTCCACAAGATCTCCTGCTTTTCTCCTGAAGACTCTCTGCCTTGTTCCTGTGGGGTCTGTAGACTTTCAGTTGCTTGGATCCTGGATCTCTTACTGGATTCTGCTGTTGAAGAGCTCAGGTGTTATGTATGTATGTTTGCATGTTCATTGTACTGTAAAGGCAAGAATGTAACCACTCCAAATACAAGGTATCTCAGCTGTAAAGGAACGCGAGCAGGCAGCCCATAGAGGGCAGCTGCGAGCGTTCAGTCTCACATGGTTCACATTGCTCAATCACGGACAGCCGCGGGAAAACCTTCCCCGCATTCAGCAGCAGGAGAAAGATCTGCATTCAGCAGCAGGAGAAAGATCTGCATTCAGCAGCAGGAAAAGAGGCGTGCCTGGGCGAGGCCACGCCGGTAGCAGCCAATGAGCTACCGTGCTACAAGATTCAAATGTATAGGGCTACTGTATATATTGAGATGTATCACCGCTATTACCTCATGCTCCAACGGATCATCATGCAATAAACCTGTGTTAAGCCAACCCTACGGCTGTTCTGTTGTCTTTGGTCCCATACACTAAATTGGCGACGAAGGTGGGATCATGGCTGCCCACGGGACCAAGACATGCGCCGGCTACGAGATC
Organism: Bradypodion pumilum; assembly: GCA_035047305.1. Classification (NCBI taxonomy): domain Eukaryota; kingdom Metazoa; phylum Chordata; class Lepidosauria; order Squamata; family Chamaeleonidae; genus Bradypodion; species Bradypodion pumilum. Next base: position 5,245,048 of record JAWDJD010000017.1, on the reverse strand, counting down.
AGGAAGCCGGGAGACTTGGAGCTGTTTGAGATAGACTTCAATGGAACGCTGGTGGAGCTCGAAGTCTCAGATGAGGCCAAGAAGAGGGCCATCTTCGTCCGCATGCTCGGACACGAGACCAAGAGGACCTTGGTGGATCTGATCGCGCCGAGGAGGGTGAGCGACTTCAAGGCCACAGAGCTCCTGGCGGCGCTGCGCACCCACCTCCGGCCCGCAATAGCGATGTTCCCCGCTCGGAGCGCGTTCTGGAGGCAAGTCCAGGCGCCCGGGGAATCGGTCGCTGAGTTCGCCGCGGCCCTGCGGCTGGCCGCCGGCCCATGCAAGTGGGAGACCCCAGAAGTCACCCTCCGGGACTGCCTGCTCTGCGGTCTGAGGGATACCGAGACTCAGCGCGCGCTGATGAAACAGGAGCCGCCTCCCACGTGGCAACAAGTCCTCGACACGGCACAGGCCGCGGAGGCCACGGCTGCCGGGGTGCAAGAGCTTCAGGACTGGCACCCGAAACCCGCCAAGGCAGAGAGCTCGGTGTGCGCGGCCCGGCGAGTTTCGAACTCGTCCGCGGAGAGCGGCGACGACGAGGACGTCAGGAGGGTCCAGAGAGAAGGCCGGCGCTGCGACGGCTGCGGCGCCGCCCACGCCCGCGCTGAATGCCCGTTCCGCAAGGCCGAGTGCCACAACTGCGGCCGGCGCGGGCACATCGCCAAGGTCTGCCGGAAACGGCGCGAGGCCAAGAGGAGTTCCCCAGACCGCTCGGCAAGGCAGGACCGCACCACAAGGAGTTCTCCAGACCGCTCGGCGAGGCAGGACCGCACCACGAGGCCAAAGGACGGCACCCAGACCACGAGGACGCGGGACGGAGTAGGGCGCATCTCCGACGACAGCGAGGACGACGCTCCGGTTTGCAGCGTTTCCACGGAGCACCCCCGTTACTTCGTTGAGGTAGTAATACAAGGGGCCCCTGTTAGGATGGAGGTGGACTCGGGTTCTTCATACTCCATCATTTCCCAGGGAGAGTTCATGAAAATCGCCCCCCGCGTGCGGCCCAAGCTCAAAGCGTTGAGGGCCACACTGAAGGACGTGCAAGGGAACCGCATCCCAGTGTTGGGGGTTGGGAAGTTCCAGGTCCAGTTTAAAAAGCACACCGCAACGCTTCCCATAGTCGTCCTCAAGGGAGGTAAATGCAGCCTCCTCGGGACTCAATGGTTCCAGCCCCTGGGGTTGTTCATTGGGGGGGTGCATGCCGTGGGAGCACACGCCGCCGGGACGGATCCAATACAGAGCGTGTGCGACGCGCACCCCGAGGTTTTCAAAAAGGGGCTCGGGAAATTCAAGGGCCCCCCAGTGACTTTCGACCTGGACCCTGGAGTACGTCCAATCAGACTTAAACCGCGCAGAGTGCCCTTCACACTAAAAGACAAAATAGAGGCGGAGTTGGACAAATTGGTGGGCCAGGGGATTCTTGTCCCTGTTGATTCTGCGGAGTGGGAAACTACAATTGTAACAGCACTCAAGGCCAACGGGGAGGTCCGCATATGCGCTGATTACAAGTGCACCATCAATAAGGCGATCCGCCCTAATGCGTATCCGGTGCCGGTAGTCAGCCACTTGTTGGCCAGGTTACACGGGGGGAGGTGTTTCGCTAAGCTCGACCTGGCCCAAGCCTACCAGCAACTCCCGGTGACCCCCGCCGCAGCTGCTGCGCAGACCATAGTCACTCACAAAGGGGCGTTCCAGGTATCGCGCCTCCAATTCGGTGTGAATTCGGCGCCCGGGATCTTCCAGTCACTCGTGGAACGCCTCCTGAAGGGGTTAGAGGGGGTGTTACCCTACTTTGATGACGTATTGATTACAGGGGGGAGCCGGGCCGAATTAGCAACAAGGTTGGGAAAGGTCCTGGCAATATTCGAAAAGGCGGGGTTGCAGTTGCGGAAAGACAAATGCGTTTTCTTCGCAACTGAGGTTGAGTTCCTAGGGTTCCGTGTTACTCCCGAGGGAATAAGGCCATCCCAATCCAAGGTGGCCGCCATCAAGAAGGCCCCTCGCCCCACCTCCAAGCCCGAGTTGCAGTCGTTCCTTGGACTGCTCAACTTTTACCACTCCTTCCTTCCGCGGAAGGCAGCAGTGGCGGAACCGCTACACAAATTGTTAAAAAAGGACGAGGCATGGAAGTGGGGCGACGTCCAGGAGAAGGCTTTCAATGACCTGAAGCGACTCCTGGCATCAGATGCTGTACTGACCCACTTCAATCCCAAACGCCCAGTGGTCCTAATATGTGATGCATCCCCGGTGGGGGTGGGGGCGGTGTTATGCCACGTACTGGAGAACGGGAGGGAGGCCCCGATAGCGTTCTACTCTAGGTCCTTGTCCCAAGCGGAGAGAAACTATGCCCAGACAGACAGGGAAGCACTAGCGATAATTGCGGGGACCAAGAAATTTCATGATTTTGTGTACGGCCGCCCCTTCACCATAGTGACTGACCATAAGCCCTTGCTAGGCATTTTCACCGCAGATAAGCCCACACCCCAAATCCTGTCCCCGAGGATGCTCAGGTGGGCCATTTTTCTCAACGCGTATCAGCACGCGTTGGTATACCGGCCCGGGAAGGAGATCAGCCATGCGGACGCCCTGTCGAGGTCCCCCATTCCCCGGGATTGCTGCCATGTGGGCGAGGAAGAGAGGGACCACCAGGTCTTAATGATAGAGGTCCTAGACTCCCCTCCCGTAGTACCGGCCGACATCGCCAAAGCGACCGGCAAGGACAAAACGCTAGCTACAGTTTGCTCCTGGGTACAGAAAGGGTGGCCAGTGTCTTCCCCAGCAGCGGAATTCGACACATTTTTCAAAAAGAAACTAGAGTTGTCCCTAGAGAGGGGTTGCCTTTTGTGGGGACAGCGGGTAGTGATCCCCACGTCGCTCCGGCCGAGGGTGCTTAAACTGCTGCACGTCAGCCACCCGGGGATCGTCCGCTCTAAGGCACTAGCCCGTAGTTACTTTTGGTGGCCCCAGCTAGACGCCGACATCGAACACATGGTCGGCACTTGCGAAGCGTGCCAAAGCTCCAGGCCAGAAGAGGCTCGCTTGCCACATAGGGAGTGGGACGCAGCAAGGGGGCCCTGGTCCCGGGTACACGTAGACTTTGCTGGCCCGTTCAGGGGAACACTTTTCCTCCTTGTGGTGGACGCGTTCTCCAAGTGGTTGGAGGTCATTCCAGTCTCGAGCACCTCCTCGGCCACTACAATTAAACAGTTACGGAGGGTCTTTTCCACGTTCGGTTTACCCGACACCCTCGTCAGCGATAACGCTAGCTGTTTCACGTCCGCCGAGTTCGGGGTATTCATGGATCGCAATGCCATTCGGCACGTCACCTCCGCCCCCTTTCACCCGGCCACCAACGGCCAAGTAGAGCGCCTCGTGCGCACCACAAAAGACGCGCTGCGGCGCATGGGCCCCGGAGACCTCGACCTGCAATTGTGCCAATTCCTGCTAAGGTACAGGGTCACCCCATTGGCGTCAGGGTACTCCCCCGCGGAACTGTTAATGCGCAGGAAGCTGGCCACGGTAATCTCCAAGCTAGACCCCACGAGAGTAGAGGACAAAGGGCGGAACATAGGGGTGGAACCCGCAAAGAGTTTCAGCGTAGGCGCCCCGGTGCATTGCAGGAACTACGCCAACGCGGGGCCAGCCTGGGTGCCGGGCACCGTAATAGAACAAACCGGCCCCGTCTCATACCGCGTGGAGACCAGTACAGGCCTCCTGTGGAGGCGACACGCGGACCAACTCAGGCGCAGGGTCCCCGGAGAGCAAGACGAAGACGAAAATAGCCACGAATCAGCGTTAGGGTACTCCCCCACCCGTTTAGCCCAAGGGGGAGGAAAAGGGGGACATGGGTCCCCACCAAGGGGGGAGGAAAGGGAATCGATCCTCAGAGATCTTTTGCGGGAGTTCGCGGCAGAAAGGAAGAGCCCCGACCTCACACATACCCCTCGGAAGTTTCCCCAAAACACAGATGCCCCTAGAAGTTTAGACGTTGATTTACAGTACCAGGGGGAGTTAGCGGAGTGGTCCCCCACCCGTCCTAGCGAAAAGAGGGGTTTCAGTTCAGCCCCTGGTACTTCCAGTCCCAGTAGCCCCTGTGAGTTAGAATGCAACATAGCGCCAATTTCCCGGAGACCGACACCCCCAAGACAGGAGGCAACAGCAAGTCCGCCCACCACAGTCTCAAGGTCCCCCGAGCGGGGAACAGAAGGTAGCAGAACCACAAGGGCGACCTCATCGGTTCCGCGGTTCACAATAGGAGGGTCCCCCGGGTCCGAGAGCAACAGGCAGGGGTTCACCTCCCAACTGTTCATTCCATTCCCATCCCCGGGCGCAAGGCAGGCACGGACGCCCCACAGAGCCTCTAACGAATCCCCGTTTCCCGTTGCAGGACAAGTACCCGCGGAGTCAGAGATCAATGGCTCTCCAGCACTAGGTCAGGCGCAAGCACGCCCCAAGCGCACGTGCGGCAAGCCACAATGGTTGCGGGACTTCGTCCCATCCTAGGGGGGAGGGATGTTATGTATGTATGTTTGCATGTTCATTGTACTGTAAAGGCAAGAATGTAACCACTCCAAATACAAGGTATCTCAGCTGTAAAGGAACGCGAGCAGGCAGCCCATAGAGGGCAGCTGCGAGCGTTCAGTCTCACATGGTTCACATTGCTCAATCACGGACAGCCGCGGGAAAACCTTCCCCGCATTCAGCAGCAGGAGAAAGATCTGCATTCAGCAGCAGGAGAAAGATCTGCATTCAGCAGCAGGAAAAGAGGCGTGCCTGGGCGAGGCCACGCCGGTAGCAGCCAATGAGCTACCGTGCTACAAGATTCAAATGTATAGGGCTACTGTATATATTGAGATGTATCACCGCTATTACCTCATGCTCCAACGGATCATCATGCAATAAACCTGTGTTAAGCCAACCCTACGGCTGTTCTGTTGTCTTTGGTCCCATACACTAAATCAGGCTTGCTCCTTGTTCCAGTTTCTGAAGACATCTGCCCAGTTCTTGGTACCTTTGCACTGTTGTTTCACCTTGCCTGGATCTTTGTTCCTTGAACTCTGTCCTCTCCTTCCTCCAGCCCTCAATGGTACTCTGCCATGTCTGTTCCCCTGGTTGCCTGACTTCTGGCTCATTTGCACTACACTTTCAACCTCTGGACCAAACCTGCTATCAGGGCAGGATTCGCGCCCTGGTTTCAGCCTCATTCCAAGATGGACATTTCCATGTGTGGGAGACCCTCTAGAACCTAAACCACCATCTGCCAGATCTGGTTTGATTCGAATTCCTGCATTGAGGAAGGGGTTAGACACGATGGCCTCACAGACCCCCTTCCAACTCAGCGATTCTGTGGTTTTATGAAAAGAAATGCACACGGCTCAGATGGTCTTGTCTCCCCCGACACCCTCTGGAGAGAAGCTGAAAGGATTTCCATTGTAAGGACACAGCTTCCCGGGTCCTTATCCCCCCCACATTGTGGGGTTCTTTTCTAAAGCAATAGATGCAGGAAAGTGCATTTCACGGTTGAGTCTGCATTACATTTCGTAGGCATCTCTAATGCTGCCTGGCATGTAATGCCGCTTCTTTCAGAGACTCTAGCTCCCTTTTCCTGAGGGAAACTATAGCATTATGATTTAAATAACCCCCCACAGAAATAGTTTCTTTTGTCCTGCAGCCCTTCAGATTTGTGGAACGGAACAGACGGTGTCCAATCCGATCATATAGCTGAGGAGCCACATGGTTTAATCCAAAGCTGTCTTTTCTATTCTATTCTTCTGAATGTTGAATGCACTGAAACACAAAAGAAGGAAGGGGGGGGGGGAGAGAGAGAGAGAATAACACCAGCCATGGCTAATAGAGCAGGAGGAAGAAAACTCCAGAGGTGCCTTCTTAAGATGATAGACGCTTTGGTATTCTATGGGAAGTCTTGCATTTTGGGGAAAATATGTATGCACAGGATTGCTTGGAAAATATGTTAGGTGGGCAACCTCATCAAAGTGGCTCTCCAGAGTCCCTGGCAAGGGCTATTCTCCATCTCTTCTGTATCAGAATGAGATCCAATTAGGAGTCCCCTGTCCAATTCTTGACGCCGCGTTTTTAAAACAATGCCGACGAACTGGGACAAGTTCAGAGGAGGGTAAGAAAGATGATCAGGGGACTGGAAACCAAACCCTTGGAGGAAAAAATGAAAGGACTGGGCATGTTTAGCTATGAGGAAAGGGAGAGTTATTTATTTATTTTGGAGGGGGGAATGTGGTAGCATATTTCAAATACAGTAGAACCTCGTATAACGAATGCCTCTTACAGCAATTAAATGATACAATGATGAGGATTTGAAAAACATTGTGCCCCATATAACAACTAAAATCATTATACAGTAAAACCCCAACTTATATATGCTTCGAGTTACATAAAATTCAACTTACATAAATGACTTTGTGCTAAAACCATGTCCTGATTTACACGATTTCTTATGGGTTTGCTTCGAGTTACATAAAGATTCTTTTTCCTATGGGTTTGCTTCGAGTTATGGTAAAAATTCATTTCCCTATGGGTTTGCTTTGATTTACATAAAAATTTCATTTTCCCTATGGGTTTGCTTCAAGTTATGTAAAAAATAATTTTTCCTATGGGTTTGCTTAGAGTTACATAAAAAAATGATTTAACCAAAAGCCTATGCAACGGACTTTTTTTTGTAAGTAGCGTTTTTGATGCAATGCATCTCTATGAGAAAAATCATACAATGAATTTTTGTTGCTATACGATTTTCTTCATAGAGATATTTGTTGTACGATGCATCCCATAGGGATAATCGCTATATGATGCATGCATCGTATAGCAATTAAATCGTGCAATGACTAGCCCCGTGGAATGAATCAAAGTCATTATATAGGGCTTTACTTGTACTTGGGAAAAGAGGGGCAGAATCTGCTCTCGATGATCCCAGTGCAGGTTACGTAATAACAGGCTCAATATACAGAAAACCAGATATTGGCTGAATATAATTAAAAACCTCTTAAATGTTAGAGCGGTACGACAATGGGACCCATGGCTTCAAGGAGGTGGTGAGCGCTCCAATACTGGAAGCATTCAAGAGAGAATTGGACAACCCTCTGTCAGATATGCTTTCAGTCTCCTCCGGGACCTCACGGCCGCCCCGCGGCCCCGATCCAACAATTCGAATTCCTACTTTAAGCAGGGGTTTGGGCTAAATAGCCTTGTAGATCCCACTGAACTCCATTATTCTATAATTTACCATTCTGTGATTCTATGAAATAACTCATATTTTGGACTGCTTGTGGTGAGGTCCAGCGTATACTATTCAATGTACGTCTCTAGCCTGATCTGAGTCCAAGCTGGATCTTTTTGGTCCAGTGGCAGGGCTGTTCTTTTTGAGGGAACCAAGTGATTTCTCGTGTGGACTAAAAGACCACTTTAAGGACAATCGGCCCCTGCAAAGCTACACTTTTTGGTGTAATTGGACACAATCCATTCTTACTTTCTGATTGAACTCTGAAATGCTATTTAAAAGGCAAAAGGAGCAGAATCAGGAAGTTTCTTTTTTTGAAACATGTGTACAATCCCACATTGAGCTATGAGTTGTTGAGAGTGAAATTATTGTTGTTGCTGTTGCAAATCAGATATATGGATATGTTGGATTGGGGCCGTGAAGCGGCCCTTAGGGTCCCGGAGGAGACTGGTCGAGGAACGACACGAGACAAGATGGAGCGAAGACCAGTGGTTTATTGTGGGAAAGACATCAGCATATATAGGAATTCAAGGCAGCGTGTGATAGAATTGTCATCTGACAGAAAACCATATCACCCATTTACGCGGGTTAATGGGAAATCTCTCTTGGGGAAGTTAATTAACTGGGGCAAACACTGACAGGGGAAATCCATTGTTCGGGGCTTACACCAAGGTAAATATGGCCTCTATTTGCACTAGAGCTTGGGCTGATCTGTGAGTCAGTAATTGCCTAATGTGTAACGGAGGTTAGCGATTTGCTTCTCTCAGCAGAATCGCTGGTCAGGTCATATGTGGGTGAATCAACCCTATGATTATTAATCCCCCCCCCCCATTTCCATGCTGGCAAGGGCCAGTGGCCAGGAGTCTGCTCGACTGGTTTAACCTCTGCCAGAGGCCGTTTGTGCCAATTGTGTATGCGGAATCCGCATGGATAGAATGCCAGTTTTATGTTAACAGACATGATCTCATTGCTGCCTTAGATTGAGTTGAATAATCATATGTTTAGAACCATGCTCTCAGACAGAACCACTGACCTGATGGCCGCTGTTGCCAGATTTGCCTGGAGGGCAACCAGGGTACGAAGCACTAGAGAGAACCAGCTACAGTGGGAACAGGTTAAAAACCAACTATAATGATTTTTATTTTGCACTAATAATTCTGTTTTATATCCTACTGAAGTAATTATATCCACTATGTGCATTTATATATAGACATTTTTATCCTTATTTTATAACTGCAACTATAACTTTCAAATTTTTAAACTGTTTTATGTGCTGTTTTAGTCTTTTTAAACCAGATACCTGTCCCAAATGTAGCATAAATTTTAAAAACTGATTTTATTCTATTTTGTTTTAATTCAAACAAATGTGTTTGTGGTGATGCATTTTGATGGTATTTCATGCACTTAAACCCTTTTACTGCACTGGTCATCGACGGCAATAAAGTTTGATTGATTGATTGATTGATATAGACACTTGAAAAACAACAATTATTGTTGCTATTGTTGTTGTTGCACAAATTAATCAAAGCTGTGCAAATGAAACTTTAACACACATTGCACAAAATGCCTGTGACTGCAACTTTGTTGCAGTTTTTTTTAAAAGGATCAGTAGCACCAGATTTGTTCTTTGCATCTTTTTAAAAATAGTTAGCTGAGTTGTTCTGCTCTCACCCTACGTGTTTGGCTTGCCAAAGGCAAAGAATGCTAATTTTACACACAGAAGATAGGTACAATTTACAGAAACCTTGTCTAGAAAATTATAATGCTGTTTGTCTCCCATCTCACCTGGATAAACCAAATCCTGCGGGCTTGAAATTCTAATTGAAATGCTCTGTGAAGTTGAAACCACCTGAATAGATGAGATCAATGGAATATGTGGGTATTCTTTGCCCCCTTCTTGTGTGACGTGCGGAAAAGGCTTAACCATCCAGATGTTTGGAATATCAAGTGCCCAAACACCTCTTATGCATGTTGGCTGGGGCTTCTGGTAACTGAAGCTCATGTCATCAGGGCAGCCAAAGATGGGAAGCTATTACACTAAACCAGGGGTTCTCAACCTACAGCCCGGGGGTTGAATGCAGCACATGACACCATTCTATGTGGCCCCCCACTGCCTCTGCCACACCAGGAAGTGTCATGTGTGGCAGGCAGGGCAAAATGGCTGTCCAGCCCCCGAAGCTGTCTGAGGGAGTGTGGCCAGGCCCTCAGATTGAAAAGGTTGAGAACCCCTGCAACTCGTATCTGTGTGTGTGTGGGTGGGTGGGTGGGTGTGGGTGTGGGTGTAGTGACAGAAGCATTTGAACTGTGGTGCTGGAGGAGGTTCTTCAGAGTACCCCGGACCGCAAGGAGATCAAATCAGTCAATCCTGAAGGAAAACAATCCTGATTGCTCACTAGAAGCTCAAGAACTCAGGCCACCAAATGAGAAGAGAGGACTCACAAGAAGGCCTTGATGCTTGGAAAGATCGAAGGAAAAAAGAGAAGGGGGCATCAGAGGATGAGATGGCTAGATGGCATGGTTGACGCAATGGGCATAGATCTGTATGGGTTGCAGAGAATGGCAGAGGACAGAGGAGCCTGGCATGCAGTGGTCCATGGGGTTGCAAAGAGTCGAACTCGACTGTGCAACTGGACAACAATGTTGTGACAAATTCTTTGGAAAATAATTGGGATACAAACAAGACCTAGATACTAAGATGACAGCTATGTGGGAGTCCCGGTGGATTGCTTTGTATTTCAATGAAGTCAACTAAATTAGCTTATGGTGTTCCCAAATAGCTTTGTGAGACCAAGTTACTGCACAGAGCATTTGCTAATGGGAGAGCTTGTGGGGGGGGGGGAATTCAACTAATTATCAGAAGCTACGGAGAGGAAAATCCATACATCTTGTTGAATTCCCCCTCTGAACTTAACAATGAAAGGTTAATATATTTTCTGCAAGTGAATTGTGTTCAATCAGACAAGGGCTAACACCTAAGCTCATGAATAGAGCACAGCTGAGAATTGTCTTCCGAATGACGTCGACACTCCTCTGGCTGTATTCCCTGAAGATATATTTGGAATTGTCTGATTTGTATGGAAGGCTGAGAGGGTGTTTCAGAGAAAGAATCCAACAACTGAGATTGTCAGGACTCCATAGAAGGGAGACTACACACGGGATGCTATGCAACAAAACACAAGAAGCAGGGGATGCATTTCGGATCCTCAGAAGCAGAATCAGCTTGGTTTCATATACAGCTCAATGAAGGTGTCAACCCAGTGTGCCTCAGTAGTGAAAAAAGCAAACTCAATGCTAGGGATCTTTAAGAAGGGTATAGATAATAAGTCAGCAAGTGTCATTTTGCCTCCTTATAAATCTATGGTGAGGCCCCATCTGGAATACTGTGTACAGTTCTGGTCACCATACCTACAGAAGGATATTATGGAGCTGGAAAAAGTGCAGAGGAGGGCAACCAGAAGGATTAGGGGACTGGAACACCTTCCTTACCATCTGAGGCTGCAACGGTTGGGCCTCTTCACTCTTGAACGATGGCGTCTAAGAGGTGACCTGGTTGAAGTTTATAAAATCATGCATGGTGTGGACAAAGTAGATAAGGAAAAACTGTTTTCCCTATGGCATAACACTAGAACTAGGGGGCACTCCATGAAACTTTTGGGTGCTAGTTCTCAAACAAAATAAGAGAAAGTACTTTTTCACCCAGATGATCCCTGGTCTATGGAACTCCCTGCCAGAAGAAGTGGTGACAGCTGTCAGTCTTGACAGCTTTAAGAAAGGATTAGACAAGTTCATGGAGGACAAGGGTATCAATGGCTATAATTATGGATACCTAAGGACAACCTCCGGGTTGGAGAGATAGGCAGGATATCTCTCAATGCCATTTCCAGGGAATCCTAAGCAGGTGAAGGCATCTCCTTGGGAATACCCTGAAGGAAATGGTGAGCCACTGTGTGAGACAGAAGGCTGGACTGGATGGCCTGTGGCCTGTTCCAGCAAGGCTGTTCTTATGTTATGTTCTTACGTTATATATCTCTATCCATGTTTTCTCTGTGTTGTTAGTAAGAGGAATAACAAAACAGAAAAACAACACACACAATATACCCACACTTCAATTTGTAAAAGCCAGGAAATGCAATTCTTCCAAAAACCTCCAGTTTATGAACATGGGATATTGTGCTTCTCTTTTCAGGATTCAAGATTATTATTATTATTATTATTATTATTATTATTATTATTATTATTATTATTATTATTATTATTATTATTATTATTATTATTATTATTATTATTATTATTATTATTATTATTATTATTATTATTATTATTATTATTATTATTATTATTATTATTATTATTATTATTATTATTATTATTATTATTTAGATTTAGATTTAGATTTAGATTTAGATTTAGATTTCCACCCACTCGCCGTAGCAACTCAGGGTGGCTTACAGACAAATAAAATATAATTAAATACAACTTTAAGCAACCTATATAAGCCGGGGTGGTGGCAGCCTGATAATGCTAGATAATATCACTCCCACCTTGGCAGTAGGAAAAGGGATACCAAACTTTACAAAGCAACTTCAGGTTAGCCTGAACATTGAGGTCACCGATATCAGCAGTCAAGAAAAAAGAGGCAAAGTTAACATGCTGACGAGGGGAAGAAGTAGGGCAGAGTGCAGGAAGAAAGCAATGAGGACAGAACAGATGTCCTCATCTAAAGAAACCTGAAAGAAGAAGAACTAGAACCACCCAAGGACTTTAGAGATATAAGCATACCTGTCAACCCGCGGCTCCGAAAAAATGGGACCTGTGCAGATCGCTTGTGCGCAAGTCGCTTTCCACACATGCGTGGAAACGCTACGCCGCTTGCACAGCCCCTACGCAAGCGGTGTAGTGCTTCCGCGGATGCACAGAAGGGTTGTACCCCTTCCACACATGCGCGGAAGCACTATGCTGCTTGCATAGGGGCTGCGCAAGCGGCATAGCACTTCCACGCATGCATGGAAAGCGTTTTCCCCCGCTGCCAAATTACGGGGTTTTGGCAGCGCGGGGCGGGTTATGACGTCAATTGACATCAAATTATGGGGTAATCCCGGCCAAATCGGGATGGTTGACAGGTATGGATATAAGGGCAGATTGAAGAATCATAAGACTCAAATGGGACTCATAGAATTGGAAGGGGCCTCTAAGGCTGTTGAGTCCAATCCCATGATCTGAAGAAAAACCAGAGAGATAATGCCCCCGTGACCCTGGAGAAATCGAAACCTCAGAACACATTCTCTGCATCTGCCCTTTTTATGGAGACATCCAGTGGTGGGCATCAGCAGGTTCGCATCAGTTTGCTAGAACCGGTAGCAGAAATTCTGACTGTTCCCCGCACATGTGCATGTGCCCCTTTTTATGGAGACATCTGGAACAAGTTCATATCTCCACTGCTCTGCAAGTATTCCAGCTGGTCCAACAGCACATACACTGTTATCAGATGAAAGCACCGCCTTCACCCGCAACACTGCCAGGTTCTGTGCTGCAGCGTATAAGATTGGAAGAACAATCTGGCAGGTCCTTGTGCTAAATAAACTACCACATCATAGGCATAGTAGTAGTTGTAGCAATAACTAATTCTATTACTCCTTTAACTCTGAGAATATAATGCTTCTCTTAAAATAAGTATACTCTTCTTAACTATTTCTTTTTTTTTTTTTGCTGTACTTTGCTGGTCTCAATAAAGATTGATTTGAGTCCAGTCGCACTGCTCAATACAAGAACCCAAACCAAATCTGACAGATGGTTGTCCAGTTTTCTCTTGGAGACCTCCAACATTGGAGCACTAACCAACCACCTTCTGATGGTGTCGGTTCCATTGTTGTACTGCTCTAACAGTTAGGATGTTTTTCCTGATATTCAACCTATATCTGGCTTCCTGCAATTTCCGCCCATTATTATGTCTTGTTATGACCAGTTCCTTGTTATGACTGCGTTGGCTCAAGTGGTTAAGATGCTGAACTCGCTGACTGGAAGGGCTGTTCAATTCCCAGGTACTGCATGACAGATTGAGCTCCTGTCTCTGTTCCCAGCTCCTGCCAACCTAGCAGTTCAAAAGCAAGAAATTGCAAGTAGATAAATAGGGGACCACTTCGACAGAAAGGTAAATAGCATTCCATGCACTCTGGTGTTGAGGCATGCCTACCACATTGTTGGGATTTGATTCATGTAAAGATATCTTCTCAATCAGCCAGCCTCATTAGCAGCAGTTTTATCCTCAGATCTTTAAGATAGCAATCAGTCCCATGAAGTCCTGCTTCATTAGGCTTTGAGTAGGGAGAAACAGAGACAGACAAAAACAGACACGACTGCTCTCTTTGGCTGGTCAAACGCTACCGAAGCCTTCTCTTTATTCAGGCAGAGACTCTCAGAAACGAAACTTGAGCAAGCATTGTATACCAGAAACGAAACTTAACCTACATAATAAATCAGAATGTCAGAACCCAAATAAGGAGAAAGAATTTCTCTCACTTTTCTACGCATGCCTAAAGTACAGCGTTGTCTCTCAGGCAAAGAGGCCTTGTTTACAATATGTGTCAGAAGACAGGCAAGACAGAATCCAGATGCATTCCTACATGTCCTCCTTTTTCATTTAAATTTGAGAGAGGGACGGCTAATCATACCCCTGCATGTCATCATACTCCATAACTACTCCTCCATATACATCATCACTGTCCTCCTGGACATCGTACCCCTCCTGACTCATGGTACTTTGTTCCGAAGGATGATACCTCATTGAGTACAATTGCCGTCGTGCAAAACTCGATGTCTCCCTTCTACGCAATGGACATGTGTTACACATAGAAATAAGATTAGGAATACAAGTAATGCAAAAATACAAAGGTATAAAGCAGATAATAATAATAAACCCATAAAAGAAAACTTGTCTAAGGACAGATAAATCAGGCAACCAAGAAGTCACCCAATCAAAGAGATTAACATCAGTGCGTACATTGTTAGTAATACTCTCCTGTAAATTCTGAAGTTCTTTCTCAATAGTATTATTCAAATCCTGGAATTTTATCCGACATCCCTGGTTCCCGACCAGTTTACAAAATCCTCCGGATTTTGCTAACAGGTAATCTATGGCCAGTCTGTCCTGCATTTGGTCTTGATGAAGCTCAGTGATTTCCATTTGAAGATCCCGTATGACCCTCCCTGTGGCATTGATTGATTTCTCCAGCCTACAGGTGAGTCCCAAAATGGACCTTCTATTCTCCTGGGAAATGACACCTGGGTATGATCCCAATGTGAGTGCGCCAGTGATAGCACTCCCTATAGCTCTCCCCCAGGAGCTACCATCAGACAGCTGAACATCGATTATCACTTCATCATTGCAACCAGAACCCATCGGGCCGGCAGCAGCTCTCCGGCGCCGTGCATGTGCCTGAGGCGGCATTTGCACTTGTACGGGTAAGGTAAAATAACCCAATGCTGCACATTGATATTGTCCTGGATGGAAATTCGTGGCAACTCCATTAAAAAAGAACCACATGTTAGGATCCTTGATTTGCCATCCATTGCAAATTGAACCACTATCTATAGCAGAATAATCAGGAGTAAACATAGGAAATACATCATATATATCTTCAATAGTAGTGTTAAACAAGGTATAATTAAGCTTATAAGAACTGTTATAACTACCCCATAACCAAAAATAATCATCACAACCCGTATAATTGCCTACATTCCACAAAACCCTTTGTGCTTGAGTCCAGTACTTCCATTTACTATTCCAGACTCCAGAACTATGACAGCAGAAACAAAGTCCTTTAGTGTATTTCTTGAATGTCATGCTTCGCCAACGGGTGTTGTTAAATTGTTCTGGAGGATTAGAGAAGAGTGTAGACCTATCAAGATGTTGCAAATGTCCAATAACCAACTCTGGTGTGTTGAACAATGCCGGAAGAAAAGCCATTTGAGACACTGCCAGTGGATGCTCATAGTATAACGTTGCATTCTTACCATGAACTTCAAACATATAGTTAGCATGACGAATCCAAAAGTTGGGGTTGCCCCCATGAGGTATTGTTCTTACAGCTGGAAGCACAGTAAGAAAGAAAACAAATGTCAGCACATTTAGTTTACTGGTGAACCACCATCCTGGAGCTGAGTAACCTTCTTCTCTCTCCATGGACGGATCGCTCCAGCAGGAATCCTTCCACTCAGGATCCCCTTGTTGCCAATAGATGACCAATGGCTTAAGAAGACACTCCCCTAAGAAACAGGAGCATGCCCTGTTATTACTAGTACCATATAACTAAACATGAAACATGAGTGACATATAACACAAATGCAATATCACAAACCCATTTACATGTGTAGAGTACTGGAAACTCTGCCATGTGCTTCTGAAGGTATGCAGTTTCATAAGACAATACATAACATAAGCAAAGACAGATCTTTCTCCTGCAAAAAAATAAGCAAAACATTTAAGCATAAACAAGACATGAACATTTTTTTTTCTTCCTTACATGAAGGAGGCCTCTATAGCATTCTAGAAAGCAATTCTTACTACCCAATTACATGAGTAAGGCATTAAACTTCTTCTTCTTCCACTAGATGTAAAGTGAAAGAGGCATTCAATAACTTATAATCAACATAGCATGGTAACTCAAATACAGTACAAATCTCATTAGCATGAGCAGGTAGACAATTTCTTAAAAAGGCTGTCAGGTTTTATAATTCAAACAAAGCCAATTCTTTTTTACAATCCACACAAACTTTTTTTTCTTTTTAGTCCAATTAAAATGTCCAAATTAAAAGTCCCAATCTTGATTGAAGCTCTCTGAAACACCATCTCCTCTCCAGCACAGTCCTTGGCATGGCAAGTTGAAATTAAGCCATAAATTAAGTCTCACTGACTTCACAAGACAATCCCACACAACCCCCCTTTTCAGCTTTTCAGGCAGACACACATTCCTTCATGCTCCAGCCACACCCATCTGCAGTAAGGCAGGCCGAGGAGGTGTGAAGGCACAAAGACTTCTCCAGAAGTTGCAAGTAATTTTCACACAGAAGAAAATCACAGGGAAGTCCAAGTTGCTTTCCCTGCAATCCTGATGCTTGAAACGTGGGACAGCTCACTCTGTATCTCTTTGTTTGTGGGTTGGGCAGTTCAAAATCAGCAAAAAACTGTATGTCTTCTTCCTCCTTGCATTTTTGTCACAGCCTGCTATCCATACAGGAAATATTCACCCCCCTCTTTCTCTGTATTTCTTTCATCTCCAGCATATGATTCTCAACCTTATGACAACCTGCATCTGTTAGTTTGTACTTGCACCCCTTTTTTGTCTTGGGTTTTGTGCGTTCCTCCTTTGGGCCATCCTTCCATTTCTGTAGGATCTTCCTGCCCAAACGTGAGGTATCAAATTTACTACTCAGCTTCTCCTGCTTTTGTGATGAGGATTGCTTCACGGGGGGGCTGAGATCCCCTAAGCTGCTCTTTGAAACACAGTCCTTGCTTTCTGCCACTCTGCATGCATCAACAACTTCAATCTGTGATGAGTTTCCCACCATTTGTTCCCCATCAGCTGGCACTAGTATTGCAACAGTCTCATTTGCAAGCGGCTCTCTGTTCACTGGATATACATCAACAGGTTCCATATCCAGCACCGCTGTAGTTAACGCAGCAGAGAACAGGTCTTTTGTAGGGCTAAAAGGACTTGATTGTTGCAAGTCAGGACATAATTGCCCATCTCCTTTTCCACCCTCATCCCCATCAGGAGGCTTATGCTGTTGTTTCTCATATGATGGAGGAGCAGTTGCAATGGCCCCCCTTTTCTCTGAAGGCAAAGGCTGTGGGAGGGGATGGCCATCAAGTCTTTGAGACAATAAAATATTTTTTGGAGTAAGTCTCTGAAGGCAGCCTTCAATTTCCTCCCATGTAAATAATATTGACACAGAAATTCCATTATGCTTCTGCATTTCTCTCCCAATCTGTTTCCACTGTTTTAAGTCCAGACCTTCATATTTAAACCAAGGACAGATTTTTGCTATAACTTTAACCAGCTGCTGTATCTTCTTCTCATCTACCTTTCGCCCATTCTCATGCAAAAGATCTGAGATATCTTTACAAAGTTCCTGCATTTCTGAAGAAAGCAAACACCCCATGATAAAAAAAAATATTTTTCTCTTTCCACTTACCCTATATATGGGACCCAAAGTTGACTTTGGATGAATTTTCGAGCTCGATTTATGACCTTCCCGGTCGGGGTAAATGAGACCTTGTCCCCGGTCGCCAATTATGGGGTGTTAATTAGATGCTAAATGCTGAAGCAGCTTTCACAGAGAGTCCTTTGAAGTTCATTCAATCGCCTCACACGGGGCACCACTTGTTGGGATTTGATTCATGTAAAGATATCTTCTCAATCAGCCAGCCTCATTAGCAGCAGTTTTATCCTCAGATCTTTAAGATAGCAATCAGTCCCATGAAGTCCTGCTTCATTAGGCTTTGAGTAGGGAGAAACAGAGACAGACAAAAACAGACACGACTGCTCTCTTTGGCTGGTCAAACGCTACCGAAGCCTTCTCTTTATTCAGGCAGAGACTCTCAGAAACGAAACTTGAGCAAGCATTGTATACCAGAAAACGAAACTTAACCTACATAATAAATCAGAATGTCAGAACCCAAATAAGGAGAAAGAATTTCTCTCACTTTTCTACGCATGCCTAAAGTACAGCGTTGTCTCTCAGGCAAAGAGGCCTTGTTTACAATATGTGTCAGAAGACAGGCAAGACAGAATCCAGATGCATTCCTACACCACATGTCCATGGAAACGTCTGCAGACACAGATAGTGCTGGCTTTTTGGCTATAAACAGAGATGAGCACTGAACCCTAGAGTTGGTAGAGTTGGATATGACTGGCTTTCAAGCAAGAGTGACCTTTACCTTACGACAATTAAGGTTATCACTAGAGAAAGGCAGCAGATTGAGCTGGGAGGAAAGCCATGTAATATGTTATATTTGGGGTTCTTCTTATCTTTCCTAACCAGCTGAAGTTTGCCTTGCGAAACTTTCATGATGTGGACTTGGTCATTCATCGATGCATGCCAAGATCCAGTCCTTTACACAGTATCTGTTGCAAACATCTGTTTCATCAAGTCATTCCTTAATGCAGACATCAACTGTGGATTCCCCGTGCCCCCGTGGGCACGGAACGGCCCGGCAGAGGCCACTTTCGGGAGAAAGGCTCCCTGGCCCGTGGGCTCTGCGAGCACCCAAATTAAGGGGGGTGGATAAATTATAGGGTTTGATTCACCCAATTACATGACCTGACCAACGAACCTGCTGAGAGAGCAAATACGTTACCTATTAGAGTAATCCCTCATCTCCGAGTCTCAGTCTCATCCCAGAAGCAAACAGGAGTCATGATTGCCTTAGTCTAAGCCCAAAACAATGGTGTTGTCCCAGCCAGTGTTTGTCCGCACTAATTAACTTCCCCCCGAGAGATTCCCAATTAACCTGAGTAAATAGGTGATGTGATTCACTGTTGGGTGACGGTTTTTTCTGCCTTGCCTTCTGATCTATAAATGGTTATGCCTTTTCCTCAATAAACCACTGATCTTATCCTCCTCCATGCTGCCTCGTATCATTCTTTGATCAGTCTCCTCCGGGACCCACGGCCCTCAGCGGCCCCGATTCCTACACCTGGTGACCCCGAGCGTGATCTACTCGTGAGTAAGCGACCCCCGAGAGGTCTTCCTCAGAGTAGCGATCACACGGTCCGGTTCTGCGCTTGAACCGTGTCCGAATCATCCCGGAGGACAGCGCGGCACTCCGTCCGGCAGCCAGCCGATCGGAGGGACGGCCTACGGTGAGGCAGTCCAAAGAGGCATCCTACAGCTTGCTCCCGACTTTCGCGGCAGCTTGCGCCAAAGGGAAAAACGCGTTCCGCTCAGGGCAGCTGTGAGCCCCTGACAGCGCAGTGGCCACCGAGGGCCCGTGGCCGCAGTCCACGCTCCGAGCTCTACCCAGAAGCATCGTCGCCAGAACCTATTGCCTGCCACAGACGCGTCGACTCGTCCCGAGGAGGAATGTTCCGAGGACCCAATCGCAGGTAATATGGGGACCTGTCCTCAGCGACAGCGTCCATCCGCTAGCCAAAGAACTCGTGAGGGAGAGTTCAAGATCCTGGCCAGGATATTTAATTTGCGTTTTCACAGCGGGGAGCTAGCGAGACTTTTGGTGTACCTAGGGGAACACTGCCTGCTTTACCCAGAAGTAGGTACGTTAACCCTTGAGCTCTGGGATCAGATAGGAGACTGCATTCAGCAACCCCCGAAAGCTCCAGGAGGCGTAATTCGCACATGGAGAAAGTGTAGGAAGCTCTTGGCGGAGATAGAGCCAGTCCGGGTAGAGGCCAAAGAACCCCCAAGTCTGCCAGATGCGCCAGCCGAACCAACGGCGCCTACGGCGCTCTATCCGTCACTCCAATTTAGGCAGAGTAGTGTAGGGAGCTTTCCCTCGGTGACAGCTGCAGACGTCACCGGCGGAATGCAAGGAATGAGGAGCGCAGGCGCTTCTCAGAGAGCAACAGGTTCCCTAGCTACCAAAAGTGCCCTTCAGCGCACAGTAGAGGAAGAACTCAGGAAGGGGGAATTGCCGGTAGAGGAGCTAGCAGAGCTCAGTCAGATATGTCCCATCCGCATGGAGATGGACGCGCTTACGGGCGCCCAGCAGATAGTACATTCCCCAGTCCCGTATAAGCTTCTCATGGCTATACGGAAAGCCATTTCCGAGACAGGGCTCCAAAGTCGTTTTACGAGGGGCATGCTTCAGCAAGTGTGCGAGAACACCATGTGGATTCCCCATGACTGGAAAGCCGTCATGCGGATGATGCTCACCCCTAGCCAGTATTTAATTTGGGACAGCGAGTTTCGCCTAGAGGCGCAGACAAGGGCTGCCAGGATGGGAGGCGCAGTACTTCCTGACCAGTTATATGGTTCAGGTGCCTTCGAACCCATCGATGCCCAAATCAACTTGCCTCTTGCCACTCTCCAGATGTCGGCCGAGGCCGCCTTCAGGGCGTTTTTCAAAGTCCCAGCAACTGGCAAAGCGGCTAAAAATTACACCGCTATCAAGCAAGGAGCCCAGGAACCCTATATGGACTTCATCAATCGCCTGGAAGAAGCCATTAGCAGGCAGATTGACAATGAGCAGGCCCAACAAGAGCTCATGATGAAGTTAGCCAAGGACAATGCCAATTTAGACTGCCGTAAAATCTTGCAGTCACTAGGCAATCGTCCTGATTTGACCCTTACGGACATGATTAGAGCTTGCGCCGACGTTGGCACAGAATCCTACAAGATGGGATTGCTAGCGGCAGCGGTGCAAGGGGGTAAGAGACCAAAAGGAAAGACCCAAGGAGCGTGTCACAGTTGTGGCAAGGTCGGTCACTTCGCTAGGGAGTGCCGATCCAAGGGAGGCAGACAAAAGTCCGGCCGTTCCAAGGCTCCGAAAACCCAGTGTCCGAAGTGTAGAAGAGGCTACCATTGGGCTCGAGACTGTCCGGATTCGGGAAACCGGAACGCGGGCATGTCTCTGGCCCCGGTCCAAACAGGGACTCCCCTCACCCAAAGCTCACCAGAGCTAGACTAAATCCCGGTCACACTCCAGACATTGCGAGGGCACAGGCCAGCCCCAAGGGTAGTACAGGATTAGACTTGACTTGTCAGGCGGACGTTACATGCGACCTGCCAGGCACGGTCTATCTGGTGGACTCCCAGTACATGGGTCCACTGCCCAAGGGCTTTATAGGTTTAGTTTTGCCCCGCAGTGTAGCTGGAGCACGCGGAATTTTCATAATTCCAGGAGTCGCCGACTCGAATTTTTCAGGCGTTCTCCAAGTTCAGCTTTGGACTCACCTGCCCCAAACAATTCCCAAGGGAGACACCTTAGCGCAACTGATCATGGTTCCTTGTCACTCACCAGCAGATAGCCAGGGAAGGCTCAGTGACAGCTCCGAGTCCCGATCAGAGGACCGCTCGAGCGCCAGTGAGGCAGTACAAGGATACCAGGTCTTAGCGACAGTGGAGATCAACATTGAGTGGAAGCAGCGCCCCGTTATCGAGGTATTTTTGAACAAAAGAGCGTTCTCAGGGTTATTCGATACTGGAGCGGATGTGAGCGTGATAAGCAGGAGCCAGTGGCCAAGAGAGTGGGCCATTGAGCCGGTCTCCGATGTGTGGGGGGTAGGCGGCGTCCAGGAAGCGTTTAGGAGCCGAGAGTGGGTGGAAGTCACAATCCCAAAGGCTGACGGCACGGCGGTAATTCGGCCGCACATTCTTGACGTGCACATCAACCTTTGGGGGCGAGACATCTTACAGCAGTACGGTGCTACGCTTACCTTTGGGTAATGGCGTTGCCACTTAAATGGCTCACCGATACGCCGGTTTGGGTAGAACAATGGCCGGTAGTGGGAGAGAAATTAGTTGCCCTCAAGCAGCTAGTTAAGGAACAGCTAGACGCAGGACATATAGAACGGTCCACAAGTCCTTGGAACTCGCCAATTTTTGTGATTAAGAAAAAGTCGGGGAAGTGGCGACTCTTCCACGATCTCAGAGAGATCAATAAATGCATACAGCCAATGGGCCCGCTTCAATGCGGCATCCCAAATCCCAACATGATTCCCGAGGGGTGGGAGATTCTAGTCGTAGATCTCAATGATTGCTTTTATACAATCCCCTTAGACCCCCCGGGACCGGGAAAGGTTCGCCTTTACGGTGCCGGTTGTGAACCACAGCGAGCCCACGCAGCGTTACGCGTGGAAATTTTTGCCACAGGGCATGCTCAATTCGCCCACCCTGTGCCAAATTTATGTTCACAACACACTGGCAAAGTTCCGAAGCCTTTACCCTAAAGCCATAGTTTGCCATTTTATGGATGACATCTTGGTCGCGATGCCGCAACTCGGCAGCGAAATGTTTTCTGACCTCCAGGCCAGCCTGGGGGACAAAGGTTTACTCATTGCCCCAGAGAAAGTGCAGAGAACCGAGCCCTTCTCATACTTGGGTCATCGGCTTCTCCGCTCTTTCGCAGCACCAGTTTTGCCCCGGATCAATTTACAGGACTCAGTCACCCTTGTAGAATTGCAGCAAGTTTTAGGTAACATCAATTGGGCCAGACCGTATTTCCGATTGGATACGGATCTTCTAAAACCGCTCTTCTCGCTGCTAACTTTAGGTAAGCAGCCGGCAGACCGGATAAAAATTTCTCGCGAAGCGCGTTTGGCTCTCGAGAAAGTTAACCAAGTTCTCAGCCAGCGATGGGTAGATAGGATCACCCCAGGGCCATATGCTCCGATCCTGAATTTGTACATCGTACGGTCAGGATCCATGTTTACTGGAGCGCTCGGCGTAGATGCCGAGAAAGGGGCGAGTATCGTGGAGTGGGTGTACCTTCCGAACACCTCTTCACGAAACATCGTTCCTCCCCAAGAATTGGTCTCCGCGGTGGTCTACCGCGGAAGGCTGAGAGCTAGGGACATTTCAGGGCATGATTTGGCCAAAATCGTAGTCCCGTTCACCAAGGAACAAGTCCAGCAATTAATGCAGCTCGGTGACTCGCTTCCAATTGCGTTGGAAGGATTCACCGGATGCTTGGCATACCACTTGCCAAAAGACCCCAGACTTGTCTCACTCCAAACGCAGACAGTCAGCTTGTTTGAATTGCTCTCGCTGGTCCCACTTCAGGGGGCCAGGACAGTTTTTACTGATGGTGGTCGCACATATGGTGTCTTGACCTGGCAGGAGGGCCAAGCTTGGTGCACGCTGCTAACTCTTCCACAAAAGTCCGCGCAGCGGGCAGAGTTGGCAGCGGTGAACCTTGCTTTGAGCACCTTTGCCAAAGAACGTTTAAACATCATCACGGACAGTATGTATGTTAGGAACCTGCTTCACAGTCTACCGGGAGCATACATCACCCCCGCAATAGACAAAAATTTGCTTAGCCGGTTTCTCACTGCTCAATTTCATTTGCGAAACCGCACGGAGCCGCTCTATATTGCCCACATCCGAAGTCATCAAGACCTACCGGGTCCGATTTCCGCGGGCAATAGCAGAGCAGACGCGGCGGCAAAGGAAATTCAGCAACGTTCAGTTTTGGGTGTTTTTACCACTCCAATTCAGAGTCATGCATTTTTTCACCAAAATGCCAAGGCACTCGCCAGACAGTTCAATCTGCCACTCTCTCAAGCCCAAGGCATAGTTCGCTCTTGCCAGCATTGTGCAGGGGCACCGGGGGGGCCCTCGTGGGGGGTCAACCCACGAGGGACAGAGGCTAATCAGGTGTGGCAAATGGACGTCACGCATGTTCCACAGTTCGGCAGATGGCAGTACATGCACGTTTGCATAGACACTTTTTCTCAGTTCGTTTGGGCAACGGCGCAGAAGGGGGAGACTGCTTCCCACGTGGAGCAGCACCTCCTTTCCTGCATTGCAGCCATGGGCAAACCTCGGCACGTTAAAACTGATAACGCGCCATCCTACAGCTCTAGGCAGCTGGCCGCCTTCATGGCCACTTGGGATATTAAGCATACTTTTGGCGTTCCTTACAATCTGCAGGGGCAAGCGATTGTGGAACGGGTCAATCGGACGCTCAAGTCCTATATTGACAAACAAACAGAAAGGGGGGAGCCACCAGCCCTCCCCAAGTCACAGGGCCAGGCACAGCATTGCCTGAATAAGGTATTGTTCACTTACAATCACCTTAATGTTTTTTCGGATTGCACGCCGCAGGAGAAGCACTTCCGCCGCTCGGAAGCTATCCCGCGACCGATGGTCCGATACCGGGTGCCACCGGACCCTTCTTGGAGGGGCCCGGCGCCGCTCATAACCTGGGGAAGAGGGTATGCTGCAGTTATGTCTCCTACAGGTGTCGTTTGGATTCCAGCTCGGTGTGTCAAGCCTTACTTGGAACCACATGGCGTGGACCCAGACCGACCAGAGTCCGATCCCGGAGATGGAGGACCTCACTCTGACCGAGAGGACCCGTCGGAAGAAACGGCCACCGACGACAGCACCCAAGATCACCTGGGGGATGGTCAAGATCCTTTGTCGTGAGGCCGAGGACACCGTCCGGCGCGAAAGGAAGGAGCCAACGCCGGAGAACCTCACAGCTGCAGTTTTCGCCCAGATTCATCCAACACCCTGGCACTCACCATCATCCTGACCCTTTCCCTGCTTTTGGGGGAAGGCGCTCAGGCTGCCTCGTTGGAGGCCAACGATCTGCTGCCCGGCGGAGACCTCTCTGCCCGGATGCAGTACAATATTTGGGAGAGGTTGGCGGGTCTCGTCAACCAGTCCGATTTTTGCCTCAGGCAGGACGTTGGTTCTGCTTCGATCCTCAGCACCTGCCTCATCCCAGTGTGCCATTCTCCAGGCACGCACCCCAGGGATGGGGACTGGCTTGTGAAAAGACTTTTCAGCCCGTACAACCCAGCGGCTTCTTCAGAGTATGCCCGTTGGGAGATGCGGCTGACCATGACTTTGCCGGCTGATGCAGCCACCCTCCACACTCCTCGGGTGGCGGTCAGCCCGAACACTACCTGTGGACGAATGTACGGCTGCGCTTCAGCTGGTCGTACCCGGCGCCGCTGCCTCAACGTTGGCAGTGGCAATTGGACTTGCAATAACCCAGTACCACTTGGCACCATGTACGCTCATATAACCCTGCCATCTGGTTGGTTCTTCACATGCGACCAGTACACGTGGAACTACATTCCTGCAAATGTTTCAGACTCTATATGTTGTATCAGTCGTTTGACATTGTTACTCCCCACTAAGGACATGGTCACCCCAAGCACAAATGTTACAAATGTTTCAAATGTTCCCTCACTCGTACGGCACACTCGCACCACCCAGTTAGACAGCTCATGTGAGAGCAGCTTTAGAGTAATGAGCCTTGCCGAATATCTCTCTTTGGCAGTCAGCATCTTTGGCGTGCCAGGCTTAGCCGTCGGCAACACAAAGAGGATTGGTCGCTTGGCTTGCGGTCTAGCAAAAGCCATCAACCATACCTCCTCAGCGATAGCGCTCCTTAATCAAGAGCAGGCAGAGCTTTGCCATGCCATTCTTGACAATCGAGCGGCTATCGACTACCTCTTATTGTTGCACCACCTGGGTTGCGAATCCTTTCATGGTATGTGCTGTTTCAACCTTACTGACAACTCCCGCAAAGTACAGAGCCAGCTCACTGATCTCCACACCATAGTCCAGGGCATCACAGAGGGTTCTGCATGGGAAGCTTGGTGGAGTTCATTGTGGAACTGGATGTGGTCATGGATCCCCTGGGGGTGGCTCCAAACGGTACTCAAGGTGGTTGTGGGGGTGATTATACTAGGCATCGCACTCTGCTGCTTTGCACAATGTATTCCCTCGCTGATCTCAAGGTGCCGCCCCAGAAGGAAACCCCGAGACGTCATTCCCGCTCATCAGCTGGTCCCGCTCCTACGCAGGGTCGCCGGTCAGGCTCTTAAGAAAAATTAAAAGGGGAGATGTGGATTCCCCGTGCCCCCGTGGGCACGGAACGGTCCGGCAGAGGCCACTTTCGGGAGAAAGGCTCCCTGGCCTGTGGGCTCTGCGAGCACCCAAATTAAGGGGGGTGGATAAATTATAGGGTTTGATTCACCCAATTACCTGACCTGACCAACGAACCTGCTGAGAGAGCAAATACGTTACCTATTAGAGTAATCCCTCATCTCCGAGTCTCAGTCTCATCCCAGAAGCAAACAGGAGTCATGATTGCCTTAGTCTAAGCCCAAAACAATGGTGTTGTCCCAGCCAGTGTTTGTCCGCACTAATTAACTTCCCCCCGAGAGATTCCCAATTAACCTGAGTAAATAGGTGATGTGATTCATTGTTGGGTGACGGTTTTTTCTGCCTTGCCTTCTGATCTATAAATAGTTATGCCTTTTCCTCAATAAACCACTGATCTTATCCTCCTCCATGCTGCCTCGTATCGTTCTTTGATCAGTCTCCTCCGGGACCCACGGCCCTCAGCGGCCCCGATTCCTACAATCAACCAGATGTTTTCTAAATATTCTCCTTGTGCTGTAGGGCTCTTTGCAGCAGGTCCTAGCTGATATCAGACTGACCTATATTTGTCAGATGGGAAAAGAGCTATGGCCTGCCCTTTTTCCATGGAAACCTAAGTGTGCTGACGCACCCAAGTGGGCATGGTCGCCGCACAGCGGTGCTTCAGAGAGTCTGTTTGAGGAAAGTTCAGATATCAAAATCCAAAAGGCAAGCCAAGGTCTGTTTACCGGTAGTTCAAACAAGCATCAAATCCAAAGGATGTTCAGTGGTGTTGTCAGGGTTGGCAGAGAAGTCAGGATCACGGCAGGCAAGTCACAGTCTAGGCAGGCAGTCTGGAGTTGAGCAGGGTCTCGGTCTTTACACAAGAGTTGTACCAATGCTGGCAGGCTGCAAGAAGCTTGCTTATAAGCCTCCCAGCTAATCGGTATCGCCTGAGAGCCTTCTTTGGTGCTTCGCTTTAGCCTGCCTGCATCTCAGGTGTAGCTCCTTTCTGGACCTCTCCCTGACTGAGGGCTGATCCAGACTCCTGATCTGACGGGTCAGCTGCGGGGGGTGGGGTGGGGGGTGACAGACTTGAGCCAGACGCTGGCTGACATCCTCAGGCTCAGGTGCAGGGAATGCCCCCTGATCCAGGCCATCCTCAGAGTCCGACAAGGACTGGATCACAACAGACACAGAGTCTTGTTTGCTGCTTATTGCATGGAAGAAACTCTCTTCTTCCATCATCAGGAAAAAATCTTCCTTTTTAACAAAGTTTTTAAGCAAAAATTCAGGGCCACAGGATTGCTATATATTTATTACATTCAAGGTTTTTTAAAATGGTTTTTTAAAATGTTTTTGAAATTGTTTTCAATCTTGGTTTTAATGCTGATAAATATGTTGTTGTTTTTATATAACTTTTATGATATTTTTTTTTAAACTATTGCTCTTTGTGTAGCTCCAGCTGTTGAGAGTTGTGTCAGGTCTTCTATGCGGAGAAAGGCAGTGTGTAACTTTTTGGTATGTCTTACCAAAATGAAACTGGCTCATTTTGTTCCTTCCCTTCAGGCAACACTGAAGAAATTGAAAATTGTGAATAATTTTGTGTACCTTGGCTCAGTCATCATTCCAAATGGACACACCAGCCAAGAAATCAGAGAATGACTGAGACTTGGAACAGCAGCAAAGAATTCATTAGAAAAGTTCATCAAGTGAAAGGATGTGTTATTGGAGAGCAAGGCCAAGATCCTCCATGCTAGTGTGATCCAGATCACCATGAATAGTTGGGAAAGCTGGACAGTAAAGAAGTCTGACAGTAATTCATTTGAAATGTGGGGCTGGGGGAGAACTTTGCAAATATCCCGGATTGCCAAAAAGACAAACAATGGGGTCCAGGAGTACATTTAAGCCTGAACTGTTTCTGGAAACAAAAATGATGACTGTCTTACTTTTGGCATTTCAGGAGAAAGCAAGACTCTTTGGAAAAGACAATATTGGTGGGAAAGGAGGAAGGCTGTAGAAAAGGAGGAAGACCCTATAAGGAATCCCATTACTTATAATTAGTACTTTGGCCTACAGTAGTTGGGATTCCACCTGAATTGCCCCCCTCCTAGCTAAGCAACCCAGGATTTTAGCTTGCTGTAAGTACGTGTATAGGAAATCAAACAACTCCAGGCATCTTCTTGAATTTCTGTCAGATTGGGGGTATGACTCTGACAGTGATCAGCCCTCAGTCAGAGAGAAGTCCAGAAAGGAGCTATACCTGAGATGCAGGCGGGCTAGAGCAAAGCACCCAAGAAGGCTCCCAGCTGATACTGATTAGCTGGGAGGCTTATATAAGCAAACTTGTGACAGCCTGCTAGCATCGGTACAACTCTTGTGCAAAGACCGACACCCTGCTCGACTCCCGACTGCTTTTCTAGACCCTGACCTGCCTGCCAGCCATGACCCTGACTTCTCTGACAACCCTGAAGACACCCCTGGTATACCTGTCAAGTACCCCGTATTGGCCGGGATTTCCCCGTAATTCAGTCCTCTTCCCGGCTGCACGTATTTTAAAATATTTTCCCTTATTTTTTTGAAGAATGGGGGGGGGGGTTGTTTCCAAGATGGCAATTTTGCTGGCACGTGATCAATACAGGCTTCCCCTGGCCTGGAAAGTGCAGTGGAGCATCCTGGGAACTGTTGTTCTTTGGGTGGGTAGCTCCCATTGAGGAGAATGGAGAGCGGGACTACAGCTCCCAGTACCCTTTGTGCTTGGGGGCAAAGCAGCCCCGATGCATCCTGGGAGCCGCAGTCCTTGTGTGGGCAGCTCCAATGAGATGCATAAGGAGCAGGACTACACCTCCCAGTGGCCTTTGGGTTTCCATTGGGCAGTGTGAGGAAATGGAGAAGGAGAAAGAGAGAGATCAAGGGACTGCAGTGCTGGGGGGAAAAGCTGGACCTGGACGGCACAGAGAGAGAAGGAGCAGGAAGGGGTTTTGCTTACATGGCTGCACAAATCGTGTGTGTGTGTGTGTGTGTGTGTGTGTGTGTGTGTGTGTGTGTGTGTGTGTGTGTGTGTATGTGTGTGTGTGTGTGTGTGTGTGTGTGTGTGTGTGTGTGTGTGTGTGATGAGCTCCCATCTCAGTCCCAGCTCTTGCCAACCTAGCTGTTCAAAAGCAAGAAATTGCAAGTAGATAAATAGAAACCACTTTGGAGGGAAGGTAAACAGTGTTCCGTGCACTCCGCTGTCTAGTCATGCCTGCCACATGCCCACAGAAAACAGCACTGGCTCTTTAGCTATAAACAGAGATGAGCACAGAACCCTAGAGTTGGCTATGACTGGCTTTTGAGCAAGGGTAACCTTTACCTTTACCTAATAACAGAAAATCCCTGAATGGTATTCAAATTTGCTGTGAAGTTTGGCTCTGCTTATGCAAGTGCTTAGTAAAGGTCTTCCTTGCTCAAAAGCCAGTTGTATCCGACTCTAAGGTGCAGTGCTCATCTCCATTTACAGCCAAAGAGCCAGTGCTGTCTGTTTGCAGACTTTGTCATGGTCATGTGGCAGACATGACTAAAGCCCAGCAAGTCACATGGTCAGATTTGGCCACACCCACAGATTTGGCCACACTCACTGAGGTAGCTCCACCCATAGTGTTTCCCTTATTTTCAAATCCAAAACTTGACAGGTATGACTCCTGGACACCCTTTGGATTAGATGCTTGCTCGGACTACCAGTAACCAGACCTCGGCTTGCCTTTTGGACTTTGATATCTGGACTCTCCTCAAATAGACTCTCTGTGTAGCACCACCATGTGGTGAGTGTTCCCACTCAGTTAGGTCAGCACACCTATGTTGGATCGGGGCCGAGAAGCGGCCCTTGAGGTCCCGGAGGAGACTGGTCAAGTAACGACACGAGACAAGATGGAGCGAATACCAGTGGTTTATTGAGGGAAAAACATCATCATATACAGGAATTCAAGGCAGCGTGTGATAGAATCGTCATCTGACAGAAAATCACATCACCCACTTACCCGGGTTAATTGGGAACTTCTCTTGGGGAAGTTAATTAACTAAGGCAAATACTGACAGGGGAAATCCATTGTTCATGGCTTGTGTAAGGGTAAACATGGCCACTATTTGCACTAAGGCTTGGGCTCATCTGCAAGTGAGTAATTGCCTAATGTCTAACGGGAGTTAGTGATTTAGCTTCCCTCAGCAGAGCTGCCGGTCAGGTCAGATATGGGTGAATCAATCCTATCACTATTAATCCGCCCCCCAATTTCTGTGCCCGCAGAGCCCACTGACCAGGAGCTTTCTCGACCAGTGTGGCCTCTGCCAGGGGCCGTTTGTGCCAATTATGCTCGCGGAGACCGCACACCTACATGTTTTCTAAGTTCACAGCTCACCCATAGCACAAAGCACCAGATCAAGAAAGCGTTCTGCCCCCTCCCTTCAGTTTTTATCTTCTCCCACAAGTTCCACCCTCTGGATTACTCCAGCCAATCACTATAAATTGTCACATGTCTGTCTAACTTTAAGTTTTGTTTCTTCCAAACCATGAGGCTAGTATGTTTTGAATACCAATCCTTCTCTGGAATGCATCCTAACTTCTCCCCCACCTTAGAAATCTCAATTACAGAGCAGGCCCCATTCCAACCCATTCCACAAAGCAACCCACAGGCTTGAGATTACAAGATGGGCTGTCAAGGACAGGACATTTGGGAGACCATGCATCCATAAGAGTCACAACAGGCCAGGAGGCTCCAGGAGATTTTGGAGATTTCTCATATATACGATTTATCCAAAGCTGGAAGGGAAACACTTTCATTCAGGCAAAACATTTTGGGAGAGTATGTTTTATAGATGTACCTTTATGTTGTGTATTCAAATAAAAGGCAAGTTGCACCAGCAATGCTTTGCAAAGACAAAATGGCGATTTCCCACCATCGGGATTAAGGGTAAGATTTGGCATGTCTTCTCCTCTTCAGGGCACGCTCATTATGTTAACGAGAGTTCTATGATTGAGTGCAACTTTGGATCCTGTTCCTGATTGGAAACACTGTTGGCTTTATGATATGATTGGTTAGTTAAGGGTGTCTGGGGGGGATGTTACATTGTATACGGGAGAACCCTCACCAAAACAGTATATAAGCGCCATGGGTAAACAAGGGTGTGGCCGGACCGGACACTGAGGGGCAGGCCTTCTCATGCAGCCTTTTGGGTCTTCTCCAGTTGTGCACACACGGGGTTCAATATGGTATACTTCAGAGAGACCGACTACTGGAGGAATCGTGTAGCCATCTGTTGTCCGGATACCTTTGTAAGATTGCCTGCAAAACTTTACAATAAACCATTGTTCATTGTTCTGTTCATCGTTGCTGGACTATTCTTTAATAAAAGGGCCAGACACAACACTTTACTTTAATGAAAACCTTTCAAGGAGGGAGAAATGGATTTAGGCAATCCTAATCAAGCATTCAAGGAATCTCTAGATCTTCTGTCTCTGCTATGTATTGAATGAATGTTGCAAGGTTCCCTTTAACAGAATGTAACCAGTCAATGTATCCAATTGTATCTAATCAGAGACACATTGTAGCAAGCTGTATAAGGAAGTGAGCTAAGTGGCCACAGGTGGCAGTAGCGAGCATCCGGCTCACATGGTACAGATTCCCCGAATACCTGAAGAGCGGGAAACCTTCCTGCCACACCACACCTGGAGAAGATGGGCGTGATGATCTATGACATCACGTGGACAGTAGCCAATGAGCTACCACCCGGGATAATCAAATGTACAGTGTACTATAAATAGAGCTGTTTTGTCCGCCATTACCTCATGCTCACCCTGACCATCATGCAATAAAGTTGTGTTCAGCCCTATTGCAGCTCCTTCTTTGTCTTCCTTGCAAGACACCAAATTGGCGACGAGGATGGGATGGCGTCCCAAAAAGTGAACATTGCGCCCTTCGACACCACGAAGCCAGAGAAATGGGACCTCTATGAACAGCAGTTCCTATATGCAATGGACCTCGAGGGCATCGAGGAGGAAGCCCAGCACTGGGCATTCCTGCTGGCCCAGTGCGGCCTGGAAACACTAAAACTGGCAACGAACCTCCTGACACCGAGGCCACTCAGGGAGGTACCCCTAGACGAGATCCTCGCTGAGCTGAGGAAGCACCTTCACCCGAAAGTGTCAGTGTTTCTGGCAAGGCTGGCCTTTCAGCAGAGGTGCCAGCGGGCCTGTGAGTCCATGGCCGACTTCGTGGCAGCCCTGATGGTGGCTGCCGTGCCTTGCCGGTGAGGAGCGTCCCTGAGCGAGGCGCTGAGAGACAGGCTCCTGCTGGGCCTGTGAGATGAGGGGACCAGGAAAAAACTACTGGCCAAGGACGAGAGCATCTCCTTCGAGTATGTCCTGTGCATCGCCCAAGCCACCGAGTCAGTGCAACAAGGCAAATGGGTGTGCTGGGCCAGGACCGCCGTGGTTGGGGCCCCCCCGCTGGTGGTCCCAGTCCACAGCTGTTCCTCCCACAGAGAGCAGGGGCCCTCCGAGTCCACCACATCCGCCTCCGACTTCAGCGAGGATGACGATGTGCAGCGGGTGCAGAGGAGGCCCGAGGTTCGAGACCGCACCAGAGAGGACCGCCGCTGCAACGGATGCGGGGCATCCCACGACCGGAGCTGATGCCCATTCCAGAAGGCGGAGTGCCACAACTGCAGGCAGTGCGGGTACATCGCAAAGGTCTGCAGGCGGCGTCGAGACAACGGCAAGGGCCAGGTTGAACAGTCCCAATGGAAAGCAGAAGGGGTCGGCAGAATCTTCGACGACGACGAGCCTCAGGAGCACCGCGTGTCTCGACGAGTTCCCGACAACCACGACCAGGCAGTTCACAGCGTGCCTTTGATGCACCCCCATTTCTTTGTTGAGGTACTGGTACAAGGGGTCCCAGTAAGGATAGAGATCGACTCGGGGTCATCATACTCCATCATCTCCCACCGGGAATTTTTGCGCATTCCCCCCAAGTCACGCCCCAAACTGAAGGCCCTAAAGACTAACTTGCGGGACATTCAGGGCAAAAGTATCCCAGTGTTGGGGGTGGGAGAGTTCAAGGTGCAGTTCAAGAGGCGCTCCGCGCAGTTGCCCCTAGTAGTCTTAAAGGAACGGTCCTGCTACCTCCTGTGTATGCAGTGGTTTGGCCCCCTGGGGGTTTTCATTGGAGGTATACATGCCGTGCAGGCTGACCCGATCACGGAGGTGTGTAACGCACACCCTGCCATCTTTGAGAAGGGGCTAGGGAAGTTCAAGGGGCCCCCAGTTTCATTCGACATGGATACCGATATCCGACCCATCAGACTGAAGCCAAGGAGAGTGCCTTTCGCACTAAAGGACAAAATAGAGACTGAACTGGACAAACTGGTGGGTCAGGGGATTTTGGTACCGGTGGATTCCGCCGAGTGGGAAACCCCCATTGTTACGATGCTTAAGGCTAACGGGGAGGTCAGAATCTGCGCTGACTACAAGTGCACGATTAACAAGGCAATTCACCCAAATGCGTATCCGGTGCCGGTAGTAAGTCACCTGTTAGCAACTTTGCACGGGGGGAGGTGTTTTGCCAAGCTAGACTTAGCGCAGGCATATCAACAATTAATGGTGACCCCAGCTGCAGCCGCCGCTCAAACCATTGTTACTCATAAGGGAGCCTTTAAAGTGATGCGCCTCCAATTCGGCGTAAATTCGGCTCCAGGAATCTTTCAGTCCCTTGTGGAAAGATGGTTGAAAGGGCTCCCAGGTGTTTTCCCTTACTTTGACGACATTTTGATAATGGCGGGAGGGGAACAGGAATTGGCCAAGAGGTTAGACTGGGTACTAACCGTGTTCGAAAAAGCGGGGCTCAGGTTGAGAAAGGATAAGTGTGTGTTTTTCACTGAAGAGGTAGAGTTTCTGAGTTTCCGGATAACCCCTGAGGGAATCAAACCAGCAGAGTCAAAGGTGTCGGCAGTGCAGGATGCCCTCGCCCCACCGCCAAGGCTGAACTACAGTCCTTCCTAGGACTCCTACATTTTTACCACTCTTTCCTGCCGGGAAAGGCGTCAGTAGCAGAACTGCTGCACAAACTACTCAAGAAAGATGCGGCTTGGCGGTGGGGGGACATCCAGGAATGGGCATTCTGAAGGCTCAAGCAGCTTCTATCCTCCGAGGCTGTCTTGACCCACTTCGATCCAAAGAAACCCGTTGTGTTAGTCTGTGATGCCTCACTGGTGGGGGTGGGGGCAGTCCTCTGCCACGTGCTAGAGAGTGGGCGAGAAGCCCCGGTGGCGTTCTATTCGAGATCCCTGTCCAAGGCAGAGCTCAACTACGCGCAAACAGATAGGGAAGCCCTGGCGATTGTTGCAGGAACCAAAAAGTTCCACGAATTCCTTTAT
This sequence comes from Bradypodion pumilum, assembly GCA_035047305.1. NCBI lineage: Eukaryota > Metazoa > Chordata > Lepidosauria > Squamata > Chamaeleonidae > Bradypodion > Bradypodion pumilum. Next base: position 5,210,802 of record JAWDJD010000017.1, on the reverse strand, counting down.
GGCAGACCGTTCACAGTCGTGACCGACCATAAGCCCCTGCTAGGGATTTTTACCACAGACAAGCCACCTCCGCAGATCTTGTCCCCAAGGATGCTGCGATGGGCCATTTTCCTCAATGCGTACCAGTATGCCTTGACCTACCGACCGGCAAGGAGATCAGCCATGCTGATGCTCTTTCCAGGTCACCCATCCCACAGGCAGGGGACCCAGAGTGTGAGGTAGAGCAGGACCACCAGGTGCTCCTGATCGAGGTCCTAGAGTCGCCCCCGATACTGCCAGCGGAGATCGCCAAGGCTACGGCGAAAGATAAGTCATTGGCCCTAGTCTGTTCATGGGTACAAAAAGGGTGGCCGGCAACCTCCCCTACAGAGGAATTCAAGGTTTATGGTAGGCGGAGAGACGAACTCTCCTTAGAAAGGGGCTGCCTACTCTGGGGGCAGCGGGTAATAATCCCCAAAGTTCTGAGGTCTCGGGTGCTCAAGATGCTGCATATCAGCCACCCAGGGATCGTGCACTCCAAAGCGCTAGCTAGAAGTTACGTCTGGTGGCCCAAGCTGGACGCAGACATAGAACACATGATTGGCACTTGCGAAAGCTGCCAGAGTACCCGGCCCGAAGAGTCCCGACTTCTGCACAGAGAATGGGACATGGCCTGGGGACCGTGGTCGTGTCTGCACGTAGGTTTCGCGGGTTCCTTCAGGGGCACCCTTTTCCTTATAATAGTGGACGCTTACTCCAAATGGTTGGAGTTAATCCCGATGGCCAGTACATCATCAGCTGTGACGATTAAACAATTACGGAAGGTATTCAGCTGCTTTGGGTCACCTGACATACTTGTGAGCGATAACGCCACAACTTTCATGTCAGCGGAGTCCAGGGTTTCATAGAGATTAACAAAATTTGCCACATAACTGCGGCCCCTTTTCACCCCACTACAAATGATCAAACAGAACGCCTGGTGCGAACAACTAAGGATGCACTGCATAGGATGGGCCCCGGAGAGTTGAACTTGCAACTTTGCCAATTCCTATTAAGGTATCGTGTAACCTCCTTAGCGTCAGGTCTGTCGCCCTCTGAACTCCTCATGCGGAGGAAACCCGCCACGATCCTCTCGAGGTTAGACCCAATCAGGGTGGAAGACATGGGTAGAAATATAGAAACGGGTGGCACCAAGAGCTTTGAGATCGGCGAGGCAGTGCCACTCACCAAAAGTGAACATGCAGGAAACCTCAATGGCTGAAGGACTTCGTCCTCACCTAGAGGGGAGGGGTGTTATGTATTGAATGAATGTTGAAAGGTTCCCTTTAACAGAATGTAACCAGTCAATGTATCCAATTGTATCTAATCAGAGACACATTGTAGCAAGCTGTATAAGGTGGCAAGCTAAGTGGCCACAGGTGGCAGTAGCGAGCATCTGGCTCACATGGTACAGATTCCCCGAATACCTGAAGAGCGGGAAACCTTCCCGGCACACCACACCTGGAGAAGATTGGTGTGACGATCTATGATGTCACGTGGACAGTAGCCAATAAGCTACCACCCGGGATATTCAAATGTACAGTGTACTATAACTAGAGCTGTTTTGTCCGCCATTACCTCATGTTCACCCTGACCATCATGCAATAAAGTTGTTTTTAGCCCTATTGCGGCTCCTTCTTTGTCTTCCTTGCAAGACACTAAAGTCTCACTCTCTGAGGTGCTTCTGGGCTGCTCCTGTCCAAGTGTTGACCAGGCAGAAGGAAGTTTGAGCAGAGTATGGCCTAGCTCTGTCTCATTACCAACTAATTTAGGCCTTTATTTCAGGCTCATCGCATTCAACTATTTGTAAGGTATACCTGCAAAGGAGGTAGAAGTCCCATAATGGTGAATTATGGCATACTTTAATTGCATTCTTACATAGAGCATATGGAATTGAGTTCAATGGCTTTGCCATTGCTCCTTCCAATGCTACGATTCTTAGTCTAGAAAAATCAAAAAAACCCATTGGTTACGTGCAGCAAGTATTTAAATTGTTGTCCTCAACTGAGAGCATAAGGCAAGTCACAAGGCTTGTGTTTGGAATGAATGGGTCTTGGTATCATCCAAGGAGAGAGTTCATCTCATTCTGCAATGTGCAAGACACTGTCCCTGCTCAGATAATGGGCCACCACTGCTTGGCATAAGACTGGTCCGGCCCACGGGCACCCCTGGGATAGAGGGATGAGGAGTCTATGGAACTCCCTGCCAGAAGAAGTGGTGACAGCTGTCAGTCTTGACAGCTTTAAGAAAGGATTGGACAAGTTTATGGAGGACAGAGGTATCAATGGCTATAATTATGGATACCTAAAGACAACCTCCAGGTTGGAGAGATAGGCAGGATATCTCTCAATGCCATTTCCAGGGAATCCTAAGCAGGTGAAGGCATCTGCTTGGGAATACCCTGAAGCAAATGGTGAGCCACTGTGTGAGACAGAATGATGGACTGGATGGGCTCCTGTGGCCTGTTCCAGCAAGGCTGTTCTTATGTAGGATTTGGGTTAACAGCCTTCCTCAGCCATAGACGCTCTGTGGAGGGTGGCAATGGTAAAATGCTCCTTCAATGTTTCTCACGCCCCCGCACCCAAATCTTATTAATGTTGCCAATTCTTAATTTAGAATTCACACAGTTGTGCCAGTTTTACTCCCTGTTTTCCCAATGAAGAGACAGACATCTATTTCTTTTCATCAGAAGAAAAGAGTGGGTGAGAACCGCCTGCCTGATAAAAGCAGGGCAGCCCACACGGCAGACAAAGAGGATATCACACTCATTTATAATTTTTCCTTATTAGTAAAATTCATGTACAGTACATTTATTAGCCCCCTCTTCTGCTCAGCCTGTGCCTGCACTGACCACCCATTCCATATATCTCTTGCACCTTCCTTAAAAATCTGGGGGAAAGCCATACAGAAGAAGAAAGAAGTCATTTTTTGATCTGTACTGCCTTATCTATTCTTCTGGAACAGGGATTCTCAACCTGCGGTCCATGGGTTGGATGTGGCCCATGGCACCATTTCATGTGGCCTACCTCCACCACACCAGGAAGTGCAATGGGGTGTAGGAAAGGCAAAATGGCCATCCGGCCCCAGAAGCCATCTGAGGGAGCATGACCCAGCCCCTGGCTTAAAAAGGTTGAGAACTCCTGTTCTAGAATCTAGCCCAGGGGTGCCAAACTACGGCCCATGGGCTGGATCCAGACCCCAACACCAATTCATCCGGCCAGCGCTGCCCTTGCCGCTCCTGGAAGTGGAAGTAAAATGTGCCCATATGGCTGAGGAAGGATCTGAACACAAATCTTCATCCCGTATGGGCGCATTTTACTTCCGTTTCCAGGAGCGGCAAGGGTGGTGCAGCCAGATGAATTGGTGTCGGGGGATGGATCCAGCCCATGGGCTGTAGCTTGGGCACCCCTGGTTTAAGCATAGAAAATGGCAGCCTGAAAATCTATCTCATCCTATTGCAAAACAGATTGCAAGGTGTGTTTTATTTCCACTTCTGGTGGGAGGAACCACAGCCCATGGCCCAAAAAGTTTCAGTACTGCTGATCTAGCCAAAAGCATTTCTCGCAGGAGCAAAATAGCAATGCAATCAAAATTGATTACGGGTACAGAACCAAAGACCCTAAGTTGAGTTAGTTAGTTGAACAAAAGCGAAATGGCATGGGTTATATTAAGCTGTGTCTCTTAAGTACCCATTAAGCATTTCTTTATAATAGGTTTGAGTCTGGGGGAAAAAAAGGTCCACTACAACACAAAGATTCAAGTCCAATATTTTTAAGTGGTTGTTTCTTCCACATTCTACTTTTTTAATGTGCTTTTTGTTCCAGAATGCAACAACAGAGCAACCTCCAATGTGTGGAAGCTTCTCTATCAAACTCCTCCACCACCCTCGATTGTATGTTTACTTTTCGCTGCACCAAGCCTTTTTTTTTTCAACAAGCCCGCCATCCCCAAAGCCTGGCATTTTGAAATATCTGAAATACATCCATCAAATAAATGAATGCCACATCCACATTTTCTTTTCTTGAGAGAAAGAATCATACCTTCTGGCAAGTTGAAAATGTTTTTTCTCCCCTCTGATCCACTATTTTAATGGAAGCAGATTCATTTCCTCAACCCTGAGGTGATGTATGATGCATGAGAGATAATTACTAATGGAAGCACAGAGTGCAACAGACCAGAGGGAAAGATTTATCAATTGAAGGCAACCTGCGGAAGAGGGGGGTACCAGCCCCCTCCTTCTTTTGTTCTATCTTTTTTCTCTTCCTCTTTGAGTAGTTTTCCTTTCCTTTTCTTTCCAGAATTGACCCCTTGTTGGATCTGGGCCGCGAAGTGGGTTGAGCAAGCTGGATCGGAACCGCGAAGTGGCTGTTGGGTCCCAGAGGAGACTGGTCAAGCAATGAGACATGAGGCAAGATGGTCCCAGAGGAGACTGGTCAAGCAATGAGACATGAGGCAAGAGGAGTTGGTATATAAGTTAAGAAATGGCCAAACAGAAATTAAAGGATTAGTTAGTAAATTATATAAAGTATTGGATGATTCTAATGAATCCCAAAAAGCATTAAGAGGAATATGAGAAGAAGATCTAAATATTAAAATCACAGATGAATGTTGGAATAGAAAGTGGAAAAGAAGAATCATGAAAACGTTATCAGTAAGGATTAAGGAGCATAATCACAAGTTATTATGGAAATGGTATATGACCCCTGTGCAATTACATTTAATTGACAAGACAAAATTAAGTATATGTTGGAGGTGTAAGGAGGATATAGGAACATACGAGCATATGTGGTGGGGGTGTAAGAAGTTGAAGCCATTCTGGACGAGTGTAGAGTATGAAATTGGGAAAAATTTGAATGTAAAGGTTAAATTGGACGCAGTTATAGTACTACTAACGGATGTTGATAAGGTGGATTGTAGTAAAAGGGAATTAATGACAGTCATGTTATCAGGTGCCAGACACTGTATAGTGGAAGAATGGAAGAATGATGTTACTCCAAAAATTGACAAATGGTACAATGAGTTATGGACTATTGCTTTAAACGATAAGCTTACCTGGGAACTAAATTTAAAAAAAGGACTAATAAAATAAATTTCAGGACACGTGGAGATGTTTTATAGACTACTAGCAAGGGTTGCCCGGCGTTGCCGGGCTTTTTTGGGGGTTTTGTTTTTTAAAAAATATGAGAAATGGTTTTGGATGATTTTTGTTGTATGTGTGTTTAAATGAGTTATGTTATTTTTAAAAAATATTGTTTTTTATACATAGGTAGTTTTTTAAACTGTTATAAATAAATTTGGATTTTTAAAAGTGGAAAGGTTGATATATATTTTTTCTCAATAATTGCATTTTTAAAAATAATTTGTCATTTTTTTGGTGATAGGTGTACTTTGGATAAGATATTTTTAAAAATGTGTAACTGTAATTCGAATTCATTGAGTGTCATTTTTCCTGTGGCCACTTGGTGGTGCTGTTGCGTAATGTTTGTCCTGTCCTGTGTATTCTTCCTGTTCTTTTGCCATTTCAATTCTGTTTCTCGGCGTGGCTGGACCTGTGTTGGTAAGTTGTGATCTCCGATATTTAAGTGAAAAGGACGCTGGGATATGAATTTTGTTGGGGGGGGCTGTTGTTTTTTGTTGTATGTTTTTCCTGTCTTTGTTTGTGTTTATTTTTTAAAGGTTAGTGTTTTTTTAATGGTTTTGATTTGATTTTTGGTGTGTCCTTTTTTTAGGGGGGGGGTGCCTTTTGTTCTCACGGACCATGCTTGGTGGCACGTGGGAAGGTAGGCTAGTTGCAGCGGGGGTGCCTTTTCTTCCCATTGGCCATGCTTGTTTGCCCATGGTTAGGAAGGGCACTTGCGGCGGGGGGTGCCTTTTGATCCCATGGGCCATGCTGGATGGCCCTTGGGAAGGGAGCGTTGTTGTGGGGAGGGTGCCTTTCATTTCCACGGGCTATGCTTGTTTTCCTGTTGGGAAGAAGGGCAGTTGCGGGGGAGGGTTGGTGGGTGGATTGTTTTTGTTTTTGGCGCGGTGGCAGTCCCTTCGAACAGAAGAGCAGGGGCGGCGGGTTTGTTTCATTTTCTTCCCCCACGGGCCATGCTGGCTCGCCCGTGGGGATGAATGGCGGCGGAGCCGGCTTTCTTTAAGTTTTGTTTTCGCGCGCAGGCTGCCTCAGGTAGGCTACTTGCAGCGGGGGTGCCTTTTCTTCCCATTGGCCATGCTTGTTTGCCCGTGGTTAGGAAGGGCACTTGCGGCGGGGGGTGCCTTTTGATCCCATGGGCCATGCTGGATGGCCCTTGGGAAGGGAGCGTTGTTGCGGGGAGGGTGCCTTTCGTTTCCACGGACCATGCTTGTTTTCCCGTTGGGAAGAAGGGCAGTTGCGGGGGAGGGTTGGTGGGTGGATTGTTTTTATTTTTGGTGCGGTGGCAGTCCCTTCGAACGGAAGAGCAGGGGCGGCGGGTTTGTTTCATTTTCTTCCCCCACGGGCCATGCTGGCTCGCCCGTGGGGATGAATGGCGGCGGAGCCGGCTTTCTTTAAGTTTTGTTTTCGCGCGCAGGCTGCCTCAGCGTTCTGCGCGCTCATGGCGCGCAGGACGCTGGGGCTTGTAGTTATGGGTTCGTGCTTTGTGTTTGTGCTGCGTTTTTTTAACATGCGTTTCGTTTGATTGGCTGTGGCGCGTGTCCGAACGCTGCGGCGTGCGTGAGCCTCTCAGCCTGATTGGCTCTGGTGCGCCATGGCGCAATGACTGTTGGGACGTGAAGTTCTTTCCCTTTCTTGCCGTTTGTGGGGCTGAGGCCCCCGTGCCGGATTTTTAAATCCTTCGTTGACCTGCGTAGGGAATTCGGCCGTGCACATGAAGGGTGGGTGTGGGTCAGTAGGGCGACGCATAGCAGCCTATAGCCAGTTCCAACGGTTAATGCTTGGTTTTATAGGTTAAGATATACTGTATAAGGATCAAGGTCAGAAGCCAATGCCGGATCAGCATTCCTTTTGGAAAGGAATCATATAAGAATTAAGTAACTCTGTCCCATATGGCAATGTAAATAGCACATGGTGAATGTCCTGTATTAAGTTGATGTGTTTGTTTTTGTTATTATGTAATGTGTAGATTTAAATAAAATTTATTTTAAAAAATTTAAAAAACTGGTGCTGCGAAAGAACGGAGAAGCCGATGGCCCAAGTATGAAAATAGCTCGGTCCTCTGAACTTTCTCCGGGGCAATGAGTAACCCTTATTCCTCCAGAATGGTCTGGAGGTTTTTAAACATTTCGCTGCCGAGCTACGGCAATGCAACCAGGATGTCATCCATGAAATGACACACTAAGGCTGTGGGGTGAAGGTTTTGGAACTTTTCCAGTGCGTCGTGAACGTAAATTTGGCACAGAGTGGGCGAGTTGAGCATCCCCTGTGGCAAATATTTCCACGCATAATGTTGCATAGGCTCTCTGTGGTTCACGATTGGCACTGTAAAAGCGATCCTTTCCCAATCCCTAGCATCTAAGGGAATGGTATAAAAACAGTCTTTTAAGTCTACGACCAAGATCTCCCAACCCTCGGGGATCATGTTCGGATTTGGGATGCCGCATTGAAGCGGACCCATTGGCTGGATACATTTATTGATCTCTCTGAGATCGTGAAGGAGTTGCCACTTCCCTGACTTTTTCTTGATAACGAATATGGGTGAATTCCAAGGACTGGTGGACCGTTCTATATGTCCAGCGTCTAGCTGTTCTTTTACCAGCTGTTTTAGGGGGACTAATTTATCCCCTACTACCGGCCATTGTTCTACCCAGACTGGTGTGTGGGTCAGCCATTTAAGCGGTAGAGCGATTACCCGAAGGTAAGAGTGGCACGGTACTGCTGCAGAATGTCTCGCCCCCAAAGGTTGATGTGCACATCCAAAATGTGCGGCCGGATGACCGCTGTGCCGTCAGCTTTGGGGATCGTGACTTCTACCCAATTCTGGCTTCTAAACGCTTCTTGAACACCGCCTACCCCACACACATCAGAGACCGGCTCGAGAGCCCACTCACGTGGCCACTGACTCTGGCTGACCACGCTGACATCAGCTCTGGTATCTAGCAGCCCATCAAAAGGTTTTTTATTTAAAAATACCTTTATGACTGGCCACCGCTTCCACTCTATGTGGGTTTCCACTGCCACTAAGACCTGGTATCCTTGCACTGCCCCTTCTGCGCTCAAGCTGTCTTCCGACCCAGACTCTGAGCTGTCCCTGAGCCTTTCCTGGCTACCTGCTGGTGAGTGACAAGGAACCATGATCAGTTGCACTAATGTGTCTCCCTTGTGAATGGTTTGGGGTAAGTGTGTCCAGAGTTGAACCTGGAGAACACCCGAAAAATTGGAGCCAATGACTCTTGGAATTACAAGAATTCCGCACGTTCCTGCAATACTACGGGGCAAAACTAAACCTATATAGCCTTTAGGCAGGGGTCCCATGTACTGGGAATCGACCAGATAGACTGTGCCTGGCAAGTCACATGTGACTTCTGACTGGCAAGTCAAATCTAGTCGCGTGCTGCCCCTAGGGCTGGCCTGCGCCTCCAGAATGCAGGGAGTGTGACCGGAATTTAATGCAGCTCTGGCTCTCCCAGAGCGATTGAGGTCTCTGTTAGGACCGGGGCCAGAGACAAGCCTGCGCTCCGGTTTCCTGAATTCAGGCAGTTCCTGGCCCAGTGGAAGCCTTTATTGCACCGTGGACATGGGGTGGTCAGAGTCTTGGGACGGCTGGTGTTTTGGCCGTTGCCCTTGTTAGATCGGCATTCTCTAGCAAAATGACCGATCTTGCCACAATTGTGACATGCTCCTTTGGTCTTGCCTTTGGGTTTCCTACCACCTTGTACCACCACTGCCAACAGACCCATTTTGTAGGAATCTATACCAATGTCGGCACAAGCCCTAATCATGTCCGTGAGAGTCAGATCGGGACGATTACCCAGTGACTGCAAGATCTTACGGCAGTCAAGGTTGGCGTTGTGTTTCGCCAGTTTCATCATGAGCTCCTGTTGGGCTTGTTCGTTGTCAATCTGTCTACTGACTGCTTCCTCCAATCTATTGATAAAGTCCATGTAGGACTCCTGGGCACCCTGTTTGACTGCTGTGTAATTTTTGGCTGCTTTGCCAGCTGCTGGGACTTTGAGATAAGCCCTGAAGGCTGTCTCAGCCACCAAATGAAGGGTGGCAATTGGCAAGGCGGTCTGCGCATCAACGGATTCAAACAGACCTGAACCGTATAGCTGGTCAGGGATTACTGCTCCGCCCATCCTGGCAGCCCTTGCCTGTGCTTCGAGACGATACTTGCTGTCCCATAGCAAATACTGGCTGGGGTTGAGCATCATTCGCATGATGGCTTTCCAGTCGTACAGAATGAGCATCATAGTTTTGCACACTTGCTGAAGCATGCCCCTGGTGAAGCGACTCTGAAGTCCTGTCTCTGTGATTGCCTTCCGTATAGCCATAAGCAGCTTATACGGAACTGGCGAATGGATCACTTGCTGCTGACCCGTGAGGGCATCTACCTCTATGCGAACTGGGCATATCTGCCTAAGCTCAGCTAGTTCTTCTGCTGGCAACTCCCCCTTACTGGTTTCTTCCTCAACCATGTGCTGAATGGAACTCTTGGTAGTCTGGGAACTTTTAACTGTCAGAGAAGTGCCAGCGCTTCTCATTCCATGCATTCCTTTAGTGATGTCTGCAGCTGTCACTGAGGGAAAGCTCCCTACACTACCCTGCTTGAGCTGAAATGACAGATAGAGAGCTGTTGGGGCTGATGGCTCTGACTGCGCTGGGGGTTCCTGGGTCTCTATCCGGACTGGGTCTACCTCTGCTAAGAGCATCCTACATTTGCTCCACGTGCTGATTATTCTATCTGGAGCTCTAAGTGCTTGCTGAATGCAGGCTCCTATTCTATCCCAAAGTTGGGGGTTAAGCATGCCTGTTTCTGGATAAAGCAGACAATTTCCCCCCAAGTACACCAAAAGATCCGTTAACTGGGCGCTGTGAATGCATGTATGGTATACCCTGGCCAGGGCCTTGAACTCCATTAAGTGAGTTCTCTGGTTAGCGGTCGGATGTTGTCGCTGAGGACAAGTCCCCATATTACCTGCCGGTCCTTTGAAGTTTTCCTCCTCGGGACGAAGCAATGCGTCTGAGTTTAGGTAACAGGTCTGGTATGACAAACTTCTGGGAAGGAACTCGGAACGTGGACTGCTGCCACAGGCCCTCGGCAGCCTCTGCGACGAAGTCAGGGTTTCACAGCCGACCCTGAGCGGAACGCGTTTCCACTGAGCAAGCTGCCTCAGAGCTTTGGAGTGTGCTCTGCCTCTCTGGAATGCCTCGCAGCGTAGCTGTCACTCAGATCGGATGGCTTTCTGACCAGAGCTGCCGCGCTGTCCTCCGGGACGATTTGGACACGGTTCTAGCGTAGAACCGGACTGCGAAGATTGCTTACTCACGAGTAGATCACATCAGGGTCACCATATGTTGGATATGGGCCACGAAGCGGGTTGCGCAAGCTGGATCGGAACTGCGAAGTGGCTGTTGGGTCCCGGAGGAGACTGGCCAAGCAATGAGACATGAGGCAAGATGGAGCGAAGACCAGCGATTTAATGAAGACCAATCATCTGTATTTATCATGTTTTAGGCTGCATGTAGAAGCATTGCGATACTGCAGGTTTCACACATAATGTTTACACAAGTTAATTGGGGAAGTCTACAGGGGAAGTTTATTAACCAACTTAATTAACGGCAGAGGAAATACATTGTTCCGTGTTATCCGGGGTAAACAAGTGGCTAGTATTGGCTCTAGGGCTTAGAGTAATCCGCAGGTGCGAGATTGCCTATTACGCACCTAGGGAGTTAGACATTAGCTCTCTATTGTCCGAGCAGTTTGTCAGATCAGCTATTGATGAATTAAACTCTATCTAATATTCCGCTCCCCCAATTTCTGTCCCCTCAGGAACCCCTGATAACGATGTGATCACCCTTTACCGTGGTTCTGTCAGGGCCAGTTATGCCAATTATGTGCATGGATCCCACAACCCCTGTCTCATGCCAGTGCAGAGGGCTAAAGGTAAAGGTCACCCTTCCTCTTAAAGCCAGTTGTATCAAACTCTATGGTTCAGTACTCATCTCTATTTATAACCAAAGAGCCAGTGCTGTCTGCATGCAGGTGCGTGCTGGCTAAACTAAAAGGGCACTGGACATGGAGTGAAGAGGACATTCTCACTCACCTTCTAATTTCTACTCCCCTCTGGGGATTCGAACCAACAACCTCTTGCTTACAAGGCAAAGTTGTAACCTCTAAGCCACGGAAGCTCCATTGTAAATAGGGCTGCTTTTGTAACTTTATCTTTAGTAGCAAAGGAAGAGAAGGCAGGCAGAGAAACACAGAGCACCACTGGGTTGCTCAATCATTCCAGACATCGCAGCTTAGCTCAGATCTTTGGTTTGGCACCCAAGGGGGATGCCATGGTATTGGGTCCTGGGGGGTACCCCAGGCTAAGTCCCGGTAGCCCTATGGGCCAGCCCACCGCTGTCTGCATCTGCAGACGTTTTCGTGGACATGTGGTAGGCATGCCTAGTGCATGGAACACTGTTTACCTTTCCAACAAAGTGGTCCCTATTTATCTACTTGCAATTTCTTGCTTTCGAATGGCTAAGTTGGCAGGAGCTGGGACAGAGACGGGTGCTCACTCCATCGTGCAGCACTTGGGTCTCAAACTGCTGACCTTCCAGTCTTCAAGTTCAGTGTCTTAACCACTTGACCCACTGCAGTATCTCCTGTGAAATACATTATAGTTTCTGTCACTCATCTTTTGCCTGTTTCAGCTTCTTTTAATTAATGTGAAGCATGTATCATATTTTATGACAGACACTAGTGGACTGACTGCCATTATTCAGCCTGGATCTTACACTTGAAAACCATATTTCAATTTATATGCAAGTCAAAAGCAACCATTAGGGAAAAAAATCCCCTACCCACCCTAATCTCCCTGTTGCTATGCTTAAACATTTGGGTTGGTTTGTGCTACTGCCCTATAGTTTTTTGATTTTCAAATTGAAGCAAAATAAGGATCTAGGTAAAACTTTGTTAGGTGCCTTCTTGAAGGCGTGAACAAACTAATAAATAAATAAATAAAACCTTTTCTTCTGATTGGGTGAGTTTCCAAGAATTTTGTGAGGTTTTCCCATACTTTTTTGGTCAAAAAAATTTGTGCAAGTAACTTCTACACTCAAAAACTTGCAATTTGCACAAAATCTTGTATATTGTGCTCAAAATATCTATTCAGTGCAAAACAGAAGGCTCTTTTTAACATACACACAAAAATTTAAGGTGTGAGATTGCAAAAAAGCAGTTTATTTCTACCAGTGCAGTCCTAATGTCTAATATCTAAAGTTTTATTTCTTCTATGTTCAAGTGATGTGTCTTTAACTCCCAAATTCGTTCCATTCTGGAAATGAAGACGTGTGTACATTTTGGAATATTTGTATATAAAAAAGAATTCTTCTCCTTATCCCTGCATTTCTACCTCACACATATGGAGACATTATTTGCACATTATGTCAGGGTAGCACAGGAAAATGTCTTCTCTCTCCTTTTTTTTAACACCAAGAAAGCCCGAGTGAAATTGTGAGGAATGACTTTACTTATTTTGCTGGATTTTTTCTGCTGGAGAGTTGACCCTGCTTGCCCTTCCATTTGGTGAGTTTAATTACACATCTCCACTGAGACAATTTTATGTGCCTCTTCTCTCCACATTCTCTCACAACACACAATTTTTCCCCTTCATCTGGCATGGCGAAACGTTTTGGAGATCTCAAAAGCTTGCATATTTTGTGAATTTATAACAATAATAATTTCATACCAGTCTGGCCAGGTTATCCTGCTATGGTAATAGACTAGACCAGGGATTCTCAACCTGTGGCCCGTGGCACCATTTCATGTGGGCCCCCCACCGCCTCCACCACACCAAGAAGTGCCATGTGGTGGAGGAAGGGCAAAATTGGTGTCCAGTCCGAGAAGCTGTCTGAGGGAACGTGACCCAGCCCCTGGTTTAAAAAGGTTGAGAACTCCTAGACTAGACCATACTGCCAGCGACTCAACATCAATTGAGCATCAGCCGGCAGTTAACTAATCTGACAGCCCTGTGGACAGGCCTTGAGTGTCCAAGTTCACAGGGAAGGATGATAGTCCCCAAGTGGATAAAGTCTCACTGGAATCCATTTTATGGAGGGCAGCAGCTTCATCCATCCTGACCTAGGACTGATGAGGACTTTGTGTGCCAAAAAGGCTCAGGACCAGAAAGTGATTCACAAAACTGGACAGGTGTCATGCTGTGATGTGGAAGGCCAATGGAAGTCCACTGCAAAACCTTGTTCACAGGACAATCTTCACGGCTGATCACCATGATGATAGCCAATATTCGGAATCGGATATGGCACCCAAAAAAGAAGAATTACATGATGGCAAGTTGATTGTGTTTTAGGGTTACCCCAATTGGGTTTTCTAAGTGTGAAATACTGTACTAGAAATGCTCTTCCAGTCTCTCTTTCTGTTGGCATTCTGGGATCATCACACAACTTGCGCATGGCTGGCTACCTACATGAGCAAATCAAAGTCCCTTCTGGAGAAAGGGAGATCAACTGCCATGTTTTCCAATCCCCCCTTGCCCTAGATTTCCCATCCCTTTCATCCAACACACTGTCTGATGCTCCATGAATCGTTCAATGCCTGTTTACATCAACAACCTCTACTTCATTGATATTACCAGGAAAATCATATCAATCTACAGAAGAGGGCTGCATCTGGGCCAAAGTGGGGGCAATATTAACAGCCTGCCATTATCCAACATGTTGCCATTAAAGAAAAGATAATGAATTCCAATGATGTGTTAATGTTATCATTAAGAAATTAGCCCTAAGAAACCAAAGCGGCTTTTGTCTCTTTGGAAAAAAGCTGGAATTTTCCCAGGGCAAATAATGATGAGGAGCTGAAGGATTAGAAGGAGAAATGAGAAGCCAGAAAGCATGAGCAATGAGAAAGCAAGAGAAAGTGTGGACAACTATCTGCCAGTTCTGCTTTGGTTTGGATTCCCGCAATGAACCAGAGGTTAGACTGGGTGGCCTCATAGGCCTATTCCAACTATGATATGATTCTGTGATCCTTCTTCTTCTTCTTCTTCCATATCCAAATCTGAATATAGGCAATCCACATGACAATCAGCCATGAAGACTGTCCTGAGAATATAATGCAGTGGCCTTTCATGTGCCTTCCGCATCACAGCATGACACTCACTCACTCACTCTCTCTCTCTCTCTCTCTCTCTCTGTGTGTGTGTGTGTGTGTGTGTGTGTGAATCAAATGCTGGACAAAAATAAATATTTTATTTGACCCAGCAAGTTTTCCATATACTCTAAGTGAAAAAATAGAGTTAGGGAACATGGCCTTCTGTAGATTAATAGCAACAAGCTGACAAGACAATCAACTTCCCTTGGAAAGCTGATTATTTGGGGAAAGCTTAATGCCATTCTGCTTGAGAAATTGTTCCTGCTTAGTCACACTTTTTTTGTGTAAATATCAAGGTAGAAAGACATGACATTTTCTGGACTGCTCTTCAGTGTTAATAAAAGATTCCAAGAATGAGGTGACCTTTTCACAAAGGATTTGTAAATGCCAAAACCCACACTTTAAATGGAATTCTTTTTACTTAAGCAGGTTCACAGGGAACTGCAGTGGCTCAAGGGAACTGCAGTGGCTCAAGTCGCTAAGACGCTGACTGGGAAGCGGAAGGTCAGCAGTTCGATTCCCGAGTACTGCAGGACGGAAATGAGCTCCCGTCTTCGTCCCAGCTCCTGCCAACCTAGCAGTTCGAAAGCAAGAAATTGCAAGTAGATAAATAGGGACCACTTCGGTGGGAAGGTAACAGCGTTCTGTGCGCTCCGGTGTCTAGTCATGCCTGCCACATGACCACGGAAACGTCTGCAGAAGCAGACAGCGCTGGCTCTTCGGCTTAGAAACAGAGATGAGCACTGCACCCTAGAGTCGGATACGACTGGCTTTCGAGCAAGGGAAACCTTTACCTTTACCTTTAAGCAGGTTCACATCCATTTATACCAGGAGTTCTGAACCTTTTTAAGCTGGGGGCCGGGTCATGCTCCCTCAGACAGCTTTGTGGGCCTGACGGCCATTTTGCCCTTCCTCCACCACATGGCACTTCCTGGTGTGGTGGAGGCGGTGGGAGGGCCACATGAAATGGTGCCATGGGCCGCATCCATCCCATGTGTCATAGGTTGAGAATCCCTGTATTACACTGTATCAAAATCAGGCACAGCAACGGGTGGAAGAACAGCTGGCCTGTGTTGTAATGGGCTGGCAATGAGACACGAGAGGCAGCCGTGTGGCAAAGGCCAGCCCCAACCAGAGTCGGGAGCAAGTATTTATTTCCTGCCTTGGGGTGAGGACGCGTATGTAAGATAATCGTGTCACCCCTGTACAGAAGGCTTGCATACGTGGCATTTTCCAGTGGTCCAGCTACAATGCCAGCTCTTGGAAGTTACCCCATGGTTAATGGACAACCCGCACTTAATTGCCTTGGGCTGGCGAAACCCATTGCTCCTGCCCTAATCTCAGAGCCTATGTGGATTGACCCCGGGCATCTAACTTTGTCCCTTGTTTGCCCCTGTCTGCTTGCCTAGCTCTATTTGCCCTCAGCCTGGGCCATTGTTAATTCCTAACCTACCCGCTTATCTCCCAATTTCCCCTCCAGCAGAGCCTGGTTGGTGCTCGGGACTGTGGCCGCCTGAGCAGACCCCTGAGGAGAGATTAAGCCAATTGATGTGGGGAACCCACAGACCTGGACCAGTTTTAAAGCCTTTCCAAGGTTTAGCTGTATCTTATCAACGTATACATATTCGTCTGTGTGTACATTTGTGTACACAATATCTCAGGCAAGTACTGAATGTCAAAGGTAGGGGTTGGGAAGGTTTATTATTTTGGACTATAACTGCCATATTTGGGTATGAAATACTTGTGTCCTGAACTGGGAAGAAGGTGAGACATTAAATAATAATTGATCCAGAGTTGAAAAACATGACAACAAATTAGTTAATAATGCGGTTATAATCAATATTGCACAAAATGCCTCTAGTAAATGCACCTGCGGCTGTCGTAAATGTTTATGGCAGCATTTTGCACATGTACAGCAATGGTGGGATTAAAAAAAAATTACTACCTAAATGTGGTATGGTGGGTGTGGCCAGGGGGAAAGCCCTGCATTGCACCTGAATTAGGACTACTTTATTTCAAAACTAGGATGGGCGGGGCCATCCAGAATCTCTGCTACCGGTTCTGGCGAACTGGGACGAACCTGCTGAATCCCACCACTGATGTGCAGGCACATTTTTACTTTCACTTCCGGTTGGGCAAACCACGTGACCGGCCTGGGGTCCAAAAAGTTTAGGCACCCCTGCTATGCAGATGAATGCCTGCACTCCTTTATGGGTCTTGAGTTGCTCTGCCTCTTCTGTTGGTTTCTCATTTCTTGCTCACGGGGTGGCATCACTGCCAATGTTTTGCAACACCTGGCTTCATTTTCTCCTTGCGCTGCCTTGGCTGGAAATGGGCAAATAATTCTGCTAGAAATCCGTTGTGTTGATTATCACATTTGTTACAAAATTATCTGTGTGATCTCTCAAGTTGTGGCTGCTTGTTATGCCCCAACTGTGGTGAACAGGGTTTCCTGCTGCAGATCCATCATCAAGCAAATACCAGCATGGACCTCCACATGGATCAGTTCTGATGGATCAGCTCCAGTCTACGTCCTCTTGTTCGGACACAGACTAGGTTGAGGAAGGCAGTAGAAGCGTAGTTTTTAAAAAGAAGATGGGTGATGGTTTAACTATGGATTTCCTGCTTCAGCGTTGGATTGAATTAGATGATTAATTAAAGCTAAAGGCAAAGGTTCCTGTTGTGTTCTGTAAAGCAGTGCCTTTAACAATGTACCTTTGCCATGTGTTATCAATGTAACCTTTCTGTGTGCAACATTATAACCATCACCTGTATCAATGTATGCTTAATAAGGGGACGCGAGCTAGTGACCACCAGAGGGCAGTAGCGAGCGTCCAGCTCTAATGGATCAAAGCCACCTGGATCAGCAGCGCGGGAAGATTCCCCGCGACCTCCTCACCTGGTCAAGAAGGGTGTGACCTCCTACGACGTCACGCAGGCAGCAACCAATAGTCTGCCAGCGAGCCACATTCAAATGTATAGCCAGCTGTATATATTGAGCTACCCATCCGCCATTACCACATGTTCCTCCGGATCATCATGCAATAAACCTGTGTTAAGCCAACCCTTCGGCTGTTTCATTGTCTTTGGTCCCTTACACTAAATTGGCGACGAAGGTGGGATGGCAGCCCACGGGACCAAGACATGCGCCGGTTTCGAAATCAGGAAACCAGGCGACTGGGAGATCTTTGAAATGGACTTCCAGGCCGCACTGATCGAGTCCGAAGTCACGGAAGAGGCGAAGAAAAGAGCCATCTTCACCAGAATGCTCGGACAAGAAACAAAAAGGACCTTGGTGGACCTGATTGCACCGAGGAGGGTGAGCGAATTCAAGGCCAAGGAACTCATGCAGTTGCTGCGTGAGCACGTCCGGCCCGCCACGGCGATGTTTCCCGCTCGGAGTGCGTTTTGGAGGCGAGTCCAAGCGCCCGGGGAGACGGTCGCCGCGTTCGTGGCGGCCCTGCGGCTGGCGGCCGGCCCGTGCAAATGGGAGAACGTCGAAATCACCCTCCGGGACTGTGTGCTGTGCGGCCTGAACGACGCCGAGACCCAGCGCACATTAATGAACCAAGAGCCGCCTCCCACGCTGCAGGAGGTCGTTAGAGCGGCCCAGGCCGCAGAAGCTACGAAGGCCGGGGTCCAAGAGCTCCAGGACTGGCGGCCAAAGTCGAGGAAAGCAGAGGCGGCCCGGCGAACTTCGAGGTCGTCCACAGAGAGCAGCGACGACGAGGACGCACAGAAGGTCCGGAAGGAGGGCCGACGATGCGACGGCTGTGGCGCGGCCCACGACCGCGTGAAATGCCCTTTCCGGAAGGCCGAGTGCCACAACTGCGGCCGCCGCGGGCACATCGCCAAGGTGTGCAGGAAGAAGCGCGAGTCCCGGAGGAGCTCCCCAGACCGTTCCGCGGGACGAGACCGCCCAGCGAAACCAAAAGACGGCGCCCAGGCCACGCGGAAGCAGGACGGCGTGGGCCGCATCGCCGACGGCAGCAAGGACGACGCCTCGGTGTTCAGCGTGTCTACGAGACACCCCCGCTACTTTGTTGAGGTACTAGTCCAAGGGGTGCCCATTAGGATGGAAATTGACTCGGGGTCCTCATATTCAATCATTTCCCAGAGGGAGTTTTGTGGAATTGCCCCCCAAAAGCGGCCCAAGCTCAAAGCGTTGAGGGCCACACTACGGGACGTGCAAGGGAACAGTATTCCAGTGTTGGGGGTTGGAGAATTTCAGGTCAAGTTCAAGGAGCACGCCGCGTCCCTTCCCCTGGTCGTGCTCAAGGGAGGAAGTTGCAGCCTCCTCGGGACTCAATGGTTCCAGCCCCTGGGTTTGTTCATTGGGGGGGTGCATGCCATGGGGATGCACGCTGTTGGGACTGACCCAATTCAGGAGGTGTGCGAGGCGCACCCCGAAGTCTTCAAAATGGGACTGGGGAAATTCAAGGGGCCCCCAGTGACTTTCGACCTGGACCCGGAGGTCCGCCCTGTTCGCCTAAAACCACGCCGGGTGCCGTTCGCACTCAAGGACAAGATAGAGGCGGAACTGGACAAACTGGTGGGTCAGGGGATTCTTGTGCCTGTAGATTCTGCGGAGTGGGAAACTCCAATTGTAACCGCCCTTAAGTCCAATGGGGAGGTTCGCATATGCGCCGACTACAAGTGCACCATCAACAAGGCGATCCGCCCGAATGCATATCCGGTGCCGGTAGTCAGCCATCTGCTGGCCAGGTTACACGGGGGAAATGTTTCGCTAAGCTCGACTTAGCACAGGCCTACCAGCAGCTCACGGTGTCTCCCGCCGCAGCTGCTGCGCAGACCATAATCACCCATAAGGGGGCGTTCCAGGTGACGCGCCTCCAATTCGGCGTGAACTCGGCGCCAGGAATTTTCCAGTCACTCGTGGAACGCCTCCTGAAGGGTCTGGAGGGGGTGTTGCCTTATTTTGATGACGTGTTAATAACAGGGGGGAGTCGGGCGGAATTGGCCAAGAGGTTGGGGAAGGTCCTGACTATATTCGAAAAGGCGGGGCTGAGGTTGCGCAAGGACAAATGCGTCTTCTTCGCAACCGAGGTTGAATTCCTGGGGTTTTGTGTGACTCCTGAGGGGATAAAACCATCCAAGTCTAAGGTGGCAGCCATCAAGAAAGCCCCCCGCCCCACCTCCAAGCCCGAGTTGCAGTCGTTCCTAGGGCTGCTCAACTTTTACCACTCCTTCCTCCCCCGGAAGGCAGTGGTGGCCGAACCGCTACACAGGCTGCTTAAGAAAGACCAGGCATGGAAGTGGGGCAATGACCAGGAAAGGGCATTTAGTGAGCTGAAAAGCCTCCTGGCGTCCGACGCCATACTGACCCACTTCGACCCCAAATGCCCAGTAGTTCTGATCTGTGATGCATCTCCAGTGGGGGTGGGGGCAGTGCTGTGCCACGTGCTGGCGAACGGAAGGGAGGCCCCGATAGCATTTTACTCCAGGTCCCTGTCCCAAACAGAGAGAAACTACGCACAGACGGACAGGGAGGCATTAGCGATAGTCTCGGGGACGAAAAAATTTCATGATTTTCTGTATGGCCGCCCCTTCACCATCGTGACGGACCACAAGCCCCTGCTAGGCATTTTTACCGCGGATAAGCCCACCCCTCAAATCCTGTCCCCAAGGATGCTCAGGTGGGCCATTTTTCTCAACGCGTATCAGCACGCGTTGGTCTACCGGCCCGGGAAAGAGATCAGCCATGCGGACGCCCTATCTAGGTCTCCCCTTCCCCTAACGCCCAGCCAGGTGAGCATGGGGGAGCGGGACCATCAGGTTCTCATGATAGAGGTGCTGGATTCGCCCCCGGTAGTGCCCGCCGACATTGCCAAAGCGACAGAGAAAGACAAAACGTTGGCGACAGTAAGCTCCTGGCTACAGAAAGGGTGGCCCGCATCCTCCCCAGCGGAGGAGTTCGCTCCATTCTTCAGAAAAAAGCTAGAACTGTCCCTAGAGAGGGGTTGTCTCTTGTGGGGGCAGCGGGTGGTGATTCCCACTTCCCTTCGGCCGCGGGTGCTCAAACTGCTGCACGTCAGCCACCCCGGCATCGTGCGATCCAAGGCGCTGGCCCGGAGTTACTTCTGGTGGCTCCAGCTAGACGCCGACATCGAGCACATGGTCGGCACTTGCGAAAGTTGCCAATGCTCCAGACCGGAGGAGGCCCGCCTGCCCCACAGGGAATGGGACGCGGCTAAGGGGCCGTGGTCCCGGGTGCATGTTGATTTCACGGGCCCGTTCAGAGGCACCCTATTCCTCCTTGTTGTGGACGCTTTCTCCAAATGGTTGGAGGTTATCCCAGTCACGAGCACCTCCTCGGCCCAGACCATTAGGCACTTGCGGAGGCTCTTTTCCACGTTCGGCATACCCGACACGTTAATTAGCGACAACGCTAGTTGTTTCACGTCCTCCGAGTTTAAGGCTTTCATGGAGATTAACGCCGTTCGGCATATTACCTCCGCCCCGTTTCACCCGGCCACCAACGGCCAAGTAGAGCGCCTCGTCCGCACCACGAAGGACGCGTTGCTGCGCATGGGCCCAGGGGATTTGAACCTACAAGTGTGTCAGTTTCTGCTAGGGTACAGGGTGACCCCGTTGGCGTCAGGATACTCCCCCGCAGAGCTCTTAATGCGCAGGAAGCTGACCACCATCCTTACTAGGCTAGACCCCACGAGGGTAGAGGACAAAGGAAGGAACATTGGGCTGGAGGTTACAAAGAGTTTCAGCATAGGCGCCCCCGTGCATTGCAGGAATTACGCCAGCTCGGGCCCAGCCTGGGTGCCGGGCGTAGTCGTGGAACAAACCGGCCCCGTGTCGTACCGCGTGGAAACCAGCACGGGGCTCCTATGGAGGCGGCACGCAGACCAGCTCCGACGCAGGGTCTCCGATGAGCAGGACACGGTGCACGCAGGAAATAAGTCAACGTTAGGGTTCTCCCCCACCCGTTTAGCCCAAGGGGGAGGAGAAGGGGACCGTGGGCCCCCACCAAGGGGGGAGGAGGATATCCTCGTAGATACCCTGGGGGATCTTTCCGAGGAGGAGGAACCCGACCCCATACATATCTCGCGGAAAGTCCCCACAAATGCGGGTACCCCTACCAACTTAGATTTTGATTTTCAGAACCGGGGGGGGGGTTTCGGAGTGGTCCCCCACCCGTCCAAGCGAGAAGAGGGGTTTTTCGTTAGCCCCAACGGCCCCCGGTTTCCCCACAATGGAGTTTTTCCCTTCCCCTAAGACCGCCAGACAGCGGCAAGCCACTAACAAGTCTCCCTCTCCCATTTCAGGACAAGGGACCAGGGAACAAAGAAGCAATAACGCCCCCGGGGGGGCAGCCCTCTTCACGGCCCACACGCACACGCAACAAGCCATCTTGGCTGAGAGACTTCGTCTCATCCTAGGGGGGAGGGATGTTGTGTTCTGTAAAGCAGTGCCTTTAACAATGTACCTTTGCCATGTGTTATCAATGTAACCTTTCTGTGTGCAACATTATAACCATCACCTGTATCAATGTATGCTTAATAAGGGGACGCGAGCTAGTGACCACCAGAGGGCAGTAGCGAGCGTCCAGCTCTAATGGATCAAAGCCACCTGGATCAGCAGCGCGGGAAGTTTCCCCGCGACCTCCTCACCTGGTCAAGAAGGGCGTGACCTCCTACGACGTCACGCAGGCAGCAACCAATAGTCTGCCAGCGAGCCACATTCAAATGTATAGCCAGCTGTATATATTGAGCTACCCATCCGCCATTACCACATGTTCCTCCGGATCATCATGCAATAAACCTGTGTTAAGCCAACCCTTCGGCTGTTTCATTGTTTTGGTCCCTTACACTAAAGTTCCATAAATCCAATTGAAGTATCCAAAGGCAAAACATGGCAGTTGCTAAAATACTAAACTGGCTAAAACTGCCCTTGATGACCATTCGGAGGCTACAACTGATCTAGAATGTGGCTGGTGATGGTGGTATGGGGTGCGGGCGTTATGCCCGTGCCTTGCCACTGCTTCGGGAGCTGCACTGGTTGCCGGTATGCCCCTGGGTGCAATTCAAGGTGCTGGTTATTACCTTTAAAGCCCTACATGATAGTGGGCCAGGATACTTAAGAGACCACATCGCCCCAAGAACATCTTTCCATCCCACCAGAGCGGACCGGAGAGGCTCTCTAATTGTTCCATCTGCTAGAGAGGCGCGTCTCTCTATCACTAGAAGGAGAGCCTTCTCAGTGTCCCCTCCGGCCCTAGGGAACCTCTTGCCAACCGAGTTGCATCTCCGGATGGAGTTGCTGCCCTTCAGGAAAGGTTTAAAAACCTGGCTGGCAGAGCAGGTGTGGGGCACCGGCAGAGCTGTGGCCCCCAGCCTGCTGGCTGATTTAAGAACGCTCTCTCCCTCTTTTTAAACTTGTGGTAGTTTTTAATGGGGTTTTGATTGTGATTTTAAAATTGTGATGGTTTTAATATCTGTTTTTAAAAAAAATGGTGGCTGCAACTTTTTTCAGCTGTTGTACAACCCAGAGATGTCCTAGGAAGGAGGGAATAGCCCTGAAAAGGTCCTCCCACCCTCCCAGAGGCTGCTGGGGAGGCGGAGTGCCAGAAACATGCACCCAATGAAGGTAATTATTTTTCGTCTCCAAATAGCGTTAAAAGGTAGGAGATCAAACACGATGCATCAGATAACACTAAAATGGTGTTATCCGGTGCAAATCTTTTCTCAAAAATTACCATCATTATCCGGATTTGGCATTATCCGGTACTGTCATTATCTGGAGTTTTACTGTATAGTAAAAGGCAAAGGTCTTCCTTCCTTGAAAGCCAGTTGTATCCAACTCTAGGAGTTGGTGTTCATTTCCATTTACAGCCAAAGTGCCAGTGATTGCTGCATTGGCAGACATTTCCATGGTCATGTGGCAGGCATGACTAGAGATGTAAATATTCTGGAAATTTTGAAGCTTGGAAAAAAAACCGTTTGGTTTTTTGCGGGGGGAAATGGAAATTTTCAGAAAAATTGAAAATAATCTGATACCATAGATGTTTTTAAAAATGATTTATAAAATATTTGAACTCAGCCTTATCTTAAAATATTTTATTCATCATGTTAAAATAAAACATTCCATAATGTATTTTTTATTTTTTTATTTTTTTATTTTTTTGAGAAAAAAACAAAAAAGGCTTCAGGGAAAAAAAGTAAAAAAAAAATCCCCCAATTTCTTCAAGTTTTTTTCTGGGCCTTCACATCTCTAGGCATGACTAGCTGAAACCTTTTCCGCAGAAGCAGCACCTATTTATCTAGTTGCAATTTCTTGCTTTCAAACCACTAGGTTGGCAGGAGCTGGGACAGATGACGGGAGTTTACTCCGTTGTGTAGCACTCAGGTCTTGAACTGCTGACCTGCCAACCTTCCAGCCAGCGTCTTAGCCACTTGAGCCACCGCAGTCTCTGGCATTTTAAACAGAGGCCAAATTCCCCACTACTGTATCACTTTCTTACTTGCCTGGACCATTTCGTTTCTACCTAATAATATCCACGTAATTTGTAATAATTGCATTGCCACTCACTAAGAACTTGGTGTTATTACGGAAAGATCTGCAAATGCCTCTCTCTCGGCTGCATTTATGCTGCTGCACGCAGCTGATATCCTTTTGGAGAGGGAAGCAATCCGTTTGACGGCGGCACCATCAGTTTTACAGTGGTGCCGCTGGCATAAATGAGAGGAGAAATGGTTACACCAACCATAAAGAATAGCAGATGGAAAGTAGATATCATAAAAACAAGAGAACACAGGCAAATTATAAAGCCATTCAGGCTCTTCATGCAGATAAAACAAAGAAGCAGAAGTATATTCGGAATTATAAGGATGAAGCATCTGTTGGAGAAGTCTTTGTTTTATTTCCACAACACTGGAAACCTAAAAGCTGAAATTTTTTCTCTCTCTCTCTTTCAAGTTCTCTCTATTTTGTGGTGGTGGTGGATTGCTTTCGTACTGCTTTAGCTGGCAGGAGCTGGGACAGACTCTGTCGCATGGCAGTGATGGGCACCAGCCGGTTCGGACCGGATCACATGAACCTCCTCCTCCTCGGTGAACCACTCCATCTCTCCCTTCATCCAAGGCTTTTCCGGGGCTCTGTTTCAACCAGAAGTGCCTCCCCAGCCACTCTGGAGTTGTATTAATCACTGCAGTGGCTCAAGTGGCTAAGACGCTGACTGGAAGGTCAGCAGTTCGATTCCCGAGTACTGCAGGACAGAATTAGCTCCCACCTTTGTCCCAGCTCCAGCCAACCTAGCAGTTCAAAAGCCAGAAATTGCAAGTAGATAAATAGGGACCACTTGGGTGGGAAGGTAAACAGCATTCTGTGCGCTCCTCTGGTGTCTAGTCATGCCTGCCACATGACCATGGAAACGTCCGCAGAAGCAGACAGCGCTGGCTCTTCAGCTTTGAAACAGAGATGAGCACTGAACCCTAGATTCGGATACGACTGGCTTTTGAGCAGGGGAACCCTTTACCTTGACTTTTACCTTTATTAATCATTATAACAACAACTGTGTACCATCAAATCAATTCTGAGCTATGATCACCCTTTCTGGGTTTTTCTGTGTGTATAATGTACTTCAGGATTTTTTAAAGTAGAATGTTTTTAGATGCACAGATAACTGTAACCATGGATACTGCACCTGCGGATATGAGAATGCAACCTGTAAAGAGAAAGCCCTCTTGACAAGAGTGATTAAGCAACAGCACTGCAGCCACAACTCTGCTCACGATCTGAGTTTGAACCCAAAGGTATCATGGTTGACTCAGCCTTCCACCCTTTCAAAGATGGCAAGGTGAGTCCCCAGTGTGTTGTGAACTGCCCAGAGAATATTATGAGTGTATATGAGTGTAATTGCTATTATGGATGCTACTCGGTGGCCACTGATGTAGCAAAGGAAGAAAGTACCAAAGCTGAAAGGAGAAACCTCCCTGAAAGTTGAAATCTCACCTGGAAATCTGAACACTGAGCCCTATAATAATAATAATTTTGTGTCCGAAATTATGCTGGGTTGAAAGGGTTTTTTTGCCAAAGAAACTCGGCTCAGGGAATGCCCAAATGAGGCTCCTTTCATGTCCCCAAGAGCTCGGACAGAGACGGGTACTCAATCCGTCATGCAGTCCCTGGGTCTCGAACTGAAGACTTGCCAGCATTCCAGCTAACATGGTGAGCTTCTTAACCACTGAGCCACCGCAGCCCCTAGGAAGGACTCAGGTCAACCTCACCAGATCCTACATCTTACCCAGATACTCAACAATAGGTATTTCAGACCAGACAAAGCAGAGGGATGATAGAATTGTAGAATTTCCTTGCTTTTCCTCTACATTGTCATTTTCCCCCAAACTGCACAAGTTGCACAAAACAGAGTTGAAAAATACAAACAAGTGTGCTTTACTTCTTGGGTAACATTTATAGGCATGCTTACATTAGAGAAGGGACTGTGGTGGTGGCTTAGTGGTTAAGATGCTGGTCTTAACTGGAAGGTCAGGAGATCAGCAGTTCAAGACCCGAGTAAGCTCGGGTCGTCTGTCCCAGCTCTTGCCAACCTAGCAGTTTGAAAGCAAGAAATTGCAAGTAGATAAATGGGTACCGCTTGGGTGGGAAGGTAACAGCATTCCATGTACTCTGGCATCTAGTGATTCCTGCCACATGTCCACAGAGGCCCAATTGGAATGCATACCCAAAAGGAAAAAGGGCACTTCCAGGTCCAAGAGGACTCCGATGTGGCTTACAGGAGCTATTCGGAAAGTGATCAAGAGCAAGAAAAGCTCATTTAGAAGATGGAAGGCTTGTCCGAATGAGAACAGCAGGCAGAAACATAAATTCTGGCAGAACAAATGCAAGGCAACAATCAGGAAAGCAAAGCAAGACTTTGAGGAGCGTATAGCTAAAAATACTCAGAGAAATAACAAAGACTTCTTTAAGTACATTAGAGGTAAGAACCCAACTAGGAAGGCCAGTGGACCATTAGATGACAATGGAAGGCAAGGGGTTATTAAAGAGGAAACAGAGATTGCAGAGAGACTCAATGAATTCTTTGCTTCAGTATTCACTGAAGAAGACAGAGACCACATGCCCAAAACAGAGCCTATCTTCGTAGGGAGGCAAACCGAATAATTAAGCCAGATAGAAATAACCAGGGAGGAGGTCCTTGCATGTCTTGTTAAACTAAACACTAACAAATCACCAGGACCAGATGGCATCCATCCACGAGTTCTCAGGGAACTTAAAGATGAAATTGCTGATCTCCTAGCCAAAATATATAATCTTTCCCTCAAATCAGGCTTTGTGCCTGATGACTGGAAGGTAGCGAATGTAACACCAATTTTCAAAAAAGGATCCAGGAGTGATCCAGGAAATTACCGACCTGTCAGTTTGACTTGTGTCCCAGGTAAAGTGATGGAAACCATCCTAAAAGATAGAATTAATAGGCACATAGAAGAGAAAGCGCTGCTAAAGGAGAGCCAACATTGCTTTTACAAGGGCAAATCATGCCTCACTAATCTGTTGAATTTTTTGAGAGTATCCAATGTGGATAAGGGGGATCCAGTTGACATTGTTTATCTGGACTTTCAGAAGGCTTTTGACAATTTCCCACAACAAAGGCTCTTGAATAAACTTACCAGACATGGAATAAAGGGACAGGTCTTGTCCTGGATCAGCAACTGGCTAAGGGACAGGAAACAGAGGGTAGCACTAAATGGACACTTCTCCAAGTGGAGGGAAGTCAAGAGTGGGGTCCCCCAAGGTTCAGTACTGGGACCCCTGCTTTTCAACCTATTCATAAATGATCTAGAGGTAGGAGTAAAAAGCAAGATAGCCAAATTTGCTGATGACACTAAATTATACAGGGTAGTGAAAACTGTGAAAGATTGTGATGAGCTCCAGAGGGATCTCTTGACACTGGGGGAGTGGGCAAAACAGTGGCAAATGAGCTTCAACATTACTAAGTGCAGAGTGATGCATGTTGGGGCAAAGAATCCCAATTACATTTATAAACTGATGGGGTCTGAACTCTCTGCGACAAACCAGGAAAGGGACCTTGGTGTCCTGGTGGACAACTCAATGAAGGTGTCAACCCAGTGTGCCGCAGCAGTGAAAAAAGCAAACTCAATGCTAGGGATCATTAGGAAGGGTATAGAAAATAAGTCAGCAAGTGTCATTTTGCCTCTTTATAAATCTATGGTGAGGCCCCATCTGGAATACTGTGTACAGTTCTGGTCGCCATACCTCCAGAAGGATATTATGGAGCTGGAAAAAGTGCAGAGGAGGGCAACCAGAATGATTAGGGGACTGGAACACCTTCCTTACCATCTGAGACTGCAACGGTTGGGCCTCTTCACTCTTGAACGACGACGTCTAAGAGGTGACCTGATTAAAGTTTATAAAATCATGCATGGTGTGGACAAAGTAGCTAAGGAAAAACTGTTTTCCCTATCGCATAACACTAGAACTAGGGGACACTCCATGAAACTTTTGGGTACTAGTTCTCAAACAAATAAGAGAAAGTACTTTTTCACCCAGAGGATTACTGGTCTGTGGAACTCCCTGCCAGAAGAAGTGGTGATAGCTGTCAGTCTTGACAGCTTTAAGAAAGGATTAGACAAGTTCATGGAGGACAAGAGTATCAATGGCTATAATTATGGATACTTAAGGACAACCTTCAGGTTGGAGAGATAGGCAGGATATCTCTCAATGCCATTTCCAGGGAATCCTAAGCAGGTGAAGGCATCTGCTTGGGAATACCCTGAAGGAAATGGTAAGCCACTGTGTGAGACAGAATGCTGGACTGGATGGGCTGTGGCCTGTTCCAGCAAGACTGTTCTTATGTTCTTATGAAATGTCTGCCGATGCAGACAGCGCTGGCTCTTTGGCTGTAAACAGAGATGTGCGCCCAACCCTAGAGTTGGATAAGACTGGCTTTCGAACAAGGGTGACGTTTACCTTTACCTTACAATGAAATCAAAATCTGAGGGATTTTCCACCCCTGTGAGAAATGTGAAAGTGTAAACCACTTTCGATTATATTAATTAGAACTTGCAATAACTAGTCTTGAGAAACTATTACCTGTAACTAGTTACTTTGGGATAACAGATATGCAATTTAGAGTTGCAAAGATATTTTAGGTGCCAAAAAGTAACATCTGTATTGCTTAGCTGTGACAAGTAGCAACACACCACTTTCAAACACACCCTTAAATTATTAGTTGTTGAAAGGAGGGATAGATTCACAGCCAGGGAAATAAATGAAAAATAGTGATACAGTGGACCCTCGATTAACGATGCGTTCGAATAGCTTCATTTTCTATTAACGAAGCTACTAAAAATGTCGTTATTCAAATAACAATAGTATTTTTACCGTCATTATTCGAATAACAACAAAAAAGTCATTATTTGAAAAACAACAGTAAAATGCCGTGGTTATTCAAATAACGACATTTTTGTCATTATTC
This sequence comes from Bradypodion pumilum, assembly GCA_035047305.1. Taxonomy (NCBI): domain Eukaryota; kingdom Metazoa; phylum Chordata; class Lepidosauria; order Squamata; family Chamaeleonidae; genus Bradypodion; species Bradypodion pumilum. The sequence goes on along the minus strand of JAWDJD010000017.1, from coordinate 5,181,993 downwards.
GAATAACATCGTTATTCGAATAACGATGTTTTTGTCGTTATTCGAATAACAACGTTATTCGAATAGTGATGCTACTTTGGGAACCAAGCAACGTCGTTAATCGTGGGTCCATTGTATCTTAAACACAATCTCAGCTAAACATGATGTTCCTGCTGTCACCAATGAACCAAGGAGTTCTGATACAACTTGCTAAAAAAAAACACACATAGATCAGCAGAAAGAATGAATTAGCAGAAACAGTAGCAAGAAAGGAGAAGTTGGTTTGTTTGTTTGTTTGTTTCTGATTTATATTGTTGATAATCAACTCAGTAAATCTCAGTGAGTGCTAATCAACAAATCGCAGTATTTTACAATTCAGGCAAGGTGTTAATTACAGGGTATTTAAAGGTCAAGGTCACCCTTGCTCCATACCCAGTCGTCTCTGACTCTAGGGTTCAGTGCTCATGTCTGTTTATAGCCAAAGAGCCAGCACTGTCTACGTTTGCAGACGTTTCCGTGGATATGTGGCAGGCATGCCTAGACACCGGAGTGCACGGAACACTATTTACCCTCCCACCGACTCAGATCCGGGAAGAGCTTTATGGCAAGAACAAACACTCTTGAAGGGTACACAAGAACAAAACCAAATTAGAAGACAGAGGAAGGAGCTCAACGGACAAGGAACAACATTAAAGGAGGATATGGCTGAGGGACTCAACCTCTCCTACGTCACTTGGAGGACCCTGAATAGGCTGAGGGTCGGAGTGCCTAAATGCAAGACCAGGAATTCTCAACCTTTTAAAGCCAGAGGCTGAGTCACGTTCTCTCAGTCAGCTTCAAACAAATAGTTCTCAAACAAATAAGAGAAAGTACTTTTTCACCCAGAGGATTACTGGTCTATGGAACTCCCTGCCAGAAGAAGTGGTGACAGCTGTCAGTCTTGACAGCTTTAAGAAAGGATTAGACGGGTTCATGGAGGACAAGGGTATCAATGGCTATAATTATGGATACTTAAGGACAACCTCCGGGTTGGAGAGATAGGCAGGATATCTCTCAATGCCATTTCCAGGGAATCCTTAGCAAGTGAAGGCATCTGCTTGGGAATACCCTGAAGGAAATGGTGAGCCACTGTGTGAGACAGAATGCTGGACTGGATGGGCTGTGGCCTGTTCCAGCAAGGCTGTTCTTATGTTCAGAGGCCAGATGGCCATTTTGCCCTTCCTCTACTACATGCCACTTCCTGGTGTGGTGGAGGTAGTGATGGGCCACATGAAATGGTGCTGTGGGCCATATCCGGCCTACAGGCCGCAGTTTGAGAATCACTGTGCAAAACCGACATGCTCAAGTGGGGGCTACTGGCAGACAACCACACGCTGTGTGAATGTGGAGAGATACAGCTGAAGAAAATATAAAAAAACAAAAAAAAATAAAACATAAATAGACTTCCAGTAATGGATCACTCACCACCTCTCAAGGCAGTTGGTTTCACTGTTGTACTGAAATAAAAAGACCATGAAATAAAAAGGTGACTGATTCTTGGGAGACAAGCTATGAGAAACATGGAGAACATAGTTTAAAGAAGGAACATCACCTTGCAAACAAAAGTCCGCATAGTCAAAGCAATGGTATTCCTGGTGGTAATGTATGGTTGTGAGAGCTGGACCATAAGGAAAGCTGAGTGCAGAAGAATAGACGCCTTTGAAATGTGGTGTTGGAGGAGAGTTTTGAGAGTCCCCTGGACAGCGAGGAGAACAAATAGGTTGATCTTAGAAGAAATCAACCCTGACTGCTCTTTGGAAGGTCAAATAGTGAAGATGAAGCTAAAGTACTTTGGATATCAAATGAGAAGAGAGGATTTACTTGAGAAGGCCTTGATGCTGGGAAAGGTTGGGGGCAAAAGAAGAAGGGGGTGGCAGAAAAAGAGATGGCTAGATGGTGTTGTAGATGTATTGGGCACAGAGCTGGGTGGGTTGAGGAAGATGGTGGGGGACAGAGGTGCCTGGCGGGCAATGGTCCATGGGGTTGCAAAGGGTCAGAATCGACTGTGCAACTGAACACCAAAAACTGCTGTAACCCTTAAGAGGTTTCTCCTGATGTTCAGCCTATATCTGGCTTCCTGTAGTTTGAGCCCATTGTTATATGCCCTGCATTCTGGGATGGCCGTGAACCGATCCAGCCTCTCCTCTTTATGACTATCTTTCAAGTATTTGAAAAGGGCTACCATATCCCCTGTTTAGCAATCTGTCTCCAGTTTCAGCAACCCTATGCTTCTGAAAGAACAAGCAGTGGCAATGGGTACAATATCTACCTCTCCAAAGAGCCTTGCCTGAAATTCATTGTTCTCAGTGATTTCCGACATTTTACCATAGCTGACATGTGTGTATGCTTACGCTGGATATGAGACTTCCTCTGGCAAACAGTCGTTCAGTGTGTTTTTTATCAGAGTCATTAGCTTCTCCAGAAAGATTCCAGTCTCATTTCCTCCTTTACGTTTTTGATCAGGGTCTTATTTTTAGTTTAAAAAATTATCAACAGTAAGAGGTCAGTGACAAAAGCCATGAAATAAAAACATGCTTACTCCCTGGGAGGCAAGCTATGGCAAAGCTAAGGTAAAGGTCACCCTTACTCAAAAGCCAGTCATATCCAACACTAGGATTCAGTGCTCAAGCCAAAGAGCCAGTGCTGTCTGCTTCTGTTGACACCGGAGTGCACAGAATGCTTCCCACCGAATTGGTCCCTGTTGATCTACTTACAATTTCTTGCTTTCGAACTGCTAGGTTGGCAGGAGCTGGGACAAAGACGGGAGCTCATTCTGTCCTGCAGTACTCGGGAATCGAACTGCTGACCTCCTGCCTCCCAGTCAGCGTCTTAGCCACTTGAGCCACTGCAGTCCCTATTGCAAAGCTAGGCATCATAATAAAAGGTAGAGACATCACCTTGCCAATAAAAGTCAACAGAGTTAAGATGATGGACTGCAAGGAGATCAAACCAGTCAATCCTAAAGGAAATCAATGCTGACTGCTCCATGGAAGGATAAATACTGAAGCTGAAGTTTTGGCCAGCAAATGAGAAGAGAGGACTCACTGGAGAAGGCCCTGATGCTAGGAAAGATCAAAGGCAAAATAAGGGGTGGCAGAGGATGACATGACTAGACTGTACCATTGACGTGGTGGTCATGGATCTGGGCAGACTCCGGGCATGGAGTGATGTCAGTGATGCGCTGAAGCAGGACCTTTCCTGTTCGGGAGAGAACTGGTAGCGGAAATTCACCAGGTCACGCCCACCTCCAAACCCCATTTTATTGGCCATGCCCACAGATTTGGCCCCACCCACAAAGGTGGTAGTAAATTTTTTGGGAGTGCATCACTGTGTGATGTGGCTCATGGGGTCACAGAGGAGCCTGGTGTGATGCGGCTCATGGAGTCACACAGGGTCAGACTCGACCGTGCAACTGAACAACAACAACAGTAAGAACAGGTACATGTCTCATTCTGACTGTTGAAGAACTGGCCAGCTGGGAATGAATGCATCCCCAGGCACCTGGTGCATAAAAAGAGCCATTAACACAATTATCTCTCCCAAACAAAAATGAAGACTTTATATTTGCCAGGACTGGCATTTTTTATCCCTATTTTGTAGCAGCGGTTGAGATGAAATGAGATCCAGGCCTCAATCATTTCTCCATTCAAATCTCTTGGTCTTTGGCTTGCATTAAGTTGTAACAAATATCCCTCCGAAATGAGACCAAAGGGAAAACGCCTTGGAGCATGGCTAGCTTCCTAATGAATGCAAAGTGTGGATCGATCAATCAGTGAGTCCGGAACAGTTTGCTCTTGGCTGGTTGCATCTGCAAACGCAAATTGAATGGACAATAACGAGCGCTTCCTAATTAGTCTCCACAGCTGTAGCATTACAGTCCCGTATAGGACATACCTTGTTAAATTTCATGGTATGTATAACAGAGTGTTGTAGTTAAAATGATTAAGACAGGCCGTGCATATGCTTAGTAAAACAAAATTAGCCAGACTCATCGCATTCCACGTGTGGCTTTCAGCAGATGGCCTTGGGAATAGCAAATACCACAACTCCCCTTTACTGCTTAAAATAAGTCTGAATACAGATTGCAACAGAAGGTATTATCACCTAGCATGTTGTGCATTAACATTTTGGCCCAGGATCAGGGGTTGGTTGGCAAAGGTGTCCTCTGGATAGCTAAAGGTGAGCCAGAAGCCTAACAGATTTACAGATGTTTCTGCAGAAATGATTGTATTGTTTTGTTTGCATCTCACTTAAATGCCGTCATCCGATAGATCAACTGAATGGGATTTGTTTGCTCACTTCCCAAACTGTGAGCTCATTTTTGTGATTTTTTTTCCAAAGGATGTGGAAAACATTTCTCCCCACATTTTATTCCAAATTTTATTATCTGTGTTCTCCAGAGGGCTGAACCATTCCTTCCACCCAAACAGGTTCGGAACAGTGAACTGTAACATCTGGATGAAAAGCAACCATACCTGTCAAGTATCCCAGATTGGCCGGGAAATCCCGTATTTCATCCCTCTTCAATGATCGTTCCTGCGGCTATCCCATATTTTGGGCAAACCAGTAAATTGGTTACTGTGCATGCGTGCATGCGCAAAGGGGTTCTGTGCATGCGCAAAGGGGTTCTGCACATGAACAAAGGGGTTTTTTGTTGTGCATGTGCGTCCGGGTCTGGAACAGTTCCTGTATTTTCACTGGCAACACTTGACAAGTATGAAAGCAACACAACAGCTGCGGTTCCTGCAACACTGGAATTGACAACTTCCACCACTCCCAAAAGGGAATGGATAATGTTTTCAACAAGGAATCTATGTGTCCTCTTTGCACAAATCTGCACAAATCAACATATGTGGTGGGGTTGTAATGTATTAAAGGATTTTGGGGTAAATATAGAGAAAGAAATCACAGAAAGAATGGGAGTGGACCTTAAGTTGGGATCAGGTACTGCCTTATTGACTGATGGAGATAATTTGACTATAGACATGAAAAAAAAAAAGATTTGTTATCTATTATATTAACAACAGCAAGGCAGTGTATTGCAAGAAATTAAAAGAGTGATTCTGCGATAAAAATAGAAGATTGGTATAAAGAAATGTGGGAAATTGCACTGAATGATAAGTTTACCTGGGAACTGAATCAGAAGAAGGGTATTGTCTTGAACGCTCGACTGGGCACTGGCTTACAGGGGGCATGTACCAATCCTTTAGGCTGTGATAATTTCCTTTATCCGCACACTCCCAGTGCAGCCTAAGGTCGCCTCACCGTACCGCTTCCCAATCGGCTTCAAAGAACTCCACCTGTCACTTACAGGGAATATGCAGTGGTTTAATATGTTGGTAGCATGTGGGGGCATAGAGCAAAGCACTAGGACATAGCCTGATAAACTGACATCCAGTCCATTGATGTTACTCACAAAGAGTTTTATTTTCCTTTAGTATATGGAAAAGAACAAAGACAGGAACAAAACAAAGTACATAGCAAACATAGTTAGTATAGTCCACTTAGATCTGAGGGGTTCAGATCATAAGTGTTTAAAGTCCAGCTCAAGGAGACAGCTCTGCCTTCAACCTGAGAGGACCGAATAACTGAGGGAAAGGGCTCTGCTTTTATACACAAAAAGGAGCAGATTTCCCTCCCACCTTTGCATTCTTAGGATGACACAATCTGCAGGTGTTTCAGAGTCACGGGGCTTTGATTGACAGGGGGGAGGCATCTTCTCCCTCATGGGGTAGTCAGATGTCTCTGTCGTCACTCTGCCACCTGACCTATTTGTCATCCTCCCTCGAGGGGTCTGCAGGTGTAAATTCCTTTGAGGGAATGCAGCTGTGTTGATTCCATCAGAAAGTAATATATTTACAAGTAGCTTCAGTAGCTAAGTGATAAGGTTGCCATGGATACTCAAGGTTCATGACAGGTATAATTAAGGAAAATAAATTTTGGAATATATGGAAGCCATTTTTGGAGTATACATTGATTGAGGGTAAAAGGGGCAGACCAGCACCAGGTCAACTGAGTTTTTTGAAATAGCAAGAGTTAGTTATGGAAAAACATAATCCCTAGGGCATTGTAAATATCACTGGTGATTTAATTTTGTTTTTTATTTTAATTTTTTGGTTTACTTATTATTACGTGGCATTTAATGTGAAAGTTTTTATATTATTAGAATGTTAGAATGTTAGGAATAAAATATACATTTATATATATATATATATATATATATATATATATATATATATATATATATATATATATATATATATATATATATATATATATATATATATATATATATATATATATATATATATATATATATATATATATATATATATATATATATAAATATAAACATACAAGTGGTTTTATATTATAAAAGATACTGACATAAGGAATATATATTTGATGAATGAAGAATGAGTTGTTAAAAATAAGATCAGTTCAAAATAATGAATATGAAAAGGTTTATTTTTTCTTATATGTATTGTATTGTACTCTGTAAGGTTTCCCTTGCTTGAAAGCCAGTCGTATCCGACTCTAGGGTTCAGTGTTCATCTCTATTTCAAAGCTGAAGAATTGCAATTTCTTGCTTTCGAACTGCTAGGTTGGCAGGAGCTGGGACAAAGGCGTGAGCTCATTCCGTCCTGCAGTACTCGGGAATCGAACTGCCTTCCAGTCAGCGTCTTAGCCACTTGAGCCACTGCAGCCCCTGACGTATGCATTAAACAGAGCAAAGTCCCTGCTCAAGCTGTCCAGGCTAGCGGTACAGAATAGCGCAGCCACTGCTGGCCTGGACAGCTGCAGTTGTCAAGTTTTGCTTGAGATAAGAGGAAAGCAAACAAAACTTTTAATGAGCTGCCACCTCCCTGAGAATGGGAAAGCAAAAAAGCTATTATCCACCCTGATTATCCACCAAATTGGATCTGCTGGAGTTAAGGAACAAAGACTCGGTGAAACAGCTCACGTTGTGAGCTTTGTCAGCGGGCCAAATTCAACACTACAGCGGCTTTCCTGGCATAAAGCAGATCTATCCAAGATGAAGTTGTCTCGACTGTGTGTGTCTCACTTTACCATGCATGCATGAAACCTCTTTCTTTCTCTCTCTCTCTCTCTCTCTCAACTTTCTGCCTCCTCTGATCCAGCAAGTTTTTAGCTTGCATAAAAGGACTTACACATTTTGGTGTTCAGAAATTGGAGATGACAATCATTGAAGTGAAATACAGCTCTTTTATTTCTGGGGTCTGAACACAACTTGGAGGGGAACAATGGGGACTTATATACACAATAAACTAGATACATTTGAGTGGGAGCAAACGTAATTGGGTGATTTGAATACATGTTACATATATACATTTTGACAGTTCAGGAGCGTGCCTCTCGGGATTTGAATTTTGCGTGCTCGAAATATCGCGATACTTCACGATCTGCACATAAGATATCTTTAGGAAGTGCAATTCAGAACTGAAGGAGGAGTATCCTAAACTGGGGGTGCCCAAACTATGGCTCGTTTTACTTCTGCTTACGGGAGCAATGAGGGCAGTGCGGGCTGGATGAATTGGTGTCGGGGGCTGGATCAAGCCCACAGGCCATAGTTTGGGCACCCCTGGTTTAAGCAGAGAAAATGGCAGATAAAAATCTATCTCATCCTGTTGCAAAACAGATTGCAAGGCGCGTTTTACTTCTGCGTCCGGTGGGGGGGGGGGGAACCACGCTGAACCATGTGACCGGCCCTCTGAACCACATGTTTTGAAAAGTTTTTAATTAGATTTTTTACTTGGTGCAGGTGGGAAGTAGTTTTTCAGTGTTTTTAGGAATGTTAAGGGTTTCTATAGTTTAAACGTTGGGGATTTTATGTACGCCGCCCAAAGTTGCATGTCAATTGGGGCAGCTATACAAATTGAATAAATAAATAAATAAATGACTGGCCCACTGAACCACAAGACCAGCCCACAGCCTGAAAAGTTTGGACACCCCATCCTAAAACATATTTAGAGCTTAGCAACATCCCATGGCAAGAATCCTTCAGTCTAGGATGAAGCTGTTTCTAGCCAAAGGATATTCATGTTTCAACCCCATCCTCAAAGGAGTCTGCTAATAGTGTCAGATATTTTTGTTAATTTTTTCCTGTTTTTCTCATTCAACAAATACTTGAGTTTCCATGACTGTTGGATTGGGGCCGTGGGGCGGCCGTGAGGTCCCGGAGGAGATTGGTCAAAGAACGACACGAGACAAGATGGAGCGAAGACCAGTGGTTTATTGAGGGAAAATCATCATCATATATAGGAATTCAAGGCAGCGTGTGATAGAATCGTCATCTGACAGAAAATCATATCACCTGTTTACCCGGGTTAATTGGGAATCTCTCTTGGGGAAGTTAATTAACTAAGGCAAATACTGGCAGGGGAAATCCATTGTTCATGGCTTACACAAGAGTAAACATGGCCGCTATTTGCACTAGGGCTTGGGCTAATCTGCAAGTGTGTAATTGCCTAATGTCTAACGGGGGTTAGCGATTTTGCTTCCCTCAGCAAAGCTGCCGGTCAGGTCAGATATGGGTGAATCAATCCTATCACTATTAATCCGCCCCCCAATTTCTGTGCCCGCAGAGCCCAGTGACCAGGAGCTTTCTCGACCGGTGTGGCCTCTGCCGGGGGCCGTTTATGCCAATTGTGCTCGCGGAACCTGCACTCCCCCTTTTTCTGTTATTTTTGGACCTGACAGACGGCCCTGCGTAGGAGGGGCATCAGCTGGTGTGGGGGGATGACGTTTTGGGGTTCCCTCCATGGGGGACATCTCGATAGCAGTGAGGGAATACATTGCACGAAACAACACACTGTTGTGCCCAGTATTACCACCCCTACAATCACTTTGAGTGTCGTCTGAAGCCATCCCCATGGGAACCACGACCACAACGAATCCCACCACCCCCATGAAGCATCCTCCTTGATGTTTTTAACTAGGGTGTGGAGGTCCGTGAGCTGGCTTTGTACCTTGCGTGTGTTGTCTGTGAGATTAAAGCAACACATGCCGTGGACAGATTCGCAACCCAAATGATGTAACAACAGAAGGTAGTTGATCGCTGCTCATTATCTAGGATGGCATGGCGAAGCTCTGCCTGCTCCTGGTTGAGCAGCGCTATCGCCGAGGAGGTATGGTTAATGGCTTTTGCTAATCCGCAAGCCAATTGACCAATTCTCCGAGCGTTGCCGACGGCTAAGCCTGGCACGCCAAGTATGCTGACTGCCAACGAGACGTACTCAGCTTGACTCAGAACCCTAATGTTGCTATCACATGAGCTGTCTAACTGGGTGGCGCGAGGGCGCCGTATGGGTGAGGAAACATTTGTGCTTGGAACAATCATATCCCTAGTGGGGAGTAACAATGTCAAGCGACTGATACAACATATGGAATCTGATACATTTGCCGGAATGTAATTCCAAGTGTACTGATTGCATATAAAGAACCAACCTGAAGGCAGGGTAACATGAGCATACATTGAACCAAGTGTCTCTGGGTTATCACAAGTCCAGTTGCTCCTGCCAGTGTCGAGGCAGTACGCTGAGAAACTTGTTGGGAGAAACGGACCGAAAATCTGCTTCACCAGCCAGTCGCCGTCCCTGCTGCGCGCACCTGGAGTGTGGCACACCGGGATGAGGCAGGTGCTCAACATTGAGGCAGAACCCGCGTCCTGCTTTAGGCAAAAATTGGACTGGTTGACGAGACCTGCCAACCTTTCCCATAGGTTGTAGTGCATCCGGGCAGAGAGGTCTCCGCCTGGCATCAGATCGCTGGCCTTCAGTGAGGCTGCCTGAACGCCTTCCCCCGCAAGTAGGGAGAGGGTCAGGATGATGGTGACTGCCACGGTGTTGGCAGTGATCCGGGCGAAGACTGCAGCCATGAAGTTCTCCGGTGTCGGTTCCCTGTCCTCGCGTCGGATGGCGTCCTGGGCCTCTTTGCAAAGGGCCTTGACCATCCCCCAGGTGACCTTCGGCGCTGTCATCTGCGGTCGCCGCTTCTTCCGCCAGGTCCCCTCGGTCAGGGTGAGGTCCTCCATCTCCGGGATCGGACTCGGGTCGGTCTGAGTCCACGCCATGCGGCTCCAAGTGAGGCTTGACGCACCGAGCTGGAATCCAGATGACACCTGTAGGAGACATAACTGCAGCATACCCTCTTCCCCAGGTTACGAGTGGCGCCGGGCCCCTCCAAGAAGGGTCCGGTGGCACTCGGTAACGAACCAGCGGCCGAAAAAACATTAAGGTGATTGTAGGTGAACAACACCTTGTTCAGACAATGCTGTGCCTGACCCTGAGCCTTGGGGAGGGTTGGTGGCTCCCCACTTTCTGTTTGTTTGTCAATGTAGGACTTGAGTGTCCGATTGACTCGTTCCACAATCGCTTGCCCCTGCGGATTGTAAGGAACGCCAAAGGTATGCTTGATATCCCAGGTGGCCATGAAGTCGGCCAGCTGCCTGGAGCTGTAGGCCGGGGCGTTATCGGTTTTCACGTGCCGTGGTTTGCCCATCGCCGCGAAGCAGGCAAGGAGATGCTGCTCCACGTGGGAAGCTGCCTCCCCTTTTTGTGCCGTTCCCCAAACGAACTGTGAAAAAGTATCAATGCAAACGTGCATGTACTGCCATTTGCCAAACTGCGGGACATGTGTGACGTCCATTTGCCACACCTGATTAGCCTCTGTCCCTCGTGGGTTGACCCCCCACGAGGGCCCCCCTGGTGCCCCTGCACAGTGCTGGCAAGAGCGAACTATACCTTGGGCTTGAGAAAGTGGCAGGTTAAATTGTCTGGCGAGAGCTTTGGCATTCTGATGAAAGAATGCATGACTCCGAATTGGAGTAGTGAAAACACCTAACACTGACCGTTGCTGAATTTCCTTTGTGGCCGCATCCGCTCTGCTATTGCCCGCGGAAATCGGACCCAGTAGGTCCTGGTGACTTCGGATGTGGGCGATATAGAGCGCTTCCGTGCGGTTCCGCAAGTGAAATTGAGCTGTGAGGAACAAACTCAGCAAATTTTTGTCTATCGCGGGAGTGATGTACGCTCCCGGTAGACTGTGAAGCAAATTCCTAACGTACTGGCTGTCAGTAATGATGTTGAGGTGCTCTTTGGCGAAGGTGCGCAAAGCAAGGTTCACTGCTGACAACTCTGCCCGCTGCGCGGACTTCTGTGGAAGAGTTAGCAACGTGCGCCAAGCCTGGCCCTCCTGCCAAGTTAAGACACCATATGTGCGACCCCCATCAGTAAAGACTGTTCTGGCCCCCTGAAGTGGAACCAGCGAGATCAATTCATACAAGCTGACTGCGTTTGAAGCGAGACGAGTCTGGGGTCCTTTGGCAAGTGGTATGCCAAGAATCCGGTGAATCCCTCCAAGGCAATTGGAAGCGAGTCACCGAGCTGCATCAGCTGCTGAACTTGCTCTTTGGTGAATGGGATCACGATTTTTGCTAAGTTGTGCCCTGAGATGTCCCTAGCTCTCAGCCTTCCGCGGTAGACCACCGCGGAGACCAATTCTTGGGGGGGAACGATGTTCCGGGAAGAGGTGTTCGGTAAATACACCCATTCCACGATACTCGCTCCTCTTTCGGAATCCGCTCCTAGGGCTCCGGTGAACATGGATCCGGCCCGAACGATGTACAAGTTCAGGATCGGGGCATATGGCCCCTGAGCAATCCTGTCCACCCACCTTTGACTGAGAATTTGGTTGACTTTCTCGAGAGCCAGGCGTGCCTCTCGAGGAATTCGTATCCGGTCTGCCGGCTGCTTACCTAACGTCAGCAGCGAGAAGAGCGGTTTCAAAAGATCCGTATCCAATCGGAAATACGGTCTGGCCCAATTAATGTTACCTAAAACCTGCTGCATTTCTACCAAGGTGACTGAGTCTTTTAAATTGATCTGGGACAAAACTGGTGCTGCGAAAGAACGGAGAAGCCGATGACCCAAGTATGAGAATGGCTCGGTTCTCTGGACTTTCTCTGGGGCAATAAGTAACCCTTTTTCCCCCAGGCTGGCCTGGAGGTCTTTAAACATTTCGCTGCCGAGTTGTGGCGCTGCGACCAAGATATCGTCCATGAAATGGCATACTAAAGCTGAGGGGTGAAGGTTTCGAAACTTTGCCAGTGCGTTGTGAACATAAATTTGGCACAGGGTGGGCGAATTGAGCATCCCCTGTGGCAAATACTTCCACGCGTAATGCTGCGTGGGCTCACCGTGGTTCACAACCGGCACCGTAAAGGCGAACCTTTCCCGATCCCTCGGATCTAGGGGAATGGTGTAAAAACAATCCTTGAGGTCTACGACCAGGATCTCCCAACCCTCAGGAATCATATTTGGATTCGGAATGCCGCATTGAAGCGGTCCCATTGGCTGTATACATTTATTGATCTCTCTGAGATCGTGGAGGAGTCGCCACTTCCCCGACTTCTTCTTGATGACAAAGATGGGCAAATTCCAAGGACTAGTGGACTGCTCTATATGTCCTGCGTCTAGCTGTTCTTTAACCAGTTGCTTTAGGGCGATTAACTTCTCCCCCACCACCAGCCATTGTTCCACCCAGACTGGCGTGTTGGTAAGCCATTTAAGTGGCAGAGCCATTACCCGAAGGTAAGAGTGGCACGGTATTGCTGCAAAATGTCTCGCCCCCAAAGGTTGATGTGCACATCCAGAATGTGGGGCCGAATGACCGCTGTGCCATCAGCCTTAGGGATCGTGACTTCCACCCACTCCCGGCTTCTAAACGCTTCTTGGATGCTGCCTACCCCCCACACATCGGAGACCGGCTCAATGGCCCACTCCCCTGAGAATGATTTTTTAATCAAAAAAACCTCAATAACTGGTCGCTGTTTCCATTCTATGTTGGTCTCCACTGTAGCTAAGACCTGGTATCCTTGCACTGCCTCACTTGCGCTCGAGCGCTCGAGCGGTCTTCTGACCCGGACCCTGCGCTGTCCCTGAGCCTTCCCTGGCTGTCTGCTGGCGAGTTACAAGGAACCATAATCAGTTGCGCTAGTGTGTCTCCCTTGTGAATGGTCTGGGGTAGGTGCGTCCAGAGTTGAACTTGGAGAACACCCGAAAAATTGGAGTCAATGACTCCCAGAATTACAAGAATTCCGCGTGCTCCTGCTACACTACGAGGCAAAACTAAGCCTATGAAGCCCTTGGGCAGGGGTCCCATGTACTGGGAATCCACCAGATAGACTGTGCCTGGCAAGTCGCATGTGACGTCTGCCTGGCAAGTCAATTCTAGCCCTGTACTACCCTTGGGGCTGGCCTGCGCCTTCGCAATGTCCGGAATGTGATTGGAATCTAATCCAGCTCTGGCTCGCCCAGAGCGAGGGAAGCCTCTGTTTGGACCGGGGCCAGAGACGTGCCCGCATTCCGGTTTCCTGAATTCGGACAGAATCTGGACCAATGGAAGCCTTTATTACACTTCGGACACGGGGTGGTTGGAGCCTTGGAACGGCCGGAATGTTGTCCGCCGCTCTTGGATCGGCACTCCCTAGCAAAGTGACCGACCTTGCCACAATTGTGACATGCCCCTTGGTTTTTGTTCTTGGGTTTCCTACACCCTTTCACCGCTGCTGCCAGCAGACCCATTTTGTAGGAGTCCGTGCCAACGTCGGCGCAAGCTCTAATCATGTCCGTGAGAGTCAAGTCGGGACGATTGCCCAGTGACTGCAAGATCTTACGGCAGTCGAGATTGGCGTTGTCTTTAGCCAATTTCATCATGAGCTCTTGTTGGGCTTGCTCATTATCGATCTGCCTACTGATCGCTTCCTCTAAGCGATTGATAAAGTCCATGTAGGACTCCTGGGCGCCCTGTTTGACTGCGGTGTAATTTTTGGCCACTTTGCCAGTCGCTGGGACCTTGAGAAAAGCCCTGAAGGCCGTCTCAGCTGATAACTGAAGGGTGGCGAGCGGCAAGGCGGTCTGCGCATCGATGGATTCGAAGGCACCTGAACCATATAACTGGTCAGGAATTATTGCCCCACCCATCCTGGCAGCCGTTGCCTGAGCCTCGAGGCGATACTCACTGTCCCATAACAGATACTGGCTGGGGTTGAGCATCATCCGCACGACGGCTTTCCAGTCGTGCGGGATGAACATCGTGTTCTCGCACACTTGCTGAAGCGTGCCCCTAGTGAAGCGACTCTGTAGTCCTGTCTCTGAAATGGCCTTCCGTATAGCCATAAGGAGCTTATACGGGACTGGTGAATGAACTATCTGTTGCTGCCCTGTGAGGGCATCTACTTCCAAGCAGATTGGACAAATCTGACTAAGCTCAGCTAGTTCTTCTGCTGGCAATTCCCCCTTCCTGATCTCTTCCTCAACTGTGCGCTGAAGGGCACTCTTAGTTTGGGAACCTGTAGCTGTCAGAGAAGCGCCTGCGCTCCCCATTCCATGCATTCCACCGGTGACGTCTGCAGCTGTCACCGAGGGAAAGCTCCCTACACTACTCTGCTTAAACGGAAATGACGGATAGAGCGCCGTGGGCGCCAATGGCTCTGCTGACGCTGGGGGTTCTTTGGCCTCTACCCGGACTGGGTCTACCTCTGCTAAGAGTTTCCTACATTTGCTCCATGTGCGGATTACGCCTTCTGGAGCTTTCGGGGGTTGCTGAATGCAGACTCCTATCTGATCCCAGAGCTGAAGGGATAACGTACCTACTTCTGGGTAAAGCAGGCAGTGTTCCCTCAAGAACACCAAAAGCCGCGCTAGTTCTCCACTGTGAAAGCTTATCTGATATACCCTGGCCAGGATTTTGAATTCATCTTCATGAATTCTTTGACTAGCAGACGGACGTTGCCGCTGAGGACAAGTCCCCATATTACCTGCCGGGTCCTTTGAAGTCTCCTTCTCGGGACGGTTCGACGCGTCTGAAGTTCAGGCAATAGGTTTTGCGTGACGAACCTCTGGGTAGAGCTCGGAGCGTGGACTGCTGCCACGGGCCCTCGGTGGCCTCTGCGCTGTCAGGGGTTCACAGCTGACCCTGAGCGGAACGCGTTTTTCCGTGCTGCAAGCCGCCGCGAAAGCCGGAGCAAGCTGTAGGATGCCTCTCTGAAATGCCTCGTCGCGGAGCTGTCCTCCCGATCGGCTGGCATTCCGACCGGGCTGCCACGCTGTCCTCCGGGGTGATCGGACACGGTTCTAGCGTAGAACCTGACCGCGTAGATCGCTTACTCTCGGGTAGGATCATGTCGGGGTCACCAGATGTTGGATTGGGGCCGCGGGGCGGCCATGAGGTCCCGGAGGAGACTGGTCAAAGAACGACACGAGACAAGATGGAGCGAAGACCAGTGGTTTATTGAGGGAAAATCATCATCATATATAGGAATTCAAGGCAGCGTGTGATAGAATCGTCATCTGACAGAAAATCATATCACCTGTTTACCCGGGTTAATTGGGAATCTCTCTTGGGGAAGTTAATTAACTAAGGCAAATACTGGCAGGGGAAATCCATTGTTCATGGCTTACACAAGAGTAAACATGGCCGCAATTTGCACTAGGGCTTGGGCTAATCTGCAAGTGTGTAATTGCCTAATGTCTAACGGGGGTTAGCGATTTTGCTTCCCTCAGCAAAGCTGCCGGTCAGGTCAGATATGGGTGAATCAATCCTATCACTATTAATCCGCCCCCCAATTTCTGTGCCCGCAGAGCCCAGTGACCAGGAGCTTTCTCGACCGGTGTGGCCTCTGCCGGGGGCCGTTTATGCCAATTGTGCTCGCGGAACCCGCACATGACAAAACTTTCACTCCAGGTGAAAACCTCTATGTCCAAAATTTAAGAAAAGGAGAGGTGATCAGCATTTCCTCTTGTAGCATTTCCTAGTTCTGATCTGATCCCTGACCATACCTGTCAACCGCGGCTCCGGCCAATCCAGGACCTGCGCAGAATGGTTCTGTGCAGGTCGCCTTCTACGCATGCGTAGAACGGGGCTACGCAAGCGTAAAACCCTTCTACGCATGCGTAGAAGGGCTTTACGCTTGCGTAGCCCCCTTCTACGCATGCATAGCCTTCTACGCATGCATAGAAGGGTTCTACGCATGTGTAGAAGGTGACCTGTATAGAAGGGCTGCGCAGTACCTCCTTTCCCCCGCTGCCAAATTCTGGGGTTTCGGCAGCTCGGGGCAGGAAATGAGGCAAATCGGCGCCGAAAATGGGGAAATCCCAGCCAATCCAGGAAGGTTGATAGGTATGTCCCTGACTAGAGGGAAATAAGGAGGCGAATAAAGAGGTAAATTTATTTTCACCACTTCTGAATGTTACGGCAAATCTGGACTTTGTTCATACTAATTTCTATATTTCCAATCAGCTAGATTGTTATTATATTTATTTCATTCTTTCAAACCACCCTATCTGAAAATCCCCACATTAGTTGACAGAAATGTTCTGCTTTGAAAGCGTTGAAAATATTCTCAGCCCCTAGCTAGCCTCCAAACAATAGGCAGTGGTGGTGAACCTATGGCATATGTGTCAGAGAGAGCACTCAGAGCCCTCTCTGTGGGCATGTGCGCCGTCACCCCAACACAAAGTTTGCCAGAGTTCATTACTAGAAAACCAGAGGGATGCAAGACAGGAGTTCTCCCCTCCCCCTCTCCATATGCACACCTGAGGACAATTCTCACATCCCCTGCCCCTCTGCCCAGCAGCCCAATGGGAGCATGTCCTCCCTCCCCTGTCTCGGGTAATGCGGGCAGCTCACATGTGGCATGAGGGTGCGGCACAGATGACAGCCTGTTGAGTCTATGGCAAAGGTGGGTGTTGTGTTTTTCTTTTAAGACAAACGATGTGAATGTATGAGTTGTTTTTTTTTCCTAAACTAAAACCTCAGTACTCAGGTTAAATTGCTGTGTTGGCACTTTGAGATAAATAAGTGGGTTTTGGGTTGCAGTTTGGGCACTTGGTCTTTAAAAAGGTTTTCCATCACTGGTCTAGGGGAGAAAAGTGGTCCCCCAGCCCCCTCTAAACATCATTTCAACATTTAAAAGGTATAGGTTTCCCTTGCTCGAAAGCCAGTCGTATCTGACTCTAGGGTTCAGTGATCATCTCTGTTTCAAAGCCGAAGAGCCAGTGCTGTCTGCTTCTGCAGACGTTTCCGTGGTCATGTGACAGGCATGACTAGACTCTGGAGTGCACGGAATGCTGTTTAGCTTTCCACCGAAGTGGTCCCTATTTATCTACTTGCAATTTCTTGCTTTCGAACTGCTAGGTTGGCAGGAGCTGGGGAAAAGCTGAGAGCTCATCCCCTCCTGCAGTACTCAGGACTCGAACTGTTGACCTGCTGCCTTCCAGTCATGTCTTAGCCACTTGCAGTCCCTCCTCTATAATTCCTATATGCAGCAGCTAATGTGCCAAGGGTTGTGGATGATGGGTACTGTGAATCCAGACAACTCAAGAACATTGGAGAAGGCTTCCTTGAGTATTTAGGTTGATTTTAGTTTCCAGGATTGAAGCTTAGTAGAGAAGTCAAGGTGTGATGGTCCCCATTTTCCCTTGCACATCTATCAGCCGAAAGCTGGTGGCACAAAGGCCAGGAATTTATTCCCATGAATTCAAATTCTATCAGATTAACTAATGGAAGACACCAGCAAAAAAGGACGGAAGAGCTCCAACCGTCTGCAATTTCCTAAGTAAATTCATTAACTGAGGCTTGCATTTTTCTGCAGATTCCTGTTTTAATGGTGTTCTTGAAGCTGTAGAGGCAGCAATAAAAAAAAGCCAACATCGTTTCTAGGAATAAAGCCAAGCTCATTAAACTAATAAAAGGAATGTAATGGGTATCAAGACTGTTCTTCTTGCGTGACACCAACCTCTACCAGCACTTCTGTTCTGACAAAGCAACTTGGCTTAACAAATCTGAAGCCTATGTCAGACCAACAGAAAAGATTGGATCTGGTCTAGATCTTATCAAGTCTATCTATTTATTACAAAAGCACAGGTCTAAATCCAATCACTGCTTGTGGCTGGAGCAGATCTATTATATCAATGGTGTTTACATAGATGTCAGCTGAACAGGTTCCCATTGATTCAGTGAGTCTGAATTGGCTGAATCAACAACAGGCTACAGCAGGGCTTGGCAACCTTTTTAGGTTGAGCAGGCTGGACTGGTGGTTCCCACGCCTGTCATTTACGACAGCCACAGGTGCATTTATGGCTGGTGTAAACACATCTGCTTCCGGCGGTGGCATAAGCTAAATGATTTGGCGCCATGGGCCAGGGCCAGCCCACAGTCCGTAGGTTGCCCACCCCTGGACTACAGCTTTGATAGAAAGGAAATATCGCTATGACGATCATAGGCACATGGCTCATAGGCCGCCTTGTATCACCTGATGGGTGGTGTTGCTACCGTGTGCCCAAGGTTTAAGGCGGAATACTTTGAAATGCAAGCCCTCCTCAATTTTCCTTTTTTTATTCTTAGTTAAACTGTTGTACAAATACTCAGGCACAGCTTTAGCAGAAGGAAAAAATGTCTGCTTATAAGGCTTCTATTCAAATAAAGTTAGCAAGCAGATGGCAAAAATGTAATCCAGTACACTCACTTCATCTTGGTTGAAAAAAGAGCAGGAAGAAAAATCACTCGAGCAAATGATGGCTGCAAGAGGAGACTGAGTTACTAACTTTCTGAGACTAACACATTTTGATTTAGAAAGTTACTGAATTAGACTGAACAACTGAGCTACTCAGAAAATCCAG
This sequence comes from Bradypodion pumilum, assembly GCA_035047305.1. Taxonomy (NCBI): domain Eukaryota; kingdom Metazoa; phylum Chordata; class Lepidosauria; order Squamata; family Chamaeleonidae; genus Bradypodion; species Bradypodion pumilum. The sequence continues at coordinate 5,163,274 of JAWDJD010000017.1, read as the reverse complement.
GGCTGCCTCTCCCAGCCTGAGGGAAGGTAAAAGCGACCAGCCCCTGGCCTGCCGAGAACACCAAGGCCACAGCTGATCCTGGGCCCCTTCTCCCAGCCTGAGGGAAGGTAAAAGCGACCAGCCCCTGGCCTGCCGAGAACACCAAGGCCACAGCTGATCCTGGGCCGCTTCTCCCAGCCTGAGGGAAGGTAAAAGTGACCAGCCCCTGGCCTGCCGAGAACACCAAGGCCACAGCTGATCCTGGGCTGCTTCTCCCAGCCTGGGGAAAGGTAAAAGCGGCCAGCCCCTGGCCTGCCGAGAACACCATCTTCGGGAGGGAGACTGGCGAGAACACCTGAGGCAGGGCGGCTTCTGGACTCCTGGTTGGGCTCCAAGGCCGCCGCCGCCACCTCCACCGCCTCCACCGCCTCCACCGCCTCCACCGCCTCCACCACCACTTAGCCAGTCTCATCTTCGGGGGTGGAGGCCGTTGAGAACATTGGACATTTGTCTTCTGTCCCATGGCTGGTTTCGGAGAGGGGATATTTTTCCCGGCTGTGCAGGTCTGGCACAGCAGCTACGAGGAGGGCCTTTCGCCGCCAGGACCGGGGGCGGGGAGGAGAACATCGGCTGCACCTGGGGTCGCTTGTGGCCCCATAGATGGTGCCCCCACCATCTCTGCAGCTACGAGCCTTGCGCTGCCAGGAGTGGGGTGGGGAGGAGAGCGTCGATTGTACCTGGGGTCGCTTGCGGTCACAAAAGCAGCGCCCTCTGCCATCCCGGCAGCCATGAGCTGGGGTGGAGGGAGTGAGAGGGTATGTTTTAAGTGGGTTAGGGAGGGAGGGAGAGATGGCCCTGCCAGCCGGGAAGAGAGGGCGACACTCCGTCTGGGTTAATGGTGGAGGTTCCAGGGGCTCATTTAGAGGTTGTGACGGGCATGGGGCATTATAGCAGGAACTGTGGGGCGGGCCGCACTCAGGGAACGCGGGACCGATGCTTAGTATCTGTCCTGCGTTCTGGCCCCCCCTTTTCACCTCTAGGTCCCAAGCAGCTGATCCAGGGTGACCCTGCCCTTAGGCTGCTGATGATGAATGCCAGGTCGGTCTGTAATAAGGCTCCCCTAATACAAGACTCTATTTTGGGGGAGCGGGCCGACCTGGCATGCATCACTGAGACCTGGCTGAGACCTGAGGATGGGATGCCTCTATCAGAGATATGTCCGGCCGTGTTTGGTGTTTGGCACCAGCCTAGGGATGTGGGTAAGGGCGGTGGTGTTGCCATTATAGCCAGGGAGTCATTGGGAGTTGCCAGGGCCACCGCTCCACAAATTTAGGTTGTGAGGCCCTGCTCCTGCGGTTGGGCACTAAGGGTCAGTTGGGGGTCCTACTCCTGTACCTGCCTCCTTGCAGGGTAAGGGACTCCCTGCCTGGGCTCCTTGAGGCCATCTCGGTGTTGGTTTTGGAGTTCTCTAGATTGATGGTTTTGGGGGACTTTAATTTGCCTTCGCTAGGACTGGTTCCGAGGTGGCACAGGAGTTCATGGCTTCCATGGCAGCTATGGACCTGGCTCGGGTAATTCAGGGCCCGACCAGGGGCAGTGGCCACACGCCAGATTTAGTCTTTTTGTCGGGGCGGTGGCAGAGTGATCTGAGTTTACAGAAGCTAGACATAACACCTGTGCCATGGTCAGATCACTATCGGGTGGCTCTAGACTTTCTGGGGGCGACACTTCATCATAAGGAGGCAGGGTCGATTAAAGTGGCCCACCCCCGGCAACTGATGGATCCGGATGGATTCCAGAGGGAACTGGGGGAATTTCCTCTGGATCGGCGACACGATTCACCTGAGGCACTTGTTGACCTATGGTACGGGTCGACGACATCTGCCTTGGATGTAATCACTCCACTATGGCCTCTCAGAGCCCACGGAGCTAGGTCATCCCCGTGGTTCACTGAAGAACTACGGGAGCTCAAATGGGCAAAGAGATGCCTTGAGCGCCGCTGGGTGAAGACCCAGAGCGATTCCGATTGGACACTAGCTAGAGCCGCTATTAGGGCCTACCTAGTGGCGATGGGGGTAGTGAGGAGGCAGTACTTCACCTCCCTTATTGCCTCCACTGATAATTGCCCAGCCACCCTGTTTCGGGTGACCAGGTCCCTCCTTTGTAGGGCGGGGCCTGTGCCTGGTTGGCAGGGATCAGCTGAGGACTTTGCTGACCATCTGGTGGAGAAAATCGATCGGATTCGCTCAGGGTTCAAACTTGGCGTGGACGGGGAGGGTCCAGGGGGAGCCAGTGCTCAGTCTTGCGGTGTTACCTGGGATCAGTTTGATCCAGTTGCCCCGGATGAAGTGGACAGGCTCCTTGCAGCAGTCCATGCCACTAATTGTCCATTGGATCCCTGTTCCGCCTGGCTGGTAAAAGCCTCTAAGACGGTGACAGGTGGCTGGGTCGGGGCTATAATTAACGCGTCTTTTCAAGAGGGGATGTTTCCTGCACTGCTGAAACATGCTCTGGTGCGCCCCCTCCTGAAGAAGCCATCCCTCGATCCAGCAATCCTAACCCACTACAGACCTGTCTCCAACGTTCCTTTTTTGGGTAAGGTTCTGGAGAAGGCAGTGGCACGTCAGCTGCAGGGGGTACTGGATGAAGCGGAATATCTGGACCCATTCCAGTCAGGATTCAGACCTGGATATGGTACTGAGACTGCATTGGTCGCGCTGATGGATGATCTCTGTCGAGAGTGGGATGGCAGTCATCCGTCCGTCCTTGCTCTTCTTGACCTCTCAGTGGCCTTCGATACCATTGACCACGGTATCCTTCTGGAACGGCTCCGAGGATTGGAGATCCAGGGCATGGTGTGGTCCTGGTTTTCCTCATTTCTGAGGGGCCAGACCCAGTCGGTGTGGTTGGAGAGTGAGAGGTCGAGTCCTAGGCCCCTAAAATATGGGGTGCCTCAGGGTTCGGTACTCTCTCCTCTCCTATTTAACATCTACATGAAGCCGCTGGGTGAGATCATCCGTTCCCACGGGGTGCGGTACCACCAGTACGCGGATGACACACAGTTGTACATCTCGGCCCGTGGGGACCCCAGTGATGCAGTCAAAGTCCTTTCCAGCTGCCTGGAGGCTGTTGGGGTCTGGATGGGGGCAAATGGGCTACAGCTGAATCCTAGCAAGACTGAGTGGCTATGGATAGGGGGTCCTGCGTTATCCCGGGAGCTACCATCTTTGATTTGGATGGGGCTGTTTTGCACAACTTGGGGGTCCTCCTGGATACGCAGCTGCTGCTAGAAGAACAGGTGGCAGCTGTGGCCAGGAGAGCCTTCGCCCAACTTCGGGTGATTCATCAGTTGTGCCCGCTCCTGGACCGGGACTCGTTGCTCATGGTCACTCACACTCTGGTGACCTCCAGACTAGACTACTGTAATGCGCTCTACATGGGGCTGCCCTTGATGACCATTCGGAGGCTGCAGCTGGTCCAGAATGCCGCGGCCCGGGTGGTGATGGGGTGTGGACATTATGCCCATGCCTCACCACTGCTTCGGGGGCTGCACTGGTTACCAGTTTGTCTCCGGGTGCAATTCAAGGTGGTGGTTTTGACCTTTAAAGCCCTACATGGTAGTGGGCCAGGGTATCTCAGAGACCGCATCGCCCTAAGGACGTCTGTACGTCCAACCAGAGCGGACCTTTAGTGTCTTGCACGGAAGACAAAGAAGGAGCCGCAGTGAGGGCTAAAACACAGGTTTATTCCATGATGGTCAGGATGAACATGTGGTAATGGCGGAGGTACAGCTCATTTTATACTGCAGTAATACATTTGAAAAGGGTAGCACGGTAGCTCATTGGCTGCTACCTGCGTGACGTCATTCTGAGTCACGCCCATCTTCTCCAGGTGATCCTTGCGCGGGAAGGTTCCCGCGGCTGCCAGTGATTGGGGGAATTTGAACCATGTGAGCTGAACGCTCGCAGCTGCCCTCTATGGGTAGCTAGCTCACGTTCCTTAAACAGCTGGGTTACATTGTAATCATTGTCAGGTTACATTCATACATTCTTAAAGTAATACTGTTACATACACAACACTCCTCCCCCCTAGGATGGGACGAAGTCCCTCAACCATTGTGGCTTCCCGCATGTGCGCTTGGGGCGTACGACTGCTTGGCTGAGCTCAGGGGAACTAGGGACTCCGTGTTCTGCAGACTCTCGTCCTGCAATGGAAAGGGGGGACTCATTAGTCGTCTGACAGGGACTCTGCAACAACCTTGCATTGGGAGAAGGGAACGGAACATGCAGCTGAGATGTGAACCCCTGCCTGTTGCTTGTGGCGCCTGGGGACCCCCCCCCAGCACGAACCTCGGAACCGACGAGGAGACCCTTGTTGTCTCACCCCGGTCTCTTGCGCCTGCAACCGGCGTACTTGCGCTAACAAGGACGTCCGGCAGGCCAAAGCAACTGAACACCTTACGCAATTGTTTAACGGTTGCGGCAGATGAGGTGTTAGACATGGGAATGACCTCCAACCACTTGGAGTATGAGTCGACTATCAGCAGAAACATGGACCCGCAGAAAGGGCCAGCGAAGTCGACATGTACTTGGGACCACGGCCCGCAGGCCGTGTCCCATTCCCTGTGGGGCAGCCGAGACTCCTCGGGCCGAGAGCTCTGGCAGCTCTCACATGTGCCAACCAAATGCTTTATATCCGCGTCTATCTGGGGCCACCAGAAGTAGCTTCTGGCCAGTGCTTTGGAGCGCACTATTCCCGGGTGGCTGGTGTGCAGAAGCCTCAGCACCTTAGCTCGTAACTTCTCTGGGATGATTACCCGCTGGCCCCAGAGCAGGCAGCCCCTTTCAAGGGAAAGCTCTACTATGCGCCTGAAAAATGATTTGAAATTCTCCCCGGGGGGGAGTTGTGGGCCTCCCTTTCCTTACCCAGGAGCTGACTTGGGACAGAATTTTGTCGGCCGCCGTAGCTTTGGCGAGGTCTGCAGGAACTATGGGGGGCGAGTCGAGAGACTCGATCAGCAGGACTTGGTGGTCCTGCTCTACCTCGCATTCGGGGTCTCCTAAACTAGGGAGGGGAGATCGGGACAGTGCGTCCGCATGGGATATCTCCTTCCCTGGGCGATAGACCAGCTCGTACTGGTAGGCGTTAAGGAAAATCGCCCAACATAGGATTCTGGGGGACAGAATTTGTGGGGTGGGCTTGCCTGTAGTAAAAATTCCCAAAAGGGGCTTATGATCAGTCACAATCGTGAACTCGTGGCCATATAGGAAATCGTGGCCAGGGCCTCCCTATCTGTTTGCACATAGTTGCGCCCCGCCTTTGAAAGTGACCTGGAATAGTATGCAACCGGGGCTTCCCACCCGCTCTCTAACACGTGGCACAGCACCACCACCACCCCCACTGGTGATGCATCACAGACCAAAACTACTGGTTTCCTCGGGTCGAAATGGGTCAGAACAGCATCCGAGGATAAGAGCGCCTTGAGCTCTTTGAATGCTTTCTCCTGCCTATCTCCCCACCACCAAACCGCTTCTTTCTTAAGTAGCCCGTGCAGTGGCTCTGCGACGGATGCCTTCCTTGGTAAAAAGGAATGGTAAAAATTCAGGAGCCCTAGGAATGACTGCAGCTCCGGTTTCGCGGTGGGGCGAGGGGCGTTTTGTACAGCCGCAACCTTGGACTCGGAAGGCTTGATGCCCTCCGGGGTTATCTTGAACCTAAGAAACTCAACCTTCCTCGCAAAGAATACACATTTGTCCCTTCGCAACCTAAGTCCCGCTCTCTCGAATACAGAGAGGACCCTGTCTAGCCTCCTCGCTAGTTCTGATTCGCTCCCCGCTGTTATCAAAATGTCGTCAAAATATGGGAGCATGCCTGGAAGCCCCTTTAAAAGGTGTTCCACAAGGGACTGGAAAATCCCGGGGGCCGAATTAATGCCGAATTGTAGGCGCAGTACCTTGAATGCCCCCTTATGCGTAACGATAGTTTGCGCAGCAGCGGCAGCTGGGGTTACTGTGAGCTGCTGGTACGCCTGCGCCAGGTCTAGCTTGGCAAAACACCTCCCATTGGCAGTGGACGGCCGCCAGCCTGAGGGCCGCTGCGTAGGCGGATACGGATTCTCCCGGGCGCTGATCCCACCTGTGGAACGCGACCCGGGCCGGAAAAATGGAAACGGGCTGCTGGAAGTGCTCCCTTGGTAGCGCAAGGATGCAGTCGATGGGCACCACGTCGACCTTCCAGGGAGCCACCAGGTTCACCAGGATGCGCAGCGTGGCCGGCCCCACCTGGGCTAGGAAGTGCGAGCGCATCTTCCCCTCGTCGTCCATGCCTGCAGCATCCATTGCATGCTGAAACTGGCACTCGTATAGCTCCCATTGTTCTGGATCGCTGATATCGAACTGGTGAGGCTTGATCTTGGGACACGCCATGGATCCCACCTTCGTTGCCAATTTAGTGTCTTGCACGGAAGACAAAGAAGGAGCCACAGTGAGGGCTAAAACACAGGTTTATTCCATGATGGTCAGGATGAACATGTGGTAATGGCGGAGGTACAGCTCATTTTATACTGCAGTAATACATTTGAAAAGGGTTGCACGGTAGCTCATTGGCTGCTACCTGCGTGACATCATTCTGAGTCACGCCCATCTTCTCCAGGTGATCCTTGCGTGGGAAGGTTCCCGCGGCTGCCAGTGATTGGGGGAATTTGAATCATGTGAGCTGAACGCTCACAGCTGCCCTCTATGGGTAGCTAGCTCGCGTTCCTTAAACAGCTGGGTTACATTGTAATCATTGTCAGGTTACATTCATACATTCTTAAAGTAATACTGTTACATACACAACAGGACCGGAGGGGCTCTCTAATTGTGTCATCAGCCAGGGGGGCTCGCCTCTCTGGCACAAGGAGGAAGGCCTTTTCCGTGTCCGCACCGGCCCTTTGGAACCTCCTGCCTGTGGAACTGCGTCTCCAGACGGAGTTGTTGCCCTTTAGGAAGGAACTAAAGACCTGGCTGGTGGGCCAAGTTTGGGGTGCGGGTGGGGATGGGGGTACCGTTGGGTGGTTGGTATAGAGAAGTGTGCCTTCCCCCAAGGTCCCTTCGGTACTTGCACACCTTTTAGGGGTGGGTTTTTTTAACTTTTAACTTTGTTTTATCATGTGTCTTTTTATGTATTTACTGTCCGCTATGTAAACCGCCCTGAGTTGGGTTGTACCTGAGTGGGCGGTATATAAGCACGTGAAAAATAAATAAATAAAAGACAGATAGACTGAACTACACACCACCCAGACACAGAGCTCAGCATAAATATAGAAAATGGGAAGCAGTTACTTTTGGAGGGAAGAAGCATTTAGCCTACTGACTGGCTATTTAGATTCAAAACAGCCAGTGACTATGTTTGTTAAATGCTGGCCCTGTGATGTGATTGTCTACTGTAAGATCAAAATTGCCCATCCTACCTGTGGGCAAATATATGCAGCCAGGTGCTATGAAATGTAAGTCCTCCTCAATTTCCCTTTTCTTTCTTCTGATACGGTTGTGTATGCAGGTGTAACAACACTCTTGCGTGAAAAATTTCAGATGTGAGTGGAGTGATGAAGCTCTTGTGTTACTCAGTGCACAAGAATACATCCACCCAACTCAAATTTATTGTAACAAGGCATGGTGGGAAAATCAAGACAGAGGGGAAATGCAGTTGAGTAAACCCTGAAAATCTAGTGGCGTAATGGATAATGTGGTGGACTCAGGAGACCCAAGTTTGAATCCCTGCTCAGCCATGGAACTGGTAATGCCACTCCTTAAATATATCACTTACCTTGAAAGCTACAGTTCCCCTGATGGCTTAGTGTTTAAGGCACTAGGCTTGGAGACAGGAAAGACAGGTTCGATTCCCAAGAGTTGCATGACGGAGCCTCATCCGGGCGTCCCCTGCAAAAATCCTTTCAACCCAGAGTAACCTCTGACACAAAAACGAACAAACCTTGAAAGCCCTATTAGGGTCCCTATAAATTGGGTCCAACTGTTTGACACATAAAATAACATTCACTGACAAAGTGGACTTGATCCACAAAAGCCAACATCAAAATACAGCAGTTAGTCTTTAAGATGCCACAATATTTTTTTTATCTTGTTTTATTTTGCTTACTGTCTGATATGGTTGCACAGACTAATGCCAGTAGGTAAAGATAAAGGTTTATCTTGCTTGAAAGCCAATCGTATCCGACTCTAGGGTTCAGTGCTCATCTCTGTTTCAAAGCCAAAGAGCCAGTGCTGTCTGCATACCTGTCAAGTATCCCGGAATGGCCGGGATTTCCCGTATTTCCGCGCGGCTTCAGCCACTCGCCCGTCGCCAGCTGCCGACATCCCGTAATTTAACCAGCTCAGGGAAGTAGTTACTGCGCATGCCCTTCTGCACAAAACCCTTCCACACATGCGTAGAACCCTTCTGTGCATGCGCAGAAGCCTTCTGTGCAGAAGGCTTCCGTGCAGGTCCCGTATTTTCCAGAGCCGCACTTGACAGGTATGGTTGTCTGCTTTTGCAAACATTTCTGTGGTCATGTAGCAGGCATGACTAGACGCTGGAGCACATGGAACGCTGTTATCTTCTCACCGGAGTGGTCCCTATTTATCTACTTGCAATGTCTTGCTTTTGAACTGCTAGGTTGGCAGGAGCTGGGACAAAAACAGGAGCTCATTCCATCCTGCAGTACTCAGGAATCGAACTGCTGACCTCCCGCCTTCCAGTCAGCGTCTTAGCCACTTGAGCCACTGCCCACTCCAAAAATCCTCTGAAAACAACTTTAACAGTTTACTTGAAAAAGTCCCACTCCACCATCTAGTGGCCAAAAAAGCATGTTAAAATGTGTTTAACAAATTTCCACTCCTCTTCTTTACTCAATGAGACATTTTGATGAGGAATTTTCAACACTGTAAGACTCCTTGACTCCAGCCAGGAGCAAATTAAGTGTTGTTCTGTGTTTCAAATGCACATTAATTATTTTATAATTAACAAAAGGGGGGAAACAGGCACAGCGCAACAGAGGTAATTATAATAAAGTGCCACTAGGTCCTAACTAGAGAGACCAAACAGGAAAGAGAAAGAGGCAGGCAATGAATCACAAAACAGCACGGAAAACTATAATGGTAACAAAGGCAATGAAAAGTGGGGGAAGAGGAGGAAGGAGGAAAAATTTGTCAATAAATATGATTCCAAAGAAAAGTCTGAGAATTGGTTGTGAGAGCTAGACCATAAGGAAAGCTGAGTGCAGAAGAATAGATGCCTTTGAGATGTGGTGTTGGAGGAGAGTCTTGAGAGTCCCCTGGACAGCGAGGAGAACAAATAGGACAATCTTAGAAGAAATCAACCCTGCTCCTTAAAAGGTCAAATAGTGAAGATGAAGCTTTGGACATCAAATGAGAAGAGAGGATTTGCTTGAGAAAGCCTTGATGCTGGGAAGGGTGGAGGGCAAAAGAAGAAGGGACGGCCCAAAATGAGATGGCTTGATGGTATTGTATTGGGCACAGAGCTGGGTGGGTTGAGGAGGATGGTGGAGGATAGAGGTGCCTGGAGGGTGATGGTCCATGGGGTCGCAAAGGGTCAGAATATAAAACTGTTTTTAATATAAGCTGTCAAGCGAAGAGTCCCGAGGTCTAGGTGAAGAAGTTTGTGAGGTCCCAGTGAGAGCAGGTCTGGGCAGTTTTGAGCACATGCCTGTGTTGTGCCAAAATTTGTAGGAGAGTTGTGAACCATGTCTGCCTGGGCCGCCATGGGACGATCATGATGGCATTGGCAGTTTGGTTGGCTAGCTTTGCCACTACCCAATTGAGGAGACGGAGAGGTGGAAATGTGTAGAGGAAGTTCTGTGGCCTTTTAAAGACAAGGGCCAGGTCACGCTCCCTCGGACAGCTTTGAGGGTTGGATGGCCATTTTGCCCTTCTTCCACCACATGGCACTTCCGGGTATGGTGGAGGTGGTGGTGGGCCACATGAAATGGCACCATGGGCCGCTAGATGAGACTCCCTGTCCTAGTGAGTTGCAATCTCTGCCTGGTTGTCAGCAGAAAGTGGTGCACTTTGCTTTGTCATGGGATGCGAAGAGGTTCGTGGTCAGAGTTCCCCGCTCTTGTGTGATGGGGAGGTAGATCTCCTGGTTGAGTTCCCACTCGTGGGTCTGAGAGAATGATCTGCTCAGTGTGTCCACATTGTGTTGTCTTGACCCTCCAGATGAATGGCTATTGGAAATATTTGTTTCCTCACACGCTACTCCCAGATGTCAAGAGATAGTTCGATCAGACATCTGGAGTGGGTTCCTCCCTGCTTTTTTATGTTGGGCATAGCAGTTGAATTGTCCGTAACTACTTGCACTGCCTTCCCCTGTAGGAACCTCTCGAATACTTGACAGGTCTTAATGAAAGCTAGGAGCTCTAGTTCTGTGATGGTGAAACTTGGCACTCCAGGTGTTCTTAGACTTCAATTTCCAGAAGCCCAAGTCAGCACTCCTGCTGATCAGGACTTCTGGGAATTGAAGTTCAAGAACAGCTGGAGTGCCAAGGTTCACCATCACTGCTCTAGTTGGTTGATGTGATAAGGTTTATCGTGGGGAAATCATCGTGCATTCATTCAGAGACCCTGACAGTGAGCCCACCAGCCTGTGGGGCTGGCATCTGTTGTGAGTTGAATTTGATGACTCAGATCTCGGAAGGCCCTGCCTGTGGAGAGGTTGGTGTTAGGGGATGTAAGTCTTAGCCTCACACCCTAACTGGTTGCAAGGCATATTGTGTCTGTGATGCCCTTTAAGACGCTACTGCAGGGGCACACAGGTGCTGGGACTTTTCCATGGGCCAGTGTATTTAGGTCAGAGCAGGATTACAGACTTCCAGCTACAATGCTCAACTTGCCTGAGCTACAATGTTCACCTTCCTCTGCTGACAGTCTGGATGAAGATTCCTGTGTCTTCCAGAACCTGCTACGAGGACTGAATCTTTGCACTGATCCTGATGATGGCTTTTGCCTGATATGCCATCTGTGCTGGCTGGACAAAGAAGGACTACTTGGGTGTAAGCCTCCACCAGGAGGTCACAAGCTGTAGAACTATTTGACTTGGTCTGTCATTATAGCTTGCATTGACCCTGCTGGACTGGACTGCTACTGAACTGTATGGTCTTGTATATAGCACAATTGAACTGTCTCAGTGAGGTCAACTGGGCAGCCCAAGAGAATATTTCTGTTTTGTGTTACAGTTGTTGTACTGTATATACTTGCCCCTTTTTACTTCCTGAGTAAAGCTACTTTGAGTTTTTCTTCTGCACCAAGTTCTGTCTGCCTGTTTTTCTCACAAGAGACCACCTTGCCAGGTGTGAACCTCTTGCTGGCAACTGCATACCACTCTGCTAACCGTTAACATCAACCCATCAACTCAACTGGGTAGCGAGGTAGGGGTAGGTGAAGATGTTTGGACTGTGGTTCAACAAGGTGATCATAGACCAAGAGGAACCAGCTCTGCTACAGTCATGCACGGTGTGGACAAAGTAGATAAGGAAAAACTGTTTTCCCTATCACACAACACTAGAACTAGGGGACACTCGATGAAACCTTTAGGTACTAGTTCTCAAACAAGTAAGAGAAAGTACTTTTTCACCCAGAGGATTACTGGTCTATGGAACTCCCTGCCAGAAGAAGTGGTGACAGCTGTCAGTCTTGACAGCTTCAAGAAAGGATTAGACAAGTTCATGGAGGACAAGGGTATCAATGGTTATAATTATGGATATTTAAGGACAACCTCGGGGTTGGAGAGATAGGCAGGATATCTCTCAATGCCATTTCCAGGGAATCCTAAGCAGGTGAAGGCATCTCCTTGGGAATACCCTGAAGGAAATGGTGAGCCACTGTGTGAGACAGAATGCTGGACTGGATGGGCTGTGGCCTGTTCCAGCAAGGCTGTTCTTATGTTCTTATGTTATTTTAGTGTAAGGGACCAAAGACAATGAAACAGCCGAAGGGTTGGCTTAACACAGGTTTATTGCATGATGATCCGGAGGAACATGTGGTAATGGCGGATGGGTAGCTCAATATATACAGCTGGCTATACATTTGAATGTGGCTCGTCGACAGACTATTGGTTGCTGCCTGCGTGACGTCGTGGGAGGTCACGCCCTTCTTGACCAGGTGAGGAAGTCGCGGGGAATCTTCCCGCGCTGCTGAACCAGGTGGCTATGATCCATTAGAGCTGGACGCTCGCTACTGCCCTCTGGTGGTCACTAGCTCGCGTCCCCTTATTAGGCTTTACATTGATACAGGTGATGGTTATAATGTTGCACACAGAAAGGTTACATTGATAACACATGGTAAAGGTACATTGTTAAAGGCACTGCTTTACAGAACACAACATCCCTCCCCCCTAGGATGAGACGAAGTCTCTCAGCCAAGATGGCTTGTTGCATGTGCGTTTGGGCCGTGAAGAGGGCTGCCCCCCCGGGGGCGTTACTGCTTCTTTGTTCCCTGGTCCCTTGTCCTGAAAAGGGAGAGGGAGACTTGTTAGTGGCTTGCCGCTGTCTGGCAGCCTTAGGGGAAGGGAAAAACTCCATTGTGGGCAGACCGGGGGCCGTCGGGGCTAACGAAAAACCCCTCTTCTCGCTTGGACGGGTGGGGGACCACTCCGAAACCCCCCCCCCCGGTTCTGAAAATCAAAATCTAAGTTGGTAGGGGTACCCGCGTTTGTGGGGACTTTCCGCGAGATATGTATGGGGTCGGGTTCCTCCTCCTCGGAAAGATCCCCCAGGGTATCTACGAGGATATCCTCCTCCCCCCTTGGTGGGGGCCCACGGTCCCCTTCTCCTCCCCCTTGGGCTAAACGGGTGGGGGAGAACCCTAACGCTGACTTATTTCCTGCGTGACCCGTGTCCTGCTCATCGGAGACCCTGCGTCGGAGCTGGTCTGCGTGCCGCCTCCATAGGAGCCCTGTGCTGGTTTCCACGCGGTACGACACGGGGCCGGTTTGTTCCACGACTACACCCGGCACCCAGGCTGGGCCCGTGCTGGCGTAATTCCTGCAATGCACGGGGGCGCCTATGCTGAAACTCTTTGTAACTTCCAGCCCGATGTTCCTTCCTTTGTCCTCTACCCTCGTGGGGTCTAGCCTAGTAAGGATGGTGGTCAGCTTCCTGCGCATTAAGAGCTCAGCGGGGGAGTATCCTGACCCCAACGGGGTCACCCTGTACCCTAGCAGAAACTGACACACTTGTAGGTTCAAATCCCCTGGGCCCATGCGCCGCAACGCGTCCTTCGTGGTGCAGACGAGGCGCTCTACTTGGCCGTTGGTGGCCGGGTGAAACGGGGCGGAGGTAATATGCCGAACGGCGTTAATCTCCATGAATGCCTTAAACTCGGAGGACGTAAAACAACTAGTGTTGTCGCTAATTAACGTGTCGGGTATGCCGAACGTGGAAAAGAGCCTCCGCAAATGCCTAATGGTCTGGGCCGAGGAGGTGCTCGTGACTGGGATAACCTCCAACCATTTGGAGAAAGCGTCCACTACAAGGAGGACCAGGGTGCCTCTGAATGGGCCCGCGAAATCAACGTGCACCCGGGACCACGGCCCCTTAGCCGCGTCCCATTCCCTGTGGGGAAGGCGGGCCTCTTCCGGTCTGGAGCATTGGCAACTTTCACAAGTGCCGACCATGTGCTCGATGTCGGCGTCTAGCTGGGGCCACCAGAAGTAACTCCGGGCCAGCGCCTTGGATCGCACGATGCCGGGGTGGCTGACGTGAAGCAGTTTGAGCACCCGCGGCCGAAGGGAAGTGGGAATCACCACCCGCTGTCCCCACAAGAGACACCCCCTCTCTAGGGACAGTTCTAGCCTTTTTCTGAAAAATGGAGCGAACTCCTCCGCTGGGGAGGATGCGGGCCACCCTTTCTGCAGCCAGGAGCTTACCGTCGCTAACGTGTTGTCTTTCTCTGTCGCTTTGGCAATGTCGGCGGGCACTACGGGGGGCGAATCCAGCACCTCTATCATGAGAACCTGATGGTCCCGCTCCCCCATGCTCACCTGGCTGGGCGTTAGGGGAAGGGGAGACCTAGATAGAGCGTCCGCATGGCTGATGTCTTTCCCGGGCCGGTAGACCAACGCGTGCTGATACGCGTTGAGAAAGATGGCCCACCTGAGCATCCTTGGGGACAGGATTTGAGGGGTGGGCTTATCCGCGGTAAAAATGCCTAGCAGGGGTTTGTGGTCCGTCACAATGGTGAAGGGGCGGCCATACAGAAAATCGTGAAATTTTTTCGTCCCCGAGACTATCGCTAAGGCCTCCCTGTCCGTCTGTGCGTAGTTTCTCTCTGTTTGGGACAGGGACCTGGAGTAAAAAGCTATCGGGGCCTCCCTTCCGTTCTCCAGCACGTGGCACAGCACCGCCCCCACCCCCACTGGAGATGCATCACAGATCAGAACTACTGGGCGTTTGGGGTCGAAGTGGGTCAGTATGGCGTCGGACGCCAGGAGGCTTTTCAGCTCACTAAATGCCCTCTCTTGGGCATCGCCCCACTTCCATGCCTGTTCTTTCTTTAGCAGCTTGTGTAGCGGTTCAGCCACCGCTGCCTTCCGGGGGAGGAAGGAGTGGTAAAAGTTGAGCAGCCCTAGGAACGACTGCAACTCGGGCTTGGAGGTGGGGCGGGGGGCTCTCTTGATGGCTGCCACCTTAGACTTGGATGGTTTTATCCCCTCAGGAGTCACACAAAACCCTAGGAATTCAACCTCGGTTGCGAAGAAGACGCATTTGTCCTTTCGCAACCTCAGCCCCGCCTTTTCGAATATCGTCAGGACCTTCCCCAACCTCCTGGCCAATTCAGCCCGACTCCCCCCTGTTATTAACACGTCATCAAAATAAGGCAACACCCCCTCCAGACCCTTCAGGAGGCGTTCCACGAGTGACTGGAAAATCCCTGGCGCTGAATTCACGCCGAATTGGAGGCGCGTCACCTGGAACGCCCCCTTATGGGTGACTATGGTCTGCGCAGCAGCTGCGGCAGGGGACACCGTGAGCTGCTGGTAGGCCTGTGCTAAGTCGAGCTTAGCGAAACATTTCCCCCCGTGTAACCTGGCCAGCAGATGGCTGACTACCGGCACCGGATATGCATTCGGGCGGATCGCTTTGTTGATGGTGCACTTGTAGTCGGCGCATATGCGGACCTCCCCATTGGACTTTAGAGCAGTTACAATTGGAGTTTCCCACTCCGCAGAATCTACAGGCACAAGAATCCCCTGACCCACCAATTTGTCCAGTTCCGCCTCTATCTTGTCCTTGAGTGCGAACGGCACCCGGCGTGGTTTTAGGCGAACCGGGCGGACCTCCGGGTCCAGGTCGAAAGTCACTGGGGGCCCCTTGAATTTCCCCAGTCCCATTTTGAAGACTTCGGGGTGCGCCTCGCACACCACCTGAATTGGATCAGTCCCAACAGCGTGTATCCCCACGGCATGCACTCCCCCAATGAACAAACCCAGGGGCTGGAACCATTGAGTCCCGAGGAGGCTGCAATTTCCTCCCTTGAGCACGACCAGGGGAAGGGACGCGGCGTGCTCCTTGAATTTGACCTGGAATTCTCCAACCCCCAACACTGGAATACTGTTCCCTTGCACGTCCCGTAACGTGGCCCTCAATGCTTTGAGCTTGGGCCGCTTTTGGGGGGCAATTCCGAAAAACTCCCTGTGGGAAATGATTGAATACGAGGACCCCGAGTCAATTTCCATCCTAATGGGCACCCCTTGGACTAGTACCTCAACAAAGTAGCGGGGGTGTCCCGTAGACACGCTGAACACTGGGGCGTCGTCCTCGCTGCCGTCGGCGACGCGGCCCACGCCGTCCTGCTTCCGCGTGGCCTGGGCGCCGTCTTTGGGTCTCGCTGGGCGGTCTCGTCCCACGGAACGGTCTGGGGAGCTTCTCCGGGACTCGCCCTTCTTCCTGCACACCTTGGCGATGTGCCCACGGCGGCCGCAGTTGTGGCACTCGGCCTTCCGGAAGGGGCATTTCACGCGGTCGTGGGCCGCGCCACAGCCGTCGCATCGTCGGCTCTCCTTCCGGACCCTCTGTACGTCCTCGTCGTCGCTGCTCTCTGTAGACGACCTCGAAGTTCGCCGGGCCGCCTGCACCGGAGCCTCTACTTTGCTCGACTTTGGCCGCCAGTCCTGGAGTTCTTGGACCCCGGCCTTCGTAGCTTCTGCGGCCTGGGCCGCTCTGACGACCTCCTGCAGCGTGGGAGGCGGCTCTTGGTTCATTAATGTGCGCTGGGTTTCGGCGTCGTTCAGGCCGCACAGCACACAGTCTCGGAGGGTGATTTCGACGTTTTCCCATTTGCACGGGCCGGCCGCCAGCCGCAGGGCCGCCACGAACGCGGCGACCGTCTCCCCGGGCGCTTGGACTCGCCTCCAAAACGCACTCCGAGCGGGAAACATCGCCGTGGCGGGCCGGACGTGCTCACGCAGCAACTGCATTAGTTCCTTGGCTTTGAATTCGCTCACCCTCCTCGGTGCAATCAGGTCCACCAAGGTCCTTTTTGTTTCTTGTCCGAGCATTCTGGTGAAGATGGCCCTTTTCTTCGCCTCTTCCGTGACTTCGGACTCGATCAGTGCGGCCTGGAAGTCCATCTCGAAGATCTCCCAGTCGCCCGGTTTCCTGATTTCGAAACCGGCGCATGTCTTGGTCCCGTGGGCTGCCATCCCATCCTCGTCGCCAATTTAGTGTAAGGGACCAAAGACAATGAAACAGCCGAAGGGTTGGCTTAACACAGGTTTATTGCATGATGATCCGGAGGAACATGTGGTAATGGCGGATGGGTAGCTCAATATATACAGCTGGCTATACATTTGAATGTGGCTCGTCGACAGACTATTGGTTGCTGCCTGCGTGACGTCGTGGGAGGTCACGCCCTTCTTGACCAGGTGAGGAAGTCGCGGGGAATCTTCCCGCGCTGCTGAACCAGGTGGCTATGATCCATTAGAGCTGGACGCTCGCTACTGCCCTCTGGTGGTCACTAGCTCGCGTCCCCTTATTAGTCTTTACATTGATACAGGTGATGGTTATAATGTTGCACACAGAAAGGTTACATTGATAACACATGGTAAAGGTACATTGTTAAAGGCACTGCTTTACAGAACACAACAGTTATGTTCTTATGTACAGTCGCACACAAAGCCTCACATAGTACAGAATCACCATTGCAGATGCCATAAGGCCAATAAGGTTTTTGGCTTCTTTCGGGGAATCAATCCATCTCATGTTTAGTCTTCCTCTGTCCCTGCTTCCTTCCAACTCCCCCAGCCCAATTGTCTTTTCCAGAAGGTCCTGCCTTCTTATGATGTAGCCGAAATAGGCCAGCCTCAGTTTCATCCGTTTTACCTTCAAAGATAGTTCAGGCCTCATTTGCTCTCAGATCTACTTTGTCTTTTTGGCAGTGCAGGGTATCCACAGAGCTCTCTCCACCAGCCCATATATCAAACAAATAAAATTTCTTTCTGTCAGCACTCTTTACTGTTCAGCTTCCAAATTCCTACCTGGTGATCAGGAACCCAATCTTGTATTGGTCTCCAGCGATCTATCCTTACACTCAATTATCTTTTCAATTCCTTCATTGCTGCCTTTCTGAGACTGCCCCCCCCCCTGCTTGGAGTGATGATTTAACTCTTAGGTAGCATCCTCCTTGATAACTCCTACATAGAGCAGCAATCACATACTTGGTTTCCTCTGTTTCCCAAAGTGTCCATCACATGAATAACGGCACAACTAATACACAAAGGGACACACAGCAGACATGGTACACAGAGAAGACTATTTACATGAACTGTGCTGGCCAAATTGAACAAAGTATTGGCCTTGGTTCTTAAGGTGCAATAAGAATCCTTTTATATCTTTGCTGCAACAGACGAACATGCTTACACAAAACCACACACACAACAATGTTTTTTCTCTCCTCACCACCCCAGGATTTTTTATTTTTTATAATACTGTAGTTTAAAGTTTCTATAATATTTTTATTATATATATAATAGTTTTAAAGTTTTATCTCAGTTATTAGTGGTTTTACCCTTGCTGTGTTTAGCCTTCCTGGAATTTTATCACAGAGCTGTTAGACTTACGTTGCTGAGCTTATCGTTGGAAATGCCACAATTTTATTTTATCTCCAAACTGTTGTCTCTGTGTTCCTCCTGACCCTGATTGAAGTAACCAAGGCCAAACAAACTGTTTGGTGGTGAAAGTGGAATCGGGGTGAACTGCTGTCTCAGAAAATGGGGAAGAGATTGAAGAGATAATAAGTAAGCCCTCCCAAATTCCTACTTTTAGCAGATTTGAAGCTCTTGTATGAGATTTAGGGCTGCCATATGTCCCGGTTTTCTGGGATTTTCCTGGATTCAAGCTGTCCCTGCTGGTTCAAGAAAAAACATGTAAAAGTCCATTTTTTTAAAATTTGAACAAAGGAAGCAAGATCACCCCTTACCAAAGGATTTTTTGCAGAGTTAATCCAGTGCCTCCCTGCCTTTCTTTCAATTATCTTGCTTGAAAGCGGTGAAGGCAAAACAGCACCCTGAGAAGCCCGCCAGGGAGGGGAGACACTTGCAAGCGAGATAATTGAAAGAAAGGCAAGGAGGCAGTGAAATAACTTTTTGCAAAAATCCTTTGGGTCACCTTGAAGTTTGGGGGACAAGGAGTCCTCCTCAGTCCTTTTCCTTGAAAGCCAGGAGGGAGTAAGAAATACCCATATCTAAGAAGCCAAACCTCCACCATACACTGGGATGGAGGATTCCTTCTTCACATGACCACATAAGGGTTAATTGCATAGGGTCGTTATTCCTAAAGAGGAAGGGAACAGGGTGGACAGAAAGTGAAGAATCCTCCATCCCAAAGATCCTCCTGTCTCCTGCTTTTCTCCTTCCGGAAGGAAACGGAGGTGCCATGGACTGCATTGCCATTCTGGGCTCCTCTTTAAAACTTTCTTCCAAGGGATCGTCATGTGGGGTTTGAGGGTGAGTCTATTTCAGGGGTGTGTATGTGAAGGGGAGGGTGGTGTGATCTCAGGGGGAAGAAGGGTGGTTTCAAGAAATTTTATTCAAAAAAATAAAAACAAGTATAGAACCATCAAGAATAGTCTTTTGCAAGAAGAATCACATGGGGAAAAAATCTCTTGACTACAGTTTATTTTAAACTGACGAAGGCTGTCCACCCTGGATGGGGATTCGGCAGGGTCTTAGAGCCATGGTCTCCCTGACAGGCCCCGTCCAACGCATGAGCAGGAGAGAATTATGGCAACCCTAATGAGACTCACAAACAGAAATGGGAAAACAGCAGCTGGAAGCAGATTTAATAGAGTGGACTTACCCTGTGTTGACTCGCCACCTCTCCCACTCTATCAGCTCTCCAATTCCTTCTAAAGAAAACAGCAAGGGTGAGGCTTCTGGCTCATGAGTTTATGGCTTACACAAAACCCTCATTTTCAGATTTGAAAATAAAGATATCAGAAGAAAGTTGGAAGAGGAAATGGACAACTAGAATAATGAAAAGTCTATCGATAAGGGTTAAAGAACATAATTATAAAATATTGTGGAGGTGGTATTTGACACTGTCATGATCTTGCGTATCCATGGCAACCTTATCTGAAGCTACTAGAGCTTTTTCACGCACTCACATTCCTTTGGAATGAGTTCTTCACAGCTGCAGTCCCACGAGGGTAATGGTGATTGACAGCTACTGCACCTGCAGTACCACAAGGGTACTGAGTGACAGCTAGGTCAGCTGACTACACCACGAGGGAGATGACGTCTCCTCTCATGTCAATCCAAACCCAGCTGCACTAACACCTGCAGATTGGGGCATCCCAAGAATGCAAAGGTGGGAGGGAAATATGCTCCTTTTGTGTATATAAGCAGAGCCCTTTCCCTCAGTTCTTTGGTCCCGTTGAGTAGAAGGCAAACTTGTCTGTCTCCCCAGGACGGACTCAAACTTCCCATCAGGGCATGGCACATACCTGAGATGTGCCCCTCCAAACAAAGGGAACCCTACAAAGTTTATATTGCTATGTACATTGTGTTTGTCTGTCTCTGTTCTTTTTCAGATGCTAATGGAAAATAAAACTCTTTGTGAGTAATACCAACTGAGTGGATGTCCGTTTATCAGGCTATATCCAAGTACTTTGCTCTATGCCCCCACATGCTACCAATATGCTAAACCACCGCATACTCTCTGTTAGTGACAGGTGTTCTTTGAAGCCGATTGTGGTGCGGTACAGTGAGGAGACCTTAGGCTGCACTGGGAGTGTGCGGATGAAGGAAACTATTGCAGCCTAAAGGATTGGTACATGACTCCTGTAAGCCAGCGCCCAGTCGAGCGTTCAAGACAGACACCAGTTTGTTTAAACCAATTTGATAGTAGTAAATCTAAAAGTTGTTGGAGATGTCAAAAGGAAACAGGAATGTATAACCATATGTGGTGGGAATGTCAAATCTCGGAATATTGGGGAGGGAGAATAGAAATGGAGATTGGAAAAATAATGAATGAGAATATGAAATTAGATCCACAAGTTGTATTACTAACAGATTTGGAGCAGATAAAATGGGATGTTAAAAGGAAAGTTCTGCTGTCCATTTTTATTTCAGTAGCTAGACAACAAATTGTGAAAAATTGGTAAAATAATGTAGAATTGAAAATGGACAAATGGTATGAAGATTTATGGGAGATGGCTCTGAATGACAAGCTGACATGGGAATTAAATATAAAAAGGGTATACTAAAGGAAAACAAGTTTTGGGATATTTGGGAACCTTTTTATTATTATTATGCTTTAAAACATAATAGGGGGAGAAAACCATCACCTGATCTAATGAATTTCTGGAAGAAATAAAATATAAAGGTTTATGAATTTTGTTATCACTTGGTGAATTCTTAGGACAAATGTAGATTGCACAGGTGATATTTGTTTTCTCTTTTTCTTTTCTTTGTTATCTATTTTTCTATTTTTTATTTTTCTTTCTTGATTTTTGTCTTTAAACCAAGAAAAATGGATTAATAAGGAAATATAGAACATATTTTATGAAATAAAGTTATAAGAAAGATATAAGGAGTATAAAACAATATTGGTCGTTTTAAAATATATTTTTTAAAATTTCAATTAAAAATTTTTTAAAAAGGAATTTAACTATCTTTGTGTATGTTTTAGTTGTCTGGCCAGGTTATCCTGCTATGGTAATAGAGTAGACGATACTTCCAGCAACAAAATGCCAAGCATCAGGCAGCGGTTAACTAACCTGACAACCCTGAGGACTAGTGTCCTTGGCAAAGTCCACAGGGAAAGGAGATGGTACCCAAGTGGATTAAATCCCACCTGAATCCATCTTGATGGAGGGCAGCAGCTTCATCCATCCTGGCTTTGGGCTGAGGAGGACTTTGCGTGCCCAAAGGGCTCAGGACCAGAAAGTGATGTGTGGAACTGGATCAGTGGTAGAGGTGTTACGCTGCAATGTGGAAGACAGATAAAGGGCCACTGCATTATATTCACAGGACAGTCTTTATGGTCATTTGCCATGATGATCGCCAGTATTCAGAATCAGATATGGTACAAGAAGAAGAAGAAGTGTATGTTTTACCCTCCAAATGATCATTTTTTAAAAAACTTCATCACAACAGTTTGGTCAGTGTGAAAGCCAAAGGAACACCATGCTCTGATCCACAGATTAAGCCTGGAATTTTGAACAGGATTTGGTTCCTTGGGACAGGAAGACAAAATCTTGACATTAATCATCGCCAGTCAACATATTCCACAAATTCATTTGCAGTTTAGTGGCTCCCTCTGGTGTTCAAGGCAGCTATTGTCTGATTCAAAAAGTTTTTCAGTCTCACAAAGTAGGCTGTGGACAATATTGAAATAATTGCTTGTTTTTAACGATTTTAGTCTTGCCACACCGAGATGTATTGGTTGAGACATCGCCCTAAGTTGATTTTCTCAGCTTCTTCTCAGCTTCACAACCCCATGGACCACCGCACGCCAGGCACCTCTGTCCTCCACCATCCTCCTCAACCCACCCAGCTTTGTGCCCGTTGCGTTAACAATAACATCTAGCCATCTCATTCTCTGCCGCCTCTTCCTCTTTTGCTCTCGACCTTTCCCAGCATCAAGGCTTTCTCAAGTGAATCCTCTCTTGTCATTTGATGTCCAAAGTACTTTAACTTCATCTTCAATATTTGACCTTCCAAGGAGCAGTCAGGGTCAAACCCAAACTGTCTCTGGAGACAAAATGATGATACCGAGGCTATCATATTTCAGGCACTTCATGAGAAGGCAAGACTTTCTAGAACAGACAATAATGCTGTGGAAGGTGGAAAGCAGCAGAAAAAGAGGAAGACCAACTAGGAGATGGTTTGACTCTCTAAAGGAAGCCACTGTCTTAAGTTTACAAGTGTTGAGTGGGGCTTTTGAGGACAGGACATTCTGGAGATCTCTAATCATACGGCTGCCATAAATCACTCAATGGACTTCACAGCATGTCATAACAACTGGAGCATGACTGCATGCAGTCACTGGGGACAGACTAGAATTGAGCCTTGTAGCTGTCAAAGTCTGGCAGGATTTGTTTTCGAAAGATCCATGTTGGTTTCTAGTTATTACTACATTGCTTTATAATCTGCTCCAGAAATTTCCCTGGGATTCATGTTCAGGTTGACTGGCCTGTAATTCCCCAAATCTTCCTTTCTGCCCCTTCTGAAGATAGAGACAACATTAGCCCTCTTCAAATCGTCTGGCACTTTACCTGCCCTCCATGACTGTTGAAAGAGCAGGGGAAGTGCCCAATTTGCCAATATCCTGAAGCAGCTCATTTACTAAATCATTTCATACCATAAGAACATAAGAACCGCCTTGCTGGAACAGGCCACAGGAGCCCATCCAGTCCAGCACTCTGTCTCACACAGTGGCTCACCATGTGCTTCAGGGTATTCCCAAGGAGATGCCTTCACCTGTTTAGGATTCCCTGGAAATGGCATTGAGAGAGATCCTGCCTATCTCTCCAACCCAGAGGTTGTCCTTAGGTATCCATAATTATAGCCATGGATACCCTTGTCCTCCATGAACTTGTCTAATCCTTTCTTAAAGTTGTCAAGACTGACAGCCGTCACCACTTCTTCTGGCAGGGAGTTCCATAGACCAGTGATCCTCTGAGTGAAAAAGTACTTTCTCTTATTTGTTTGAGAACTAGTACCCAAACGTTTCATGGAGTGCCCCCTAGTTCTAGTCTTGTGCGAAAGGGAAAACAGTTTTTCCTTATATCTACTTTGTCCACACCATGCATGATTTTATAAACTTCAATCAGGTCACCTCTTAGACGTCGTCGTTCAAGAGTGAAGAGGCCCAACCGTTGCAGCCTCAGATGGTAAGGAAGGTGTTCCAGTCCCCTAATAATCATTCTGGTTGCCCTCCTCTGCACTTTTTCCAGCTCCATATCTTTCTGGAGGTATGGCGACCAGAACTGTACACAGTATTCCAGATGGGGCCTCACCATAGATTTATAAAGAGGCAAAATGACACTTGCTGACTTATTTTCTATACCCTTCCTAATGATCCCTAGCATTGAGTTTGCTTTTTTCACTGCTGAGGCACACTGGGTTGACACCTTCATTGAGTTGTCCACCAGGACACCAAGGTCCCTTTCCTGGTTTGTCGCAGAGAGTTCAGACCCCATCGATTTATAAATGTAATTGGGTTTTTTTGCTCCAACATGCATCACTCTGCACTTACTAGTGTTGAAGCTCATGTGCCACTGTTTTGCCCACTCCCCCAGTGCCAAGAGATCCCTCTGGAGCGCCTCACAATCTCTCACAGTTTTCACTATCCTGTATAATTTAGAGTTGTCAGCAAATTTGGCTACTTTGTTATTTACTCCTACTTTTAGATCATTTATGAAGAGGTTGAAAAGCAGGGGTCCCAGTACTGAACCTTGGGGGACCCCACTCTTTACTTCCGACCACTTGGAGAAGTGGTCGAATACAGAGAATATGCTTCCTGGGGTCATTAGGTAACAGTAAAGGTCCAGAACTAGGAATTCTTTGAGGTTGGTCTGTCATTTGAATACCAAGATTACACCAGAAGTATTTTGATCTTACCTCCCAATCCCAAACAACCCTATTTAGGCTGCACCAGTCTGCAAGATATTTTTTGCAAAAGCCGTAGCAATTCTCCCCAGAAGCTTCCAGTAAACGTTCATATGAAGAGGAAGAGAGAGAGAGAGAGAAATCCACTCAGTGGAGATCTTTCTGCGAACGGTAAAGAGGTTCCTCACAAGGACACTTTGTCACCAACAGTGAGGGGCTACAAAATTCACATCTCTCCCCTAGACAGCCTGCCATTTCAGGCCATAGGTGAAATGCGCGTGCTGACAGATTTCTTGTCCCCATCAATCTTTGGAATGAAAAGCCATTCTCTTTAAATCATCCCCAGTATATCAGAAATTCTAGTTTTACTCATGCAATTTGTTCAGGGCTCGATACATTCCTGTGACTCCCTGGCTGAGATTTAATGGACAGACAAGAGTAATCAATTATTATTATGAAAAGAGAAACCCATGGAGGCATAAATCTTGCCATACAATTCACAGCGGTTTGTTCAATGAAATTGCATTAGTGATGGAGCAATTAAAGATTACCACACCCTACTTCTCTCCAAAAAAAAAACTTGTTTCATGAGCTGGCACCTGATCTTTCTCCTTCAATAGGACAAATCCTATACATTTTGACCATATGCAGGTCTCCTCCCAATTATCTGCAGGTTTGGTTCCCACCGTTTCAGTTTTCCAAGGCCACGGTCTACATTGCAAAATATAGGGTTCACTGTTATCTGCAGTTTTTGGTATCCATGATAGCTCTCAGAACATATCCCCTATGGATACGGGGAGGGCATGGCATGAATCTTTAAAACTATTGACTAAAAGATGAGTTTCTGCTCAGAGTCAAGGAGTAGTAAAATTAGCACATAAGATTAATAATGTTACAACTATTACTAAGCCTAGATAAAGGTAAAGGTTGCCCTTGCTCAAAAGCCAGTCTTATCTGACTGGGGCTCAGTGCTCATCTCTGAACCCTACACTGCGTGTAGATAAACAGGGACCACTTTGGTGGGAAGAAGGCAAACTGCATTTCGTGCACTCCGGCGTTGAGGCATGCCTGCCACATGTCCACGTAAACGTCTGCAGACGCAGATATCGCTGGCTCTTTGGCTATAAACAGAGATGAGCACTGAAGCCTAGAGTTGGATATGGCTGGCTTTCGAGCAAGGGCGACCTTTACCTTTACCTAATGACCCCAGGAAGCAAATTATCTGCTTTCGACCACCACCTTTCTCGTAAAATCAGACAAAGACCATTGCTGCTTCAAGGTGTGTGGGATGTAGGGAAATCTCCTCTAGGTTTCTCCTGGTTGCTATTACACAACAGCCAGAGCAGGTAGACCAACAGAGCAGAGCCCCAGCATGTAAAGGTAGCAATAGTCCTTTTGACTCAGGCACCTCCACAACCAAACTGTTGCAACTCCGATGACACTTAGAAAAATATTAATTTTTTTATTAAAAAGTTTTTTTAAGTGACAAAAAGCAACATAGGAAAACAAAGTTGCAACACAAAAACAAGAACAGGAGGAAATTTTTAAAAATATTCTAACTATTCCCTACTACTGAGTAATCATGATGTAAAGCCATCCTCCAGGTATTGTGCTAGCCTACAGAACACAGCTCTAAGCACCTACGTAACTGAAGAGCAAATAAAGACCATCTGAACTCTATTTCTAACGCTAACTACATTTCCCATCTGGCTGCAAGTAATCAACTGTCTTCTTGCCTCTCTTAGAAATAACCAATCAACCATTTCCCAATTCTGTTGGAGTGATGCTGATGGATCAGTCCAATAACTCCAGAGACAGCTATTACCTTTTTAATAGTCTTTATTTCCACTGCCCACATGGCAGTCAGTGGTGATCTAGGGTCAGCAAGGGAAGAGAGGAGTGGGGAAGGTTAGGGTCCTTTAATAGGGTTGGTGATGTCACTGGGTCAAGGATTATAGGGCAACAGTGTCATGATACATTAGAGCATTGCATTGTGGTATATGGGGATCGTAAGTGTGTGATATTAAATCTGACAAAACCCCTTCTAATATCAGACACTTCGATCGCACATGACAATAAACATTCATTCACACGCTAAGACATAATTTCTTGAACAAATGATTGTGTTGTGCTAATGGGAGTGGTTTGGTCAGTATGTCAGCAACCTGGTCCTTGGTGTCACAATGAACTAAATCCTTGTTGGGAAAGAAGCCCAATCTCTCTAATGCCTCAGACAGACATTCATACCATCTTTTACCAGACTGTTTTAGCCCGTACAAACTCTTGTTGAGCAACCAGGTTTCTCCATTCTTACATCCGATCCCAAGTGGTGCTTTGACATACAATTCCTTGCCAATTCCACATGCAGGTAAGCAGTTTGTACATTGAATTGGTATACTTGTTCTCCTAGAATTGATGCCAACACTAGGGCTGCCTTTACACCCTCTGCCTTAACAGTAGGGGAGTATGTTTCATCGTAGTCGTCCGGGTATCTCTGTGAGAAACGCTGTGCTACTAGTCTGGCCTTGTACAGTTTCTGGCCATCTTCTAGTTGTTTGATTCTGAATACCTATTTCGTCCCTATCGCCTTCTGATTCTCTGGAACTTGTGCAGGTGTGTACACGTTTAGGGCCGTGAGGCTCTCCATCTCCTTCTCCATCGCCCTCTTCCATCTGTCCTGTTCCTGTAGTGGCAGTTTGGTTATATTGTTGTAATTGATAGGCGTCTCGGTGTAAGCGTCTATACCCATTACGTAATACTCCAGTCCTTTGGGGATCTGGCTCTTGGTTGACCTGGTTGACCTCCTGGGAGTCCCTTCTGGTGGACTTGGCAACTCGACATTTTCAGTCTCTATAGAGTTCTGTCATGACTGTTGTTCTTCAACCTTGTTATGCGTCGTTTCTCCTCGCCCGCTGGGCCTTGGGTCAACTGATGACACTTCGGCCTCCTCTTGTTTGTGCCCACTCGTCAGGATTTCGTTAGCGTGTATCCTGCTCCAGTTCGTGTGCTCATGGAAAGTGGCTGACCTGGACACCACTATCCTGAGGTTGCGGTCCAGAAATCGGTACGCCTTTGAACCTGGTTCATACCCTAGGAACCTTAATTTTCTTATCATCCTTTCTCCCTTTTTCCTCAACTGTTTTGGTATGTGCACGTCTGCAAATACCCTGAAAACGTGAAGGTGTGTCAGTTTGGGTTTCCGGTTGTACATGGCTTCGTAGGGCGTTTTTCCAACGATGCTGGACCATAGTCTATTCCGCATGTAGTTCGAGTATAACAGTGTTTCCCCCCAATAGGAGAAGTTCAGATCTGCGTCTTCAGTTGCACACCTGATTATGGTTTGGAGTACTCCATTCCTTCGTTCTGCAACTCCATTTTGGAATTTGGAGAATGGTGCAGTCTTGAAATGCAGCATCCCCTTCTCAACTACCCAATCCTTAAACTCCTTGGATAGGAATTCTGAGCCACGGTCCATCATTAGTTGCTTTATGCCGATGTTATGTTGGGTTTGTACCCTTTTATAGAATTCCTTGAATTTGGTGAAGATTTCATCCTTGCTCTTGAGAGTGTATACGAAGCCATACCTGCTGAACTCAGCCACTATTGTCAGGAAAAACCTCTTTTGGTCCAGGGACTTCTTAAGTGGTCCTATTAAGTCAAGGTGGACCAAGTGAAATGGATGATCTGACCTTCTGGTAGACATCTTTGGCCGTGGTACAACCCTTGATTTGGAACTTTTGCATACAGAGCACTCCAGGTAGTTTTCACAATTCTTGATCTTTAGCCCTTCAGAGCATTCCAGCATTTTCTTGACTATTGGAAAACCTATGTGTCCTAGCTTTCGATGTAGCAGATGTGCACACTCATCGTGCGTGGGTCTCCCTATGGAGATGCGGGATGCTACCTGTTTTGCATCTGTGGCCCCTTCAATTCCTGCTGACTTGTGGGGATTGTTTTCCTCCCCTTCCGAACTCGTGCCCTCAGTCTCTTCAGGACTGCTTGGGTTATTCTCTTGTGTTACTTCTTCGTCGTTATCCTCGAGTAGTCCGATCATGCCTCTGGCTTCAGTCTCCTTCTTTGCCAGGAAGTATGACAGACCCCCTATGGTTGCCACACTTCCTATTTCCTTTCCCCTTCTTTTGATGGATGCCTTACTATTCTTAAATACTATCGTCAGTTCTGGGTCTTCGGTGAGCCTGTTGGCGGCAAGCACATTGTATGATATTCCAGGGACAAAAAGGACACCTTTGACCACACCAATTTCAGAGATGTTCACATTGCCCTGCCAGCTACCTTTGCGTGTTCCTGGTTGGCAACCTTGATCCTGAAGGAATCTTCCTTGAATGAACTGAATATTTCTCTGTGACATGATGTGTGGGTACTGGCCCCAGAGTCTATTAGACAGCGTTGCCCATGGCTGTCTGTGGGCCAGTCAGCATTGTGGTGCCTGGTTTCATTGCTATGTCTCACCACGTTTATGGAATCTGGAATATGTTTCCTTGGCTCTACTTGTGTCCTGAGTTCTCTCCCAGGGCTAGGTGACCTCCATCGCCTGTCATCCCTGTCTGTCACTTCCATGTCTATGTGGGTGCCCATCCTGGTACCCATGCCTTGCCACTGGTGTACTGTCACGATGTACCCTATCGTGTGAGCGTGGTTGGTTGCTGATTCTCTTGTCCTTGTTGGACATTGGGCAGTCCCTTCTGAGATACCTGTTGGATCCACATGTATAACACACTGGAGGCGGACTTGACCGCTCTGTAAAATTTACCCTTTTGGGTGGTCTACCGTATTTTTTGCCTTATAAGACGCACTTTTTCTTCCCCAAAACTGGGGGGGAAAAGTTGGTGCGTCTTATATGGCAAATACCTCTTCCCGGGGGTCCTCGCCATTCGGCCCGGGAATGGGAGGCAGGCGATGGCGGGGCTCCGGCTGCGTCTCCTTTTAAGCCCTCCCGGCAGGCAGGGCTCGGAGGGCGGGGAGACGCGCCTGCCTCCCATTCCCGGGCCAAGCAGCGAGGGTACCGGGAAGAGGCAACGCGGCGGCGGCGATGGCGGGGCTCCGGCGGCGTCTCCTTTTAAGCCCTCCCGGCAGGCAGGGCTCGGAAGGCGGGGAGACGCGCCTGCCTCCCATTCCTGGGCCCTCGCTGCTTGGCCCGGGAATGGGAGGCAGGCGCGTCTCCCCGCCCTCCGAGCCCTGCCTGCCGGGAGGGCTCAAAAGGAGACGCCGCCGGAGCCCCGCCATCGCCGCCGCCGCGTTGCCTCTTCCCGAGGCCCTCGCCATTCGGCCCGGGAATGGGAGGCAGGCGATGGCGGGGCTCCGGCGGCGTCTCCTTTTAAGCCCTCCCGGCAGGCAGGGCTCGGTGGGTGGGGAGACGCGCCTGCCTCCCATTGCCGGGCCAAGCAGCGAGGGCCCCGGGAATGGGAGGCAGGCGCGTCTCCCCGCCCTCCGAGCCCTGCCTGCCGGGAGGGCTCAAAAGGAGACGCCGCCGGAGCCCCGCCATCACCGCCGCCGCGTTGCCTCTTCCCGAGGCCCTCGCCATTCGGCCCGGGAATGGGAGGCAGGCGATGGCGGGGCTCCGGCGGCGTCTCCTTTTAAGCCCTCCCGGCAGGCAGGGCTCGGTGGGTGGGGAGACGCGCCTGCCTCCCATTGCCGGGCCAAGCAGCGAGGGCCCGGGAATGGGAGGCAGGCGCGTCTCCCCGCCCTCCGAGCCCTGCCTGCCGGGAGGGCTTAAAAGGAGACGCCGCCGGAGCCCCGCCATCGCCGCCGCCGCGTTGCCTCTTCCCGGGGCCCTCGCTGCTTGGCTGAGTGAGGCAGCAAACGGAACAAACGCGCGGGGCGGCCTCCACTCCAGCTGACTCTGCTCGCCGGCGGGCATTCATTTGCCACCTTACCCCGTCCGCACACAGCATCCCCCCCCCCCCCGTTGGCGCGAGCATACCCGCCCCATAGACTGTCAGAGGAGTGGTTGTTTTAGTCAGAAAATGGTGGGGGAGGAGAGAGAGAAAGGCTTCTCCGTCTTCGTGGCTCCTTGAGGGCTCTCAACATTCCTCCAAAGGAGGTTTAGGAAGATACCGGACCTCCTCTCTCTCTCACACACACACCCCTTTCTGCCGTTGTATGCCCCCACACACACGTATTCTCCCTCAAGCCCAGGCGGGTTCGCCCTCCTCCACCAGCTGCCTGGAGGGGTCTTTTTGCCCCCTGCTCGGACTCCCGACCAGCGCCTACTTGTGTGGAGAAAAAGAAGAGGTCGGGTTACTGAGGGAGCCAGGCAGGAGGGAAGGAGGGGGCGGCGGCTGGAGGAGCGAGCCGAGCATGCTTCTTTGGCTCGCAACCTCCTCCCCCGCCCAAAAAGAGCGAGCCGAGGCAGGCAAAAGCCACGGGCGATTAAATGCTCCTGACTGAGTCAAGGAGAAAGTGGGGAGGGGGGCGAGGGTCGCGGGGAGAGGCGGGTGCCGAGGGAGGTGGCGTAGCTGGACCATTAGGAAAGCTGAGCGCAGGAGAATAGATGCCTTTGAGATGTGGTATTAGAAGAGAGTCCTGAGAGTCCCCTCGATGGCAAAGAGAAGAAATAGGTCGATATTAGAAGAAATCAAGCCTGACTGTCCATTGGAGGGACAAATAGTGAAGATGAAGCTAAAGTACTTTGAACATCAAATGAGAAGAGAGGATTCACTTGAGAAAGCCGTGATGCTGGGAAAGGTGGGAGGGCAAAAGAAGAAGGGGGCGTCTAAAGATGAGGTTGATAGATGGTATTGTAAACACAATGGGCACAGAGCTTGGTGGGCTGAGGAGAATGGTGGAGGATAGAGGTGCCTGGAGGACAATGGTCCATGGGGTCGCAAAGGGTCGGAATCGACTGTGCCACTGAACAACAACAAATGTACAGAGTTGCCAATTGCGCGCTCTTCCCCATGCACAGGCATCCGCGGCTTATTATATTTCCCCCCCCGCGCTCCGCGGCTCTTCCTTCCCCCTCTTTCCGTGGGAGGAAAGCGGAGTGATCCATCTTTCCAGGTGATCCATCTTTTAAGCCCTGCCTGCCGGGAGGGCTTAAAAGGAGACGCCGCCGGAGCCCCGCCATCGCCGCCGCATTGCCTCTCCCGGGGCCCTCGCTGCTTGGCCCGGGAATGGGAAGCAGAAAAGGGACGATGATGCCAGCCGCCTCGAGCAGCTCCCTGTCCCACCCCGGCAGCCCATGCCACTGGCCCCATTGGGGAGAGACAGGTACAGTACAGTATTTGGTTCAGAATCTTTTTTTTCTAGATTTTCCTCCTTTAAAATTGGGTGCGTCTTATATGCCGGAGCGTCTTATATGGCGAAAAATACGGTACTTTCCCTACGCGTTAGGGCCCTTTCTCTCCTAATGTTGTCTTCGGATATGAGCCTTCTGGTGAGAAACTCAAGGCTAATGTCTCCACCCATGTTATCTAATTGACTCAGGAAGTAATCCCAGCTTGGGTCGAGAGGGTTGTATATGATGCTTACTAGAGATTGCTCTGTGATGTTTTCACCCCTTATCAGATCCAACCTCATGTTGCCTAATCTCATTAAGTGTTCACTCATTGGAGTCCCTTCCTTAATTTTGAATGCATACAGCTCTCTCAGCAGCAAGCTGGTCATACTCCTGTTTGTGCAATAAAACATATTAGACAATCTCTCTCATACCTCAGACACGGTTAACCCATGTGGGATGTTGCCATAAATGGCAGAGTCAATGGAGCTTAGCAGCAGGCAGAAAACCCTATGGTGCAACCTGTCCATCTCTAAGACCCATGGTTTCCTTGGTGGGCTTCGGATCAGAAATTGAGCGTCCTCTCGCATCAGAATCACTTGAAATTGTTGAGCCCAGTTGATTAGATTTCTGCCATTCATGCAGAGTATGGGGAAGTTGTTTGGCAGTAAGCTCTGTTGTCTGGGATTGCTGTTGGTGCTGTGTCTTGAACCCAAGTGTCCTGGTCTATCTTGGAACTGGCAATAAGGAATTGGGACACCGTCTGTCAGTTTTGAAAAGCCCACCTGCTGTAATCCTTGTGCCCTGCAGGTAGAGCTCTCGTCCTTTTCAAGTGTTAGTTGGCTGGTCCTTGCTTGTTGTTCCTCCTCGTTCCCTCCTTCCATTCGGTAGGTTTGGGATGTCTGCACCTGCGCGAAGCTCATTCTGTGTTGATCGCCGTAGGGGAAGCACCTCTGTTCCAGAGATCCCGTCTGCCTGGAGTGAGGCCTTTCCGGGTGGCCTGCTTCTTCTCTGATGGGGTTCGATGCTTCCTGGAAACCTTGCGGTGGCCATTGCTAGGTTGTTAAGGAGGTATTTCGCTGGATCCGCGTAGCTTGGGATCGGTGCTCAGCAAGGTACGTTCCTCCACCCCACCTTTCTGTAGTACACGTTCCCTCCCCGTAGGCGTGGGATTTGCAATTGTGGTAGGGGTACCCGGGGTTGCTTCTCTCTCTCTGCATTCGGGCCTCTCGTTGCGCGTGGGTTCTGGGAAGGGGCCGTACTCGGGATGGGTGCTCCCCAGGCTGTGGTCTTCGGGGTGCCTTATTGGGGGAAGAGATTCTGACACACACACACACACCGCCGGAATGTGGCCATGTGGTTCCTGGCTTCAGCTGAGCCTTCCCTGTATGCTAGCCTCCACATTTTCCATTGGGGCCCCTGGTGTGTATTGTACCTGCGTGGCCGGGGTGTTCGGTTTGTTTTTTGGTCTTGTTTGTTCTTTTGGGCAGTTGCTTCGTTCATTGTCTCTGTTGGGGCTTTCTGGGTTTCCCGCCCCTTGGTTTGAATCCAGGGCCGCTGGTTGTGATTGGTCGGCCATCTTGGCTGGATTTGAACTTGACGTGCGCTAGGGGTTCCCGCCATGGAGGTCCCCGGGGTTGGGCTTACCGTGCCGATGATGGTAGGTTCTCTTTCCTCTTGCATCAGGGCCAGTAGCTCCGCCACGGAAATCATTCCTCCTCTCACTCGACCGATGGCCTTGAACAGTGTGTCTACTGTGATCGCGCTGCTCCAATCGAAGTCTTCGGTAATAGTCCATCCAGCCTCAGCTTTTGTCTGGCCATCTGGGTCCATCTCCGTGATGGTCTGGTCAGGGGTACCTTCTGCCGCCACCGTTCAGGTTCTCCACTGGCTCCCGTGGGGCCCCCACCTTCTTTGCTCGGGTCTTTCTTTTGATCATCTTTGTTTGTTTTGGAGTTAATTATGGACTAACCATCCTCTCTGCTAGCATTTTGTTAGAGAGATGCTGATGGATTGGTCCAATAACTCCAGAGACAGCTATTACCTTTTAATAGTCTTTATTTCCACTGCCCACATGGCAGTCAGTGGTGATCTAGGGTCAGCAAGGGAAGAGGAGTGGGGAAGGTTAGGGTCCTTTAATAGGATTGGTGATGTCACCGGGTCATGGGTTATAGGGCAACAGTGTCATGATACATTAGAGCATTGCATTGTGGTATATGGGGATCGTAAGTGTGTGATATTATATCTGACAAATGAAAAGACTCGTTTCTGGCCCATTTAGCCTGGAATTCTTTGCCGAGTCTCCACAAGGGGCCTCTTCCCTGACCCTTTGACATCCGATGTCCTCTTGGCATCGGCTTGGCCTTATCAGCACCTGGGGAAGAGAACTTAGAAAACCAAGACAATATCATACGCATGCTTTCTGCATCCTAGATATTAATTTACCCTTTCTTGCGGAAAGGAGAAATGGAGCAGTCATGACAGTATAGGCATTACATTTGGTGGCACCCTGTGCATGCTTGGGGAGGCAAATGTTTCACACCTATTCTGGAACATCAGCATAGGCGGAAATTCCTCCTGCAAAGGGGGGGGGGCTCAGCAAGTATGGAGCATTTCAGACCCAGGCTAATATAAATATAAATAAATATGAATATAAATATATATAAGGGTAAAGGTTTCCCTTGCTCGAAAGCCAGTCATATCCGACTCTAGGGTTCAGTGCTCAACTCTGTTTCAAAGCCGAAGAGACAGCGCTGTCTGCTTTTGCAGACATTTCCATGGTAATGTGTGTTGTGTTCTGTTGGTTTTATTGTACACACGGATTACAATGTATCTGAGCCAATGTAACCTTGCCTATAGCAACCATGTAACCTTCAGCTGTTTCATATAAACCCTGTAATAGGACGCGAGCTAATGACCACCAGCTGGCAGCAGCGAGCGTCCAAGCTCTCTCGGTCCAAACTCATCAAAGGCAACAGCGCGGGAAGTTTTCCCGCCACCACCCACACCTGGACAAGAAGGGCGTGACCTGCAATGACGTCACGCAGACAGTAGCCAATGGGCTACCATGGCACCACGTTCAAATGTGTTACTGCTGTATATAAAGAGCTATCGATCCGCCATTACCTCATGTTCCCTCTGCCCATGATGCAATAAACCTGAGTTAACCCAGCCCGAGGCTGTGTCCTGTGTCTTGGTTTGCATACACCAAATTGGCGACGAAGGTGGGATAATGGATCCCCACGGAACAGCCAGGGCACAGAGCGGTTTCAACATCACCAAACCGCAAGACTGGGAGCTGCTTGAGATGGATTTCCAGGCGGCCCTGGTGGAACTCAGAGTCAAAGGGGAAGACGAGGAGAGAAAGAGGGCCATCCTCACCAGAATGCTCGGGATGGAAACCAAGCGGACGCTGGTGGGCATAATCGCTCCGAAGAAGGTGAGCGACTTTAAGGCGAGCGACATCATGAAACTGCTGCGAGAGCGGTTCTGCCCCTCGAGGGCAATGTTTCCCGCTCGGAGCGCGTTTTGGAGGCGAGTCCAAGCGCCGGATGAGTCGGTTGAGGCATTCGTGGCCGCCATGAGGATAGCCGCCGCCCCCTGTAAATGGGGCGATATCCTGGAGTTGGTCCTCAGGGACGGCGTGTTGTGTGGCCTGAAAGACAAGGAGGTACAGCGCAGCTTGATGAATAAGGAGCCGCCACCCACGCTGGCAGAGGTCATAGAGGCCGCGGAAGCCGCAGAGTCCACGAATGCCGGAGTGGACGAGATGCACCAGTGGCGTGAGTGGCGTCCTAGAGCCGGCAAGGCGGAAAATTCGGTGCACGGGAAGACCGGACAGTCGGTGCACGCGACTCGACGGGCCTCAAAGTCGTCTACGGAAGGCAGCGACGGCGAGGAGGTCCAGAAGGTCCGGAAGGGTGGTCGACGCTGCGAGGGTTGCGGAGCGGCCCACGAGCGCGCGAGATGCCCGTTCAGGAAGGCCGAGTGTTACACCTGCGGCCGTCGGGGGCACATCGCCAAGGCGTGCAGAAAGAGGAAAGAGGGCCGGAGGCAGTCACAAGACCGCGCAGCCAGACCGGACCGTCCAGCGAGGCCCAAAGATGGCGCCCAGACCACGAGGAACCAGGACGGCGTGGGCCGCGTCTCGGACGGCAGCGAGGACGACGCCTCAGTGTTCAGCGTGTCCGCGGGACAGTCCCATTACTTCGTTGAGGTATCAGTACAAGGGGCCCCTATTAGGATGGAAATTGACTCGGGGTCCTCCTATTCCATAATTCCCCAGAAAGAGTTCCTGAAAATCGACCCCCACGTGTGGCCCAAGCTTAAAGCGTTGAGGTCCACACTACGGGACGTACAGGGAAACAGCATTCCGGTGTTGGGGGTCGGGAAATTTCGGGTCAAGTTTAAGAGACATTCTGCGGAACTGCCCCTAGTTGTCCTCAAAGGGGGAAGCTGTAGCCTCCTAGGGACACAGTGGTTTCAGCCCTTAGGTTTGTTCATAGGGGGGGTGCATACCGTGGGGGGGGACCCAATACAAGCGGTTTGCGATGCGCATCCCGCCGTTTTTAAGAAAGGACTCGGAAGGTTCAAGGGACCCCCTGTAGCTTTCGACATAGACCCGGAGGTCCGCCCGATAAGACTCAAACCACGCAGGGTGCCGTTTGCACTCAAGGACAAGATAGAGGCGGAACTGGACAAACTGGTGGGCCAGGGGATTCTTATTCCTGTTGACTCCGCGGAGTGGGAAACTCCAATTGTAACGGCTCTAAAGGCTAACGGGGAGGTGCGCATTTGCGCTGATTATAAGTGTACAATTAACAAGGCGATCCGCCCTAATGCATACCCGGTGCCAGTGATCAGCCACCTTTTGGCCAGACTAAATGGGGGAAAGTGTTTCGCTAAACTCGATTTGGCACAAGCCTATCAGCAACTTCCAGTGACCCCCGCCACGGCCGCGGCACAAACGATAGTTACACATAAGGGAGCGTTCCAGGTGTCGCGGTTACAGTTCGGCGTGAACGCGGCACCCGGCCTTTTTCAATCGCTCGTGGAACGCCTCCTAAAGGGCCTGGAGGGGGTGTTGCCTTATTTTGATGACGTGTTGATAACAGGGGGGAGTGAGGCTGAACTGGCGAAAAGGTTGGACAAAGTACTGACCGTGTTCGAGAAAGCGGGGCTGAGATTGAGGAAGGACAAATGTGTTTTTTTCGAGACCGAAGTCGAGTTTTTAGGGTTCCGGATCACACCCGAGGGGATTAAGCCGTCTAACTCCAAAGTAGCAGCCATTAAAAAGGCCCCTCGCCCCACATCCAAAACCGAGCTGCAGTCTTTCCTGGGGCTCCTCAATTTTTACCATACATTCCTCCCGCGGAAGGCGTCCGTGGCCGAACCGCTCCATCGGTTACTTAAAAAGGAGGAGCCATGGATGTGGGGTGACGAGCACGAGAGGGCGTTCAAGGAGCTAAAGCAACTCCTAACATCTGAGGCAATCCTGACGCACTTCGACCCCAAACGGCCAGTGGTCCTAGTCTGTGATGCATCCCCGGTGGGGGTGGGGGCGGTGCTTTGCCACGTGTTGGAGGACGGAAGGGAGGCCCCGGTAGCGTTTTACTCAAGGTCCCTGTCCCAAGCGGAGCGAAATTACGCGCAAACCGACAGAGAAGCGTTAGCAATAGTAGCGGGGACCAAAAAATTTCACGATTTTTTGTATGGCCGCCCGTTCAAAATCGTGACCGATCACAAGCCGCTGTTAGGGATTTTCACGGCAAGCAAGCCCACGCCACAGATCCTGTCCCCGAGGATGCTGCGATGGGCTATTTTTCTCAACGCGTACCAACATGAGTTGGAGTACAGGCCCGGAAAGGAGATCAGCCATGCTGATGCGCTTTCGAGATCCCCTCTGCCCTTGTCGGCGGACCAGAAGGCGAGAGCGGAAAGAGACCGCCAGGTGTTGCTAATTGAGGTTTTAGACGCACCCCCACTAGTACCAGCCGACATTGCTAGGGCGACAGGCAAGGACAGGACGCTGGAGAAAGTTAGTGCATGGGTGCAGAAGGGGTGGCCGGCCTCGTCCCCGAGTACAGAGTTCGACCCATTCTTTAGGAAAAAGCTTGAGTTGTCCCTAGAGAGGGGGTGCCTTCTGTGGGGCCAACGGGTGGTGGTCCCTGCGCCCCTGCGGACGAGGGTGCTCGAACTGCTGCACGTCAGCCACCCGGGCATAGTTCGTTCAAAAGCGCTAGCCCGGAGTTACTTCTGGTGGCCACAGCTGGACGCGGACATTGAGCACATGGTCGGCACTTGCGAGGCTTGCCAGGAATCCCGACCTGAGGCGGCCCGTCTCCCGCATAGGGAGTGGGACACGGCAAGGGGGCCGTGGTCCAGAGTGCACGTGGATTTCGCTGGCCCGTTCCGAGGAACCATGTTTCTCCTGGTGGTAGATGCGTTCTCCAAGTGGCTGGAGGTTATCCCA
This sequence comes from Bradypodion pumilum, assembly GCA_035047305.1. NCBI lineage: Eukaryota > Metazoa > Chordata > Lepidosauria > Squamata > Chamaeleonidae > Bradypodion > Bradypodion pumilum. The sequence goes on along the minus strand of JAWDJD010000017.1, from coordinate 5,125,481 downwards.
GTAAAGAGCACGTCCTCCGCCACGACAATTAGCCGGCTACGGAGAGTCTTTTCCACGTTCGGTTTACCCGACACTTTAGTCAGCGATAACGCTAGTTGCTTCACCTCCGCTGAGTTCGGAGCATTCATGGAGGCAAACGCCATTCGGCATGTCACATCCGCACCGTTTCACCCGGCCACGAATGGCCAAGTGGAACGACTAGTGCGTACAACCAAGGACGCGCTGCGGCGCATGGGCCCGGGGGACCTGAATCACCAGGTATGCCAGTTCCTCTTAGCGTATAGGGTAACCCCTTTAGCGTCAGGCTACTCGCCGGCGGAGCTCTTGATGCGGCGAAAACTGACCACGATCCTGTCCAGGCTAGACCCGACGAGGGTCGAGGATAAAGGAAAAAACATAGGGTTGGCAGTCTCGAAAGGTTTCGCCGCCGGGGACCCTGTTCACTGCAGGAACTATTCCAGCGCAGGGCCGGCCTGGGTACCAGGGAAGGTTGTAGAACAGACGGGGCCAGTATCGTACCGGGTCGAGACTAACACCGGCCTCCTCTGGAGGAGGCACGCAGACCAACTGAGGCACCGAGTGAGTGGGCCAGTCAGTGGAGCGCAGCAACAGGATTCAGCGTTAGGGTTCTCCCCCACCCGCTTAACCCAAGGGGGAGACAGCAATGGACAACAGTCCCAAGCAAGGGGGGAAGGAAGCAGAAGCAGCGGCCCCGACTCATATCCTTTTGATAGCAGCGGCCCCGATTCATATCCTTTTGATACGCCAGTCCTATCAGGGGTCGGGGAAGGGGGAGAGGAGTTCGCGCCCGCTGCCCCCGATAGTAATTTTGAGTTTGATTTTGCGAGCCGGGGGGGTTTTCAGGAGTGTTCCCCCACCCGTCCAAGCGAGAAGAGGGGTTTTTCGTTAGCCCCCAGTGCCCCCGGTTCCTCCCTAAGAAAGAGCACACCTCCCAACAACGCCGCGGAGCCGCGGAAAGTCACTAACGAGTCTCCCTCTCATATTACAGGACAGGAAACCAGGGGACAAAGAGAAGGTAGCAAACCCGGGGAGAGGCAGCCCGCATCGAGACCCCAGCGTGTTCGAAATAAGCCATCTTGGCTGAGAGACTTTGTCTCCTAAAGGGGGGGGAGTGTGTTTAAGTGTGGGCTCGAGACTTTGTCTCGTCCTAGGGGGGAGGGGTGTTGTGTTCTGTTGGTTTTATTGTACACACGGATTACAATGTATCTGAGCCAATGTAACCTTGCCTATAGCAACCATGTAACCTTCAGCTGTTTCATATAAACCCTGTAATAGGACGCGAGCTAATGACCACCAGCTGGCAGCAGCGAGCGTCCAAGCTCTCTCGGTCCAAACTCATCAAAGGCAACAGCGCGGGAAGTTTTCCCGCCACCACCCACACCTGGACAAGAAGGGCGTGACCTGCAATGACGTCACGCAGACAGTAGCCAATGGGCTACCATGGCACCACGTTCAAATGTGTTACTGCTGTATATAAAGAGCTATCGATCCGCCATTACCTCATGTTCCCTCTGCCCATGATGCAATAAACCTGAGTTAACCCAGCCCGAGGCTGTGTCCTGTGTCTTGGTTTGCATACACCAAAATGTGGCAGGCATGAGTAGACACTGGAGCGCATGGAACGCTGTTACCTTCCCACCAAAGTGGTCCCTATTTATCTACTTGCAATGTCTTGCTTTTGAACTGCTAGGTTGGCAGGAGCTGGGACAAAGACGGAAGCTCATTCCGTCCTGCAGTACTCGGGAATCGAACTGATGACCTTCCGCCTCCCAGTCAGCGTCTTAGCCACTTGAGCCACTGCAGTATACAAATATAATAAATAAATTAAATATAATATAAATATAAATATAATAAATAAGCCACTCTCTTGCTGTCTCTCTGGTACAGGCTGAGGTTTAGAATCCAAAGCCAAGACTTCAGACTGGACAGCCTTTTTACATAAGAACAGGCAAAGGTAAAGGTGGGTCTTACTCGAAGGCCAGTCATATCTGACTCTAGGGATCAGTGCTCGTCTGTTTATAGCCAAAGAGCCAGCCCTGACTGGGTTTGCAGATGTTTCCAAGGACATTATTGTAAATGTCTCAACCTGTGGCCCGCACCACCATGTCATGTGGCCCACCACTGCCTCCACCACACACCAGAAAGGAAATGCCATGGGGTAGAGGAGGAAGGGCAAAATGGTCGTCCGGCCCCTGAAGCAGCCTGAGGGAACGTGAACCAATGCCCCACCCCTGGCTTTAAAAGGTTGAGAACTGCTGGGGCTAAGCAGTCCTATAGCTGAAGCCACTCAGGAGCACAGGATGGGAAACCATCATAAAACATCCTATGGTAAAACAAATAATCCCCTTTCCTATTTCTTTCCCTTTCCATCCTTTCGAAAGGGGGGGGGGGACGGACGTTGATCTCGCCATTGCCCCCAACAACCTCCCACGCTCTTTTTCTAGTCCTCTCTCTTTTTTTTCATAAGTCTACGGGTGCCTTCCGGTCGGAGGCTCCATTGGCCGAAGTGCATTGTGGGGGAGCTCGCCGCCTGAGGCGCGCGCGAGGCATTGTGGGAAGCGTAGTTCCGCCCTCCTGAGGCGCCGCCTCACCCACCAGGCCTGCTCTCGCTCTCTCTCCCCCGGAGGAGGTGGAAGAGGCCGGCGACGATGGCGGCGTCGGTGTCGGGCTGCTTGGGCGAGCGGTGGTGGGCCGAGCTGCCTCACCACCCCGCGCTGTGCCGCCTGAGGGACCACCAGGCCTCCGCCGCAGGCCACCCCCAGGCCCGGCCGGCCCTCCTCCCGTGGGACCTGCTCTTCGACCTGGGCGGCGACCTCTTTCTGTGGGACGCGGAGGAGCGCAGCGCCTTCTACGCCCTCCGCCTCGGGGACAGCCTGGGACGCTACCAGGTGAGTTTTTTTGGGGGGACTACATGTCCCATGATCCCCCGCCGTAGTAGGCCTTTAGGGGAGGGAGGGGGTTGCTGGGAGTTGTAGTCTGGAGGAAGCCTGGTGGGTGAGCAGTACAAGACAAGCCGTTCTGAAGGGGATCTACTACGACTCCTCCCAGGAGGGCACCCAATGCCTTCTGGCTGGGGAATGCTGGGAAATGTAGTCTGAAGTCGACATCTCAGCTCCTGTGTTTTGGCGGGAATTTTTTGGGGGGAAAATTGACACACACACACACACAATCATTATTAGGCTCTCTCAGCATTTTCATTAATTTATTTATTTATAAATTTATTTAATGCCATGAATGTGATTGCAGCCGTTTGGGACCCAGAATGAAGCCTTGTGTAATTTATGCAACAAAGGGACGTGTTTATTTTTATTTTCTACTTGAAATTTCATAGCTGTACATTTATTTCCTCCAAATCCCACCTGCTGGCAGCTAAGAATTTTGTTATTTTTGATATTGTATGCTTTGATTATTGATTATATTGTTGCTATTGCTGTTATACTGTATTTTATGGATCTTGTATTTCTAATTTTGTTTGTTTTCTCTTGCTGTAATTGAAGTGTATACTTTGCGGGTTGCGTTTTTGTAACTGTACCTTTGGAGATGGGTTACTGTATTATTATTGTGTTATTGTATTATTATTATGTATTTATTGTCCGCTATGTAAACCGCCCTGAGTCGGGTTGTACCGAGTGGGCGGTATATAAGCGCAAAAATTAAATTTAAATTAAATTAAATTAAGAAGAGCAACTCTGGCTTGTTGTGGGGGGTCAGTTGGCAATGCTAATGGGCATGGCTGTTAATGAAGCCGCCATCGCCAACCCATGCGCCTAGAGTGACAGGATACTCAGACCTACACCCGTTGGTCGGGGAAAGACATTGGGATGATGCTGAACACATTTAGTGCGTTCTTCCTCTCCGGGACCTTTTGTGCTACGGAAAATTTGTAAAGCAGATTTCCCATAGGAGTGCATTAAATGCGGTTTCCCATAGGAATACATTTAAAACCAAACTGAGTTAACCGAAACGCAGTTTCCCATAAGAATGCCCATAAGAATAACAACTAATTAATCTGCCCCCCCCCAAAAAAAATTTTTTTTTGTTAACTGAGCCACTATTTTCTATGGATTTCCTTTGTTATGTGTTTTTTGCGTGAAGCGAGCCGTTTCTTACACAAGGTTCCACTGACTGTATATCCTCTTATTGGTATGGCTTTCTCTCTCTCTCTCTCTCTTTCTTTCTCGCGTTCTGATCAGACCCTGGACTGCCAAAATGGAGCCTTTTTCTTGGCTTTGTCACTGCCCAAATGCAAGTCCTCATCGGCGCATGTCTCTGGCAGCAATCGGCAGTCCAGCAAATGGGCCGGACTCAGTATCTCCCCACATTCACACCGCGTGTTGTTGTCCACCAGCCGTCCCCACTTGAGCCTGTTGGTCTTGCATTGAGGGACTCCAACCCTCAGCCTATTCGGGGTCCTCCAGGTGACGTAGGGGAGGTTGAGGTCTTCAGCTATATCCACCTTTGATGATGTTCCTTTCCCAGTGAGCTCCTTCCTCCATGGCTCCACCAATGTTCAGGAGAGAAGTAGCAGTGGACGCCGAGAGAACTAAGTAAGAAAACGGCCCTTGACACCCTCTGAATGGAGATGAGCGTAAAGTCCACAGGCTCAGATCCAGGAAGAGCTTTATGGAGAAAACAAGCATCCTTGAGAGTTCACAAGAGCAAAACCAAATTAGAAGATGGAGGAAGGGAATAGCATTAAAGAAGGATATAGCCGAGGAACTCAACCTCCCCTACATGCGGCTGAGAGTTGGAGTCCCTAAATATAAGACCAACAGGCTCAAGTGGGGGCCACCGGCCAACAACACATGGTGTGAATGAATGTGGGGAGATACACTGGTTTTAATCTTATGCTCTGATAAGTTTAGAACTTCTAAGGTGAAAGATTTTGCTGTTAACAAATTTCCCCTTTCATTTCCAGACCTTGCTCTGCATAAACCCACCACTCTTTGAGGTCTTTCAAACTGCGCTGAGTCCTACGCAGCACCACGTGGCTCTGATTGGCACGAAAGGGTTGATGCTGTTGGAGTTACCCAAACGTTGGGGCAAGAACTCCGAGTTTGAAGGTGGGAAGCCGACGGTGAATTGCAGGTGAGCAAAGCTTCCGTTTTTTATCTGTGTTACCAGGTTTAGCACTACAGGCGATTCCCGCTTCATTTAAGTTTCTGCTGTCTCTCCTCCTGTCACTGTCCATTGTTCTGGGTCAGGATTCGGGAGTGTGGGGTGAGGTTCCATTCCACCAGAGCTGGAACTTCCTTGCCCTTCATGGCACATGGAGGTTTACCCAGCCTTGTGGAGCCAGGTTTTAGGGTGTGGGGTTGCAGGATGTGCAAAGGATGCTTAAGAAAGCCATGGGCTCCATCAAGAAGAGTACCATGGGATCCTGGCCGTGGTTAATGTTCTTTCCCTTGCAACCCTCATATAACGTTACCTCTGAGAGGCATCAACAGAGCTTACCGTCCATATAGATCAGGACACGGGAAGGACCAGGAGGAAGAGGAAATGAAGGCAGTGAAAAACAGGCAAAGAGTATGTGGGCAAAGATGTTGGGGTCCCAAATGATATGTGATTGTATCTAGCGTTACAGTAGGTTAAGGCGAACTGAAAGCGTGTGGGGTTGTGCCAAAGGCTTTTCACATGATGGGAGTTTTGAAGAGAGAGCGAGACCCACAGGTTTCTCAGATGGAAAACACAGCAATGGAGAGAAGGTTTTGCTCTCTGGAGTTTGCCAACCAACCCAGCCGCACTCTTGCTGTGCAAAGATCAGCGGGTAAAACTGTTCACAGCACAGAGGTCACCATTTGAGAATCATAGAATCACTGAGCTGGAAAGGGCCTTTCGTGCCATCGGGTCCAACCTCCCACTCAATGCAGGAACCTGATTCAAAGCAGAGGGTGGTCCAATTCTCTCTTGAATGCTTCCAGTGCCGGAGTGTTCACCAGCTCTCGAGGCGGTTGGTTCCACTGTTGTACTGCTCTAACTGTAATGAGGTTTTCCCCTCCTGATATTCAGCCCATATCTGGCTTCCTATAGTTTGAGCCTGTTATTCGGCCTCCTGCACTCTGAAGTGATGGAGAACAGATCCTTCCTTTCCTCTTTAGGATTGTCTTTTCATGTATTTGAAGAGTGCCATCACCATAACCCTTCTCAGGCTCCATTTCTCAAGACTAAACATGTGGAGGACAGAGGCACCTGGAGGAAAATGGTCCATAGGGTCGCAAAGGGTCGGAATCGACTGTGCGACTGAACAACAACAAAACATGGCTAGCGCCTTCCACCTTTCCTCCTAGGAGGGCTTGGTTTCCAGTCCCCTGATCCTCCTTCTTGCCCTTCTCTGGACCTGTTCTAGTTTGTTTGCATCTTTCTTAAAGTGTGGTAGGGCAGGAGCAGGGCCACCACCACCACCACCAGCATTTTCTGGCTGGTTTTCTTTTCTTGGCTGTTTGATGGGGGGAAGTCTCACTCCCCACCAAGCTGGTGGGGGCGATGGGGAGAGAGAGTAGGATTAGGGAAAGCCCTGTTTGGCTTCTAGAGAGTCTTCTTATTTTCACGCTACTTTGCCACTGATTGCTCTGTATGGCTTCTCACTTGCTAATAAACAAATCACACTGAAGAGAAGCTGTCTTCAGCCTGGTTTCCTGCCTGGGGGAATGAGAGGTCTCAGAGTTGGGGGGGGGGGAGAGAGAACCACGCTACCCCTCCCATCCTGAGGCTCACAAAGTGTGGTGCCCAGAATTGGACCCAGGACTCTAGATGTGGCCTAACTTGTGCTGAATAGAAGGGAGACTAGTAATAACCCAGGCCTGGCAAAACGGCAGCCACAGAGTCATGTATCTGGTAGCCTGTCTCTCAACTAAACCACATAAATCTCTTTTTCAGCACGGTACCCATTGCGGAAAGATTTTTCACTAGTTCAACCTCCCTGACCCTGAAGCACGCTGCCTGGTACCCCAGTGAGACGCTGGAGCCCCATATTGTCTTGTTGACATCTGACAACACAATACGGTACCATTCTTGTTCTGAGTTCTTTGTTTTTGAGCTGAATTAGGTGCTTACTGTATGTTGTATTTATATTTATAGCATTGTTGGGAGCCAGTCTGGTTGTTGTCACTGAATTTGATGACCAGAAGGTCAGCAGTTTTAGACCCACATGCTGCATGATGGTGTGAGCTCCCATCATCTGCCCCAGTTCCTGCCAGCCTAGTAGTTCGGAAGCAAGACATTCCAGGTAGATAAATAGGTACTGCTTCAGTGGGAAAGGTAATAGTATGCCATTGCACTCTGGCATCTAGTCATACCTGCCACATGGAACATGGAAATGTTTGGAGCCACGGACAGAGATGAACACAACCCCCCTAGAGCCGGAGACGACTAACTTTTCAGCAAGGGACACCTTTACACAATAAAAGGAGCTTTGGGCTCCCTCTCAGTAAAGTGAATGTGTGTGTCAGACGTAGGGTGTGTTAATCCCCATCCCTGGTTGTGTAGGGGTTGGTGCAGGAATCACGGCCCAGAGCAGCAGGAACCGCAGGTGGTCTCTGTTTCGTCTCCTGGCCTTGCTGTCGATTCCCTGCATGGTCTTAGAGGGTGACCTGCACTCACTCTGCTAGCCCTGAGCTTTCATGTCATAAAGGTCACGAGACTGAATTCTCTTCCAAGAGGGCCAGGCCAGATTATTTGTTCATTTTGCCTGGCACTCTCTTTTCAGGCTGGCCATGGCTCTCCAGGGCCCGGGGCTCGAATGTCACCCTCCACCTTTCTAACTAGAGATGTTGAGGAGGCCGAACTGAACTTTGGCCTTTCTGTGGTGCTCCACCAATCGAGCCGTGGCCTCCTGGTTTAGGCTGGGCCATTGCCATAATTGCTGAGAGAGGGGATGTATTTGGAGCATTATAGGTTTGCGTCATGAACTGAGAGTCATACAGATGTTTTGCCTTTACACCCAGTCCCTCTACTCCAGTTTTTCGTGATGGGAATTAACAACCAAGATTAAGATGGGCATCCATTTCTGCAGGAACTGTTCTCCCTGCGATTTGTTTCTTCTATTGAAAATCTTTTTGCCTGTTAGGATTTACAGCCTGAGTTCACCCCAGACCCCTGTGAAAGTGATCGCACTTTCGGATGCAGACGAGGAGACTTTGAGGCTTAATAAAGGGTAAGGGCTCAAGCTTTTCTCTCTCTCTTTACGCCCCCTCCCCATTGCTGGGCAAAGAGACCATGTGAAGAATCATGGCAGACTGACCTGCTTATCTTCCTTCCTTCCTTCCTTCAGAAGAGGCTACACAGCGTTGATCGGAGAGACAGCAGTGGCCTTTGACTTTGGCCCCCTGGCTGTCATTCCCAAGAACGCCGTTGGGCATCAAGAGAAATCGGAAGTTCTGGCCTATCCTTTGTATATCCTGTATGAAAATGGAGAGACCTTCCTGACCTATCTGAATCTCCTGCCCAGGTGATGACCTACAGACAGATTTGTGGCCCCTTGCACAATGTGGCTTGTTTGCACTCCTTTGGTAGACATTATGGGTGGTGGAGGTTCTTCCTCTTCATCCGTATCTAGGGCAGACATTAAAGTTCCAAAGCAAAAACCCCTTTGGGTGAATTCATTCTGTAGTTCCTTTCACCCAACCTAGTGTGAGAAAGGTTAGCTGGCACAACAAGGTTGCCATGGTCCGGGGTACACCAGATTGTGATTCAAAAATACCACAATCTTCGAGAAGACTCTTTTGCTAGCAGGGGTTGATGAGACCTTTATAGAATCATAGAATAATCACTGAGTTGGAAGGGGCCGTTGAGTCCTACCCCCTACTCAATGCAGGAATCTGAATAAATCCCATGTTCCAAGGCAGGTTCAGCGCTTAGGAGAGCTCCTTTAAGCCACAGGGCATCGTTGTCGTCTTTTGTGTCCTGATCAAACCCCAGACTGACAAAGTGAAGCCACTTCCTTGTCTTTGTCATTGTCCAAACTTAAGTCCTCCTTGGTGCAGGTTTCTGGCAGCCATAGGCAGACCAGCAAATGGAGCAGATTCTGTATCTCTCCACATTCACACGGTGTGTTGTCTGCCAGCAGCCCCCACTTAAGCCTTTTGGTCTTGCATTTAGGGACTCCGACCTTCAGACGATTCAGGGCCCTCCAAGTGATGTAGGGGAGGTTGAGTTCCTTAGCCATATCCTTTAATGTTGCTCTTTGCCCAGTGAACAACTTCCTCCATCTTCTGATTTGGTTTTGCTCTTGCGCACCCTCAAGAGTGTTTGTTCTTGGTTGGCAGGAGTTGATGAGGCCTTTATGGTATCTTTGTGGTACATAAAACTCTTGTTTTTGGACTTCAAGCCTCAAGAGGACTTTCAAGGTTTAGGAAACCAGAAGTTTCTTTTCTTATCTTATCTTAATTTTTATTAAAGCAAATTAATTTAGAACAAACAAAAAATAAGAAATATATAACAATAATATAATAGCAAAGGCACATTAGACAAATTTATATATTTCCTAAGTGAAAATTCAGTTGAATGACACAAATAATATCTGCTAACATTAAAAAGAAGAAGAAAAGGAAACAATATCAAAAAGGAAAAAAATATTTACAGTTTATTAAAATGTAGTTTATTTTAAGAACATAAGAACATAAGAACATAAGAACAGCCTTGCTGGAACAGGCCACAGCCCATCCAGTCCAGCATTCTGTCTCACACAGTGGCTCACCATTTCCTTCAGGGTATTCCCAAGCAGATGCCTTCACCTGCTTAGGATTCCCTGGAAATGGCATTGAGAGATATCCTGCCTATCTCTCCAACCCGGAGGTTGTCCTTAGGTAGCCATAATTATAGCCATTGATAGCCTTGTCCTCCATGAACTTGTCTAATCCTTTCTTAAAGCTGTCAAGACTGACAGCTATCACCACTTCTTCTGGCAGGGAGTTCCATAGACCAGTAATCCTCTGGGTGAAAAAGTACTTTCTCTTATTTGTTTGAGAACTAGTACCCAAAAGTTTCATGGAGTGTCCCCTAGTTCTAGTGTTGTGCGATAGGGAAAACAGTTTTTCCTTATCTACTTTGTCCACACCGTGCATGATTTTATAAACTTCAATCAGGTCACCTCTTAGACGCCGTCGTTCAAGAGTGAAAAGGCCCAAACGTTGCAGCCTCAGATGGTAAGGAAGGTGTTCCAGTCCCCTAATCATTCTGGTTGCCCTCCTCTGTACTTTCTCCAACTCCATAATATCCTTCTGGAGGTATGGCGACCAGAACTGTACACAATATTCCAGATGGGGCCTCACCATAGATTTATAAAGAGGCAAAATGACACTTGCTGACTTATTTTCTATACCCTTCCTAATGATCCCTAACATTGAGTTTGCTTTTTTCACTGCTGAGGCACACTGGGTTGACACCTTCATTGAGCTGTCCACCAGGACACCAAGGTCCCTTTCCTGGTTTGTCGCAGAGAGTTCAGACCCCATCAGTTTATAAATGTAATTTGGGTTTTTTGCCCCAACATGCATCACTCTGCACTTACTGATGTTGAAGCTCATTTGCCACTGTTTTGCCCACTCCCCCAGTGTCAAGAGATCCCTCTGGAGCTCTTCACAATCTCTCACAGTTTTCACTACCCTGTATAATTTAGTGTCGTCAGCAAATTTGGCTACCTTGCTTTTTACTCCTACCTCTAGATCATTTATGAAGAGGTTGAAAAGCAGGGGTCCCAGTACTGAACCTTGGGGGACCCCACTCTTTACTTCCCTCCACTTGGAGAAGTGTCCCTTTAGTGCTACCCTCTGTTTCCTGTCCCTTAGCCAGTTGCTGATCCAGGACAAGACCTGTCCCTTTATTCCATGACTGGTAAGTTTATTCAAGAGCCTTTGGTGTGGGACCTTGTCAAAAGCCTTCTGAAAGTCCAGATAAACAATGTCAACTGGATCCCCCTTATCCACATGCTTGTTGACACTCTCAAAAAATTCCAACAGATTAGTGAGGCATGATTTGCCCTTGCAAAAGCCATGTTGGCTCTCCTTTAGCAGTGCCTTCTCTTCTATGTGCCTATTAATTCTATCTTTTAGGATGGTTTCCATCACTTTACCTGGGACACATGTCAAACTGACAGGCCGGTAATTTCCTGGATCACCCCTGGATCCTTTTTTGAAAATTGGTGTTACATTCGCTACCTTCCAGTCATCAGGCACAAAGCCTGATTTGAGGGAAAGATTATATATTTTGGCTAGGATATCAGCAATTTCATCTTTAAGTTCCCTGAGAACTCGTGGATGGATGCCATCTGGTCCTGGGGATTTGTTAGTGTTTAGCTTAACAAGACATGCAAGGACCTCCTCCCTGGTTATTTCTATCTTGCTTAATTCTTCGGTTTCCCTCCCTACGAAGATAGGCTCTGTTTTGGGCATGTGGTCTCTGTCTTCTTCAGTGAATACTGAAGCAAAGAATTCATTGAGTCTCTCTGCAATCTCTGTTTCCTCTTTAATAACCCCTTGCCTTCCATTGTCATCTAATGGTCCAATGGCCTTCCTAGTTGGGTTCTTACTTCTAATGTACTTAAAGAAGTCTTTGTTATTTCTCGGAGTATTCTTAGCTATACGCTCCTCAAAGTCTTGCTTTGCTTTCCTGATTGTTGCCTTGCATTTGTTCTGCCAGAATTTATGTTTCTGCCTGCTGTCCTCATTTGGACAAGCCTTCCATCTTCTAAATGAGCTTTTCTTGCTCTTGATCACTTCCCGAACAGCTCCTGTAAGCCACATTGGAGTCCTCTTGGACCTGGCAGTGCCCTTTTTCCTTTTGGGTATGCATTCCAATTGAGTCTCTGTTATTGTTTTTGTAAACAGCCTCCATGCCTCTTGGAGTGTTTGGGCTCTCTCAATTTTCCCTTTCAGTTTCTTTTTTACTAGTTTCCTCATCTTTGGGAAATTTCCTTTTTGAAAATTTAAGGTCTCTGTGTTAGATTTTATCAGTGACTTGCGGTCTATGATCAAGTTAAACATAATTGAGTTGTGGTCACTGTTCCCTATTGGATCAGTCACATTAACATCTTGCACCAGATCCTGAGTATTACTCAGGATCAAGTCAAGGATTCTTGTACCTCTAGTTGGGTCTTCAACCATCTGTCCCAGGGAACAATCATTAGCATATCTAGGAACTTTATCTCTTTATCGTGTGCTGAACAACAGTTCACCCAATCTATGTGAGGGTAATTGAAGTCCCCCATTATAACCAGGCTTCCCTTCCTGGATGCCTCCTTTACAACATTCTCCAACTGCCAGTCTCCCTCAAGAGTTTGGGTCAGAGGCCGATAGTATATGCCTACTGTTAGACCATCCTTGTGGCCTGGTACTCTTACCCACAGAGCTTCTAATGGTGACTCCAAATCACCTAGATATTCCAATTCATACGATTTTATCACTTCTTTGACATACAAGGCTACACCACCTCCCGTTTGCCCCTTCCTATCCTTCCTGTACAGTTTGTAGCCTGGGATAACTGTATCCCATTGGTTATCATCCGTCCACCAGGTTTCAGTGATACCAATAATATCAATATTTTTATCTATTGCTAAGTATTCCAGCTTCCCTATTTTGTTACGGAGGCTTCTGGCATTTGTATACAAGCATTTATATATGCTTTCCTGATACAGTCTTTTGAGTCCAGTTGCATTGTTAGACTGCCTCTTGCATCCTTCTGCTAGAGTGCTGGTGACTAGCTCCTTGCTCTGCTCAGTAATTTTTGCATCCTCCTCACTACTCAAGTACACACTTTCCCGAACCGGATGCTGCCCAGCTCCTGTCGGCTTTCCCCCAGTTATCAGTTTAAAAGCTGCTCTGCAGCCTTTTTGATGTTGAGTGCCAGCAATCTGGTCCCATCATGGTTTAAATGCAACCCATCCCTCCTGAACAGATTTGGCTTGTCCCAAAATGTTCTCCAGTTCCTGACAAATCTGAAGCCCTCCTCTCGACACCACCGCCTCATCCACGCATTGAGGCTTCTGAGCTCTGCCTGCCTGGTAGGTCCTGCGCGAGGGACAGGCAGCACTTCTGAAAATGCTACCTTGGAAGTCCGGGACTTCAATCTTCTTCCTAACAACCTAAATTTGGCTTCCAGGACAGACCGCTTGGCCTTCCCAATATCATTAGTACCAACGTGTACCATGACAACTGGCTCGTTCCCAGTTCTCTCTAACAATCTATCTAGATTTCTTGTGATGTCTGCAACTTTTGCACCTGGCAGGCAAGTCACCATACGGTTATCATGTGCATCACAAATCCATTTCTCTGTATTTCTAATTATTGAATCGCCTAGTACAAGGAGCCTCTCTCCTGCAATCTGTTCATCTACATGCACCTCATCAACCATATTAAGGGAGAGAACCTCAGTTTGTTCCTGTTGTTCATCTTCCTGGATCTCATCAAGTGTGATGAAGGAGAGATCATCAGGTGGAACCAGTTGTTCCTCTGTGTGTTCCTCATCAGGTGTGATAAGGGAAAGAGCCTCAAATTTATTCTGTAATTTCAGACTCTCAGAGTGATCCCCTACTCTTCTCCTCCTTTGAGTCACATTCCTCCAACCATCTCCCTCCTGAGTTAGTGAAGGGCCTTCTCCCTCAGAACTGTGCCCTGTCACTTCTTTGTCCAGCATAGTCTGCTCCGCTCTGTCCAAGAACAGCTCAAGCTCCTTAATTTGTTGGTGGTTAGATATGCGGGCCTCTAGCTGCTGGACCTTCTCTTCTAGTAGTGCAACCAGCTTGCACTTGCTGCAAGTGTAGTTCTCCATATGCTTTGGCAAGAACACAAACATGGCACAAGAATTGCAGGTAACTACAGCTGTTCCCTCAGAATCCATTTTAACAAGTGCAGTATTCTGGGCCTCAAAAATGTACACGTTTACTACCTTTCTACCTAGTAAGACTATATTCTTCTTATGTTCTTAGTTTGTAATCTCGCGCGCCATTAGGCGCGCGGGCCTCTAAAGCAGGTCTACTCCAACTGCAAAACTTACCAGTGCTCACTTCCTTTGTTTGGCTCTCCTCAGCAGCAGCTCTGCTTAAGAGCACATGCAGAGTCAAAATGGCTGACCCTGAAAGAGCTCAGAGCTTTTAAAGGATAGTGTGGCTCCGCCCCTATGAGTCACAGTTCAGGGAAGGGCCTGGTGTGGCCCTGCCCCCTGCTTCTGGAAGCTTCAAACTGCTTCCTCTGTTTGAACAGAGGTGGCTCTCAGCAGTTTCAATTATCAATTTAAATTAGTGGAGGCCTCTAAAGCAGCTCTACTCCAACTGCAAAACTTACCAGTGCTCACTTCCTTTGTTTGGCTCTCCTCAGCAGCAGCTCTGCTTAAGAGCACATGCAGAGTCAAAATGGCTGACCCTGAAAGAGCTCAGAGCTTTCTGAAAAAGAAAAAGAAAAAACAACAGCAAACAATAAAAAAAAACTAACCACCTTAAAGGGACTTCCTCAAATTTCCCAGAGTATTAATTTCCACTTTAATCTCAAACTTTTTCTACATTAATCCTAATATAGTATCTTTTGGGGTTTTATGTCCAAAAGCAACATTCATTATAATGTCTCCATGAGTATTTTTCCACTATTCTGTGATACCAGAAAATCAGAGGTTTCTAAACAGCAAGGCCCTTTTGTCTTCTTGCAAGTTAGTCCCAAAGCATTTCTGAACGTGTCTTAAATCTTGAGCCCAGGAAGCGGAAGTTTCGTACCTCTCTTGCCTGGCCTGGTCTTAAGCGAAGGGACTGAGTCTTCCGCAGGACTTAAGCTGGAAGGACAGCAGAGGCCAAGCAGGCTGAATCAAACCTTGCCTTCACCTGTCTGTGACACCGGCTGCCATGGCATATGGGAGGACAGAAACTTGTTTGCAACTAAGATAGAGCTTAGAGAGCTGCCTGTGTCTGGGAGACCCAGGAGGGGACAAGGAGAGGACTGAGTTTAGTGCCAGGTCACGTTAAAGTAACGTTGGCACATGTTCAGGAGTCGCTGACACATGGCTCCTGGAAACCCTGAGGCCAGAGCAGCTGACTTCTAGGCAGGCGAGGAGGACGTGGGGGAGCCACTGTCTGTACAAGCGACTTTTCCAAGATCTGTCCAAGAGGAGAATCAGTGAATTAAGGGAAGAAGTCTCTGCCTAGCTGCTTCAAAGGCAGAAAACACACCTACGCCCCAAGGATGTGTTGGTGGGCTTTCCCCTGAAGGAGGAGGAGGAAGCGAGGGTGGGCCAAGCTTCTCTGGAGCTCCGGGTGTTTGGGACTTGGCCACGGAAGCTGAGGCTCTCAAACCCCACCCCCCTTGCACATAAGTAAGTAAGCAAGCAAGTAAGTAAGTAAGTGTTCTTTGGTTTCTTCTAGCGCCGGAAGCGTTGCAGGCAAGCTGTTGGGCCCCTTGCCAATGTACCCTGCAGCGGAAGACAATTACGGGTACGACGCTTGTGCCATCCTCTGTCTCCCGTGCCTCCCCAACATCTTAGTGATTGCCACGGAGTCGGGGTTGCTGTACCACTGTGTCGTGCTGGAAGGAGAAGAGGAGGATGACCAGATGGTAGGTTTCTTTGGCTTGTCTTGCTTGGCGTTCTGAGATACCTCCCCCTAATCTGGATCTGTAGCCCAGCAGTGAAGCAAAAGCTTTGCAAATGGAAGAAAAGATAAAAGAATCTGAAATACAGTGTTGGGGGAGCCAGAACCACACATGTTCCCAGAAAGTGCTGCCTGTCAGAATTAAGAACTGGGTGAATTGAAAGCTCTGAGGAGAAGAAGATCCTTTTTGGGCTACAAGGTCCAGAATCCCCCCAGGTAGCTCTTCTTGGATGAATGTCTGAATGTGTTTGCATTTGGGTGGAACACAAATCCAGTGTGAAGGTTATGAGACTATCGCTGTCTTTTAATGCCTCCATGACATCAGAAATTTCTGCTTCTCTGTTAAATTGAACCACCATTTTTAGTGTTTTCCACGACTACCAAATGGTGGATCATCTTGACACAATCTAGTTGAATCATCTGGAATTATCGATAGTTAGGATTAACTGCATTTCTCCAGCTAAAAAGGCAAATTGCAACTGATCAAAAAACAATCTCAAGAGAAACCAGTAGGTGAAGACATACATTGGAGAGGGGGTGTTGTACCAGGTTTAAGAAAGCAAACTAACCAGTGAAAGACTAGAATTAAGTCACTGTAGGAGTCCTGTGGGGTCGAGCAAGAAACCTTCTAGCAACTCTTAGAGGCCATCTGTTATTGCACCTGCATGCCAGCAAGCTGGGCCAAGGGCTGCAGTGGTTTAGTGGTTAAGCTTGGCAACCGGAAGTTCAGCAGTTTGAGACTCCCACAACTGCAGGGTGATGGAGTGAGCTCCTGTCGTCTGTCCTACCTCCTGCCAGCCTAGCCATTTAAAAGCAAGACATTGCAAGTAGATAAACAGATACCACTTCAGCAGGGAAGGTAACTGCATTCTGTGCGCTCCTGCATCTCGTCATGCCTGCCACATGACCAGGGAAACGTCTGCAGACACAGACAACATTGGCTTTTTGACTGTAAATGGAATATCCCTAGAGTTGGATACGACTTGCTTTCTAGCCAGGGAAATCTTGCCAGCTTGTGACAGTTGCCTTCCTGTTTTCCTAAGGAAATCTTGGCCAGGGATCGTACCAAGCCGGGACGCTTGAACTTGCAAAGTCTGGCCTGGATTTTTCTTAACACCAGACAAGCCCTGGGATCTTCATCAGCTCAACCCCTGCCTGTCTTGGCAAATTACAGCCTGCCTTCTTCCCAGGGTTGGCTCACAAAGTTAGGATGCACTTACCAGTGATAACTTTCATTCTTCGAGTATATAGTTTGTGAAAACACACTATTGGGTTATGTGCCTGCGCAGAACATCGATCGGAGGCTTTAAAGCTGATTGGTCAAAAGTTTTGGCGGTAAGACCGCCCTCCGTACCGCCCACTCTTAGGCGCCAGTTCGCCATTTTACCTCAGTTCCATACTTAAGCAAAGCACAGGATAAACCAAAATGATCTCATCCATGTTGTTCAAGAGGGGAGGCAGAGTGGGTAGTGTGTATTCACAAACTATATACTCGAAGAACGAAAGTTATCACTGGTAAGTGCAACCTAACTTTCTCCTTCATATAGTTTGTGAATCCCCACTATTGGGAGATTAGCAAGCTCACACTCACTTGGTAGGTGGGCAGCCAGATGAGACGAATCCATGGGAAGACACACGTCAAAACAGGCAGAATGGACTCTCATGGATGAGCCTGGAGCCCTCTGGCAAGGACGACACGACCAAGTCTGGCATCCGCAGTGGCTCTAGTGTCCATCCGGTAGTGCTGGAAAAACGTGGACGGTTTGGACCAAGTGGCAGCCTTACAGATATCCTCTAGCAGGGTGCCCTCCAGAAAGGCAATGGAGGTAGCAACCGCTCTGGTGGAATGCGTCCTGACGTGTGGAGGGGATGGCAAGGAGGCAGTCTCGTAGGCGAGATAAATGGTCAATGTAATCCATTTGGAGAACCTCTGAGAAGTGATGGGTTCACTTTTGGACTTTTCCCCATAGGCAACAAAAAGACGCTGTGACTTACGGAACTCACGGGTCCTGCTGATGTAAAACAATAAAGCTTGTTTAACATCAAGCGTGTGCCAAGTCCTTTCTTGAGTATTGCTGGGGTTTTGAAAGAAAGTTGGTAAAGATATAGTCTGAGCCAGGTGAAACTGTGAGACAACCTTTGGTAAGAAAGTAATGTCAGCGTGGATCACCACACGGTCATTGTAGAATTTGGTAAACTGGGCGTCAGCCCGAAGAGCAACCAGCTCATCTAGCAGACGTGATAGCCACAAGAAACGCAATCTTGCAGGTGAGGAGATGGGCATCCGCAGTAGCCATCGGCTCGCAAGGAGCTTTAGTGAGGGCATTCAAGACAGTAGATAGGGACCATTGCGTGGTTGGAGTCTTAATGGGAGGGAAAGCATTGTGCAGACCTTTGAGGAAACGCTTCACCGTTTGGTCGTGGAAGGCAGGTGATCCAGCTGGAGAGTGGGCTACTACTGCTGCCAGATGGACCCTGATGGAAGCAAGTCTTAGACCTGACTCCACCAAATGGAAGAGGTATGCCATGATGTCTTGCAGACCAGCTCTGAGTGGAGACACGTGTTGAGTATCCAGGAAAGCACAATATCGCCAGTACTTGGAGGCATAGGACTTCCTCGTAGAGGGGCATCGTGCTAGTTCCAAGATCTTGGATAATCTGGGGTTGTCCTCCACGCGGTGAGGTGAAGACTAGGCAAGTCTGAGTGGTGAAGTTGCCCGTGCTCCATTTGGAGGAGGTACGGAGATTCTGGCAGTGTGAGAGACTGTGACGACAGTTGCAACAGAAGTGGATACCAGGGCTGACGCGGCCACGCTGGAGCAATGAGGATCGTGTGTGCCCGTTGCTGGTATAACCTCGTCAGAACCTTCTGAATCAGTGGAAACGGTAGGAACACATAGAGATAGTCCAGATCTCACTGTTTCATGAGGGCGTCCCCTTCGGAGTTCCGTCCGATGCCTGCCCTGGAGCAGTACCTGGGACACTTGCGGTTGGACTCCGATGCAAAGAGGTTGATGCTCGGGGTCCCCCACAACCTGCAAAGGGAGTGAAAGACCACGTCGTCCAGTTCCCACTCGTGAGTCGTTGAGGTGAGGCGACTCAGACTGTTGGCAAGCACATTCAGTTTGCTCTGGATGTGGAATCCGATTGGAAAGATGTGTTGTTTGAGACACCATTCCCAGAGTTGCACCGCAAGATAAAGCAACGTAGTGGATCTCGTCCCCCTTGCTTGTTCAGATATGCAACCGCGGTGGCATTGTCTGAAGCGATCTGGATCGCCTTGCCTGACAGCAACCTCTCGAAGGATCTCATTGCCTTCCAAATGGCAAGCAACCTTAGATAGTTGATGTGATGTACCATCTCGTCCTGTGACCAGATGTTGTTGACCATCAGAGACCCACAAGCAGCTCCCCATCCAAGGTTGCTTGCGTCAGTCAAAATCTGAAGAGACGGCTGAGGGGGATAGAAATTCTTGCCTGTAGCCATGTTGAGAGGTCTGGTCCACCACACGAGCTGGTCCACCAGTTCCGGAGATGGAAACAACTGTTTGGACTGACTCTCCGTGAGGGGATCGAACTCGTGGAGAAGCCACGACTGCAGAGACCTGAACTTCAGTTTGGCGTGAGGGATCATTGCCGTGGTGGACGCCATTAAGCCCAGGAGTCGTTGAGCTTTCTTCGCTCGGACGAAGGGTTTTGTACGGAAATCGCTTACTACCTGTGCAATGTTCAGTAAGCATTTTTGTGGGGCAAATGCCCTGACTGCAAGCTAGTCCAGAACCGCTCCAATGTATTCCACTCGCTGTGAAGGATCCAACTTTGACTTGCTGAAGTTGATCCTGAGGCCAAGACTCTCCATGAGATGAACGGTGTACTCCGTGTCCCGAATGGCCGACGATCTGATGGGGGGAGACTATCAATCAGTCATTGATGTACGGGAAGACCCTGATCCCCTTTTGGTGGAGGAAAGCAGCAACCAGAGCCATGCACTTGGTGAAGACTCGTGGTGCCGTGACTCTATCCTATAGAGTCCCCTATCCTGAAACGGAGAAACCGTCTGTGTTCCTTGAGGGTGCTGACGTGAAAGCAAGCGTCCTTGAGATCTATCACCGTAAACCAGTCCCGTTTTTTGATGAGGGGAAGGACGGTCTGGAGTGCCACCATCTGGAAATTCCTGGTGTGGATGAACGTTGAGGCGACACAAGTCCAGAATCGGGCGGAGGCCTCCGTCTTTCTTCTGGACAATGAAGTACCTCGAGTAGAAACCGTTGTCCCAATCGGGTACCAGTTCGATGGCCCCTTGGGAGAGAAGGGTGGCAACTTCTTCTTCCAGATGAAGAGGCGGGGTGGTGAAACAGAGTTTTCCTACCCGAGGCATCCGGTCGAACTCGATGGCATAACCAGCGGACAAGATCTTCAAGACCCACCGGTCGTTCGTGACGTCGGACCACACACTGAGGACGTTCCGAAGGGGGAGATACGGGAGATGGAGCGAGAGAGTCTTGGCCAGAGGGAAGTCAAACACGCGACTTTGACTTGCCCTCGTTGCATTTTCCTTGCCTGTAAGGATGGAAAGGTGGCTCCCATGTTGTCATCGGGGACGATAAAAACCAGGCTTGGAGTGGTCAGCAGACCCACCCTGCTGCTGTTGTTGCTGCAGGTTGCCGCAATAGCGGTTTGTAAATGGCTGATACCTGGGCTTCGCCGGCTGAGTGGAAGCAGTGAGGCCCAAGAACTTGGCAGTCGAGTTGGTCTGCCTCAACTTGTTTAAAACCATGTCTTGGCCAAACAGACCCTGACCATCAAGTGGGAACTCCTCGATGAGCTTCTTCATGGAGTCATCAAGAGTCGTTCCCCAAAGCCAAGCATGCCACCGCAAGAGGATAGCCGAAGACATGTCCTTGGCTGCATAGCCGTTTATATGATGCGCCATCTTCATTTGCTGCTCTGCCAGGAAATCGCCCTCATCACACAAACTGTCGAGTTCCTTTTGGAGGTCCGACGGTAGCTTGGCAGCAAGCGTCTTAGCTCGTTCCCAAAGGTGGGATTGGTAGGATTGGTACGGCCCACCGCATCGAGCTTCTTCCCCTCAGACGTTGACGGTACCGGGAAGCCGCTGACTGCCATCTTATGCTGAAAGGCTTTCACTACCAAGGAATTTGGTAGGGGATGTGCCTGCAAAAACTCTACGTCCTCGTCCAAGACTCGGTACATCCCATCAAGCCTGGATGAAACAGAGTGGGCTGAAATGGGCTTCTTCCATGTAGCCTTGGCAGACGTCAACATGGAAGGAAGCATGGTGATGTGGATGGGACGGATGGACTTCTTGTCCAGCTTGGCCGTCATCTGGTCTTCACCTTCCAAAGGTGGCTGGTCAACCCGTATTTTAAGAGCAGCTCCTAAATGGGTGAGCATTGCTGTGAGGGACTTCTCGTCCTCCCCTCTTGGTGGATCGACAGCACCAAAGACCTGGTCGGGCATTTTATCCGTGTCCACATCCCCCTCCTACTCCTCCGAAGATGAGCTGGAATCATCGGAAGATGAGGGGGGGGACTCTGGAAGCCACATTGGGACCATGCCAGTACAGCCTGGGCGGGTCGACAGCCTGGGTGCTCGATGCTTCAATGTCTGGGCCATGACTGCTCGACCCTCGAGAGGGCGGCGGAGCAACAGCAGGGTCAGAATCCCTAGGGTGTGCGGTGGTCGGTCCCGGAGCCGCAGGCACCGCAGGAATGGTGGCCTTAAACTGTTCAGCAAAGGATTTTGCCATGACCTCGAATATTGTCTTGAAGAGGTCCCTCTGGCCAGCAGAGACAGTAGCTGTGGGCGACGAAACGGTGGGAGGCGAGACGGTGGCCGAAACGGTGGGAGGCAAAACGGTGGCTGCAGGGGCGTCAACCGTAGGAGTTCGTGGTGTCGGAGACACTGGAACTTGCTGCGTCGTGGTACGACCCCTCTCACCCGATGGAGGTGACAGTGAAAGACTCACAGGGTGCGAAGTTGCACCAGCCCGGTGTGCCTTGTTCGGTGACTCCGAAGAGGAGCAACCAATGGAGGACCCAGGAGAGGGACATTTCGCCATGGAGAAAGGTGGAGAAGGCCAGGGAGAAATTGGTGGATGAGGGGTAGAGGGCAAGGAACTCTTCTTATCCCCGTTTTTGTCCTCCTTCTTCTTGTTGTGGATCAGGGTTGAAGAAGAAGACTTGGGAGCCCTCTTGGGCTTGTTTGAAAATAGTCTCAACGATCGTCCTGCTGCTGAGGTGGAAAGAAGAGAAGTGAGGTAAAATGGTGAACTGGCGCCTAAGGGTAAGCGGTACGGTACGGTGGGCGGTCTTACCGCCAAAACTTTTGACCAATCAGCTTTAAAGCCTCCGATCGATGTTCTGCGCAGGCCCATAACCCAATAGTGGGGATTCACAAACTATACAAAGGAGAACCAGTGCTCCGGCCTATTCTTGGTAGCATCTATACCTAAAAAGAAACAAATTCCCTTTACAGGTTTGAATAAAGACAAAGGCTTGAGATTTTTTAAAATCCTTGCCTACTTGTCCCACACACTCCACACACACGCCTTTCTTTCTGTATCATGTTTGCTTGTTTAAAGCAGGCATCCAGGAGCCTCTCTAGCCTGGAGCCTGAGAGGCCAGTGGTTGCGTCCCCCACCCAAACCTTGCAGAGAGCACTTCAAAGGAAATTAGCTGCTTCTGGTTACCCCAATGGATTGTGAATATTTATTTATTTATTTATTTATTTAGGGGGGAAGAGATAATAATAAAATTGTTCAAACCTTCTTTTCAGTCGGTCAAATCCTGGGACTCAAGGAGTGACCTCATCCCGTCCCTTTACGTCTTTGAATGTGTCGAACTGGAGCTCGGTCTGAGACTGGCCTCAAAGGAAGGGGGGGAACTCCTGGAGTCGGACTTCACCTGCCCCATTAAATTGCACAGAGGTAGGAGGAGGGGAGGAGTCCTTGCTTTGCCGGCTGTCACAGAATCACAGAGTTGGAAGGGGGCCCATAAAGCCATGAGGTCCAACCCCCTGCTCAATGCAGGAATCCAAATCAAATTCTCTTGGTATTCTGTGTATTGATTTATTTCTTCCTATTACTTTCAGAGCAGCTTTTACTTCACTTTCTAGAATCACAGAATCACTGGGTTGGAAGGGGGCCTTTGAGACCATCAGGTCCAACCCCTCCTTCTCAATGCAGGAATCTGAGTCAAAGTAGATCTGACAGATGGTTGCTTTCCAATTCCCTCTTGAATGCTTCAAGTGCTGGAGCGCTCTCTTGTGGCCGTTGTCCTTTGCCTTTGCTTCCCTTTCTTTGCTCTGTGTTTGATTAAAGCCACTTTGTAGTTTTGGCAAGGAAATAGGACAGAAGAGAGACCACCTGGCTGGTTGGTGGCAGGTCAGGGCAGAACACGGGGCAACCTCAAAATGGCCCTGTTGTTGGTTGCCCACAATCCTTGCCCATTTCCTTTCCTTGCTAGTTAAGCTTTCTAATATAGGGACTGCCATGGCTTAGTGCTTAAGGCATCAAACTTGGCTGGAAGGTCGTCAGTTCATCAGTTTGAGACCCAAGTGCTGCATGACAGAGTGAGCTCCCATCGTGTCTCTCACCTTCTTCCAACCTAGCAGTTTAAAAGCAAAACATTGCAAGTAGATAAATTGGTACTGCTTCGACAGGAAAGGTAACTGTGCTCCATGTCTAGTTCTGCCTGCCACATGTTCACAGAAACATCTGCAGACACAGAGAGCGCTGGTTCTTTGGCTATAAACCGAGATGAGCACCAAACCCTAGAGTCAGATACGACAGGCTTTCGAGCAAGGATGACCTTTTCCTTTAGTAATTAGGGGCAGAAGAACTTGTTTGTTTGCCTGAACGTTGTGCGTGTCCACTTCTTTACTGGCAATATGACATAGGCAACTTACAAGCGAGACTCTCTGCCCAGCAGCCCAATGGGAGCGCTTCCTCCCTCCCCTGTTGCTGTGTCAGCACTTTGTGATAGATAAGTAGGTTCTGGGTTGCAGTTTGGGCACTCGGTCTCTAAAAGGTTTGCCACCACTGCTCTAGTCCAAATGCGAATGCATGTGCTAATGCAGGCCTGCCTTTTTTCCAGATCCCAAATGCCCCTCTCGCTATCACTGCACCCATGAGGCCGGAGTGCATAGCATTGGCCTCCCCTGGATCCACAGACTCCACAAGTTCCTGGGCTCAGGTGAGTAGACGTGCCCTGGTTGGCTTTGGATTGGCAGTGAGTTTTCCTCCTCTTCCTTCTCCTCCTCTTTCTCATCTTCTTCCTCCTCCTCTTTTCCCTCAACGGGTGTCAAGAGAGATAATAAGGTTCTTGTTCTGGTGCTTCTAGCAGCCTTCACTGGTGTTTGGTGTTCTTGCGATCTTCCTCTGATAGGTTCTCTCTCCTCTGGGTCTGCCTCCTGGCCTTTGTCCTTCTCTTTCCGCATAGGATGCCTTGGAAGGAGGGATGATGGAATCCCAAGACGTTCTCTCCAAATGGGCAGAAACCACTCTACGTGTGTTGTCTCTGGGTGTCATGTAAGATGGGTTCTGTTCCAGCCGAGTCTCTATAGGTCCAAAGTGCCTCCAATTTGGAGAGACAGGTTGGGGATCAGGCTGGCCCTGACTGGGTGGATGGCCAACTCGGATCCTTGTAAACCAGGGCTGCCTCCGAGCGAGACTTTGACACCCTTTCCCAACTCTGAGGATCCTTTGGCTCTTGGCTCCCCTTTGGGCTCCCGGACTCCTGCCTGGGAAGCCTCTCCAGGAGTCAGAGGGCTCTTCCTTCTTTCCTCTCTTTGGAGAGGGGTAGAGGCTTCTGTGGAGGTGGGACGTCAACCGAGAGGCGCAGGCTCTGAGGCGTCTCTTCTGTGTGGGAAGGAAATGCCTTCACAAAAGGCCTAGGCTTCTCTGGGGAAGCATCTGTTTAGACCTGACCCTTGATGGCTGGCCTCTCAGCCTCCATGCAAAGCTCTCTGAGAGACTGAGGAGGGAGAGAGACATTAGAAAGGCGGCCCCTTGGGATTCGAACCAGGGAGAGGCAGCCTCCCCTGAAGGGAGGAAAGAAAGGCCCCTGCCTCCTGCCATTTAGCCCCCTGGGTTGAGTCCCTCCCAGGTAGCCTTCCCCTCACCCCCACCCACCCCATGGCTCCCTTGAAACAGTGTGTTTTGTTGCTCAGATGAGGAAGACAAGGACAGTTTGCAAGAACTTGGAGCGGAGCAGAACTGCCTTGTGGAGCACATCCTCTGCACCAAGCCTCTGCCTTGCCGGTAAGCTCTGCCCGTCTTTCCAAACCCTCCTCTGGGTGTGGTAGAAAAAAATATCCCCGACTGGGAAGAGTCCAGAACCGAAGGGTGGCTGTTTGTGGTTCAGGGTCTGTTTTCTGATAGAGAGCCGCCTTTGGTTTAGAGACTGCGTTTTGGGTTAGGGTTAAGGATCTTGGGGGTGTTTCTGGGTTGATACATCAGAGAGGTTCATTTCATTTCATTTAAGATTTCTATACCACCTTTCTCAGACCAATGGCCGACTCAAGGTGGTTTACATAGGACATGAAATGACAAAAAAAATTCCATATACAAAGTTACATAGTTCAATACTCATATAACCAATCATAAACAATAGAAATTCAATTACGATAGGAGACAATATAACCCCACTGATTCCCACTGGAGGCAGCAAAAGACTTGGAAAGTCAGATGCTGGTTTAGGATAAGGCCGCCTCACTAGCCCCTTTCCTGGCCAGTAAAGGTTACCCACATTTATAAGTGGGGTGTTTGGACTTGACCTGCGAGGTTGGTTGGGTCTCCCCTTCCAACCTCCTGGATTGATGATTTCAACTCCCATCATCCCCAGCCAGGAGTTGGGAAGGTTTTGGAAAGAAAGATGACTTGAAAGGATTCCCTATTATTCATTAGATAGAGCCATGGCAGCCATTCAGTCGCTTTATGCCAAGAACAAACATTCTTGAGGGTACGCAAGAGCAAAACCAAATTAGAAGATGGAGGAAGGAGCTCCCTGGTCAAAAAATTTAATGATATTTCATTAAAGGAGGATTTGGCTGAGGATCTCAACCTCTCCTACGTCACTTGGAGGACCCTGAATAGGCTGTGGGTTGGAGTCCCTAAATGCAAGACCAATAGGCTCAATTGGGGGCTGCTGGTGAATAATGCCATGCTGTGTGAATGTGGAGAGATACAGAATCCATTGGCTCATTTACTGGTCTGCCAATTGCTGCCAGAAACATGCACCATTGAGGACTTAAACTTGGCCAATGACAAAGCCCAAAGAAGTGGCTTCATTTTAGCAGTCCAATGTTTGATCTGGACAGGAAAGAAGCAGCAGAAGCCATTCAGTTCCTCAACCTTCCTGTGGCTCCCCCTGTTTTCCATTTTGCAACCTCGCAGGGCAGGTCCAGACACCCCACTTAAAAATTTGGGTAACGTTTACTGGCCAGGAAAGGGGCTAGTGAGGAGGCCTATCCTAAACCAGCATCTGACTCTCCAAGCCTTTTGCTGCCTCCAGTGGGACTCTGGACAAGAGGCTTGGTTTGGGCTGGAGGGGTGATCTCTCTCTCTCTTTCCTTCTTTCTCTCTCTCTCTCTCTCTCTCTCATATGGTTGAAAAGCAGAGAAGAGGAGGTCAAGGGAAATGTCAGGGTCGTAGGCAAGAGTTGCTCACTTTCTTTCAGATACCAATAGATTCTTCCTGCCCCCAAACCCCCCCACCCCCCCCCCCCACCCCCACCCCACTTTCAGACGGCAGGCTCACTTGCTCTTTGGGCTGCCCAAACTGTCCCTCTGGAGATGAAATAGCCACTATTGGTGACTGGTTTTCCTTTTCCCTCCAGGGAACCTGCTTCCATTCGGGGGTTCTCAATTGTTTCGGACATCCTGGGTCCCACCATGATCTGCCTCACGGGGAGCTACGAGTGTGTCACGAAGCCTCTTCTGTACGTATCAAGCCTCCTCTGCCTGCATTCAAGCAGCGCTTGGCCTTTGGCCTTCGGGGCTCCAGTGTGGGTAAAGGCTTCAACCTAAAAGGAAATCACCTTGTAATGCCCAGTCAGCTGCTCTGTCTTGGCCTTGCTGAAATTCAAAAGTGTTCTGTTCTCTCTAGCATATCAGAGAGTAAACAAATCAAAAAGACAAAAAAAAACATTGTGGCACTTTAAAGGCTAACTTCTGTATTTTAATGTTAACTTTCATGGATCAAGTCCACTTCATCAGACAGTGTGACTGACAAAGGGGACTTGATCCACAAAAGCTAACATTAAAATACAGCTGTTAGTCTTGAAATTGCCACAACTTGTTTGTCTTTATGATTTGTTTTGCTCATTCTCCGATGTGCTTGAAACAGACTAACATGGCTAACAGTTCAGAAATGTTCTCTCTATAACTCTTTCTGCCCCTGATGTTTACTGGATTAAAGGAGGCAGCATTTAATGTCTGTTCTTAATAGGACCGGCCAAAATAACAACCACTCTGTTAGTTTCTGTTCTCTAAGAGAGAGTTTTGAACTGAGAGCGAGTGATTTGTGAAGATTTCTCTCCGGCATATCTATATATACATTGATTTGGCCAGAGAAGGTGAAAGCACAGCCGGGGCAAAGGGGGAAGGGAGGCGAAACTTTGGGGGAAACTGACGGATGCCTGGTGTTTGTTGTTTTGGCAGCTCTGCCGTCCACCCCCGCTGCCCTCCGCTCTTATGCACCAAGGAAGACGCACGGGTGACGGCCTCCCCTCTCCGCCTCCTGGCTGAATCGCAGGACTCCTTTGAGAGACGCGTCCGGAGCATCCTGGCACGAAGCTCTGCCAACCCTCTGCTGTTGAAGTATATATAACATTTCCCTAGAATAACATGCCCACCCCGTTGATTCTGACTTAATGGCAACTCTTCCCGGGTTTCTCTAGGTCAGGGGTTCTCAATGTTTTCCTGCCACGGGCCTGATCATGCCCCCTCTGGCAGCTGAGCATGACAAATGCTGATGTAAACTGCGGTGGGCGCATTTGTGTGGGCGCAGGCACGTTTACAGCTGTTGTAAACATCTGCTTCCGGAGGCATTGCCGGGGGCCGGATTATTTGCCGCTGCGGGCTGAGTCCTGCTCACGGGCTGTAGTCTAGGTGCAAAGGACTGTGTAGGGACTGCAGTGGGTTAGTGGTTAAGACACTTGACGACTGGAAGGCTCGGTAGATCAGCAGTTTGTGACCTGAGTGCTGCGTGATGGAGTCTGTCCCAGCTCCTGCCACCCGAGCAGTTTGAAAGCAAGAAATTTCAAGTAGGTAAATAGCTACCGCTTTGGCAGGAAAGTTAACATTGTTCCATCCGCTCTGGCATCTAGTCATGTCTGCCACATGACCACAAACATCTGTGGATGCAGACAGCACTGGTCCTTTGGCTGTAAAAGGAGATTATCCCTGACCCTTAGAGTCACACATGAGTAGCTTCCAAGCAAGGGAGACTTTGACCCTGACCTAGTTTGGGGCCTCCATGCACCTCCATCCCCCAGTGGGTTCTGGGAGTTGTAGTCCCTAAAGGAGCTGATGCAGGCTGTGAGTGGAAGTATGTGTCGGCTCTGCTAAGGACAGAGTGAAAATGAAGGAAACCGCTGGTGGAACTGGTGGTTTGTTTGAATCTTCCTCGAAGGAGCGTTTCGAAGCACCCCGTTTCCTCCTCTCCTCGTCTGGAGAGCAGGGCTGGACCCTCTCAGGAGTGGATCACGTATGGTGCCAAGATCGTTGTTGCGTCTTGTCTCTTTAGAGCTGCAGACCAAGCGTCATCGTCGTCTTCTCCTCCCCCGGAAGAATGCCTTCAGCTCCTCAGCAGAGCCACCCAAGTGTTCAGGGAAGAATACCTCCTGAAACAGGATCTGGCCCGGGAGGAGATCCAGAGAAGGTAAAACAGGCTCTGGGCTCTTAAAACCTCCTGCCCCTCCTCATCTGTTTTCTGTTCCCACGGCGTTGGGCCATTCCCGATCTCGGAAGAACTGAACTTTTGGCTGACTTCACCAACATGAATCTCTTGCAAGTCGATTTCCTGGCCATCCAAATAATCTGCATTTCCCCCACCCCAAAGTGCATCTCTAGAAGTTGTTTTCTCACTCGAGTTATTCAAGAAGCAGCCCCTGGTTTATATTCTGTAAGCAAAAGGGAACCTCATAGAGCCCAAAAGTCAAACTTATTTCAGAGAAAGTAAGGTGTCACTAATTCTAGTGGTGGAGGAGAGGGACAAAGTCCAGAGGCTAAAATCAGCATATTTTAGCTTAAAAGTTCTTATTTCCAGTAAGTAAGGCTTAGGAAAGAAGAACTATGGTGGCTTAGTGGTTAAGACTCTGAGCTCGAGGACTGGAAGGTTGGCAGGTCAGCAGTTTGAGACCCGAGTGCTGCATGACAGAGTGAGCACCTGTATCTGTCCTAGCTCCTGCCAACCTAGCAGTTCGAAAGCAAGGAATTGTAAGTAGATAAGTAGGCACCACTTTGGTGGGAAGGCAACAGCATTCCATGTCTAGTCATGCCTGCAGCATAACTATGAAAACATCTGCAGACACAGACACCAATGGCTCTTTGGCTATCAACAGAGGTGAGCACTGAGCCCTAGAGTTGGACACAATTGGCTGTTAAGTGAGGGAGACCTTGACTTTTACTGAGTGAGGGAAAATTGCCTTTGAACGGCTGGAAAATGCCCCTTAATCTCCCCTTCTATTTATATCAGAGAGTAAACAAAAGAACGAGAAAGAATGCAAGCGCGGCGCCAAAATGGCCGCCGCGCCCTTTGCGGGCCCCCCCCCACAGGACAGAGAATCCGGGTAGTTAGGGGCGTGGCCAACTCCCTTATAAAAGGGGTGGCCACGAGGCAGCCAAGCTGCCATTTTACCTCAGCGACGGAGCGGAGAAGTTTTTTCTGCGTCTCCGTCGCTCGTTAGCTTACCGGGAAGCCTTTTGGTAGCGGTTCTGCTTTTCCGGCTTCCCCTTTTTGCTCTGGTGGAGATGCCTTCGAAGAAGAAGGCAGCTTCGAGCTCAGCTCGCGTTGCTAGGAGGCGCAACCCAGGTCGGAGGACCGCGGTGCCGCCTCCTCAGCAGCCACCTTTGCCAGCCCCGGCCGGGGCCGGCGGAATGGGGTCTATTGCCCCTTGGCGTGATCTGAGCGCGGGCGCGGAAGGGGTTCCGGCCCGCGGCCCACGAGCGGTGGACACCGCTCCTGCTCCTGCCCACGCTGTCGGGCCTACTCCTCTTGGGCTGCAGCCTCTCCCGGGGCCCTCTAGCCTTGGGGGGGGGTGCGGCCCCCTGCCTTGGCAGGTTTCTTCACCAACCCTGCCGGGATTCGGTGCTGGCCAATGGCCATATGTGGGTCCCGGAGTACAGGGACCTGGACCCATGCCTGGGCCAGGCGGGCCGGCCGGCCCTTTGCCCATGGTCAATGTGGATACCTTGCTGGCCCGTATTGCGGCCCTGGAGGCGTCGTTGGCGCGGGCCAGTCAGGCGGGCGCCCCTTTCGGGGTTCCTTTTGAGACGCCGTCGGCTGGAGGACAACAGCCGGCGGGGAGGGTCGAGCTGCTGCAGGCGTGTGGCGCGGTTTCGGCCACTGCCTCGCAGCTCCCCAGCCAGCAACCAGGTGCGGGTCAAGCCCCGGGGATGAGCTCTACGTCGGTCGTGAGCTCCGACGCTCCCAGTGGGCCGGAACCCCCGGTGGGGGCGGCCCACGGGGGTGCAGCGTGTGAGTATACGGTGCAAGCGAGTACATCCACACACATTCCCAATCTAGGGGGGACCTTTCAATGGCCTTGGCCTCGCGCGGGTGGTGCGGGAGCCACGCCGTCGGCGACCCACCCGGCGACGACGACTGCCACCTTGGGCACCGGGGTGGGTATGGGTCCTTGCACTACAGGGAATGTTCTGGGGGTGGCTGGATTAGTTCAGGCCCCTTTTACCAGGCCGGCTGTCCCTTTTTCGGCCTTGCCGAAGGCAGGGTATTCCTTGCCACTGGGTGATCACCTGGCACAGGCTACTAGGGAAAAGATATGGCGTGGGGAGTACGTAGATATCTTCTCACTCCTCAACAGAGAGCCCACCAAGGAGGAAAGGGAGGGTCAGGATGAGAAGGACAAGGAGCAGGCACGCCGCCGTAAGCCGCCGCGTACCTGGGCCAACTGGCTCCCCGCTTATTTAATATACATGGCGGTATATCTGAGGGCGCGGCCGGATTTAGCTATTCCCATGGTCCAATATTTGGACAACATATATAGGGCGATGGTCGATTTCCCGGGCCCCTCATGGCTAGCATATGATGAGGAATTCCGTATGAGGATTCCCCTTCACCCCGAGATGAGATGGGATGAGCCGTGCCAGAGGCTTTGGCTTTTGTATATGACACCCACACGCCCTGCCCCGGGGGACAGATACCATTGCGGACATGCGGTCCAGCGAGCGGCTCCAGCGCAGGTTACCCGCCAGGCGGCGGGGCAGGGGGTTCCAGCCCGCCTGCTGTGCTGGACTTTCTCATCAAGTGGTTCCTGCAATCGAAAGAACTGCAGGTATAAGCATGAGTGTCCCACATGCTCTGGCCCCCACGCAGCCTCTGCTTGCCCCAAGCCTGGGGGGGCGCGAGGCAGAGGGAGGGGTGGACAGTGGGCTGGCAAGGCTGCCACGGATGGAGCTAGTTCTCCAAAAGGCCCCCTCCCCAATTAAGGTGGACATGCTGGAGCGTTGGCTCGCATCGTACCCGAAGGGGGAGGACAGGGAGTATATTCTTCAAGGTTTTAAGCAGGGATTTCGTATCCCTTTTGTGGGTGATAGGTCCCCTCAGGATGCTCCCAACCTTTTATCCCTTAGGGGAAGGGAGGAGGTGGCTGCGGCCAGCATTCAAAAGGAGTTAGTCGCGGGCAGGGTCGCTGGACCTTTCCCCGTACCCCCGTTTCCTAATCTTAAGGTCTCGCCACTGGGTTTGGTCCCCAAAAAGTCCCTAGGTGATTTTCGCCTTATTCATCATTTGTCCTACCCAGCCGGCCGATCGGTCAACGATGCTATCCCTGATGACCTTTGTTCAGTCAGGTATACATCGTTTGACCATGCGCTGCGCATGGTGCGCTCGTGTGGCTCGGGTGCCCTGCTGGCCAAGTGTGACATTAAGTCAGCTTTTCGCCTCCTGCCGGTGCACCCGGGTGACTTCGAGTTGCTGGGTTTTAAATTTAAAGGGGAATATTATTTTGATAAGGCCATGCCTTTTGGCTGCTCCATATCATGCTCGGCTTTCGAGCGTTTTAGTACCTTCCTAGAGTGGGCTTTCGCCCGCAGGTCAGGGTCCCGGTCTGTAGCCCATTACCTGGATGACTTTTTATTCGGGGGTAAACGGGGCTGGGACACGTGTGCACGTCTCCTCAACACATTTCAGACGCTAATGGAGGAACTTGGTGTCCCTTTAGCGCCCGAAAAGACCGAGGGCCCATCGACCAAGCTAGTATTCCTGGGGGTTGAGATTGACACAGTAGTGCAGGCTTCTAGGTTGCCGGGTGATAAGGTGTCCAGGATCGTGGCCCTTATCTCGGAATTGCTGGCCAAGCGTAAGGCATCACTGAGGGAACTGCAGGTGCTACATGGGCACCTTAATTTTGCTTGCAGGGTGGTCGCACCAGGCAGGGCTTTTGCCTGGCGCTTATGCGACGCCATGGCAGGGTTATCCAGGCCCCACCACAGAGTCAGGCTCACCCGGGGTATCAGGGCAGACATGTTCGTCTGGTTGCAATTCCTGAGGGAGTTTAATGGGGTCTCATTTTGGAGGTCTGACCTCCTGGCGTCCCCCAATTTCCAGATCCAGTCTGATGCCTCAGGATCCCTGGGTTATGGGATGTACTTCAATGGGAAGTGGGCCTGTGGTGGGTGGCCACCGGCATGGGCAGGCACAGGTCGCCTGCGGGATCTCACATACCTGGAATTTTTCCCCATTCTGGGAGCTTTGATGCTATGGGGCGAACTGTGGGCTAATTCGGTGGTGCATTTCTGGTGTGACAATGCTGCTGTTGTCCACATTGTCAATGCACAGACTTCCAAATCGCCCAGGGTCATGGACCTAGTGCGCCATTTTGTGCTGCGCTGCCTGCGCCTCAACGTTTTGTTCAGGGCCAGGCATGTCCCAGGGATTAATAATGATATTGCTGACGCTTTGTCCCGCCTGCAGATCTCCCGGTTCCGCGCCTTGGCCCCGGATGCGGAGGAATTTCCCTCGCCACTCCCGGACGAGATGTGGACTATTGGCAAGGAGAGGTGAACCGGGCGATTGGCCTGTCATTAGCGCCACGCACGCGTAAGGCGTATCAACAAGCATTCAATTCTTACAGGGCATTTGCTACTCAATTTCTCTTGCCAGAGACCTGGCCTATCCCGGTGGACCATGTTCTGCGGTTCATGGTTCACCTGCATGCACAGGGCCTTGCACCTCGCACCATAGCATCCAAGCTCTCGGCGTTGGCTTTTATGGCCAAAGTGGGAGGTCATGTGGATACCACCTCTGACTTCCGTGTGCGACATGTTTTGGAGGGGTGGGTGCGCGAGCGCGGGCGTTGCCCGGATGACCGGCACCCTATTTCCCCAGGGGTTCTTACCCAGTTGGCCCGGGGCTGGCCAGGCCTCTGTTTTGATCATTATGAGGCAGCCCTTTTTCACGCAGCCACAACGGTGGCATTTTTTGGAGCGCTCCGCGTCAGCGAACTCGTGATGCTGTCTAAGGCGGATGCAAGTGGTAGGGCACTGGAACTCGAAGATGTCTACGTAGCCAAAGACTGGGCCCAGTTGAGGATACGCTCCTCTAAAACAGATCAGCATGGCGTAGGCAGTGGTGTAAGACTGCTACGTTGTTCTTTGGCAGACATCTGTCCGGTTGGTGCCCTACAGGAATTCCTGGCACTGCGTGGCATGCACCACGGCCCGTTTTTCTGTCACCAAGATGGGTCTCCCCTTACTAAATTTCAGTTTTGGAAGGTGACAGCCAGAGCCCTCACCAGGGTTGGCCTACCAGGTGCCCGTTATGGCACACATTCGTTCCGGATTGGTGCAGCCTCTACAGCAGCTGCTTTTGGGTACTCTGGGGCTGACATACGCAGCATGGGGAGGTGGGGCTCGCAATGTTTTCAGTTTTATGTGCGCCCACTCCCGCCATGAGTACCAATCCTGTCACCTTACCGCCTTTTTTCTCAATTTTCTTACAGACCCTGGGTGTCGTATTACACCGGTGACAGTATGGCTGGTGAGCCACAGCTATGTGCACAGGGCAGCGCGTTACGCTGCGGCGACAGAATGGGGACCCCGACTGGGACTGGGTGACCACGCCAGTCTCGCATGGCATGGTAAGCCTGGGATGTTATGGCGGGAGCTGCGGCCTTTCCTTTTTTCTGGCCTGGGTGCTGACCCGCCCGACATTCTAATCATTCACCTGGGGGGCAATGATTTGGGCCAGGTCACCGGCTTATCGCTTAAGCATGCGATTCGCGAGGACCTCGCCTACTTGCATTATGTCTGGCCTGCCACAACCCTGGTTTGGTCGGACATTGTCCCGCGCCATTCTTACAGAGGGGGCGTTAACCTCCTGGCCCTTGACCGCGCTAGGCGCGCGGTCAATAAGGCAATGGCGCGGTTTCTTGCCAACAGGGCTTGGGGACGGGTTAGTCATCACCCCGATATTAGTCTACAAAATTATGACTTGTACGCAGGGGATGGGGTCCATCTGTCGCGAGGAGGTATGGACCTCCTGTTGGGTGATTGGCGAGCAGGCCTGTTGACCGAGCTGACGGTCTGGGGGGGGGGCGTCAGGTCTTCTTTGAAGCCCCTCCGTGTGGCGGGTAGCACTGGTAAGGTAAACAGTATGACCCACAAGTATCCGGCAGGTTCGCAATTGACTGGACAACACTAGACAGGAATAAATTAGTTAAACGTTGTCCGGTCAACGACGAACCAGGCGATGGGGTGATGACGATTGCTAACCAGCATGCATCACCCCTGTGATTTCACGGATACGCGTCAGAGGGTGGGGTCATAAGTTAGTTATTGACTACGGTCAACAATTTGTTTGTTGTCAACAAACAAATTGATACAAATTGATACATTGTAACCAATTGCCGTTGGCAATTTTGGGGTGGTACCTTACCAGTGTTACTTCGGCCTGCTTGCCTTAGGAATTACGATTGGTCGTTTTACCAATGCAAATTTATAATTCGGACTAGGGCATTGAATCAATAAATGTGGCCCTATGCTGTTATCCACTTTCAATGTTGTCTGTGTCCGTTATTGGGGGGGTGCGCCTGCAAAGAAAGAACGTAGCACCTTAAAGACTAACTCCTGCAGTTCACTGTGCAGTTTCGTGGATCAAGTCCACTCTGTCAGACTCTTTTCAACCATGAAGGGCCCCTTCCGTTGACTCATCCCATTCTCTACTCGCTCTCTTCCTCCTTGTCTCTGGGTCGGAAGAGTTAGTCGCACAGGTTATCTTGCTTTTTGCTGTGCTATACGTGCAAGATTGGGTTGCGGTGATTTGTCCTACATCTGGACCTGAGTGTTTATTACCCTCCCACCAAAGTCGATTGAGGCAGAGGAAGGCTAGTGGGGGAGCGTTGGCAGACGGACGCCCTGGGACCCATTCCTCTAACCGTGGCCTTTTCTCCGCCCGCCTCCTCAGAGTGAAACTCCTGCGAGAGCAGAAGCAGAAGCAGATGGAAGACCTCGGCCACTGCCGTGAAGAAAGGTGAGCCTGGCCCTCCTCCTCTTGGGCTTATTATTAGATGTCTATTTATATTATTTACTTCTTCCATTTATATCCCTCCCATCTGAGATATTTCCCCACTCTGGGTGGCTTAACCTTTGCTGAACACGATCCGATCTGTTTTGTGATAATTTAGGCAGAGAATGATGAAGTTTATCGAAATGTTTGAAATGATGGCCATGTTTCAAGCATAATGAACAAAACAAGACACAAAAACCTTTGTGGCACTTTAAAGGCTAAATGTTTTATTTTAAAGCTAGCTTTCGTGGATCAAGTCCACTTCCGTCAGACTTAAGAGTGAGACTTCATGGCACCAATGAGGTTTATCAAGTTGTGGTTCCATGTCTATATTGTGGACCAAAGGATTAATCTTTATCCTAGTCAATAATCTTCTTCCGGACTGAAAAGCAGCCTGTGTTTTGGATACCTGTGGGTTCTGAAAGAAGAATTTGTCGAGAGATCTAGTCAGCTGCCAAACCTTTACTTGATTTGGCTTCACCAATTACTGAAGATAATTGTAACCATACTGAGATCAATCTAGTTAGTATTCCGGGTCCCCGTTTTTTGATTCATGGAATGTAGACATGCAGACGGCCAGCCTGGCCAGGTTATTTCTGCTATGGTAATAGAGTAAACCCGACTGCCAGGGAATGAACACCAATCATCACGCAGCGGTTAACTAACCAGGCAACCCTGAGGACTCGCAGCCTTGGGTGGTGAAATCCATACGGAAGGGTGTGGGTCCCCGTTCACCTCCTTTCTAGAAACTTCAACCCTTTCGTGCTTTTGGAAACGGCAACCAAAGTCCAAGGTTTTGTAGGGTTGAAATAGGACAGAATGGAGACTATGTTCTCTTCTACACCTTCCGTCTATCCTGCTGATCCCGTGTCGGGGGGCCGTGGTAGCTCTACGGCTGCCGAGAGAGATGGGAAAGGCCATCTCTTTTGCCGCAAGCACAGCTAGCTCCCTTGTGCCATCTGGCTTGAAGCAAAGGGTTGCCCCAAAGGTCCCTTCCCTCTCTGTAGGAAGAGCTTGCGGGAGATGGCAGAGCGCTTGGCAGAGAAGTACGAGGAGGCCCAGGAGAAGCAGGAGGACATTGTGAACAGGTCAGGAGGACCCACTGCCGTGTCTTGGGGGAGGGGGAGGCTCCGTGGCTAGTGCGGAAGAGGCCGCCGTAGGTGGTGGGGAGGGAGTCGAGACACCCTCCGGAGCAACGGTTGGGCTTGGATTGGCAAGGAGTGAAACTGGGGTCTGAGAGGACACTGGGTTCAAGCTAGAGAGCCGCAGATTGGCATCTGGTGGCACAGAAAGAGTCTTGGCTTCTGCTAACAGCATCATAGAGGTTGTAATGGCCTTCCTTCCTCTACTCAGATGTAGTTTCTTAGCCATAGAAGGGGACATCGCCAAGGCATAACTAGATGCCAAAGCACACAGAACACTTACCGTTCCTGCCAGAGTGGTACCTATTTATCTACTTACAGTTATCTTGCTTTCGAACTGCTAGGTTGGTCGGAGCTGGGACAGACGATGGGAGCTCACTCCATTGTGCAGCACTCGGGTCTCACACTCCCAACCAGCTGACCTTCCAGTTGTCAAGTTCAGCGTCGTATCCACTAACCCACCGCAGTTGATCCCTGTTGATCTTGAGTAGCCAATAAATGACGCTTGGTTTGTCTTTGGAGGCTCCTCCGCAGGCAACGTAGCCCTGGCCCATTTAGGCCTTTTGAGAACATGGACTGGGTTGGTTTCCAAGGGACTCCTTTGGGCCGCCTGATCTCCCGTGGGCCCAATCTGGACCGGCAAGAGCGATACTGCGTTCACGAAAGAACAGATTAGGAAGTGGTTCTTCTCTTGTTTCGGAAGAGGGGTGTTGATATTGGAGGGAGGGATGAGATCTAAGGGAGATGAGATTTAAGACACACATACACACCCGCCCGGGCCGCCTTATGAATTTTCTTCCGGATGTTTCTGCACCTGAAAGGATGAAGCAAGTCCTCCGCAGTTTTCACGCTCAGCTGCCCATCCTGTCGGACAGCGAGAAGGACATGAAGAAAGAGCTCCAGTCGGTCCAGGAACAGCTGCGGCACTTGGGGAACGCCATCAAGCAGGTAACCGGGAGAGAGGGGGAGCCTTGGGAACTTCATTCATTCATTCATACATTTATTACTCACATTTCTACCTCCACCTTCTCACCAAGGCGACTCCGGGCAGCTAACAAATAAAACAAATAAAAACTTTACAAAAACATTTTAAAAGCATTAAAAATTAGATTTGTTTACAATTTTAAAAGATTTAATTTTTAAAAAAATGCCCTCCCAATGCCGCATCACAAGAGTTTTCAAAAGCTGACAGCCCGGACAATACTTAAAACACACCAGCCCAGGGTGGCTGTCTTCCCAGCTGCCGCCCCCACCCCCCCACCCCCCACACACACACCTGCTGCGCAAGCCATGTCCTAAGGCTCTTGCGACAGGACAAAAGCTCTGGCCGGAGACAAAGTTCATTTGGCAGGAGGTTCCACATGGCCGGAGCAGACACAGAGAAGGCCCTCCTTCTGGTGCGAGAGAGGCGAGCTTCTCTAGCAGATCATGGAACGGTCATTCATAAATCCAGGAGGGCCCCCTAAACGGAAGGATTTGGGGATCTGCAGGGCTGGAAAGCCGACTGCCGCTTCCACCTGCCCTACGTGAGGGGGTGACGGGAATGGCCGTTTCCCCTGGCACCTACTGGGATTCCCATCGTCCCCTCCCCTAGAGCTGATGGGCGTCTGTTTCTGAGAAGGCTTCGGCGCCTGACCCTTCCCTCTCCTCCTCCCGCCTGTGGCTTCCCTTGCAGGTCAAGATGAAGGAGGATTACCAGCAGCGGAAGGTGGAGAAAGGGGCCCTCCTGCCCAGCCCTCGGAAGTCCAGCCTCAGCCTCAGCCCCTTCCAGAGGAAATGCATCCAGGCCGTCTTGAAAGAGGAGTAAGTGGAGACCAAGGTCAAAGGGCAGCCAGGAGGAAGAGGAGGCGTTTGGGACACTTCCTGAGTGGCGTATTTGGCGAGGCCCCCTCGTCTGCTGTGGTGAAAGCAGGCTCTCCCCTCCCCTTTGGGCTCCTGCTGGCAGAAATCCAGCTGTTAAGCCTAGGTCAAAGGTCAAGGTCTCTCTTGCCTGAAAGCCAGTCGTGTCCGGCTCTAGGGGGCGATGCTTATCTCTGTTTACAGCCAAAGAACCAGGGCTGTCTGCATCTGCAGGCATTTCCAGGGTCACGTAGCAGGCATGACCAGACACCAGAGTGCACAGAATGCTGTTACATTTCCAGCCAAAAATGGTATATATTTGTCTACTTGCAATTTCTTGCTTTTGAACTGATAGGTCAGTGGGAGCTGGGACAGACGATGGGAGCTCACTCGGTCATGCAGCACTCGGGTCTTGAACTGCTGGCCTGCCACCCTTCCGGTCGTCAAGCACTCTGCCTTATCCACTAAGCCACTGTGGCCCTCTGCTTAGCATAGCAAGCTGCAAACACAGAGTAGGCTCGATGAATCTGGCATTTTGGGAGGAGTTGACTCATCAAATCCCCACAGTGTCTCAATTGGGTCCCTACCCTTGTTGTGACATCCTATGCTACGCAATAGAGTTTCAGCCCCTAAGTACCACACACAGAGAGAGAGACTTTATCTGGGTGTGATTGAAAATGCACACATGCACACGCACCCAGGCAATCCATTCCAAATTCTCATTGTTCAGACAGCTAGCTGTGTGTGTGTGTGTGTCTCTGTGTGTGTGTGTTTGTGTATTGCAGCTTTTGCTACTGCAAATCTGACCCCAGGGTGGCCAAGAGGTTCCCTGAATTTCTTCTTCGAATCCTTGCCGTGACTTTGAAAATGACCCTTTCCCGATTCTTGCAGGGGGGAACACATCCAAGAGATGGTGAAGCAGATCAACGACATCAGAAACCACGTCACTTTTTAAAACACACACACACACCCCGGTCCCCCGTGCCCGCCGTGCAGGAGGCCCTAGGAAATGGACCTGCCTTTCCCCGGATTTATAAGTTGTGTTAAGCCTTACCTTGTGTCATTGTTTAATAAATACCGTTTTTCTTCCAGGTTTCTGTGCCTTTCTAAAGATGCACTGGAATATCTTTCTGAGAAGAAAACATCTCAGGGTTTGTTTCTAAGAAAATTCTCTTTATACGAACATGGTTTCGTAAGAGAGGTTCCTTTCCACTAATTAATGATGCTGATTAATGGAAGGAGCAGGTCTTAAGCACTCCTTTTTAGATCTCCGTTCTTGTATAGGTTTCTCACTAAACCACGTGGCTTTTCGTGGCAAATCCCCCCCCCGGGGGTGGGGGCAAAGGTCTGGGGAACAATCTTTCTCCCAAAGATGAGTCAGAAAAAGAATCGGGAACCCTTTTGTAGTCTAATAGGAAGCACACTTAGATATTACCCCAGAATCTTAAGAGTCCCCTGGACAGCAAAGAGATCAAACAGGTCGATCTTAGAAGAAATCAACCCCAACGGCCCCCTGGAAGGCCAGATATTGAGCATGAAGTTAAAGTACTTTGGTCATCAGATGAGAAGAGAGGATTCACTTGAGAAAGCCTTGATGCTGGGAAAGGTCGAGGGCAAAAGAAGAAGGTGGCGGCAGAGAATGAGATGGCTGGATGGCATTGTTGACACAATGGGTACAGAGTTGGGCGGGTTGAGAAGGATGGTGGAGGACGGGGGGGCCTGGCAGGAAATGGTCCATGGGGTCGCAAAGGGTCGGACAAAACTATGTGACTGAACAACAAATAGTACTTAATGCAATCTCTGGAACTTTGCCCACAACATGCTGGGTACTCATTTTAACAACGTTGGGAGGATGAGTTAACCTGGATCCCTGTCAGGATCGAACTCACAAAGTTTTGGAACTCACAGCAGTTTAACTACGGCTCCGTCAGGACTTTTACCAAACTACTGTAGTAAAGATAAAGGTTTCCCTTGCTCAAAAGCCAGCCGTATCCAACTCTAGGGTTCAGTGCTCATCTCTGTTTCAAAGCTGAAGAGCCAGGGCTGTCTGCTTCTGCAGACGTTTCCATGGTCATGTGGCAGGCATGACTAGACACCGTAGGAGTGCACGGAACGCTGTTTACCTTCCCACCAAAGTCCCCGTTTATCTACTTGTAATTTCTTGCTTTCGAACTGCCAGGTTGGCAGGAGCTGGGGCAGAGACGGGAGCTCACTCTGTCCTGCAGTACTCAGGAATCGAAGTGCTGACCTCCCACCTTCCAGTCAGCATCTTAGCCACTTCAGTCACTGCAGTCCCAGGTAGGTAAATAGATAGATAGATAAAATTTACTCTCTACCACAATCTGTCACTAATTGTGCTCCTCCCTTATGGTGAAATCGTCTGTTGTGGGAGGTTTCCTGCTATGGGCTTTAAACTTCTTCCTCCTCCTCTTCCTCCTCTGCCCTTCTTCTTCCTCCCCACCACCACTTGATCGTGACATTCCTGGCTTTGCCTCCTTCACGGGGGCAATTCCTCATATACGACACAACCTCATTGCACGGATCCTGATGCACCTCCACCCCCACTGATATGTCCTACTTCA
The DNA here is from genome assembly GCA_035047305.1 of Bradypodion pumilum. Lineage (NCBI taxonomy): Eukaryota > Metazoa > Chordata > Lepidosauria > Squamata > Chamaeleonidae > Bradypodion > Bradypodion pumilum. Next base: position 5,084,565 of record JAWDJD010000017.1, on the reverse strand, counting down.
GAAATAAATAAATAAACATTTTTTCTCTCTAAGATGGCCCGTCAATTGGATACCATTGGGTGACTTTCTAAATTAGCTTCAGCACCCTGGACAGGTCTTGCAAAGGCCAGCTCCGATCTGGGGCTGATGGACTCCTGAGTTTGGAGGGGGGCTCCTAAAAAGTCCCTCCTTGGGGAGGGGCACCACCTCCCTCTTTTCGGGATGACCTGAGAGGGCAGAAGGGCCTTCACCCAAGCCTCGCTGGCCAAGAGGACCTGAGCAGCCCCAGAGGGGTCCCCCCACCAGACCCACCAACCCAGACTTCCTCCCCCTCTTCTTTGGTTGCACTGAAGGAGGTCCCTTGGGTCACAAGGTGAGTCGGAGGGCATTTTCCTCCTTTGGTAAATACAGACCCTCTAGACCCTCCCATTTGAAATTACAGTTTAAAAAACTATATTAGGAATTATTAAACATTAGCTGATATTTATTTATTTATTTATTTTTCACGTGCTTATATACCGCCCACTCAGGTACAACCCAACTCAGGGCGGTTTACATAGCAGACAGTAAATACATAAAAGACACATGATAAAACAAAGTTAAAAGTTAAAAAACCCACCCCTAAAAGGTGCGCACGAACCGAAGGGACCTTGGGGGAAGGCACACTTCTCTATACCAACCACCAACCACCCAACGGTACCCCCACCCGCACCCCAAACTTGGCCCACCAGCCAGGTCTTTAGTTCCTTCCTAAAGGGCACAACTCCGTCTGGAGACGCAGTTCCACAGGCAGGAGGTTCCAAAGGGCCGGTGCGGACACGGAGAAAGCCCTCCTCCTTGTGCCAGAGAGGCGAGCCCCAATGGCTGATGGCACAATTAGAGAGCCCCTCCGGTCCGCTCTGGTTGGACGGACAGAGTCCTTAGGGCGATGCGGTCTCTAAGATACCCTGGCCCACTACCATGTAGGGCTTTAAAGGTCAAAACCAGCACCTTGAATTGCACCCAGAGACAAACTGGTAACCAGTGCAGCCCCCGAAGCAGTGGTGAGGCATGGGCATAACATCCACATCCCATCACCACCCGGGCCGCGGCATTCTGGACCAGCTGCAGCCTCCGAATGGTCATCAAGGGCAGCCCCATGTAGAGCGCATTTCAGTAGTCTAGTCTGGAGGTCACCAGAGCGTGAGTGACCATGAGCAAAGAGTCCCGGTCCAGGAGCGGGCGCAACTGGTGAATCACCCGAAGTTGGCCGAAGGCCCTCCTGGCCACAGCTGCCACCTGTTCTTCTAGCAGCAGCCGCGAATCCAGGAGGACCCCCAAGTTGGTCTGGGGCAAAACAGCCCCATCCAAAACCAAAGATGGTAGCTCCCGGGATAACGCAGGACCCCCTATCCATAGCCACCCAGTCTTGCTAGGATTCAGCTGTAGCCCATTTGCCCCCATCCAGACCCCAACAGCCTCCAGACAGCTGGAAAGGACTTTGACTGCATCACTGGGGTCCCCACGGGCCGAGATGTACAACTGTGTGTCATCCGCGTACTGATGGTACCGCACCCCGTGGGAACGGATGATTTCACCCAGCGGCTTCATGTAGATGTTAAATAGGAGAGGAGAGAGTACCGAGCCCTGAGGCACCCCATATTTTAGGGGCCTAGGACACGACCTCTCACCCTCCAACCACACCGACTGGGTCCGGCCCCTCAGAAATGAGGAAATCCAGGACCACACCGTGCCCTGGATCCCCAATCCTCGGAGCCGTTCCAGAAGGATACCGTGGTCAACGGTATCGAAGGCCGCTGAGTGGTCAAGAAGAGCAAGGACGGACGGATGACCGCCATCCCGCTCTCGCCAGAGATCATCCATCAGCGCGACCAATGCAGTCTCAGTACCATATCCAGGTCTGAATCCTGACTGGAATGGGTCCAGATATTCCGCTTCATCCAGTACCCCCTGCAGCTGACGTGCCACTGCCTCCTCCAGAACCAATACTAAGAAAAATTTATAAAATGTTAACACTAAAAATATTTTTATAAATATTAACACCCAAGAATATTTTTTAAAACCTTAACAGTAAGAATACGTCAAAGAAATCTTATCACCTAAGAACACCTTTTAAAAACATACAGAAGAGGCAGCATAAGTCTAATTTAAAAATCTCTTTATTCTAATTATTAAACAACAACTAATAGTAAACATTAAAAACAACCAAGAACATTTTAAAAACATTATTATCTATTTTGAAAATACTTTTTAAAAAACATTAACATTAGGAATATTTTAAAAACCTTAAGACCTAAGAACACTTTTTTCAAAAAATTAACATTATTATTAAACAAGTATTAAACATTAAATAACAATCATGAACATTTTAAAATCATTATTATTAATAAGACCATATTAAAAACATTAAAACTAAGAATATTTTTATTAACCTTAACACCCAAGAATATTTTAAAGAAATCTTATCACCTAAGAACACCTTGTAAAACATTAACATTAAGAATATTATTAAAAACCTTAAAACCTGAGAACACTTTTTAAAAAATATTAACATCAAGAATAGTTTTTTTTAAAACCTTAATACCTAAGAATTTTAAAAAACCTTAACACCCAATAACAATTTTTAAAAACATACAGAAGAGGCAGGATAAGTCTAATTTAAAAATCTATTTATTCTAATTATTAAACAATAACTAATAATAAACATTAAATAACCAAGAACATTTAAAAACCATTATTATCTATTTTAAAAACACATTAACACTAAATCATTAAAACTAAGAATATTTTCAAAACTCTAACAGTAAGAATGTTTTAAAGCTATCTTATCACCTAAGAACACTTTTTTAAGAACATTAACATTAAGAATATTTTAATAACCTTAAACCCTGAGAACACTTTTTTAAAAAATAACTTATTAAACAAGTATTAAACATTAAATAACAAGAACATTTTAAAAACAATTATTAATAAGAACATTTAAAAAAACATCAAAACTAAGAATCAATAGAACTACACAAATAATTAAAATAACAACACAAATACATTGACAACCCTGTATAACAATCCTGTGTTCACCCTTTAAAAATGACCTGGTGAGAATTGCAGCATCTTTTCGAAACCCTCCCCGCCTAGAAATTCAAAGGCTAGGAAGGGGTTCTTTGTCTCATAAACCCAAATCAATAGGGGTCCCTAATAGGAAGGACTTCCCCCCCCCCTCTCTCTCTCTCTCTCTTTCTCCAGCCAGTCTTCTCCTCCTCGACCAAACCAGGATTGTGGAGAAGTCAAAAGTAAGGGCAAAGTCGCCAAAGGCCCCACACACACACACAGGCACAGAGAGTCCAAGGGAAGAGGCTGATCCCTTGACACAGGCTGTGAAAACAGATGTGGCACAGGATGGAGACAAGTGTCCATGGAGAGAGGAGATATCAAGAGGCCAGGCTTGCCTTCTAAGCTCTGCAAAATGACACACATACACACCCCTTTATTTAACGGACCACCTTTTCTCTCGTGGCCGTCAGGGGCTGTTTGTGGACTGCGCTGTGCCTTCTTCTGCTATAATTTAACTCAACCACCACCTCTTCTACCTTGCAGTGTAGTGTAGAGGATTCCACAAAGGATCTCCATTGGGATCTCTCCTTGGACAGCTCCGTGGCTCGCCTCAGGTCCCTCCAGTGAACATGAAGGGCCTCCTGGATGTTATCAATCCACTGGATGATGCGGGGTCTTGTACCCGGCACTCGGGCCTCCCATGCCTGACACGGGATCCTGGTTTCAGCCATTCGGTTGACGCGGCCAAACCAGCGTAGCTGACCCTTCTCGGTTGTACTCCTCAATGGTTGAATGTTCAGGTTCTTCTGATGGTCACGTTTCGCACTCGGTCACGAGTTTTCTTCCTCAGATATCTCATCTCCATTACTTGCAATTGGCTGTAATGCCTGGAGGTGAGCGACCATGACTCACTGCTATATATGAGCGCAAGAACAACACTTGGTTTGTAGGCTGCCATCTTAGTGGCCTTGCTGACTTTGTCTTTGCTGAGAAACCCCCGATTGATTGCGTAGAAGAGTCTGCCAGAAGCTGCCACCCTGTGATGGATCTCAGGACTCACTTGTCCCCTTCCATTGACTATGGCACCAAGGTACTGCTCTAGGACATGCCCCTTCAGCTGGATGGTATGCTTCTTCTTCTTCTTCTTCTTCCTGGAGACCACCATGGTCCTTGTCTTTGCCACATTAATGGACATCTCTCTTTTCTCCATCTCCCTGTTCCACTGGTTGAGATTGAACTGGAGTTGGGAACTGGTCCTAGCAATAAGAGCTACATCGCCAGCAAAGGCCATCTCGAACATTTGGACTGGCTTCATCTTCCACTATCTCATGGTCATTTTCTTAGCATCTTCATGATGTCACCCACGAGCAAGATGAAGAGGTTGGGTGAGAGACTGTCTCCTTGTCTTACTCCAGCACTGGTCGTAAACTCACCGGACTTTCCCCCTGCTCTCCGCACATAATTTCTGCAGGTTCTGTAGAAACTTTGTACAGCCTGTGTCAATGACGTCTTGACTGCCCTTGCCTCTAGCACCCTCCACAGTTCTTTCCACAGGACTCAGTCAATCAACGCCTTCTCCGGGTCAGTGTACGCCAGGTGCACCTCCTTATTGTACTCGATAGTCTTCTCAGCCGCTTGTCGTAGAGTGAATATTAGATCCTGTGTGCTCCGATTGGGTCTAAATCCGCAGTGAGGTTCCTCCAGTTGTCTTTCACATTGCCCTTGTAGCTACTTTTCTAATATTCTGGAGTAAAGCTTGCTCGGGATACTGAGAAGGGAGATCCCTTGGTGATTTTGGCACACTCTATTGTCGCCCTTCTTAAAAACTGGCACTATTATGGCTACTTCCCAGTCCTTGAGAATGGTTTTCCTTCGCCATGCAAGCTGTAGGATTCGAAGCAGAAGCCGCTTTCCTAGGTCTCCCAGATATCTAATCATCTGGGCGGTGAACTTATCCTGCCCTGGAGCTTTCCCCAGCTTCATCCTCCTGATGGCAAAACTCAGCTCAGTGCTCATGATCTGGCCTACCTCTTCCTCCTCCTCCTCCTCCTCATTCTCAGAATGGCCTTCATCTGCTGGTTGTGTGGAGTTCTGTAGTTGGGAGAAGTCTTCCTTCCAGCGTTCCATAATGTCAGCACTTCGTGTAAGCAGCCTGCCTTCCTTGTTCTTCAGGAATTTGATGGGGCACGGCTTCTCCTTCCGCATGTTCTTCACATCTCGGTAGAACAGCTTCTGGTTGTCTCCATCGTGAACCTCAAGCTTTTGGCCAAAGTCCTCCCACAACCCGGCCTTGGCATGGGAAGCCCGAGTGCAGGGTACAAGACCCCACATCATCCAGTGGATTGATAACATCCAGGAGGCCCTTCATGTTCACTGGAGGGACCTGAGGTGAGCCATGGAACTGTCCAAGGAGAGATCCCAATGGAGATCCTTTGTGGAATCCTCTACACTGCAAGGTAGAAGAGGAGGCGGTCTTCCTCTGTTGCTTGTGTGAACCATAGTCAGCCTGGCTTTTAGTCTGGAGATACTTTGCCCAGAGCTGCTTCTTCTTGCCTTTCACCAACGACGACCAGGTGAGCAAGAAGGATCATGACTTATGGAGCATGGAATGTAAGAGGGTTAGCAGGCAAAGAGGTGGAGTTGGTCAGAGAGACCAAGAAGACCCAAGTCCAGTTCTTGGCTATCAGGGAAACCAAGAAGAAGTGATGCGGATGTGTGGTCATCAAGGAGAACTTCATGCTGCTCTATAGTGGCGTGGCTGAGACCACCAGGGCCCAGGCAGGAGTGACATGCCTTGTCCGAGAAGATCGAGTGGAGAATGTCAGGGACTGGCCGTTCATCTCAGAGAGGCTGATGACAGTAAACATTCTGGAAGAGAATAGACATATGTCTTTAGTTGTCACCTTCTACTGTGTGAGCCCTTCTCTGGTGGCACGTGGGCTGTGCATGGAGTGCACTGTGCCTTCTGCTGTGTGGACTGCCATGTGCCTTCCGCTCCAACTGGACCTGGAGCAAAGCAAGCGACAGAGGAGGGAATCATTGGCCGGCTGGGAAAGGAGTCAAAGGAGAAAGACCAGGAGCTGGAAAAGCGGGAAAGATGGAAGGCGAGGGGAGTCCAGTCCAGTGGGGAAGACCTGAGAACCACCAACCCGCCTCCAGTGAACCTTGACAATGGATCGTGTTGTCTCAGGGGAGGAGCGGTGGACTTCTGTCTTCCACTCCATAACCCCCAATGAAGCTGTCAATTAAGGAATTGGACCTTATGTGGGTGTGTCCGAATGGCCAGTGGCACAAGACCCCTTTCTCACAGGTGGCGATGCTGAATCTAGGCTGAATCTTAGGGGGAACTTCTTAACTCTTGTGCCACGAAGGAATGATGTGAGTCTTTCGTTAGCGTCCCAGGATTTCATTTTCTACAATAACGTCTGTAGATACAGGGCTCTGAGTGTGACTCATAATTATCAACGCAACAAAACATGTGTGATAGCGACCTTTGTTTCTGGTGCTCTTCAGATACCTGTTCTCTCCGAGGAGGGGACTGGGTGAAATCGCCCATTTTTCACCCTAGAGTCAACTCTTGCTCTAGATCTAGGAAATGCTCTTCTGTGAGACTGAGTCAGACCCGTTGTCACGTAGATTTGGGGAAAACCAGTGGTGGGCATCAGCAGGTTTGCACCAGTTTGCCAGATCTGGTAGCAGAAATTCCGGCTGACCCCCCTGCCCATCCAAGTTTCGAAATAAAGTAGTCCTAATTTGGGTGCAACTTGCAGGGCTTTCCCCCTGGCCACGCCCACCAAACCACACCCACAGCATAGGTAGTAAAAAAAATGGAGCCCACCACTGGAAAAAAATGTTGTTTTCCACTTACCTTGTAAAAAAGTTTTAGCCCCTTTTTCTCTTTTTGCCCGAGGTTCCCTGGTTGTGGGGAAAGAGAAGGGAAGAAGTGAAACCCCAGCCAGGACAAGTCCTTCTGCCCCAGAGCACAGGACCCCTGGCAGCCCCTCCACTTCTCCCCCAAAGACCCCCTCCCTGCATTCTCTGGGGTGACCCTGCCTCCTCCGCCTCCTCCACTTCCCCCCTCCTCTGGGGCTGCCCAACCTCCCTTCACCCCTCAATGGTCCCTATCTGCCCCCTCTTTCTCACCTGGGAAGACCCCCGGGTGGTGCTGGCCGGGCCTAGGCCAAGAAGAGGTGGGGTAGCCACGGAGGGAGGGGCCTCATCCACCTCCATGGCGGTCTCCTTCTCGAGGGGGTCGTCCACCTCCATGGGCTCCCCAGGAGCCAGGCAGGGCTGGTCCACCTCCATGGGAGTAGGAGTAGGAGGATGACCTGAAAGAGACGAGAAGGCCTTCTCGAGTCCAGGGTCCAATTCTGGCCACCTCCATTGAAGAAGGAGCCTTGAGAAAAGGAGACAGAGAGGGGAGATGATGATGATGATGGCTCTCTTCAAACACCTGAAGGATAACCCCAAAGAGGAAGGGCAGGATCTGTTCTCCATCATCCTAGAAGACAGGATGGGAATTGAAAGGAAGGAAGCCGGAGAGAGGCTGAAGAGCCAGAAAAGGTTCTGGACGGTGGTTATTATCAGAGCATGACTTGAGAGTGGAGCCAAGGAGGGTCTTGAGAGGTGGTGGCCACTCCGACACTGGAGCATGGAAGAGAAAGCATGGGAAGGCAACCCTTGGCCACATCGGCTTAGATCTTGCGGATTCCTGCATGGAGGGGAGGTTGGAGTGGATGGCCTCACAGACCCACCTTTCCATCTCAGTGATTCTGTGATACTACACCAGGCTTAGGAAGAGGCCCCTCCCCAAGCCACACGCCCCCCTTCCCCCCACCCCATGGCATGGACCCATGGAGTCCAGCGTTGAGGGAAGGATCCTGGATCAGAGGGACCCCCTATGCCCTCCTTCCCCCCACCCCACAGCATGGACCCATGGAGTCCAACATTGAGGGAAGGGTCCTGGATCAGTGTGCCCCCCCTCACTCACACTCACCTTTCCATCTGTGATGGAGCGCCCATGGTGACCACAGAGGGCGGGCCCTAATGGCCCAAGACCGCCTTTTGGGGCGGGGCATTATTATGAGGGCAAAAAGAAAGGAAAGGAGGAGGAGCAAAGGGAAAGGAGGAGGGGCTAAGGAGACAGTAGGCGGGGCAAAGGAAGGTGAAGGGTGGGGCCAAATTTCAGGAAGGTAAATGAAGAGGTGGAGCAAGGAGGAGGAGAAGCAACTGCCCACCAAGACCTCCAGCGTCCGATTGCCATAGCAACGGTAGAGAGGCAGGTAGAAAAACGGACCTCAGGGTTCCAGAAGGGGCGTGGCCTGTGGCAAGGGGAGGGGCATTCTCTCTCTCTGCCCCGCCCACCTGGAGAAGGCCCTTCTTAGTTAGGCTGGAAGGAAGAAGCGCCAGTGGAAACCATCCTGTCTAATTATTGGGCCCAGGGTGGGTCACTTCATGGCAAGCTTGGCTCCACCTGGAACAAATTCATGCCAGCTGGTGGGGGGTTTTCTGGGGTTTTTTTGCCCCTGTTACACGCCTGTAAGTAAAGGTAAAGGTCACCCTTGCTCAAAAGCCAGTCGTATCCGACTCTAGGGTTCAGTGCTCATCTCTGTTTCAAAGCCGAAGAGCCAGCGCAGTCTGCTTCTGCAGACGTTTCCGTGATCATGTGGCAGGCATGACTAGACAGGCACGGAATGCTGTTTACCTTCCCACCGAAGTGGTCCCTATTTATCTGCTTGCAGTGTCTTGCTTTCAAACTGCTAGGTTGGCAGGAGCTGGGACAGAGGACAGGCGCTCACTCCGTCCTGCAGCACCCGGGAATTGGCCTCCAACCTTCCAGCCAGCGAGTTCTGTGTCTTAACCACTTGAGCCACCGCAGTCCCCCCCCCCCTTAGGACCAGTCAAAAAAAGATCATGCAAGGAAGGTGGGAAGAAGTGAGGCATTTTTGTGAACAAATCTATACATTTACAAGTTTTTCTTCCCTGGTTTTCCCGTTCAGTTTTCCTTCTGGGGCTTGGAACCATCCCGGAGCCTCTCCTGACACGCAGAGCCGGCCAGAGTGCCCAGCGTTGGCACGGTGCTTGGCACAGTGCCCGAGGGCTGGCAAAGGCAAGTCCAGCGAGCCCAGAAGACGTCTTGGGTAAGCGAATAGTCATCGTCTTCTGTCTGGTTGAAGACAACGGATGGAAAGAATAGGTTTTGAAGGTCGATCATAGGACTTATACCCATTATAACTGAGATTTTAGAAAGAAATTGCATTGTGTTATGTTGTTTTGTTGTTTGATTTTCTTTTTTCTGGATTATGTTTATTAAAATTTAATAAAAATTAATTATTTTCGTAAAAAAGAAAAAAACACGTGGGTAGCGGGATTGGGGGGGGGGGGAATCCGCCTGCCAGATCCGGAATCCGGAGTCACTTCGCATGTTTGCGGCCTCTCCCCCTCTCGTTCCCGGGGAAAGAAGTCTCGGGCGGTTCCGCAGGCTCTGGCTGGCCTCTCTTGCGCGGAGGGAGGGAGGGAGGGAGGGAGGGAGGGGCTGCCATCATCCTCTCTGCCTGGGCAGGGCAAGGGAGGGGGCTCAGCTCTAGGGGGGTTCTCTTGGCATGGGGGGGGGCTGTGCAGGAAAGAGGGGTGACTTCCGAGGAGACCCCAACCCACCCAGCCTGGCTCTTGGAAGTTTATTTCATTTTCATGCTGGCTTTTGGTGTTGCATCGAAGCGACCTGACCTTGCCCCATCCAATCCCCCCCCCTTTCCTGGTGTTTCTTGGGGGGGGGGATTGCCCCTCTTTTCTGGGCTGGGGGGGGGAGGCAAGGCGGGTTTCCTGGGCGGCGGCGGCGGTACTCATGTTCATTGTAGGTGCAGAATGGCAGCTAAAGGGGAAGCAGTGCTGCTGCGAATGGGGTGGATTCACACGATACGCGTGTACTCCCGTTGGTTCACCACCACCACCACCACCCTTTATGGTGAAAATCGTGTCTCGTGAGAGGATTCCTGCGATGCCCTTTCAACGTCTTCCTCTTCATCATCCACCCTCCTTCTCCCCACTCTCCCTTCGGATCGTGGCCCGCAGGGAGAAGGGCTCAAGGGGGTTGGGGTGGGGATTCACACGACACGACCTCCTTTTCCGGATCCTGACACGCTTCTCGTGGGGAGATCTGGGCAAAGCGGCCACGCGATCCCCCCTCCGGATTCCTCCCATCTGCCAGGGGCGAGATCAGAGGGTCCCTTGAAGAGCTCTCCTTCTTCTGCCCCCTTAGCCCCCAGCCCCACCCACCCAGCCCCCCTTCGCAGGAGATCTGCAGGGACGATTAGACAAGTTCATGGAGGACAAGAGTATCCATGGCTATAATTATAATGGATACCTAAGGACAACCTCCGGGTTGGAGAGATAGGCAGGATATCTCTCAATGCCATTTCCAGGGAATCCTAAGCAGGTGAAGGCATCTGCTTGGGAAGAATACCCTGAAGGAAATGGTGAGCCACTGTGTGAGACAGAGTGCTGGACTGGATGGGCTCCTGTGGCCTCTTCCAGCAAGGATGTTCTTATGTTCTTATGATCCAGCTGCTGCTTGCAAGTTTGTGCCCCCCCCCATAAGGGGGCTTCTGATCCCCCCCTCCGCATAGCTATTAGAGATCAAAAGGTCCCAATAAAACTGTTGGCAACATGATTAGATAGGTAGGTTTGTAGGCAGGTAGGTTTGTAGGTAGGTAGGGAGATACACACACACACACACTGATCTTGCCTACTTCTGAAACAAATACATATACTGTAGTGTAATTTTCAATTTCTCTCTCTCTCTCTCTCTGGCAGACAACCCGACAATTGGACACCATGGGGTGGCTTTCTCCATTCGCTTCAGCACCCTGGACAGTTCCGCTAGAAAGGCACCTCCGGTCTCGGGAACCGTGGATTCACACACACACACACACACACACACACACACACACACACACACACACACAAACTTTGCCTCCTTATGAGTTGGGAGTCCTCGCCACTTATATTGGTGTGTGTGTGTGTGTGTGTGTGTGTGTGTGTGTGTGTGTGTTTCCCCCTAAGAGTCCCCCTACCTGGAATTCCCACTACCAATGGGGTTTTCATTATCTTACCCATCTCATCTGAACAAAAAAATTCCCCTGTCTCTTCTTTTAAAAGTGATATATATACACCATGAATAAATTCACCCCTTATATCTATGAGATCGTTTTTCCTTTAACAGCCCTTTCTTTAATTTTAGTTCATACGTCAGTTTATCATTTATTGTGATGTTTTTAGTTCAATTTTAATTTGTGGTTGTTGGGAGGGTTTTTAATGGTTTTAACAGGTTTTTTTTAAAAAGTTTGAGATTCCTGTTTTATTGTTGTGCGATGTTTATATTTGTGAGCTGCCTGGAGTTGCCTTGGCGAGGGGGCAGCAATATAAATTCAAACAAATAAATGAATGAATGAATGAATGAATGAATAAATGTTCCATAATTTTTTATGCCAGTCCTCCAATACAGATTCACTATAAATCTTCCAGATATCAGCCATTATCGACCTCATTGTTGCTAGCATAATACTCATCATTTCTTTCTAATTTTTATATTTCCACGAACAATGTTATCCTAGGACACATTTCTTGTTTTAAAGACAACATTTGATTGATTTCTTTAAACTCTTTTGCCCAAGTCTTTTTTACAACCTTACATTCCCACCAGAAATAAAAAATATGTCCCTATCTTTCCTTTCCTTCTCCAACATTCCTTTTTGTAGTCAAAGTTAGGGTCATAATAACTTAGTTGGGGTACACAGAAAGAGGCTCCTCAAAGATTGTGGTATTTTGGAACCACAATCGGGCATACCGAAGTAACAACAACCTTGTGTCACTGGCTAATCTTTCTCACACTAGGTCAGGTGAAAGGAACTGCAGAAGGAGCGAACCTTCACTTTGGCAGTTTCACATCTAGCCTAGACATGGAAGATTAGAAGTAAATTAGTTGGACCAGAATGTCAGAAAGTATTAAAAAATATAAAATAGTTTAAGAAATTATTATTATAATATTATTATTATAATTTCTTAAACTATTTCATAATGTCTTAATAATTTCTTAAACTCCAGTCCAACTAAATTACTTCCTCTAATTATTATTATTATTATTATTATTATTATTATTATTATTATTATTATTATTATTATTATTATTATTATTATTATTATTATTATTATTATTATTATTATTATTATTATTATTGTTATTATTGTTATTATTGTTATTATTGTTACTATTATTACTATTATTATTATTATTATTATTATTATTATGTAAATTTCCACGAACAATGGAAATATGTGTGTGTGTGTGTGTTTGTAAACAGCCTCCATGCCTCTTGGAGTGTTTGGACTCTCTCAATTTTCCCTTTCTGCTTCTTTTTTACTAGTCCCAGGTAGGTAGGTAGGTAGGTAGGTAGGTAGATAGATAGATAAAATTTACTCTCTACCACAATCTGTCACTAGTTGCACCCCTCCCTTATGGTGAAATCGTCTGCTGTGGGAGGTTTCCTGCGATGGGCTTTAAACTTCCTCCTCCTCTTCCTCCTCTGCCCTTCTTCTTCCTCCCCACCACCACTTGATCGTGACATTCCTGGCTTTGCCTCCTTCACGTGGGCAATTCCTCATATACGACACAACCTCATTGCACGGATCCTGATGCACCTCCACCCCCACTGATATGTCCTACTTCAGAAATAAATAAATAATTTTTCCTCTCTCTCTAAGATGGCCCGTCAATTGGATACCATTGGGTGACTTTCTAAATTAGCTTCAGCACCCTGGACAGGTCTTGCAAAGGCCAGCTCCGATCTGGGGCTGACGGACTCCTGAGTTTGGAGGGGGGCTCCTAAAAAGTCCCTCCTTGGGGAGGGGCACCACCTCCCTCTTTTTGGGATGACCTGAGAGGGCAGAAGGGCCTTCACCCAAGCCTCGCTGGCCAAGAGGACCTGAGCAGCCCCAGAGGGGTCCCCCCAACAGACCCACCAACCCAGACTTCCTCCCCCTCTTCTTTGGTTGCACTGAAGGAGGTCCCTTGGGTCACCAGGTGAGTCGGAGGGCATTTTCCTCCTTTGGTAAATACAGACCCTCTAGACCCTCCCATTTGAAATTACAGTTTAAAAAACTATATTAGGAATTATTAAACATTAGCTGATATTTATTTATTTATTTATTTTTCACGTGTTTATATACCGCCCACTCAGGTACAACCCAACTCAGGGCGGTTTACATAGCAGACAGTAAATACATAAAAGACACATGATAAAACAAAGATAAAAGTTAAAAAACCCACCCCTAAAAGGTGCGCACGAACCGAAGGGACCTTGGGGGAAGGCACACTTCTCTATACCAACCACCAACCACCCAACGGTACCCCCACCCGCACCCCAAACTTGGCCCACCAGCCAGGTCTTTAGTTCCTTCCTAAAGGGCAACAACTCCGTCTGGAGACGCAGTTCCACAGGCAGGAGGTTCCAAAGGGCCGGTGCGGACACGGAGAAAGCCCTCCTCCTTGTGCCAGAGAGGCGAGCCCCAATGGCTGATGGCACAATTAGAGAGCCCCTCCGGTCCGCTCTAGTTGGACGGACAGACGATCTTAGGGCGATGCGGTCTCTAAGATACCCTGGCCCACTACCATGTAGGGCTTTAAAGGTCTAAACCAGCACCTTGAATTGCACCCAGAGACAAACTGGTAACCAGTGTAGCCCCCGAAGCAGTGGTGAGGCATGGGCATAACATCCACACCCCATCACCACCCGGGCCACGGCATTCTGGACCAGCTGCAGCCTCCGAATGGTCATCAAGGGCAGCCTCATGTAGAGCGCATTTCAGTAGTCTAGTATGGAGGTCACCAGAGCGTGAGTGACCATGAGCAAAGAGTCCCGGTCCAGGAGTGGGCGCAACTGGCGAATCACCCGAAGTTGGCCGAAGGCCCTCCTGGCCACAGCCGCCACCTGTTCTTCTAGCAGCAGCCGCGAATCCAGGAGGACCCCCAAGTTGGTCTGGGGCAAAACAGCCCCATCCAAAACCAAAGATGGTAGCTCCCGGGATAACGCAGGACCCCCTTGTGGGAAGGCATCTGGTTTCTGTCTCCTGTCTGCCTTCACATTGTGTAAACAAAGGCCTCTTTGTCTGCATGAGAGACAACGCTTGATTTTGGGCATGCGTAGAATATGAGAAGATTTCTCCTTTCTTCTCCTTATTTGGGTTCTGACTTTCTGATTGGCTCTGTGCCTTAAGTTTTGTTTCTGTTAAGTTTCATTTCTGATATACTCTGCTTGAATAAAGAGAAGCGATGGTGATTTCCTTTGTCAGCCAACAGTGCAGCGTGTGTGTGTTTTGCTTTCTCTCTATCTCTGTTTCCCTCTTACTCCGTCTAATGAAGCTGGACTCCGTTAGACCTTTTAACTCTCTCTCTTAAAAGATCTGGGGCTATAAACTGCTGCTAATGAGGCTGAATGATTATCTTTACATGGATCAGATTCCTACAAGTGGTGCCCCGTGTGAGGCAGGTTGAATGAAATTCAAAGGAATGCTTTGAAGCAGCAATCAGCAATTAACACCTCATAATTGGTGACCAGGGACAAGGTCTTCACTCGCTTCGACCAGAGGAAAGGTCATAAATCAAGCGCTTGAGAATTACAACTAGGTGAGTGGAAAAAAGGAAAAAACAATTTAATTATGGGGTACGTATTAACTTTGCCAGGGAAGGAACTTTGTAAAGATATCTCAGATCTTTTGCATATGAATGGACGAAAGGCTGATGAAAAGGAAATACAAAAGCTAGTTCAAGCTATAGAAAAAAACTGTCATTGGGTTAAATATGATGAATGTTTGGACTTAAAACAGTGGAATCAGGTGGGGAAAGACTTGCAAAAGCATGAGAGAATTTTTGTTTCAGTTCAATTTATGTGGGAGGAAGTCAGAAAGTGCCTTCAAAGACTTACTCCAAGAAATATGTTATTCTCACAAAGACTTGATGGCCCTCTTCCACAGCTTTTGCCTCCAGCCAAGGGATGGGGTCCAACTGCCCCTCCATCATATGAGAGACAACAGCATAAGCCCCCTGATGGGGATGGGGGTGGAAAAGAAGATGGGACATTATATCCTGCCTTGCAGCAATCAAGCACTTTTAGCCCTACAAAAGACCTGTTCTCTGCTGCTTTAACTGCAGCTCTGCTGGATGTGGAATCTCCTGAGATATACCCAGTGATAAGGGGGGCTCCGGCTGTTGGCAATGCAGCGGCAATCCCAGATAGATATGAAACTCTCCATTACAAATATCTGAAGGAACTAAAAGTCAGCATACGTGACTATGGGGCTAATGCACCTTTTACAAAAGCTTTGTTGGAAGCCATTGCTTCTCAAAAATTGCTACCAGTTGATTGGAAACAGATGATTAAAGCACTCCTGCCTCCTGCAGAAGCCATGCTCTGCTTGCAAGAGTGGAGGGATGTGGCTTGGGAGGTAAATCGCACACGCCCTGCATGTGGCTTGGGAGGTAAATCGCACACGCCCTGCATTCACGATGGATATGTTATGTGGGGAGGGAAATTTTGCCAACCCCACACAGCAGTTGGCACTCACTGATGCCCAGTTGGGAGATATTGCACAGATAGTCATGCGTGCCTGGAGTAAGATTCCTTCCAAAGGGGATAGCTCAGTTGCTGGGTTTGCAGCAATAAGGCAGGGCCCTAAAGAGGATTACACTGAGTTCATTAACAGACTCATGACTGCCCTCAGCCGCCAGGTGGAAAATGTCCCGGCACGGGAAATGCTCATGAAACAACTGGCTTTTGAAAATGCCAATGAGGATTGTAAGGGGGCTCTGACAGCTGTTTATGCTCGGCCAGGCACATCGATAGCAGACATGATGAAAGTTTGTCAAAATGTGGGACTCACAGTTACAAGGCTCAACTTCTGGCAGCTGCAGTTCAGTTGCCCACAACTCAGGCTCAAAACAAACGTTGTTTTGGCTGTGGGAAAGAAGGACATTTTAAAGCACAATGTCACTTCTCAAAACCAGGCAGCACGCCCTTCAAGGAAGTGTCCCATTTGCCAGAAAGGGTACCATTGGGCCAATCAGTGCCGCTCAAATCCTAATGTCAACTCCTCAGCTGCTCAGCACAAAGACTCTGACTTTTCTCCACAGCAGCAGGGAAATGGTAGTGCGGGCCAGGCTCGGGCCCAGGCAAAATAATAGGGCTACCAGAGGTCAGTGAGGAAGCAATAGCGGAGGTTTTGGAAGAAGATATGGAACTTGCCCAAGAAATGATTTCACGATATAGAAAAAACCATCCTCTAAAAGAAGGGCTTTTATTGAGATTATCTAAGGACTGTACTTTTACTATGCCAGGGTGTGTGGAGGCTCTTCCCACACTGGTTGATGATGTTATTCCCCAGGGCATGGTGGGCATTGTTCTTCCTTGCCCAGACGCCTTACCCGCTTCTGTACACATTGCAGCAGGGTCAGTTACATTGGGTCACCAAGAAATTGTCATCCCTGCATCAGCCACGCAACATCTCACCCTGCCTAAGGGACAACCTGTAGGACGCCTTCATCTGCTCCCACTAGGGACCACTGCAACTCCATCCCAGGAGGGGACTGTAACAGCAGCTATGGCGGTGATACAAATCACCGAGGATAGACCGACCCGCTCGCTGATTATGGGTGGACGTTCAGTGTCTGGACTGATCGATACAGGAGCCGATATTTCAGTGGTGGCAAAAAAAGATTGGCCAACTGGATGGGCCGTCCGCCCCTGTAGGGAAGTTTTTGGGGTGGGCGGGTACGAGCCAGCATAGCAGAGTGTTCATCCAATCGTCTTTGAGACCTCAGGGGGAACAAAAGTTTCTCTTCACCCCCTGATTATGGATATTCCTATTACTCTGTGGGGCTGGGATCTCATGGCTAAAACAGGGTGTACCTTGCAGACAAATTTTTGATACGGGCCTCCCCTGCAGCGCCGTTGCATGCACTTCCACTACAATGGAAAAACACCCCGCCAGTGTGGACGGATCAATGGCCGCTCTCAAGAGAAAAGCTCCAGGCGGCGGAGGCCCTTGTACAGGAGCAATTAAATCTGGGACATATTCAAACAACCACTAGTCCTTGGAACTCTCCGATTTTTGTGGTGAAAAAGAAGTCTGGAAAATGGAGATTGTTGCATGATTTGAGAAAAGTTAATGAGCACATCTTGCCAATGGGACCTCTACAATCTGGACTTCCTAATCCGAACATGACAATTGCAACAATTGCTAGGGAACATAAATTGGGCTCGTCCTTTCTTGGCCCTGAGCACGGAGGAACTGTCACCACTCTTTGCTGCTCTTTCTGGACACACTTCTCCAGCGGACATCATTTCCTGCACAACGGAGATGCGTACAGCTCTTCAACGCCTCAACGAAAAGCTGCATACCATCGCTGTGGATCGGCTGCCCTCAGGCACCGTCGCGCTGGCATGCGCTCTTCTTCCCACACCGAGGCTGCCCACTGCGGTTTTGTTCGCGCCTGTCAACGCTCAGAAGGTGGCCATCGTGGAATGGCTGCACTTGGCGCACACTCCCTCGAAAAACTGTTATCGCCTGCCTGATGCGATTGCTGATCTTTTCCTTAAATGCCGTACTAGGGCAAAGCATTTGACTGGCTATGACGTTGACTTTGTTTGTTTTCCTTTTTCGCAGGATCAGCTAACCGCCTTGCTACAGCATTCTGAGGCATTTCAGGTGGCCATGGCGGACTTTGTGGGACAAGTTAAATTTAACCCCCCCAAGGATAAGCGGTTTACCTTGCTGAATCTCACTTCTTACTCCCTGTCATCCCCGCTTTGCATGCAACCTATCTTGCATGCCGTTACTCTTTTCTCGGATGGCTCCCCCTCCCGTGGAGTACTTACATGGCAGGGTCCTACTGGGGAATGGGAGGTTGTTTTTACAGGACCTCAAGCATCGGCCCAGCGGTCGGAACTGGCAGCGGTCATACTTGCTTTCTCTATGTTTTATGATGTGCCTTTTAACCTGATTGTGGATACTCAATATGTTTACCGCCTTGTTTTTACTTTAGCTCAAGCTTATTTGTCTCCATCGATGGATAGGGATCTTTTTGCTTTATTCCAACAGCTTCAAGGTTTTCTTTCCAACCGTACGGTCCCATTCTTCATTGCCCACATACGCTCTCACACAAGGATCCCAGGTTATTTGACGGAGGGCAATGCACGAGCAGATTCTGCTCTCCGGGACTCTGCTGAGGTTTTCTCTCTCTTTGACAACCCCATTGACAGTCATGCAATGTTTCATCAATCTGCTAAGGTTTTGCATAAACGATTTTCCATTCCTATGTCACAGGCTAGAGACATTGTGTCATCTTGTGCTTCCTGTACGAAGTCTCCTATATTCCTGCCATTTGATGCTGTTAATCCTCGAGGAACAGAAGCTAATCAGCTATGGCAGATGGATGTCACGCAAGTACCTGCTTTGGCTCGGCTTTCTAAGTTACATGTGACTGTTGATACCTTCTCTGGATTTATATGGGCTACACCCTTACGGGGTGAAACATCCAGACATGTTATACAGCATTGCATTCGTTCGTTTGCGGTAATGGGTAAAACTAATAGCCTTAAGACAGACAATGGGTCATCATATGTTTCTTCTGCCTTTCAGGACTTTTGCTGTCAGTGGGACATTAAGCTAACCCATGGAATACCCTATAACTCGACTGGACAGGCGATTGTTGAAAGAGCCCACCTGACATTCAAAAATTTGTTACACAAGCAAGTGGGAGATAGAGGGGTTCCTGTGGCTGAAATACCTACAGCTGTTGCTAAAGTACTGTATACTCTTAATTTTCTTCTTGCTCCCCATAACAGGTCACACTCTCCAGTCGAATTGCATTTCAGGACTGAGGAGTGTCTTCCTAAGCCATTGGTTGTTTATTGGCAACAAGGGGATCCTGGGTGTGTGGATTCCTGCTCGAGCGATCCGCTCATGGAGAGAGAAGAAGGTTACTCAGCTCTAGGATGGTGGTTCACCAGTAGACTAAATTTGCTGACATTTGTTCTTTTCTTTCTTACTGTGCTTCCAGCTGTGAGAACAATGACTCATGGGGGCAACCCCAACTTCTGGCTTCGTCATGCTAACTATATGTTTGAGGTTCATGGTAAGAATGCAACGTTATACTATGAGCATCCACTGGCAGTGTCTCAAATGGCCTTTCTTCCGGCATTGTTCAACACGCCTGAGTTGGTTATTGGACATTTGCAACATGTTGATAGGTCTACACTCTTCTCTAATCCCCCAGAACAATTTAACAACACCCGCTGGCGAAGCATGACATTCAAGAAATACACTAAAGGACTTTGTTTCTGTTGTCATAGTTCTGGAGTCTGGAATAGTAAATGGAAGCACTGGACTCAAGCACAAAGGGTTTTGCGGAATGTAGGCAATTATACGGGTTGTGATGATTATTTTTGGTTATGGGGTAGTTATAACAGTTCTTATAAGCTTAATTATACCTTGTTTAACACTACTATTGAAGATATATATGATGTGTTTCCTATGTTTACTCCTGATTATTCTGCTATAGATAGTGGTTCAATTTGCAATGGATGGCAAATTAAGGATCCCAACATGTGGTTCTTTTTTAATGGAGTTGCCACGAATTTCCATCCAGGACAATATCAATGTGCAGCATTGGGTTATTTTACCTTACCCGTACAAGTGCAAATGCCGCTTCGGGCAGATGCACGGCGCCGGAGAGCTGCTGCCGGCCCGATGGGTTCTGGTTGCAATGATGAAGTGATAATCGATGTTCAGCTTTCTGATGGTAGCTCCTGGGGAAGAGCTATAGGGAGTGTTATCACTGGAGCACTCACCTTGGGATCATACCCAGGTGTCATTTCCCAGGAGAATAGAAGGTCCATTTTGGGACTCACCTGTAGGCTGGAGAAATCAATCAATGCCACAGGGAGGGTCATACGGGATCTTCAAATGGAAATCACTGAGCTTCATCAAGACCAAATGCAGGACAGACTGGCCATAGATTACCTGTTAGCAAAATCCGGAGGATTTTGTAAACTGGTCGGGAACCAGGGATGTCAGGTAAAATTCCAGGATCTGAATAATACTATTGAGGAAGAACTTCAGAATTTACAGGAGAGCATTACTAACAATGTACACACTGATGTTAATCTCTTTGATTGGGTGACTTCTTGGTTGCCTGATTTATCTGTCCTTAGACTAATTTTCTTTTATGGGTTCATTATTATTATTTGCCTTATATCTTTGTGTTTTTGCATTTATTGTATTCCTAACCTTATTTCTATGTGTAATGCATGTCCACTGCGTAGAAGGGAGACATCGGGTTTTGCACGACGGCAATTGTACTCAATGAGGTATCATCCTCCGGAACAAGGTACCAGGAGTCAGGGAGAGTACGATGTCCAGGAGGACAGTGATGATGTATATGGAGTAGTAGTTATGGAGTATGATGACATGCAGGGGTATGATTAGCCGTCCCTCTCTCAAATTTAAATGAAAAAGGAGGACATGTGGGAAGGCATCTGGTTTCTGTCTCCTGTCTGCCTTCACATTGTGTAAACAAAGGCCTCTTTGTCTGCATGAGAGACAACGCTTGATTTTGGGCATGCGTAGAATATGAGAAGATTTCTCCTTTCTTCTCCTTATTTGGGTTCTGACTTTCTGATTGGCTCTGTGCCTTAAGTTTTGTTTCTGTTAAGTTTCGTTTCTGATATACTCTGCTTGAATAAAGAGAAGCGATGATGATTTCCTTTGTCAGCCAACAGTGCAGCGTGTGTGTGTTTTGCTTTCTCTCTATCTCTGTTTCCCTCTTACTCCGTCTAATGAAGCTGGACTCCGTTAGACCTTTTAACTCTCTCTCTTAAAAGATCTGGGGCTATAAACTGCTGCTAATGAGGCTGAATGATTATCTTTACATGGATCAGATTCCTACACCCCCTATCCATAGCCACCCAGTCTTGCTAGGATTCAGCTGTAGCCCATTTGCCCCCATCCAGACCCCAACAGCCTCCAGACAGCTGGAAAGGACTTTGACTGCATCACTGGGGTCCCCACGGGCCGAGATGTACAACTGTGTGTCATCCGCGTACTGATGGTACCGCACCCCATGGGAACGGATGATTTCACCCAGCGGCTTCATGTAGATGTTAAATAGGAGAGGAGAGAGTACCGAGCCCTGAGGCACCCCATATTTTAGGGGCCTAGGACACGACCTCTCACCCTCCAACCACACCGACTGGGTCCAGCCCCTCAGAAATGAGGAAAACCAGGACCACACCGTGCCCTGGATCCCCAATCCTCGGAGCCGTTCCAGAAGGATACCGTGGTCAACGGTATCGAAGGCCGCTGAGTGGTCAAGAAGAGCAAGGACGGACGGATGACCGCCATCCTGCTCTCGCCAGAGATCATCCATCAGCGCGACCAATGCAGTCTCAGTACCATATCCAGGTCTGAATCCTGACTGGAATGGGTCCAGATATTCCGCTTCATC
This sequence comes from Bradypodion pumilum, assembly GCA_035047305.1. Taxonomy (NCBI): domain Eukaryota; kingdom Metazoa; phylum Chordata; class Lepidosauria; order Squamata; family Chamaeleonidae; genus Bradypodion; species Bradypodion pumilum. The sequence continues at coordinate 5,062,979 of JAWDJD010000017.1, read as the reverse complement.
CAGTACCCCCTGCAGCTGACGTGCCACTGCCTCCTCCAGAACCAATACTAAGAAAAATTTATAAAATGTTAACACTAAAAATATTTTTATAAATATTAACACCCAAGAATATTTTTAAAAACCTTAACAGTAAGAATACGTCAAAAAAATCTTATCACCTAAGAACACCTTTTAAAAACATACAGAAGAGGCAGCATAAGTCTAATTTAAAAATTTAAAAATCTCTTTATTCTAATTATTAAACAACAACTAATAGTAAACATTAAATAACAACCAAGAACATTTTAAAAACATTATTATCTATTTTGAAAATACTTTTTTAAAAACATTAACATTAAGAATATTTTAAAAACCTTAAAACCTGAGAACACTTTTTTCAAAAAATTAACATTATTATTAAACAAGTATTAAACATTAAATAACAATCATGAACATTTTAAAATCATTATTATTAATAAGACCATATTAAAAACATTAAAACTAAGAATATTTTTATAAACCTTAACACCCAAGAATATTTTAAAGAAATCTTATCACCTAAGAACACCTTGTAAAACATTAACATTAAGAATATTATTAAAAACCTTAAAACCTGAGAACACTTTTTTAAAAATATTAACATTAAGAATAGTTTTTAAAAAAACCTTAATACCTAAGAATTTTAAAAAACCTTAACACCCAATAACAATTTTTAAAAACATACAGAAGAGGCAGGATAAGTCTAATTTAAAAATCTATTTATTCTAATTATTAAACAATAACTAATAATAAACATTAAATAACCAAGAACATTTAAAAACCATTATTATCTATTTTAAAAACACATTAACACTAAATCATTAAAACTAAGAATATTTTCAAAACTCTAACAGTAAGAATGTTTTAAAGCTATCTTATCACCTAAGAACACTTTTTTAAGAACATTAACATTAAGAATATTTTAATAACCTTAAACCCTGAGAACACTTTTTTAAAAAATAACTTATTAAACAAGTATTAAACATTAAATAACAAGAACATTTTAAAAACAATTATTAATAAGAACATTTAAAAAAACATCAAAACTAAGAATCAATAGAACTACACAAATAATTAAAATAACAACACAAATACATTGACAACCCTGTATAACAATCCTGTGTTCACCCTTTAAAAATGACCTGGTGAGAATTGCAGCATCTTTTCGAAACCCTCCCCGCCTAGAAATTCAAAGGCTTAGGAAGGGGTTCTTTGTCTCATAAACCCAAATCAAAAGGGGTCCCTAATAGGAAGGACTCCCCCCCCCTCTCTCTCTCTCTCTTTCTCCGGCCAGTCTCCTCCTCCTCGACCAAACCAGGATTGTGGAGAAGTCATAAGTAAGGGCAAAGTCGCCAAAGGCCCACACACACACACACACACACACACACACACACACACACACACAGAGTCCAAGGGAAGAGGCTGATCCCTTGACATAGGCTGTGAAAACAGATGTGGCACAGGATGGAGACAAGTGTCCATGGAGAGAGGAGATATCAAGTGGCCAGGCTTGCCTTCTGAGCTCTGCAAAATGACACACATACACACCCCTTTATTTAACGGACCACCTTTTCTCTCGTGGCTGTTTGTGGACTGCGCTGTGCCTTCTGCTATAATTTAACTCAACCACCACCTCTTCTACCTTGCAGTGTAGTGTAGAGGATTCCACAAAGGATCTCAATTGGTATCTCTCCTTGGACAGCTCCGTGGCTCGCCTCAGGTCCCTCCAGTGAACATGAAGGGCCTCCTGGATGTTATCAATCCACTGGATGATGCGGGGTCTTGTACCCGGCACTCGGGCCTCCCATGCCTGACACGGGATCCTGGTTTCAGCCATTCGGTTGACGCGGCCAAACCAGCGTAGCTGACCCTTCTCGGTTGTACTCCTCAATGGTTGAATGTTCAGGTTCTTCTGATGGTCACGTTTCGCACTCGGTCACGAGTTTTCTTCCTCAGATATCTCATCTCCATTACTTGCAATTGGCTGTAATGCCTGGAGGTGAGCGACCATGACTCGCTGCTATATATGAGCGCAAGAACAACGCTTGGTTTGTAGGCTGCCATCTTAGTGGCCTTGCTGACTTTGTCTTTGCTGAGAAACCCCCGATTGATTGCGTAGAAGAGTCTGCCAGAAGCTGCCACCCTGTGATGGATCTCAGGACTCACTTGTCCCCTTCCATTGACTATGGCACCAAGGTACTGCTCTAGGACATGCCCCTTCAGCTGGATGGTATGCTTCTTCTTCTTCTTCTTCTTCCTGGAGACCACCATGGTCCTTGTCTTTGCCACATTAATGGACATCCCTCTTTTCTCCATCTCCCTGTTCCACTGGTTGAGATTGAACTGGAGTTGGGAACTGGTCCTAGCAATAAGAACTACATCGCCAGCAAAGGCCATCTCGAACATTTGGACTGGCTTCATCTTCCACTATCTCATGGTCATTTTCTTAGCATCTTCATGATGTCACCCACGAGCAAGATGAAGAGGTTGGGTGAGAGACTGTCTCCTTGTCTTACTCCAGCACTGGTCGTAAACTCACCGGACTTTCCCCCTGCTCTCCGCACATAATTTCTGCAGGTTCTGTAGAAACTTTGTACAGCCTGTGTCAATGACGTCTTGACTGCCCTCGCCTCTAGCACCCTCCACAGTTCTTTCCACAGGACTCAGTCAATCAACGCCTTCTCCGGGTCAGTGTACGCCAGGTGCACCTCCTTATTGTACTCGATAGTCTTCTCAGCCGCTTGTCGTAGAGTGAATATTAGATCCTTGGGTCTAAATCCGCAGTGAGGTTCCTCCAGTTGTCTTTCACATTGCCCTTGTAGCTACTTTTCTAATATTCTGGAGTAAAGCTTGCTCAGGATACTGAGAAGGGAGATCCCTTGGTGATTTTGGCACAATCTATTGTCGCCCTTCTTAAAAACTGGCACTATTATGGCTACTTCCCAGTCCTTGAGAATGGTTTTCCTTCGCCATGCAAGCTGTAGGATTCGAAGCAGAAGCCGCTTTCCTAGGTCTCCCAGATATCTAATCATCTGGGCGGTGAACTTATCCTGCCCTGGAGCTTTCCCCAGCTTCATCCTCCTGATGGCAAAACTCAGCTCAGTGCTCATGATCTGGCCTACCTCTTCCTCCTCCTCCTCCTCCTCCTCCTCGTTCTCAGAATGGCCTTCATCTGCTGGTTGTGTGGAGTTCTGAAGTTGGGAGAAGTCTTCCTTCCAGCGTTCCATAATGTCAGCACTTCGTGTAAGCAGCCCGCCTTCCTTGTTCTTCAGGAATTTGATGGGGCACGGCTTCTCCTTCCGCATGTTCTTCACATCTCGGTAGAACAGCTTCTGGTTGTCTCCATCGTGAACCTCAAGCTTTCGGCCAAAGTCCTCCCACAACCCGGCCTTGGCATGGGAAGCCCGAGTGCAGGGTACAAGACCCCACATCATCCAGTGGATTGATAACATCCAGGAGGCCCTTCATGTTCACTGGAGGGACCTGAGGTGAGCCATGGAACTGTCCAAGGAGAGATCCCAATGGAGATCCTTTGTGGAATCCTCTACACTGCAAGGTAGAAGAGGAGGCGGTCTTCCTCTGTTGCTTGTGTGAACCATAGTCAGCCTGGCTTTTAGTCTGGAGATACTTTGCCCAGAGCTGCTTCTTCTTGCCTTTCACCAACGACGACCAGGTGAGCAAGAAGGATCATGACTTATGGAGCATGGAATGTAAGAGGGTTAGCAGGCAAAGAGGTGGAGTTGGTCAGAGAGACCAAGAAGACCCAAGTCCAGTTCTTGGCTATCAGGGAAACCAAGAAGAAGTGATGCGGATGTGTGGTCCTCGAGAACTTCATGCTGCTCTATAGTGGCATGGCTGAGACCACCAGGGCCCAGGCAGGAGTGACATGCCTTGTCCGAGAAGATCGAGTGGAGAATGTCAGGGACTGGCCGTTCATCTCAGAGAGGCTGATGACAGTAAACATTCTGGAAGAGAATAGACATATGTCTTTAGTTGTCACCTTCTACTGTGTGAGCCCCTTTCTCTGGTGGCATGTGGGCTGTGCATGGAGTGCACTGTGCCTTCTGCTGTGTGGACTGCCCTGTGCCTTCCGCTCCAACTGGACCTGGAGCAAAGCAAGCGACAGGAGGGAATCATTGGCCGGCTGGGAAAGGAGTCAAAGGAGAAAGACCAGGAGCTGGAAAAGGGGGAAAGATGGAAGGCGAGGGGAGTCCAGTCCAGTGGGGAAGACCTGAGAACCACCAACCCGCCTCCAGTGAACCTTGACAATGGATCGTGTTGTCTCAGGGGAGGAGCGGTGGACTTCTGTCTTCCACTCCATAACCTCCAATGAAGCTGTCAATTAAGGAATTGGACCCTATGTGGGTGTGTCCGAATGGCCAGTGGCACAAGACCCCTTTCTCACTGGTGGCGATGCTGAATCTAGGCTGAATCTTAGGGGGAACTTCTTAACTCTCGTGCCATGAAGGAATGATGTGAGTCTTTCGTTAGCGTCCCAGGATTTCCTTTTCTCCAATAACGTCTGTAGATACAGGGCTCTTAGTGTGACTCATAATTATCAACGCAACAGAACATGTGTGATAGCGTCCGTTGTTTCTGGTGCTCTTCAGACACCTGTTCTCTCCGAGGAGGGGACTGGGTGAAATCAACCATTTTTCACCCTAGAGTCAACTCTTGCTCTAGATCTAGGAAATGCTCTTCTGCAAGACTAAGTCAGACCCGTTGTCACGTAGATTTGGGGGGAAACCAGTGGTGGGCATCAGCAGGTTTGCACCAGTTTGCCAGATCTGGTAGCAGAAATTCCGGCTGGCCCCCCTGCCCATCCAAGTTTCGAAATAAAGTAGTCCTAATTCGGGTGCAACTTGCAGGGCTTTCCCCCTGGCCACGCCCACCAAACCACACCCACAGCGTAGGTAGTAAAAAAAATTGGAGCCCACCACTGGAAAAAAAATGTTGTTTTCCACTTACCTTGTAAAAAAGTTTTAGCCCCTTTTTCTCTTTTTGCCCGAGGTTCCCTGGTTCTGGGGAAAGAGAAGGGAAGAAGTGAAACCCCAGCCAGGACAAGTCCTTCTGTCCCAGAGCACAGGACCCCTGGCAGCCCCTCCACTTCTCCCCCAAAGACCCCCTCCCTGCATTCTCTGGGGTGACCCTGCCTCCTCCGCCTCCTCCACCTCTTCCCCCCTCCTCTGGGGCTGCCCAATCTCCCTTCACCCCTCAATGGTCCCTATCTGCCCCCTCTTTCTAACCTGGGAAGACCCCCGGGTGGTGCTGGCCGGGCCTAGGCCAAGAAGAGGTGGGGTAGCCATGGAGGGAGGGGCCTCATCCACCTCCATGGCGGTCTCCTCCTCGAGGGGGTCGTCCACTCCATGGGCTCCCCAGGAGCCAGGCAGGGCTGGTCCACCTCCATGGGAGTAGGAGTAGGAGGATGACCTGAAAGAGACGAGAAGGCCTTCTCGAGTCCAGGGTCCAATGTAGGAATCTGATTCATGTAAAGATCTCTTCTCAATCAGTCTCATGAAGCAGCAGTTTATATCATCAGATCTTTTAAGATAGAAACTTAAGAGTCCACGAAGTCCAGCTTCATTAGGCACAGAGTAAGGAAAGAACAGAGAGAGACAGAAAACATGACTGCAGTCTTTGGCTTTACAAAGGATACTAATGGCTTCTCTTTATTCAAGCAGAGTATCTCAGAAACGAAACTTAACCTACATAATCAGAATGTCAGAACCCAAATAAGGAGAGATAAGGAGCGTTGTCTCTCAGTAAGCAAAGAGGTCTTTGTTTACAATATGTGAAGGCAGACAGGAAGACGGAAACCAGATGCCTTCCCACATGTCCTCCTTTTTCATTTAAATTTGAGAGAGGGACGGCTAATCATACCCCTGCATGTCATCATACTCCATAACTACTCCTCCATATACATCATCACTGTCCTCCTGGACATCGTACCCCTCCTGACTCCTGGTACCTTGTTCCGGAGGATGATACCTCATTGAGTACAATTGCCGTCGTGCAAAACTCGATGTCTCCCTTCTACGCAGTGGACATGCGTTACACATAGAAATAAGGTTAGGAATACAATTAATGCAAAAACACAAAGATATAAGGCAGATAATAATAATGAACCCATAAAAGAAAACTTGTCTAAGGACAGACAAATCAGGCAACCAAGAAGTCACCCAATCAAAGAGATTAACATCAGTGCGTACATTGTTAGTAATGCTCTCCTGTAAATTCTGAAGCTCTTTCTCAATAGTATTATTCAGATCCTGGAATTTTACCCGACATCCCTGGTTCCCGACCAGTTTACAAAATCCTCCGGATTTTGCTAACAGGTAATCTATGGCCAGTCTGTCCTGCATTTGGTCTTGATGAAGCTCAGTGATTTCCATTTGAAGATCCCGTATGACCCTCCCTGTGGCATTGATTGATTTCTCCAGCCTACAGGTGAGTCCCAAAATGGACCTTCTATTCTCCTGGGAAATGACACCTGGGTATGATCCCAAGGTGAGTGCTCCAGTGATAGCACTCCCTATAGCTCTCCCTCAGGAGCTACCATCAGAAAGCTGAACATCGATTATCACTTCATCATTGCAACCAGAACCCATCGGGCCGGCAGTAGCTCTCCGGCGCCGTGCATCTGCCCGAAGCGGCATTTGCACTTGTACGGGTAAGGTAAAATAACCCAATGCTGCACATTGATATTGTCCTGGATGGAAATTCGTGGCAACTCCATTAAAAAAGAACCACATGTTAGGATCCTTAATTTGCCATCCATTGCAAATTGAACCACTATCTATAGCAGAATAATCAGGAGTAAACATAGGAAACACATCATATATATCTTCAATAGTAGTGTTAAACAAGGTATAATTAAGCTTATAAGAACTGTTATAACTACCCCATAACCAAAAATAATCATCACAACCCGTATAATTGCCTACATTCTGCAAAACCCTTTTTGCTTGAGTCCAGTGCTTCCATTTACTATTCCAAACTCCAGAACTATGACAGCAGAAACAAAGTCCTTTAGTGTATTTCTTGAATGTCATGCTTCGCCAGCGGGTGTTGTTAAATTGTTCTGGGGGATTAGAGAAGAGTGTAGATCTATCAAGATGTTGCAAATGTCCAATAACCAACTCAGGCGTGTTGAACAATGCCGGAAGAAAGGCCATTTGAGACACTGCCAGTGGATGCTCATAGTATAACGTTGCATTCTTACCATGAACCTCAAACATATAGTTAGCATGACGAAGCCAGAAGTTGGGGTTGCCCCCATGAGGTATTGTTCTTACAGCTGGAAGCACAGTAAGAAAGAAAAGAACAAATGTCAGCACATTTAGTTTACTGGTGAACCACCATCCTGGAGCTGAGTAATCTTCTTCTCTCTCCATGGGCGGATCGCTCGAGCAGGAATCCTTCCACTCAGGATTCCCTTGTTGCCAATAAATGACCAATGGCTTAGGAAGACACTCCCCTAAGAAACAGGAGCATGCCCTGTTATTACTAGTACCATGTAACTAGATATGAAACATGAGTGACATATAACACAAATGCAATATCACAAACCCATTTACATGTGTATGGTACTGAAAACTCTTCCATGTACTTCTGGAGGTACCTTGAGATATGCAGTATGCAAAACATAACATAAGCAAAGACAGGTCTTTCTCCTGCAAGAGAATAAGCAAACATTTAAGCATGAACAAAACATGAACAGTTCTCTTCTTCCTTACATGAAGGAGGTTTCTGTTGCATTCTAGAAAGCATTTATCACTCCCCAAGTACATGAGTAAGGCATTAAATTTTTTCTTCTCCCACTGTTGTAAATGAAAAAAGCATTCAATAACTTAAAATCAGCATAGCATGGTAACTCAAATACAGTACGAATCTCATTAGAGCATTTCACACCATAGCATGAGCAGGTTGCTTAAAAAAGGTTTTCAGGTTTTAAAATGCAAACAAAGCCAATTCTTCTTTACAGTCCACACAAACTTTTTTCCTTTTAGTCCAATTAAAATGTCCAAATTAAAAGTCCAAATGTTGATTAAGCTTTCTTCTTAAACACTTAAACAAACACTATCTTCTCTCCAGCACAGTTCTTGGCATGGCAAGTTGAAATTAAGCCATAAATTAAGTCTCACTGACTTCACAAGACAATCCCACACAACCCCCCTTTTCAGCTTTTCTGGCAAACACACATTCCTTTATGCTCCAGCCACACCCATCTGCATTAAGGCAGGCCGATGAGGTGTGAAGGCACAAAGAACAAATTCTCCAGAAGTTGCAAGTAATTTCACACAGAAGAAAATCACAGGGAAGTCCAAGTTGCTTTCCCTGCAATCCTGATGCTTGAAATTTGGAACAGCTCACTCTGGATCTCTTTGTTTGAGGGTTGGGCAGTTCAAAATCAGCCAAAAACTGTATGTCTTCTCCCTCCTTGTATTTTTGCAACAGTCTGCTGTCCATACAGGCAGGATTCACCCCCCTCTTCCTCTGGATTTCTTTCATTTGCAGCATCTGATTCTCAACCTTATGACAAACTGCATCTGTTAGTTTGTACTTGCACCCCTTTCTGGTCTTGGGTTTTGTGCATTCCTCCTTTGGGCCATCCTTCCACTTCTGTAGGATCTTCCTGCCCAAATGTGAGGTATCAAGTTTACTACTCAGCTTCTCCTGCTTTTGTGATGAGGGTTGCTTCACGGGGGGGCTGAGATCTCCTATGCTGCTCTTTGAAACACACTCCTTGCTTCCTGCCACTCTGCATGCATTAACAGCTTCAATCTGTGATGAGGTCCCCACCATTTGTTCCCCATCAGCTGGCACTAGTTGTTTTTTAGACTCGGCAGGAAGTATTGCAGCAGAGAACAGGTCTTTTGTAGGGCTAAAAGTGCTTGATTGCTGCAAGGCAGGATATAATGTCCCATCTCCATTTCCACCATTTCCAACAGGGGGCTGTTGTTTCTCATATGATGGAGGGGCAGTTGCCATAGCCCCTCCCTTGTCTGGTGGCAAAAGCTTTGGGAGGGGGCCAGCAAGCCCCTGAGACAACAGAATATTCTTTGGAGTGAGTCTTTGAAGGCAGTCTCTGACTTCCTCCCATGTAAATAGCACTGATACAGAAATTCCATTATGCTTCTGCATTTCTCTCCCAGTCTGTTTCCACTGTTTTAAGTCCAAGCATTCATCAAATTTAACCCAAGGACTGATTTTCCCTATAGCTTTGACTAGCTTTTGTATCTCCTTCTCATCAGCCTTTCGCCCATTGTTATTCAAAAGATCTGAGGTATCTTTACAAAGTTCATTCATTTGCGAAGTTAGCACACACCCCATGATAAAAAAATAATATTTTTCTTTTTCTTTCGTCACTCACCTAATGTGGGACCCAAAGTTGACTTTGGATGAATTTCGAGTGCTCGATTTATGACCTTTCCTCTGGTCGGACCTGTCTGGTCGGAGGTGAATGAAGACCTTGTCCCGGTCGATGAGGTGATAATTAGGTGCTAATTGCTGAAGCAGATCTCTTCAAAACATTCCTTTGACTTTCATTCAATGGCCTCGCGACGGGGCACCAGTTGTAGGAATCTGATTCATGTAAAGATCTCTTCTCAATCAGTCTCATGAAGCAGCAGTTTATATCATCAGATCTTTTAAGATAGAAACTTAAGAGTCCACGAAGTCCAGCTTCATTAGGCTCAGAGTAAGGAAAGAACAGAGAGAGACAGAAAACACGACTGCAGTCTTTGGCTTTACAAAGGATACTAATGGCTTCTCTTTATTCAAGCAGAGTATCTCAGAAACGAAACTTAACCTACATAATCAATCAGAATGTCAGAACCCAAATAAGGAGAGATAAGGAGCGTTGTCTCTCAGTAAGCAAAGAGGTCTTTGTTTACAATATGTGAAGGCAGACAGGAAGACGGAAACCAGATGCCTTCCCACAGTCCAATTCTGGCCACCTCCATTGAAGAAGGAGCCTTGAGAAAAGGAGACAGAGAGGGGAGATGATGATGATGATGGCTCTCTTCAAACACCTGAAGGATAACTCAAAAGAGGAAGGGCAGGATCTGTTCTCCATCATCCTAGAAGACAGGATGGGAATTGAAAGGAAGGAAGCCGGAGAGAGGCTGAAGAGCCAAGAAAGGTTCTGCACGGTGGTTATTATCAGAGCATGACTTGAGAGTGGAGCCAAGGAGGGTCTCGAGAGGTGGTGGCCACTCCAACACTGGAGCATGGAAGAGAAAGCATGGGAAGGCAACCCTTGGCCACATCGGCTTAGATCTTGCGAATTCCTGCATGGAGGGGAGGTTGGAGTGGATGGCCTCACAGACCCACCCACCCCCTTTCCATCTCAGTGATTCTGTGATACTACACCAGGCTTAGGAAGAGGCCCCACCCCATGCCACACGCCCCCCTTCCCCCCACCCCATGGCATGGACCCATGGAGTCCAGCGTTGAGGGAAGGATCCTGGATCAGAGGGACCCCCTATGCCCTCCTTCCCCCCACCCCACAGCATGGACCCATGGAGTCCAACATTGAGGGAAGGATCCTGGATCAGAGGGACCCCCTATGCCCTCCTTCCCCCCACCCCACAGCATGGACCCATGGAGTCCAACATTGAGGGAAGGGTCCTGGATCAGTGTGCCCCCCCTCACTCACACTCACCTTTCCATCTGTGATGGAGCGCCCATGGAGACCACAGAGGGCGGGCCCTAATGGCCCAAGACTGCCTTTTGGGGCGGGGCATTATTATGAGGGCAAAAAGAAAGGAAAGGAGGAGGAGCAAAGGGAAAGGAGGAGGGGCTAAGGAGACAGTAGGCGGGGCAAAGGAAGGTGAAGGGTGGGGCCAAATTTCAGGAAGGTAAATGAAGAGGTGGAGCAAGGAGGAGGAGAAGCAACTGCCCACCAAGACCTCCAGCGTCCGATTGCCATAGCAACGGTAGAGAGGCAGGTAGAAAAACGGACCTCAGGGTTCCAGAAGGGGCGTGGCCTGTGGCAAGGGGAGGGGCATTCTCTCTCTCCGCCCCGCCCACCTGGAGAAGGCCCTTCTTAGTTAGGCTGGAAGGAAGAAGCGCCAGTGGAAACCATCCTGTCTAATTATTGGGCCCAGGGTGGGTCACTTCATGGCAAGCTTGGCTCCACCTGGAACAAATTCATGCCAGCTGGTGGGGGGTTTTCTGGGGGTTTTTTTGCCCCTGTTACACCCCTGTAAGTAAAGGTAAAGGTCACCCTTGCTCAAAAGCCAGTCGTATCCGACTCTAGGGTTCAGTGCTCATCTCTGTTTCAAAGCCGAAGAGCCAGCGCAGTCTGCTTCTGCAGACGTTTCCGTGATCATGTGGCAGGCATGACTAGACAGGCACGGAACGCTGTTTACCTTCCCACCGAAGTGGTCCCTATTTATCTGCTTGCAGTGTCTTGCTTTCAAACTGCTAGGTTGGCAGGAGCTGGGACAGAGGACAGGCGCTCACTCCGTCCTGCAGCACCCGGGAATTGGCCTCCAACCTTCCAGCCAGCGAGTTCTGTGTCTTAACCACTTGAGCCACCGCAGTCCCCCCCCCCCTTAGGACCAGTCAAAAAAAGATCAAGCAAGGAAGGCGGGAAGAAGTGGGGAATTTTTGTGAACAAATCTATACATTTACAAGTTTTTCTTCCCTGGTTTTCCCGTTCAGTTTTCCTTCTGGGGCTTGGAACCATCCCGGAGCCTCTCCTGACACGCAGAGCCGGCCAGAGTGCCCAGCGTTGGCACGGTGCTTGGCACAGTGCCCGAGGGCTGGCAAAGGCAAGTCCAGCGAGCCCAGAAGACGTCTTGGGTAAGCGAATAGTCATCGTCTTCTGTCTGGTTGAAGACAACGGATGGAAAGAATAGGTTTTGAAGGTCGATCATAGGACTTATACCCATTATAACTGAGATTTTAGAAAGAAATTGCATTGTGTTATGTTGTTTTGTTGTTTGATTTTCTTTTTTCTGGATTATGTTTATTAAAATTTAATAAAAATTAATTATTTTCGTAAAAAAGAAAAAAAACACGTGGGTAGCGGGATTGGGGGGGGGGATCCGCCTGCCAGATCCGGAATCCGGAGTCACTTCGCATGTTTGCGGCCTCTCCCCCTCTCGTTCCCGGGGAAAGAAGTCTCGGGCGGTTCCGCAGGCTCTGGCTGGCCTCTCTTGCGCGGAGGGAGGGAGGGAGGGAGGGAGGGAGGGGCTGCCATCATCCTCTCTGCCTGGGCAGGGCAAGGGAGGGGGCTCAGCTCTAGGGGGGGTTCTCTTGGCATGGGGGGGCTGTGCAGGAAAGAGGGGTGACTTCCGAGGAGACCCCAACCCACCCAGCCTGGCTCTTGGAATTTCATTTCATTTTCATGCTGGCTTTTGGTGTTGCATCGAAGCCACCTGACCTTGCCCCATCCAACCCCCCCCCTGGTGTTTCTTGGGGGGGGGGGATTGCCCCTCTTTTCTGGGCTGGGGGGGGGAGGCAAGGCGGGTTTCCTGGGCGGCGGCGGCGGTACTCATGTTCATTGTAGGTGCAGAATGGCAGCTAAAGGGGAAGCAGTGCTGCTGCGAATGGGGTGGATTCACACGATACGCGTGTACTCCCGTTGGTTCACCACACACCACCACCACCCTTTATGGTGAAAATCGTGTCTCGTGAGAGGATTCCTGCGATGCCCTTTCAACGTCTTCCTCTTCATCATCCGCCCTCCTTCTCCCCACTCTCCCTTCGGATCGTGGCCCGCAGGGAGAAGGGCTCAAGGGGGTTGGGGTGGGGATTCACACGACACGACCTCCTTTTCCGGATCCTGACACGCTTCTCGTGGGGAGATCTGGGCAAAGCGGCCACGCGATCCCCCCTCCGGATTCCTCCCATCTGCCAGGGGCGAGATCAGAGGGTCCCTTGAAGAGCTCTCCTTCTTCTGCCCCCTTAGCCCCCAGCCCCACCCACCCAGCCCCCCTTCGCAGGAGATCTGCAGGGACGATTAGACAAGTTCATGGAGGACAAGAGTATCCATGGCTATAATTATAATGGATACCTAAGGACAACCTCCGGGTTGGAGAGATAGGCAGGATATCTCTCAATGCCATTTCCAGGGAATCCTAAGCAGGTGAAGGCATCTGCTTGGGAAGAATACCCTGAAGGAAATGGTGAGCCACTGTGTGAGACAGAGTGCTGGACTGGATGGGCTCCTGTGGCCTCTTCCAGCAAGGATGTTCTTATGTTCTTATGATCCAGCTGCTGCTTGCAAGTTTGTGCCCCCCCATAAGGGGGCTTCTGATCCCCCCCCTCCGCATAGCTATTAGAGATCAAAAGGTCCCAATAAAACTGTTGGCAACATGATTAGATAGGTAGGTTTGTAGGCAGGTAGGTTTGTAGGTAGGTAGGGAGATACACACACACACACTGATCTTGCCTACTTCTGAAACAAATACATATACTGTAGTGTAATTTTCCATTTCTCTTTCTCTGGCACACAACCCGACAATTGGACACCATGGGGTGGCTTTCTCCATTCGCTTCAGCACCCTGGACAGTTCCGCTAGAAAGGCACCTCCGGTCTCGGGAACCGTGGATTCACACACACACACACACACACACACACACACACACACACACACACACACACACACACACACACACACAACCTTGCCTCCTTATGAGTTGGGAGTCCTTGCCACTTATATTGGTGTGTGTGTGTGTGTGTGTGTGTGTGTGTGTGTGTGTGTGTGTGTGTGTGTGTGTGTGTGTGTGTGTGTGTGTGTGTGTGTGTGTGTTTCCCCCTAAGAGTCCCCCTACCTGGAATTCCCACTACCAATGGGGTTTTCATTATCTTACCCATCTCATCTGAACAAAAAAATTCCCCTGTCTCTTCTTTTAAAAGTGATATATATACACAATGAATAAATTCACCCCTTATATCTATGAGATCGTTTTTCCTTTAACAGCCCTTTCTTTAATTTTAGTTCATACGTCAGTTTATCATTTATTGTGATGTTTTTAGTTCAATTTTAATTTGTGGTTGTTGGGAGGGTTTTTAATGGTTTTAACAGGTTTTTTAAAAAAAGTTTGAGGTTCCTGTTTTATTGTTGTGCAATGTTTATATTTGTGAGCTGCCTGGAGTTGCCTTGGCGAGGGGGCAGCAATATAAATTCAAACAAATAAATGAATGAATGAATGAATGAATAAATGTTCCATAATTCTTTATGCCAGTCCTCCAATACAGATTCACTATAAATCTTCCAGATATCAGCCATTATCGACCTCATTGTTGCTAGCATAATACTCATCATTTCTTTCTAATTTTCATATTTCCACGAACAATGTTATCCTAGGACACATTTCTTGTTTTAAAGACAACATTTGATTGATTTCTTTAAACTCTTTTGCCCAAGTCTTTTTTACAACCTTACATTCCCACCAGAAATAAAAAATATGTCCCCATCTTTCCTTTCCTTCTCCAACATTCCTTTTTGTAGTCAAAGTTAGGGTCATAATAACTTAGTTGGGGTACACAGAAAGAGGCTCCTCAAAGATTGTGGTATTTTGGAACCACAATTGGGCATACCGAAGTAACAACTATCTTGTGTCACTGGCTAATCTTTCTCACACTAGGTCAGGTGAAAGGAACTGCAGAAGGAGCGAACCTTCACTTTGGCAGTTTCACATCTAGCCTAGACATGGAAGATTAGAAGTAAATTAGTTGGACCAGAATGTCAGAAAGTATTAAAAAATTATGAAATAGTTTAGGTAAAGGTAAAGGTTTCCCTTGCTCGAAGGCCAGTCGTATCCGACTCTAGGGTGCAGTGCTCATCTATTTCTAAGCCGAAGAGCCAGTGCTGTCTGCTTCTACAGACGTTTCTATGGTCATGTGGCAGGCATGACTAGACACCGGAGCGCACGGAACACTGTTTCCTTCCAACCGAAGTGGTTCCTATTTATCTACGTGCAATTTCTTGCTTTCTTTTTTTTTATAAATTTTTATTAGTTTTTCAAAATATATAACAAACATTTAAGACATACTAATAACATTCTAAACAAAAAAAGAAAAAAAGACAAAGACAAAATACAATAAAAAAGAAAAACTGTACATTACATACTCAATCACCCTGTGCTATGTACATTGTCCAGGAGGTTGTGAGATTTCCCATTAATTTCTATTATTCCCAGAATTTCTTTTGGTCTGGTGTCAATTTATTTGTTCCATCTCTCGTCAGTGAATAGTCAACAAATTTTCGCCATATATTCCAGAATCTGTTTTCTTTTATTATACCTTTTTTTAAGTTTAACTCCCATGTTAATTTTTCATTCAATGCGAGATCCCACATCTGCTTGTACCACTCCTCTACCTTTAACGTTAAATCATTTTTCCAAATTTTTGCGATGCACATTCTAGCTATTACAAGCATCATAGACAACAATTCTTTCTTGTCATTATCCAAATTAACATTATCTACATCCGTCAACAAGGTAATAACTGGCCCCAATTTGAGACGCAATCCCATAATTTTTTCGATCTCGATCTCAATTTTTGCCCAAAAATTTTCTACCACCTTACATTCATACCACATATGAACATATGCTCCCAATGTATTTTTACACCTCCAACACATTTTATTATTCTTTTTGTCTATCTGGTGCAGTCTCATAGGGGTCAGATACCACCTCCATAACATTTTAAAATTATGTTCCTTTACCCTAACCGACAGGGATCTCATAATTCTTTTTCTCCATTTATTTTGCCATTCCTTTTCTGTTATCTTCACATTCAAATCTTGTTCCCATGTATTTCTTAATGTTTCTTGTCGATTGACTTCTGTATTTATTATTTTATAAATTTTACTAACTATTCCTTTTATTCCAATTTCCTCCTTCCTTATCTTCCACACTAAATCCTCAAATTCTGTCCTGTGTCTTTCCAAACTCTGCTCCCTCCAGTATTTATTATTCCACTTATTCACCATCGCTATCTGAAACCAATTCAACTTCATCTGAGTATATAACTCTCTTTTCGTCCCCTTATCTTTACAGACTCGTATCCAATCTTTCAACAGGAAAACCCCATTTGTCTGCAAAATTTCTTTCATCTCATTATTTATTCTTATTGGGAACTTTTTCAAGTCTTCTATTTCAATTATCGGTGAAATATTTGGGACCAGTTTCATTTTAACTTTCTTCCAGACTCCCAACATTGATCTCAACATTCTGTTTTTAACTGGTGTTTTCCATGTTTCCTTATCTAGGAAGAAGCTCTTACCCACTTCCTTTAATTCCTTCATTTCAATTTCCTCCCAGATAACCGGCTCCTTCATTAAAATCTTAACTACATTCTTTATATGAAATGCTTTATAATAGTTCCTTAAATTAGGTATTCCTAATCCCCCTTCCTTTTGAGATAAATACCACATTCTCTTTGGAATTCTGGGTCTACGTCCCCTGTTACAATAGTTATCAAATAATTTTTGAAATTCCTTAATATCTTTATCTGTCAGCTGGATTGGTAGTGCATCAAACAAAAAATTTAATTTTGGTAATAACATCATTTTAGTCAGCGCTACTCTGCCGAACCAAGACAGCCTCAGTTTTTGATATTGCAGAATTTTATCTTTAAGTTCCTTCTTTTGTTTATCGTAATTTAATCTTTTCAAATCATCCAATTTATTAGAAATATTTATCCCTAAATATTTCAAACTCTCCTTAATCCGCACTTTAAATTTGTCCCTAATTTTCGTTTGCTCTTCCTTTTCAATATTACTTAAAATCAATTCAGATTTATCCCAATTTACCTTCAAACCTGTTATTTGTTCAAATTCCGTTAAGTGTTTTTGAATGCTTTCCATAGATCTTCTGGGGTGTTTCATAATTAACAAAGTATCATCTGCATATAAACTAATTTTATTTTCCATTATTCCTTCTATACTTTTATCTTCCCTTATTGTATTTGCTAATATTTCCATCGCCATGATAAATAATATTGGAGATAGGGGACACCCTTGCCTTGTTCCTGCCTCTAATCTCACTTCCTCCGTAAGGCCATCATTAACCCTAATATTAGCATACCCTTGTTGATATAATTGTTCTATTGTTTTTAAGAACCTATCGCCGAATCCGTAACTCTTAATTATCTCGTTAATCGTTGTCCATTGCAGGGAATCAAATGCTTTAAATATATCTAACGATAGTAATCCTACTTTCTCCTTATTTTGTCCTGCCACATCTATTAAGTCTAGTACTCGCCTTACCAGATCTGCCATGTGTCTCCCCTTCACAAATCCGGCCTGGTCTTTGTTTATATATTTATCCATGAAACTGTTTAATCTATTTGCCAATATTGCCGTAAAAATTTTAGCGTCTTGGTTTATCAAGGAGATAGGTCTATAGGATTCTACTCTTTCTGGGTCTTTTCCCGGTTTTGGTAGTAAGACAATTATTGTTCTATACCATGATAAGGGTATCTGATCCCCGTTAAGTATGCCATTATAAAGTTTTAACAGTTTTGGGATTACTATATCCTTAAACTCTTTATAAAATTCAGCGGGTAATCCATCTTCTCCCGGTGATTTATCTGCTTTCAATTTATTTATTACTTTTTAATCTCTTTTTCAGTTATTAATTCTTCCATTTTTTGTTTGTGCTCCTGACTTATTTTATTTTTAATTTGCATTCCCAATTTATCTTTTAATTTGTCTGTGTTTACCTTCTTTTTGGAGTATAAATCTTGGTAAAATTCTCTAACCACCTTACATTTATCTTGGATCTTATTATATCTTATGCCTTCTTTGTCTACTAAAGTCCCTATTTCTCTTTTACTTCTTTTTTCTTTAGCCGCTCTCGCTAACAGTTTTGAATTTTTATTACTATACTCAAAATATTCTCTTTTTAAATATACCAAATCTCTTTTCACTTTTTCAATATATTTTCCTATTATTTCCTTCTTTAATCCCTGCATTCTTTCAAAAATCTTTCTATCCTTGGTTATTACATGCTTCTCCTGTAGCCTTTTAATCTCTTTTTCAATTTCTTCTTGTTTACTTTTTAACTGTTTATTTTTAATGCTTGCCAACCTGATACTTTCACCTCTAAATATTGCTTTCATCGTATCCCATACAATACCAATTCCAAGTTCCCCTGTATCATTCCACTTCCAATTTTCTTCCCATTTTTCTACCATTTGATCTTTAAGCTTTTTGTCTTTAAACAATCTGGCATTATATCTCCAATTTTTCCTAATCTTTATTGCCTCTATTTTCATTTCCAACAAGACTTTTGCGTGGTCTGACTCTTTAAAAATTCCTGTTTCTATGTCTTCTAAATTTCTTATCAAATTGTCAGTGACAAATATATAATCTATTCTAGAATACGTATTATAGACTTGTGAGAAATATGTGTAAGCCCTTTCCAATCCTTTAAGTTCCCTCCATGCATCCTTCAACCCCAAAGATTTCAGCCAATTATTTAACACATGCATTTTGTTTCCACCCACACATCTTGTTATGTTTGTACTATCTATATTTGATTTTATTAAATTAAAATCTCCCGCTACGATCATTTTTGTTGTTTTCTCCTTCTCCAATATTCGGTACACCTTATCTAAAAACCTGTTTTGATGTTCATTTGGTACATACAGGTTCACCAATGTTATTTCCTCCTCTTCTATTTTCCCCTTTATAATCAAATATCTACCTTCTGGGTCTGATATACTTTTTACCATCTCAAAACCTAATCTATTTGATATCAAGGTTGCAACCCCCCTGGCCTTCGAGGAACCATATGATTTTTCATAAACTTGAGTCCATCCTAAAAACAACTTATTAACTTTCTCCGATTTCTGATGGGTTTCCTGAAGAAAGATTACATCCGGTCTGTCTTTTCTAAGTGCAGCTTCCAATCTCCTTCTCTTTACTTGACAGCCAGTACCTTTCACATTCCATGTTATTATTTTTATATTCCTCATCTATTATTTTTCTCCCATGATTTTTTACATTTCCCACTTCCTCCTATGGACATGTGATTAACATATAACATTTCCTTCACCTTATACGGAAAAAAAAGAAAAAAAGAAAACAACTAAAAAAAATTACACTAAACAAACTACTACTTTCCCTCCCCATTTTATTTTTCCCAATAGCCTCTGAATTACAGAGAGGGGAGGGGGTGTGTGATCAATCATAGGAGCTTGAGAGAGGTCCGAACCTATTCCCCGCCCGGAACAGTTCCTCCTTCTGCACCTTTAGGCATGTTCTCATTTCCATTACTATCCCGTCTTCTATATCCACCAGATATAATCAATTCCTCCTTCAGGTCAGACCATTCTTTAGTTCCTGCTTCCAATAGCTTTGCATCTGTCATTACATCCAGAACATTGGGACCTTCACTTATTAAATAACGTCTTCCCAGATGAAAAAAGCTTAATTGTCGTGGGAATTTCCAGTTGTACCTTATTCCTTTTTCCTGAAGTCGTTTTGTAATTCGTTTCATCGATTGTCTCCAAAAACGGTCCTCAATGGGAATGTCATTATACACTTCAATGTCATGGCCTTCTACTTTTAGAACCTCTGCTCCTTTTTCTCGTATAAGCGCCATTAAACGCAATTTGTCTGACACGTTAGCAAATTTTAACATGACATTCCTTGACCCAGTTTTGCCCCTTTTTGAACCCAACCTAAATACGCTTACGACCTCTTGTGGTGTGAAACCATCTTCCATAATTTCGTCAAGCCATTTCACTATTCTTTCTTTCAATTTGTCTGGTGAGTTCTCTGGGAATTTTCGAATTACAACATTTGCTCGTCTTAGTTGTTCTTCTACATTTTCCAGTCGCTTTTCATGATCTCCAACCTTATTTATTTATTTATTTATTTATTTATTTATTTATTTATTCAATTTATATCCCGCCCACTCAACACAAGGCCGACTCTGGGCGGCTAACAACATAAAAAGTAACCCCAGGGCAACCCAAGGAGTTTACAGACAATATTCACAAATACAACAATAATCCTAAAAACAGTTAAAACAGTAAAAAAAAGTTAAGACTACCCACCCCCTAAAAAGCAAGGGCTGCAGGATCAAAAAGGCACCATGGGGAAGAGTTCCTCTACACCAACCACCCCATGGTGGTTACCCTTCCACCCGCACCCCACACTTGACCTGCCAGCCAGGTTTTAAGATCCCTTCTGAAAGGCAGCAACTCCGTCCGAAGACGTAATTCTGTTGGCAGGAGGTTCCAGAGGGCCGGTGCAGACACGGAGAAGGCTCTCCTCCTTGTGCCAGAGAGGCGAGCCCCTCTGGCTGATGGAACAATTAGAGAGCCCCTCCGGTCCGCTCTGGTTGGACGGACAGATGTCCTCAGGGCGATGCGGTCTCTTAGGTAACCTGGCCCACTACCATATAGGGCTTTAAAGGTCAAAACCAGCACCTTGAATTGCACCCGGAGACATACTGGCAACCAGTGCAGCTCCCGGAGCAGTGGCGAAGCATGAGCATAACGGCCACACCCCATCACCACCCGGGCAGCCGCATTTTGGACCAGCTGTAGCCTCCGAATGGTCGTCAAGGGCAGCCCCATGTAGAGCGCATTGCAATAGTCTAGTCTGGAGGTAACCAGAGCATGGGTGACCATGAGCAAGGAGTCCCGGTCCAGGAGTGGGCGCAACTGGCGAATCACCCGAAGTTGGGCGAAAGCCCTCCTGGTCACAGCCGCCACCTGTTCTTCTAGCAGTAGCCGTGAATCCAGGAGGACTCCCAAGTTGCGCACCGGGTCTGTCTGGGGCAAAATAGCCCCATCCAGAACCAACGATGGAAGCTCCCGGATTAACGCAGGACCCCCTATCCATAGCCACTCAGTCTTGCTGGGATTCAATTGTAGCCCGTTAGCCCCCATCCAGACCCCCACAGCTTCCAGGCATCTGGAAAGGACTTTGACAGCATCACTGGGGTCCCCATGGGCCGAGATGTACAACTGAGTGTCATCCGCGTACTGATGGTACCGCACCCCATGGGAACGAATGATCTCACCCAGCGGTTTCATGTAGATGTTAAATAGGAGAGGAGAGAGCACCGAGCCCTGAGGAACCCCCCATTTGAGGGGCCTAGGACTGGACCTCTCACTCTCCAACCACACCGACTGGGACCGACCCTTCAGAAATGAGGAAAACCAGGACCACACAGTACCCTGGATTCCCAAACCTCGGAGCCGTTCCAGAAGGATACCATGGTCAACGGTATCGAAAGCCGCTGAGAGGTCAAGAAGAGCGAGGACGGATGGGTGACCACCGTCCCGCTCCCGCCAGAGATCATCCATCAGTGCGACCAATGCCGTCTCGGTACCATATCCAGGCCTGAATCCTGACTGAAAAGGGTCCAGATAATCCGCTTCATCCAGTACCCCCTGCAGCCGACACGCCACTGCCTTCTCCAACACCTTCCCTAAAAAGGGGAGGTTTGAGACAGGCCTATAGTTAGTTAGGACAGCTGGGTCGAGGGAAGATTTCTTCAGGAGGGGGCGCACCAAAGCATGTTTTAAAGGTGCAGGAAACACCCCCTCTCGCAATGATGCATTGATCACAGCCCCAACCCAGCCACCTGTCACTGCCTTGGAGGTTTTCACCAACCAGGTGGGACAGGGGTCCAAAGGGCAGGTAGTGGCGCGCACAGCTGCAAGGAGCCTGTCCACTTCATCAGGGGCAACTGGATCAAACCGGTCCCAGATGGCATAGCAAGACTGTGCTCCGGCTCCCTCCGGACTCTCCCCATCCACGCCAGGATTAAACCCAGAGCGAATCCGATCGATTTTCTCCACTAGATGGTCAGCAAAGTCCTCAGCCGACCCCTGCCAACCGGGCACCGGGGTCCCCCTACCAAGGAGAGACCCGGTAACCCGGAACAGGGTGGCTGGGTGATTATCAGCGGAGGCGATAAGGGTGGTGAAGTATTGTCGCCTCACCACCTCCATCGCCACTAGATAGGCCCTAATAGCGGCCCTAGCTAGTGTCCAATCGGAGTCTCTCTGGGTCTTCACCCAGCGGCGCTCTTGGCGTCTCTTTGCCCGTTTGAGCTCCCGCAGTTCATCTGTGAACCATGGAGATGACCTAGTTCGATGAGCTCTGAGAGGCCGTAGTGGTGCGATTTCATCCAAGGCCGCTGTTGTCATCCTGTTCCACAGGTCGACCAGTGCCTCGGGCGAATCGTGTTGCCGATCCAGAGGAAAATCCCCCAGTTCCCTCTGGAATCCATCAGGATCCATCAGTTGCCTGGGGCGGGCCATTCTAATAGGCCCTGCCTCCCTACGGTAAAGCGACGTACCCAGGAAGTCTAGAGCCACCAAATAGTGATCTGACCATGGCAGATGGTCTCTCCCTTTCTCTCTTTCTCAGGTCCATAACCTCTTCTTTAATCATTACCTGTTCTTTTTTAATAACCACTTGTTCTTTTTTAAGATTGTATATTTCTTCTTTTATACCTTCAATTCCCTTCAAAATGTTTGCCAACAAATCTTGGGATTCTTGTTCTTTTTTATCTTGGGCAAACATGTTTCCAATTTTATCCTCCATTTTTTCGAATTTCTCCTTAAGACATTCAAATTCAGATTTAGGTCCTTGCCCCCCCCCCATTGCCGATGTTGTTGGCGTTGTTGCTGTTGCTGTGGTTACAATCGTTGTCGGTGCTGTCCCTGCTGTCGCCGCTGTAGTTGTTACGGTTGTTGTGGCAGTTGTTGCTGTTGTTACTTTGGCTGTTGTTATTACAATTGTTTTAACCGCAGTTGGAGCGGTCATAGTTGGTGATATTATTGTCTTCTGTTGTTGTTGCTGCTGTATTTGTTGTGCCATCTTCTTCACTGTCTCCTGCTCCTCCAAGTCTTTCATCTCTTGCTGCATTGTTTTCTTCATCTCGTCTTCCTCCTCCTCTAGCCTTGTAAGCCTTCTAAAACTCCTATCCAAAGATGTTGGTCTTTCCACTCTTGTCCAGGCCAATTTCTTCTCCTTCTCTTTCCCTCTCCCCTGCCGTTTCATCCAAATATATTTCTAATTACTTAATTTACATAAACAATATACCAATCAGCAATCACCATATAAATTAACTCTAGCCAATTTTAATAAATTTATTTCCAGATAAGGACCTTTATACTCTCCTCCCCCTCCCCCTCTATCAAATATATGTGTGTGTATTTACACACACATATACACACACATATATATCAAGTATTCACCCTGGTCCCACTGAATATGAGGGTAATAATGAAAAAAGAAAAACAATAATTCAAATTTAGGCCAAATTAATTTCCCTCTTAAATTTTAAATATTTTAATATTTTACCCCCAGCTGAACGACAGTAAAATAAAAAAGAAAAAGAAAAAAAGGGGGAAAAGGGGAATGGGAAAAAAGGAATACAAATACAAAAAAAATGCCTTTAAAAATTAAAAATAAAGAAGTCCCAACGACAAAAGAAAAAAAGGAGCTAAAAATGGCAAAATACAAAAAATAAGAAGAAGAAAGAAAGAGGAAAAAAAAGAAAAAGAAAAAAAAATTGTCCTCAAACTTTATCCCACAAAATAAGGGGGAGGGGAGCAAACTTTGTCTTCCTGTTGCAGCCTGCAGACGTTCTCCAACTTAGAAAGAAAAAAACAAAAGCAAAGGCCAAAAACAAGATCAACCCCTACCCTCAAAAACTCAGGGGTAACGGCACTTTACTCCTCACAGCACGTTTCTTAGTCACAACACCGTCTTGTTCCTCTTTATACCACAGAAAAAATATAAGCAGGGGCAAAATTGGTCAGAGTCTCCAACAGTCTGAAACCACAGCACAAACAGCGGCAAGGGAAGAGGAGAGAGAAAGAGAAAAAAATAAAATAAAAAATCCCCCGGGAGATCGTATATTATCCCCGTTGTTTAGTCCCCAGCAGCTCCCACCAACATCAAAAAGGACGAAAAATACAGTCACTTTTCTTCTCTTTTCTACCTTCCCATTTATTTTAGCGTCTGGACTTCTCGGCTTCTCACAATAACACTTTTCCAGCTCCGCAAAACTCCGTGCGTCTCCGATCGAGGGGAGCGGCGGGACCGAACGAAACCCGCTTCGGCTTCCCTCTTTCGATTCCCCGCCGAGCTTACCCTTTTCGATCCGGTCGTCCACTTATCTGCTTTGCCTACGCTTTATCGAATTTCACCAGGACACCGATCTCCTCACCGTTCTTCAACTAAGAGCTCTGGGGACTCGTCGTCATTATAGACCGCCCATCCCCCCGCTCTCTCCAAGATCTAAACTCCGTTTTTTCTCCTTTTCTCGGCGCAGCTTTAGACCCTCCAAGGTGAATTCCACAGCTGTTTTTCCTTCTAAGTATTCTGATCCATTTTTTTACCGATTTCAGGAACTATTTTCACTTTTAAAAGTCACTTTCGTTTTCCTCCTTTCCGAGCGGAAGAAAGTTCACTCCTCTCAGCTCTCCATCTTGAAAACAAGATACCCTTTGAAAACTAAATGTTATATATCCAGGTGGGTTTCTCTTTTATACTTAGCTCAGTAGCAATATTCCAGTTCAGAATTAATTTTTATATATATATTGTATATATTTTCAGATATTGGAAAGTGAGCAAGTCAAGTTGTCTGATGAAGGGAAATTCTCCTGAAAGAATCTGCATACCGGTTGACTTTCACAATGTATTGCTCTACTGGAAGATTCTGAATATATTAACTACCAGAATAAAACATTATATTATATTACTACATATTCAAGCCTCAAACGGATTTCCTATCTTTGAACATAATAATAGAGTAGACCATATTGCGAGGCTGTGGTTAACTAACCAGACAACCCTAAGGACTAATGGCTTGGGTGCCAAAGTCCACAGGGAAGGGTGATCGTCCCCAAGTGGATTAAATCCACTTGAATCCCACATCAATCCTGGCCTGGGGCCGATGAGGACTTTGTGTTCCAAAAGGGCTCGGGACCATACAGAGACTTGTGGAACTTGCATGATATTCTCAGGATAGTCTTCGTGGCTGATCAGCCATGATGATCACCTATATTCAGATTCGATTACTGCATAAGAAGTCAATATACGCATGGCCTCATTAAGAGCGACGTCAACATCTTTTGCGTGTGTGGATGCGTTCCATACAGGACAAGGAGACAAGTGGACACAAAATATCTTTTTTTCCAACTGTGAAATTTGCAAAGATAAAGCAGCACAATATACATTTCTGATTCTTTAGAATTCATCCTATGCAGCAACAAGAGGCCACCATAGCAACACATTAAATGTACATTATTTACAACATTACACTAGCGACTGATTAGAAAGCAATGCCTTTTGGAACAGAAATCTTCCATTTTTCAGACCTTTTCCTCTTTTTTCACAGCTCTTCCTTTAGCCCCATTGGAACCCCTTTTAAAATAAAAGCTACGAATGTCTAAAACGATTAAGGCGTTGAACAGAGAGCATGCTTTGATGCCACTGAATATCCACATGAGGTTTTCTTCTCATACATCAGGAAGGAACAACAACGAAACCAGCTCATGAGTCAAGATGCAAAGGAATAAGGACTTAAGGCTCCTCATCTAGAACGAAGAGGTGTAAAAGCTGCATTTTCCTCCCCACGTCACTCCACTTTGCAGGAAAGCATCCCCACCACCACCCCCTTCTAAATTCAAATATGTGGTGGGACCCGGAGAAAGCCTCAGGCTGCAGTTTAGAAAGCAGCCCTGGCAGGCTGTGTCATAACTGGGGGCTCTTCATAGAGGTGAAGAGGGAGATATTAGGACACAGCCATAGTTACTAGGATTAGCCAAAGAATGGCTATAGGGATATAGGCCTAGTTAAGGAGTTTAGATCCTACTAGGAGATCGACAGTCAGCATCTAAGTAGGGTTTGAGGGTTCTGCATCATACTTTCCCAAAATAAAATAAAAAAATGACATTTAATTTGAGCTGAGGAAGGGAATGACCCGCTTGTGAGATTCCAACCCTCCTCCTCCTCCTCCACTTCCTTCAGTGGCCAAGACCCACGGGCAGAAGAAGAGGGCCCCCTCCTCCTCCCCCCAGCTACCCTCCCAGATCCATCAACATAACAGGGTCTATATGGGAGAGACATATATTGTGGGACATCTAATCTTAGCAAATTCTTGCAGGTTAGCTTGTAGGCAGGAGCAGCCCTGGGAGACGGTATCATGGGGGGGGGGGTCTTGGTAGAGATGAAGAGTGAATTACAGTAGGAGACAGCAGGAGTTAGGATAGCGACAGGCCTAGCAAGGGAGTCTAGGTCCGATTTGGAGATAGACAAGGTGCCGTTTGCTAGCATGCAAGTAGGATTTGGGGGTTGCGGAGTCGACTTTCCCAAACTCAGAAATGACTGGTTTCCTTCAGAGTTGAGGAGGGGAATGAGCAGCTGGTGGAATCCTCGGAGAGGGGGGTCGCAACCCCTCACCCACTGATATTAAAGGGGAAACCCCGATCTACTTTCATAACTCCGCACACTCAAAGCACCATAACACAATAAAGCCCCCTAGGTGGTAACCTAGCCCACCCTTCCTAACCCCCAATGACCATGCCCCTCTCCCCCCACCTAGCCCACCCTTCCTAACCCCCAACGACCATGCCCCTCTCCCCACCACCTAGCCCACCCTTCCTATCCCCCACCAACCACGCCCCCTCCCCACCACCTAGCCCACCCTTCCTAACCCCCAACGACCATGCCCCCTCACCACCACCTAGCCCACCCTTCCTAACCCCCAATGACCATGCCCCCTCCCCACCACCAAATAAATAAATTTTTAAAATTTACTAAAAACAGACAAAAACATCCAAAAATACACAAAAACAAAAACACCAAAAACAATACGAAGTAAACACAAACACAATCAAAAACAAAACAAACAGACAAAAAATACAAATTCCAACCCACCCACCCCCGCCCACACACACACACAAGAAAGAAAACAAGCAAACTTACCAAAAGATGTCCTACCTCCACCAGGACTGGAAAATAAATGAATAAAGAAAGAGACTACTTACCAGAAGAAGCTCCACCCAGAGGCCAGGAAAGAAAAAACAGTCAAAATACAATAACCCCTACCAGCACCACCTGCTGGCCACAATAGTAAAAACAATTCAAAAACACACAACAGCTCCAAACAAAAGGCCACAAGAGTGAAAACAAATCAAAAACATAACACAAATTCACAATTTTACACAAAAGGTCACACCAATAAAAAGTCAAAAACATTACACTAAAACACACTTTAACACAAATCACAAACATATGTCAATAAAATACAATAGAAACCTTTAAAAATCCTGTGCTGAGTTTTAACTCAAATTTAAACCCAAAACATCTAAACACATTTTAAAAACATTGAATGTAAAAAACATTTACTTTTACATTATTAAAATTATGACCTACGGTACAACTAATTAAAAAAATTCAAAAAAACTAAAACATTATTCCCTTACATAAAACAATTTGAAAAAATTATATCATACTTTGTTCTTTTATGAATCCTCAAAAAAAACCCCAAAAACAGATCACAGTTAATAACAGCCAAGCCAAAAATTTTTTACATAAATAAACATTTAAAAAATTAAAATTACAGACTAAGTAATTTTAAAAAAACATTAACACAATTTAACCTTCCAACACAATTTAAAACATCCCGGCAACGCCGGGCAACCTCTGCTAGTTTAATGATATTTCATTAAAGGAGGATTTGGCTGAGGATCTCAACCTCTCCTACGTCACTTGGAGGACCCTGAATAGGCTGTGGGTTGGAGTCCCTAAATGCAAGACCAATAGGCTCAATTGGGGGCTGCTGGTGAATAACGCCATGCTGTGTGAATGTGGAGAGAGACAGAATCCATGGGCTCATTTCCTGGTCTGCCAATGACTGCCAGAAACATGCACCATTGAGGTCTTAAGTTTGGCCAATGACAAAGCCCAAAGAAGTGGCTTCATTTTGGCAGTCCAATGTTTGATCTGGACAGGAAAGAAGCAGCAGAAGCCATTCAGTTCCTCAACCTTCCTGTGGCTCCCCCTGTTTTCCATTTTGCAACCTCGCAGGGCAGGTCCAGACACCCCACTTAAAAATTTGGGTAACGTTTACTGGCCAGGAAAGGGGCTAGTGAGGAGGCCTATCCTAAACCAGCATCTGACTCTCCAAGCCTTTTGCTGCCTCCAGTGGGACTCTGGACAAGAGGCTTGGTTTGGGCTGGAGGGGTGATCTCTCTCTCTCTTTCCTTCTTTCTCTCTCTCTCTCTCTCATATGGTTGAAAAGCAGAGAAGAGGAGGACAAGGGAAATGTCAGGGTCCTAGGCAAGAGTTGCTCACTTTCTTTCAGACACCAATAGATTCTTCCTGCCCCCAATACCACCCCCCACCCTCCCACCCCCCCACCCCCACCCCACTTTCAGACGGCAGGCGCACTTGCTCTTTGGGCTGCCCAAACTGTCCCTCTGGAGATGAAATAGCCACTATTGGTGACTGGTTTTCCTTTTCCCTCCAGGGAACCTGCTTCCATTCGGGGGTTCTCAATTGTTTCGGACATCCTGGGTCCCACCATGATCTGCCTCACGGGGAGCTACGAGTGTGTCACGAAGCCTCTTCTGTACGTATCAAGCCTCCTCTGCCTGCATTCAAGCAGCGCTTGGCCTTTGGCCTTCGGGGCTCCAGTGTGGGTAAAGGCTTCAACCTAAAAGGAAATCACTTTGTAATGCCCGGTCAGCTGCTCTGTCTTGGCCTTGCTGAAATTCAAAAGTGTTCTGTTCTCTCTAGCATATCAGAGAGTAAACAAATCAAAAAGACAAAAAAAAACCATTGTGGCACTTTAAAGGCTAACTTCTGTATTTTAATGTTAACTTTCATGGATCAAGTCCACTTCATCAGACAGTGTGACTGACAAAGGGGACTTGATCCACAAAAGCTAACATTAAAATACAGCTGTTAGTCTTGAAATTGCCACAACTTGTTTGTCTTTATGATTTGTTTTGCTCATTCTCCGATGTGCTTGAAACAGACTAACATGGCTAAGAGTTCAGAAATGTTCTCTCTATAACTCTTTCTGGCCCTGATGTTTACTGGATTAAAGGAGGCAGCATTTAATGTCTGTTCTTAATAGGACCGGCCAAAATAACAACCACTCTGTTAGTTTCTGTTCTCTAAGAGAGAGTTTTGAACTGAGAGCGAGTGATTTGTGAAGATTTCTCTCCGGCATATCTATATATACATTGATTTGGCCAGAGAAGGTGAAAGCACAGCCGGGGCAAAGGGGGAAGGGAGGCGAAACTTTGGGGGAAACTGACGGATGCCTGGTGTTTGTTGTTTTGGCAGCTCTGCCGTCCACCCCCGCTGCCCTCCGCTCTTATGCACCAAGGAAGACGCACGGGTGACGGCCTCCCCTCTCCGCCTCCTGGCTGAATCGCAGGACTCCTTTGAGAGACGCGTCCGGAGCATCCTGGCACGAAGCTCTGCCAACCCTCTGCTGTTGAAGTATATATAACATTTCCCTAGAATAACATGCCCACCCCGTTGATTCTGACTTAATGGCAACTCTTCCCGGGTTTCTCTAGGTCAGGGGTTCTCAATGTTTTCCTGCCACGGGCCGGATCATGCCCCCTCCGGCAGCTGAGCATGACAAATGCTGATGTAAACTGCGGTGGGCGCATTTGTGTGGGCACAGGCACGTTTACAGCTGTTGTAAACATCTGCTTCCGGAGGCATTGCCGGGGGCCAGATGATTTGCCGCTGCGGGCTGAGTCCTGCTCACGGGCCGTAGTCTAGGTGCAAAGGACTGTGTAGGGACTGCAGTGGGTTAGCGGTTAAGACACTTGACGACTGGAAGGCTCGGTAGATCAGCAGTTTGTGACCTGAGTGCTGCGTGATGGAGTTTGTCCCAGCTCCTGCCAACCGAGCAGTTTGAAAGCAAGAAATTTCAAGTAGGTAAATAGCTACCGCTTTGGCAGGAAAGTTAACATTGTTCCATGCGCTCTGGCATCTAGTCATGCCTGCCACATGACCACAAACATCTGTGGATGCAGACAGCACTGGTCCTTTGGCTGTAAAAGGAGATTATCCCTGACCCTTAGAGTCACACATGAGTAGCTTCCAAGCAAGGGAGACTTTGACCCTGACCTAGTTTGGGGCCTCCATGCACCTCCATCCCCCAGTGGGTTCTGGGAGTTGTAGTCCCTAAAGGAGCTGATGCAGGCTGTGAGTGGAAGTATGTGTCGGCTCTGCTAAGGACAGAGTGAAAATGAAGGAAACCGCTGGTGGAACTGGTGGTTTGTTTGAATCTTCCTCGAAGGAGCGTTTCGAAGCACCCCGTTTCCTCCTCTCCTCGTCTGGAGAGCAGGGCTGGACCCTCTCAGGAGTGGATCACGTATGGTGCCAAGATCGTTGTTGCGTCTTGTCTCTTTAGAGCTGCAGACCAAGCGTCGTCGTCGTCGTCTTCTCCTCCCCCGGAAGAATGCCTTCAGCTCCTCAGCAGAGCCACCCAAGTGTTCAGGGAAGAATACCTCCTGAAACAGGATCTGGCCCGGGAGGAGATCCAGAGAAGGTAAAACAGGCTCTGGGCTCTTAAAACCTCCTGCCCCTCCTCATCTGTTTTCTGTTCCCACGGCGTTGGGCCATTCCCGATCTCGGAAGAACTGAACTTTTGGCTGACTTCACCAACATGAATCTCTTGCAAGTCGATTTCCTGGCCATCCAAATAATCTGCATTTCCCCCACCCCAAAGTGCATCTCTAGAAGTTGTTTTTTCACTCGAGTTATTCAAGAAGCAGCTCCTGGTTTATATTCTGTAAGCAAAAGGGAACCTCATAGAGCCCAAAAGTCAAACTTATTTCAGAGAAAGTAAGGCGTCACTAATTCTAGTGGTGGAGGAGAGGGACAAAGTCCAGAGGCTAAAATCAGCATATTTTAGCTTAAAAGTTCTTATTTCCAGTAAGTAAGGCTTAGGAAAGAAGAACTATGGTGGCTTAGTGGTTAAGACGCTGAACTCAAGGACTGGAAGGTTGGCAGGTCAGTAGTTTGAGACCCAAGTGCTGCGTGACAGAGTGAGCACCTGTCTCTGTCCCACCTCCTGCCAACCTAGCAGTTCGAAAGCAAGGAATTGTAAGTAGATAAGTAGGCACCACTTTGGTGGGAAGGCAACAGCATTCCATGTCTAGTCATGCCTGCAGCATAACTATGAAAACATCTGCAGACACAGACACCAATGGCTCTTTGGCTATCAGCAGAGGTGAGCACTGAGCCCTAGAGTTGGACACAATTGGCTTTTAAGTGAGGGAGACCTTGACTTTTACTGAGTGAGGGGAAATTGCCTTTGAGCGGCTGGAAAATGCCCCTTAATCTCCCCTTCTATTTATATCAGAGAGTAAACAAAAGAACGAGAAAGAAAGAAAGAACGTAGCACCTTAAAGACTAACTCCTGCAGTTCACTGTGCAGTTTCGTGGATCAAGTCCACTCTGCCAGACTCTTTTCAACCATGAAGGGCCCCTTCCGTTGACTCATCCCATTCTCTACTCGCTCTCTTCCTCCTTGTCTCTGGGTCGGAAGAGTTAGTCGCACAGTTTATCTTGCTTTTTGCTGTGCTATATGTGCGAGATTGGGTTGCGGTGATTTGTCCTACATCTGGACCTGAGTGTTTATTACCCTCCCACCAAAGTCGATTGAGGCGGAGGAAGGCTAGTGGGGGAGCGTTGGCAGACGGACGCCCTGGGACCCATTCCTCTAACCGTGGTCTTTTCTCCGCCCGCCTCCTCAGAGTGAAACTCCTGCGAGAGCAGAAGCAGAAGCAGATGGAAGACCTCGGCCACTGCCGTGAAGAAAGGTGAGCCTGGCCCTCCTCCTCTTGGGCTTATTATTAGATGTCTATTTATATTATTTACTTCTTCCATTTGTAACCCCATTTTCAGAAAATGCACCCCCCAGTCTTTTATTTCTATCTTTCTATCCCCTTTTATTAAAGTTATTCCATTTTATTCCCCTCAAATAAACTTATTTCACTCACTTTATTCTGCCACACATGTTTAGAATTGATTAGGCTTATGTGTACACAAGCACCATTCTGACCATGCACCCATTCACACACGCTTGAAGGTATATACTACACAACAGACTTGGCCCCTTTCACTCCTAATAAATATTATTTCATTGGCAGTTATACCTGGGATGTCAGATAACTTAATAAAAATGTTTTCGAATACCTGGAACTGTTCTATTCAAGATAGCATTTCCTTTGCTCTGTATAGATTATATCCCCCCAAAAAAAGACTCTAAAATATTTTAGATTTGATTTTAACATGCTCTGTTTGTATCTCAAATCAGGACCTTTCCTTGCACCTCAGCCTACCTCCTGCAAGCATCCAGGAAGGCTCAATGCCACAGGAAGCCATCACTTCACATTTTGCCCCAAGCCACCTTGATTCCTCTGTTTACTTGTTGTATTGTTTTGTTTACTCTTGCACCTGGCATGCTCATTGTTTTTGGGACCCCTCCTGTATTCAATTGTAGATAGTGCTTGGGCTGACTCAGGATAGATTAATTGTTGGGTGGGAATGGAATTTGGCCAAGAGCCTCAAGCAATGGTCCTCCTCAGGGGAGTCTGAAGGATGCCCATCTTCGTTACTGGTCAATTCTCAACCTGGATTCAAAATCTGGACTTCTGATTTGTGCCAAATTACAATCCTGGCGCCCATTGGATGTCACCTAAATGATGTCACAACCTGCATTTGCTAAACTATGAACTCTGTCATTTCCAGGGCAATTGCTCTACCCATCACCTTTTGTTCTATGTAATTGACCTGTTTTGTCTCTGTATGATTGACCTTTTAATGTAACAAAAGAGTCTGGTGCCGGGTTTTTGTTCACCATTGTAAATCTCTTGTTTTGTAAACTTGTTAGCTAGCAGTAGAACTAGTTGAGCCCCCTTGGGTGGAGGGTATAAAAATCTCCTGATAGAAAAGGTCAGGAGCGCTCTCAGCACATTCGCACGCAAGACATCGGAACCAAAAAGAGCTGCTCACTTAAGGGACTTTAATAGGCAAAAAGGTTGAGACTAGGGCTTTTCCCGGCACCAGGCCAGTGACGCTTAAACCCCTTTTCAATAAACCAATTTTAATTTTTGCCTATATTAAACGCTTCCTCGTTCTTGGGAGAAGGGCTCCACCAGTGACTCGAACCGAAGTTGTAACTGTATCCAGTAGCCATTTTTCTGGTAACAGTTTTGGTGCCGTGACTCGGATTCGACTGGCATTTCGTGCCTGCCAAGTGACCAGTTTTTTTCACAAGAAGGACGAAATCACAAAGGGAGCCACCCAGAACTCTTCAATTCGATCACGCCAAGAAATTTAAAGCTGCAGGATCAGGTAATGTATATTGCGCAACGCACCGGGTACATGAACTTGTTAACTCTGTCTAGATTAGGTTAAGGACTTTTGTGGAACTTATCACCCAAAACCTTGCTTAGCCATTCCAGAACTCATCAGCTGGGACAGCTAACCATTGAACAGCTAAGCACGGATTCATCACCCGTATTAGCCAAATTGCGTTAGGGACTTGAATTGGAAAACTGCAATTAGTAGCACGGCCTCATCACCCGGAGCTACGAAAACCCCCCATTGATCTGCCTACCAAGAAAGGTTGATTCCCTTGAGGAGGCACAAATTCTGAGTGTCGTGGCCAGTAGCGCACTGGAAGTCACTCGCAGGGCAATTGGGTAGCCATCCAAGAAGAGACGATTACTTTGAGGTTGGAAAAATTGTGTTAGGGCAAGAAGAGACGATTACTTTGAGCCAAATGTTGTTGTAATTAACGGTGAACGCTCCCTGTAGGTGAAAGGGGTAACTCGTGATCCGAAAGCCTTTGATCAAAGCAACTAAAATCTCAGTACGTCATGGGTGAACAGCTGAGTGTTCCTAGAAAGTCAAAATATGTGACCCTTAAGGGGACGCCCTTATGGAACATACTAAGAAATTGGAAAGACTTAACAGGTCCAAAATCCCGGTTATCGAAGCGTAGACTAAAATTCCTGTGTTCAAAGGATTGGCCTACCCAAAAATCTTTGGCACCTAGCTGGCCGGCAGAGGGCAGCTTAAATGTAGGGAACATAAGGGCACTAATTAGATGGTGTGAGAGTACCCTAGGGAGATCTGATGATCTTGCCTATGCAGTCCTCTTCATGAGGATGCATGATGATCCAGAGAGATTCCCTTGTGTTGGGAACTTGTGCTTTGTAAATGAAAGCAAGGCCCCTTTAGAGACGGAAGAGGTAAAATGCCTTCCACCCCCTTTAGACAAGGGATCAGTCAAAATAGAGATGGAAGAGGTAAAATGCCTTCCACCCCCCTTAAACGAAGGGTTAGTTGAAGCAGAGATGGAAGAAGAAATGTGCCTTCCGGCCCCCTTAACTCCCCAGAGTAACCCCGATCTCCAAGGCAATCCAGCCAAAGCCCAACATTCCTTGATGGCATCTGCCCCTGTTGGCATTGAGGCAGAGGTCATTGGGGCCATGGTAAGCAGAGCCATAAATGGCTTAAAGGAGATAATGAGGGAAGAAGTTGGGAGGTTAATTAATAGTATCCCTTTAACAGAAAGGAGAACTATTAAAGCTGACCAAAAGGAGTTCTCCTCAGAGTCAAGCAAAGCTGACAGGTCTGGGGAAGAGTCAATAGGTGGAAAAACCCTTAAAGGGAGGCAGGAAAAACCCAAATGCCCATCCCCAGTGTTTAGTAAGTCCAAAGGGGAACAGGCCAGGAAAGAAAAGACCCCCCAGTCTATAAATAGAGGGAAGGGAAGAAAGTTGCCCCTTCAAAACAAGTCACCCTTTCAATCACCTGTCCAAAGATCAGGTGATCAAAAATGTTTGGTTGCAGCTCTTCAAGAGTACAACCAGCCGCAGGGTGGCCCTCCAAACAGTGGCTGGAAGCCTATGCCACAGCTCCAGCCATCCCATGGAGGTAATTGGCAATCTAATTCAAGGGTGGGCCCCCAAGGGAACCCCCAGCCCATCTTGCATTTGAAATCTCCATGGGGTAGATGCAAAAATTATAAGAAACAGGGCCACTGGGTTGGAAAAGGCCCTATGGAAAGACACACCTGTAGACCTCTTGGGCATGTGTCTCCAGGCAATAGAACTTTGAGAAGGGTCAGATTCAGGGCCCAGTGGCAACAGGAATGGTACTGGGACACAGGCCAGCCAGTCAAGCAAGAGGAAGGGGAAGGACAAGATATCCCCAAGTAAACAAGATATCCCCAAGTAAACAAGATATCCCCAAGTAAACAAATAGCCCCAAGTAAACAAGATAGCCCCAAGTAAACAAGATAGCCTCAAGTAAACAAGATAGCCCCAAGTAAAAGCATAGAAGGCAATTTGCCATAACAATTGGCAAGGTCCGGGATTTGGGATTAAATTTCCACCCAGCGACCCATATAAAGTTTAATTTTTTTAATAAGATATCCCATATATTTGATTACAATGCATCTCAAATAAAGATGCCCCCTTATAGAGTTAACCCATGTTGAAAGGCCTAGAGGGAAAGTAACTTATCATCCCTCTAAGAGATGTACAAGACTAAGTAAAAAGAAATGTAAACTAAATTGGATGAATGTAGTGTATCAGTTTATCAGAATATAATTAGGGTAACTAAGCTAAAATGCTTTTTTTAAAAATAAAATATCCAGGAGCTTGCCAGTAAGAGAAGGCAGCCTGGGACAAATTGAGTATTAGTGATAAATTTAAACCAACATAAAGAGCATTTGTGCCCAGGTTGGCCACTAACTGAAGCCACCTGAGATTTTTCCATGTGTGTAACTGAATGACCTACAAAAATCTGAAAAGGAAATTTGGGAGACCAAAGCATATTCCTTCTACGTGGAGTAAAGGAAGATGCAGTTTGACAAATAGGAATGAATGCAGGAGAGGTTTTGAATGGTTGTGGAATGACTAAAGGTGCACCTAGAATGCATGTGAAAATGAAAGAATTGTGTGTTTGTATGGTTGTGTTTAGTGTTGAAACTTGAAGAAACCTTGCCTCAAAAAGAACAAAGGACAGTGGGCTGGCAATTTAACCCATAGCATGGCGAGTAGCCATTAGTGGCATAAAATTGAGTACAATGCATTAAAATGCCCTGCTACCCCTTAAATTTGGGTTTACAAATGCAGTGGCTAAACTATTTATAGACAATTTCTCTTAAATGGGAATTGCAGAAATTAAACAGCCATAGTAGTAGCTCAAGTAATTGGGATAGAATTGGGAACTAGGAACATACAGCAGCAATTTGGTATGATGTATTGCAGATCTCTTTAAAATTAAGATTTGCAGAAGTTAGGACAACTGGGATAGATTAATTGAATATCCCTTTTCCAAAGAAAATCAGTATGCAACCAAAATTATATTGAAAGTGTATATGCATTCACAAAATTGGCTTTCAAAGTGTAAAATCATGAATGGTGTGTAAATTGGAAAAATAAATGTTCTCCCTTAATTCATACAAATAAATTGCTAAGTTCCAAGGGTAAATAAATTTTTTGGATTCTTTTGGGTCCAGAACATTAAAATTGTTCAAAATACTGCTAGACCTTACCTAAATCCTTAATGAAAGGGGAGAGAGACTCCATAGTAGGAATTTGCCTGCTAGAAAAAGTAACAGGGAAAGTGACTGCAGTTTGGGACACCTAGATGCCTTTTGTGTAAGAGTTAACATCAATTTGGTCTAAGCTTAAATAGCGAGGCGCAGAGTTCCCCTGGACACCTCAAAAGGCATTCACGTGTTCTGTAATTTCGGACCTCTGGTGTAGCCAAATAAAATCCTAGACATAGCGCAAAAAGTCCAATGGCAAGTGCCATCAAATCTGTCTGTGGGAAAATGGCAAAGGAAGATGGCACATGTGTTGCAATTCCTTTCAGGGTTCAGAGATTGGGACATGTCAGAGTGTGTGGGTATCCAGAAAAGGAATCTCTGCTCAAAAGGCAATCTGCGATCTCAAACAGCCCCTTTCATTAGGGCAGAACAACATTGGGCTCTGGGGGTTCCAAATAGACAGTCATGATCCTTTAAATTTGGAAAACAGGAGCTCACCCTCACCATTCTGAGGAGGAAAGCTGGTGTGCTAGCAGTATTGCAGTAAAATAGTAAAGAGTGTCTAAAGGCCAGGTTCATGGCATGCAGTAGATTGGAAAGCAGTACTAGCTAAGAGTTTGTCTGAATGAAGGGAGAAATGTTACTTATTGTATAATTGGAAATAGGTCGCTAACACTGAGATGCTTAGGCACAGATAATTGTTGTCTATAAAAGCCAATACTTGCCTATGTTTGGAAATATTTTCATGTACACGGTACTTTTCACCTGGAAAGTTAGGTTGTTTAAAGGAAAATGAGAATTGCTGTTACAATGAAAGGTTTAAACCTAGATGCATACACACCATGGTTGCATGTTATAAGTGTTAGAACACATATGATCTACTTTTGGCTGTTGTAAAAGGTTGACTCTGTGCAACATTGCCAGGGGCATAAGGAAAACCCCAGTAATTAACCTAAATTGGAACTTGAAATATCAGATTTGTGATTGCAGCTAAGATTTTGAACTCAGGTCCCTTGACCATGGAAGCTACAATTTAACAGTATGGCAATGGAATTTTTAATGGTCTCACATTGCCCTTGGCAGCTGATGAGACAAAATCAGTCTATGAATAATGGACTGCATATATATATTTTTTGCCTCATTGAGGCTTTAAGTAAATGGCCCTGATTTTCTCTATAACAGGAAACTTCAGGGCATGCTTCAGAAGGTGTGTGTGTTGAATGTGTATTCTCCCTAAATTAGCTTCCTGTGGGTTTATAATTGGCCTTAGTGAAATATATAAAGGGAGTTGTTTGCATTATTTAATTGCTTAGTTTAGAAATTTTGTTCTCCCTCATTTTCTCATTTTCCTTTTGCCAGTGTCCTTTGAAGGAAGGCATTAGGGTGATCTCTGTATTCTATTTTAACATTGCAAGCCAGCAAAGGTCATGTTTGTATGGATTTCATGAAACTTTGGTATGAGTGGTTTCCATGGAAAGTGTATCCTTCGCACCTTAGAATTATTTCTCTCATCCTACGGATAGCACAAATTCAAAGAAACTTCAATATCCCCATGTTTTGCAGCTTGCTAGGACATCTAGTGGAGTGAGGGATGTCATTAGCCCCACTAGCTAATAAAGTATCTTTAGATTCCAACATTTGGGAAAAGAATGGGGGTGGGGGTGCTACGTGTGTGTTCTCTCTCTCCCCACACAGGTAATGAAGATCTGGATACTGAACACACTGCAATGAAAAGCCCTATCTCTGGCTCTAAGGGAGAAAGGATTTGGTATCAGTATTTTTCTTTCATCGGGTTTTACTTGGGAAGCTGAACTTATCAGGATTAATGTGCAAAAGTAGGATCTCCACTGAAACACATGTGGACAGACCAATATTGGTGGCAACCAGCCTCACTGTCTCTTTCTCTTCTGCACGCGCTGGGAGCTTTTGTGTGCAGCCCTGCACATGCAGGAGAAAGGGCAGCCCACATTAACAGGCCAGACCAGTCATCATGTGCCAGACTGTGTCTGGACATGAGAGGAATGGGGGAAGGACTGTAACCCCATTTTCAGAAAATGCACCCCCCAGTCTTTTATTTCTATCTTTCTATCCCCTTTTATTAAAGTTATTCCATTTTATTCCCCTCAAATAAACTTATTTCACTCACTTTATTCTGCCACACATGTTTAGAATTGATTAGGCTTATGTGTACACAAGCACCATTCTGACCATGCACCCATTCACACACGCTTGAAGGTATATACTACACAACAGACTTGGCCCCTTTCACTCCTAATAAATATTATTTCATTGGCAGTTATACCTGGGATGTCAGATAACTTAATAAAAATGTTTTCGAATACCTGGAACTGTTCTATTCAAGATAGCATTTCCTTTGCTCTGTATAGATTATATCCCCCCCAAAAAAGACTCTAAAATATTTTAGATTTGATTTTAACATGCTCTGTTTGTATCTCAAATCAGGACCTTTCCTTGCACCTCAGCCTACCTCCTGCAAGCATCCAGGAAGGCTCAATGCCACAGGAAGCCATCACTTCACATTTTGCCCCAAGCCACCTTGATTCCTCTGTTTACTTGTTGTATTGTTTTGTTTACTCTTGCACCTGGCATGCTCATTGTTTTTGGGACCCCTCCTGTATTCAATTGTAGATAGTGCTTGGGCTGACTCAGGATAGATTAATTGTTGGGTGGGAATGGAATTTGGCCAAGAGCCTCAAGCAATGGTCCTCCTCAGGGGAGTCTGAAGGATGCCCATCTTCGTTACTGGTCAATTCTCAACCTGGATTCAAAATCTGGACTTCTGATTTGTGCCAAATTACAATCCTGGCGCCCATTGGATGTCACCTAAATGATGTCACAACCTGCATTTGCTAAACTATGAACTCTGTCATTTCCAGGGCAATTGCTCTACCCATCACCTTTTGTTCTATGTAATTGACCTGTTTTGTCTCTGTATGATTGACCTTTTAATGTAACAAAAGAGTCTGGTGCCGGGTTTTTGTTCACCATTGTAAATCTCTTGTTTTGTAAACTTGTTAGCTAGCAGTAGAACTAGTTGAGCCCCCTTGGGTGGAGGGTATAAAAATCTCCTGATAGAAAAGGTCAGGAGCGCTCTCAGCACATTCGCACGCAAGACATCGGAACCAAAAAGAGCTGCTCACTTAAGGGACTTTAATAGGCAAAAAGGTTGAGACTAGGGCTTTTCCCGGCACCAGGCCAGTGACGCTTAAACCCCTTTTCAATAAACCAATTTTAATTTTTGCCTATATTAAACGCTTCCTCGTTCTTGGGAGAAGGGCTCCACCAGTGACTCGAACCGAAGTTGTAACTGTATCCAGTAGCCATTTTTCTGGTAACACATTTATATCCCTCCCATCTGAGATATTTCCCCACTCTGGGTGGCTTAACCTTTGCTGAACACGATCCGATCTGTTTTGTGATAATTTAGGCAGAGAATGATGACGTTTATCGAAATGTTTGAAATGATGACCATGTTTCAAGCATAATGAACAAAACAAGACACAAAAACCTTTGTGGCACTTTAAAGGCTAAATGTTGTATTTTAAAGCTAGCTTTCGTGGATCAAGTCCACTTCCGTCAGACTTAAGAGTGAGACTTCATGGCACCAATGAGGTTTATCAAGTTGTGGTTCCATGTCTATATTGTGGACCGAAGGATTAATCTTTATCCTAGTCAATAATCTTCTTCCGGACTCAAAAGCACCCTGTGTTTTGGATACCTGTGGGTTCTGAAAGAAGAATTTGTCGAGAGATCTAGTCAGCTGCCAAACCTTTACTTGATTTGCCTTCACCAATTACTGAAGATAATTGTAACCATACTGAGATCAATCTAGTTAGTATTCCGGGTCCCCGTTTTTTGATTCATGGAATGTAGACATGCAGACGGCCAGCCAGGGAATGAACACCAATCATCACGCAGCGGTTAACTAACCAGGCAACCCTGAGGACTCGCAGCCTTGGGTGCTGAAATCCATACGGAAGGGTGTGGGTCCCCGTTCACCTCCTTTCTAGAAACTTCAACCCTTTCGTGCTTTTGGAAACGGCAACCAAAGTCCAAGGTTTTGTAGGGTTGAAATAGGACAGAATGGAGACTATGTTCTCTTCTACACCTTCCGTCTATCCTGCTGATCCCGTGTCGGGGGGCCGTGGTAGCTCTACGGCTGCCGAGAGAGATGGGAAAGGCCATCTCTTTTGCCGCAAGCACAGCTAGCTCCCTTGTGCCATCTGGCTTGAAGCAAAGGGTTGCCCCAAAGGTCCCTTTCCTCCCTCTCTGTAGGAAGAGCTTGCGGGAGATGGCAGAGCGCTTGGCAGAGAAGTACGAGGAGGCCCAGGAGAAGCAGGAGGACATTGTGAACAGGTCAGGAGGACCCACTGCCGTGTCTTGGGGGAGGGGGAGGCTCCGTGGCTAGTGCGGAAGAGGCCGCCGTAGGTGGTGGGGAGGGAGTCGAGACACCCTCCGGAGCAACGGTTGGGCTTGGATTGGCAAGGAGTGAAACTGGGGTCTGAGAGGACACTGGGTTCAAGCTAGAGAGCCGCAGATTGGCATCTGGTGGCACAGAAAGAGCCTTGGCTTCTGCTAACAGCCTCATAGAGGTCGTAGTGGCCTTCCTTCCTCTACTCAGATGTAGTTTCTTAGCCATAGAAGGGGACAAAGCACACAGAACACTTACCGTTCCTGCCAGAGTGGTACCTATTTATCTACTTACAGTTATCTTGCTTTCGAACTGCTAGGTTGGTCAGAGCTGGGACAGACGACGGGAGCTCACTCCATTGTGCAGCACTTGGGTCTCACACTCCCAACCAGCTGACCTTCCAGTTGTCAAGTTCAGCGTCGTATCCACTAACCCACCGCAGTTGATCCCTGTTGATCTTGAGTAGCCAATAAATGACGCTTGGTTTGTCTTTGGAGGCTCCTCCGCTGGCAACGTAGCCCTGGCCCATTTAGGCCTTTTGGGAACATGGACTGGGTTGGTTTCCAAGGGTCTCCTTTGGGCCGCCCGATCTCCCGTGGGCCCTTTAGTGTATGGGACCAAAGACACCAGGACAGCCGAAGAGCTGGCTTAACACAACTTTATTACATGCTGGTCAGAGGGAACATGTGGTAATGGCGGACGAACAGCTCAATATATACAGTGGCTATACATTTGAATGTGGCTCCTTGACAGTCTATTGGCTACTGTCCGCGTGACGTCATTGCAGGTCACGCCCTTCTTGTCCAGGTGAAGGTGGTGGCGGGAATCTTCCCGCGCTGTTGCTCTTAGGTGAGTCTTGGACCAATGAGCTTGGACGCTCGCTATTGCCATCTAGTGGTCACTAGCTCGCGTCCTATTAGGGTTACAGTGTTACACGTGGAAAGGTTACATTGGATACACATGGATAGGTACATTGTTTAAAGGCACATGCTTTAGAACACAACATCCCTCCCCCCTAGGATGAGACGAAGTCTCTTAACCAAGATGGTTTCTTGCACTCGCGTTTGGGCCGCGATGTGGGTTGGCCCCCCTGGGGGCCGCTCCCGCTTCCTTGTTCCCTGGACCCTTGTCCTGTAATGGGAGAGGGAGACTCGTTAGTGGCTTGCTGCGGTTTTGCAGCTTTAGGGGAAAGGGTAGATTCCGTTGTGGGCGAACCGGGGGCACCAGGGGCTAACGTAAAACCCCTCTTCTCGCTTGGATGGGTGGGGGACCACTCCAAAAAAAACCCCCGGTTCTGTAACTCAAAATTACTCTCTGTTGGGGGATCCCGCGGGATATCTATGAGGATGAATTCTTCCTCCTCCCCCCTTGGTGGGGACTCTGGACCCCCCTCTCCTCCCCCTTGGGCTAAACGGGTGGGGGAGAACCCTAACGCTGAATTCTGCTCTGCGTTTTCAGCGCCCTGCCTTACCGGGATCCGGTTCCGTAGCTGGTCCGCGTGCCGCCGCCAGAGTAGACCTGTGTTGGTCTCCACGCGGTACGACACGGGACCGGTCTGCTCCACGACCACCCCCGGTACCCAGGCTGGCCCCGCGCTGGCGTAGTTCCTGCAATGCACCGGGGCACCCACACTAAAACTCTTTGTGGCTTCTATCCCGATGTTCCTCCCCTTGTCTTCAACTCTCGTGGGATCCAGCCTAGTGAGAATGGTGGCCAGTTTCCTGCGCATTAAGAGCTCCGCGGGGGAGTATCCTGACGCCAACGGGGTCACCCTGTACCCTAGCAGAAACTGACACACTTGCAGGTTGAGGTCCCCGGGGCCCATGCGCCGCAGCGCGTCCTTCGTGGTGCGGACGAGGCGCTCCACTTGGCCATTGGTGGCCGGATGGAAAGGGGCGGAGGTGATGTGCCGGATGGCGTTGATCTCTGTGAATGTCCTGAACTCAGCGGACGTGAAGCAACTAGCGTTATCGCTAATTAGAGTGTCGGGTATGCCGAACGTGGAAAAAATTCTCCACAAATGCTTTATTGTCGCGGCCGAGGAGGTGCTCGTGACCGGGATGACCTCCAACCACTTGGAGAAAGCGTCCACAACAAGGAGAAACAGAGTTCCTCGGAACGGGCCCGCGAAATCTATGTGTATCCGGGACCACGGCCCCTTAGCTGCGTCCCACTCCCTGTGGGGAAGACGGGCCTCTTCCGTTCTGGAGCATTGGCAGCTCTCACAAGTGCCGACCATGTGCTCGATGTCGGCGTCTAACTGGGGCCACCAAAAATAACTACGGGCCAGCGCCTTGGAGCGCACAATTCCGGGGTGGCTGACGTGCAGCAGTTTAAGCACCCGCAGCCGAAGGGATGTGGGAATCACCACCCGGTGCCCCCACAAGAGACACCCCCTCTCTAGGGACAGCTCCAACTTTTTTCTGAAAAAAGGAGCGAATTCTTCCGCTGGGGAAGACGCTGGCCACCCTTTCTGTACCCAGGAGCTAACCGCCGCCAACGTCTTGTCTCTGCTTGTCGCTTTAGCGATATCGGCGGGTACTATGGGGGGCGAATCTAAGACTTCTATCATGAGCACCTGGCGGTCCGGCTCCTCCCCGCCCACGTGGCTGTGTGTCTGGGGGAGGGGGGACCTCGACAAGGCGTCCGCATGGCTGATTTCCCTCCCGGGCCGGTACACCAACGCGTGCTGGTAGGCGTTGAGAAAAATGGCCCACCTAAGCATCCTCGGGGACAGGATCTGTGGCGTGGGCTTATCTGCAGTAAAAATGCCTAGCAGGGGCTTGTGGTCAGTCACGATGGTGAAAGGGCGGCCATAAAGAAAATTGTGAAATTTTTTGGTCCCTGCAATTATCGCCAGCGCTTCCCTGTCTGTCTGGGCGTAATTCCTCTCCGCTTGGGACAGGGACCTGGAGTAAAACGCTATTGGGGCCTCCCTCCCGTTTTCCAACACGTGGCATAACACTGCCCCCACCCCCACCGGGGATGCATCACAAATCAGTACGACCGGCCGTTTGGGGTCGAAATGGGTCAGAATGGCGTCAGACGCCAGGAGTTGTTTCAGTTCCGTGAATGCCCTCTCCTGGTCGTCGCCCCACTTCCATGCCGCATCTTTCTTGAGCAACTTGTGAAGCGGCTCAGCCACCGCAGCCTTCCGTGGAAGGAAGGAGTGGTAGAAATTTAAGAGCCCCAGGAACCACTGCAACTCGGGCTTGGATGTGGGGCGAGGGGCTTTCTTGATGGCGGCCACCTTGGATTTGGACGGTTTGATCCCCTCGGGTGTTACTCGGAATCCTAAGAACTCAACCTCCTT
Organism: Bradypodion pumilum; assembly: GCA_035047305.1. Taxonomy (NCBI): domain Eukaryota; kingdom Metazoa; phylum Chordata; class Lepidosauria; order Squamata; family Chamaeleonidae; genus Bradypodion; species Bradypodion pumilum. The sequence continues at coordinate 5,018,661 of JAWDJD010000017.1, read as the reverse complement.
CGCGAAGAAGACGCATTTGTCTTTTCGCAACCTCAACCCCGCCTGTTCGAATGCCGCCAGGACCTTGTTTAGCCTTTCAGCCAACTCAACCTCACTCCCCCCCCCCCGTTATCAAGACATCATCAAAATATGGCAAAACGCCGTCCAGCCCTTTGAGGAGGCGTTCCACGAGCAACTGGAAAATCCCAGGCGCCGAGTTCACGCCGAATTGGAGGCGCGTCACCTGGAACGCCCCCTTATGCGTGACTATGGTCTGTGCAGCAGCTGCGGCAGGGGTTACCATGAGTTGCTGATAGGCCTGTGCCAGGTCGAGTTTAGCGAAACACTTTCCCCCATGTAACCTGGCCAGCAAATGGCTGACCACCAGCACCGGATATGCATTAGGGCGGATTGCCTTATTAATGGTGCACTTATAATCGGCGCAAATGCGAACCTCCCCGTTGGCCTTCAATGCCGTGACAATTGGAGTTTCCCACTCCGCAGAATCAACAGGAACAAGAATCCCCTGGCCCACTAATTTGTCCAGTTCCGCCTCTATTTTGTCCTTTAGTGCAAAAGGCACTCTGCGCGGTTTGAGTCTTATTGGGCGGACCTCCGGGTCCAGGTCGAAAGTTACTGGGGGTCCATTGAATTTCCCAAGTCCCTTTTTGAAGACTTCGGGGTGCGCGTCGCACACCTCCTGTATTGGGTCAGCCCCCACGGCGTGCACCCCCCCAATAAACAGGCCCAGGGGCTGAAACCATTGAGTCCCGAGGAGGCTGCAATTACCCCCCTTAAGAACGACTAGGGGGAGTTCCGCGGCGTGCCGCTTATACTGGACCTGGAATTTCCCAACCCCCAACACCGGGATACTGTTCCCTTGCACGTCCCGAAGCGTGGACCTCAACGCTTTGAGCTTGGGCCGTACTCGGGGGGCAATTCTCAAGAACTCCCTCTGGGAAATGATAGAATATGAGGAGCCAGAGTCAATCTCCATCCTAACAGGGGCCCCTTGCACCAGTACCTCAACAAAGTAACGGGGGTGTCCCATGGACACGCTGAAAACTGGGGCGTCGTCGCCGCTGCCGTCGGAGATGCGGCTCACGCCGTCCTGCTTCCTCGTGGGCCGGGCGCCATCCTTTGGTCTCGTCGAGCGGTCTGGCCTCGCTGAGTGGTCGGGCGAGCTCCTCCGGTCCTTGCGCCGTTGTCTGCAGACTTTGGCGATGTGCCCGCGTCGCCCGCAGTTGTGGCACTCGGCTTTTCTGAACGGACACCTGGCGCGGTCGTGAGCCGCCCCGCAGCCGTCGCAATGCCGGCCCTCCTTCCGGACCCTCCGGACGTCCTCGTCGTCGCTGCTTTCGGCGGACGATTTCAAAATTCGCCGGGCTGCGTGCACCAAAGTCTCTGTTTTGTCGGCCTTCGGCCGCCAGTCCTGAAGCTCTTGCACCCCGGCCTTCGTGGCTTCCGCGGCCTGTGCCGCTTTCAGGACCTCCTGCAACGTGGGTGGCGGCTCCTTATTCATCAGCGTGCGCTGGATCTCGGCGTCCTTCAGGCCGCATAGCACGCAGTCCCTGAGGGTGACTTCCAAGTTCTCCCATTTGCATGGGCCGGCAGCCAGACGCAGGGCCGCTACGAAGGCGGCGACCGACTCTTCAGGCGCTTGGACTCGCCTCCAAAATGCGCTCCGAGCGGGAAACATCGCCACCGAGGGCCGGAAATGGTCTCGCAACACCTTGAGGAGCTCTTTTGCCTTGAATTCAGCCGCCTTTTTGGGTGCGATGAGGTCAATCAATACCCTCTTGCCGTCGTGCCCGAGCATTCTGGTGAGGATGGCTCTTTTCTTCGCGTCGTCCGTCACCTCGAACTCCACCAGCGCGCCTTGGAAGTCCATTTCGAAGAGTTCCCAATCTTGCGGTTTCTTGATGTCGAAACCGGCGTATGTCTTGGTCCCGTGGGCAGCCATCATCCCACCTTCGTCGCCAATTTAGTGTATGGGACCAAAGACACCAGGACAGCCGAAGAGCTGGCTTAACACAACTTTATTACATGCTGGTCAGAGGGAACATGTGGTAATGGTGGACGAACAGCTCAATATATACAGTGGCTATACATTTGAATGTGGCTCCTTGACAGTCTATTGGCTACTGTCCGCGTGACGTCATTGCAGGTCACGCCCTTCTTGTCCAGGTGAAGGTGGTGGCGGGAATCTTCCCGCGCTGTTGCTCTTAGGTGAGTCTTGGACCAATGAGCTTGGACGCTCGCTATTGCCATCTAGTGGTCACTAGCTCGCGTCCTATTAGGGTTACAGTGTTACACATGGAAAGGTTACATTGGATACACATGGATAGGTACATTGTTTAAAGGCACATGCTTTAGAACACAACAGGCCCAATCTGGACTGGCAAGAGCGATGCTGCGTTCACGAAAGAACAGATTAGGAAGTGGTTCTTCTCTTGTTTCCGAAGAGGGGTGTTGATATTGGAGGGAGGGATGAGATCTAAGGGAGATGAGATTTAAGACACACATACACACCCGCCTGGGCCGCCTTATGAATTTTCTTCCGGATGTTTCTGCACCTGAAGGATAAAGCGAGTTCTCCGCAGTTTTCACGCTCAGCTGCCCGTCCTGTCGGACAGCGAGAAGGACATGAAGAAAGAGGTCCAGTCGGTCCAGGAACAGCTGCGGCACTTGGGGAACGCCATCAAGCAGGTAACCGGGAGAGAGGGGGAGCCTTGGGAACTTCATTCATTCATTCATTCATTCATTCATTCATTTATTACTCACATTTCTACCACCGCCTTCTCACCAAGGCGACTCCAGGCAGCTTACACATAAAACAAAAACTTTACAAAAACATTTTAAAAACATTAAAAATTAGATTTGTTTACAATTTTAAAAGATTTAATTTTTTAAAAAATGTCCTCCCAATGCCGCATCACAAGAGTTTTCAAAAGCTGTTAGCCTGTGCAATACTTAAAACACACCAGCCCAGGGTGGCTGTCTTCCCAGCTGCCGCCCCCACCCCCACACACACACCCGCTGCGCAAGCCATGTCTTAAGGCTCTTGCGAGAGGAGACAGAGTTCATTTGGCAGGAGGTTCCACATGGCCGGAGCAGACACAGAGAAGGCCCTCCTTCTGGTGCGAGAGAGGCGAGCTTCTCTAGCAGATCATGGAACGGTCATTCATAAATCCAGGAGGATTTGGGGATCTGCAGGGCTGGAAAGCCGACTGCCGCTTCCACCTGCCCTACGTGAGGGGGTGACGGGAATGGCCGTTTCCCCTGGCACCTACTGGGATTCCCATCGTCCCCTCCCCTAGAGCTGATGGGCGTCTGTTTCTGAGAAGGCTTCGGCGGCTGACCCTTCCCTCCCCTCCTCCGCCTGTGGCTTCCCTTGCAGGTCAAGATGAAGGAGGATTACCAGCAGCGGAAGGTGGAGAAAGGGGCCCTCCTGCCCAGCCCTCGGAAGTCCAGCCTCAGCCTCAGCCCCTTCCAGAGGAAATGCATCCAGGCCGTCTTGAAAGAGGAGTAAGTGGAGACCAAGGTCAAAGGGCGGCCAGGAGGAGGAGGAGGAGGCGTTTGGGACACTTCCCGAGTGGCCTATTTGGCGAGGCCCCCTCGTCTGCTGTGGTGAAAGCAGGCTCTCCCCTCCCCTTTGGGCTCCTGCTGGCAGAAATCCAGCTGTTAAGCCTAGGTCAAAGGTCAAGGTCTCTTGCCCGAAAGCCAGTCGTGTGGGGAGGGGGGACAGGGGTGCGATGCTTATCTCTGTTTACAGCCAAAGAACCAGGGCTGTCTGCATCTGCAGGCATTTCCAGGGTCACGTAGCAGGCATGACCAGACACCAGAATACTGTTACATTTCCAGCCAAAAATGGTATATATTTATCTACTTGCAATTTCTTGCTTTTGAACTGATAGGTCAATGGGAGCTGGGACAGACGACGGGAGCTCACTCGGTCGTGCAGCACTCGGGTCTTGAACTGCTGGCCTGCCACCCTTCCGGTCGTCAAGCACTCTGCCTTAACCACTAAGCCACTGTGGCCCTCTGCTTAGCATAGCAAGCCGCAAACACAGAGTAGGCTCGATGGATCTGGCATTTTGGGAGGAGTTGACTCATCAAATCCCCACAGAGTCTCAATTGGGTCCCTACCCTTGTTGTGACATCCTATGCTACACAATAGAGTCTCAGCCCCTAAGTACCACACACACACACAGAGAGAGACTTTATCTGGGTGTGATTGAAAATGCACACATGCACACGCACCCAGGCAATCCATTCCAAATTCTCATTGTTCAGACAGCTAGCTGTGTGTGTGTGTCTCTGTGTGTGTGTGTTTGTGTATTGCAGCTTTTGCTACTGCAAATCTGACCCCAGGGTGGCCAAGAGGTTCCCTGAATTTCTTCTTCGAATCCTTGCCGTGACTTTGAAAATGACCCTTAAGCCTTAGCTTGTGTCATTGTTTAATAAATACCGTTTTTCTTCCAGGCTTCTGTGCCTTTCTAAAGATGCACTGGAATATCTTTCTGAGAAGAAAACATCTCAGGGTTTGTTTCTAAGAAAATTCTCTTTATACGAACATGGTTTCGTAAGAGAGGTTCCTTTCCACTAATTAATGATGCTGATTAATGGAAGGAGCAGGTCTTAAGCACTCCTTTTTAGATCTCCGTTCTTGTGTAGGTTTCACACTAAACCACGTGGCTTTTCGTGGCAAGGTCTGGGGAACAATCTTTCTCCCAAAGATGAGTCAGAAAAAGAATCGGGAACCCTTTTGTAGTCTAATAGGAACCACACTTAGATATTACCCCAGAATCTTAAGAGTCCCCTGGACAGCAAAGAGATCAAACGGGTCGATCTTAGAAGAAATCAACCCCAACGGCCCCCTGGAAGGCCAGATATTGAGCATGAAGTTAAAGTACTTTGGTCATCAGATGAGAAGAGAGGATTCACTTGAGAAAGCCTTGATGCTGGGAAAGGTCGAGGGCAAAAGAAGAAGGGGCGGCAGAGAATGAGATGACTGGATGGCATTGTTGACACAATGGGTACAGAGTTGGGCGGGTTGAGAAGGATGGTGGAGGACAGGGGGGGGGGCCTGGCAGGAAACGGTCCATGGGGTCGCAAAGGGTCGGACTCAGCTATGTGACTGAACAACAAATAGTACTTAATGCAATCTCTGGAACTTTGCCCACAACATGCTGGGTACTCATTTTAACAACATTGGGAGGATGAGTTAACCTGGATCCCTGTCAGGATCGAACTCACAAAGTTTTGGAACTCACAGCAGTTTAACTACGGCTCCGTCAGGGCTTTTACCAAACTACTGTAGTAAAGATAAAGGTTTCCCTTGCTCAAAAGCCAGCCGTATCCAACTCTAGGGTTCAGTGCTCATCTCTGTTTCAAAGCTGAAGAGCCAGGGCTGTCTGCTTCTGCAGACGTTTCCATGGTCATGTGGCAGGCATGACTAGACACCGTAGGAGTGCACGGAACGCTGTTTACCTTCCCACCAAAGTCCCCGTTTATCTACTTGTAATTTCTTGCTTTCGAACTGCCAGGTTGGCAGGAGCTGGGGCAGAGACGGGAGCTCACTCTGTCCTGCAGTACTCAGGAATCGAACTGCTGACATCCCACCTTCCAGTCAGCATCTTAGCCACTTCAGCCACTGCAGTTCCAGGTAGGTAGATAGATAGATAGATAGATAAAATTTACTCTCTACCACAATCTGTCACTAGTTGCACCCCTCCCTTATGGTGAAATCGTCTGCTGTGGGAGGTTTCCTGCGATGGGCTTTAAACTTCCTCCTCCTCTTCCTCCTCTGCCCTTCTTCTTCCTCCCCACCACCACTTGATTGTGACATTCCTGGCTTTGCCTCCTTCACGGGGGCAATTCCTCATATACGACACAACCTCATTGCACGGATCCTGATGCACCTCCACCCCCACTGATATGTCCTACTTCAGAAATAAATAAATAAATAAATAAATAAATATTTTTTTTCTCTCTCTCTAAGATGGCCCGTCAATTGGATACCATTGGGTGACTTTCTAAATTAGCTTCAGCACCCTGGACAGGTCTTGCAAAGGCCAGCTCCGATCTGGGGCTGATGGACTCCTGAGTTTGGAGGGGGGGTCCTAAAAAGTCCCTCCTTGGGGAGGGGCACCACCTCCCTCTTTTTGGGATGACCTGAGAGGGCAGAAGGGCCTTCACCCAAGCCTCGCTGGCCAAGAGGACCTGAGCAGCCCCAGAGGGGTCCCCCCACCAGACCCACCAACACAGACTTCCTCCCCCTCTTCTTTGGTTGCACTGAAGGAGGTCCCTTGGGTCACAAGGTGAGTCGGAGGGCATTTTCCTCCTTTGGTAAATACAGACCCTCTAGACCCTCCCATTTGAAATTACAGTTTAAAAAACTATATTAGGAATTATTAAACATTAGCTGATATGAAAACCAATACTAAGAAAAAATTTAAGAATGGTAACATTAAAAATATTTTTATGAATATTAACACCCAAGAATATTTTTAAAAACCTTAACAGTAAGAATATGTCAAAGAAATCTTATCACCTAAGAACACCTTTTAAAAACATACAGAAGAGGCAGCATAAGTCTAATTTAAAAATCTCTTTATTCTAATTATTAAACAACTAATAGTAAACATTAAATAACCAAGAACATTTAAAAAACATTATCTATTTTGAAAACACTTTTTTAAAAACATTAACATTAAGAATATATTAAAAACCTTAAAACCTGAGAACACTTTTTCAAAAAAAATAACATTTTTATTAAACAAGTATTAAACATTAAATGACAATCACAAACATTTTAAAACCATTATTATTAAGAACATATTAAAAACATTAAAACTAAGAATATTTTTATAAACCTTAACACCCAAGAATATTTTAAAGAAATCTTATCACCTAAGAACACCTTGTAAAACATTAACATTAAGAATATTATTAAAAACCTTAAAATCTGAGAACACTTTTTAAAAAATATTAACATTAAGAATAGTTTTTTTAAAAAACCTTAACACCCAATAACAATTTTTAAAAAACATACAGAAGAGGCAGGATAAGTCTAATTTAAAAATCTATTTATTCTAATTATTAAACAATAACTAATAGTAAACATTAAATAACCAAGAACATTTAAAACCCATTATTATCTATTTTAAAAACACATTAACACTAAAACATTAAAACTAAGAATGTTTTTAAAACTTTAACAATAAGAATATTTTAAAGCTATCTTAGCATCTAAGAACACTTTTTAAAAAACATTAACATTAAGAATATTTTAAAAACCTTAAACCCTGAGAACACTTTTTTAAAAAAATAACTTATTAAACATTAAATAACAAGAACATTTTAAAAACAATTATTAATAAGAACTTTTTAAAAACATCAAAACTAAGAATCAATAGAACTACACAAATAATTAAAATAACAACACAAATACATTGACAACCCTATATAACAATCCTGTGTTCACCCTTTAAAAATGACCCGGTGAGAATTGCGGCATCTTTCGAAACCCTCCCCGCCTAGAAATTCAAAGGCTAGGAAGGGGTTCTTTGTCTCATAAACCCAAATCAAAAGGGGTCCCTAATAGGAAGGACTCCCCCTCCCCTCTCTCTCTCTTTCTCCGGCCAGTCTTCTCCTCCTCGACCAAACCAGGATTGTGGAGAAGTCATAAGTAAGGGCAAAGTCGCCAAAGGCCACACACACACACACACACACACACACACACACACACACACACACACACACACACACACACACACACACACACACACACACACAGAGTCCAAGGGAAGAGGCTGATCCCTTGACACAGGCTGTGAAAACAGATGTGGCACAGGATGGAGACAAGTGTCCATGGAGAGAGGAGATATCAAGAGGCCAGGCTTGCCTTCTGAGCTCTGCAAAATGACACACATACACACCCCTTTATTTAAAGGACCACCTTTTCTCTCGTGGCCGTCAGGGGCTGTTTGTGGATTGCGCTGTGCCTTCTTCTGCTATAATTTAACTCAACCACCACCTCTTCTACCTTGCAGTGTAGTGTAGAGGATTCCACAAAGGATCTCAATTGGGATCTCTCCTTGGACAGCTCCGTGGCTCGCCTCAGGTCCCTCCAGTGAACGTGAAGGGCCTCCTGGATGTTATCAATCCACTGGATGATGCGGGGTCTTGTACCCGACACTCGGGCCTCCCATGCCTGACACGGGATCCTGGTTTCAGCCATTCAGTTGACGCGGCCAAACCAGCGTAGCTGACCCTTCTCGGTTGTACTCCTAAATGGTTGAATGTTCAGGTTCTTCTGATGGTCACGTTTCGCACTCGGTCATGAGTTTTCTTCCTCAGATAACTCATCTCCATTACTTGCAATTGGCTGTAATGCCTGGAGGTGAGCGACCATGACTCGCTGCTATATATGAGCGCAGGAACAATGCTTGGTTTGTAGGCTGCCATCTTAGAGGCCTTGCTGACTTTGTCTTTGCTGAGAAACCCCCAATTGATTGCGTAGAAGAGTCTGCCAGAAGCTGCCACCCTGTGATGGATCTCAGGACTCACTTGTCCCCTTCCATTGACTATGGCACCAAGGTACTGCTCTAGGACATGCCCCTTCAGCTGGATGGTATGCTTCTTCTTCTTCTTCCTGGAGACCACCATGGTCTTTGTCTTTGCCACATTAATGGACATCCCTCTTTTCTCCATCTCCCTGTTCCACAGGTTGAGATTGAACTGGAGTTGGGAACTGGTCCTAGCAATAAGAGCTACATCGCCAGCAAAGGCCATCTTGGACATTTGGACTGGCTTCATCTTCCACTATCTCATGGTCATTTTCTTAGCATCTTCATCTTGCTCGTGGATGACATCATGAAGAGGTTGGGTGAGAGATTGTCTCCTTGTCTTACTCCAGCACTGGTCATAAACTCACCGGACTTTCCCCCTGCTCTTCGCACATAATTTCTGCAGGTTCTGTAGAAACTTTGTACAGCCTGTGTCAAGGACGTCTTGACTGCCCTTGCCTCTAGCACCCTCCACAGTTCTTTCCACAGGACTCAGTCAATCAAGGCCTTCTCCGGGTCAGTGTACGCCAGGTGCACCTCCTTATTGTACTCGATAGTCTTCTCAGCCACTTGTCGTAGAGTGAATATTAGATCCTGTGTGCTCCGATTGGGTCTAAATCCGCAGTGAGATTCCTCCAGTTGTCTTTCACATTGCCCTTGTAGCTACTTTTCTAATATTCTGGAGTAAAGCTTGCTCGGGATACTGAGAAGGGAGATCCCTCGGTGATTTTGGCACACTCTATTGTCGCCCTTCTTAAAAACTGGCACTATTATGGCTACTTCCCAGTCCTTGAGAATGGTTTTCCTTCGCCATGCAAGCTGTAGGACTCGAAGCAGAAGCCGCTTTCCTAGGTCTCCCAGATATCTAATCATCTGGGCAGTGAACTTATCCTGCCCTGGAGCTTTCCCCAGCTTCATCCTCCTGATGGCAAAACTCAGCTCAGTGCTCATGATCTGGCCTACCTCTTCCTCCTCCTCCTCAGAATGGTCTTCGTCTGCTGGTTGTGTGGAGTTCAGAAGTTGGGAGAAGTCTTCCTTCCAGCGTTCCATAATGTCAGCACTTTGTGTAAGCAGCCGGGCTTCCTTGTTCTTCAGGAATTTGATGGGGCACGGCTTCTCCTTCTGCATGTTCTTCACATCTCGGTAGAACAGCTTCTGGTTGTCTCCATCGTGAACCTCAAGCTTTCGGCCAAAGTCCTCTCACAATCCGACCTTGGCATTTGAGGCCAGAGTGCAGGGTACAAGATCCCGCATCATCCAGTGGATTGATAACATCCAGGAGGCCCTTCATGTTCACTGGAGGGACCTGAGGCGAGCCACGGAACTGTCCAAGGAGAGATCCCAATGGAGATCCTTTGTGGAATCCTCTACACTGCAAGGTAGAAGAGGAGGCGGTCTTCCTCTGTTGCTTGTATGAACCATAGTCAGCCTGGCTTTTAGTCTGGAGATACTTTGCCCAGAGCTGTTTCTTCTTGCCTTTCACCAACGACGACCAGGTGAGCAAGAAGGATCATGACTTATGGAGCATGGAATGTAAGAGGGTTAGCAGGCAAAGAGGTGGAGTTGGTCAGAGAGACCAAGAAGACCCAAGTCCAGTTCTTGGCTATCAGGGAAACCAAGAAGAAGTGATGCGGATGTGTGGTCCTCGAGGAGAACTTCATGCTGCTCTATAGTGGCGTGGCTGAGACCACCAGGACCCAGGCAGGAGTGACATGCCTTGTCCGAGAAGATCGAGTGGAGAATGTCAGGGACTGGCCGTTCATCTCAGAGAGGCTGATGACAGTAAACATTCTGGAAGAGAATAGACATACGTCTTTAGTTGTCACCTTCTACTGTGTGAGCCCCTTTCTCTGGTGGCACGTGGGTTGTGCATGGAGTGCACTGTGCCTTCTGCTGTGTGGACTGCCCTGTGCCTTCCGCTCCAACTGGACCTGGAGCAAAGCAAGCGACAGAGGAGGGAATCATTGGCCGGCTGGGAAAGGAGTCAAAGGAGAAAGACCAGGAGCTGGAAAAGCGGGAAAGATGGAAGGCGAGGGGAGTCCAGTCCAGTGGGGAAGACCTGAGAACCACCAACCCGCCTCCAGTGAACCTTGACAATGGATCGTGTTGTCTCAGGGGAGGAGCGGTGGACTTTTGTCTTCCACTCCATAACCCCCAATGAAGCTGTCAATTAAGGAATTGGACCTTATGTGGGTGTGTCCGAATGGCCAGTGGCACAAGACCCCTTTCTCACAGGTGGCGATGCTGAATCTAGGCTGAATCTTAGGGGGAACTTCTTAACTCTTGTGCCACGAAGGAATGATGTGAGTCTTTCGTTAGCGTCCCAGGATTTCATTTTCTCCAATAACGTCTGTAGATACAGGGCTCTGAGTGTGACTCATAATTATCAACGCAACAAAACATGTGTGATAGCGACCTTTGTTTCTGGTGCTCTTCAGATACCTGTTCTCTCCAAGGAGGGGACTGGGTGAAATCGCCCATTTTTCACCCTAGAGTCAACTCTTGCTCTAGATCTAGGAAATGCTCTTCTGTGAGACTGAGTCAGACCCGTTGTCACGTAGATTTGGGGAAAACCAGTGGTGGGCATCAGCAGGTTTGCACCAGTTTGCCAGATCTGGTAGCAGAAATTCCGGCTGACCCCCCTGCCCATCCAAGTTTCGAAATAAAGTAGTCCTAATTTGGGTGCAACTTGCAGGGCTTTCCCCCTGGCCACGCCCACCAAACCACACCCACAGCATAGGTAGTAAAAAAAATGGAGCCCACCACTGGAAAAAAATGTTGTTTTCCACTTACCTTGTAAAAAAGTTTTAGCCCCTTTTTCTCTTTTTGCCCGAGGTTCCCTGGTTGTGGGGAAAGAGAAGGGAAGAAGTGAAACCCCAGCCAGGACAAGTCCTTCTGCCCCAGAGCACAGGACCCCTGGCAGCCCCTCCACTTCTCCCCCAAAGACCCCCTCCCTGCATTCTCTGGGGTGACCCTGCCTCCTCCGCCTCCTCCACTTCCCCCCTCCTCTGGGGCTGCCCAACCTCCCTTCCCCCCTCCATGGTCCCTATCTGCCCCCTCTTTCTCACCTGGGAAGACCCCCGGGTGGTGTTGGCCGGGCCTAGGCCAAGAGGATGTGGGGTAGCCACGGAGGGAGGGGCCTCATCCACCTCCATGGCAGTCTCCTCCTCGAGGGGATCGTCCACCTCCATGGGCTCTCCAGGAGCCAGGCAGGGCTGGTCCACCTCCATGGGAGTAGTAGGAGGATGACCTGAAAGAGACAAGAAGGGAGGCCTTCTCAAGTCCAGGGTCCAATTCTGGCCACCTCTATTGAAGAAGGAGCCTTGAGAAAAGGAGACAGAGAGGGGAGATGATGATGATGATGATGGCACTCTTCAAACACCTGAAGGATAACCTCAAAGAGGAAGGGCAGGATCTGTTCTCCATCATCCTAGAAGACAGGATGGGAATTGAAAGGAAGGAAGCCGGAGAGAGGCTGAAGAGCCAGAAAAGGTTCTGGACGGTGGTTATTATCAAAGCATGACTTGAGAGTGGAGCCAAGGAGGGTCTCGAGAGGTGGTGGCCACTCCGACACTGGAGCATGGAAGAGAAAGCATGGGAAGGCAACCCTTGGCCACATCGGCTTAGATCTTGCGGATTCCTGCATGGAGGGGAGGTTGGAGTGGATGGCCTCACAAACCCCTCCCTTCCATCTCAGTGATTCTGTGATACTACACCAGGCTTAGGAAGAGGCCCCACCCCATGCCCCCTTCCCCCCACCCCATGGCATGGACCCATGGAGTCCAGCGTTGAGGGAAGGATCCTGGATCAGAGGGACCCCCTATGCCCTCCTTCCCCCCACCCCACAGCATGGACCCATGGAGTCCAGCATTGAGGGAAGGGTCCTGGATCAGTGTGCCCCCCCTCACTCACTCTCACCTTTCCATCTGTGATGGAGCGCCCATGGGGACCACAGAGGGCGGGCCCTAATGGCCCAAGACCGCCTTTTGGGGCGGGGCATTGTTTTTAGGGCAAAAAGAAAGGAAAGGAGGAGGAGCAAAGGGAAAGGAGGCGGGGCTAAGGGGACAGTAGGCGGGGCAAAGGAAGGTGAAGGGTGGGGCCAAATTTCAGGAAGGTAAATGAAGAGGTGGAGCAAGGAGGAGGAGAAGCAACTGCCCACCAAGACCTCCAGCGTCCGTTTGCCATAGCAACGGCAGAGAGGCAGGTAGATAAAAGGACCTCAGGGTTCCAGAAGGGGCGTGGCCTGTGGCAAGGGGAGGGGCATTCTCTCTCTCTCTCCGCCCCGCCCACCTGGAGAAGGCCCTTCTTAGTTAGGCTGGAAGGAAGAAGCGCCAGTGGAAAGCATCCTGTCTAATTTTTGGGCCCAGGGTGGGTCACTTCATGGCAAGCTTGGCTCCACCTGGAACAAATTCATGCCAGCTGGTGGGGGGTTTTCTGGGGGTTTTTTTGCCCCTGTTACACCCCTGTAAGTAAAGGTAAAGGTCACCCTTGCTCAAAAGCCAGCCGTATCCGACTCTAGGGTTCAATGCTCATCTCTGATTACAGCCAAAGAGCCAGCACTGTTTGAATCTGCAGAGACTTACGTGGACATGTGGCAGGCATGCCTCCACACCGGAATGCATGGAACACTGTTTCCCTTTCCCACCGAAGTGGTCCCTATTTATCTGCTTGCAGTGTCTTGCTTTCAAACTGCTAGGTTGGCAGGAGCTGGGACAGAGGACAGGCGCTCACTCCGTCCTGCAGCACCCGGGAATTGGACTCCAACCTTCCGGCCAGCGAGTTCTGTGTCTTAACCACTTGAGCCACCGCAGTCCCCCGTTAGGACCAGTCAAAAAAAGATCATGCAAGGAAGGCGGGAAGAAGTGAGGCATTTTTGTGAACAAATACATTTACAAGTTTTTCTCCCCTGGTTTTCCCGTTCAGTTTTCCTTCTGGGGCTTGGAACCATCCCGGAGCCTCTCCTGACACGCAGAGCCGGCCGGAGTGCCCAGCCTTGGCACGGTGCCCGAGGGCTGGCAAAGGCAAGTCCAGCGAGCCCAGAAGACTTCTTGGGTAAGCGAATAGTCATCGTCTTCTGTCTGGTTGAAGACAACGGATGGAAAGAATAGGTTTGGAAGGTCGATGGTAGGAGTTCTAAGGTGACTTATACCCATGATAACTGAGATTTTAGGGGGGAAATTGCATTGTGTTATATTGTTTTGTTGTTTGATTTTCTTTTTTCTGTATTATGTTTATTAAAATTTAATAAAAATTAATTATTTTCTTAAAAAAGAAAAAACACGTGGGTAGCGGGGGGGGGGGAGGATTGGGGGGGAGGATCCGCCTGCCAGATCCGGAATCCGGAGTCACTTCGCATGTTTGCGGCCTCTCCCCCTCTCGTTCCCGGGGAAAGAAGTCTCGGGCGGTTCCGCAGGCTCTGGCTGGCCTCTCTTGCGCGGAGGGAGGGAGGGAGGGAGGGAGGGGCTGCCATCATCCTCTCTGCCTGGGCAGGGCAAGGGAGGGGGCTCAGCTCTAGGGGGGTTTCTCTTGGCATGGGGGGGGGGCTGTGCAGGAAAGAGGGGTGACTTCCGAGGAGACCCCAACCCACCCAGCCTGGCTCTTGGAATTTCACTTCATTTTCATGCTGGCTTTTGGTGTTGCATCGAAGCCACCTGACCTTGCCCCATCCCATTCCCCCCCTTTTCCTGGTGTTTCTTGGGGGGGGGGGATTGCCCCTCTTTTCTGGGCTGGGGGGGGGAGGCAAGGCGGGTTTCCTGGGCGGCGGCGGCACTCATGTTCATTGTAGGTGCAGAATGGCAGCTAAAGGGGACGCAGTGCTGCTGCGAATGGGGTGGATTCACACGATACGCGTGTACTCCCGTTGGTTCACCACCACCACCACCCTTTATGGTGAAAATCGTGTCTCGTGAGAGGATTCCTGCGATGCCCTTTCAACGCCTTCCTCTTCATCATCCGCCCTCCTTCTCCCCACTCTCCCTTCGGATCGTGGCCCGCAGGGAGAAGGGCTCAAGGGGGTGGGGTGGGGATTCACACGACACGACACGACCTCCTTTTCCGGATCCTGACACGCTTCTCGCGGGGAAATCTGGGCAAAGCGGCCACGCGATCCCCCTCCGGATTCCTCCCATCTGCCAGGGGCGAGATCAGAGGGTCCCTTGAAGAGCTCCCCTTCTTCTGCCCCCTTAGCCCCCAGCCCCACCCCCCTTCGCAGGAGATCTGCAGGGACGATGCAGCTGCTGCTTGCAAGTTTGTGCACCCCCCATAAGGGGGCTTCTGATCCCCCCCCTCCGCATAGCTATTAGAGATCAAAAGGTCCCAATAAAACTGTTGGCAACATGATTAGATAGGTAGGTTTGTAGGCAGGTAGGTTTGTAGGTAGGTAGGTAGATACACACACACACACACACACACACAGATATTGCCTACTTCTGAAAAAAATACATATACTGTAGTGTAATTTTCCATTTCTCTCTCTCTGGCACACAACCCGACAATTGGACACCATGGGGTGGCTTTCTCCATTCGCTTCAGCACCCTGGACAGTTCCGCTAGAAAGGCACCTCCGGTCTCGGGAACTGTGTGTGTGTGTGTGTGTGTGTGTGTGTGTGTGTGTGTGTGTGTGTGTGTGTGTGTGTGTGTGTGTGTGTGTGTGTGTGTGTGTGTGTGTGTGTGTGTGTGTGTGTGTGTTTCCCCCTAAGAGTCCCCCTACCTGGAATTCCCACTACCAATGGGGTTTTCATTATCTTACCCATCCCATCTGAACAAAAAAATCCCCCTGTCTCTTCTTTTAAAAGTGAGATATATACACAATGAATAAATTCACCCCTTATATCTATGAGATCGTTTTTCCTTTAACAGCCCTTTCTTTAATTTTAGTTCATACATCAGTTTATCATTTATTGCGATGTTTTTAGTTCAATTTTAATTTGTGGTTGTTGGGAGGGTTTTTAATGGTTTTAACAGGGTTTGTTTTTTTTAAAAAAAGTTTGAGGTTCCTGTTTTATTGTTGTGCAATGTTTATATTTGTGAGCTGCCTGGAGTTGCCTTGGCGAGGGGGCAGCAATATAAATTCAAACAAATAAATGAATGAATGAATGAATGAATAAATGTTCCATAATTCTTTATGCCAGTCCTCCAATACAGATTCACTATAAATCTTCCAGATATCAGCCATTATCGACCTCATTGTTGCTAGCATAATACTCATCATTTCTTTCTAATATTTATATTTCCACGAACAATGTTATCCTAGGACACATTTCTTGTTTTAAAGACAACATTTGATTGATTTCTTTAAACTCTTTTGCCCAAGTCTTTTTTACAACCTTACATTCCCACCAGAAATAAAAAATATGTCCCCATCTTTCCTTTTCTTCTCCAACATTCCTTTTTGTAGTCAAAGTTAGGGTCATAATAACTTAGTTGGGGTACACAGAAAGAGGCTCCTCAAAGATTGTGGTATTTTGGAACCACAATTGGGCATACCGAAGTAACAACTATCTTGTGTCACTGGCTAATCTTTCTCACACTAGGTCAGGTGAAAGGAACTGCAGAAGGAGCGAACCTTCACTTTGGCAGTTTCACATCTAGCCTAGACATGGAAGATTAGAAGTAAATTAGTTGGACCAGAATGTCAGAAAGTATTAAAAAATTATGAAATAGTTTAGGTAAAGGTAAAGGTTTCCCTTGCTCGAAGGCCAGTCATATCCGACTCTAGGGTGCAGTGCTCATCTCTCTTTCTAAGCAGAAGACCCAGCGCTGTCTGCTTCTACAGACATTTCCATGGTCATGTGGCAGGCATGACTAGACACCGGAGCGCACGGAACGCTGTTTCCTTCCCACCGAAGTGGTTCCTATTTATCTATTTGCAATTTCTTGCTTTCGAACTGCTAGGTTGGCAGGACCTGGGATGAAGACGGGAGCTCATTTCCGTCCTGCAGTACTCGGGAATCGAACTGCTGATCTTCCGCTTCCCAGTCAGCGTCTTAACCACTTGAGCCACTGCAGTACCCTATAATATAATATTATTATTATAATTTCTTAAACTATTTCATAATGTCTTAATAATTTCTTAAACTCCAGTCCAACTAAATTACTTCCTCTAATTATTATTATTATTATTATTATTATTATTATTATTATTATTATTATTATTATTATTATTATTATTATCGTTATTGTTATTATCGTTATTGTTATTATCGTTATTGTTATTATCGTTATTGTTATTATCGTTATTGTTATTATTATTATTTCAATGGGATCATTAAGATTTTAACAGAAAAAGGATTGGTATGGAGAGAGATAGGATTTCTGAAATGGATAAAAATATTTTGAAATATAGGTCTGTTTTTAATTTAGAAAAGAGATTTTAAGGTAATTAAACCCTTTCTGTAGAAATGCCGTAGAAATAGGGCAGTTCAGTAAAAATATCTTGAGTCCCAGGAGCTGCCCAATAACTTATTTAGAAGGTTTAACAGCATTTCCTGGTGTTTTTTTTTAAGACATAATAATTAAAGGACTGGCAAAACAGGAGCGAAGACAACCAAGGACTGGTAGGAAAAGTCCAGGAATAGGGAAGAAAAGAGAGCTGGGAGATCTCTGCAGAAAGTCAATTGAGTGGGTTTTAATTAATAGATTTACCAATACCTCCTCCTCCCCCCCCCTCTTTGGATCGAGGAGTGGGAGGTTGAAGGTTGGAGTCAGTTGGCCTGGGAGGAGATGCGAGGCCTTTTGCCCTTCCCTTTCTCACCCTGGTGGTGGGTGGGTGGGTTTTCTGAGGAGCCTCCTCGGGAGCAAAAGGCTGGCGTCGGGGCGGAGTTCGCAGACACACGTTCGGTCCCACCCTCGGGACACAAAGAGGAAAAGATGCAAATTGAATTGTTTATTTATTTATTTTTCTGATTTATATTGCCGTCAATTCTGCTGTGCAGGGGGGGGGGGTCCCCTTTGCTCCCCCCCCCTTGGAAAAATGCTTTCTGGTTTGCCGTGGAATGAACACCTCTCTCCTTTTGGCGTCTCCCCCATCCCCGATCCACGCCATGAGCCCTCGTGGAAGGCTCTTCCCCTTAAGGCCGGAGGGGGGGGGCATTGGCCAACCTTGGCCCTCCAGCAGCTGTCCTTGGACTTCTGCTCCCAGAGGCTCAAGTCATCCCTCTCCTGTGCTGAGCAAGAGCAAGGCTTCTTCTGGCAATGGATTAAGTCCAAGGACAGCTGGAGGGCCAAGGTTGGCCACCAGGGCCTTATTAGGGCCACAACCTTCCCCTTCACACGATCCGGGTTTAGTGTTTCTTGAGAGGAGAGAGAGATTTAATGGAAGGCAGCTCCTTCTTCCCCAAGGTGTGTGTGTGTGTGTGTGTGGGGGGGGGGGGGGCGTTGCAGAGATGCGTGTCCAAGGCATTTCACACGATACACGTGTACTCCCGCTTCCACCTCTCCTGATGGCGAAATCGATTAAGGCCGGGCAAACTTCTTCCTCATTCTCATCCACTCCCACTCCCCCTCCCCTTTGATCGTGACACGCCACTATTGAGAAAAGTGTTCAAAGGAGGGTTTCTTCTGTTTTTAAAATATCTCTGGTCCCTTGACATGCTTCCTTCCCCCCTCCTGCCCTGTTGCCCCCTCCATGGGGAGATCTCCAAGCCCATTTTTTCCAAAGTGTGTGTGTGTCAGATCTACACACACACACACACACACACACATACACACAAAACACGAGGGCAACAAGGCTTCCCCCTCCCAGCCCCCCCCCCCATTTCCTTAGCGAGGGAAGACCCCTCAACCCCCTTCTTCCCGGCTTTTTGGGGGGTCCCCTGCTTCAGAATTAATTAATTAGTTAATGGTGAGCCACTGTGTGAGACAGAATGCTGGACTGGATGGGCTCCTGTGGCCTGTTCCAGCAAGGCTGTTCTTATGTTCTTATGTACCCTCAAGAACAGAGACTGCGACCTTTACCCATACCACTCACCCTTAAGATGGTTTGTTCTTGCCCTAAAGCAATTCATGCACCTGAGCCAGAGGACTTGAGGCTCATCATCTCCATTCAGAGGATGTCGAGGGTCCTTCTCTTGCTTCGTTCTCTCCGTGTTGGCTGCTACATCTTCTCCTGGTCTTTGGTGGGGCGATACCAACAAGCGGGTACTGTCTATTGCAACTGGTGTCGGTTTGAGGCATTCTCTTGCTATGCAGGTTATCCTGCTATAATAATAGAGTAGACCATACTGTGAGGCTGTGGTTAACTAACCAGACAACCCTAAGGACTAATGGCTTGGGTGCCAAAGTCCACAGGGAAGGGTGATCGTCCCCAAATGGATTAAATCCCACTTGAATCCCACATCAATCCTGGCCTGGGGCCGATGAGGACTTTGTGTTCCAAAAGGGCTCGGGACCATAAAGTGACTTGTGGAACTCGCATGATATTCTCAGGATAGTCTTCGTGGCTGATCAGCCATGATGATCACCTATATTCAGATTCGATTACTGCATAAGAAGTCAATATACGCATGGCCTCATTAAGAGCGACGTCAACATCTTTTGCATGTGTGGATGCATTCCATACTGGAGCAGCGGACTCTGCTTAAGAGACAATCAGGGCCAAAGCTAATGTACGCAGCATGAATGGTTAAGTTCCCAATCTATAGCTTGTGGGTTTTTGTGATGATGTTGTTCCTTGGACTTTGCTATTCAGGCAGTGCTTCTTAAAAGAGTCTCCTATCAAGTGTCACACAGAGGACCCATTCCGTTGCTGGGCAATTCTGTCATCGGTCCCCTTGCCATACAATAACATCCAACTCCTCCACCCTTGCCTCTCCGCTTGGAAGGTGGGGAGCAGGCACTTGAATCTTGCTTGGATTAGGCTTCAAATGGTTGATGTTATAATACTGCAGTAATTCTTCAAGTGGGACTGCGGTGGCTTAGTGGTAAAGACGCTGAACTTGAGGATTGGAAGGTCAGCAGTTTCAGACCCGAGTGCTGCACGACAGAGTGAGCTCCCTTGTTTCTGTCCCAGCTCCTGCCAACCTCCATGATCCAAAACCTTGTATTCTTCCTTTTCCTTTGCCCTTCCGTCTTTTTTATCCCATTTTTACCCTCCACCTCTGGAGGAAGGTCTGGATTCGAGTTAGGGCTCCGAGAAAGTTCCTTCCTTGGGCTAGGGGAAGGAAAGATGGGTGCCAACACTTCTGCCGATGAGCCGGGGAGTGTGAGGCCTGATCCAGCCTCCAAAGGTTGGGCTCCTGGGGTCCCCTTGAGCCCCCCTGCTATGTGTGTGTGTGTGTGGGGGGGCTCTTTCTAAGCCTACCTAGCCTTCTCTTCCAGGGGTCCCATCTGCTCTGCCCTCAAGTGTCCCAATGGAGATCTCCTGAGCCACCCCCAGACACACACCCACACCCACATCCCCCCCCCCCTTGAAGGTGGATGAGGCCCCCTTCCTCTGTTGCTGGTCCTCCACCTGCTGACACGTCAAATCCCATTCCCCCTCAACCCAGGTGAGGAGGTCGAGGGCTTTGGATTCATTCCCCACCCCCCACCCCTCTGGAGGGAGATGAGCCTGTCCTGGAGGAGGAAGAGGGCCGGATTGGGGCCAGGGCGAGGGAGGGAAGGAGGGAGGGACGCTGGTCAGCAATAGGTGCTAGAATCTGCAAGCCTATACCTTGGGGTGCCCAAATTTTTCAGGCAATGGGCCGGTCACATGGTTCCTCCCACCCGGAAGTGGAAGTAAAACGCATATGCGCATAACATGGTGCTGCCGTAAATGACCCGCGGCTGGCGTAAACACATTTAAGACAACTGCAGGTCATTTACGGCAATATTATGACACACCTATGCCAATGGGAGCGGTGAGGGCACTGCGGGCCATAGTTTAGGTATCCCCAGAATATACAGTCTACACAAACTATTATGTATCACTTGGAAATGCATCCATTTCCTTTTTCTACCAGACACCACCTTTTGAACAGGAATAGTTCATAAAATATAAGGCAGCTCCATTGTAATTCTCAGGATAGTCTTCATGGCTGATCGTCATGAGGATCACCAATATTCGGATTCAGATACAGCAGAAGAAAAATAGTATGTTGTGGCACCTTAAGGACTTCACTGTTGAGTTTTAATGTAGGCCTTCCTAGAGGAAGCGGTTGGGATCCATAAAAGCTCACATTAAAATTTAGTTGTTAAGGTACCACAACATTTTTATGGCCATTATTTTCACCACTACGTATTTTGTTTCTGCTTCTGTTTTATTTATTTTTTTTGTCTGAAGTACACAATACTTTTTGTGTGTTGTGTTTCGTGGCTATGGAAATGGTGTCCTTCAGAGAATAATTTGGATGTTCTGAGTTCCTTTTTTCCCCTTCCAAAAACAGACCTGACAGATCAGTGGCCTTTGGAACTTCCAACCACAGGAAGAGAAGGGCATTTATTAAACATGGACACAACTTAATTACTCCTCATTAGCACTAATTAAGTCGACACGGACAAACGGACAAGGAGACAAGTGGACACAAAATATCTTTTTTTCCAACTGTGAAATTTGCAAAGATAAAGCAGCACAATATACATTTCTGATTCTTTAGAATTCATCCTATGCAGTAACAAGAGGCCACCATAGCAACACATTAAATGTACATTATTTACAACATTACACTAGCGACTGATTAGAAAACAATGCCTTTTGGAACAGAAATCTTCCATTTTCCAGACTTTTCCCTCTTTTTTCACAGCTCTTCCTTTAGCCCCATTGGAACCCCTTTTAAAATAAAAGCTACGAATGTCTAAAACGATTAAGGCGTTGAACAGAGAGCATGCTTTGATGCCACTGAATATCCACATGAGGTTTTCTTCTCATACATCAGGAAGGAACAACGAAACCAGCTCATGAGTCAAGATGCAAAGGAATAAGGACTTAAGGCTCCTCATCTAGAATGAAGAGGCGTCAAAGCTGCATTTTCCTCCCCACGTCACTCCACTTTGCAGGAAAGCATCCCCACCACCACCCCCTTCTAAATTCAAATATGTGGTGGGACCCGGAGAAAGCCTCAGGCTGCAGTTTAGAAAGCGGCCCTGGCAGGCTGTGTCATAACTGGGGGCTCTTCATAGAGGTGAAGAGGGAGATATTAGGACACAGCCATAGTTACTAGGATTAGCCAAAGAATGGCTATAGGGATATAGGCCTAGTTAAGGAGTTTAGATCCTACTAGGAGATCGACAGTCAGCATCTAAGTAGGGTTTGGGGGTTCTGCATCATACTTTCCCAAAAATAAATTAAAAAATGACATTTAATTTGAGCTGAGGAAGGGGACGACTGGCTTGTGAGATTCCAACCCTCCTCCTCCTCCACTTCTTTCAGTGGCCAAGACCCACATGCAGAAGAAGAGCCCCCCCCATCTCCTCCCAGCTACCCTCCCAGATCCATCAACATACCAGGGTCTATATGGGAGAGACATATATTGTGGGACATCTAATCTTAGCAAATTCTTGCAGGTTAGCTTGTAGGCAGGAGCAGCCCTGGGAGACGGTATCATGGGGGGGGGGGGGGTTCTTGGTAGAGATGAAGAGTGAGTTACAGTAGGAGACAGCAGGAGTTAGGATAGCGACAGACCTAGCAAGGGAGTCTAGGTCCGATTTGGAGATAGACAAGGTGCCGTTTGCTAACATGCAAGTAGGATTTGGGGGTTGTGGAGCCGACTTTCCCAAACTCACAAATGACTGGTTTCCTTCAGGGTTGAGGGGTGGAATCCTCCCCTTTCCCTCCTCCCCCCTCTCGTGGCCAAGACAGTGATGGAAGACTTGCCCCAGGATGAAGAGACTCTCGTGGAGATCGAGGAGACCCCAGCCCCCTCCTTCTGCTCCTTCCAGGCCAGCCAAGGCCAGGACCTCCTGGGGGGAATCTCAGGTGAGGACAAGGGGTCTGCATCCTTCTTGCCCCACTGCCCTTGGGGTGGGGGGTGTTCTGGGCTTCCCTCTGAGAATTGGGGGGGGGGGGAGATTGGGGCCAGAGGGAAGGAGTGAGGTAGTGGGGAATTACCTTAGAGAGCTATGGGGCCTGAGTGCCACTCCCCTGGGACCCCCAAGCCCCTCACCCTTGCTCTCTCTTCTGGCAGATCCAGCTATGGCAGGCGCTTATGGTGAGGCTGCAGAACCAATCACAGCCCCCAATCATGGTAAGGGCCAGGAAGGCCGGTGTGGGTCCCCCCCCATGGATCCTTTGGAGGGGCTGCTGGGGTCTTTGCCTCTGGGGCGGAAGGCCTGGCTCTGACGGGGTCTCCTTTCCCCAGAACTAGGGCTCCTCTGGCCTTCCTAGGGTAAGCCGAAAGAGGAAAGGAGGCCTTTCTACGTCTGGGCCCCCTCCACAACGAAAACGGAAGGCAGGAGCAAAAGGTCGCCCTTGCACAAAAAAATAATAATAATAAAGTAAACTAAAAGAAAATCCGGCTCCAGATCCAGGGAGGCACCGGCAGGCAAAGCCCAGATCCCAACATTGACCCCAGGAAAAGTGGGCAAGGTAGTCCAAGTCAACCCAGGTAGGTGCCGGAGGGCCAGGTGGAACCCAGAGGGGGGCCTTGGGCTGATTCTGCCCCATGTATGTGAAGATCTGACCCCAAAGAGGAGGGGAGACTGGGGACTTCATCTCTCCCTTGGATGACCTTTCAGTCTTGGGGGGTGGGGACAGGTTGGAGGGTCTTTCAGACCAACGGCCAATGGGGAGCTGAGCTTGACCAACTCTTTCTTCCCCTTCCCTTTTATCCCCTCCCCTCCAGTGTCCAAGACCCCCAAGCACAGGGATGGGGGCATTAAACAGCATTGGAGCATCCCCAGATGGGCTGGTGAGTGTAGTAGGTCCCTGAAGACTTGTGAAGAGATGAGTTAGCGCTAGGCCTAGTGACAGAGTTTAGGTTCGCTTTGGAGATGGACAAGGTGCCTTCTCTGGACACCCTGCCCCACCCCATCCCCCACCAGCACCAGAAGAAGGCAGGAGGGTGAGCTCCTTGCCTTGGTCCGGCACAGCAAAACACATGATCCACGGACCATATGGGACTCTTAAGTCCAAATTCCCCATGTATGAAGGATGGACAGTGCACAAAGAGATACCCACGGACATTGGTAAATGACACCCAAACTGAACATGATGGATATCCACTCTATAGACGACGAGCTCCAGAAAATGGAGGATTGACAACTAAAATACAGGTTCACAAGCTCACAGAAACCAACACTGACAACAGCTGGATTGTACCATTTTCACCAATCCTAACTAAAATGTTCCAAGCCCACATCAACGCAGTCTACTACTGTAACAGTGTCAAATCAATCAAATCTGTCTCCAAGTGCATTAGCAAAGGACATGGCATGGCTGTTTTTGGCATAAGCAGCACAAACAGTAGCAGTGTGTGAGGTACATCAGCAGTAATGATGCGGTTTGGCAAATACTGGGGTTTCCAATTCACGAGAGACACCCTACTGTGGCTCACTTCGGTGTCTACTTAGAAAATGGACAGAGAGTTTATTTCACACCAGGTACCACCAAGTATGAATATCCACAAAACACAACCTTGACAGCATTCTTTCAACTATGTCAGAAGGATGCTTTTGCAAGAACATTATTGTATCCTGACATCCCACGATATTACACGTGGAATAGATCGGGCAAAAGAATTCTGTAGAAGAAAAACTGGCAAACCCGTTCCTGGACATGATATATGCACGCAAGTGACGCCTTGGGTAGAGTCTATACAGTTCACCCCATCAATGCAGAATGCTATTTCCTTCACATGCTGCTACACACAGTTCCAGGACCAACATTTTTCACTGACCTCAGAAACGTACACGGGAAACAAGGCACCTCTTCGGGGCCCGCGGCTACAAGCAACGAACAATGAGGAGGGTTTGCCACTCCTCCACCCTGTGGGGTGGTAGACTCCGGCAGGAAGATAGGGCACTGGAGGAGAGAGTAGAAGGCGGAGCTCCCAGGTTGTATATATATCTTGTGGTTTGCTTCCAGAGGTTTTGTGGGTGTGTATTTGGGCTAGTTAGCCAGACCCCGGCTGGGGTCTTCAGGTCTCTCCCCCAAGTGTTATGGGTTGCCCCCCCCGTGCTTTTTGGCCCCTGGTTAGGGACCTTTTTCCTTTCTGTATTTTACAATAAGGTGGCCCTTATTTTACAATAAGGAGCATTTTATAAGTAAATATGCCTCCAATTCTATGACATCTTTATATGCAGCTTTTGTGGACCTAACGTATGCATTTGATTCAGTCTCCAGACAACTGCTTTGGAAGAAATTGGAGAAAACTACCATGGATAGATGCCTGCTATTTTTTGATACAAGCACTCACAACAACTCCGCTATCAGAGTAAAGTGTAGTGCCCAAGGTCACCTCTCTAACTCCATCAAAACAGGGAGGGGAGTCAGACAGGGCTGTGTGCTCGCACCTACCTTCTTCAACATCTATATTAATGACATAGTCAAATATTTACATCATAAGGATTTCCACACTCCTAAATTAGGCAGTAAGCATATACCTTTATTGCTTTATGCTGATGATGCTGTGTTGCTCTCAAGAACTCCTATCGGGATGTGTAGAGCCTTGTGGGCATTGTCGACTTACTGCCATTTGAACCAATTGGAAGTTAACCATTCTAAAACGAAAATGATGGTTTTTGCCAACAACCCCAAACAGCATATCTGACATTTAAACCACCAGCACATTGAACAGGTTCACCATTATAAATATCTTAGTGTGATATTTCAATCAAATGGTCATAGGAACTCTCACACTGCGCACCTAGCAATTAACGCCCAGAAAAGTGCTGGAGCAATCCAGAAGTTTTTCTGGGGAAAGGGTGGGTGCAATATAGTGGCTGCCCTCACAACTTTTTATGGCAGAACTGTTTGTAGAAGTGACATATGGAGCTCCCTTTTGTTTGGGTATGAACATAACCAATCTAGAAATAATTCAATCAAAATTTCTGAGATCAATACTTCAGATCCCAGCTAGTATCTCTAATGCTGCAGCTAGGTTGGAAACTTGTATGTATTCTGTTCAGTCCAGGCTTCTGATCTGTGCATCGTTCTATTGGCTAAAACTGCTATTTTTTTTCCCAACGGACTATTGAACTTAATGCTGTTAGATTCTACTGCCGCTACATGGATATCCACCCTTGAAGAAAAATTGGCCTTATTATGGCCTTTCAAAGCACCTTGTTATCTCCTTGGGTTTAACTCGTGCTAAAGAGATAATCAGGCAAAAGATTCTGGATATTCACCATCAACAAGATTCAAGTAAAATAACCAGTCTGCTGTTTGATATGCCCTTATGTAATATATCTAGGCCCTTACCTTACTTATCCACCTTAAGCAACCCGGATCATAGGAGAACTTATACCCTCCTTCGTTATAACATGTTACTCACAGCATTCAGAGAGGGGTTATTCAAGAAAGTTCCCGTACAAGAGCGTCTTTGTTTCTGCAAGACTGGGAAGATAGAGACGTTCCAGCACATGCTGTTGGAATGTTTATTCTATGACAGCCTCAGACGTGATTTTTGTGCCGCATTCCCCCAGTTGGAGTTGAACAATAATTCGTTTAGAGACATGCTTTCTGACAGATCTAACGATCTGATGGCAGCAGTGGCCAGATTTGCCTGGAGGTCTACCAGGATTAGTAGTACAAGGGTGAATCAGCTGCAGCGGTAGGCCGCAACCAATAAAACAAGTTCCTTTTCTTTGCCCATTCCGCCCTTCAGTTGCCACTGGACAGAGGTGAACAGCACCCCCCCCCCGCCCCACTTCCCATCACTGGAACTGAAGGCCTGGCTCTTGGGGGTGGGGGTGTCACTCACTCCTCTTTCCCGGGGTTGCACAAAACAAAAAGGGATAAGCTTAAGCCACTTTTGGTAGTTTAATTATTTTATAGTTCTCTCTCCTCTCGTTAAATGTTAAACATTTATTGAAATGTTGTACTATATGGCCTCTTCCATTTACAGTAAGAGAAAAATATCAAATCAGCTTCCCATGTGGGAACCCCTACTCCTCCAGAGTGCCCAGAAACCCCCAAGGCAGGCTGGGTGAACTCGTTCCGTGGTCCCCGGGGCACAGGCAAGGGCCAATGGAGAGAGGGAGGCAGGATTCCAGGGTGTCCTTTGTACCCCCTCAGACCAAACCGCTGATGCTGTTCCCAGAAAGGGTCTCCCTGGAGATGATCTGGAGAGCCTGACATTTGGCAAAGGGGCTGCAGTGCCCCCGTTGGCACGGCTCAAGCCAGTGCCCCACCCGGGCCCCTTCCCAGGTGAGAAAGGAGGTGGGATTGGGACCAAGAGGGGAGGGAGGTTAGGAAATGAGGACGATACTTTGATAATAACTAAACATCCGGTAAAGGCATTGGATAGAATACAAACGTTATTGAAGGATTTTGAAGATATCACGGGTTTGAGAATAAATTGGGATAAATCAGAGTAAATATGAGTAAAGAAGATCAACAAAAGATAAAGGGAAAAAGTAACCTACAAATTAAAGATAATTTGAAATATTTAGGAATTAATATTTCAAATAAAATTGAAGACCTTAAGAAATTGAATTACGTAAAATTGAAAAAAGAATTTAAGATTAGAATACATGGGGTTACAAAGATTGAAGTTGTCTTGGTTTGGAAGAATAGCAATGAGTAAAATGATGTTATTGCCAAGAATAAATTTTTTATTTGATGCACTTCCAATTCAACTTAAGGATAAGGAAATTAATGAGTTTCAAACAATGATTAATAGTTTTTGTAACCGGGGGGGGGGGGGGGAGAACTAGATTGGCTAAAAAAAAATGGTATTTATCCCAGAAAGATGGGGGATTAGGAATGCCAAATTTAATGACATACTATAGAGCATTTCAAATTAAGAACGTTGTGAAGATCTTAGCAAGGGAAAAGGTAATTTGGGAAGAAATTGAAATGAACGAACTTAGTTATATGGGGAAAATAGTTTTTTTAGGAAGTAGCATTGGTAAAGTAGATATTAAAAATAAAATGATGAGGACAACATTAGGAATATGGAAAAAAGTGAGGAAGGTGTTGGTACCAGATACTTCCCCCATTATTGAATAGGAGGGTATTGCAGATTTTCCAATAAAAATTAATAAAAGGATTAAAGAAGTATTAGATAAAAATGAAGTTTTCCTGCTGAAAGACTGGATACGGGCCTGTAGAGATAATAAGAGAAAAACAACTTTGTATTTACAAATGAAATTGAATTGGCTTCAGATAGGGATGGTAAATAAGTGGAATTGTAAATTTTTGAATGAAGCTGCATTGGAAAGAGAGAGGACTGAATTTGAAGAACTAGTTCTAAAAATAAGAAAGGGACAAAGAGGAATAAAGGGGCTGGTGAGCAAAATATATATAATGATAAACAAGGAAGGTAATCCACAGGAGGAATTGAAAGTAAGATGGGAACAGGATCTAGGGATAAAGATGGAGGATCAAAATTGGAAAAATAAATGGAAGAAAAGAATTATGAGAACTCTGTCGGTAAGAGTAAAGGAGCACAATTATATAATGTTGTGGAGATGGTATTTGACCCCAGTGAGATTACATCAGATAAATAAAAAGAATGATAAAATGTGTTGGCATTGTAAGACTGCACTGGGTACATACGAGCATATGTGGTGGAATTGTAGAATGGTAAAGAATTTTTGGGAAGGAATTGAGGACGAAATAAATGAAATTATGGGAACAAAAATCAAACTGGGTTCAAATACCATTATGCTGACAGATGTGGAAGATATAAACTTAAGCAAAGATAAAAAAGTGTTATTAGAAATAATGCTGACAACGGGTAGAATGTGTATTGCGAGAAAATGGAAAAATGAAGTTAATATAAAAATTGAGGAATGGTATAAGGAAATGTGGGATTTAGCATTGAATGATAAGTTAACACATGAGATAAATATGAAAAAGGGTATTATTAAAGAAAATAGATTCTGGAAGGTTTGGAAAATCTTTGTGGATTACTCATTGAAGGGTGAAGAGTTGAATAGACCTGTACTTGCTCACAAGAGCTTTTGGGAATGATTTTACTGGAAACTCCGTGCTCTCCAGGGCAATGTAAATAACACATGGTGGTTAGTTTTTTCTTTTTAATATTGGTTAAATTGTTTATTCTTATATTTAGTTTTGTTATGTTTGTACTAAAAGTATGAGCTAGAATTGTGACTTGGTGGATATAAGATATAACAGAGAGTATGTAATGTACACTGAGATGGTGAAAAAACAAAAAATTCAGATTTGGTATTAGATAAAAATTTAGTATTAATAAATATAATTACAAGACTGAAGGGGGAAGCAATATAATACCGAGTCACAACCGAATTATAGACTTATGGCTTGTTGTTGCTTTTATTATTGTATGTGATTTTGAAGTCGGTCTTTATTGTATTTATGTTAAAAATTCAATAAAAATTAATTTTAAGAAAAGGAAATGAGGAAACAGGGTCTGACCGGGGGGTGCGGGGAGGGCTATGGGGCCTGAGCCCCACTCCCCTCCTCAGGGACTCCCAAGCACCTCACCTCCCCCCCCCCCAATTCCAGCATGTTCAGCAGTGGCAACATCCATCTGCTGAACCATATCCAGAACCAGCCTCAGCCTCCACTTTTGGTAAGAGCTTGGAGAGTCTTTGGGGAAGACGTGGAGGGGCTGACAGGGGTCCTGGGCTCTGGGGCGAAAGGACTTACCCTGACCGGGGTTTCACTTTTTCCCTCCTACCTCAGAACCAGGGACCCTCCAGCCGCAAGAGGAAAGGGACACTAGAAGGCTTCCCTTCTTGTCTCTTTCAGGTCATCCTCCTATACCTAGGGAGGTAGACCAGCCCCTGGCTACCTGGGAGCCCATGGAGGTGGATGACCCCCTCAACCAAAAGACCCCCATGGAGGTGGATGACCCCCTTCCACAAGAGACGCCCATGGAGGTGGATGGCCCCCTCACACAAGAGACACCCATGGGGGTGGACAAGACCCCTCCATCTGTGGCTGCCCTACCTCCTGTTGGGCTGGGCCAGGCCAGCACTACCCGGGAGCCTTCCCAGGTGAGAAAGGGGCAGATAGACCCCATGCAGGATGTTCAGATGGAAGCCCCAAACTCCAGGGAGGACCATTCCAGACTCCCACCCCCACCTCAACCCCCCCTCCAGGAGTTCAGGGGGAGAAAGTGTCCCCCCTCATTTCCCCCTGGCAAGGCAACCAGAGGCTCCTCCTGGGCCAGTGGCCAAGACCAGGGATCCCTTCCCCTCTGCTGAACTGAAATGCCTCTCCCCTTTCCCTGCCTCTCGCTTCCTCTACCAGTGGATGGAGCCCCTTCTTGGCCAGCCTGGACTTTTCCAGCCCAAGGGCCTTCTCCAGGTGGGTGGGGTGAGAGAGGGAGAACGCCCCTCCTCTGGCCCCTCCCCCTGCCACAGGCCCCACTCCTTCTGGAATCCTGAGGTCCATTTTTCGACCTGCCTCTCTGCCATTGCTATGGCAATTGGACACTGGAGGTCTTAGTGGGGAGTTGTTTCTCCTCCTCTTTGCTCCACCTCCACCGCCACTTCACCCGCCCTTCTTTTACCTTCCTGAAATTTGCCCCTGCCCTTCTCCTTCCTTTGCCCCGCCTACTGTCCCCTTAGCCCCTCCTCCTTTCCCTTTGCTCCACCTCCACCGCCTCTTCACCCGCCCTTCTTTTACCTTCCTGAAATTTGGCCCTGCCCTTCACCTTCCTATGCGCCGCCTACTGTCCCCTTAGCCCCTCCTCCTTTCCCTTTGCTCCTCCTCCTTTCCTTTCTTTTTTGCTACCTCATAATGCCCCGCCCCAAAAGGCGGTCTTGGGCCATTAGAGCCTGCCCTCTGTGGTCTCCATGGGTGCTTCATCACAGATGGAAAGGTGAGTGTGAGCCCCCCACTGATCCAGCACCCTTCCCCCCAACATTGGACTCCATGGGTCCATGCCATGGGGTGGGGGGAAGGGGGCATGGGGTGGGGCCTCTTCCTAAGCCTGTAGTATCACAGACTCACTGAGATAGAAGGGGGGGGTGGTCTGTGAGGCCATCCACTCCAACCTCCCCTCCATGCAGGAATCCGCAAGATCTAAGCCGATGTGGCCAAGGGTTGCCTTCCCATGCTTTCTCTTCCATGCTCCAGTGTCGGAGTGGCCACCACCTCTCGAGACCCTCCTTGGCTCCACTCTCAAGTCATGCTCTGATAATAACCACCGTGCAGAACCTTTCTTGGCTCTTCAGCCTCTCTCCGGCTTCCTTCCTTTCAATTCCCATTCTGTCTTCTAGGATGATGGAGAACAGATCCTGCCCTTCCTCTTTGGGGTTATCCTTCAGGTGTTTGAAGAGAGCCATCATCATCATCATCTCCCCTTTCTGTCTCCTTTTCTCAAGGCTCCTTCTTCAACGGAGGTGGCCAGAATTGGACCCTGGACTCGAGAAGGCCTCCCTTCTAGTTTTTTCAGGTCATCCTCCTACTCCTACTCCCATGGAGGTGGACCAGCCCTGCCTGGCTCCTAGGGAGCCCATGGAGGTGGACGACCCCCTTGAGGAGACCGCCATGGATGTGGAAGAGGCCCCTCCCTCCATGGCTACCCCACCTCCTCTTGGTCTAGGCCCGGCCAGCACCACCCGGGGGCCTTCCCAGGTGAGAAGAGGGGGCAGATAGGGACCATGAAGGGGGGAAGGGAGGTTGGGCAGCCCCAGAGGAGGGGGGAAGAGGTGGAGGAGGCGGAGGAGGCATGGTCACACCAGAGAATGCAGGGAGGGGGTCTTTGGGGGAGAAGTGGAGGGGCTGCCAGGGGTCCTGGGCTCTGGGGCGAAAGGACTTACCCTGACCGGGGTTTCACTTTTTCCCTCCTACCTCAGAACCAGGGACCCTCCAGCCGCAAGAGGAAAGGGACACTAGAAGGCTTCCCTTCTTGTCTCTTTCAGGTCATCCTCCTATACCTAGGGAGGTAGACCAGCCCCTGACTACCTGGGAGCCCATGGAGGTGGATGACCCCCTCAACCAAAAGACCCCCATGGAGGTGGATGACCCCCTCACACAAGAGACGCCCATGGAGGTGGATGGCCCCCTCACACAAGAGACACCCATGGGGGTGGACGAGACCCCTCTATCTGTGGCTGCCCTACCTCCTGTTGGGCTGGACCAGGCCAGCACTACCCGGGAGCCTTCCCAGGTGAGAAAGGGGCAGATAGACCCCATGCAGGATGTTCAGATGGAAGCCCCAAACTCCAGGGAGGACCATTCCAGACTCCCACCCCCACCTCAACCCCCCCTCCAGGAGTTCAGGGGGAGAAAGTGTCCCCCCTCATTTCCCCCTGGCAAGGCAACCAGAGGCTCCTCCTGGGCCAGTGGCCAAGACCAGGGATCCCCTCCCCTCTGCTGAACTGAAATGCCTCTCCCCTTTCCCTGCCTCTCGCTTCCTCTACCAGTGGATGGAGCCCCTTCTTGGCCAGCCTGGACTTTTCCAGCCCAAGGGCCTTTTCCAGGTGGGTGGGGTGAGAGAGGGAGAACGCCCCTCCTCTGGCCCCTCCCCCTGCCACAGGCCCCACTCCTTCTGGAACCCTGAGGTCCATTTTTCTACCTGCCTCTCTGCCATTGCTATGGCAATTGGACACTGGAGGTCTTGGTGGGGAGTTGTTTCTCCTCCTCTTTGCTCCACCTCCACCGCCACTTCACCCGCCCTTCTTTTACCTTCCTGAAACTTGCCCCTGCCCTTCTCCTTCCTTTGCCCCGCCTACTGTCCCCTTAGCCCCTCCTCCTTTCCCTTTGCTCCACTCCACCGCCTCTTCACCCGCCCTAATTTTACCTTCCTGAAATTTGGCCCTGCCCTTCACCTTCCTTTGCCCCGCCTACTGTCCCCTTAGCCCCTCCTCATTTCCCTTTGCTCCTCCTCCTTTCCTTTCTTTTTGCCCTCATAATAATGCCCCGCCCCAAAAGGCGGTCTTGGGCCATTAGGGCCCGCCCTCTGTGGTCTCCATGGGTGCTCCATCACAGATGGAAAGGTGAGTGTGAGTGAGGGGGGGGCACACTGATCCAGGACCCTTCCCTCAATGTTGGACTCCATGGGTCCATGCTGTGGGGTGGGGGGAAGGAGGGCATAGGGGGTCCCTCTGATCCAGGATCCTTCCCTCAACGCTGGACTCCATGGGTCCATGCTGTGGGGTGGGGGGAAGGAGGGCATAGGGGGTCCCTCTGATCCAGGATCCTTCCCTCAACGCTGGACTCCATGGGTCCATGCTGTGGGGTGGGGGGAAGGAGGGCATAGGGGGTCCCTCTGATCTAGGATCCTTCCCTCAACGCTGGACTCCATGGGTCCATGCTGTGGGGTGGGAGGAAGGAGGGCATAGGGGGTCCCTCTGATCCAGGACCCTCCCCTCAAAGTTGGACTCCATGGGTCCATGCCATGGGGTGGGGGGAAGGGGGGCGTGTGGCGTGGGGAGGGGCCTCTTCCTAAGCCTGGTGTAGTATCACAGAATCACTGAGATGGAAAGGTGGGTCTGTGAGGCCATCCACTCCAACCTCCCCTCCATGCAGGAATCCGCAAGATCTAAGCCGATGTGGCCAAGGGTTGCCTTCCCATGCTTTCTCTTCCATGCTCCAGTGTCGGAGTGGCCACCACCTCTCGAGACCCTCCTTGGCTCCACTCTCAAGTCATGCTCTGATAATAACCACCGTGCAGAACCTTTCTTGGCTCTTCAGCCTCTCTCCGGCTTCCTTCCTTTCAATTCCCATCCTGTCTTCTAGGATGATGGAGAACAGATCCTGCCCTTCCTCTTTGGGGTTATCCTTCAGGTGTTTGAAGAGAGCCATCATCATCATCATCTCCCCTTTCTGTCTCCTTTTCTCAAGGCTCCTTCTTCAACGGAGGTGGCCAGAATTGGACCCTGGACTCGAGAAGGCCTTCTCGTCTCTTTCAGGTTATCCTCCTACTCCTACTCCCATGGAGGTGGACCAGCCCTGCCTGGCTCCTGGGGAGCCCATGGAGGTGGACGACCCCCTCGAGGAGGAGACCGCCATGGAGGTGGATGAGGCCCCTCCCTCTGTGGCTACCCCACCTCTTCTTGGCCTAGGCCTGGCCAGCACCACCCGGGGGTCTTCCCAGGTTAGAAAGAGGGGGCAGATAGGGACCATGGAGGGGGGAAGGAAAGTTGGGCAGCCCCAGAGTAGGTGGGAAGAGGTGGAGGAGGCGGAGGAGGCAGGGTCACCCCAGAGAATGCAGGGAGGGGGTCTTTGGGGGAGAAGTTGAGGGGCTGCCAGGGGTCCTGTGCTCTGGGGCAGAAGGACTTGTCCTGGCTGGGGTTTCACTTCTTCCCTTCTCTTTCCCCAAAACCAGGGAACCTCGGGCGAAAAGAGAAAAAGGGGCTAAAACTTTTTTACAAGGTAAGTGGAAAACAACATTTTTTTTCCAGTGGTGGGCTCCAATTTTTTTTACTACCTATGCTGTGGGTGTGGTTTGGTGGGCGTGGCCAGGGGGAAAGCCCTGCAAGTTGCACCCGAATTAGGACTACCTAATTCGGACCACCTCCTGTTGGGCCAGTCCAGGCCAGCACCATCAGGGCAGCTTGAGACCATGAGGGGAGGGGGGGAGGTTGAGCAGCCCCAGAGGAGGGTAGGAGGAGGCAGGGTCCCCCTGGAGGGTGCCGGAAGGGCTATGGGGCTTGAGCCCCACTCCTCTCCCCAGCCCCTCTCACCTTTGCTGTTTCTCTTCCTGCAGGTCCAGCAATGGCAAAGCCTGTTGAGGCAAATGCAGCCTCAAGTTCAGGCCCCACTTTTGGTAAGAGCTGGGAAGACCATTGTGGGTTGGGGCTCCCCCCCTCCCCCCGCCCCGGGGAAGAATCCTTGGGAGGGTCTATGGGGGAGAAGTGGAGGGGCTGCCAGGGGGTAGAAGGACTTGCCCTGACTGGGGTTTCACTTCTTCCCTCCTCTTCCCCCAGAACCAGGGACCCTTCGGCTAAAAGAGGAAAAGGGGTCCTCCTTCTTCCTCCTCCTCCAACAGCGCCGAAAGCCAAGAGGATAAATCTATTTTTTAATGGTAAGTGGAAAACAAAGTTTTTCCCCAAATCGAGAACTACTGAACAACGGGTCTGACTCAATGTTTTATTGTTAATGTTTTTAAAAATATTCTTAGTATTAATGTTTTTTTTAATTGTTTCATCGTTAATGTTTTTTAAAAATATATTCTTAGTTTTAAAGTTTTTAAAAATGTTCTTAGTGTTATTTTTAATATTAGGTAATGTTTAACTTTTTTATAATATAGATTTTTAAAATTGCGTTTTCAAACGGGATGGTTTAGGAGTTCTGCGTTTATCGAATGAAGATATCTTAAAACGTTTCTGGCAAATATTCTCCCCGAGGCGACCCCCATTGAAATAGACTTGGTCCCTGCCTCTGGGGCTGCCCCATCCCGTTGGCCCTTCCCATGTGAGAAAGAAGGGTGGATCAGGACCGGGGAGGGGGTGGGGAGGTTGGGCAGTCCCAGAGGAGAGGGGTGAAGTCTCCCCAGAGAATGCAGGGAGGGCTATGGGGCTTGACCCCCTCCTCCCCTCCTCCTGGGACTCCCAAGCCTCTCACCTTTCCTGTTTCTCTTCCAGCAGGTCCAGCACAGCAGCAGCTGAGCTGAATACAGC
This sequence comes from Bradypodion pumilum, assembly GCA_035047305.1. Lineage (NCBI taxonomy): Eukaryota > Metazoa > Chordata > Lepidosauria > Squamata > Chamaeleonidae > Bradypodion > Bradypodion pumilum. Next base: position 4,983,472 of record JAWDJD010000017.1, on the reverse strand, counting down.
CTCAGCCCTACTCTTAGTAAGAGCCAGGAAGGCCAGCCAGCGTGGGTTGGAGCCCGCCAAGGGAAGGATCCATGGGAGGGTCTTTGGGGAAGAAGTGGAGGGGCTGCCAGAGGTCATGGGCTCTGGGGCGGAAGGGGACCTCCCTCTTTCTCTCCTCTTTCCCCAGAACTAGAGACCGTCTGGCTGGAAGAGGGAATGGGGCACTTCCTCCTGCTACCCCTCTGGACCCCCAACCCTAGCAGCACCGGAAGGCAAGAGGATAAATCTTCTTGAAATGGTAGGCAGAAAACAAAAACTTTGCCCAAACCGAGCAATACTTAACACCCTCCCTTCCTGCCTTTCTCTGGACCTGCTCTAGTGCGCTTGTTTGCCTCCTTTGACCATGGAGGTGGCCAGAATTGGCCCCTGGACTCTAGAAGGCTTCCCTTCTTTTCTCTTTCAGGTAATCCTCAGGAGCCCATGGAGGTGGACGACCCCCTCACACAAGAGACCCCCATGGAGATGGATGAGGCCCCTGCCTCTGTAAGGGCCTCAACCCCCTGTTGGCCCACCCGGGGCCCTTCCCGGGTGAGAAAGAAGGGTGGCCAGGGGCGCTCCTCTCACAATCCCCTTGGAGGTGGGCCACCCAGAAGCTACAATCACACCTCCAGAGCCCATGGAAGTGGCCTTGCCCCAGGATGAAGAGACCCCTATGGAGGTTGAGGGGGCCCCAGCCCCCTTTCTGCTCCTTCCCCTCCCAGGCCAGGAAATCTCAGGTGAGGTGGTCGAGGGGCCCCCTCCCTCAGAGGAGAAAAGAGCAGATTGGGGCCATGGAGAGGAGGATCTGGAGAGATGCTTGTCCTGGATCTGGAGAGAGGCTGCCTGCCCGTGCCTGGCGGCCCTGCCTTCTCTTCCCTCTCTCTCTCCCCAGCATTGTGACCAGGCTCTCGGCTGCCCCACCCAGAGGAAAAGGGGCCTTCATTCATTTGCAGGACCAAACTCAGAGCAGCCCAAATCAGCCATGTCTTTACGTCCCCTGCCAGGGCCAGGATCTGGCCCCTGGCCTGGCAATGTGGGTCTTACCCCCAGGACGGCAGGTGAACCACAAGACGGGGCCAACGATCCTTTGGAACACAAAGGCCATCGGGACACCCCACAAACACCCATAAGAGGTCAAGCCCAAACAGACTCACGGGGAGCCTCTCCCCAACCCCTTCCTGCAGGGAGGCACCAGCAGGCAAAGCCCAGATCCCAACACTGACCCCAAGAAAAAGTGGGCAAGGTGGTTCAAGCCAACCCAGGCGGGCTCTGGAGGGCCAAGTGGAGCCCAGAGGGGGCCCTGGGGCTGCTTGGGGTGGGGAATGAAGGTCTGACCCAAAAAAGGAGCCCCCCAAAAGAGGGGGGACTGAGAGCTAAATCTCTCCCTTGGATGACCATTCAGTCTCCCAGGGGAGGGGGGGGATCAAGACAGGTTGGAGGGTCTTTCAGACCAGAGGCCAGTGGGGAGCTGAGCTTGACCAAACCTTTCTCTCTCCCCCTTTTTTCTCCTCCTCCAGTGTTCAAGACCCATAAGCAGAGGGAGGAGAGCCCCCAGCCGACCTCCCCACACCATTCTGGAGGGGCCTGAGCTTCCCCAGATGGGCCGGTGAGTTTGAGTGGGGGGTCCCTGATCCAGCCTGAGCCTTGCTTGGGTCCCCCCCCCCCGAGCCTCCCTGCCACGGTTTGGGGAGGGGGCTCTGCCTAAGCCTAGCTTCCCTTCTTCTCTTCCAGGGGCGCTTCTGCTGCCCAGCCATCAACTTCCTCAGGCCCCATGGAGGTGAATGAACCCGCAGAATCCATAGACACCAATGGAGGTCAAAATGGCCACCGTATGTATTTTCAGCTGTTGCGCGCCCCAGGGACGTCCTAGGAAGGTGGGAATAGCACAAAAAAGGTCCTCCAACCCTCCCAGAGGCTTTAGGGCATTGCACCCGGCGTTGGTGATTTTTTTAAATCCCGAAACAGCATGAAAAGGTACGAGATACCGTCGTCCTTTTTGTGGGCTGGGCAGCCGGCCTGCCTTCCCTTCCCCGAAAGGCAGCCGCCAAACAGAGCGCCCGTACACCAGCTGTTTTTCGCTTGGCTGGTTCCCTTCCCAGAGGGCCGGCGGGTGTCTCTGCACTCACCCTCCGGCCCTCCGGGAAGGGAAGCGGCCAGGTGCTTGACCGGTTCTCTTCCCGGAGGGCCAAACATGATGCATCGGATAACGCTAAAATAACGGTTTGATCCGATTTTAGCGTTATCCGATGCATTTGTTATCCGAGTTATTACTGTACTGGCAACTTAAATATAAACCAATGTTCTTTTTATGAAGAAGAAGAAGCCTGATTCTTTAAGAAAGGTGGAAGAATAGAGTGGATGTCACAGAGAAGCCTCAAAGATGCCTGTTTAAATATTATCTGCCCACTGCCCTCCAGTATTGGGCCAATGGATGGAAATCTTCTCTCTCAACGTTGCAGGACCCTTCCCAGGTGAGGTCAAGAGGAAATGGGCTCATCCCGAAAGAGGGGGAGGAGATCCAGCAGTAGCAGAAGTTAGTCCCCCATGACCAGAACTAACCTCAGCCATAGGCCCCACTCTTGATAAGGGCCGGGAAGGCCGGTGTGGGTGCGCCCCCCCCCTCCCACGGGAAAGGATCCTTTGGGAGGTTCTTTGGGTAAGAGGCAGAGGGGCTACCAGGGGTTGTAGGCTCTGGGGTGGAACCCTGGTGGGGGTTTCCATCCCTCCTCTATCCCTGGGACCCTCTGGCACCTTCAGGGAAGCACAAAAGAGAAAAGGAGGCTCATGCATGAAGGCAGGCGGATGAAATCCATTCTTTGGTCCTTCCAACAGGCAGAGCTTTATAGGGTATGCCCCATGTAAAAACCGATTTGATCACCCTGAGCTAACCTCGTCTCCCCCTCCCCAAACAAGAACAAACAGCAGGTTGGCCAGGGAAGGGGGTGAAATGATGCAGGACCCCCAAGTCCTGCTTGCAGGTTAACTAAGCGGCTCCTTCTGGATTTTCAAATAAGTAAGCCCTAATCTTAACTTATCTAGCTCTAACTAAATGCTCAGATAACAAATAAATAGATAAATATATATATATATATTGCTAAGCTGATACCCCAGAATATATGTCTCCCCCGTGCAAATATCTATGCATTTAGAGCAGGTAGCAAAAGAAACCTTGATTAGACAGATCTGATCCACCAAAGGATAAAGCAGATGGGAAATGGAGTTCCTCTTGGATTTCAGCCCCAGAATCGCTCAGCCAGAATTCCCGGAGGAGGAAACGTTTTCTAACTCTAACTCTGAAACATTGGCTTTCTAAGGCATCTTTCCCTCATACCCCCCCCCCTTGAAATGTCATGGTCGGAAGCCTAATTTGCTAAACCCAAAAGCAGACTGTGAAGCAGCCGCCAAAAAAAAAAAAACCATTTTGTATATGTTACACTTTCTGGCAATTAGGCCACCATTATCATTCCTCTGCCTGTTGCACAATTATTGCGCATCTTAAAAATGCTTAGACAGCTACGATGCATGGAATAGAATTGAATCTTCCTTTGCCATGTTGATTTGAGAAGAACGTGTCATAAAGGTTGACAAATATCAGAATGTCGCTAAAAGTGTCTTATTTTAAAAGAAATGTCTGGGGGAAAAACTATATAGTGCTGCTGCCCATTACCCCTCGTAAGGCAACTTTAGAACTCCTTACTAGCTTGATTTTGAAATATAGCCGCGTTAGACCCTCCTCCCCGAAAGGGTAACTAGTTCACAGGCGACATGTAATTCGTTTCTCCCATAGTCTGCTTTGTAGACACCGAGCTACTCCGGGATGAACTGTAATATTCCAGAGGAAGGGCAGTCTGTTTCTTGTAAGGTTTCTCTTGGTCGAAAGCCAGTCGTATCCGACTCTAGGGTGCAGGGCTCATCTCTGTTTCAAAGCCGAAGAGCCAGCGCTGTCTGCTGCTGCAGACGTTTCCGTGGTCATGTGGCAGGCATGACTAGACACCGAAGCGCACAGAATGCTGTTCCCACCGAAGTGGTCCCTATTTATCTACTTGCAATTTCTTGCTTTCGAACTGCTAGGTTGGCAGGAGCTGGGACAAAGACAGGAGCTCATTCCATCCTGCAGTACTCGGAAATCGAACCACTGACCTTCCGCCTCCCAGTCAGCATCATAGGCACTTGAACCACTGCAATCTGTTTCTTGTACGCCATCTTTATAAAGGATTAGGATGTTTCTGAGATGTACCCAAGGGAAAATGTCACAAGGCTTGGTTCACCTGAAAATTTACCCTTGCTTGAAATCTCTTCTTCAACTTAACGAAAGCGACTAATTTATCCCACCCTTTCCACTAAATCCTCCACAAAGATATACATTAGGAAAAAGGAAACTGTTCCATCGGATGAAAGCTTTGGCCTTATATCCCCACAATGCCATTATCTTCGCCAGAGGATTATGGGATCAGAGCTACAAAATAGGGGTCGTTCGTACGTAAGAACATCATCAGCATCCCACATATTCAAAGATGGCCTTCTTAGGGGGGAGGCGGGGCAGGTGCCCACCAAGACATCCAACATTTTCTAAGACTTCTCTTCCAAAGGGATGGGTTCAAGGGGTGGCCATGTAGACCTTGGAAAGAACCAGTGTCTTAGTTTTACATTGTCTCTGATGAAGGGCAAAAGCCTTCGGATGTTCTGCCTCAGATGCAATACTGTTTGGGGCACCTTTGGATTTCACTTGCATAAATATTTCCAAGAACAGGGTAACACATAGAGTTGCACCATAGTCCCTTCTTGCTAAGATACCTTTTTTAAAAAAAAAAAAAAAGCTTCCAGTCCAGCTGAAGGACAGCTTTGAATCTCATACCTACTTCTTCCTCATCTTTGACCTGCAAGGACCCACGTTGTTGACAGATCAGCGGCTGAAAGAGAGAGGTTGAGCTGCTATGGTGGCATTCAAGGCTGGGCAACCGCATTGTGCTTTATAAGGAGCTGCCTTTGGAGACAGTCAAGAAGAACCAAGATTATTTAAGGAGGGCTGCGTTCACCACCTTGAATTGCTCCCACGAGGTCTAGAGAGCCAAATTTAAAGCCGATCTGCCAATCCGATAGCCCTGCTGGTGATCTTCCCCCACCGATGGAAAGGGCCTGTGAGAAGGAAGCCTGTTGGCCTCCAGAGACCTTTGGTTTGGCCCAGCTTAGACACTCTTCTAAAGCTCTCATGTCCTTTTGCAAACCTCGATGTCTGCCCTCCACTTCTTTCTTCTGCTAGCCGGAAGGAGTTGCTTAAGAAAACCTCTGTCTACAAGGGCAGCTTACCTGCGAAGCCCAGGTGATGTGAAACCCTTGAGGATGGATGGGCTTTTCATTGACTTTCAGCCTTGTAACCATGATAAACACTACAAGGCCTAAAGCTTTCTACAGGATTCTGCCTCCAAATTGGGGGTTTCACCTCATATCTGTGCCCAAGGACATTCTTAAACCCACCAAGAGGCAGTAGGGTGCACTGGTTAGGGCACTGGGAGATCAAGTTCATGTCCTCAATGAGCCATGAAGTTGACAGGATCCCCTTGGCTAAACCCCTTTCATCCTTGGCCTGTCCTACCTTGAAGGGTTCTTGTCAGGATAAAGAAACAAGGTGAGAAAGGCCTTTTCTTAGGCAACTTCTCAACCATCTTGAATGCTGGATCGGCCAGGGGGTTAGCTATCTGGCTACAGAGCCAGAAGCTGGAAGTTCGATTCCCCCACTGGGCCTTCCTTAACGGGGGCTGGACATGTTTCCTACAGACACTCTTTCAGCTTATCTTTAACCACGTTGATTTGTTCTTCCCCAAGCGCAGAATAAGGTGAGAGCTCTTTGACAACTTCACCCAGAAAGTGACCTTAAGCAGGAAGGAAAATCGGGTAAGGCTTCGGGGGTGGGGGTGGCTACCTTGCAAGGCTGGTGTGGGCACTGCTAAAATCTTCAGCCTCTTCTTCGGCAGAGCTCCATTCTGGTTTAACGACAGACTTTCAGGAGCTGAATATACTGGGGTGGAGTGGGGGGCGAGGTTCCCGTCTCCTAGCAGGAAGAGGAGAGAAATGGGTAGAAATGGCCATCACTTTTCTGGGTGGTTTTCTTTGTGTGTCTTCTTCTCCCTTCTGGAAGTCATAAAATACCTCCATGCCATGAACATTGTCCACCGAGATCTTAAGCCAGAGCCCCTCCTTTTGGACCACAACATGAGCATCAAACTGACCAACCTTGGCTTCTCCTGTTAGTCTTTAAAGGTGCCACATTTTTTTGTCTTTTCCCCCCCTGTTCTGTTTTGTTTATTATCAGAAAAATAAAAATCAATCTTTGTTCTTTGGGTTTTGTTCCGCACAGGCAAAACGGCACCATCTATGCCGGGGGAGGCCAATACAGAATCCCCCCCGCCTCTATCCACTATATAGTGGAACCTCGTATAACGAACACCCCCTATAGCGACTAAATTGCATAACAAATAGGTTTTTAAAGAAAACGGCGCCCCACACGATTTTTCCAATGGAAAAAAATCGTACAATGAATTTTCAATGGGAAAACCCACTTAGCGGTTCTTCCATAGGAAAAAAATTCATACAACGACAAAATCGCATAGTGAACAGACCCGTAGAACCAATTAAAATAGTTATGCGGGGTTTTACTGTACATGATTTCTAGTACATCCAATTTTACTCTTTAGCTACTAAAGATACCCAAAAGGTACACTGGCCTCATCTTCCCTGGGGAGCATACTTGAGAAGTAGAAATAGGTTCTACACATGGGTCTGACTTGACTGCCCCTCCCCACACACATATCCCTGTCTCAACAGAATCATGGGATTCCCTCCAACTCAGTCCAACCTCTTCAGTGAGAGAGGGGAGTGAGAATTTCAGGAGCAGGGAGTGACATGAAGCATAGCGGAATGAAAAAATAATACATAAATAAACCTAGTACCAGTTTACTTACAACATCTCAGTTTTGTGCTTCCTCTCCATTATTTCAGCCTCGTACAGATCTACCGGCTCATTTGGTTTCCTGACGGCCAGAATGGAGCCCACAACAGCCTTGAGAGAGAAGAGAGTGGCCCCTTCAAATACAGATTTCAACAGCCAGATATATTCCGCCTCCCCTTCCCCCAATTTACATTATCTTCTGTGTCCACCCTATTTTGAAGACAAAAGCACAATATCACTTACTTAGGACATAGAGAGCAGGATGGAAGCTGCTCACGCACTTCTCTCAACATGGACCACTATTGTACCAAGTGAGGCTCTGGCCACATGGAGGAGCGTCTCTCTCTGTCCATTTCCTTTGTGACTTTGACTTCCTCCAGGACCTGAAGGGCTTTCTCCTTGGCAGCTTCAATGCTTCCTATAAATATTCGGGGATGCAAACCATAATGCCAAATAATTAATGCATTTGCCAGTGGAGGTAAACACAAACACACACATCTTCTCATGCTTTATAGTTCTGAGGCTTTAGGTGGCTAGAAAAAGCAGCTTCTTTTACTGAAATAAATGTTCTGCCTTTTCTACTGTACTATTTTAGGTGCATGAATATACGTAGAAGCACAACCTCTGTACTGTCCTTTCGAATACGCATAAAAGGGGGAAATCCTTCCAACGCAGAGGGCAAAGCACAGGTTATTCTAGCACAAGTTGTTGTTCAGTCGTACAGTCGATTCCGACCCTTTGCGACCCCGTGGACCATTGAACTCCAGGCACTCGTCCTCCATCATCCTCCTCAGCCCGCCCAGCTTCATGCTCACTGCGTCCACTATCCCATCCAGCCATCTCATCCTCGGCCGCCCTCTTCTCTTGCCCTCCACCTTTCCCAGCATCAATGCTTTCTCAAGTGAGTCCTCTCTTCTCATTTGGTGTACAAAGTACTTGTTGTTGTTCAGTCGATTCCGACCCTTTGCAACCCTATGGACCATTTTCCTCCAGGCGCCTGTCCTCCACCATCCCCCTCAGCCCTCCCAGTTCTGTGCCCATTGTGTCTACAATACCATCTAGCCATCTCATCTTTGGCCTCCTTCTTCTTCTTTTGCCTTCCACCTTTCCCAACATCAAGCCCTTCTCAAGTGAATCCTCCCTTCTCATTTGATGTCCAAACTACTTTACCTTCACCTTTACTATTTGACCTTCTAATGAGCAGTCAGGGTTGATTTCTTCTAAGATTGCCCTATTTGTTCCCTTCGCTGTCCAGGGGACTTTCAAAACTCTCCTCCAACACCACATTTCAAAGGCATCTTCTGCGTTCAGCTTTCCTAATTGTCCAGCTCTCGCACCCATACATTACCACTGGTAATTCCCATTACCAAAGTACTTAAGCTCCATCTTTACTATTTGCCCTTCCAATGAGCAGTCAGGATTGATTTCTTCTAAGATTAACCTATTTGTCCAACACATCTCAAAGGCATCTATTCTTCTGCGCTCAGCCTTCCTAATGGTCCAGCTCTCACACCCATACATTACCACCGGGAATACCATTGTTTTGACTATGCGAATTTTTGTTTTCAAAGTGATGTCTCTACTTTTCACTCTGTTCCCCAGGTTTCTCATAGCTTCTCTCCCCATAATCAGTCGTCTTTTTATTTCATGGCTGCAATCCCCATCTGCAGTGATCTTAGATCCTAATAAAGTAAAGTCTGTCACTGCTTCTACTTCTTCCCCATCTATTTTCCAGGGACTGATGGGACCTGTTGTACTGTGCTTTCGAATACGCATAAAAGGGGGAAATCCTTCCAATGCGGAGGGCAAAGCACAGGTGGTTTATTCTAGCACATTGTTAGGCCAAGAGAACTACAGAGCTCGCTTGGAGGTTCACTGTGCAACAGAGTTCTTGAATGGCACATTTTCATAGGATCAGTTAGAACAAGAACAACCTGAAGCTTCATTTCACTTGGGGGAGAAAAACAAAAGTCCAAAGAGAAGGTTTCCCTTACTCGAAAGCAAGTCGTATCCGACTCTAGGGTGCAGTGCTCATCTCTGTTTCAAAGCCGGAGAGCCAGCGCTGTCTGCTGCTGCAGACATTTCCGTGGTCATCTGGCAGGCATGACTAGACACCAAAGTGCACGGAATGCTGTTACCTTCCCACCAAAGTGGTCCCTATTTATCTCCTTGCAATTTCTTGCTTTCAAACTGCTAGGTTGGCAGGAGCTGGGACGAAGACGGGAGCTCACTCCATCCTGCAGTACTCGGGAATCGAACTGCTGACCTTCCGCCTCCCAGTCAGCATCTTAGTCACTTGAGCCACTGCAGTCCTGAACTCTGCTATGAAAATAGTAAGAGTGATCCTTGATAAGAGAACGGAATGGGAATTATCATATTCTCAAGAGGATCGTTAGACAAAATCTTGTAGCAGCACCAATGAAACCAACTGTCTTGTTTCGAGTGAAGAGCTAATATGGGGGGGGATATATAACGCTGGGAGGCAGCAACGCGCAGGCGCAGACCTCGCCTGAGAGCAGGACCTCGATTCTGATCTTGAGTCCCCGCCACTTCTCGAAAGCGCCTCTGGCTTTGAGGGGCTTCTATTGGTCCGGCCGAAGCCCGCCTCCCGCTCTCTATTGGCTCCGCCACGCGTCGCCCACGTTTGAAGCCTCGCTTCCAACGGCCTCGCCTCGTGGCGACGGTTGGAAACCGTTGCCACGCGAGGTGGCGGCCGGCGGTTCTACTGCGCGTGCGCAGATGCCTATAATATGCATTTTCCTCTCACTGCCTAGATATGAAAAGATAAGCTGAGGAGCGTTACTTTTAGTTAACTTGGGACTGTAACGCTTCTAAGACAATGGTTAGGAGTCAGAGGGTGCGCAGAAACGGATTCTAATGTTTTTATTAATTTTTTCAATAACTACAAAAAACAACAACCAAAAGAACTTTTTTTAAAAAAAACAAGGAAAAAACATCCAACCATAGTACAGAATGACATAAAAATACAAATTACAAATCAATCATTAGAAATAAAAGTAAAATCACCTATTTAAAAATACAATAATAACAGATTATATATTCATTTTATCTTATTTCAACCATCTTATTTGAACTTAAACTAAGCGGATTCTAGACCTCAATAAGGGTCTGCCACAAGAAAGTATGCTTGCTTTTACATGAAAATAAATAAAACAAGTGATGATGTGCCACAATTAACATTCATTGCTTTTCTCTCTTGTCCCCTTTGACAAACCACAACTTTTCCAAGTAACAATAACTGATAAATAAGCACATTTTATGCATTGTTTCTCTACATGGGGAGAGCGGTAGACTTTATGCAAAAGTTTTATGCGATCTGAAGAGGAACCATTATTTAAGCTGCCACACCATGTTTTGTCTTGTTTTGTTGTTGTTGCTGTTTTATTTGCTTTCTTCTCAAACAGGAGTTGAATTTTAATTTACTATATCTCAGTATGGACTCTGCACAAGGAGAGGGAGGTAGACAATAGAAAGTGTACCCTCCTTCATTGGGTACACTTTATATTGTCTGTCCCCTCTCGTTGTGCAGAGTCCACGCTGTAAAGTAAAGGTAAAGGTTTCCCTTGCTCGAAAGCCAGTCGTATCCGACTCTAGGGTTCAATGCTCATCTCTGTTTCAAAGCCGAAGAGCCAGCACTATCTGCTTCTGCAGACATTTCTGTGGTCATGTGGCAGGCATGACTAGACACCGGAACGCACGGAACGCTGTTACGTCTTTGGCCCAGCTCCTGCCAACCTAACAGTTTGAAAGCAAGAAATTGCAAGTAGATAAATAGGGACCACTTCAGTGGGAAGTTCCATGCTGAGAAGAGAGTAATTAAAACATCAAAAAAAAAGACAAAAAATGTTGTGGCACCTTAAAGACTAGCGGCTGTATTTAAATCTGAGCTATTGTGGACCAATTCCACTTCATCAGATTTCAGCAACGTAACTGTGGAGGTGACAATTTTCTGTCAGAAATTATTCTGGGTCAAAAGGATTTTTTTCGCTGGAGAAACTCAGCTCAGGGAACACCCAAATGAGGTTCCTTTCATGTCCCCAAGATCTTTTCCCACCCAAGTGGTCCCTATTTATTTACTTGCAATTTCTTGCTTTCAAATTGCTAGGTTGGCAGGAACTGGGACAGACGGGGGCTCATTCCATCCTGCAGTACTCGGGTCTCGAACTGCCGACTTGCTGGCCTTCCATCTAACAAGGTGGAGATGATGAGATTGTTAATGGCTAAATATTGGAAAATTTATATGGAATTCACACTGGAGGATTGGTATAATGAATTATGGCGTATATTTATAAATGATCAACTGCCATGTGAGGTGAAGTTTACTGCTAAAGGAAATAGTGTAGTAACAGAATCCCTAACGAACAAATTAAGGTGGGCTGGCTATGTTGCATGCACAAGTGATAGAGCATTAGACTAATGAATTGGTATCTGAGAGATCGCAAAAGACCTAAGGCAGTGATGGCAGATCTTTTAGAGACTGAGTGCCAGAGGAGAAGGAGGTGGAGGCGGCAGGCAGGCAGGCACTGAGAGTGCCCATACACCCATGTGATGCCTCCTGACGCCTCCAGTGATGTCAAATGTGCCCCACCTCCTCACAGGTGCCATAGGTTCACCACCACTGCATGAGCCCAAGTGTAGTAATTGTAAAAGGTTGCAGAGTTGCAGGAAAATGATTGTACAGTACCATATCCATGAGAATTCCACCAAACTTTGGTTCTCCATTGAAAATAACAAATAGAAAAAATGCTAGCTCTAATATGAAGAGTTGATGTTTCTAAAGACCATGTCTTTAATTCGGGGCATTTGACATGTTTCCTAATGTCACCGTCTGTTGTTTAATATCCAGGTTGGAATTCTCGAGGTGCATCAGGATGAAGCCCCAAAAAGTTCTCAATTACTACTTTCTACATAATTAGCTCGTAAGTAGCATCTGGACGCCATGGATCAAGTCTCCCACCCTACCAGGCCAATGTTCTTGGCTTCTGCAAAAGGTCTTCCACAAATTCTTCTGCACCAGTTGTACGCCAGCCCAAGAATATTTCAAATGAATTGTATTGCTGCCCACAAATTAATTGTTCTCCATATCTGACCCCTGGCCATGCATGCTACTTTGGGAACAGACTGGTTTTATTCTGAGAGGAAACAAAACAGAACAGCAAAAAAAGACAAAAAAATGTTGTGGCACCTTAAAGACTAACTACTGTATTTAAATGTGAGCTTTCATGGACCAAGCCCACTTCATCAGGCATAAGAGTGAGGCCTCATGTTATGAAGTGGACTTGGTCCATGCTTGCACAGACTAACATGGCTACCACTTCAAATATTGGTTCTATTCTGGAGGTCAGTCTTAAGAAAAAATGTTATTCAATCTAGATAAAACAGCCTAGCAGAAGAAGGAACAGTACAAGTAATGACTTTCTCTTTGTTCAGTTAGATGTGGACAAACTTGTTCTTTATATTTAATTGAGATGATCTCTTGAGAGATAATGGTAGAACCATACCTGTCAAGTATCCCGTATTGGCCGGGATTTCCCGTATTTTTCCGCTCGTTCCTCCCCTTCCCCCCTGCCGTCCCTTATTTGAATGGCAGGGAAAGGGTTTACTACGCACGCACCCCCATTGCAAATGGGCTCTGCGCGTGTGCAGAGGGCTGTCCACGTTCAAAGAAGGAAGGTGAGGTGGTAGTGGATTCCTCCACTTTGACAGGGATACCTTTCCAACAGAGGATGGCAGATGCCTTCTGATAGACCTCTGCCCCGGGCTATACACTGCTATGAGTACTGTATATCTCAAAGAGCCCTTAGGGCACTCTTTCAAGCTCCAGGAGGTAGTTTTGTGTGTGTAGCATCTGCATTTTGTAGATGCTGGACTAGCCCATTTCTTCCTCAGGGAAATATTTAGAATCCCCATCAAGTAAATACACATACACACATGTATTATCATTTGAGTAATCAGAATTCCACTGAGTAAAGATGAAGCTGCAGTTAGTATTGAATCCCAGCTTCCTAAAGACTGAAATAGTTGTTCATCTATACATGATTTGTGGTCCTGGTTTTCCTCATTTCTGAGGGGCTGGACCCAGTCGGTGTGGTTGGAGGGTGAGAGGTCCAGTCCTAGGCCCCTCAAATATAGGTTGCCTCAGGGCTCGGTACTCTCTCCTCTCCTATTTAACATCTACATGAAGCCGCTAGGTGAGATCATCCATTCCCACGGGGTGCGGTACCACCAGTACGCGGATGACACACAGTTGTACATCTCGGCCCATGGGGACCCCAGTGATGCAGTCAAAGTCCTTTCCAGTTGTCTGGAGGCTGTTGGAGTCTGGATGGGGGCGAATGGGCTACAACTGAATCCTAGCAAGACTGAGTGGCTATGGATAGGAGGTCCTGTGCTATCTCGGGAGCTACCATCTTTGGTTTTGGATGGGGCTATTTTGCCCCAGACCGACCCGGTGCGCAACTTGGGGGTCCTCCTGGATTCGCGGCTGCTGCTAGAAGAACAGGTGGCGGCTGTGGCCAGGAGGGCCTTCATCCAACTTCGGGTGATTCGCCAGCTGCGCCCGCTCCTGGACCGGGACTCCTTGCTCATGGTCACTCACGCTCTGGTGACCTCCAGACTAGATTATTGTAATGCGCTCTACATGGGGCTGCCCTTGACGACCATTCGGAGGCTGCAGCTGGTCCAGAATGCTGCGGCCCGGGTGGTGATGGGGTGTGGATGTTATCCCCATGCCTCACCTCTGCTTTGGGAGTTGCACTGGTTTACCAGTTTGCCTCCGGGTGCAATTCAAGGTGCTGGTTTTGACCTTTAAAGCCCTATATGGTAGTGGGCCAGGTTACCTCAGAGACCGCATCGCCCTAAGGACGTCTGTCCGTCCAACCAGAGCGGACCGGAGGGGCTCTCTAATAGTGCCATCAGCCAGGGGGCTCGCCTCTCTGGCACAAGAAGGAGAGCCTTCTCTGTGTCCGCACCAGCCCTTTGGAAACTCCGGCCAGTAGAACTGTGTCTCCAGACGGAGTTGCTGCCCTTTAGAAAAGAACTAAAAACCTGGCTGGCGGGCCAAGTTTGGGGTGCAGGTGGAGGGGTGGCTTCCGTTGGTTGGTTGGTATAGAAGAGTATGCCTTCCCCCCCACGGTTCCATGGTACCTGCACCCCTTTTTAGGGGTGGGTTCTTATCTCTGTTTTTATCTGTTTTATTCATGTTGTGAACCGCCCTGAGTTGGCCGTGGTCGAGTGGGCGGTATAGAAATCTAGCAATAAATAAATAAATAAATAAATAAATAAATAAATAAATAAGTGATTTCAGCATGATTTGTCTAAACGCATATTGCAAATCCTTGTTTTCTTTCTTGAGATTGCAGGGCATGAAGGATGGAGAGGTGTCTGACATTCCCTGATGAAACATGCTGCTGACCATGGTAAGAATATCGATTCTTATACATAAAATACAGCAGATACCTGTCCTTTACCTTTGAAACCCCAATTCTACGTTCTTGCCAAAAACCCAAAATCCTCAAGAAAGTTTATATCCCAGCATAGATGCATAAGCTAGCCTCTATGTGCATACCCTTGCACAAGGACCTTTTGAAGAGCATTCATGCGGACTGGGGGGTGGGGGAGTGGGAGATCTCTAAAAGGGAAATGGCTTTTTTAAAATTACACAATCACATCTGTGTGTATAAGTCACCAAACAAGGAATACACTGTTTAACTTCCACTCTCAAATAACAGAAATCTTGGGTGATTTTAATTGCCATAGTTCTTCTTGTTTGGTTGGGTCGGGCTCCATTCTTCCATTCATTCAGGCCATCTGAAATCCTCCTCCTTGAAGGACTTCTTTACACTTCCCGGTTCGGTGTCAAGTATGGAGCTGGTGAAACTCTCTTCTGCCCCATTCATTGAGAAAGAGCTTCAACACCCTCTGCTTGCTGTTGAATATATTAGAGCCATGATGGCGAACCTTGGCACTCCAGGAGGTGTTCTAGGACTTCAATTCCCAGAAGCCCAAGGCCCTGTGAATCCACACAGATGGGTTTACTGCGTGTATGCGCAGTAAACCCATTCATCTCGATTACACAGAGACCTGGGCTTCTGGGAATTGAAGTCCAAAAACAGCTGGAGTGCCAAAGTTTGCCATCGCTGTATTAAAGCAACCCCAGCATGCAATGGGCTATGAATGGAAATTCTATCCCTAACCAGTCAATAAGAAGAGACTTCTACTTTCCCGCCTTTAGGGTCACCTGACATGGTGACATTTCCACCCTTTCCCTCCTCCTTGCAGGACTTCCAGGAAGCATGTCAGAATGGATGGTGGACCTGGTTCTCCTCCAGAGATATGCCTCGATTCCTGAGAAGAGGGAGGCTTCCCACCCATCCACCCTGTGGCCAAGCTTTCTTTCATAGCTGGGGCTCCTTTGGTCTTCTGCAGCTTCAGCAAACCAGGAGCCGTAAAGCTGCCCCACATCCAGAGTGGTGTGCCGTGGGCTCTGCCTGGAAGTGAAGTTTAGTGGTGTGTCATATAATGAAATATACTATCATGAGAAGCCCCTTTTTTTCGTTTCTTTCTACAGTGTACTTGAGAGACAACAGCTCAATAACATTCTCCAGTTTTTGAAACTAATGGTAACCCTTTGCAAAATGTTTCTTTCCTTCCTCAAGGATTTGAACCTGTCATTTGGGGGTTAGACTTAGATCTAAGATCACGGCTGACAGGGAGTGAAGTACCCGTAAGACCACTCAAGAGGGTTGGAATGGGACCATCAACATTGTCATTTCCTAGCAAGCATCCGATTGGGGGTCATGTAAGGTCCCCCTAAGCCGCGGAGGCTAATTGCAGCTCACTGACGAGATGCTGGTGGTACATTGCAATCTTGAGCCTGATCAAGAGTTGGGTTGTGAACAAAAACTGGTGCCAAACTAATTAGCTGCAATTAACCATGACAAGTTGCATAAACATTAGATGGACAATAACAGGATCTTTCTTTGGGTACCATATCTGAGTTCAAATATTGGTGAGCAGCCTTGAAGACTCCTGAGAATATAATGCAGAATATTCATTTCCCTTTCGCATCGCAGCGTGACACCCATAGTACCACTGATCCAGTTCCACAAGTCACTTTCTGGTCCTGAGCCCTTTTGGTACACAAAGTCCTCCTCAGCCCCAGGCCAGGATGGATGAAGCTGCTGCTCTCCATGAAGATAGAGTGATGCATCAAGATGGAGTGATGCACATTGGGGCAAAAAACCCCAATTACATTTATAAACTGATGAGGTCTGAACTCTCTTCGACAAACCAGGAAAGGGACCTTGGTGTCCTGGTGGAGAGCTCAATGAAGGTGTCAACCCAGTGTGCCTCAGCAGTGAAAAAAGCAAACTCAATGCTAGGGATCATTAGGAAGAGTATAGAAAATAAGTCAGCAATTGTCATTTTGCCTCTTTATAAATCTATGGTGAGGCCCCATCTGGAATACTGTGTACAGTTCTGGTCGCCATACCTCCAGAAGGATATTATGGAGCTGGAAAAAGTGCAGAGGAGGGCAACCAGAATGCTTAGGGCACTGGAACACCTTCCTTCCCATCTGAGGCTGCAACAGTTGGGCCTCTTCACTCTAAGAGGTGACCTGGTTGAAGTGTATAAAATCATGCACGGTGTGGACAAAGTAGATAAGGAAAAACTGTTTTCCTTATCGCACAACACTAGAACTAGGGGACACTCCATGAAACTTTTGGGTACTAGTTCTCAAACAAATAAGAGAAAGTACTTTTTCACCCAGAGGATTACTGGTCTATGGAACTCCCTGCCAGAAGAAGTGGTGACAGCTGTCAGTCTTGACAGCTTTTAGAAAGGATTAGACAAGTTCATGGAGGACAAGGGTATCAATGGCTATAATTATGGATACCTAAGGACAACCTCCGGGTTGGAGAGATAGGCAGGATATCTCTCAATGCCATTTCCAAGGAATCCTAAGCAGGTGAAGGCATCTGCTTGGGAATAATACCCTGAAGAAAATGGTGAGCCACTGTGTGAGACAGAGTGCTGGACTGGATGGGCTCCTGTGGCCTGTTCCAGCAAGGCTGTTCTTATGGATTCAAGTGGGTTTAATCCACTTGGGGACCATCACCCTTCCCTGTGGACTTCGGCACCTAAGGCTACCCAAGTCATGATTCTCAGGTTAGTTAACCGCCATCTAACGATTGGCGTTGAGTCACTGACAGAAGCATCTACTCTGTGAGCATAGCAGGATAACTTGGCCAGACAGGAACAGGTTCCTTGTTGTTGGATCTGGGCCGCGAAGCGGGTTGCGCAAGCTGGATCGGAACTGCGAAGCGGCTGTTGGGTCCCGGAGGAGACTGGTCAAGCAAAGACACATGAGGCAAGATGGAGTGAAGACCAGTAATTTAATGATCACAAATCATGAGTATTTATGCTGTTCTGGCTGCATGCATAAGCATAGTGATACAGTGCGAAACCAGACTTCACACATCATGTTTACACAAGTTAATTGGGGAAGTCTACATAGGGGAAGTTCATTAACTAACTTAATTAACTACCGGGAAAATACATTGTTCCATGCTATCGGGAGTAAACAAGTGGCCAACATTGACTCTAGGGCTTTAAGGAATCTGCAGACGTGAGATTACCTATTACATGCCTAGTGAGTTAGTAATTAGCTCTCCATTGTCCGAGCTGCCTGTCAGATCAGCTATTGATGAATTAAACTCTATCAAATATCCCATCCCCAATTTCTGTCCCCTCGAAACCTATAGCTCGAAGGAGCAATCTCCCAAACTGGGGTTCTGTCAGGGACAGTTGACCAATTGTGTGCGCGGATCCCACACTTCCCCTTTAGTTGTTAAATTGGACCTGACAGACGGCTCGACGTAGGAGCGGCATCAACTGACGTGGAGTGAGCACATTCCAGGGTTCTCTCCATGGGGGACACCTTAACATCAGTGAGGGAATACATTGCGCAAAACAACAAACCGATGTTCCCAGTATTATCACCCCCACAATCACCTTGAATGTTGTTTGTAGCCAATCCCATGGGAACCACGACCATAACGAATTCCACCACCCCCACGTGGCATCTTCCTTGATATTTTTAACCAAGGTATGGAGATCTGTGAGTTGACTCTGTACCTTGCAAGAGTTGTCTGTGAGGTTGAAACAACACATGCCATGGACTGACTCGCAACCCAAATGGTGTAACAGTAGGAGGTACTCGATAGCTGCTCGATTATCCAATATGGCATGGCGAAGCTCCGTCTGCTCTTGATTAAGCAGCGCTATCGCCAAGGAAGTGTGGTTAATGGCTTTTGCCAAAGCGCAAGCCAATTGACCAATTCTCCGAGCGTTGCCTACGGCTAAGCCTGGCACGCCAAACAAGCTGACTGCTAATGAAACATACTCAGCTTTACTCAGAACCCTGATGTTGCTATCACATGAACTGTCTAACTGGGTGGCACGAGTGTGCTGTATGTGGGGAGGTACATTAATGCTTGGGGCAACCATGTCTTTAGTGGGGAGCAACAGTGTCAAATGACTGATACAACAAAAGGAATCATACATTTGCAGGAATGTAGTTCCAAGTATACTGGTTACATGTAAAAAACCATCCTGAAGGCAAGGTAACGTGAACAAACATCGAGTTAATAGTCTCTGGGTTATTACAAGTCCAAGTGCCGTTGCCAGGGCAACTGTGCTGTGGCCCTTCGACTGCGGAACAACCGGTCATGCGAGCACAAGTTGAGTTCAGGCTGACCGCCACTCGCGGAGTGTACAGAGTGGCCGCATCAGCCGGTAGGACTTTTGTGACTTGAGTTCCCCAGTGCACATATGTTGAATAAGCAGTCTTGTAAAACGGACCAATTATCCGCTTCACCAACCTGTCACCGTTCCTGATGTGCACATCTGGGGAGTGACACACCGGGATGAGACAAGTACTAAGAAGAGAGGCTGAATCGGTGGTCTGCCTCAGGCAAAAATCGGACTGATTGACGAGGTTTGCCAATCTTTCCCAAACGTTGTAATGCAGCCGGGCAGGGAGATCTCTGCCTGGCATCAGGTTGTCAGCTTCCAGTGAAGCTGCTTGAACCCCTTCCCCCACAAGCAAGGAAAGGATCAAAATGATGGTCGTCAAGGAGTTAAAGTTGATCTGGGACAAGATTGCAGCCATGAAGTTCTCCGGCGTTGGTTCCACATTCTCCCGCCAGACGGTGTCCGCCGCCTCCTGGCATAGGGACTTGGCCATCCCCCAGGTGATCTTCGGCGCTGGCATCGGCTGTTGTCGCCTCCTCTGCTTGGCTTTCCTGGTCAGGGTTATTCCCTCCATCTCTGGTATCGGATCCAGGAGTGCCTGGGTCCACGCCATTGGACTTGAGGTGAGGCTTGACACACCGGGCTGGAATCCAGATGACTCCTGTAGGAGACATAATTGCAGCATACCCTCTTCCCCATGTTATGAGTGGCGCTGGGCCCTTCCAAGAAGGATCCGGTGGCACTCAATAACGCACCATCGGCCGCGGGAGAGCCTCCGTGTGACGGAAGTGCTTCTCCTGCAGAGTGTAATCTGAAAAAAACATTGAGGTGATTGTACGTAAACAATACCTTGTTCAGACAATGCTGTGCCTGACCCTGATTTTTAGGGAGAGCTAGTTCCCCCCTTTCTGTTTGTTTGTCAATGTAGGACTTGAGCCTCCGATTCACCCGCTCCACAATCGCTTGCCCTTGTGGATTGTATGGAACGCCAAAAGTATGCTTAATGTCCCAGGTGGCCATAAACGTGGCCAGCTGCCTGGTGCTATAAGCCGGACCGTTATCGGTCTTCACATGCCTTGGTTTGCCCATGGCCGCGAAGCAGGAAAGGAGATGCTGCTCCACATGGGAAGCCGTTTCTCCCTTCTGTGCTGTAGCCCAAACGAACTGTGAAAAGTGTCAATGCAAACGTGCATGTACTGCCATCTGCAAAACTGCGGAATGTGCGTGACATCCATCTGCCACACCTAGTTGGCCTCTGTCCCTTGTGGGTTGACCCCCCACGAGGGCCCCCCCACCGCCCCTGCACAATGTGGGCAGGAACGGTGGAGGGCCCCCCCACCGCCCCTGCACAATGTGGGCAGGAACGGACTATGCCCTGGGCTTGGGAAAGTGGCAGGTTGAACTGCCGTGCAAGTGCTTTGGCATTTTGATGAAAAAATGCATGACTTTGAATCGGAGTTGTGAAGACTCCCAAAACTGACCTCTGCTGAATTTCCTTTGCTGCCGCATCCGCTCTGCTATTGCCCACGGAAATCGGTCCAGGCAAATCCTGGTGACTTCTGATGTGGGCGATATAGAGCGCTTCGGTGCAGTTCCACAAATGAAATTGAGTTGTGAGAAAAAGACCTAACAAATTCTTGTCTATTGCGGGAGTGATGTATGCTCCCGGTAGACTGTGAAGCAAATTCCGGACATACTGGCTGTCAGTGATGATGTTTAAGCATTATTTGGCAAAGGTGTGCAAGGCGAGGTTCACTGCTGCCAATTCCGCCCGCTGCGCGGATTTCTGCGGAAGAGTTAGAAGCGTGCACCAAGCCTGGCCCTCTTGCCAAGTAAGAACATCATATGTACGACACCCATCAGTGAAAACTGTCCTAGCCCCCTGAAGTGGAACCATGGACATTAACTCACACAAACTGACTGTCTGCGTCTGAAGCGAGACGAGTCTGGGGTCTTTCGGCAAATGGTATGCCAAACATCCAGTGAATCCTTCCAATGCAATCGGAAGTAAGTCACCGAGCTGCATCAGCTGCTGAATCTGATCTTTTGCGAATGGAACAACTATCTTGGCCAAATTGTGCCCTCAGATATCCCTTGCTCTCAGCCGTCCTCGGTAAATCACTGTGGAGACCAGTTCCTGTGGAGGAACGATGTTTCGGGAAGAGGTGTGTGGTAAATACACCCATTCCATGATACTCGCCCCTCGCTCAGAGTCTACGCCTAGAGTTCTGGTGAACATGGCTCCTGTCCGGACTATGTACAGGTTTAGAACAGGAGCATATGGCCCCTGACTAATCCTGTCCACCCATCTCTGGCTGAGAACTTGGTTGACCTTTTCGAGAGTCAAGCGAGCCTCTCGAGGAACGTGTATGCGGTCTGCTAGCTGCTTACCTAGTGTTAGCAGCGAGAAGAGCGGCTTTAGAAGTTCCGTATCTAGCCTAAAATACGGTCTAGCCCAATTGATATTCACCCAGAATCTGTTGCAATTCTACAAGGGTGACTGAATCTTTGAGATTTATCTGTGGCAGAACTGGTGCTGCGAAAGAACGAAGAAGCCGATGGCCCAAGTATGAAAAGGGCTCGGTTCTCTGAACTTTCTCCGGTGCAATGAGTAACCCTTGCTCCCCTAGAGTGGTCTGGAGGTCTTTAAACATTTCACTGCCGAGTTGCGGCGCTGCGACCAAGATGTCATCCATGAAATGACACACTAAGACTGTGGGGTGAAGGTTTCGAAACTTTTCCAGTGCGTCATGAACATAAATTTGGCACAGGGTGGACGAGTTGAGCATCCCCTGTGGCAAAAATTTCCACGCGTAACGTTGCATGGGCTCCCTGTGGTTCACGACTGGCACTGTAAAAGCGAACCTTTCCCAATCTCTTACATCTAAAGGAATGGTATAGAAACAGTCTTTTAAGTCTACGACCAAGATCTCCCAACCCTCGGAGATCATGTTCGGATTCGGGATGCCGCATTGAAGCGGACCCATTGGCTGAATACATTTATTGATCTCTCTCAGATCGTGAAGGAGTCGCCACTTCCCTGACTTCTTTTTAATAACGAATATGGGCGAATTCCAGGGACTGGTGGACCATTCTATGTGTCCTGCGTCGAGCTGTTCTTTAACCAGCTGCTTCAGGGCGACTAATTTCTCCCCTACTACTGGCCATTGATCTACCCAGACTGGCGTGTTGGTAATCCATTTAAGCGGTAAAGCCATTACCCGAAGGTAAGAGTGGCACGGTACTGCTGTAGAATGTCTCGCCCTCAGAGACATGCATGTTCAAAATGTGCGGCCGGATGACCGCTGTGCCGTCAGCTTCGGGGATCGTGACTTCTACCCAATCTTGGCTTCTAAACACTTCTTGAACACCGCCTACCCCTACACATCGGAGACCGGCTCGAGAGCCCACTCACACGGCCACTGACTCTGGCTGACCACGCTGACGTCAGCTCCCGTATCTAATAATCCATCAAAAGGGTTTTTTATTTAAAAATACCTTTATGACTGGCCGCCGCTTCCACTCTAGTTGGTTTCCACTGTCGCTAAGACCTGGTATCCTTGTACTGCCCCTTCTGTGCTCAAGCGGTCTGCAGACCTGGACTCTGAGCTGTCCCTGAGCCTTTCTTGGCTGCCTGATGGTGAGTGACAAGGAACCATGATCAGTTGCGCTAACGTGTCTCCCTTGTGAATGGTTTGGGGTAGGTGTGTCCAGAGTTGAACCTGGAGTACACCCGAAAAATTGGAGTCAATGACTCCTGGAATCACTAGGATTCCTCGCGTTCCCGCGATACTACGGGGCAAAACTAAACCTATGAAACCTTTAGGCAGGGGTCCCATGTATTGGGAATCGACCAGATAGACTGTGCCTGGCAAGTCACATGTGACTTCTGACTGGCAAGTCAAATCTAGTCCCGCACTGCCCTTAGGTCTGGCCTGCGCCTCCGGAATGCAGGGAATGTGACCGGAATCTAATCCAGCTCTGGCTCTTCCAGAGCGATTGTGGTCTCTGTTTGGACCGGGGCCAGAGACAAGCCCGCGCTCTGGTTTCCCAAGTTCGGGCAGTTCCTGGCCCAGTGGAAGCCCTTATTGCATCGTGAACATAGGGTTGTCGGAGCCTTGGGACGACCGGTGCTCTGGCTGTTACCCTTCTTAGATCGGCATTCTCTAGCGCAATGACCGATTTGCCACAAGTGTGACATGCTCCTTTGGTCTTGCCTTTGAATTTCCTATCTCCTTGCACCGCCGCTGCTAACAGACCCATTTTGTAGGAATCTGTACCAACATCGGCACAAGCCCTAATTAAGTCGGTGAGAGTCAGATCAGGACGATTGCCCAGTGACTGCAAGATTTTACGGCAGTCAAGGTTGGCGTTGTCTTTTGCTAGCTTCATCATAAGCTCCTGTTGGGCTTGCTCATTGTCTATCTGTCTACTGACCGCTTCCTCCAATCTATTGATAAAGTCCATGTAGGACTCCTGGGCACCCTGTTTGACTGCTGTGTAATTTTTGGCTGCTTTGCCAGCTGCCAGGACCTTGAGATAAGCCCTGAAGGCTGTCTCAGCCGCCAAATGAAGTGGCGAGAGGCAAGGTGATCTGCGCATCGACAGATTCGAACTGGCTTGACCCATATAGCTGGTCAGGGATTACTGCTCCTCCCATCCTGGCAGCCCTTGCCTGAGCTTCGAGAAGATACTCGCTGTCCCATAGCAAATACTGGTTGGGGTTGAGCATCATTCTCATGATGGCTTTCCAGTTGTATGGAATGAGCATCATAGTTTCGCACACCTGCTGAAGCGTGCCCCTAGTAAAGCGACTCTGGAGTCCTGTCTCTGTGATTGCCTTCCGTATTGCCATGAGAAATTTATACGGAACCAGCGAATGGGTCGTTTGCTGCTGACCCGTGAGGGCATCTACCTCTACGTGGACTGGGCATATCTGCCTAAGCTCAGCTAGTTCTTCTGATAACAACTCCCCCTTACTGGTTTCTTCCTCTACCATGCGCTGGATGGAACTCTTGGCTATCTGGAAACTTTTAGCTGTCAGGGAAACGCCATCGTTTCCCATACCACGCATTCCTTCAGTGACGTCTGCAGCTGTCACTGAGGGAAAGCTCCCTACGCTACCCTGCTTAAGCTGAAGTGACGGATAGAGAACCATCGGGGCTGATGGTTCTGACTGTGCTGGGGGGTTCTCGGTCTCTATCCAGACTGGGTCTACCTCTGCTATGAGCTTCCTACACTTGCTCCATGTGCTGATTATCTTAGCTGGGGCTCTAGGTTCTTGCCTAATGCAGGCTCCTATCCTATCCCAAAGTTGAAGACTAAGCATGCCAGGGCCTGCCCTGGCCAGGGTCTTGAGTTCCATTAAGTGAACTCTCTGGTTAGCGGTCGGACGTTGTCGCTGTGGACAAGTCCCCATATTACCTGCCGGTCCTTTGAAGTTTCCTCTGCAGGACGAATTGACGCGTCTGGTATCAGGCAACTGGTTTGGCGTGACGTCCTCTGGGTAGGACTCGGAACGTGGACTGCTGCCACAGGCCCTCGGTAGCCTCTGCGATGGAATCAGGGTTCACAGCCGACCCTGCGCTGAATGCGTTTCCGCCGAGCAAGATGCCTCAGAGCTTTGGAGTGCGCTCTGCCACTCTGGAATGCCTCGTAGCGTAGCTGTCACTCAGATCGGATGGCTTTCCTACCAGAGCTGCTGTGCTGTCCTCCGGGAAGACTTGGACATGGTTCTGGCGTAGAACCGGACCAAGAGGATCGCTTACTCACAAGTAGATCATGTCGGGGTCACCATATGTTGGATCTGGGCCGCAAAGTGGGTTGTGCAAACTGGATTGGAACCGCGAAGCGGCCGTTGGGTCCCGGAGGAGACTGGTCAAGCAAAGACACACGAGGCAAGATGGAGTGAAGACCAGTAATTTAATGATCACAAATCATGAGTATTTATGCTGTTCTGGCTGCATGCATAAGCATAACGATACAGTGCGAAACCAGACTTCACACATCATGTTTACACAAGTTAATTGGGGAAGTCTACACAGGGGAAGTTCATTAACTAACTTAATTAACTACAGGGGAAATACATTGTTCCATGTTATCGGGAGTAAACAAGTGGCCAACATTGACTCTAGGGCTTTAAGGAATCTGCAGACGCGAGATTACCTATTACATGCCTAGTGAGTTAGTCATTAGCTCTCCATTGTCCGAGCTGCCTGTCAGATCAGCTATTGATGAATTAAACTCTATCAAATATCCGCTTCCCAATTTCTGTCCCCTCGAAACCTATAGCTTGAAGGAGTGATCTCCCAAACTGGGGTTCTGTCAGGGACAGTTGACCAATTGTGTGCATGGATCCCACACCTTGTCACTGGCCCAAGGTCAACCAGTGATCTTTAGGCCTAAATAGGGGTTTTCCCATCCATAGTCAGAGGCTCAGACCACTACACTGCATTGCTGAGAGGGGGCTTAGCAGGTGATGTGTGCAGCGTTGTATGTATAAAAGATCCTTTATAGGCGGAGCATAAACAAGTCCTGGGTAGTGAGAGAGGAACAAGAGAACAAGCATCGCCTTAAGACAGGGGGTTTAATTAATTATTTAATTTACTCTGGGCAGCATAAGGCATTTAAAAGTTTTACAAATACAGACAATGAACAATAAATCCAACCCAGTGGTGATGTCAGAGGCAAACCAGGAAATGAATTTAAACTACAAACTGGCAAGGGGGAGGGTGCCCCAAACCGCCACTTTAAAGAGGAGCGTCTTCAGTTCTTCCTCAAATATGCCCAGGGGTCTTAGGCCTGGCACAGCTCCACTGGCAAAGAAAGGGTTCCATCACGTGGGTGCCACTACAAAGTCTTTAAATAAAATTAAAAAGCAGATGACCTCTATCCAGCTTCCCGTACAATATTATACAAATAAAAAGATATTGATAGAATAAATAGCATTAAATAAAAACAATGTGTGGTGTGGGGTTATAATGTGTCCTCTCAAAGGCTGAGCGTTTTGGGTCAAAAATTGTCCATTCTTATCCAGGTTCTGGAGAGAAGGCAAAATGTGTGCCTTCTGCATGCAAAAACAGAGAGAAGGTTTATGTGCAAAGTGGTGGCTAAATCTTTAGTTGGGCTTGTGATTCAGGGTTGCTTAGGACTCTGTCTTGTTCCCGTTCTCTGAAGTCTTTTTGGTTTTCATGCGCAAATATAGCCCCAAAGATGTCTTCGTGGTATCGCTTCTGTCTCTGTCAAAATAACAAAAGGGATGGGTGGGAATTGTTTCCAATGGTAGATCAAATCCTAATGCACTTGTTGGCTTGATCGGTCAATTCACAACTAGTTTTGCCAAAGAAGGTTGCATCCACAAATAACTGGGGGATATTTTTCCCCAAGTTAATTATTTTAAATGCCAGCAGTTACAAATATGGAGAAAGAGACCGTCAGCTTAGTTTGACAAAAGACAATCTTCCACCTTTTTCAATCAGTACCTCTCACCTTGTCCAGAAACTTTCATTTAAAACAAATTAATCAATAGTTGTGTTTGTAACTAAACAGCAAAATTATTCCATGTTGGATCAGTCTAGATCACTGGTTTCCATTTTTTTTGGCCATGTGCCACCTAAGCACCTCTAAAATCCTGACACTCCCAACCTCCATGACATATAATTCTTATTATTCAAAATTGAACTCCGATTCACCTGGAGGAAGCCTAAAAGCCCATTAACTTGGTCTAAACAAGCTTCCAAAAAATAAAATAAAAAATAAATCACTGTTAATAACTAAAATTGCTCTCCTTAAAAATCAAACCACCCCCCTGTGTGGCGTGTGCCCCATCTTAAGAATCATAGGTCTAGATCAGGCGTTGGCAACCTACGGTCCCCAGGCCGGATCCAGCCCATGATGTCATTCCAGCAGGCCCCTGCCCTCATTCCGTTGCTGCCAATGCCGGAAGCAGACGCATTTACGGATGCCACAGATACGTTTATGGTAGCATTTGCGGTGGGGAGAACCACCAGTCCGGCCCACTCAACTGTCTGAGCTTTAAAAGATTAAAAAGGTTGCGGCCCCTGGTCAAGATCATGCTGAACAAGGTGGCTTTAAGGTGTGTTATGTCATTCCAATGGTAGGAATTGTTAGTTTCTGGACTACAACTCCCAAAATCCTCTGCCGGATAGGATGGGGTGAATTCTATCAAGGCCAACTCAGATGCTGAGTGCTTGCACTTCATATTATGACAGTAGGTGGCAGAGCAGTACTAAAATCCCCAAATACAGCAAAGTAATCAACATTTCTAAACTGAAAGTCCCCCTTCTCTCACTCAGCCTTTTCTGGTGGATTCCTTTGTTTATTGTATGTTTCTAGTTTTTAATTAAAATGGTTTCTCTCCCCCCCCACACACTCCTATGGTCTGGGTCAAGATGCCTGATTTTGTATTCAGAGGATCAAGTCAAGAATCATACAGTATCTTACTTTTGCACACATCCGGCCCAAATATGATATATTGTTTTTTCCTGATTTTACAAGGTCAGAAACATTGGGTCTGCATTTTGTTGGTAAAAACCACCAGACCCAGCCCATGGCGCCACGCCACCCTTGCCACTCCCGGAAGTGAAAGTAAAACACACACACATATGCATATAACGCGCCTACGCATGCATATAGCGCTGGTGCAAATGGTCTCGTGGCTGTTGTAATCACGTTTATGACAGCCGCAGACATGTTTTATGGCAGGAGGAACCACATGAGAGGCCTGCGGCATGAAAAGTTTGGCCACCCCTGGCTTAAAGCATCAGATATTTTGGCAGTAAGTATATTTTTGCTTAAAGTAAGGCAGAACTGTTACCCACTGTGGTGTAGTAAATCATTTTACGGACTAGGTAAGGTTTAGGAGAAGCTGGATTCGAATCCTCAGCGATGGGAATTTACTACACGGGGAGACCTGAATGTAAGCATTCCTTGACCACCTGGAAGGTAAAAGTAAAGGTCGGCGTTGCTCGAAAGCCAGTCGTATCTGACTCTAGGGTTCAGCCAAAGAGCCAGCACTGTATTCATTTGCAGAAGTTTCTGTGGACACGTGGCAGGCATGCCTCAACACCTGAGTGCATAGAACAATGTTACCTATCCCAGCAAAATGGTACCTATTTATCTACTTGCAATTTTTTTGCTTTCCTCCTGCTAGGTTTGGCAGGAGCTGGGGCAGAGACGGAATCTCACTCCATCGTGCAGCACTCAGGTCTCGAACTGCCGACCTCCCAGTCATCGAGTTCAGCATCTTAACCACTAAGCCTGTACTTAACAATGGCAGCAAAAAAGTCCTTTTTAACCAAATACAACCATTCTCCATGCCTAATTACTTTTCAATGCATCACCACCCAAGCTCCGATTTTTGGCTCCATAAATATTTTTGGGAAATTCTGCCGGGGTCTTCTTTTGCAACTTGTAGCCATTGCTTGACATGGACATTCTGGCTCTGAATCAAAACTCCTGCACAGGGCTCTGTGGCAAGATCCAGCCTCAAGCATGTTCTCTATACTTACAGGTGAAACTCGGAAAATTAGAATATCGTGCAAATGTTCATTCAGTTCAGTAATGCAACTTAAAAGGTGAAACAAATATATGAGAGAGACTCATTACACACAAAGTGAGATAGTTCAAGCCTTACTTTGTTATATTGATGCTTATGGCTTACAGCTTATGAAAACCCCAACCCCCCAATCTCATGTACCCCATAATCACATAATCTCATGTACGTTGTACGCCATTATATTCACAATTATAAAGAATTAAGGCATGACATCTCTCACTTTGCATGCAGTGAGTCTATCTCATATATTTGTTTCACATTTTAAGTGAAATGAATGAACATTTGCACAAAATTCTAATTTTCTGAGTTTCACCTGTATGTCTTCATTTGATTTCCTCTTCCCTGTAAAACCAAACTGCGTGAAGTGTGTGTGTGTGTGTGTGGTGGTGGTGGTGGTGGTGGTGGTGGGGGTGTTACAAAAGGCCATGAGCTTTATATTTAAATTCAGTGCCGGGTTTTTCAGAAATCGCTCCTTCAATGCAGGCCAGAGCTCCAAAAACTGAATAGCCTTCCTTCTTTCTTTATTTCTTTTTTTTTAAATCGCTGGGAAACCGTACTGGTTTGAAAGCCCCCTTTGATGAACTGTCTCCTTTATATTCCAGCTGATGAGGGGCTGGGAGCTTATCCGAACTTGGTAAGTCATTTGCAAAACCAAACAAACAGGCTATTGTATGGCCGAATCCAGCACAGCACACAGCCGGCCCAACCGTTTTAACTAGGTTCTTCTTTATTAACGATCCATTGCAGCTGGGAAAGGAAACAAGACTATGGGAATCATACTCCAATGTACAGTACAGGTTTACAATGCTTCTGGCTATGGGGGCTCTATTCTAAGCCCTCAGTGGCTCAAGTGGCTAAGACGCTGACTGGAGGGCAGGAGGTCAGCAGTTCGATTCCTGAGGACTGCAGGATGGAGTGAGCTCCCGTCTTTGTCCCAGCTCCTGCCAACCTAGCCGTTCGAAAGCAAGAAATTGCAAGTAGATAAATAGGGACCATTTCGGTGGGAAAGGTAAACAGTGTTCTGTGCGCTCTGGTGTCTAGTCATGGCTGCCACATGACCACGGAAATGTCTGCAGAAGCAGACAACGCTGGCTCTTCGGCTTTGAAATAGAGATGAGCACTGAGCCCTAGAGTCGGATACGACTGGCTTTTGAGCAAGTGCAACCTTTACCTTTACTATATTCCTCTCTATGTATAATCATATTTTCCCCTTTATAGAAAGAGATTACAGTACAGTATATGATTATATACAGCGATTAATATTATTCTCAAAGTCTTGCTTCCACTCCACCTTCCCATTCCAAGCTTCAATGGCCTCTCAATAAAGAAATTGCAACCTTTGGTTTTCGGACTTCAATTCCCAGAAGCCTAAGTCAATTCCCAAAAGCACTGATCAGCCAATGTACTGACTTAGGCTTCTGGGAAATGAAGTCCCGATGTGGGGCGTGTGCCCACGTTGGGAACCACTGCTCTAAACCAGCGGTTCCCAACCTTTTCCCGCCACAGGCCAGACCCACTCCTGACACTCAGCTGTGCGGGACGGAGCCATGTTTCCTCCTGCTGCTTCTGTTTTTTTTGCTGACCTGGAAGTGCCAAAAATGTAGCGAAATATCACCAAAATTGGAGCAAAAATGCTCAACACACCCTCCCGCTGACATGGGAAGCCGCAGAGGCTGCAAAAGCAGCAGAATAAACAGTGCACTGTTGCCGCTGCGGAAACCAGAAGTGTGAAAACACAGTGAAAAATTACAAAAACTGAGCAAAAATGCTCCACACACCCTCCCTCCAGCATTTAAACTATAATTGTCATTGTCCAGTTTAAGCAGGGGCTGACAGTACTTGTCGCCCAGCCCAACACCTGTCGTTTGGAGGGCCAATTCTCACCCTTCCTAAACTTTGGTTGGCTCCTTGCCATGGCCACCACACAGGAAGCCCAACATACAGGTACAGGTCACCCCTTGTACCTACAGAAGATAAGTTCTGACACCTGTTGTTGTTACCTGAAACTGTGGATAACAGCAAACTCTATCTTTAAAATGCAGCCGGTGTCCTCTAGTGGCCAACTCTGGTAATGCACCATTGTAATGCATATGTATTTATGATTTTTATATAGAATATTTTTAGATCTGTAGATTCAAAACCCATGGATATGGGGCGGGGGAATCTGGATGGAAAAGAAAGTGACACCCCTCCTAAATAGGACATCTGTGTCCCAAACCATCATGGCTCCTAAGAATGAAAAGTTGAGCAGTATTGTTTCTTTTGAGACAAATCAAGGTGCTTCCGTCTTGATAGTGATCCAAGGGAAGTGAGATGTATTTCTATAATTCTTATTGTTGTTATATTTTGTATACCTGAAGAATAAAGGAATTGGCTCCTACAACCTCATTTCCTTCTAGGACGGAAAGACGGATATTTAATTTCTATGGTCTGTTTGTCCAGCAGGAGTTCTTGGCAGAAAGAAAAGATATTGTAAGCTGTGGCCTATTGGTCTACAGGTAGGTAGGAAAACTCACATGATAATAAATCTCTTTAAGGTGCAGTGGCTCAAGTGGCTAAGATGCTGACTGGGAGGTGGAAGGTCAGCAGTTTGATTCCCAAGTACTGCAGGACGGAATGAGCTCCCGTCTTTGTCCCAGCTCCTGCCAACCTAGCAGTTCGAAAGCAAGAAATTGCAAGTAGATAAATAGGGACCACTCGGTGGGAAGGTAACAGCGTTCTGTGCACTCTAGTCATGCCTGCCACATGACCACGGAAACATCTGCAGAAGCAGA
Source organism: Bradypodion pumilum (assembly GCA_035047305.1). Lineage (NCBI taxonomy): Eukaryota > Metazoa > Chordata > Lepidosauria > Squamata > Chamaeleonidae > Bradypodion > Bradypodion pumilum. The sequence continues at coordinate 4,952,379 of JAWDJD010000017.1, read as the reverse complement.
CAACGCTGGCTTTTCGGCTTTGAAACAGAGATGAGCACTGAACCCTAGAGTCGGATACAACTGGCTTTCGAGCAAGGGAAACCTTTACCTTTACTAAGATGCTACACTATTTTGCCTCTCTCTCCAGTTTCTTCCCTTTTACAAATAAGCTGCGAAATAGGCCAAGCCATAATTTCTTTGGAAATTGCACATTTGTTTAAATAACGAGAACTGTGTTTTGTATTTACTGTATCATTCTTGTTGCTGTTATTTTTATGGTTTTCTATTTCTGGAGAACCAAACAATCTATTTCCTGCAGCCCGATTTTTTGCTCTTTGTCGGAAAACCTGTCAGCCTCTTCCTTAGAGGAACAAGGAGGCCTTTCTGTAGTTATTGTTACTGCCATAGCAGTGATGGTGAACCTTTTAGAGATCGAGTGCCTAAACTGCAACCCAAGACCCACTTATTTATCCCAAAGTGCCAACACAGCAACAAGGGAGGAAAGAAACGATCCCATTGGGCTGCAGGGCAGAGGGGCGGGGTGAACTCTGTGCTGGGGGATGAGAGGAAACATTCCCATTGGGCTTCTGGGCAGAGGGGCGGGGCAAACTCTGCTGGGGGAGGGAGGAAGCGCTCCCATTGGGTTGCTGGGCAGAGCAAACTCTGTGCTGGAGCAACCGACCAGGTGCCCACAGGGAGGGCTTTGAGTGCCACCTCTGGCAAGCATGCCATAGGTGCACCACCACTGGCCTAGAGAAGCAAACATTTAATTCCTACAGCCTAATTTCCGTCCAAAAGTTACTTTTGAAACGTTACTTTTCTCTCCTCTCAAAACTTGGGGGGAGGGAAGTTACTTTCTCAGCGTACAACTGCCAGCATTAGCCAGGGAGCGAAACCCCAGCAATGAAATGGTCGGTCGGGTTTTTCTTTTTCTCCTTCGCAGTTCCTCCAAAAAGTAACTTTCTCCAACTACTTTATTTATGTATTTAGTCACATTTGTATTGTATTTAATCCAGGCCAGGTTGCCTTTGGCTTTCCCCGGACCCCGTTCTCCTCGGGAGAAGGCAGGCAAGGCTGGAGGGCGCGGCCACCCCTTCAGAGCCCTGCCTGACTGCCTCGACCGCTTGCCCCGCCCTCCACGCGCAGCCCAGGCCGTGACTAGACAGATTGTCCCAGATACGAGGCTCCGCCCCTGCCCGAGCTCCGCGGGAAGCTCCGCCCTCCGTCTGGTCCTCGTGGTGGGCGGAGACTCGAACAAGTCCCGCCTCCCCAGACCACGCGCTCCGAAGCTGGTCGCCGCGGGCTGTGGGCGGGCGGCTCAGGTTAACCCTAGACGCGCCGTGAGCGACTCCCTCGAGCTACGGCGGATGGGATCTGGAGTCCATCTCGCCTTGCAAGGCGGCTGTGTGCAAAGTTTCCCTCGAGTAGACCTTACCGCGGGGGGGCGGGGGCGGAGATCGCCAAGAGACACCACTAGGTATTGAGGAGGCGCGCAAAGGAAGCAGGGCTGGCTGGAAAGCCTGGTGCTTCACTGAGTCATCGTCACCATCATCCGGCCCCGATCCAGTTTCGCAGCTCTTGGGATTGGGAAGCCCTTCCACGCGACGGCTACAAACAGCGCAGGTAAATCGCACTTATGCAATGGGTCTCCTCGAGCCGGCCCTACCGGTTACCATTCCCTTCCCTTCCCTTCCCACGCAAGTCGTTGCTCATCACAAGAGGCGTGAGGGTGCGAGGGGGTGTTCTTTTTTGTTACCGAAGGATTCTGGGCTTTGTAGTCCCCGGGTCCCCCTAATATTCCTCGCCCCCCATAACACACACCTCAAATGCTCACCTTGCTGCCAGCCTTTCTTCCCAGGAGCAAAGCCGGCGTCCCCATTGCCGGCTCCTTCACCATTCCAGCTGATACCCCGCTGCCCTGCAAGGTAGGCCAGGGCAAGGTTGCCCTTGCTCGAAAGCCAGTCGTATCCAACTCTAGGGTTCAGTGCTCATCTCTGTTTCAAAGCCGCTGTCTGCTTCTGCAAACGTTTCCGTGGTCATGCGGCAGGCATGACTAGACACCGGAGCGCACGGGGCGCTGTTTCCCTTTCCCACCGAAGTGGTCCTTATTGGATCTCCTTGCAGTTTCTTGCTTTCGAACTGCTAGGTTGGCAGGAGCTGGGGGGGCAGAGACGGGAGCTCATTCCGTCCTGCAGTACTCGGGAATCGAACGGCTGACCTGCCGCCTTCCGGTCAGCGCCTTAGCCACTTGAGCCACTGCAGAGTCCCAAGGTAGGCGTTGTTGCTAGAGAGGGGAAGAGCATCAAAATAATATGGCGTCAGAGTAACGGAATCTTCTCCGGCATTAATTAAGTGGCATTAATAATTAATTCATGACTATTGCGTTATTAATTAATTAACGATTTAATAATATCCCTTGCACAAAAAAACCTAAGATCCTCCACCAAAGCGCGTGGCTTTTGCGGAGCGCAGGTTGTAGCTGACAGCCCGCCCGGGTTCACCGGGGGTAACCACGTGCCCCTCCTTGCCCCCCTCCCCAATGGAGCGGGTGGGGAGTGCAGGGAAGGCAGGCCAGACGGCAGCGGGCCCGGGGTGCCTGTCCCTTTAAAAGAGGCGCCGCCGCCGCAGCCACCCGCAGCCGAGCGCCCATGTGGAGCTGCTCCATGCCTTGTTGTTTTGCCAGCCCATTGGCTGGGGCGCGGGTGACGTCATTGAGCAGCATGCGAACGCCCGGCGGGGGTCGGGATCGGAGGGAAAACCCGGCCCGGAATCCGCACCCGGGACGAAAACCCAGGAAAGGAAGCAAGCGGATACCGAATGGAGCGCCGGCACTTTGCATATATACATTAGATTGCTTTAATACTCCTTTAAACACTCTAACCCTCGAAACCAAGAGACTTGTGATACCTGAAGATTTACTACTTGGAGCGCCTCTTTTTCCTAGCCAGCAGCTGGCTTCGGATGTCAAATAAAACTGGGTCGAAAGCAAGGAATTGCAAGTAGATCAATAGGGGCCACTTCGGTGGGAAGGTAACAGCGTTCTGTGTGCTCCGGTGTCTACTCATGCCTGCCACGTGACCACAGAAACGTCTGCAGAAGCAGACAATGTTGGCTCTTCAGCTTAGAAACAGATGAGCACTGCACCCTAGAGTCGGATATGACTGGCTTTCGAGCAAGGGAAACCTTTACCTTTAGCTTTTGGCACTTCCAACACACTGAGATAAGGTGCGCTTTCCTTCCTAACTTTGCAGCCAAGCTGCCCAAGAGCCCTGTGGCATCTTAAAGGCTACCCAGTTTCATTGGGCATTGCTGGCTACAAACTGGGGGTGGGGGGGGGATGTAAAATGTCGTACTCTTTCAGGATTCACAAGTCTCTTTAATTTTATCTGCTTAAGGGTGCAGTGCTCATCTCTGTTTCTAAGCCGAAGAGCCAACATTGTCTGCTTCTCAGATGTTTCCGTGGTCATGTGGCAGGCATGAGTAGACACTGGAGTGCACAGAACACTGTTACCTTCCCACCGAAGTGGTCCCTATTTATCTACTTGCAATTTCTTGCTTTCGACCCAGTTTTATTTGACATCCGAAGCCAGCTGCTGGCTAGCAAAGAGAGGCTCTCCAAGTAGTAAATCTTCAGGTATCACAAGTCTCTTGGTTATTCACAAGCGATAAGTGATGCACACAGTAAAACTGATCTCACAGTAGCTGAAGGAGAAAAAAGTGAACATCCTCATGTGGCGCCGTCAGAGCCCAGACTTAAATCCCATAGAATTTGCTACAATACGGTATTGCTTTTACTGATATGTTGTTCCTGTATTCATTGCTGTATTTTATTGTGTAGTTGTTTTACTGTATTGCTATTTTCCTGTTGAATGTTTTGTATTTGATATTATATTTTATGACTTGTAGCTTGTAATTCGCACTCGTAATTGTAACTGTACTCTTGATTGTATTTATTGTATTGCATTTTGTTGTACTGTATATTGTGTACTTTTTCTATGTTGTAAATGCCGCTTTGGGTCGCCCATTGGGTCGAGGAAAGCGGGGTATAAATAATAAATGAAATGGAAAAAAAGTGAAATAAATGTGTACAGTAGTTGCTATTGTTAATAATAATCCAATGTTGTATGCAACATTATGGATCCTATAATTGATTCTCTAAACAGAGATTCCCTCTCCTAAGGCTTAGATGCATAGTAAAGGTAAAAAGGTATAGGTTCCCCTTGCTTGAAAGCCAGTCGTATCCGACTAGGGTGCAGTGCTCATCTCTGCTTCCAAGCCGAAGAGCCAACATTGTCTGTTTCTGCACACGTCTCCGTGGTCATGTGGCAGGCATGACTAGACACCGGCGCGCACAGAACGCTGTTACCTTTCCCACCGAAGTGGTCCCTATTCATCTACGTGCAATGTCTTGCTTTCGAGCGGCTAGGTTGGGTGGGAGCTGAGACAGAAACAGGAGCTCACTCCGTCCTGCAGTACCCGAGAATCGATCTGCTGACCTTCTGCCTCCCGGTCAGCGTCTTTAGCCACTTGAGCCACTGCAATGCACAGTACAGTATCCTAATTTTTGTGTTCTCCCGTCCAGCTCCCCGACGGGTCATCCAGGGCCGGGTTTTGCCATCCGCTCCCGCTAGAGTAGCCCAGGGGCCGAGCCACTCATTCTCTCGCTCGTTTTACCTTGTTGTGTTTTCTGTTATACTTCGCCATTTTGCTACAAAGCCTTTTTCTTGTCTGGAAGCTTCCCTAGGAGGGGGAGGGAGGCGGGGATCGCTTGGCTGGCGTGGGATTTTCTGATATCACCCCCTCCTCCCCTCCCCCCCCACGATAAAAAAAAACTCCTGCAAGGGGGGGAACGAAGAAGCCAGGATTTTTTTATTATATATATATATATATATTTATATTTATATATATTTAAATTTTTATTTTTCTTCCACGATTCCCCCCCCTCCTCCGGAATTTTCCTTCTCGGTGCTCGCAAAGCTCCCCGAGGCTTCGGATCTTCTCCTGGGACGCCGCCAGCGAGAGATGAGCATTGACACGTTGCTCGAAGCGGCCCGATTCCTGGAATGGCAAGCCCAGCAACAACAGAAAACACGTGGTGAGTCGCGGGGGGGGGGGAGGGGAGGCAGAAGAATGATGGTTGGGTTCGAGATCGGGGCGGAGGAGGATCCGCGTGCCAGGAGATCCATAATCCGAAATCGCTTCGCTTCCCTCGTTAGCCGGGGCGATCCGAGGCAGCCTTTCCCCACCCACCCCTTTCCCACTTCATCGGGAGAAACAAGTCTCCGGCAGTTCCGCAGGGCTTGGCTTTCCCTGGGCGTGCGTGGAGGGGGGGGGGGGGCTGCGATCCTTTCTGCCTGCGGAGGAAGGGCTCCACTCTATGGGATCTCCCGCATTCAGGTCTCTCGCTCTCTCTGCAGCCTTCGAGAAAGCCGGGGTGTATGGGGGGTGAAAAGGAAAGTGGCCTGACTTCCGAGTAGCGCCGGCGCTGCCTGGGATCGGACTCGAACCGACCCCAAAACCGTGCTTTAATTGGATTTTAATTCTTTTGCTGGCTTTGGGTGTTGCATCGAAGTCACCTGACTTTTCCCCCCTTTTAAGTTTCCCATTGTCTCTCCCCCCCCAACCGTGCTTTTACTTAATTAATTAATTACCATTGGGTGGGGGGAGACATGTTGGGGGACGGGTGTAAAAGCACCACCACCCCTTTTGGGCTGTGGATCGCGGTGGGAAAAGCGCGCTTAAGCTTGTGACGGGTTGGGGGGGGGCAGGAGAGGATCGGAGCCTTTTTTGCTGGCATGGGGGATCTTCCCTCTGCTTACTCGGAAGTAAGCCACCCCCACCCACCCCCAACAACAACCCACAACGTGGGATCTCTCCTGGCTGACGTCGGGGCGGAATTTGCTGACACGCGTTCAACCCACCCCCCACCCCCACCTCCTCAACGCAGACATCAAAAGATGAAAAAATGTGATATACAAATTTAATACTGTATGTCAAGGCTGCTTCCTTGCAAATGTGTGTGTGTGTGTGTGTGTGTGTGTGGGAATCCCCATTGATGGCTTTGATCTCCCCCCTCCCCTTGGAAAAAAAGCCCCCCTGCATCGCCTTCCGGTTTGCGTGGAGGGAATAAATCTCTGCTTGATTTAAAGGCGGTTTCGTGCCGGCGGGGGCCGATGCGGATCTCCTTCCCCTTCACACGATCGGGATGGGGGCATGCATGGGGGGGGGGAGATGTTAGTATTTTTAATAAAAGGCAGCTCCTTCTTTCCCAAGGCTCTGTTGGGCGAGGGGGGGCGGTGCAAAGAAGACGCGTGTCGGAGTTGGGGAGGGGCTCCTCGTCTGAACGCTGTCATGTAGATCTGCGCCAATATATATATTTATATATTTGGCAAATAAAAGCGAGGGTTTCCTTTCTCCTGGTGACGGCCTGCAGCCTTCCTTGAAAATTAATTGTGACGTGGGGGTGGGGAGGCCGATCAACAAATAGAAGCCGGAGTGAACGCGAATTGGGTGTTCCGGAGTGTGTGTGTGGGGGGGGGGCTGCGGGCGGCGGGTTTTCCTGGGGCGGCGTCGCTTGTGCATTCCGGACCTTGTTTGTAGTCGATTGTATTTGCATAATGACAGCCAAAAGGGGAGGCGCGTTGCTGACACTCATGGCGATGGGGGGGGGGGTTAGTGGTGTCTGCGTGATCCGACGTTACGCGTGTACTCCCGTTTCACCCCTTCTTCGTCTGGCGAGTGACCCCTTTCTGGCAAAATCGATGCATCACTTATGCGGTGCAACGTAAGCCGCCCAGAGTCCTTGTGAGCAGGGGCGGCTATAGTAAAAAGGTAAAGGTTTCCCTTGGTCGAAAGCCAGTCGTATCCGACTCTAGGGTGCAGTGCTCATCTCTGTTTCAGTGCTCAGCTCTTTCAAAGCCGAAGAGCAAAATATGAAATTTTCATGTGAAAATGAAATCAAATTATTAAACTTGTTCCTCTTTCTCATTCCCTCCTTCTCGCCCCCCCTCCTCCACCCCCCACCCCGTTTGATCATGACACGCCTGGCTTTTTGCCTCCCTCGCGGGGGGGGGGAACTGCTCAAGGGAGCGATTCACACGACACAACCTTTTTTTATTATTATTTCTCTTCCGGATCGTGACACGTCTTTCGCGAGGATCTCTGGCCAAGCCGTTCACACGTACAGTCACGATCCCCTGCACGGGGAGATCTGGGCCGAAACCAGCGGCGGTTTGGGGTTTTTGATTCCCACCTACCCCTGCCCCCCCCCGGAATCCCCTCCCCCTCCCTTTCCCCGCCTGCCGCGCGCGGCTCGCAGAGATCAAAAGGGCACAATGGAACGTTGGCGTCTCGCGTGTATCTTTTTTTCCCCTCCCCCCTCCCCCCCCCGCCCAGCTTTGGAACGTTGCGTGTCCGCTCGGCGTTCCAAAGCCGCCCCATTGGCTGGGCTCGAGCGGGTGACGTGTTCGAGGCCCCGCCCTCGACCACGTGCACTGGGAGCACGCCCTGACCTCTGCCTGCTGTGCTGCTTTTCTCTATCTACTAGACTCGCCTGCTGCCGTGCGATTGCTAGTTCTTGCAACGCACTTGTAGGACCGCGTGTTTGGTCGGGGACGCGCGTCTGCGCGTGCCCGAGGGGCGGCGTGGCCGCCTCCTCCATGCAGCCGTGTCATCATCATCAGAAATCCCGAGGAAAAGGGGATGATCGAGGCCTTGGGAGGCTCCTATCTCTCTTCCTTCCCTTATTTATTTTATTTATTTCAGTTTCTATACCGCCCACTTAAGAACATAAGAACAGCCTTGCTGGAAGAGGCCACAGGAACCCATCCAGTCCAGCATTCTGTCTCACACAGTGGCTCACCATTTCCTTCAGGGTATTCCCAAGGAGGTGCCTTCACCTGCTTAGGATTCCCTGGACATGGCATTGAGAGCTATCCTGCCTATCTCTCCAACCCGGAGGTTGTCCTTAGGTATCCATTATAATTATAGCCATTGATACTCTTGTCCTCCATGAACTTGTCTAATCCTTTCTTAAAGCTGCCAAGACTGACAGCTGTCACCACTTCTTCTGGCAGGGAGTTCCATAGACCAGTAATCCTCTGGGTGAAAAAGTACTTTCTCTTATTTGTTTGAGAACTAGTACCCAAAAGTTTCATGGAGTGTCCCCTAGTTCTAGTATTATGCGATAGGGAAAACAGTTTTTCCTTATCTACTTTGTCCACACCGTGCATGATTTTATAAACTTCAATCAGGTCACCTCTTAGACGTCGTCGTTCAAGAGTGAAGAGGCCCAACCGTTGCAGCCTCAGATGGTAAGGAAGGTGTTCCAGTCCCCTAATCATTCTGGTTGCCCTCCTCTGCACTTTTTCCAGCTCTATAATATCCTTCTGGAGGTATGGCGACCAGAACTGTACACAGTATTCCAGATGGGGCCTCACCATAGATTTATAAAGAGGCAAAATGATACTTGCTGACTTATTTTCTATACCCTTCCTAATGATCCCTAGCATTGAGTTTGCTTTTTTCACTGCTGAGGCACACTGGGTTGACACCTTCATTGAGCTCTCGTCCACCAGGACACCAAGGTCCCTTTCCTGGTTTGTCGCAGAGAGTTCAGACCCCATCAGTTTATAAGTGTAATTGGGGTTCTTTGCCCCAACATGCATCACTCTGCACTTACTAATGTTGAAGCTCATTTGCCACTGTTTTGCCCACTCCCCCAGTGTCAAGAGATCCCTCTGGAGCTCTTCACAATCTCTCACAGTTTTCACTACCCTGTATAATTTAGTGTCGTCAGCAAATTTGGCTACCTTGCTTTTTACTCCTACCTCTAGATCATTTATGAAGAGGTTGAAAAGCAGGGGTCCCAGTACTGAACCTTGGGGGACCCCACTCTTTACTTCCCTCCACTTGGAGAAGTGTCCATTTAGTGCTACTCAGGGCTACCAAGACCAACTCAGGGCGGTTCACAGCATAATAATAATAATAATAATAATAATAATAATAATAATAATAATAATAATAATAATAATAATAATAATAATAATAATAATAATAAAAAAACGTAATTAAAAACATAGTTAAAACTGCTTTAAAAACTACCCACCCACTCACTAAAAAGGGGGGCAGGAGCCATACCTGTCAAGCGCAGCTCCAGAGATTACGGGATCTGCGCAGAACGTTTCTGCACGGGTCCGTTCTACGCATGCGTAGAACAAACCTGTACAGAACTGTTCTGCGCAGTTCACTTCTATGCATGCGTAGAAGGCTTTTACGCATCCCCTTCTGCACAGAAGCCTTCTACTCAAGTGTAAAAGTCTTCTACGCACGTGTAGAAAGGACCTGCACAGAAGGGATGTGCGGTAACTCATTTCCCCCGCGCTGCCCAAATTACAGGGTAGCGGCAGCTCTGGGCGGGAAATGGCAAAAACTGGCGCGAAAATATGGGAAATGCCGGCCAATCCGGGATACTTGACCGGTATGGCAGGGGCCGAGGGTGCTGGGATTACCTTCCTGGCCGTTGGGTTTCCCTGCTTAGAAAAAATAATTAGTGGGATGTGTTTGTGGGCTGGCGGCCGCAGCGCAGAGACATTGTGAGCCAGAACATGATGAACCCTGGATTTGATCATGGAAATGAGTTTTAAGAAGTGAGAACGCATTAGTATCAAAATCTACTATTACCTTCCTAGTCAAAGCATGGCATAAAATCAACAGTCTGTGACCGAAGAATTGTTAAGGCAACGGCCAAGTATATAGGCAGTACCTAGTAAAGTTTTTTTTTTGTAAAGTTATATTCAAGTCCAATAAATCCAAAATTTCCAAACATTTAATTTAATAGTCATATATATGCCGCCCACTCAGGTAGAACCCGACTCAGGGCGGCATTACAACAAGTTCTAAAAACATATAAAAACACTTTTAAAAACCCATATCCCACCCACTGGGATGAACTGTAATATTCCAGAGGAAGGGCAGTCTGTTTCTTGTAAGGTTTCTCTTGGTCGAAAGCCAGTCGTATCCAACTCTAGGGTGCAGGGCTCATCTCTGTTTCAAAGCCGAAGAGCCAGCGCTGTCTGCTGCTGCAGACGTTTCCGTGGTCATGTGGCAGGCATGACTAGACACCGAAGCGCACAGAACGCTGTTACCTTCCCACCGAAGTGGTCCCTATTTATCACTTGCAATTTCTTGCTTTCGAACTGCTAGGTTGGCAGGAGCTGGGACAAAGACGAGAGCTCATTCCGTCCTGCAGTACTCGGGAATTGAACTCCCTACCTTCCGCCTCCCAATCAGCGTCTTAGCCACTTGAGCCACTGCAGTCTGGTTTTGGTGGGTACCTCCTTAAGAGGCCACGATGCCCTTTCTTTCATGTCGCCCCATCTGAAATCCTGATTGCAAGTTAAGAACATAAGAACATAAGAACAGCCTTGCTGGAACAGGCCACAGCCCATCCAGTCCAGCATTCTGTCTCACACAGTGGCTCACCATTTCCTTCAGGGTATTCCCAAGCAGATGCCTTCACCAGCTTAGGATTCCCTGGAAATGATATTGAGAGATATCCTGCCTATCTCTCCAACCCGGAGGTTGTCCTTAAGTATCCATAATTATAGCCATTGATACTCTTCTCCTCCATGAACTTGTCTAATCCTTTCTTAAAGCTGTCAAGACTGACAGCTGTCACCACTTCTTCTGGCAGGGAGTTCCATAGACCAGTAATCCTCTGGGTGAAATAGTACTTTCTCTTATTTGTTTGAGAACTAGTACCCAAAAGTTTCATGGAGTGTCCCCTAGTTCTAGTATTATGCGATAGGGAAAACAGTTTTTCCTTATCTACTTTGTCTACACCGTGCATGATTTTATAAACTTCAATCAGGTCACCTCTTAGACGCCGTCCATCGTTCAAGAGTGAAGAGGCCCAACCGTTGCAGCCTCAGATGGTAAGGAAGGTGTTCCAGTCCCCTAATCATTCTGGTTGCCCTCCTCTGCACTTTTTCCAGCTCCATAATATCCTTCTGGAGGTATGGCGACCAGAACTGTACACAGTATTCCAGATGGGGCCTCACCATAGATTTATAAAGAGGCAAAATGACACTTGCTGACTTATTTTCTATACCCTTCCTAATGATCCCTAGCATTGAGTTTGCTTTTTTCACTGCTGAGGCACACTGGGTTGACACCTTCATTGAGTTGTCCACCAGGACACCAAGGTCCCTTTCCTGGTTTGTCGCAGCGAGTTCAGACCCCATCAGTTTATAAATGTAATTGGGGTTCTTTGCCCCAACATGCATCACTCTGCACTTACTAATGTTGAAACTCATTTGCCACTGTTTTGCCCACTCCCCCAGTGTCGAGAGATCCCTCTGGAGCTCCTCACAATCTCTCACAGTTTTCACTACCCTGTATAATTTAGTGTCATCAGCAAATTTGGCTACCTTGCTTTTTACTCCTACCTCTAGATCATTTATGAAGAGGTTGAAAAGCAGGGGTCCCAGTACTGAACCTTGGGGGACCCCACTCTTTACTTCCCTCCACTTGGAGAAGTGTCCATTTAGTGCTACCCTCTGTTTCCTGTCCCTTAGCCAGTTGCTGATCCAGGACAAGACCTGTCCCTTTATTCCATGACTGGTAAGTTTATTCAAGAGCCTTTGGTGTGGGACCTTGTCAAAAGCCTTCTGAAAGTCCAGATAAACAATGTCAACTGGATCCCCCTTATCCACATGCTTGTTGACACTCTCAAAAAATTCCAACAGATTAGTGAGGCATGATTTGCCCTTGCAAAAGCCATGTTGGCTCTCCTTTAGCAGCGCCTTCTCTTCTATGTGCCTATTAATTCTATCTTTTAGGATGGTTTCCATCACTTTACCTGGGACACATGTCAAACTGACAGGTCGGTAATTTCCTGGATCACCCCTGGATCCTTTTTTGAAAATTGGTGTTACATTCGCTACCTTCCAGTCATCAGGCACAAAGCCTGATTTGAGGGAAAGATTATATATTTTGGCTAGGAGATCAGCAATTCCATCTTTAAGTTCCCTGAGAACTCGTGGATGGATGCCATCTGGTCCTGGTGATTTGTTAGTGTTTAATCTATCTACCTATGTGTAATATTTGTGTCATTAGATCAGGGTGAGTTGTCCTTAATTTAAAATAATAGTTGTGATTAGGCAGGCTTTGGGCAATAGAACGGGTGCTGGGCACAGGGCCCTTAATGAGTAGACCTCTGTCCTTTATCCCTGTTATTATTTTAATTGATTCTGTTTTCAGGATGGTTGGGAAGTCGTTTGGCGTTTTGATATGCCAATGTTTTAATGTTCTAGTCTGTTTAGTTGCGTCGCGACATAGTTTTATTGTCTTATTTGTTCCTATGTTGTTGTTTTTAATCACATCGGAAGCCGCCAGGTGGGATATAAATCAAATTAAGAATTATAATGCTCCCGGTTGTGTAATTTGGGCAGATTTGTGACCTAGCACATTTTATTCCGGGTTTCAGGTTTAATGTTGGAGAAGAGAGCAGATCGTTGCCGAAGCTGCTAAGAAACAGGCATTTGATCACTGCTTTCGTTTGAGCCTTGCTCCTGAAATGAGTTTAATGTTTAATTGGGAGGTGCTGCGGTGTCGGCTAATAAATCGTTAACCCTGCTTTCGTGTATTAATGACCAGAAATCTCTGACAGCAAGGGGGGGGAGAATGGCTGAGCTCAAATACATGATTTACAGGTTGAAGCCTCATTCCTCACCCCCAACTTTCAAGGCTTTTAATCAGCATTTGGTTTTATTAGGCATACATTGCATTAAAAAAAGGGGGAAAGAGGTATTCCATATAAGTTGGAACCCTGCCTTGTAAAAGAAACCTGTGGAAGGCTAGTCAGCCAGTGATTGTTAGCCATGGCAGTGAAGTGGGACTTCCTTGTTCAGCAGCAGTCTATCTGTGGGAATCTTTTGCTGAACCACAGAGAGCTGTTTCCTTGTGAGCTTGTTAGAGGTGATCTTGGAGGTCCACATAATGTAACTCCCGCGGATGCCAGATATTTGGCACAACACCGTCAGCAATAGGTGGTCATCCTGATGATGATTATTTATTTATTTATTTATCCGTATTTCTATCGCCACCCAGCTAGACAACGACTCTGGGCGGCTTACAGAAGTTGATGATATCAAACACATAAAACCCCAGTAAAACATACTAAACCCCAATTAAAAACCCGCCTGCACTCATAAAAAGAGAGACTTTCCAACTGTTATTCTAAGCCAGCCAGCAGGCGGGGGTCACCCCTCCATCGGCGCCCCACACCTGCCCCGCCAGCCAGGTTTTCAGATCTTTCCTGAAGGGCAGCAATTCCGCCTGTAGTCGCAATTCCACCGGCAGGAGGTTCCATAGGGCTGGTGCGGACACGGAAGAGACGAGCCCCTCTAGCTGATGGTATGAGTAGAGAGCCCCCCTCCCCCCAGTCCGCTCTGGTTGGATGGACGGATGATCTTGGGGCAATGCGGTCTCTTAGGTCTCTTTGAATACCAAAGCCAAAGTTAGTACAGTACAAGGAACAACATCATCAGGAAACTCGCAAACTATAAATGGGGAACTCAACCACCCACACTGCGCACATCAGCTTTGGCCCTGAGTGTCTCTGCAGCAGAGTAGGCTACTCCTGTATGGAATGCATCCACAGATGCAAAAACAAGTTGGCATCGCTGTTAATGAAACCATGCGAATAGTGACAGGATGCCTTAAACCCGTGATGACGAACCTTGGCACTCCAGGTGTTCTTGGACTTCCATTCTCAGAAGCCCAAGTCTCTGTGAATCCACACAAATGGGTTTACTGTGCAGAAGACTTGGGCTTCTGGGAATTGGAAGTCCAAGAACACCTGAAGTGCCAAGGTTCGCCATCACTGCCTTAAACCTACACCAGTTGAGAAAATACACCCTCTTGTTGGTATTGCTCCCCCTAAGAGAGGCGTTCTCAATCTTTTAAAGCCGGGGACCGGGTCACGCTCCCTCAGACAGCTTCGGGGCTGGACAGCCATTTCGCCCTTCCTTCACATGGCACTTCCTGGTATGTTGAAGGCAATGGGGGGGGGCACATGGAATGGTGCCATGGGCTGCAGGTTGAGAATCCCTGACTTAAGATCAGGAGAGAAGTAGCAGCAGATGCTGAGAGAACTAAGCAAGACTAATGCACCCTCAACACACTCTGAACGGATATGAGTCTCAAGTCCGCCGGCTCAGATCCAGAAATAGTTTTATGTCAAGAACAAACATTATTAAGGCTACACAAGAGCAATACCAAATTAGAAGATGAAAGAAGGAAGTCACTGGGCAAGGAACATCATTAAAGGAGGATATGTCTGAGGAACTCAATCTCCCCTACCTCACTTGGAGGACCCTGAATAGGCTGAGGGTTGGAGTCCCTCAATGCAAGACCAACATGCTCAAGTGGGGACTGCTGGTGGACAACAACACACGGTGTGAATGTGGAGAGACACAGAGTCTGGACCATTTGCTGGTCTGCCGATTGGTGGCAGAGACACCAATGAGGACTTGCGTTTGGGCAATGACAAAGCGAAGCAAATGGCTTAATTTTGGCAGTCCAGGACACGACTGGATCAGGACACGAAAGAAGAAGATCCAGACTTTCTGATTTATGGGTTCTCTTGGTCTCAAGTCCTCCAAAGGGCTATCTCGGCTCCTCCCTCCAGTGCCCCTCTGGGTCCTCCCTAAGGCTGTGCCTGTGGAATGACCTGTGATCCCATCCATAAGGTTTTCAATTCCTGGTCCGAGCTTCCACCCCTACTCCTAGGACAATGGATACTACATCTTCCGAAGCAGCTGGCCCAATATTTCTGTCCGTCAGGTGACATAATCAAGATACTGTACCTGTCTATTGAAAGGAGCATTCTGGATGTCCAGATGAAGCTGGCCGCCAAGTGTTCCTCAGGAGCTTCTAGAAGGCCTTGGCCCTCCCAGCTAAGATCCTGGTGGCCTCCATCATCCACCTTGGAGATCTGGCGCATGGTGGGCACAGGCAGAAAGCCTGATCACCAAAGGGCATTGTTTCAAGTTCAGCCTACATTCTGCCCCTGTTTCGGACTCGATCCTGGCCTGTGCCCCATCTGGGCTTGCATTCGATCCTGGCATCTGGCCCACTCTCTCAGCTGCACCACCAGAAGTTTCCTCAAGCGGTTTGAGAGCCGTTGCCTGTCCTTCGGAGTCCACGGGTCTAAGCCAGGTTGTGATGCCTTCATCAGAGCCCACCTTGTATACCTTTGATTTGTCATTCCTTTCCAACATAGGATGTTCTTGAGCTACATGTTGACCCTGTCAGTGAGGGGTTGATGGAAGTCTGATTCCAATAACATCAAAGAGGATGTCCCATGGCTCCATCGACTGTGATATTGAACCCCGTCCCTGTTGGCATTGGGGTCTCCACCTTGGCTTTACCCTATGCCAGCAGTAGAATTTTAGTGGTGCTTAGTGGTTAAGATGCTGAATTTGACACCTGGAAAGTTGACAGGTCAGCATTTCGAGACCTGAGTGCTGCATGACGGAGTGAGCTCCCGTCTCTGTCCCAGCCCCTGCCAACCTTGCAGTTCGAAAGCAAGAAATTGTAAGTAGATAAATAAGTACCGCTTCGGTGGGAAGGTAAACAGTGTTACGTGCACTCCTTGGTCTAGGCATACCTGCCACATGTCCATGGAAACGTCTGCTATAAACAGAGATGAGCACTGAACCCTAGAGTCAGATTCGACTGGCTTTCAAGCAAGGGCAACCTAATTTCATGAAATCTACAGAAGGGGACCTCACTGTGATTTTTGAGCCAAGCCAGAGCTGTTTTGTTTTTCTCCATACTCAAAGTTGCTTGGTTTATAATTACAGATTAATTTTTATATGTGGTACCTTAGTTTATGAACTTAATGCATTCTCTGGTATGTTTGGAATTGTGAAAAATTTGTAAACCAAAATGCAGTTTCCCGTAGGAATACATTGAAAACCCTTTTTTTCTGACCTCCAGAACGGATTAATTGGTTTTCAGTGCATTCCTATGGGAAACCAGGTTTCGGTTTACAAAATTAAATTCGTAAACCGAGGCATTATTTTCAATGGATTTTCATTCGTAAACTGAAAATTCGTGTTTGTAAACCCAAGGTACCACTGTATGTTGTTGCTGCTGGCAGGAAGGTAAATGTTTTCTTTTCTCTTTAATGTAATTTTGTCTTACTTATTCTAGTGCAGTGTGTGTGTGTGGGGGGGTGTCGAGTGCCCAATGCCTAAAGAGGCTGCATCTTAAATGGGGGGGGGGGGAAATGGAGCAAAATTATTAGTCTACTGATTTAAATCAAAAGTAAACAGAGTCAGAGATCAACGAAGAAATGTAAACAAGGCAGGTTGGAGGGCCGCATAGAAAGAGCTCGTTTATGTTGTATTTTAATTTAATATTGTGAACCATCCAGAGTGGGGAGATATTATTTACTCAAGATGAGCAGTATATAAATGCTGAAATAAAATAAATCAATTTATTTTTAAGGCTGCAGGTTTCCAGGGACAGAAATCTCTTGCCAGGAAAAGAGAAAACAAAGGAAAGAGGGATTCCACTTGAATGGTGGGCACAAAAATGGGATAGGCTATGTCAGGAGTTGGGTCATGCTCCCTCAGACAGCTTTGGGGGCTGGGTGGCCATTTTACCCTTCCTCCACTGCATGGCACTTCTGGATGTGGTGGAGGCGGTGGGGGCCACATGAAATGGTGCTGAGGGCCTCAGGTTGTGAATCTCTGGGCTATGTGATGGCCAACTTTGGCACTCCAGGTGTTCTTGGACTTCAATTCCCAGAAGCCCAAACCAGCACTCCTGCTGATAAGGGCTTCTGGGAATTGAAGTCCAAGAACATCTGGTGTCAAAGTTGGCCATCACTGAGATATAACATGAGGTTACTGGCCCACATCTGGCTCAACCCTGCACCTAAGCATTCCATCATTGGATGCCTCATAACACAGGGCCCGACAAGCTCCAGCTGTCCAGATATTGCTGAGTTTGAAAGTCCTGCTGGCCATAGAAAGCCACATCCAAACGCAAGAAGAGATGCACTGAACAATATCCTAAAACTCAGGTGATGTCTGATTATTTGAATTGTCTGCACGTCTCTGGTGATGCCCTGGAATCGACTTTAACCAGAGATCCTGTAGAACAGTGGTGGCGAACCTATGGCAACGCGTGCCAGAGGGGGCATGTAGAGCCGCTTTGGTGGGCACGCAAGCTGTCTCCACAACACAGAGTTTGCACCACCCCTCTGCCCTGCAGCCCAACGGGAGCGCTTCCTCCCTCCCCCCCAGCACAGAGTTCGTCCTGCTCCTCTCCCCAGCAGCCCAATGGGAATGCTTCCTCCCCCCCTCCCGAACATAGAGTTTGCTCCGCCCCTCTGCTGAGCAGCCCAATGGAAGCGCTTCCTTCCCCCAGCAGAGAGTTCGCTCCGCCCCTTTGCCCAGCAGCCCAATGGGAGCGCTTCCTCCCTCCCCCCCAGCACAGAGTTCGTCCTGCTCCTCTCCCCAGCAGCCCAATGGGAATGCTTCCTCCCCCCTCCCGAACATAGAGTTTGCTCCGCCCCTCTGCTGAGCAGCCCAATGGAAGCGCTTCCTTCCCCCAGCAGAGAGTTCGCTCCGCCCCTTTGCCCAGCAGCCCAATGGGAGCGCTTCCTCCCTCCCCCCCAGCACAGAGTTCGTCCTGCTCCTCTCCCCAGCAGCCCAATGGGAATGCTTCCTCCCCCCTCCCGAACATAGAGTTTGCTCCGCCCCTCTGCTGAGCAGCCCAATGGAAGCGCTTCCTTCCCCCAGCAGAGAGTTCGCTCCGCCCCTTTGCCCAGCAGCCCAATGGGAGCGCTTCCTCCCTCTCCCCAGCACAGAGTGGGTTTTGCGTTGCAGTTTGCGCACTCGGTCTCCAAAAGGTCAAGTTCAGCATCTTAACCTCTTCTTTCGTGTCCTGATTAAACCCTGGACTGCAGAAATGAAGCCACTTTTTTCGCTTTGTCGTTGGCCTAATTTAAGTCGTCATTGGTGTGTGTTCTGGCAGTAATCGGCAGAGCAGCCAATGAGTCGGATTCTGTATCTCTTCACATTCACACAGCGTGTTGTTGTCGTGTCCCCCCCACCCCACCCCCCGGACTTGAGCCTGTTGGTCTTCCATTTTGGGACTCCAACCCTCAGCCTATTCCGGGTCCTCCAAGTGACGCAGGGGAGGTTGAGTTCCTCAGCCATTTCCTCCTTTAATGTTCCTTGTCCAGTGCGCTCCTTCTTCCATCTTCTAATTTGGTTCAAACCAAAGTCTTTACCGCTAAGCCACCACAAACTAATTAGGCAGGATACACATCAAATGAAACCAATCAATCAAATAAAACAACACCCAGGTGATTTTATTTTCACCTTGCTTTATTTTATTTTAATTAATGCACTTATATATTACCCATCTGAAAGAGGGGGGGGGATGTCCCCACTCAGGGTGGTGTTGCAACGTTAAATTAAAATTGCAGCATAAACCGCTGGAACAAATGAGATAAAGTTACATTAATTAAAAAGAAAAGAAAACATAACCCTCCCAACTGCCGCTGGCAAAATAAAATAAAAAATTAAGCTGCAATAATCAACGAAGAAACTTTGGGTCATGAAAAACCCACCAAACCCAAAATAATTAACTGTGCTTGGGGGGGGGGGTAGCTCTTAAATGCCTGTCTAAACAGTATTAGTATTGACTCTTTTTAAAAAAATGGTATAGCAACGGGGCTTAACACAGCTCCATAAGAGGTTGAATCTTCTTTCGATACTCTTATTAGTCCTACTTTTATTTCCCCCTCTCTTCTAGCGAGCTAAGAGTTGCATTTGTGGTCTCTCCAGTTTTATCCTCACAGGATCCCTGCGGAGTAGGCCACTCTGTTGAGTTCCGTTGTTCACTGGAGACCCAGGATTTCCCCCTCCCAGTCAAATTTTCTTAATTGCTCTGTCCATCCAGGTTCTGCCTCCCCCCGACTATATTTAATTATTTATTACATTTATATACCACCCTTCTGGGCAGTGGTGGTCATCAGCAGGTTTGCACCGGTACGCACGTACCGGTAGTAAAAATGGCTGGCCTCGCCCACCTCCAGAGTGGCTGTGGTCACGTCCACAGTGTGGTAGGTAAATTTTTTTTTACGCCCACCACTGCTTCTGGGCAATTTTCCCACTCAGGGCGGTGCACAGCATTAAAATAATTTTCGAGTTTAGGAAACAACCGCAGATGTTTCCTTGTCTGTTCTGGGCCAGAAAGGTTCGCCATGACGAGACATTGAATTTTCTCACATGTTGTGGCAGGTTTAACTGAAGGTGATGGGATTGAACCTGCAACCTTTGGTATCCCAGGTGGTAGTGTGCTCTCTTTGTTCATTTTGGGAGTGTTAGCATGCAGCAGCCAAAATCCGTTAGCAAGTCACAGATAGAGTAGACCCAAGTTGGTCAATGAAGCCAGCAATTCCTGTTTTGAGATAATCCAAGGTACGCTGCCCTTCTGCCTGGAGGTTCTTCTTTTTTTAAAACATGACCTAAGGCAGTGATGGCGAGCCTTGACACTCCAGCTGTTCTTGAACTTCAATTCCCAGAAGCCCAAGTCCCTGTGAATCCACATGATTGGGTTTACTGCACGTACACAGTACTGCATGACGGAATGAGCTCCTGTCTGTCCCAGCGCCTGCTAACCTAGCAGTTCCAAAGCAAGAAATTGCAAGTAGATAAATAGGGACCACTTTGGTGGGAAGGTAAACAGTGTTCCGTGTGCTCCGGTGTCTAGGCATGCCTGCCACATGTCCACGGAAACGCCTGCAGAAGCAGACAGCGCTGGCTCTTCGGCTTTGAAACAGATGAGCACTGAACCCTAGAGTTGGATACGACTGGCTTTCGAGAAAGGATTACCTTTACCTTTACTACAGTTTATTTCAGAAACATTTGCAAACTTGTCAAAAAAGGTTATTGCTAATCGTTAGCGTTCAAAGCGCTTCCAGCTGTTGCTTCGCTTAACAACAGCCCTGTAAGGTAGGTTGGGACTTTTCCTCCTTCCTCTGTTACAACCGAAGGGCTCTAAGATGAAAAGTCTGTCGCTTTGTATTATGGGATGCTTCCTTGTAAGAGCTGATTAAAATCACAACAGGACCCTAAACGCCGCCGCCTTTAAGAGCCCCAAGAGCTTTGATTGGGGGGGGGGGAGGCTAGCTGAGGACAGTAATACTGATTTTTACAAGCTATTTCCTTGTTCCTTTATTTAAAAAAGATAACCACGAAGCTTTGAAGTTTAGTTTTGAAAGCTTATCCTTTTAAACATTTAGTTGATTTCTCGTATGGACGACGTGTGCTGTATTTTAATTAGGCTCTCCGTGAATCAGGGTCCTGCTCATAGCTGGCTAGCTTGGTTTTTTTCTTTTTAAAGCAATTTTATTTGAATTTTCATTTAAAAAATAAAAGATTTACACACATACTATACCAGTGGTTCCCAACCTATGGCCTGTGGGCCAGATCCAGCCTACGGCACCATTTCATATGGCCTTCCATGGGTATTCAAGAAACAAAATGGCCACCCCGTTGAAGCAGTTGGGACAAAACGGCTGCCCCCGTCGTGCAGGCAAGGCAAAATGGCCATCCAGCCCTCAAAATTGATGACCCGGCCCCTAGCTTGAATAGATTGGGAACCCCTGTACTATACCCGGGGGGTGTACATCCTGTCCAAAACTATTACTTAACTCAACTATATAGTTACAGAAATCTTTTCTCCGATTTCCAAAATGTCATATATTCATATCCAGGTTTGATTCCTTTCGATTTTCCCAGAACAAAATCAATAAAATCTCCCGGAATGTCAGCAAACGCATTTTTCCTAATACAGTAATGCCTTTTTAAAAACTCTTAATTCACAAGTCAGTTTATTGGAGCTCACTCCGTCGTGCAGCACCCAGGTCTTGAACTTCTGACCGCATTCTTTGGACCATTCCTCCAATCCTAAGTATCTATACGTTTTCCAATTTTTAGCAATTGTTATTCTTGCTGCTGGCATGGTCACAATAATAATATCTTATGTTTTTGCACCTTAAGTCTACCCAACTCATTAATCAAAGCTATCCTGGGACAAGCGGATAGTCTTAAGTGACAATATTTTACTTGCTTCTGGTTTCCAGTCTGTTTTTCCACCTCCTTTTATCTATTTTGCCCAACAAGGGACTGCCCAAAATCTCAGAGAGACTAAAATGTTCCCCATGTTTATTTTAACTTTACCTTTCTGGCCAACGGGATCAGCCTGGGGAAGCGTTGGAGCCTCCTGTGAAGGACACCTGACTCCTGTTGAGCGGCAGCTGGTATCTCAAGGTACACTGCTCCTGGAACTGGAGGTTCTGTATAGCTTTCCTAAAATTCTTCCTCCGTGTCTAGGCCCAGATGTGAAACTGCCAAAATGAAGGCACCTTTTGGTGAGTTCATTCTGCCGTTCCCTTCGCCTGACCTAGTGTGAGAAAGATTAGCCGGCGACACAAGGTTGCCGTTACCAGGGCAATGCCCGATTGTGCTTCAAGAATGCCACAGTCTTCGAAGAGGCTCTTTCTGCACTGATAGGATTTTGCCCAGAATGTGCAAAAGTTAACTTTTGGACTTCAGTTTGGGATTATACAGAGATGTGCGCGTACAAGTCATGGCCTTTCTTTCTCTGTAGATTTGTGTGTGATCTCATCTCTGAAGCCCTTTAAGGTGATGGACCTTAAAGGGCATTTTGTTGTTGTTGTTCAGTCGCACAGTTGATTCCGACCCTTTGCGACCCCATGGACCATTGTCCTCCAGGCACCTCTGTCCTCCACTATCCTCCTCAACCCGCCCAGCTCTGTCCCAGCTCTGTGCCCATTGTGTCTACAATGCCATCTAGCCATCTCATTTTTGGACGCCCCCTTCTTCTCTTGCCCTCCACCTTCCCCAGCATCAAGGCTTTCTCAAGTGAATCCTCTCTTCTCATTTGATGTCCAAAGTACTTTAGCTTCATCTTCACTATTTGACCCTCCAAGGAGCAGTCAGGGTTGATTTCTTCTAAGATCAACCTGTTTGTTCTCCTCGCTGTCCAGGGGACTCTCAAGACTCTCCTCCAACACCACATCTCAAAGGCGTCTATTCTTCTGCACTCAGCTTTCTTAATGGTCCAGCTCTCACAGCCATACATTACCACTGGGAATACCATTGCTTTGACTATGCGGACTTTTGTGATGTCTCTGCTTTTCACTATGTTCCCCAGGTTTCTCATAGCTTGTCTGCCAAGAATCAGTCGCCTTTTTATTTCATAGCTGCAATCTCCATCTGTAGTGATCTTTGCTCCTAGGAAAGTAAAATCTGTCCCTGCTTCTACTTCTTCCCCGTCTACTTTCCAGGTGCTGATAGGGCCTGTTGCCATTATCTTGGTTTTCTTGATGTTGAGTCTCAGGCCAGTTTTTGCACTCTCTTCTTTCAACCTAAGCAGGAGCTTCTTTAGGTCTTCCTCACTTTCTGCCATTAGGGTGGTATTATCTGCATATCTCAAATTGTTGATGTTTCTCCCAGCAATTTTGATCCCATATTGTGATTCTTCCATCCCTGCATTGCGCATTATGTGCTCTGTGTATAGGTTGAATAAGCAGGGTGATAAAATGCAGCCTTGTCTTACTCCTTTTCCTATTTCAAACCACTCCGTCATTCCATACTCTGTCCTAACTGTTGCTTTTTGACTCATGTACAGATTTCTCAGGAGGCATATGAGGTGTTCTGGTATTCCCATTTCTTTAAGTACTTGCCACATTTTGTTGTGGTCCACACAATCAAATGCCTTGGTGTAGTCAATAAAACAAAAGTAGACTTGTTTCTGGTATTCCTTTGTTTTCTCCATGATCCAACGTATGTTGGTCATGTTTAAAGGACATTAAACATGTCAAATTGAGGACCAACTTTGCTTTAACTACTTAGACCACATCCAAGGTCCTGTGTCTAATTCTGGGTGATGAACTTTACTGAGTTCAGTAACATCATCATCATTAAAGATAAATACTGTCCACCAGAAGGTTGGACCGGATGTTTTTTTGAACCCCCACTGCTCTGGTTCTAGCCCTGGACCTAATCATCATCATCATCCGTATTCAATTCAATTCAATTCAAACTTTATTATGGTGCAGTAAAAAGGGTTTAAGTGCATGAAATAGAGTCACAATGCACCACCACAAACACATTTGTTTGAGTTAAAACAAAATAGCATAAAATCAGTTCTTAAAATCTATGCTACATTTAGGACAGGTATGTGATTTAAAAGGAATAAAACAGCACATAAAACAGTATGAAAGTTTAAAAGTTTAAAAGTTAACAGTCAAGTTTTAGCCTTGTGCTTTGTTGAGATCTGCCTCTCTGGTATTTTATCAGGGAGTTGTTATAACCGAGCTTTGAGCCTATCTTTGGAAGTGCCTTGGAATTTCCCCCATCCAGTGGGAACACTGCACGAGCATCAGCATCAGCATGAAAAACAACAACAACCATTAGTTTCAGTGAAAGACTGGTATAAAATTAACAGTTTAAGACTTAGCCAAGGACCTAAGAACTATTAGGTAACGGTCTCGCTTGCTTGAAAGCCAGTCGTATCTGACACTAGGGTTCGGTGCTCATCTCTGTTTATAGCCAAAGAACTGGCGCTGTCTGCATCTGCAGGCGTTTCGGTGGTAGGCGTGACTAGACCCAGAAGAACACTGTTTACCTTTCCTGCCAAAGCAGTACCTATTTATCTCTTTGCAATTGCGTGCTTTCGAACTGCTCGGTTGGCAGAAACTGGGGCAGAGACGGGCAGCACTTAGGTCTCAAACTGCTGACTTGCCAACCTTCCAGTCGTCAGGATCAGCGTCTTAACTTAGCCACTGCAGTCTCCTTATGTAGAAAACCGTGGTTTAAATCCAAGTTTTCCCGACTAGTCATTTAAATCGTAATTTAGATAAATCTGATTTAAATCTAACCCACCTTGGAAACAAACGGTGGTGCTGAATAGTGGGAGGCAGCTCATACTCTCTCCCAAGATTGTTGGTTTGGAAAATAATGATTTATGAGGTGTTTTTTCCCCCTGTTGGTTTTCCCCACTGCCTGGCTATATGCAAAACAACTTTTCAAGACAGGACAGTGGTTTATCTAGCTGGGGCTTTTCTTGACAACCCCAAACCCGTCCAGGAGTTTGGGTCTTGCAAAGCACTGGCATGGTGAAGATTCTGTCCCTGCACACCTTCCTGCTATGGTCATAGAGTAGAGCCTACTGCCATTGACTCAATGCTGATCGTCACAGGGCGGTTAACTAACCTGACAACCCTGAGGACTCAAGGCCTTGGGTGGCGAAGTTTCCAGGGATGGGTGATGGTCCACGAGTGAATTAAATCCCACTTGAATCCATCTGGATGGAAGGCAGCAGCTTCATCAAATCCTGGCCTGTGGCTGAGGAGGACTTTGTGTGCCCAAAGGGCTCAAGACCAGAAAGTGACTCGTGGAACTGGATTAGTGGTACAAGTGTCACACTGCGATCCAGAAGGCAAATGGGAGGCCAGTGCTGTAGTATATGGTTCTCAGGACAATCTTCAGGTCTGATTGCCATGAGGATCGCCAGTATTCGGAATTGGATATGGCACAAGAAGAAGAAAAGGTGAAAAGCTGTATTTGGCAATTAATTTTATGTTGTGAACTGCCCCAGAGTGGGAAATGTGTTTTCTCCATATAGGCCGTATATGCAGAGAGTGTCGGTTTTGACCGGGGGGGGGGGGGCTGCGGTGCCTCTGTGCCCTGTTAGCTGGAAGGCTGGCAAGTCGGCAGTTCGAGACCCAGGTACTGCGTGACGGATTGAGCGCCCGTCTCTGTCCCGATGCGGAAGGCAGATGAAAGACTGCATTATATTTCCAGGGCAATCTTTATGGCTGATTCCCATGAGGAGGATAGTCAGTATCCGGAATAGCTTTGGGGTCAAGGGAAGTTTCCATTAGGTGTCCCATTTGTCACGGACAGAAATGCACAGCTAGGGAAAGCACCTTACAGGATCCAGAACATACCTGTCAACCGCGGCTCCGGCCAACCTGGGACCTGCACAAAACGGCTCTGCACAGGTAGCCTTCTACGCATGCGTAGAAGGGTTTTACGCTTGCGTAGCCTGCTGCTACGCATGCGTAGCCTTCTATGCATGCGTAGAAGGCGACCTGTGCAGAAGGGCTGCGCAGTACCTCCTTTCCCCCGCTGCCAAATTCCGGGGTTTCTGCAGCGCAGGGCGGGAAATGGCACAAATCGGTGCCGAAAACCGGGAAATCCTGGCCAGTCCAGGAAGGTTGACAGGTATGATCCAGAATCTCTCCCCCCCCCCTTTTTCTTTTCTTTTCTTCCAGCCATCCTATAGCTAAAGGTAAAGGTAAAGGTTTCCCTTGCTCGAAGGCCAGTCGTATCCGACTCATGCTCATCTCTGTTTCTAAGCCGAAGAGCCAGCGCTGTCTGCTTCTGCAGACGTTTCCGTGGTCATGTGGCAGGCATGACTAGACACCGTAGCGCACGGAACGCTGTTACCTTCCCACTGAAGTGGTTCCTATTTATCTACTTGCAATTTCTTGCTTTCGAACTGCTAGGTTGGCAGGAGCTGGGATGAAGACGGGAGCTCATTTCCATCCTGCAGTACTCGGGAATCGAACTGCTGACCTTCCGCTTCCCAGTCAGCGTCTTAGCGACTTGAGCCACTGCAGTATAGCTGCTGGACTACAAATCCCAGAACCCCCCTCCCTGGCCGATGCCTCCAGCAGTGGGTACCTGGGAGTCATCTGGAGAGATGTGTCTCCTAAACTCTGATCGAATGTCTTGTTTCTCAAGACCTGGGCTGCAGGAACGCCCGTTGCCGGCCCTTTTTAGGAACCCAAGTTGAGTCAAGTTGTTTGTGTAACAGGAAGTAGGGAAGAAACTTTTTTTGGTGTGTGTGTGTGTGACTTGGGTTCAGGTTTCCAATTTAGGTCATGCACTGCCTCCTCTTGAACTGGATCTTCCTCCACCCCAACCGGGAAGACGTGAAAGCTGCGACGAGTCACTCTTTTGGCTTGGAGGAAATGTTTTGTTTTTCTGAGAGCGATGGGGTAACTGTTTCCCTTTTTTTCCTTCCCCTAAATCAAGGGTGCCCAAACTTTTGGGGCTGCGGGCCGGTCATGTGGTTGAGCAGGCCGGTCACGTGGTTCCTCCCACCGGAAGCGGAACTTAAACCCACATGCGCAAAATGCTGCCATTAATGCATCCATGGCTGTCATAAACACATTTTTTGCGCGGGTGCATTTAACTTCTGCTTACGGGGAAGGCCAAGTCTCTATGAATCCACACGAATGGGTTTACTGGCACTCCAGGTGTTTTTGGACTTTAATTCCCAGAAGCCCAAGTCTCTGTGAATCCACACGACTGGGTTCATTGCGTGTACACAAAGTAAACCCATTTCGTGTGGATTCACACAGACTTGGGCTTCTGGGAATTGAAGTCCAAGAACAGCTGGAGTGCCAAGGTTCGCTATCACTGATTTAGTGAATCCCCTTGAAAGGTGTGGTCAGCCCCCACCCCACCCCACTTGCCCTATCCAGAGTTTGGCATGCCTGGCTATAGATAGTTTGGGATTTGCTCGTCTTTGGCCTTCAGAGCCGTCGTCTTGCATTTCAAGAAAAAAGCAACCGGCATCCAGCTTGCAACAAAGGCTTGCCGGATGTCTGTCTGCCCCCAAAGTGTGCAAAAGAACAAGGTAAATATTGGTGCGCTCGGATTCATTGTGGGGAATGTGGTGGCTTAGTGGTTAAGATGCTAAACTTGATGACCGGAGGGTTGGCAGGTCATCAGTTTGAGACCTGAGTGCTGCGTGACGGAGTGAGCTCCCGTCATCCGTCCCAGCTCCAACCAACCTAGCAGTTCGAAAGCAAGAAATTGCAAGTAGATAAACGGGTTTGTTGGGAAGGTAACAGTGTTCTGTGCACTCTGGTGTCCAGTCATGCCTGCCACATGCCCAACGGAAACATCTGCAGACGTAGACGGCTTTGACTCTTTGGCTGTAAACAGAAATGAACACCACCCCCTACAGTTGGAGGCGATGCAGACATTTCCGGGAACATGTTGCAGACGTGACTAGACACTGAACACTGTTCACCTTTCTCACCGAAGCGGGACCTGTTTATCTACTTGCACTTTCTTGCTTTCGAACTGCTAGGCTGGCAGGAGCTGAGGCAGAGACAGGCGCTCACTCTGTCGTGTTCATGATAGTTTCGTGTTAGAAATTATTCTGGGTTTGAAAGGATTTTTGCAGAAGAAACTCCACTTAGGGGATGCTCGAATGAGGCTCCTTTCATGTCCGCGAGAGCTGGGGCAGGGACGGGCGCTCAGTCTGTCATGCAGTACCCGGGTCTCGAACTGCTGACTCGCCGGCCTTCCAGCTAACAAGGTGTCGTGCTAATCTCGGGTCTTGAACTGCTGACCTGCCAACCTTCTAGTCGTCAGGTTCAGCATCTTAACCACTAATCCTTGAGTTGATTATTATTTGGGTTTATTTGTTAATCTTCTATTGTAAAGATTTTTTAAATCTCTTGTAAAGCCGCCCAAAGTGGGAAAATCTCCCACTGGGATATAAGTGTAATAAATAAACCACACTTCTATACCACCCCATAGCACTTGGTGCTCTCTCCCGGCAGTTCACAAGTTAATGTATGGGTGTGGTTTTAATGTTTTTTAAAAAATATTTTTGTATTGTTTTTAATGCAAATGTCATTTTGAGTTGGGCGGCTATACAAATTGGAAATTAAAATTAAATTTAAAAAATTAATTAGCATCCCCCACCTTTCCAACATGCTGGGTACTCATTTTACCAACCTTGGAAGGTTGAGTCAACCTTGATCCCTGGTGAGGATCAAACTCACAAACGTTTGGCCGCAGTACAGCAGTTTTAACCCCTGCGCCACCAGGGCTCTATAATGCCAGGTGGCTTTCCTGTAACTCTTGTTCTTTGTGGTCCCTTGTGAATCCACACCAATGGGTTGGCTGCACAAAGAACTTGATAGAGTGGCCTCGGAAGGCTGAGCCAACCTTGAGCCCTGGTCGGGATCGAACTCACAATCTGCTGGTATTTTTTTTCCTTTTTGTTTCAAAATCACCCTCTTTTGTTCTTTTCTTCTGCCGTTCTGCCAAGGGCTGGTTTTCTCTGGCTTCCCTATAATTCATTCACGCTTATCCCTCCCCCTTAGGTGGTTCAAACCCCGTGGCCTGCGTGTAGGATTCGATGGCGCCCGTGCTTCCATGGCCAAGCCCTGCTGGTGACATGTCGGGCCACGAGGGAGCGGCTGGGCTTGCCCCGGTGGAAGCTGGCTGGGTTCCAGTCGCCCTCGGGTTGCACTCAGCGTGCATAGCAGGAAAGCACGTGGTTGTCAGCAAGCGGCCTCCTCTTTTGGGGTTTTCCAGCCTGTTTATTTGCCTTTCCAAAGAAAGCTGATAGGGGAGAAAGCAGTTTGTCAGCAGTTTGAGACCCAAGTACTTGCACGATAGAGTGAGCTCCCCGTCTCTGAGCCAGCTGTTGCCAGCCTAGCGGTTTGGAAGCAAGAAATTGCATTTAGATCAATACCGTAGGTGCCACTTTGTTGGGAAGGTAAACAGCTTCCGTGCACTCCAGGGTCTGGTCATGCCTGCCACATGACCACGGAAACGTCTGCAGAAGCAGACAGCCCTGACTCTTTGACTAGGAAACAGAGATGAGCACTGAACCCTAGAGTTGGATCCGACTGGCTTCTGAACAAGGGCAGGCTTTGCTTGAGGGCTGATTTGTGGTTCGAAAAACTGCAAACTCGGGTTGCAGTTGGACTCCAACTCCCATCCGCCCCAATCAGCGTGGCTACCCCCGAGGAGGCTGGGTGTTGCAGTCCAGTGGCGTCGGGATTTTCCTTGTCCTGGTTTCATTCTTTCGTGGGTCGAGTCGTTTTGTGGGGCCGGGTGTTCTCTCCTCCCAACCACGTTGCAAAGTTTAGCATTGTTAACATATAATTAACTGCAGTTTTTTTTGGGGGGGGTTAGTGAGGGAGTCACGGAAGTTGTCCTGCTGAAGGTTGAGGTGGTTTGCTTGGCACTGTCAAATTTATCCGCATAACAACAACCCTGTGAGGAGGCAAGAGAGGAACTGAGCATGCGAAGGCTGCATCCTTTCTTTGACGATGGTTCTGTGTTTCCAATTTTCCATCTCCTCCAACCCACGGCAATCCTGTGACTGAGCAGCTTCCGACTTTTCCTGGTCCCAGCACAGCTCTTGCTGGTTCAAGACTGTGGCTTCCTGTATTGAGTCAGTCCATCTCACATTTGGACTTCCTCTTTCCCTGCTGCCGTCCAACATCCTGCCTTTCCTAGCATCCTGAAGGCACAACGTTTGCCCCAGAAACATACTTGCAAACCTCCTTTCTCTCATAGGGATCTGATCCGTGGCTTATCACTCCGGATCTGCGGGGGAAGCAGGTCGTCAATAGAGGGATTCTTTGGTGGTAGCGTGCAAAAATCACAATTTCTCTTCTCTCCTAAACACAATCTGGGGGCCCAGTTTAAGATTCTGTTATTTCAAAGGCTTTATAGCAGGGGGTTCCCAACATTTTCAAGCCGGGGGCCGGGTCATGCTCTCTCAGTCAGCTTCGAGGGCCAGATGGACATTTTTACCCTGGCTGCACGATGGGGGTGGCCATTTTGTCCCAACAGCTTCAAAGGGGCTGCCATTTTGTTTCTTGAATGCCCTTGGAGGGGGTAGGAGGCCACATGAAATGGCACCAGGGGCCGGATCTGGCCTACGGGCCTTAGGTTGGGAACCCTGCTTTATAAGAATCATGGCTAATAGTCTATAGCTACGGTTCCCAACGTGGAGCGCATGCCCCACAGGGGGGCAGTTTGATTTTTAAGGGGGGGGGGCAATTTGAGAATGAGTTAATAACTTGCTTAGGCCAAGTGAATGGCTTTTGAGGCTTCCTCCTCCACGTCAACAGGAGTTCACTTTTTAAATATTAAGAATTATATGTCACCGAGGGGTGTTGGCACCAGGATTTTAGATCTGCTTAGGTGGGGCATGGCCCAAAAATGGTTGGGACCCATGGGTTTTTAGAAGTTGACCAACCTTGGTGCTCCACTTGTTTTTGAACTTCAGTTCCCCTGGTCAGCAGGTGTGTTGACTTGGCCTTCTGGGAATTGAAGTCCAAGAACACCTGGAGTGCCAAGGTTGGCTGCCACTGGTCTTAATAGGGTCTTTTTGGCTTTTGAAGTTTGGTTTTTTAAATATTATTATTATTATTATTATTATTATTATTATTATTATTATTATTATTATTATTATTATTATTATTATTATTATTATGTTTTTATGTTTATGTTTATGTGTATGTTTAGTAAAGGTAAAGGTTTCCCTTGCTTGAAAGCCAGTCGTATCAGACTCTAGGGTGCAGTGCTCATCTCTGTTTCAAGGCCGAAGAGCCAGCGCTGTCTGCTTCTGCAGACGTTTCCGTGGTCGTGTGACAGAAATGACTAGACACTGAAGCGCACGGAGCGCTGTTACCTTCCCACCGAAGTGGTCCCTTTTTATCTACTTGCAATTTCTTGCTTTTGAACTGCTAGGTTGGCAGGAGCTGGGACAAAGACGGGAGCTCATTCCGTCCTGCAGTACTCGGGAATCAAACTGCTGATCTCCTGCCTCCCAGTCAGCGTCTTAGGCACTTGAGCCACTGCAGTCCCACTATGTATGTTTATGTTTATTATGTTTATGTTTGTTTATTATTATGTTTATGTTTGTTTATTCATTCATTCATTCATTCAAATTTCTATTGCCGCCCAACTCGGCAACAACTCTGGGTAGCTAACAACAATTAAAAACAACATCAACTAATTTAAAACCCTTTAAAACCCCATTAGAAATTCTCAATATTTTTTTTAAAAAAATTGCTAGTCAAGGGTTGTCCTCCTTTATAGGGCTGACATTTAAGCTTTCTCAACCCAAATGGAGAGCGGATTCCCTTAAACGTGAAGTTTCGTTTAGTGACTTCCGGCCGACAAGATCTCATCCGTCAAGTTCAGCCAGTGGGTTGTCGAAAGCGTGACGTCTGACCAGATTTGGCTGTTGCAAGGCTAGCTGGCTTTGCTGGTCTGTTTCCCAGAAGGATTAGCAGAGCTGAGCTTAATGCGAACCTGGCGTGACACTTTCCTGATTTATCCCTCTGTGCGTATGCAGAGTGCTAATACTACAGGGATACCAAGTCCGGTGCAGAACGCTCTAAATCCACTTTTTCTGTGCTGATCCGGTCTTCTCCAGCTGTGCCTGGGATTAATAGGGTTTAATTAAAATCAGCAGGGGCTGTGGGGGAAGTAAGTAGCACAGCTTCCACAATGAGGTCTAGAAGCATGAATTTGATTCAGGGGAGGCTATGTTACAGTTGGACATTTTTATCCCTCTGTTTGAATGGTCTGTTTTGGTTCCCTTCCTGGCAGCTGGAATCTCAGAATCATTGAGTTGGAAGGGGTCTCTTATTGAATCCATTGTCATACTGCGCTATCCATTAAGGAGTTTCCCTGTCTGGTGGCTGTGGGGGTCTGGATGGGGGTCAACGGGCTACAGCTGAATTCCGGCAAGACTGAGTGGCTGTGGGTTCGAGGCCCTGCGTTATCCAGGGAGCTTCCACCTCTGGTCTTGGATGGGACTATTCGACCCCAGACAGACCCAGTGTGCAACTTGGGGGTCCTCCTGGACTCATGACTGCGGCTAGAAGAGCAGGTGGCGGCCGTGGCCAGGTGGGCTCTTGCACAACTCTGTGTAGTTCGGCCGTGGCCAGGAGGGCTCTTGCACAACTCTGTGTAGTTCGCCAGTCGCTCCCGCTCCTGGTTAGGGACTCCTTACTCATGGTCACACATGCTCTGGCCACCTCCAGACTAGATTATTGCAATGCGCTCTACATGGGGCTGCCCTTGACGACCATTTGGAGGCTGCAGCTGGTCCAGAACGTGGCATCCCTGGTAGTGATGGGGTGCGGGCGTAATGCCCATGCCTCGCCACTGCTTCGGGAGCTGCACTGGTTGTCAGTTTGCCTCCGGGTGCAATTCAAGGTGCTTGTTCTTTTATTTATTTATTTCTTAGCTTGGACATCACAAAACTTTGCAGATTTGGGGAGATAATTAAGAATTTACCCTGGCTGCCCCTCAGGGAGTTTATGTGGCTGCGTGGGTTTGAACTCGGGGCACTTCCATCCTCTTACCTGCTTACCTTCCAGCCCAGTTGATATTTCTTGCTTGCTGCCTCAGATGTTCAGCAGTAAGAGCAAAGTATTGCCTTACAGCAAGGGTGCCCAAACTACGGCCCATGGGCTGGATCTGGCCCCTGACGCCAATTTGCCCATGATGCCCTCGCCGTTCCCAAAAATGGATGGGGGTCACACCACCAATTTGCATGCACATCTGGAACCACTTCCAGGAGTGGCGCGGACACTTTTGCGAATGCCTGGGGACGTCTGGGACCACTTCTGGGAGTGGTGCGGACGCATTTGCGCACTCACGGAGATGTCCAGAACTACTTCCGAGACATTGCAATCACTTCTGGGACGTCCGGAATCACTTCTGGGAGTGGTACAGATGCATTTGCGCATGCGGAAACACATCCACGCCACTCCCAGAAGTGGTTTCGGACGCACATATGCACCCACTTCTTGGGGCATGGTCAGGCCCACTCATCAGTTCTGGGTGTGTGGTCAGGGCCCCCGGTGCAAAACGTTTGGGCAGCCCTACCTTACAGCAATTAGCAAATCTTGCCAGGCCATAGGAAGCTGAATCTCTGACATAAAGTTTGTCAATGGCCCTTGTGCCTGTGTTGTGTGAGTAAGATCAGGGCCGCCATCTGGGGGGACACCATCAGGACTCCCGTCCTGGGCCCGGAGATGACGGGGGCCCGGTGCCACCGGGAAACCACCGATGTATGCATACACAAACAAACCACGCATGCGCAGAAAACCACAGGGGCATGGCCAAAACGGGGCGGGCGGGGCATGTACCAGGCCCGGAAAATTCTGATGCCGGCCCTGAGTAAGATAGCCCAGAGAGGTCTAGATATTTCTAGCAATGCAGTCCTAGAACATATTTGTAACTTTACAGATAATATCCTATTAATTTCCTCACAGCCTTTTATCCACATCTTATTTACCACCATACATTCCCTCCATAAATGAAAAAAAGTTCCTTTTTTTTATCTTCCACCTCCAGAGGAAAATGAGAAACGTGAAAAGCTACGCCTGGACTGTGAGCAGGAGCAGAAGAAAGCCAGCGTGCCGCGGATCAACCATGTCGCTCATCCTGAGGAACCACAGCACCGCGAAGCCTTGGCGACCCCTTTGTCTCGGCCGGCCCCCCCGCCGCTGCCGCCACCCTCACTCACGACCCCCATCTCTGCCCTCCCCATCCCGGTGGTCCAAAACACTTTGTCTCCTCCACCGCTCCTCCAGCGCCACCCTCTGCTGGGCAAAGAGGTGCCCCTGGTAGCCCCCATGATTCAGAAGGCCTCGGGCGGGCCGCTCCTTCCGGACCTCAAGGGCCCCCCTAGCCTCTCCTCCGGGAGCCTCAGCCAGGGGACCCACTACCCGGCCCCTGTCCTGGCCATCCTGCAGCATCGCATGGTCCAGCCGGCACTCCAGCCCCTGGTGCACCCACCCCAACCGGTCCTCCCGGTGCCCCCTCCATTGCCGCCGCCGCCAGCCCCCCTCAGCATCAAGGGGCTTCCGTCAGAGGAGGCCAAGTCCAGCGAGCAGAAGAAGAGGCCTGGAGGGTGAGTGGAAATGGCATAGGAATTAGCTTCTTTGGTGAAAAACTGTGCTGATAGTTTTAGAGTGGGAAGTGTGTGTGTGTGTGTGTGTGTGTGTGTGTGTTTTCTGGGGCAAAAGGATTTTTGCAGGGGATGCTCAAATGAGGCTCCTTTCATGTTCCCCGTCATGCAGCTCTCGGGTATTGAACCCCGGCCCTTCCAGTCTCCAGCTCAGTGCCAGCAGGGAAGCAGCAGGGTGGGAAGTTAAAAGTGTGGAAACTGAGGTCAAGGAATTTCTTTCTGTCTATCTTTGAAACAGAGGAGCACTGAACCCTAGAGTCGGATATGACTGGCTTTTGAGCAAGGGAAATCTTTACCTTTTTATCTATCTATCTATCCATCCTAATCTAATCTAATCTAATCTTGTCTCATCTCATCTCATCCATCCATCCACCCATCCTTCCATCCATCTAATCCAGGGGTGTTTTAGAGTGAATGGCTTCAAAGAATCAGATGCTCTATTGCGGACATATTCTGGTATACATTAAAACCCCTACTTAAGAAAAAAATCTGGCTTTTGCTCAAATTGGTTTTTTTATGTAACTCGAAGCAAACCCATAGGAAATTGTGTAAATCGGGACACGGTTTTAGCACAACATCATTATGCAAGTCAAATTTTATGTAACTCAAGGCATATGTAAGTCGGGGTTTTACTGTAATTCTGTAGGCCAGTGATAGCGAACCTTGTTACTCCAGGTGTTTTTGGGCTTCAATTCCCAGAAGCCCAAGTCTCTGTGAATCCACACGAATGGGTTTACTGCTCAGACGCACGGTTATGACTGGCTTTCAAACAAGGGCACTTTTGCCTATTGCTCAGAATCCTTTGTGCAAAAGCCCAATACACTGATGCTACATGTGCTGACTTTTGAATGGGACTGATAATGTCTTGAGAGAGGATTTTTTTCGAAATCTGTTGCTCACAGTGATGTTTCTCTTTTTTCCGCACACCCTACCCCTCTTGCCTTTTAGGGTTGGCACCAGGGAAGTCCATAACAAACTGGAGAAAAACAGGTATGTAACTGACTCGTCAGGGGCTGTTTGGGGCTTCATGGAAATTGGCCGGTTTTCCTGCCCCCAAAAATGCTTGCCTTTCTGGGAACATCCGTGATGGTAGACAAACGGATAAAAGCTTGGTTCACACATTGCTCCAAACTGTGATTTTGGGCAGAGTTTGGGAATTAGCCCTCACGGTGCAGAGGTAAAGCTGCAATACTGCTGCCAAAACTCTGCCCACACTCTGAGTTTGATCCCGACAGGATCAAGGTTGGCTCAGCCTTCCGTCCTTCCAAAGTTGGTAAAATCACCCCGCAGCTTGTTGGGGGCAAATTATAATTTGCACAATTACTGTATTTGCTGGTGTATAAGACCCACTTCCCCCCTTAAAATACACTGGGAAAATAGGGTGTGTCTTGTACTTTATATAGTGACCCATAGTAGGCTACTTTGGTATTAATGGGATGCGTCCAGTCATCAGCAGGTTTGCACCAGTTCACCAGAACCAGTAGCATAAATTCCGGCTGGCCCTGCCCACCCAAGTTTTGAAATAAAGTAGTCCTAATTTAGGTGCAACACAGGCAGTGGTGGGCATCAGCAGGTTCGCACCAGTTTGCCACAACCGGTAGAAGAAATTCTGGCTGGCCCCACCCATCCAAGTTTTGAAATAAAGGAGTCCTAATTTGGGTGAAATGCAGGGCTTCCCCCCTGGCCATGCCCACCATACAACACCCACAGATTAGGTAGTAAAAAAATATTTGAATCCCAACACTGGTGCATCTTATACACTGGTGCGTCTTATATGCCGGCAAATACGGTACTTTGTGACATCCCCACCCACCCCCACCCCTGACAGTACTTTAAGTGCTTAGAGGGTGGGTATATACCGTATTTGCTGGCGTATAAGACTCTCTTCCCCCCTTAATATGCACTGGAAAAATGGAGTGCATCTTGTAGTGTATATAGTGGTCTATTTTGATAATAATGGGGTGCATCTTATACTCGGATGCATCTTATATGCCGGCAAATACGGCTTTTTAGGTGTGCATCAAACAGTTGCTCCTTCCACAATTTTTAAATATACAGTAGTAGCTCCCATTAACACAGCGGTGTGAATAACCTGGGAGGGTGGTAGAAATGAAAAAGTTTCAGGGAGAAAAGGGGGAGGCAAGTGTTTTAAACCAGATTCCCTCGTCTTCATTTTTTTTAAAAATATTTCTCCTTAATTGTCCTGTAGTGAATCCTGA
This sequence comes from Bradypodion pumilum, assembly GCA_035047305.1. Classification (NCBI taxonomy): domain Eukaryota; kingdom Metazoa; phylum Chordata; class Lepidosauria; order Squamata; family Chamaeleonidae; genus Bradypodion; species Bradypodion pumilum. The sequence goes on along the minus strand of JAWDJD010000017.1, from coordinate 4,916,296 downwards.
TTTGTCTGCAGCGAACTCAAGGCAGTGTCTGTAACTCTCGTCTTCTCTGAGCCGCTTCAATGTGAAGCATCATCTTCACATTGGTTTTGGGGTCTTGGTGACCCAGGAGGGGACGGGACATGAGACACACAGAAGGCTAAAGCTTGAGCCTAAAATGCTACCATATTTTAGATTCAAGCTCTGACTGTCCCCAATTTACGGCAAAGGGGAAGAACCTTAACCTTTGAGGAGAGGGGTAAAAGGTTAGGGATTTTTAGGATGGGTATAAAAGCTGAACACTTACCAAGTGAATGGTATTAGGAGCCCTGGTGGTGCAGAGGTTAAACTGCTGTACTGCAACCAAAAGGTTGTGAGTTTGATCCTGCCCGGGGCTCAAGGTTGACTCGTCCTTCCAAGGTCGGTAAAATGAGTCCCCAGCATGTTGGGGAAAAACCACCCAGGAAGTGCACTAAGTACTATGAGGTGAGATATAAACGTGATTGTTTTGCTTTTATTTTGGGGGAGCATCCGGGATTCACCAAATGCATCGTCAGATGTTATTTCCCCTTAAAACCTGGGGTCTTAACAGCTTCCATGCTCGAAAGCCCCAAATCCTGCCTCTTGATCAAAGCCCTTCAAGGTTGCTCTGGCTGACGAAGGCTTCGGGTTTCCCTCCCTTCCAGGCGGGCCCACTTGAAAGAGTGCTTCGAGACCCTGAAACGTAACATCCCCAGCGTTGATGACAAGAAAACGTCAAACCTCAGCGTGCTACGGAGTGCCTTGAGATATATCCAGGTAAGCCCCGGAAGGCGAGTTGGACGAGTTTGGCTTTATGAGCCCCGATTCTGCGCCAGTGTTATGACTTGTGTTTGCCCTGCGTTGTGTGTTGCCCGTGGGGAAATCTCTTTGGGCTGTTTTGTTGCTGAGTTTTGGGAAGACATGTGCAAAGAAGGGGTGTCGTAGCATTGGGCACCCTAAATCAGGGGTGCCCAAACGTTTCAGGCCGTGGGCCAGTCCTGTGGTTCGGCAGGCTGGTCACGTGGTTCCTCCCGCCGGAAGCGGAAGCAAAACGCGCCTTGCAATCTCTTGCAACAGATGTGTTTTTCAACAGGAGGAGATAGATTTTTAGACTGCCATTTTCTCTGCTTATAACAGGTGCCCAAACCTACGGTCCATGGGCTGGATCTGGCCCCTGATGCCGATTAATCCGGCCCATGCCACCCTCATCTGGCCCATGGGCTGTAGTTTGGGACCCCCCCTGCCCTAAATCATTACATATGGTGTGGAGTCACGTCTGAGACGCTTGTTTGAGAACAGAGAAGAGGAACAGACTAAAGCAGGGGTTACCAAATTTTTAAGTCAGGGGCTGGGTCACGCTCTCTCAGACAGTTGAGCGGGCCGGACTGGTGATCTATGGCTGTCATAAACGAGTCCGCAGCTGATTCTGGTGGTGGAGGTGGCTGGATCTGGCCCATGGTCCATAGGTTGCCTACCCCTGGACTAAAGGAAGGCTAGTTGCACACTGTGTGTGATTTAATTAATGGAATTTGTTTCCTTGGTTCCGGCAGTAAGAGAATGTCAAGCTTTATGGACGACCGAATGATTGTTCGGTGCTACGGATCTATCGTCCTTTCATTTCCAGTGGCATTGTACCTTTCGATTCTGGTTGTTCAGGGAGAGATGGAGAAGGGGCTTCTGCCTTGTGGGATATAAGAAATTGTGCGATTAGACTGATCGGATCAAACAGGAATGCTTTTATTCTGTCCATTGTGGCAACAGCTTGTAAGACTTTCTCCGGGGTTTTGAACCGAAATGCAGGTACAGTAGACTCCTGATTAACAACACGTCCGATTAACGACAAATCCGATTAACAACGCTGTTTTTGCGTCGCATTCACCATCCACACAACGACGTCATGACGTTGTGCGGAATGTCGTTAATCGAGGTTTTCCTATAGGGAGCCTTTTTTTTAGCATCGTTGTGCGGGAATCGAACATAACGACGCTAAGCTTGGAACCAAGCTTTGTCGTTGTGCGAGGGTCTACTGTACCTCTGCTTGAAATGGTCTATCTGTGGCATCGGAAAGTAAGAAACGTTTTAAAGACCGCCTTCCAAAGGGGCAGGTTGGAAGTCCTCCCAAAAGCATAGCTGTGAGCGTGACTTAAAAGTTACCGTTCATGCTAAACTGTAGATCAGGAGTTCTCAAACGTTTAAGCCGGGGGCCGGGTCACACTCCCTCAGACAGCTTCGGGGGCCGGACGGCCATTTTGCCCTTCCTCTACCACATGGCGCTTCCTGGTGTGGTGGAGGCAGTGGGGGGCCCACATAAAATGGAGCCGTGGGCTGCATCTGGCCCACGGGCCTCAGTTTGATAATCCCTGCCATAGATAGCACATTATCTCCAACATACCTTACCATGAAACTCTGCATGTAACAAAAATTGCCGAACTCCTGTTGTGTTTCAGGGTTTTTAAAGGAACCATGTCGTTCCTGTTGAACCAAACTCAGCCGGTCCACAGGTACACTTGTGATAAGACATTGCAGCCTGATAATCGTCATCAGAGGGTTATTAATAATAACTCGTCAGCAGTACTCCTAGAAACTCCAAATTTGGATCAAACTCAAGTTTCTTTCCCTGTTTCCGTGTTTATTTGGATGCCGAATCCTGCCTGAACAGAAAAGCTCCTGGAAATCAGCCCATTGCTAATCTCCCATTTTGACCTTGGGTGAGCCAGGCTTCCATAACAAAGCCCATCATCCCCTCCTTCCTTCTCCCAGCGACCTCTTCCACACCTGGTATCTGCTTAATCCCCCCCCCCTTTTAGGGCCTTTCTTCCGCTCTGCCCATGCCCGCCTTCCTACCCTGCAAAGATGCCTCCTTGGCAGCCCTTGGCCGTGGGTCGCCTCCGTGCGCATGGGCTTGTTTTTAAAGCTCCGTGCCTGATCAGGCAATCGCCTGGGCTTGTCATCTGGGGTTGCCAAGGAAAGAGAGACACCTAGATCGGAAGAGTAAATTAAAAAAAAAGACATAAACCTGTTTGTGGTACCTTAAAGCAGAGATTCTCAACCTACGGCCCACGGGCCACATCTGGTCTGTGGCACCAAATCATCCGGCTTGCACCTTCACTCTAGCCGCCACTTCCACTGCCATCGGAAGCAGGCGCAGGCATGTTCCTGGCAGTTGCATGTTTTTTCCCCGGCGGACGCTGGTGCATTCCTGGCAGCTGTGTTTTTTTTTTAGCGGGCGCTGATGCATTCCTGGTGGCCGCAAAGATTTACTGGTGGCCGCGGAGGCATTCCTGGCAGCCATGTTCCTAGAGGCTGCAGGGTTTTTTCCTTCATTCACACCACACAGGGGAGTGGTGTGGGGGGCCTTTTTTTTAGTGTGGTGGGCTTGGAGTGGTCCCACCACCGCCGCCAAAGGCGGCGGGGGGACGAGACACCTGTCCGGCCCACCAGCAGTCTGAGGGCACATGATCCGTCCCCTAGCTTTAAAAGGTTAAGAACCCCTGCCTTAAAGACTAACTGCTATATTGTAATGCGAGCTTTCGTGGATCAAGTCCCCTTCGTCAGTCACAAGACTGAGCTCTCATGGCATCAATTTATACGCATCAGGTCCAGAGGTACTCCGTGGTTGGTTGGCATAACAGATAAGCTTGCACATAAGTGTGGTGATTTGCAACCATTAATAACAGAAGATCCCTGATTGGGGTTAACTTGATTACCGTGAAGCTTGGTTCTGTTGAGTTGCAAATGTTTAGTGGCTGCAAAAGAAACAGTCTGGCATTCGTAGAATGGCCAGGTAGATTAAAATGTTTTGAAACCGGTTTCTGTGCATTGCCATTCCTGATGTCTCTGGTTAATGTCCATTAACACTTTGGCAAAGAGATTGTCAGAAGGGGGACTTTTTGGGGGTATGGGAATCCCTTTTCTCAGCCTGGGGACACACCTAGCTCTTGGGTGGGTTGGATTTGTGCCCACGGATGCCTCCTGTTTTTTCCTTGTCTCGCTCACCCTGGTCTCATGCATTGCTCTCCCTCCCTCCCTCCCTCCCTCCCTCCCTCTTTCTGCCTTGCGCCAGCTTGTCCACGTGTACAAAGAGCACATGGCCACATCCAGGCTGGTGACGTCATGCCCGGGGTTTGCCTGCCCAGCTAGGAAAACAAGCTGGGCCCAGCCCACAAATCTGCAGCTGGCGGCCTGCAGGGAGGAGGGAGAGAGGGAAACGCCAGCCTACGTTCCCGGGCAGCTGGGCGGGCACGGCTCTGGTTCATGCTTCCAGCTGCCACAGCCGATCCAGCTTCTTATTTCTCATCTTCTTTCCACTACTCCTTTTCATCCCCTGTGTTTGATTCACCTCTTTTCCATCTTGGGTGGGTTTAAAATCTATTACATTTTTAAGGCAATCTGATCCTTTGCGACCCCATGGACCATTGCACACCAGGCACCCCCTATCCTACACCATCCTGCGAAGCAAAAGGATTTCCCTGTAAATCAAAGGCTGCTAGGAGTTTGGCCTCTCCATGGCTCCTCCTTCCTCAATTCCCATGTGCTGGATCTTCACGTGCCACGGGGAGTCTCTGCCGGCCCATTCAGGGCTCTGCGTTTCATTAACCCGGATTTCTTCGTGCCGGCAGAGAAGATCTGGTTGTTGGCGACCTTGTGGGTTTGGAGAGGGGGTCGAGGCTGGGGTGGAGAAGACATTCATGAGCGGTGTTCAAAGAAAGAGGTCAAGTAGGGGCATAACCCCGCCTCCTCTATGGATCCATGGACAGAGAACATCTTTTCCAAGGCTCTTTGACAGATGGCTGTAAGGATCAACTATCACGGGGTCTCCAAAGCACAGTTTTAAGAAGAAGCAAAAGATGAATTAAGCCGTAAATAAGAGAGTAATAAGGGAGTTTGGATACCACCATATATCTATACAGTACATCCATCTGTGTATGCAAATGCTATTTACATACAGTATCTATCTATCTATCTATCTATCTATCTATCTATCTATCTATCTATCTATCTATCTATCTATCTATCTATCTATCTATCTATCTATCTATCTATCTACTGTATCAATCTATCTACTGTATCAATCTATCTACTGTATCAATCCATTCACTTATCTTTCTCTCTCCATCCATTCTCCCATCTCTATCTATCTATCTTATCTATCTATCTTTCTATCTATCTTTCTATCCATCCATCCATCCATCCTACCTATCGAATCACTGAAGCACAGTTAAATGTCACCCATGCTCGAAAGCCAGTCGTATCCAACTCTAGGGTTCAGTGCTCATCTCTGTTTCATAGCCGAAGAGCAAGCGCTGTCTGCTTCCGCAGACATTTCCGTGGTCATGTGGCAGTCATGCCTAGACACCAGAGTGCACGGAACACTGTTTACCTTCCCGCCGAAGTGGTCCCTATTTATCTCCTTGCAATTTCTTGCTTTCGAACTACTAGGTTGGCAGGAGCTGGGACGGAGGCGGGAGCTCACTCCGTCCTACAGTACTCGGGTATCGAACAGCTGACCTACCGCCTTCCAGTCAGCGTCTTAGCCACTTGAGCTACTGTAGTGAGTTTGGACACCATCTATCCATCCATCAACCAATGTTCACAAATGCTGTCTGTCTATCCCTCTGTCTCCCTCTTTCCCCTCTCTATATATCCATCCATTGAATCTACCTGTCGAATCTACCTACCTACCTACCCACCCATTCACCCATCAATGCATGCAAATGTGATCTACTTATTTTAGGGCCCCCCGCAATTTATTGAAAATTGGGGTTCTCTTAACCAAACTTCTATGCTGTCCAAAGAAATCTGGGTTAATTAAACATCGAGCCTTGAATAGAGCTTCCTCTCCCTAAATATGTATTTTTTTTAGTCCTCCTCCAAAATCATGTATTTAAAATTGGGGCTCTTGCCTGGCATTGGGGGCCATAGAGATGCCAGGTGGCCTGGGCACCTGTTGGCGACCCTTGCTTTAACAGCATCTTCTTTTACGCTCATGGTTGATGGTTGGCCAACAAAATAACTTCTTCCAGGAAATCTCCCTTGTTCTAAGAACGGCTCTTTTGAATCGGAGGGGAAATAACTGATTAAGGTCACAAGGAAACCCAGGCACCGGCTGGCTGGCTTTAAATAGCTGCCTCCTGAGCAGGGAGGTGTCTTTGAGAGTTGCTTTTGGACCAGAGGATTTGAGGAGCGTCTGCATTTAACTGGGTGGCTCAAGTGGTGAAGATCTGAACTTGCTGTCTGGAAAGTCGGAGTTCGATTCCTGGTGAACCACACGACGGAGTGAGCTCCCATCTCTGTCCGTCCACCTGCTCACTTAGCAGTTCAAAAAGCAAGAAATTGCAAGTAGATAAATAGAGACCACTCCAGTGGGGACGGTACATAGCTTTCCATGCACTTAGGCGTCTAGTCATGCCTACCATATGTCCACGGAAACGTCTGCAAACGTATATTCTCGAGTGTAAGCTGAGTTCTTTAGCTCAAAAAAGGAGCCCCCAAAAGGGGACTCGGCTTATACGAGGGTCAGTGGCTATGAGGGTCCCAGAACCATGCCGGATTGAGATGTCCCAACAATTTAATTAATTTTACCATATTTTAATGTATTTTGATTATAGAAACTCATTAGCAGGGGCTGCATTTCCCACCCTCGGCTTATACTCGGGTCAATCTATTTTTCTGGGTTTTCAGGTCAAAATTAGGTACCTCAGCTTATATTTGGGTCGGCATATACTTGAGTATATACGGTAATTGGGAGGAGGGTCTGTATTTTTATTTAGTGTAGGGGTGCCCAAACCTTTTGCCCCAGGAGCCTGACCATGCCCCTGGAACAACTGAGCAGCCCTGACCATGCCACCTGGAGGTGGACGCATTTGTGCATGTGTGTCCAGAACCACTTCCAGAAGTTGTTCCGGATATCCCTGCACATGCGGAAACGCATCTGCACCACTCCCGGAAGTGGTTCCAAACATCCCCATGCATGCACAAACACATCCACACCACTCCCGGAATTGGTTCCGGATGTTCCCATGCATGCTCAAATGCGTCCGTGCCACTCCCAGAAATGGTTCCAGACGTACATGCACATTGGTGGGCGCATCTCCGATCCACTTCTGGGAGCGGTGGGAGCATCGTGGGGCAGATGAATTGGCATCAGGGGCCAGATCCGGCCCACAGGCCGTAGTTTGGACACCCCTGATTTAGTGCCTTCTTTTTTTCATGAAAGCAACTTAATTTTCTCCTTGTTTTGATTCTTCAAGCTGTGTGCAAGACAAGAAAGTCCTTTTCTGTCTCTCTCTGCAGGGCTAGAAACTTGGAGAGAGAGTTTGCAAGGGTCTATCTGTTGTCACAATTTGGAAATGGACGTTAAGACCAATGTGGGTCAGCATAAGTCACCTTGAGGACGAACTAACCCCTGTAGTGTTACCTCTGCTTCCAAACAGGGACTTCTGTAATGTTATTCAGTTCTGAGTTCAAATCCTGCTTTTGCCCAGGATGAATAAAAATCAATGAAGTTAAAACACACACACAAATCTAATTTGGCATGGACCCTGGGGCTGATGGGACTTGTAGTCTGGAAGGAAACACTAGATCAGTGTTTCTCTACCTTTGGTTTTTGGACTTCAGTTTCCAGAAGCCTAAGTCAGTACATTGGCTGATCATTTGTTTGGGGGATAGACTTCGGCTTCTGGGAATTGAAGTCCATAATACCGAAGGTTCAGAAACACTGCACTAGAGGGAGCTAGACTACCATTATTGGAGGTAGGTGATGAACCCACAGTCTGATGCAGAGGAAGCCATGCTGTTTCTTTGGGAACGTAAGCAGGAGGGTGCTGACGTGTTTGTTTGTCTCCAGAAATCTGGAGGAGACAGACAGCTAAACAAACTCAGGAAGGATTTGCTGGAGTTCTTTTTGTTGGATAATCTTTGCAGGGTAGTGTAGCTAGCATACCCCCAAGTATTAAGACTGAATATTTTGAAATGCAAGCTCTCCTGAAATCCCCTTTCCTTCTTAGTTCAACTACTGTATAAATACTCTGACACAGCTTTAGCAGAAGGAAAAAGAATGCTGACAAATAAGAGAAAGTACTTTTTCATCCAGAGGATCACTGGTCTATGGAACTCCCTGCCAGAAGAAGTGGTGACAGCTGTCAGTCTTGACAGCTTTAAAAAAAGGATTAGATAAGTTCATGGAGGACAAGGGTATCAATGGCTATAATTATGGATACCTAAGGACAACCTCCAGGTTGGAGAGAGAGGCAGGATATCTCTAAATGCCATTTCCAGGGAATCCTAAGTAGGTAAAGGCATCTCCTTGGGAATACCCTGAAGCAAATGGGGAGCCACTGTGTGAGACAGAATGCTGGACTGGATGGGCTGTGGCCTGTTCCAGCAAGGCTGTTCTTATGACTTGCAAACACCTGTGTTCAAATAAGATTGACAGGTAGAGAGGTGGCAAAAATAACATAGCAGTACATTTTATCGTCGTTGCAAAAAGTAGGGAGAAAAATCTCTTGAGCAAATGATGGTTTCAAGAGGATATCGAGTTACTATCTTTCTGAGACTAACACATTTTGAGTTAGAAAGAGACTGAACAACTGAACACTTGTCTCGAACAGACAGACAGAACTAAACTACTATACATGCAGACACAGAGCTCTAAGTGGAAAGGTGGTTATTTCCCGAGGGAAGAAACGTTTTGCCTGTTTAGATTCAAAATAAGCAACAACAGTGTTTGTTAAATACTGGCCCTTTCCATCTCCATGTTAGCAAGCAAAACAAACACAAAGCATGGTGGGAATTGCTGTGAGACCAAATCCTTGTTTTGCTTCCCAGGAGAAGAGCCATTTGAAATAGCCTGAGATGCGCGTGCATGGTCCCAAGGAGGGATTAGGAAACCACTGTTAAGTACTTTAGGTCAGTGGTGGCGAACTTATGGCACGCGGAGCCCTCTCTGTGGGCACCTGTGCAGTTGCCCCAGCACAGAGTTCACCCCGCCCCTCTGCCCAGCAGCCCAATGGGAGCGCTTCCTCCCTGCCCCAGCACAGAGTTCGCCCCACCCCTCTGCCCAGCAGGCCAATGGGAGCGCTTCCTCCCTCCCCCAGCACAGAGTTCACCCCGCCCCTCTGCCCAGCAGCCCATTGGGAGTGTTTCTTTTTCCCCCCTGTTGCTGTGTTGGCACTTTGTGATAAATAAGTCGGTTTTGGGTTGCAGTTTGGGCACTTGGTCTCTAAAAGCTTCGCCATTGCTGCTTTAGGTAAAGGTCTCCCTTACCCGAAAGATCATCGTATCTGACTCTTGGGTCCAGCGTTCATCTCCATTTACAGCCAAAACACACAGAACGCTGTTACCTTCCAAACCAAGTGGTACCTGTTTATCTACAGTAAAGCCTCCCCTAAAGAGTGCCTCACTTAGAGACTAACTCACTTAAAGAGCAGCATTTTATCTGGATGGTCGCCTCATTTAACAAAACCAACCAAAAACTCGCTTAACAACTAAATCGGGGTTTGCAATCTCCCCCCCACCCCACCGCCTCCAGAAGTCACAGTTGGTCACTTACAATGTTGTTTCGCTTAAAAAGCAAACTCACTTAAAGAGCAATCCCGTGGAACGCATTATGCTCTTTAAGCAAGGTACCACTTTGTGCGTGCAATTTCATGCTTTCGAACTGTTATGTTCGCCAGGAGCTGGGATAGACGACAGGAGCTCACTCTGTCGTGCATCACTCGGGTATCAAACTGCTGACCTGCCGACCGTCCAGTCATCAAGTTAATCACTAAGCCACTGCAGTCTCTTGTTGGGTCTTTAGCAGCCAGTAAAAACTGGGACACATAATTTTAAACAAATCAAATTTTTAATGCTTTTAAAATGTTTTTGTAAAGTTTTTATTTGTTTTATGTGTAAACCGCCCGGAGTCGCCTTGGCGAGGGGGCGGCGGTAGAAATGTGAGTAATAAATAAATAAAAGCAAAAAATGTGCGCAGCTTTTGCACAAGTCCGCACACTCCCAGCCGTCCTAGACTGATCCTGTTTCCCATCCGTCGCCAGCCGGCACATCCAACAGTGCAAGAAATAAAGTAGGTCAAGAGAACGGCGAGATTGGGTTTTTAAAAATAAGCTTCGAAAGTGTGGCTCTATGGAAACCTCTCGGCTGAGATCAGAGGGCGGTGAAAAGGGTGGGGGTGGGGGATGCCCAAGGAACGGAGGCTTTCATCTGTCATTTGCCAGGCACGAAGTTTTAGTATATCTAAATTTCTTCCCTGTGGTTTGTTTGCGCATGCGTACATCAGTGGTTCCCCGGTGCCGCTACACCCCTGTGGTTTTCTGCGTATGCATGGTTTGTTTGCGCATGCGCACATCAGTGGTTTCCTGGCACCGCCGGGCCTCCGTCATCTCCGGGCCTGGGACAGGAGTCCTGATGGTCCCCCCCTGATGGCAGCCCTGCTTTTAGGCCATCTAGTCCAGGGGTGCCCAAACGTTTTGGGCTGCGGGCCGGTCAAGTGGTTCAGCGGGCCGGTCATGTGGTTACTCTCACCGGAAGCAGAAGTAAAACACACCTTGCTATCTGTTTTGTAACAGGATAAGATAGATTTTAGGCTCCCATTTTCTCTGCTTAAATCAGGGGTGCCCAAACTATAGCCAGTGGGCCGGATCCGGCCCTTGATACCAGTTCATCCGCCCCGCGCTGCTTGGTTTCTTCTCTTTAAAGACGGAGTTTTTTTAGGAGGGGGGGGGGAAATCAATCCACTCTCCCTGATCTCCTGGCTCCAGAAGGGTTGGTGGGTTTTTGTCCCCACAAACCTCCCAACCCTAGGATAGCCAGGGGAGAGGGGGCTCACAACCCCCCACCCACTGATATTAAAGGGGAAACTCCAGTCGGGACCTTCAGGCGCCATGGGTGAGGGAAAGAAAGCCGGCTGGTGTTTGTTTGGCTGTGAGGCGGTGAGTTGTTTTTCTTTTTAATTTTTCGGGCGCCGGTTTCCTCAGCGTCCTGCACGCTCATGTCGCGCAGGACTCTGGGGCTTGTAGTTATGGGTTTGTGATTTGTGGTTGTGGTGCGTTTTTTCCCCGGCGGCTCGATTTTAATTGGCCGCGGCGCGTTTTTCAATGTTCTTTGTGGTCGCGCCTCTCAGTCTGATTGGCTGTGGTGCAGCGCGGCATAAAGAACATTGGAAAATGAAGTTGTTTCCCTTTTTCGCGTTTGTGGGGCTCTTGCCCCACTGGCGCATTTCTTAATCTTGCTTTTACCTGGGTACCCAGTTCGGGCTTGTGCATGAATGGTGAGTGCAGGCTAGTAGGGCCTGGCTAAGGAGCCTATGCAAAGTTCCAATGGTTAACTCTCGATTTTATAGGTTAAGATACCCTTCCTAATGATCCCTAGCATTGAGTTTGCTTTTTTCACTGCTGAGGCACACTGGGTTGACACCTTCATTGAGCTGTCCACCAGGACACCAAGGTCCCTTTCCTGGTTTGTCGCAGAGAGTTCAGAACCCATCAGTTTATAAATGTAATTGGGTTTTTTTGCCCCAACATGCATCACTCTGCACTTACTAATGTTGAAGCTCATTTGCCACTGTTTTGCCCACTCCCCCAGTGTCAAGAGATTCCTCTGGAGCTCCTCACAATCTCTCAGTTTTCACTACCCTGTATAATTTAGTGTCGTCAGCAAATTTGGCTACCTTGCTATTTACTCCTACCTCTAGATCATTTATGAAGAGGTTGAAAAGCAGGGGTCCCAGTACTGAACCTTGGGGGACCCCACTCTTTGCTTCCCTCCACTTGGAGAAGTGTCCATTTAGTGCTATCCTCAGTTTCCTGTCCCTTAGCCAGTTGCTGATCCAGGACAAGACCTGTCCCTTTATTCCATGACTGGTAAGTTTATTCAAGAGCCTTTGGTGTGGGACCTTGTCAAAAGCCTTCTGAAAGTCCAGATAAACAATGTCAACTGGATCCCCCTTATCCACATGCTTGTTGACACTCTCAAAAAATTCCAACAGATTAGTGAGGCATGATTTGCCCTTGTAAAAGCCATGTTGGCTCTCCTTTAGCAGCGCCTTCTCTTCTATGTGCCTATTAATTCTATCTTTTAGGATGGTTTCCATCACTTTACCTGGGACACATGTCAAACTGACAGGTCAGTAATTTCCTGGATCACCCCTGGATCCTTTTTTGAAAATTGGTGTTACATTCGCTACCTTCCAGTAATCAGGCACAAAGCCTGATTTGAGGGAAAGATTATATACTAGCAGAGGTTGCCCGGCGTTGCCGGGCTGTTTTGAATGGTGTTGGAAAGTTTTTGTTGTTATTGTTAATGTTTGTAAAGAAGAGGTTAGTCTATAATTGAAATTTTTAAAATTTTTATTTATACAAATTTTTTTTGGTGGCGTGTTATAAACTGTGATGAGTTTTGTTTGGTGTTTTGGTTTTGTGGATGAAAAAAAGAATAAAGGATGATATACTTTTTCCAAAAAAATTATTTAACCCAATATTTTTAGTATGTATTTTTTTAAATTGTTGTACCGTAGGTAATAATTTAAAAAATGTGAAAGTACATGTTTTTCACAATAAATGTTTTAAACTGTGTATTGATGTTTTTGTTTTTTATTTGAGTAAAAATTCAGCACAGGATTTTTGAATAGTTTTTATTTTATTTTATTGACATCTGTTTTTGATTTGTGTAAAATTGTGATTTTGTGTTATTTGTTTTTTCTCTTGGGGCCTTTTGTGTGGGGCTGTTGTGTCTTTTTGAATATTTTTTTAGTATTGTGGGCAGCAAGTGGTGCTGGTAGGGGTTATCTTGTATTTTGACTGTTTTTTTCTTTCTCTCGTGGCCTCTGGGTGGAGCTTCTTCCAGTAAGTAGTCTCTTTCTTTATTCATTTCTTTTCCAGTCGTTGTGGTGTGAGGTCGTGTGGTGGTGAGTTGGCTGTTTTTCTTTATTTGGGGTGGTGTTGGTGGTTGGATTTTGTGGTGTTTGGCTAGGTGCTGGGTGTGTTTGAAAATGTTTGTTGTTGTTTACTTTGTATTGTTTTTTGGTGTTATTTTTGTTTGTTTTTGTGTATTTTTGAATGTTTTTGATTGTTTTTGTGTATTTTTGAATGTTTTTGATTGTTTGTTTTTGTGTTTTTTGGTGTCCTATGGGGGGATCCCCTCTCTGCCGTCTCCCCTGGCTCTGGAAGGCTTGGGGGGACAGACCCCTTTTGTCCCCCCAAACCTTCCAGACTCATGGGACCCAGGAGATGGGATCGAATTCAGGCCACCCTCTGATATTAAAAGGGAAACCTCAATTGTGGTTTCCCCTTTAATATCAGTGTGTGTGTGTGGGGGGGGGGGGTTGTGATCCCCCTCTCTGCTGGCTTCCTTGGGTTTGGGAGGGTTGGGTGGAGAAAAGGGGTCTGTCTCCCCAACCCTTCCGGACCCAGGAGAGCCATGGGAGAGGGGGATTCCCCCCCAAAAAAATCCGTTTTTAAAGAGAAGTAACCGCTTGGTTTCTTCTCTTTAATATGGCGTGTGTGTGTGTGTGGGGGGGGAATCCCCACTCTGCCAGGTCCCCTGGGGTCAGGAGGGTTGGGGAGACAGACTCCTTTTGTCCCCCCAACCCCAGGGGAGTCAGTAGAGAGGGGGAGCACAACACCCCCCCCACCCAGTGATATCAAAGGGGAAACTCCAATTAGGAGCTTCAGGCGCCGTTGGGGAGGGGGGCTTTGGTTCCCGTGGCTTAGCGGACTTGCTCTCCCGGTGTTTTTGTTTGTTTTAATTTTTGCGCGCCGGCTTCCTCAGCGTTCTGCACGCTCATGGTGAGCAGGACGCTGGGGCTTGTAGTTATGGGTTTGTGCTTTGTGTTTGTGCTGCGTTTTTTAAAACGGTTTTCTTTTGATTGGCTGCGGCTCATTTCCGAATGTTCTTTGCACCACGTCGTGCGAGAGCCTCTCAGCCAGATTGGCTCTGGCGCGGCACGGCGCAAGGAATGTTGGGAAATGAAGTTGTTTTTCTTTTTTCGCGTTTGTGGGGCTGTTGCCCCACTGCTTGTTTTCTCAGTCCTTTGTTGACCTGCGGATCCAGATTGGCCGTGTGCACGAAGGGTGAGTGCAGGCAAGTAGGGCGAGGCATAGCAACCTATAGCAAGTTCCAACGGTTAACCCTTGGTTTTATAGGTTAAGATTTTGGCTAGGAGATCAGCAATTTCATCTTTAAGTTCCTTGAGAACTCGTGGATGGATGCCATCTGGTACTGGTGATTTGTTAGCGTTTAGTTTAACAAGACATGCAAGGACCTCCTCCTCCCTGGTTATTTCTATCTGGCTTAATTCTTCGGTTTCCCTCCCTACGAAGATAGGCTCTGTTTTGGGCATGTGGTCTCTGTCTTCAGTGAATTGAGTCTCTCTGCAATTCTCAACTTCTCTCCCCTGTCCAAGTAGTTAACTCCTGTTACGGTACCAATTTCTTAAAAGTAACATTTTACGCTTCTGGTAATTCCTGGGTAACTGCGCTGGCTTGGTGTTGGAAAAACGACAAGGATGCAACTCGTTAGCACCCAGAAGGCTAATGTTAGTTGGCACACCCTTTATAGATTGCGGCCCAGTTTGCGCAACGTCTATAAATGCATTTGCATATACTGTATATAGCTGTGAATACAAACAAGTGTGATTGTGCCCGTGTGCATTTATTACACAATAACAATTACAGATTTTAAGGATAATTTATTCCTTGTCTAGCCTGCCGTTCCGCATAAGGAATGGTGCCCTGGATGTCACTAAAGTCAGATTAAAAACAAATTAAACACTTGAGCAGTACAGTATCCTCTTTCTAGTCCTAACTAAGGGCAAAACCCCATAACCCCATTACTGAAGAGGCAATCATTGATGGAAGTCTGTCCTTTAATGTGGAGGCTCGTCCCGTAAAATGTTGTTGAAGCCTCTTGTATGAGATTGAGGGTGTGTGGGTGTGGGTGTGCTGGTGTAGACCAGGGGTCCCCAAACTACAGGCCGGGGACCAGATCTAGCACCTGATGCCAATTCATCCGGACCGCAAAGCCCTCATTGCTCCCGGAAGTGGAAAACATGCCTGTACGGGTGCGTTTTTCTTCCGCTTCCAGGAGAGATGAGGGCTTCGTGGGCCAGATGAATTGGCATTGGGGCCAGATCCGGGCCTTAGTGACTGGCTCCCTGAACCATTTATTTTATTTATTTATTTTTTTATTTTATAGTCATATTTGTATATGCCGCCCACTCAGGCGGAACCCGACTCAGGGCGGCATTACAATAATTCTAGAAATACATAAAAAACATTATAAAAACCCACAACCCACCCCCTTTAAAAAAAACCCATATCCCGCCCACCCATCCCACCTACTATACAAAAGGAAGAAGAGAGAGTTCTTATAAAAGCCAGCAGGCGGGCACCATAGTCCCATTCGGGCCCCACACCTGCCCTGCCAGCCAGGTCTTCACTCCTTTCCTGAAGGGCAGCAGTTCACTTTGGAGTCTTAGGTCTATTGGCAGGAGGTTCCAGAGAGTTGGTGCGGACACGGAGAAGGCCCTCCTTCGGGTGCTAGACAGATGTGCACCCCTAGTTGGTGGCACTATTAGAGAGCCCCTCCGGTCCGCTCTGGTTGGACGGGCAGACACTCTTGGGACGATGCGGTCTCTAAGGTATCCTGGCCCCCTGCCATATAGGGCTTTAAAGGTCAAAACCAGCACCTTAAATTGCACCCGGAGACAAACTGGTAACCAGTGCAGCTCCCGAAGTAGCGGTGAGGCATGGGCATATCGCCCACACCCCATCACCACCCGGGCCGCCGCATTCTGGACCAGCTGCAGCCTCCGAATGGTCGTCAAGGGCAGCCCCATGTAGAGCGCATTACAATAATCTAATCGGGAAGTAACCAGAGCATGGGTGACCATAAGCAAGGAGCCCCGGTCCAGGAGCGTGTGCAATTGGCGAATCACCCGAAGTTGGGCAAAAGCCCTCCTGGCCACAGCCGCTACTTGTTCTTCTAGCAGCAGCCGTGAATCCAGAAGAACCCCCAAGTTGCGCACTGGGTCTGTCTGGGGCAGAACAGCCCCATCCAGTACCAAAGGTGGTAACTCCCTGGATAACACGGGGCCCCTTATCCACAGCCACTCTGTCTTGCTGGGATTCAGCCGAAGCCCATTGGCCCCCATCCAGACCCCAATGGCCTCCAGGCATCCGGATAGGATTTCAACAGCATCATTGGGGTCCCCACGGGCCGAGATGTACAACTGAGTATCATCCGCGTACTGATGGTACTGCACCCCGTGGGAACGAATGATCTCACCCAGTGGCTTCATGTAGATGTTAAATAAGAGAGGAGAGAGCACAGAGCCCTGAGGCACCCCATACTTGAGGGGCCTAGGGCTGGACCTCTCACTCTCTAACCACACCGACTGGGTACGGCCCTCCAGAAAAGAGGAAAACCAGGACATCCCCAGTCCTTCGAGCCGTTCCAGAAGGATACCGTGGTCGACGGTATCGAAGGCCGCTGAGAGGTCAAGAAGAGCAAGGACGGATGGACAACCCCCGTCCCGCTCCCGCCAGAGATCATCCATCAGCGCGACCAATGCCGTCTCCGTTCCATACCCGGGCCTGAACCCTGATTGAAAGGGGTCTAGATAATCCGCTTCCTCCAGGACACTCTGCAGCTGGCGTGCCACCGCCTTCTCCAAAACCTTACCCAGAAAGGGCAGGTTGGAAACCGGCCTGTAGTTGTTAAGGACCGCTGGGTCGAGGGATATTTTCTTCAGGAGGGGGCGCACCAAAGCATGTTTTAGCTGTGCAGGAAATACCCCCTCCTGCAGTGATGCATTTATTATCCCCCCAACCCAGCCACCTGTTACCTCCTTGGAGGCTTTCACCAACCAAGTGGGACAGGGGTCCAAAGGACATGTAGTGGCACGGACAGCTGCAAGGAGCCTGTCCACTTCATCAGGGACAACAGGATCCCAGATCGTACAGCAAGACTGTGCACCGGCACCCCCCCGACCCTCCCCATCCACGCCAGGGTTCAATCCAGAACGAATCCGATCGATTTTCTCCACCAGATGGTCAGCAAAGTCCTCAGCCGAACCCTGCCAACCGGGCACCGATCTCCCCTTACCAAGGAGGGACCTGGTTACCCGGAACAGGGCGGCTGGGCGATTATCAGCGGAGGCAATAAGGGTGGTGAAGTATTGCCGCCTCACCACCCCCATCGCCACTAGGTAGGCCCTAATAGCAGCTCTAGCTAGTGTCCAATCAGAGTCATCCCGGGTCTTCGCCCAGCGGCGCTCTAGGCGTCTCTTTGCCCGTTTGAGTTCACGCAGTTCATCTGTGAACCACGGAGATGACCTAATCCCCCGGGCGTGGAGAGGCCGCAGTGGCGCGATTTCATCCAAGGCTACTGTTGTCGACCTATTCCATAGGTCGACGAGTGCCCCGGGTGAATCGTGTAGCCGATCCAGAGGAACTTCCCCCAGTTCCCTCTGGAATCCGTCTGGATCCATTAGTCGCCGAGGGCGGACCATTTTAATCGGCCCTGCCTCCCTACGATGAAGTATCGCCCCCAGAAAGTCAAGAGTCACCAGATAGTGATCCGACCATGGCACAGGTGAGATGACTAAATCCTGTAATCTTAGATCACTCTGCCACTGCTCCGACAAGAAAACTAAGTCTGGCATGTGACCACTGCCCCTGGTCGGACCCCGAACTACCTGAGTCAGGCCCATGGCTGCCATGGAAGCCATGAACTCCCTTGCCACTTCAGAAGCCATTCCCAGCGATGGCAAATTGAAGTCCCCCAGAACCATAAGTCTCGGGAACTCCAACGCCAGCATCGAGGCGGCCTCGAGGAGCTCAGGCAGGGCATCCCTTACCCTGAAAGGGGGCAGGTACAGGAGTAAGATCCCCAACTGACCCTTGGGGCCCAACCGTAGAAGCAGGGCCTCACAACCAGACACTTGTGGAGCAGTGGCCCTAGCAACTCCCAAAGACTCCCTGGCAACAATGGTGACACCACCGCCCCTCCCCTCACCTCTAGGCTGGTGCCAAATACCGAACCCAGCTGGACACATGTCCGAAAGAGGTACTCCATCTTCAGGCGTCAGCCAGGTTTCGGTGATGCATGCCAGGTCGGCCAGCCCTTCCTGGATGGCATCTTGAATCAGGGGGGCCTTATTACATACCGACCTGGCATTCACCAGCAGCAGCCTAAGGGCGGGGACACTCCGGATCTGCCGCTCAGGGCCCAGAGATGTACCTGAAGGGCTGGAATGAGGGACCGCACTTAAACATCGGACCCGCATTCCCCGAGTGCGGCCCGCCCCACGGTACCCGCCATACCGCCCCATGCCCGTCACAACACCTATATGATTCTCCGGAACCTCCCTAGATAGAATGCTGCCCCTCCTTCCTGGCTGGCAGGACCAACATTCCCTCTTCCCTCGTCTTCGAGTCCCTTGACCCGGGAGCCCTTTAAACCTCCCCGCCTGGTAGCAGGGGGCGGGGAGGGACAGCCCTGCGTGGCGGCTGCGGCGGCGGTGGCTTCGGTTCCAGCGTTGTCTGCTTCTTCCGCCTCCCATTCCCGGGCGACGGCGGCGGGAACGCTGGCGGCGGCATCTTCTGAGCCTTCCGGGCCACGGAAGGCTCCCTTTCATATCCCCGCCGGTGGCAGGGGCGGGGAGAGCGCGGCAACGCTGGCGGCGGCGTCTTCTGAGCCTTCCGGGCCACGGAAGGCTCCCTTTCATCTCCCCGCCGGTGGCAGGGGCGGGGAGAGCGCGGCAACGCTGGCGGCGGCGTCTTCTGAGCCTTCCGGGCCGCGGAAGGCTCCTTTTCATCTCCCCGCCGGTGGCAGGGGCGGGGAGAGCGCGGCAACGCTGGCGGCGGCGTCTTCTGAGCCTTCCGGGCCGCGGAAGGCTCCCTTTCATCTCCCCGCCGGTGGCAGGGGCGGGGAGAACGCGGCAACGCTGGCGGCGGCGTCTTCTGAGCCTTCCGGGCCGCGGAAGGCTCCCTTTCATCTCCCCGCCGGTGGCAGGGGCGGGGAGAGCGCGGCAACGCTGGCGGCGGCGTCTTCTGAGCCTTCCGGGCCGCGGAAGGCTCCCTTTCATCTCCCCACCGGTGGCAGGGGCGGGGAGAACGCGGCAACGCTGGCGGCGGCGGCTTCTGAGCCTTCCGGGCCGCGGAAGGCTCCCTTTCATCTCCCCGCCGGTGGCAGGGGCGGGGAGAGCGCGGCAACGCTGGCGGCGGCGTCTTCTGAGCCTTCCGGGCCGCGGAAGGCTCCCTTTCATCTCCCCGCCGGTGGCAGGGGCGGGGAGAACGCGGCAACGCTGGCAGCGGCGTCTTCTGAGCCTTCCGGGCCACGGAAGGCTCCCTTTCATCTCCCCGCCGGTGGCAGGGGCGGGGAGAGCGCGGCAACGCTGGCGGCGGCGTCTTCTGAGCCTTCCGGGCCGCGGAAGGCTCCCTTTCATCTCCCCACCGGTGGCAGGGGCGGGGAGAACGCGGCAACGCTGGCGGCGGCGGCTTCTGAGCCTTCCGGGCCGCGGAAGGCTCCCTTTCATCTCCCCGCCGGTGGCAGGGGCGGGGAGAGCGCGGCAACGCTGGCGGCGGCGTCTTCTGAGCCTTCCGGGCCGCGGAAGGCTCCCTTTCATCTCCCCGCCGGTGGCAGGGGCGGGGAGAACGCGGCAACGCTGGCAGCGGCGTCTTCTGAGCCTTCCGGGCCACGGAAGGCTCCCTTTCATCTCCCCGCCGGTGGCAGGGGCGGGGAGAGCGCGGCAACGCAGCGCGGCAACGCTGGCGGCGGGCCCCCATGTGACAGGCCCGCACCCCAAAAGGTTAGGGCTACCATGAAAATTGCAGTGGCGGTTTTTTTAAAATCAGTCAAGCAGTTTGAAGCCTAGGTGCTTTCCTGAACATGTGTCACAACACTACAATACCCATCCTCCCCAACTAAGGTCAAGGTCTCTCTTGCTTGAAAGCCAGTCGTATCTGACTCTAGGGTGCTGTGCTCATCTCTATTTACAGCCAAACAGTAGGCCATAATTGTCTTGAATGAAAATTCTTGTATTTTGAGCAGATGGTCCCCCATATTTGGGGGCAAGGATATATTCCAAGACCTACCGTGGATACCTGAAACGGCAGATAATAGTGAACTCTATGTTTTACATTCCAGACAGTGGCCTCTAGTGGTCAGCTCTGTTAATGCGCCATAGAAATAATAAGTGTTATGTATTTCAGGATTTTTTATTGATTATTTTTAAACCTGCAGATATCTGAAACCATGGCTATCGAACCTGTCAATATTGGAGGGGAGGGGAATGGCGACATGTAATATATTTTCTCCTGTATGTTATTAATTCAAAATATGTACCCCTAATAGTGGTGTTGCCAGTTTTAAATCTTAACCCACATCTGTCCCGATAAATAGGGACCACTTCAGTGGGAAGGTAAACAGCGCTCTGTGCTCCGTGTCTAGTCATGCCTGCCACATGACCACGGAACGGTCTGCAGAAGCAGACAGCGCTGGCTCTTCGGCTTTGAAACAGATGAGCACTGAATCCTAGAGTCGGATATGACTGGCTTTCGAGCAAGGGAAACCGTTACCTTTGCCTATTGTTGTGGAAACCTTGACACTTGCTTGCTTTCTAAGCTCCTTAGGCATGAAACCCCCCAAATAATTAGCATTTGCCTATCTAGCTGAGGATCCGGCCTCTTCTCCGTTTCCCGTGCAGGCTAATGTGGCAGTCTTGCAGGAGATTTGGCTAGCCTGCCCGCCATCCCAAATCTTTCCAAGTCTGTGACAGGAACGTTGCGGGGAAAGGACCTTTCCACGGTTCGGTCGCGCAAAAGATTCACTATAGCAACCGCAGCTTTCGTTCCCCTGGAGACCAGCCAACTTCTTGCACATGCAGAATACCAAATGCAGAATCTGCCCTCTGCATTGGGGAGCGGGGGCAGGATCCGGCCCTGCATGCTGGCGGCCGCTCTCTGTTGGACCTTGAGGTGTTAACGGGGCAGAAGTTGAGTTGATGCAGATTTATTTTTAATTTTTGCAAGCTAGGCAGCCGAATCTTTGCTAGGTGCAGGGGGATAATTTCTGATTTTCCCTCTTTTGGCTTGTGACGCCTGGGGTCCGTTTTCATGTTTTTGGGTGGTGGGTGTTTGTGGCCCATAAACTTGTTGAGATATCAGGCAAGGCTGTACCATTCATGAGCAAGCATGTCAGGTCTCAGCATTTGGAGCTTACCAAAACATAAAATTTAATTTAATATTGTCATTATTTTGGTCAACCTCACTCTCGGCCCTAAAATCTCGGCCCTATCTTTGTCTTATTGGAAAGAGTCATATAATATAATTTTGTGTCAGAAATCATTCTGGGTCGAAAAGGATTTTTGTTGGAGAAACTCCGCCCAGGGGATGCCCCGAATGAGGCTCCTTTCATGTCCCCAAGATCTTTTTCCCACCGTAGTGGTTCCTATTTATCTACTTTCAATTTCTTGCTTTCAAACTGCTAAATTGGCGGGACAGAGACGGGCGCTCGATCCGTCGTGCATTACCCGGTTCTCGAACTGCTGACTGGCTGGCCTTCCAGCTAACAAGGTGAGCTTCTTAATCACTGAGCCACTGCAGCCCCATAGAAAGAGTCATAAAGGAGAAAGGATCCAGCATGTCACTAAGCCACAAAGCCTACCAAGCATGAGCCCATAGTGTGGTGCAGAGGCGAAAACAGCGAAGGCAGTACAAAGTTGGGTCACCTGGAATACATTGTCCACATCAGTGGCTCTGCTCTACTTCAGTCAGACCTCATTTGCTTCTAAAGTCACCCAAAGGGGACGGACAAAATGTCAAAGTGCATCTTGGTTGCACGCGACAGGATATACCAGTGGCTTTGTCAATTTAGCCTCAATTAACAGTTCCGTGCACTCCGGTGTTGAGGCATGCCTGCCACATGTCCACAAAAACTTTCTTCTGCAGATGCAGACAGCACTAGCTCTTTGGCTATAAACAGAGGTGAGCACTGAACCCTAGAGTTGGATACAACTGGCTTTTGAGCAAGGGTGACCTAGGGGTGGCAAATAACCCAGATAGCAGACCCAAGCAGACTTAATGGCATAAATTATTATGAAGAGAAGTCAAGAGGATCCCAGCTGGTTTGTTGGGATTCCCCAACTTTTTGCTGCTGAAAGTGCCACAGTTTTTTTTACGCATGCCATGGTTAGGAGGTAATCGGAGGGAAAAAATAGCATCTAAAAAAAAGCCAGG
The DNA here is from genome assembly GCA_035047305.1 of Bradypodion pumilum. Taxonomy (NCBI): domain Eukaryota; kingdom Metazoa; phylum Chordata; class Lepidosauria; order Squamata; family Chamaeleonidae; genus Bradypodion; species Bradypodion pumilum. The sequence continues at coordinate 4,894,061 of JAWDJD010000017.1, read as the reverse complement.
TAAGAAGTGTAGTTTAGAGGTGTGGCAGCTGCGGTATGAGCTGGGTCTCCCGGTGGTGCCGGAGCATTTAGGTGTCTCGTTGCCACAGCAACCTGTCCCCACACTGGTGTTGTGTGTCTGTGTGCTTTGTTCTTTGATTTAAACATTGACGCATGCTGGGGTGGTGGTGGTAGGAGGGAGAGATTTCCCACCCCCTCGTTGCGGTGGTGGGGGGTTAGAACGGTGGATTTGAGCGATTCCCCAGAGGCTGATGAATCAGCACACCTTTGTGCAAACGGCCTGGCGGGTTTGTGAGTGATTAACATTTTTTAGGTGCTCAAGCAGCCTTTCCTATTCATTTATTTTTGTTGCTATTTACAATTTATTTAGTTTGTTTATTGATGCCTGTACGGGCGCATTTTACTTCCGCTTCCGGGAGCGACAAGGGCTTCGTGGACCGGATGTATTGGAATCAGGGGGCCAAATCTGCCCCCCCCCGCCGGCCTGTAGTTTGAGCACCCCTGCTCTATCAGATCTGCTTTGACTTGGATTCTGCTTCCTTGGCTTGATTTGGGTTTGGACACTGGACTGAGTTGCACAGGGCCGGCATCAGAAAATTTCGGGCTCGTTACGCACACACACACACACATTTTCGGCACGCCCCTGTGGTTTTCAACACACGCGCAGATCTGTTTTTCCCTGTTTCCTGCGCATGCGTTGTTTTCAGTGCACACGCAGATCTGTTTTTCCTGCCCTGCGCTGCCCCCCCTCCCCGGTGGTCTCCGGGCCAAGGACGGCGCCCCTGACGGTCCCCCTTTGATGGCAGCTCTGAAATTACAGTTACTGTTCAGTCTCTTACCTGGTTGTGCAGGATCCTGGTGTTTGTGTTATCTGCCAGCAGCCCACACCCCAAATCTTGACAACCTTTTTGCTCCTAGTGTGTCTGTGTTTTTAAAACTTTTTAAACAGTGCCTGCTTTTTCTCTCTTTCGCTTTTTATTTTATGCTTCTTCTTCTTCTTTCGTGTCCTGATCAAACCCTGGACTGCCAAAATGAAGCCACTTTCTTGGCTTTGTCGTTGCCCAAACCTAAATCCTCATCAGTGCGTGTTTCTGGTAGTAATCTGCAGACCAGATTCTGTATCTCTCCACAATCACACCACGTGTTGTTGCTGTCCGCACTTGATCCTGTTGGTCTTCCATTTAAGGTCTCCAACCCTCAGCCTATTCAGGGTTCTCCAAGTCACGTCGGGGAGGTTGAATTTCTCACTTATATCCTCCTTTATTCAGTGCCCACTGAGTTCTTTCCTCCATCTTCCAATTTGGCTTGGCTCTTGTGTACCCTCGATTCCCGGGTACTGCATGACAGAGTGAGCTCCCGCCTCTGTCCCAGCTCCTGCCAACCTAGCAGTTTGAAAGCAAGAAATCGCAAGTAGATAAATAGGGACCACTTCAGTGGGAAAGTAAACAGCATTCCGTGCACTCCGGTGTTGAGGCATGCCTGCCACATGACCACTTAAACATCTGTAGATTCAGACAGTGCTGGTTCTTTGGCTATAAACAGATGAGCACTGAACCCTAGAGTCAGATACAACTGGCTTTTGAGCAAGGGCAACCTTCATCTATACCCTCAAGAATGTTTGTTCTTGCCATAAAGCTCCTCCTGGATCTGAACTGGTGAACTTAAGGATCATCTCCATTCAGAGGATGTCATAAGAACATAAGAACAGCCTTGCTGGAACAGGCCACAGGAGCCCATCCAGTCCAGCATTCTGTCTCACACAGTGGCTCACCATGTGCTTCAGGGTATTATTCCCAAGCAGATGCCTTCACCTGTTTAGGATTCCCTGGACATGGCATTGAGAGATATCCTGCCTATCTCTCCAACCCGGAGGTTGTCCTTAGGTATCCATTATAATTATAGCCATGGATCCCCTTGTCCTCCATGAACTTGTCTAATCTTTTCTTAAAGCTGTCAAGACTGACAGCTGTCACCACTTCTTCTGGCAGAGAGTTCCATAGACCAGTGATGTCGAGGGTCCTTCTCTTGCTTAGTTCTCTCGGCGTCCGCTGCTACTTCTCTCCTGATCTTAGGTGGAGCGATACCAACAAGAGGATATATTTTCTCGACTGGTGTAGGATTGAGGCATCCTGTCACTGCGCATGGCTTCATTCACAGCAATGTCAATTTCTTTTGTATGTGTTGGTGTGCTGGATTCTCTCTGCATAGCAGTGTGCAGAATAAATGATTTGGAGAGTTGCATAAAGGCATGAGCCATTCAGGTGTGTGTGTGTGTGTGTGTGTGTGTGTGCGTGCGTGCGTGCGTGCGTGCGTGCGTGCGTGCGTGCGTGCGTGCGTGCGTGTGTGTGTGTGTTTCAAATCACAATGACGTCACAGGCAAATTCTGAGTTCAGGTTTGGACTCGACTCACTCGATATCGTCTAAATCATATGTGTTATTCCTAGTAGCAAAATCGTCGTTGTGCAGTGTGACAAAACAGCTCAGTAGTGTTTTATTTGTGTCCTCTTTGCAGACCTTAAAACGTAAGGAGAAAGAGTACGAGCATGAGATGGAACGGCTGGCGCGAGAGAAAATTGCCACCCAGCAGCGGCTGGCTGATCTCAAGAACGAGCTGAGCCAATGGATGGACGTCTTAGAGATTGACCGGATCATCCGGCAGACGGTTCAGCCAGAGGACGACCAGGCATCTACCTCGACCGCATCAGGTACAACCACAAGTTGCTAGTGGAGGGTGTGTGTGTGTGTGTGTGTGTGTGTGTGTGTGTGTGTGTGTGTGTGTGTGTGTGTGTGTGTGTGTGTGTGTGTGTGTGTGTGTGATGATGGCTTGATTTGAACCTCTGCTATGACCTGGTGGGGTTCGCTCCTTGGATCATGGTACTCCTGGAGAGTTTGGCAGGTACTGTAAGGATAACAATGCCCATCATTCCACTATCATAGGACCCGTTCCACCTGCCAGGGACCTGCACCCATCCAGGAAGCCGGCATAAAACCTTTTTGCTACTTCACAGTACGTCCGGTTCTGCTCCAGGCTAGAGAAATCTATGCTAGGTTTCAATCCCTGGCTGTGTTTATGCTTATAAACCAGCCAGATCAGGTAGGAAAAGGTAATGTAGGTTAGGTAGCAATAGGTAGCATTGCTGATAAAGGGACTAGAATTCCCCCCCCCCCCCACCTCCTCCAGCTTACACTCAATAGCAGGTGTTCTCAACCTTTTTAAACCAGGGGCTGGGTCACGCTCCCTCAGACAGCTTAAGGGGCTGGACAGCCATTTTGCCTTTCCTCCACCACATGGTACTTCCTGGTGTGGTGGAGGCAATGGGGAGGCCACATGAAATCCTGCCACAGGCTGCATCCGGCCCACAGGCCGCAGGTTGAGAATCCCTGCTCTATATGAAAAGTACAATGAATTCTGTAACGCAGGTCAGCTTTTGGGTTTTGGACTTCGATTCCCAGAAGCCTAAGTTAATTCCCCAAAGCACTGATCAGCCAATGGACTCACTTAGGCTTCTGGGAATTGAAGTCTCCCTGTGGGGCCTGGGCCCCGACGTTGGGAGCCACTGCATTAGTTATTCATATGGAGTGGTCAACTTTTGCCTGATTTCCATCCCAGTGTGTGCCAATAGACACACCCAAACTCTATTTTTAAGGTAAAGGTCACCCTTGCTTGAAAGCCAGTCATACCTGACTCTAGGGTTCAGTGCTCATCTCTGTTTCAAAGCCGAAGAGCCAGCACTGTCTGCTTCCGCACATGTTTCCGTGGTCATGTGGTAGGCATGACTAGACACCGGAGCACATGGAACGCTGTTTTCCTTCCCACCAAAGTCTAGTCATGCCTGCCACATGACCACGGAAACTTCTGCAGAAGCAGACAGTGCTGGCTCTTCAGCTATGAAACAGATGAGCACTGAACCCCAGAGTCGGATATGACTGGCTTTTGAGCAAGGGTGACCTTTACCTTTAAAGAAAGGAAGTAGGGGTTTTATTTACGAGCCCCAGTAGCGCAGTGGTTAAGCTGCTGTACTGCAACCAAAAGGTTCTGAGTTCGATGCTGACTGAGATTCAAGGTTGACGCAGCCTTTCATCCTTCTGAGGTCGGAGAAATGAGTACCCAGTATGTTGGAGGCAAAATGCTAATAAACTTGTGAACCACCCGGGGAGTTCACTAAATGCTGTGGGGGGAAGTATAGAAATGTGATTGCTTTGATTTATATTTAACTGGGGTGCCCAAACTTTTCAGGCTGTGGGCTGGTCATATGGTTCCTCTCACCGGAAGCAGTAGTAAAACACGCTTTGAAATCTGTTTTGCAGCAGATACGTTTTGCAACAGAATGAAATAGATTTTAGATTGTTGTTTTCTCTGCTTAAGCCAGGGGTGCCCAAACTATGGCTCACAGGCCTGATCCGGCCCACAGGTCGTAGTTTGGACATCCCGACATAGCATATAAGTGTTATTGCTATGGCCTCTGGGAACAGCTGCAGGGTTCCCAACACCTTGGTGCTCGTGACTAACCCAGGAGGCTGGGGTCTAGTGGTAGGATCCATACCATCTTAGGCTGAAAGGTTGACCTGTGTGTTTCTCTTCTTTGTTTTCCTCCCGTCACAGAGGGCGAAGACAACATGGAGGAAGATGTGGAGGATGGCGGAACGGTCAACGCGTTGCCGAAACCCGCCCCCCGTCAGCACCCAGAGCTCTTGAAAGTGGTCCCACCTCCCATTGCTGCTGCCACCACCGCTCACCACCACCCCCATCATCCCCACCCCCTGCCGACAGTTTTGCCCCTGGGGCAGAAGCACGCCCCGCCCCATGCCCCACCGGCCCTCCATCTCCCGGCACAGACTCACCTGGTGGCGGCTTCCACGGTACAATCGACAGTGATCGCCCACACGGCCACCACCCACGCCTCTGTCATCCAGACTGTGAACCACGTCCTCCAGGGGGCTGCCCCACAGGCCAAGCACGTGGCCCACATGGCCCCACCTGGCTCCAGCCCTGTCCAGCTGGCTGCCACAGCACAGCCCATCGGCCACATCACAGTGCACCCAGCCACCCTCAACCACGTTGCCCACCTGGGCCCCCAGCTGCCTGTCTACCCACAGCCCGTGGCGGTCAGCCAGCCTGTGGCAGTCAGCCCCATCGCTCACACCATCTCTCACCAGCAGGTCAACGGCACTGCCGGCCTCGGCCAGCCCACAGTCATGGCCAAGCCTGGCCTCGGGACTCCAGTGGTCCATCACCAGCAGCTGGTGGGGCAAACCGTCTTGAACCCTGTCACAATGGTCACCATGCCTTCCTTCCCTGTGAGCACCTTAAAGCTGGCTTAAGAGGCAACCAGCGAGGCGCCCAACGCAACTCCGTACATTCCAGCCGTGTCCCCATTCCAAGGCGCTGCTAGAGCCAGCAGTTCTAAGACGTGGTTTGGATGAGACGTTCTGACACATTGTTAGGACAAGACCTTCTGCTAGAGCAAGATGTTCTAAGGTGTTGGAACGAGACGTTCTTGGGTGTTAGAGCGAAGTGTTCTAAGATCTTGTCAAAACGAGATGTTCTTGGGTAATAGAGAGAGGCGTTCTAAGATCTTGTTGGAATGAGATGTTCTTAGGTATTAGAGCGAGACATTCTAAGATCCTGTTGGAACTTGACCTTCTAAGGTGTTAGAGTGAGACATTCTAAGATCTTGTCGGAATAGGACGTTTTTGGGTGTTAGAGTGAGACATTCTAAGATCTTGTCAGGTCGAGACGTTCTAAGGTGTTAGACTAAGGTGCTCTAAGATCTTGTCGGAACAAGATGTTCTTACCTGTTAGAGCAACATGTTCTGAGATCTTTCTGGAACAAAACGTTCTAAAGTGTTAGAGTGAGATGTTCTAAGATCTTGATGGAACAAGACATCTTTAGGTGTTAGACCAAGGTGTTCTAAGATCTTGATGGAGCAAGACGTCCTTAGGTGTTAGACCAAGGTGTGCTAAGATCTTGATTGAACAAGACGTCCTTAGGTGTTAGACCAAGGTGTTCTAAGATCTTGATGGAACAAGACGTCCTTAGGTGTTAGACCAAGGTGTTCTAAGATCTTGGTGGAACAAGACGTCCTTAGGTGTTAGACCAAGGTGTTCTAAGATCTTGATGGAACAAGACGTCCTTAGGTGTTAGACCAAGGTGTTCTAAGATCTTGATGGAACAAGACGTCCTTAGGTGTTAGACCAAGGTGTTCTAAGATCTTGATGGAACAAGACGTCCTTAGGTGTTAGACCAAGGTGTTCTAAGATCTTGATGAAACAAGACGCCCTTAGGTGTTAGACCAAGGTGTTCTAAGATCTTGATGGAACAAGACGTCCTTAGGTGTTAGACCAAGGTGTTCTAAGATCTTGATGGAACAAGACGTCTTTAGGTGTTAGACCAAGGTGTTCTAAGATCTTGTTGGAAGAAGACATTCTAGGGCAATAATGGCGAACCTTGGCACTCCAGCTGTTTTTGGACTTCAATTCCCAGAAGCCCAAGTCAGTGTGAATCCACATGTACATGCAATAAACCCATTTGTGTGGATTCACAGGGACTTGGGCTTCTGGGAATTGAAGTCCAAGAACAGCTGGAGTGCCTAGGTTCGCCGTCACGGTTCTAGGGTGTTAGAGCGAGAAGTTCTAAGATCTTCTTGGAATAAGACGTTGTAAGATGTTAGAGCAAGCAAGAGGCTGCCAAGAGAACTGCGCAAGAGGTCAGGGGACAGACAAAAGCGAGACCACCCCTTCCTCGCCCCCTCCCACTATTATTCCCCCCCCCCCCAATCTGATATATTTTAAGCAACTTGGTTTTTGGGAAGGGGCAAGAAATCAACCCCCAGGGCTGCTTCTGCACTTGAATCCCTTTAAATCAAAGAAAACATTTAATAAACAGTCCTTCACATGATTAACCCCCTTTTACATGTAATCAGTGAGCTATGTCTATAATAACGTTCTTAAGACTTTTAATATTTTTCCCACTACCCACTGAGAAAGTTTTATTTTATTTTTGATGTGTTGCTTCTTTGTAAGGTTTTTTTTTAAAACAGCTGATCACCTTCTTGAGACTTTGCATAGATTAAGAAGAAAAATCATAGAAATATATATTATATATATATTTATATATATATTTACCTTCCTGTAGTTACATATATATATAAATATGGTTATCAATAAGGCCTTTGATGAGGCTGTCCTGTTTTGTTTTGGGGGGTTTTCCCCCTCCCTCCATGAAATATTATACACAACGTTAACACAAATTATTTTCCTTTTGATTAAAGAAGACAGAGCGTCCTTTAAAAAAAAGCATATTTCAAAGACATGGTTTGGTGGACCAGGGTAAATCCATATTTTAAAATAAAAACAAAAGCAAAACCTGTTATTTTTCTTTTCAAGTATATTTGCATTTCCATTAAAAAATTAAACCATGAGAAACATCTATAATCACTGTGACTTGTTTTAAGGAAACCCTCTGTCTAATAAAAGATTTTTCTAAAAAATCTCAAAATGGCTGCAAACCAATGCTTGTTCTTTTCAATTCTGAACTCTCTCCCCGTGTTATAACATGCTTGCCGTTCTCCTTTGTAAATTTATTTTTGTAAAGGGACTGGTGGTTAAGATGCCGAACTTGACTACTGTAAGGTCGGCAAGTCAGCAGTTCAAGACCCGGGTGAGCGCCTCTCCTTAGCCCAGCTTCTGCCAACCTAGCAGTTCAAAAGGAAGAAACTGAAGTAGATAAACAGGTAACACTTCAGCAGGAAAGGTAACAGCGTTCTGGCATCTAGCCATGCCTGCCACATGTTTGCAGACAGCGCTGGCACTTTGGCTATAAACAGAGATGAACACTGAACCTTAGATTTGGATACAACTAGTTTTGAGCTGGAGATAACGCCAGTACCTATAACTAGTTACTTTTGAGGAGGGGACAGATGCCATACGTACTGGAAAACTGGGAATTTCACGGTTTGAACCTGTCCCGGCTCGGTTTTTTAAAAAAATCATTTAAAATTCCCGCTTTTCAGACCAAGGGGGTTTGAAGAAAAAAATGCCATTTTCTTGCAATAGAGCGGCACTTCTATTGAACCACCAGCAGGTGGCGCAGCAGTAGCAGCTTGGTGGCCAAGAAAGACAGAGAAAAAATCGCGCAATTTTATTGCCTCTATTGAAGTCACGGCAGCGACAGCTTGCGGAATGACCTCCTGTCTTTGTCCCAGCTTCTGCAAACCTAGCAGTTCGAGGGCAAGAAATTGCAAGTAGATAAATAGGGACCACTTTGGGTTCCGTGCACTTCAGTGTCTACTCATGCCTGCCACATGACCACGGAATATGTGTGCAGAAGCAGACAACGCTGGCTATTCGGCTTTGAAACATGAGCACTGAACCCTAAAGTTGGATATGACTGGCTTTTTTGCAAGGGCAACCTTTACTTCTGTTTCGTTTTTGTGGAAGGGAATTATGGCATCCCTAGTTGAGGGGGCTGTGAAGGAGCTGCAGAGTTACACACCTGAAACTGCAGATAACAGCGAACCCTATATTCTACATAGCAGGCAGTGGCCTCTAGTGGACATCTCTGGTAACGCGCCACAAGTAAAGGGTAAAGGTCACCCTTGCTCGAAAGCCAGTCGTATCCAACTCTAGGGTTCGTTGCTCATCTCCGTTTATAGCCAAAGAGACAACACTGTCTGCATCTGTGATGTTTCCACGGTCATGTGGCAGGCACGACCCGACACCGGAGTGCACGGAACGCGGTTAACCTTCCCACTATAGTACCTATTTATCTACTTGCAGTTTTCTTGCGGTCGAACTGCTCGGGCGGTGTGAGCTGCAACATGATGGGCGCTCACTCCATTGCGCAGCACTCGGGTCTCAACCTGCCGACCTTCCAGTCATCAGGAGGGAGGGTGGATGTAATCCAAAAAAAGGAGACCGTAACGCCAGCGATATAAACCTTAGAAGAGAGATCTTGCGGGAGGGAGTTTGGAATAATCAGCCAAGGATGGAGCCATACGGGTAGGGTCTTTTTGGACAGTCCAAGGGCCAGATCCAGACCCACCCCCACCCCCAGCTGCTAGAAGAGCCTTGCTTCAGTTTACATCAGGGGTTCTCAACCTACGTCCCACAGCGAAAAATAATCCGGCCCCCAACCTCTCCAGCCGCTGCCAGAGTTGGCTGTGGACTCGTTTACGGCAATCATAAATTCATTTACTACAGCCGTCGTAAACTCATTTATGACAGCCACAGATGCTTTTTATGGTAGCATTTACGGCAGGGGACCCACCAGTCTGGCCCGCTCAGCTGTCCATGGCTTAAAATAGGTTGAGAACCCCTGATGTATACTGTGATGCCGGCAGTTTTCTCTGGGATCTGCAGTAGAGGACAAACGCTCTTCAGCTTCAGAAATCCGGGCTTTGTGGCTGCACTGCCATGTTTAGGCTGATGCAAGAAAGCAGATGTACCTGTGCATGCTTGCAGTGAGCAGGTTCCTCTTCCGGCTGCTCATTTCGGCAGATTTGCGCTTTTATCATAAGCTGCAGGATTTCTTCTTTTGGTTGGAAATCTGCCCTCTTTCCTACACCCTTTCCCCAAGCTTTATTTCCACATTTCCATTAATACAAATATGCCTTCCCTTGGATTAAAGCGTGCCTAGTCTCTCTCGCTCGGGAACGGCGGTGGCTTAGTGGTTAAGACGCTGAACTTGATGACCGGAAGGGTTAGTAGGTCAGTCGTTCGAGACCCAAGTGCTGCAAGATGGAGTGAGCTCCTGTTGTCCATCCCCAGCTCCTGGCAGCCTAGCAATTCGAAAGGAAGAACTTGCAAGTAGATAAATAGGTACCACTTCAGGGGGTGTAAGGTAATAGTGTTCTGTGTGCTCCAGTGCCTAGTCATGCCTGTCGCATGACGACAGAAACATCGGCAGGTGCAGACAGCGCTGGCTCTTTGGCTGTGAACGGACGTGAGCACCGAACCCTAAAGTCTATATCTGCTTTTACCCATTTGCATTTTGCGTTACGTGCGCTCCGGTGTCTAGTCATGCCTGCCACATGACTACGAAACAGATGAGCACTGAACCCTAGAGTCGGATACGGCTGGCTTTCGAGCAAGGGTGACCTTTACCTTTACTATTTTATAAAATAACGCCTTGTACTGCACACATTTATTTATTTGTTCAATTTGTACATACGACTCTAGTGTGTATTCCTTTGCAACACACACTAGGCCTTGGTAAACCCATTTCTTCTGGCCATAGGTCGTAGGCGGTGCGCCAAGGTTGGTTTTCATTCAACCCCCCTGGGAACCCCCGATATGCTTTCTTGCTTTTGGTCTTCAAAAGATCATGACCCATTACACTAAATGCCTTTCACTCTTGTTGGACTACAATGCCCATAATAGTTTTGTGTCAGGAATTATTCTGGGTTGAAAGGATTTTTGCGGAAGAAACTCCGCTCAGGGAACGCCCAAATGTGGCTCCTTTCATGCTCCCAAGAGCTGGGACAGAGACGGGCGCTCAATCCATCATGCTGCATCCGGGTCTCGAACTGCTGACTTGCCAGCCTTCCAGCTAACAAGGCGAGCTTCTTAACCACTGAGCCACCTTTACAGCCCCTTACAATACCCATGGCCCTCTGCCCTTACAAAACAGACATTCCATGCAGTGCACTAAAGGTGAAGGTCACCCTTGCGCAAAAGCCAGTCGTATCCGACTCGAGGCTTCAGTGCTCATCTCTGTTTCATAGCCGAAGAGCCAGCGCTGACCGCTTCTGCAGACGTTTCTGTGGTCATGTGGCAGGCATGCCTAGACAGTGGAGCGCACGGGACGCTGTTTACCTTCCCACTGAAATGGTCCCTATTTATCTACTTGCGATTTCTTGCTTTTGAACTGCTAGGCTGGCACTAAGATGCCACAAATTGCACAGAAGTAACAGATAAGTATATATATTTTTTAGTTTGGGCATGGGTGTGATATACCTTGAGATCATCAAGGCCACCCTCCAGAGATAAACAGAGAAGGATCCAAAGCTTGGTGGGCACAGAAAGCCTATTTTTGGGGAGGGGGGACCCATGGTAAGGAATGGAGTATGCTGGAAGAGGGCATGAATGGCTGGCATCTTGGCTGAGCACTTCTTGCTTCTCTTGCAATGGGATTAGTCTGCCATCTAGGGTTCAGCTCTGAAGTGACAGGATTTCAGTCAGATTCAAGGTCAAGGCCGTGCTTGCTCAGTCGTATCCATCTCTAGGGTTCCGTGCCCATCTCTGTTTACAGCCAAAGAACCAGTGCCGTCTGGCATTTCCATGGACACGTGCGCAGGCCATGACTAGACATGGAACAGTGTTACCTTTCCTGCCGAAGCTGTACCTATTTATCTGGTTGCAATGTCTTGCTTTTCGAACTCCTAGCTTGGCAGGTTGGGCCCCTCCACGAGAAATGTCCCATCTTTGACACTGAAGACCTTGCAAACATAGAAAACCCCAATTGTTGGAGGATGGATTGAAACATGGGGTTGAAACATGTCCCTTAGTATTAAACAAAACATTGCAGTTGTTATGCCACATCTGAAATGGGACTTTAATGTGTACTCCGGTTTTTTTTATAAAGAAAAAGATTTATTTCCAATCTTCGGCTTTGAAACAGAGATGAGCGCTGAACCCTAGAGTCGGATATGACTGCCTTTCGAGCAAGGGAGACGTCTACCTTCAGTTAGTTCAAAAAGTCTATTCCCCCAAAGGCACTGCATATAGCAGAGGACTAACTCCTAGTTGAGAAAGACACAAACAACCCATCCAGTGCTTAAATGTCACGTGAAACAAAGCCATTCTGGCTTTACACCAAACTGCAATTTATGAAAATAAAACCAGCAACAACTAAAAAAGGTTAAAGCAGTGGTTCCCAATGTGGGGCCCACGCCCCGTGGGGCGGGGACTTCCAATTCCCAGAAGCCTAAGTCAGTCCAATTAACATAGGCTTCTGGGAATTGAAGCCCAAAAACCAAAGGTTGGGAAAGGCTGGAGTAGAGCATTGTCCTACTACCGCATGCACTAGCCAGTGGTACCAGGTGACCATGGAAATGTCTGCAGAATCAGACAGGGCTGACTGTGAACAGATGAGCAAACACCCCTGAGAGTTGGATACGACAAGGGAGACGTTGACTAGTGTGCATCTCTTAGGTTACTAAAGTTTATTCCACCAATTTGCATTCCTCCTTCATCTGAATCTATTCTGGCTTTCCATATATCTTCGATGTGCAGAAATGATAAGGAGATAAAATGCACTCTTTTCTAACACTTTTGCCTATAAGGAAGCCGTTTTAGTCTCGCCACATTCTGTCCTATCAATAGCTTCTTATCAACAATATGGGTTGCGCATCAGCACACTCAAGGGATAGGGCACCTCATTTCTTTCAGTACCACCCATCATTTCTTATGGCCCACACAGTCAAAGGCTTTACTATCATCTATAAAGCATGGACTGATCTTCTGACATGCTTTGGTGCATTCCAGTAGCCAACAGATATTTGCAATATGATCTCTAGTGCCTCTTCCTTTTTTTGGAAGCCAGCTTGAACAACAGGCATTTCTCACTCCATATCAAGTAAAAGCCTTTTGTTGCAACACCTTGAACATAACTTTGCTTGCCATTGCTTCATGTTCCATATTTGCTGGCATATTCTTGTTAGGATTTTGACATATTCAATCTCTAGTTAGCATTCCCCCCCCCCCCCGAAAACCTTATTTGGATTTTAGCAGATTTAAGCTCTGACATACACCTTACTTTACTTTAAAATGGTGCGCATTGGACTACATTTCTCAGCCCTGCAGAGGAAAGACACACACGCATGCACACGCACACATTTGGCATTGGCTGCAAAACAACAAGTGACAGAATCCACACTGTACGAGTTAGAAAAAGCCGTTGACAATATGTATTTTCTTTCTCTTTTTTTGCACTTAAAAGATAAATAAACTCTTGAGCAATAAAGAAAATAGTCTGCTCCTGACAAAAATAAATAAGGCAGTACACAATATTCATAAAATACCATTATGCAGAGTATCGGTATAATAAACAGGTAGACCATGGCGTTTGCACAGTGAAATTCATTGTGTTTAGTTGGGATGGGTGTGGGGTTTTTTGTTTTTATATAGTAAAGTGTCATATAATACATTCTCCAAAAACATAGTGCAGTGATCGGGCTTTCTTTCACGGTGGAACATTGATTCTCTCTCTCACCTGGGAGGGGTGGTGGGTACATCTTATTAAGACATCACATTTGAGTGGAATGAAGGACAGACATAACTTGGAAAAACTTTTCCAGCCGTTGCAAAGAGACTGTTTTGCAGAACCATGCATGGGTCAAACGCATGCCTTCCCATGGTAAAAATAACACACACGCACATGCACGCACACACACATGCGCGCACGCACGCACACACACACACGCACACACACACACACACTTAACTCTCCAGATAAAAAGTTTTTTGCATTCCAAGGCAAATAATACACATATTTCTCTAGATGGATCTGCTTCGTACTTTGGGGAAATGAACTGCCTGTCTGCCAAGGTCCCGTCCCGTGGTTTGTGTGCCGGCATTTGAGGACATTAACAGCCCAATTCCTCCCCCAAAGCCACACATGCGTGTGTGAATATGTACAACCCAGCAAGCTGGGATACAAGGATTTGATCATCTGGAGTTGAGAGATTCCCATGGTTGTGACGATGCTCTGTAGCAAAAAGAAATATAACGTGGAGCTCCTCAAATGGGCCCTGGGAAACCCCCAAAGTAGAGGAGTTCTTCACCCATCCAGAAAATCCAGACACCCCCCCCTCACTTTGGTTACCCCATCTTTTTGGGAAATTGCTGCCTTCCAGGTTCTAATCCTCAAGGTTGTGCAGAAAAGTTAGGGGAACACTTTCCCTGCGTGTCTGCCGTCTCACGTCCTTCATCAGATAAAATGGAAAAGGTGTTTTTTTATTTAAAAAAAACATCTTTTTTTTTACTCTTCATGACCAACGGATCTTTCCAAAGAGAGCTATAAAATCTCGTGCATAAGAAAAGATCGACTCAGTGAACTAACTCGACAACCCTGAGGACTCACGGCCTTGGGTTGGCGAAGTCCACAGGGAAGGGTGATGGTCCCCAAGTGGATTGAATCCCACTTGAGTCCATCTTGATGGAGGGCAGCGGCTTCATCCACCCTGGCCTACGGCTGAGAAGGACTTTGCGTGCCAAAAGGGCTCAGGATCAAAAAGTGACTCATGAAACTGAATCAGTGGCATGTGGGTGTCACGCTGCGATGCAGAAGGCAAATGGAAAGCCACTGCTTTATATGGTTCTCAGGACAATCTTCAGGGCCGATTGCCACGAGGATCACCAATATTCGGAATCAGATATGGCACAAGAAGAAGAAAAGGGGGGGGGGGGAGAGAGAGCTGTATTTGGCAATTAATTTTATGTTGTGAACTGCCCAGAGTGTGGAGATGTGTTTTCTCCAGATGGGCCATAGATAAGTACGTACATAAAATAAATACATTCTTTGCAACCTTTTCTCCTGGGCTGCTTTTGTGCAAACTGCAGAGACTCTCAGTTTTAACAGAGGAGGGACCCATCCCAGATGCATGCGCACTCCGCAACTGTCGGAATCAACAAAATTGGCAGTAATCCTCTCCCCTCTGAAAGCAAGGGGGGGAGGAGGATCTTCCAGGGGGAGGGGGCATGTGGTTGTCAAAACAGACAAGGCTTTGCCAAATCCAAGCAGAGAAACTTGTAAAAGGAAATGGTCAAGGAACTTAGGAAATGCAACAGAATCAGGGGGACAAAACTTGGAAGAAAAATTGGGGTGGGGGCAAACTCTGAAATTCAGGGTGCCAAAGGAGGACTCGTGCAAAACCCAACTTCATTTCCTGGGCACGGCAGGTGGTTGATGTTCTTTCTTTCTTTCTTTCAAGTCTCAGAAATTTCTCAAAGCATCTGTTGGGACTCAGAGCTCTTTCTCCATCGCCCCACTTGAAGAAAAAAAAAGATCCAAGAAACAGTTATTTTTCCTTCCTTTTTGCTTTTCTTTTTTGCAGAAATGCCAACTTGTTTCTCAAGCCAGCGGCAAACGACGGTCATTTATTTTCAATCAGAGTCTGCACTTTACAGACCAGATCTCGAGCAAGCTTGAGGAGCTCATGGACGTTGTGGTGTTCAGCCATTTCTGCACATAAGATGAAGAAAAACGAAATATGTATGTGTGTATATAACAGTATATATATTTACACATACAGTGGAACCTCGTATAACGAATGCCTCATCCTGCCAACCTAGCAGTTCGAAAGCAAGACATTGCAAGTAGATAAATAGGGACCACTTCGGGGGGAAGGTAAACAGCTTTCCGTGCACTCCGGTGTCTAGTCATGCCTGCCACATGACCACGGAAACGTCTGCAGAAGCAGACAACGCTGGCTCTTCGGCTTTGAAACAGAGATGAGCACTAAACCCTAGAGTCAGATACGACTGGCTTTCGAGCAACCTTATCTCTTTGTTAGCCGCTCAGAGTTGCATTGCGAGTGGGGCGGCATACAAGTTGAAAGATAATGATAATGATAATAATGAAAAACTTGAATAAGAAAAAAGAGATTGAAAAACCCATGGCGCCTCACATAACGAACATTCGGATAGGAAGACACTGAATCCAACTTCCCCATAATGGATCTCCATGTTTTTCCAGATTCCCCAGGTGATCATTCTAAACAATCTCTAATCCCATGATGGTGAACCTTGGCACTCCAGGTGTTCTTGGACTCAATTCCCAGAAGCCCAAGTCAACACACCTGCTGATCATGGCTTCTGGGAATTGAAGTCCAAGAATACCTGGAGAGCCAAGGTTCAGCATGGAGATCCATTGTGAGGAAGTTGGATTCAGTGTCTTCCTATCCAAATGGAAACCAAGACTTTGAATAACTGAAACTTCCCCTGAACTGTCTGTGGACAATGATTCCACCACCACCCTTATGTTTTAGAGATAATCGCTACAGCGATGCATCGGAAACTGACTATGGTTTCCATCCGCAATAGACATACAGACATCATACCTGTCAACCGCGGCTCCGGCGAATCCGGGATCTGCGCAGACCCGGTCTGCGCAGGTCACGTTGTATGCATGCGCGTGAAGGGCTACGCCGCTTGCATAGCCTACGCAGGCAGCGTAGCCTTCGGCGCATGCGTGGAAGGGAGCTACGGAAGTGGAGAGCCCTTCCACACATGCTTCCAATGCGACCTGCACAGATGGGCTGCGCAGAGCCTCCTTTCCCCCGCTGCCAAATTACGGGGTTTTGGCAGCGCGGGTCGGGAAATGACGTCAATCGGCGCAGGATTACGGGGTAATCCCGGCTAAATCGGGATGGTTGACAGGTATGACAGACATTACATCTCAAAGTGACATTGTCGAGGATTCTCCGGAGGTCTGGATCCTCGACAGTGTCACTTTGAGATGTAGAACTGAACCCCAAGGGTCAATTGGTCTCTGATTTGAGATGAAACACCAACAGTGTCCTAGCCCAGTGATGGCGAACCTTGGCACTCCAGGTGTTCTTGGACTTCAATTCCCATAAGCCCAAGTCTCTGTGAATCAACACAAATGGGTTTACTGCATGTACGCAGAACACCATCACTGCCTTAATCCAACCATCAATGAACCTTCTAAAAAACACAGCAACTTCCTGTCTCTATCTGGGCTGAAAAAGCACTTTTTGTGGGGTTCTGACTGGACTCAAACTTGCCAATTAGCCTGGGAGAGGCTTAAAGATCTCGGCAAATGCAAAACAAGTAAAACCTGCTGACCTTTGGCTCCCTTACCGTTAAAGAACTTTATGATATCGGTGAAATCCATGTTGTTATCACGAATGATCTCTCGGTATGTCTCAACCAAGGCTAAGGCGATGAAAAGGACAAAATGTTCGGAAGCGATGTGCTTTGCGGCCCAAATGACTTCCCAGACGGTAAAGACGTCCTCATACAATAGTTCTGGCAGGGAGGAATGAAAGAGTACAACAAAGCATTCAATTAATCCAATGCAGCATCATAATTTATCAATATCGCTAGCCTTCGCAACATCATTTCTTTCGTCCTGTAGTAAAAGATTCACAGCGACAAAAAGCTTTGGAGAACGCTCATATTTGGGGTGTGTGTGTGTGTGTGTGTATGTATGTATATATACATGTCTGTGGCGGTGGAGTGGGTGGGGCGAGAGCGTTTGGGCCCATGCCGGGAACTGTTGCGCCGCATTTCCTTGCTGGTTCTTCCTTCTTTGCTCTGCTAGTGTTGTGTATGTATGTGTGCATGCTCATTGTACTGTAAAGGCAAGAATGTAACCACTCCAAATACAAACGATCTCAGCTGTAAAGGAACGCGAGCAGACAGCCCATAGAGGGCAGCTGCGAGCGTTCAGTCTCACATGGTTCACATTGCTCAATCACGGACAGCCGCGGGAAAACCTTCCCCGCATTCAGCAGCAGAAGAAAGAGGCGTGCCTGGGCGAGGCCACGCCGGTAGCAGCCAATGAGCTACCGTGCTACAAGATTCAAATGTAGAGGGCTACTGTATATAGTGAGATGTATCACCGCCATTACCTCATGCTTCACCGGAACACCATGCAATAAACCTGTGTTAAACCAACCCTTCAGTTGTCCTGTTGTCTTTGGTCCCATACACTAAATTGGCGACGAAGGTGGGATATGGCTGCCCACGGGACCAAGACATGCGCCGGCTACGAGATCAGGAAGCCGGGAGACTTGGAGCTGTTTGAGATAGACTTCAACGCAGCGCTGGTGGAGCTCGAAGTCTCAGATGAGGCCAAGAAGAGGGCCATTTTCGTCCGCATGCTCGGACACGAGACCAAGAGGACCTTGGTGGACCTGATCGCGCCGAGGAAGGTGGGCGACCTCAAAGCCACAGAGCTCCTGGCGGCGCTGCGCGCCCATCTCCGGCCAGCAATAGCGATGTTCCCCGCTCGGAGCGCGTTCTGGAGGCGAGTCCAGGCGCCCGGGGAATCGGTCGCCGAGTTCGCCGCGGCCCTGCGGCTGGCCGCCGGCCCATGTAAATGGGAGACCCCAGAAGTCACCCTCAGAGACTGCCTGCTCTGCGGTCTGAGGGATACCGAGACTCAGCGCGCGCTGATGAAAAAGGAGCCGCCTCCCACGTGGCAACAAGTCCTCGACACGGCGCAGGCCGCGGAGGCCACGACTGCCGGGGTGCAAGAGCTTCAGGACTGGCGCCCGAGGCCTGCCAAGGCAGAGAGCTCGGTGCGCGCGGCCCGGCGAGCTTCGAACTCGTCTGCGGAGAGCGGCGACGACGAGGACGTCCGGAGGGTCCAGAGAGAGGGCCGGCGCTGCGACGGCTGGGGCGCCGCCCACGCCCGCGCCAAATGCCCATTCCGCAAGGCCGAGTGCCACAACTGCGGCCGGCGCGGGCACATCGCCAAGGTCTGCCGGAAACGGCGCGTGGCCACAAGGAGTTCTCCAGACCGCTCGGCGAGGCAGGACCGCACCACGAGGCCAAAGGACGGCACCCGGACCACGAGGACGCGGGACGGCGTAGGGCGCATCTCCGACGACAGCGAGGACGACGCTCCGGTTTGCAGCGTTTCCACGGAGCACCCCCGTTACTTCGTTGAGGTAGTAATACAAGGGGCCCCTGTTAGAATGGAGGTGGACTCGGGTTCGTCATACTCTATTATTTCCCAGGGAGAGTTCATGAAAATCGCCCCCCGCGTGCGGCCCAAGCGTTGAGGGCCACACTGAAGGACGTGCAAGGGAACGGCATCCCAGTGTTGGGGGTTGGGAAGTTCCAGGTCCAGTTTAAAAAGCACACCGCAACGCTTCCCCTAGTCGTCCTCAAGGGAGGAAAGTGCAGCCTCCTCGGGACTCAATGGTTCCAGCCCCTGGGGTTGTTCATTGGGGGGGTGCACGCCGTGGGAGCACACGCCACCGGGACTGATCCAATACAGAGCATGTGCGACGCGCACCCCGAGGTTTTCAAAAAGGGGCTCGGAAAATTCAAGGGCCCCCCAGTGACTTTCGACCTGGACCCTGGAGTACGTCCAATCAGACTTAAACCGCGCAGAGTGCCTTTCGCACTAAAGGACAAAATAGAGGCGGAGTTGGACAAATTGGTGGGCCAGGGGATTCTTGTTCCTGTTGATTCTGCGGAGTGGGAAACTCCAATTGTAACAGCGCTCAAGGCCAACGGGGAGGTCCGCATATGCGCTGATTACAAGTGCACCATCAATAAGGCGATCCGCCCTAATGCTTATCCGGTGCCGGTAGTCAGCCACTTGTTGGCCAGGTTACACGGGGGGAGGTGTTTCGCTAAACTCGACCTGGCCCAAGCCTACCAGCAACTCCCGGTGACCCCCGCCGCAGCTGCTGCACAGACCATAGT
Source organism: Bradypodion pumilum (assembly GCA_035047305.1). Classification (NCBI taxonomy): domain Eukaryota; kingdom Metazoa; phylum Chordata; class Lepidosauria; order Squamata; family Chamaeleonidae; genus Bradypodion; species Bradypodion pumilum. The sequence continues at coordinate 4,874,654 of JAWDJD010000017.1, read as the reverse complement.
CACCCACAAAGGGGCGTTCCAGGTATCGCGCCTCCAATTCGGCGTGAATTCGGCGCCCGGGATTTTCCAGTCACTCGTGGAACGCCTCCTGAAGGGGTTAGAGGGGGTGTTACCCTACTTTGATGACGTATTGATCACAGGGGGGAGCCGGGCCGAATTAGCAAGCAGGTTGGGAAGGGTCCTGACAATATTCGAGAAAGCGGGGTTGCGGTTGCGGAAGGACAAATGCGTTTTCTTCGCAACTGAGGTTGAGTTCCTAGGGTTCCGTGTTACTCCCGAGGGAATCAGGCCATCCCAATCCAAGGTGGCCGCCATCAAGAAGGCCCCTCGCCCCACCTCCAAGCCCGAGTTGCAGTCGTTCCTTGGACTGCTCAACTTTTACCACTCCTTCCTTCCGGGGAAGGCAGCAGTAGCGGAACCGCTACACAAATTGTTAAAAAAGGACGAGGCATGGAAGTGGGGCGATGACCAGGAGAGGGCTTTCAATGACCTGAAGCGACTCCTGGCATCAGATGCGGTACTGACCCACTTCAACCCCAAACGCCCGGTGGTCCTGATATGCGATGCATCCCCGGTGGGGGTGGGGGCGGTGTTATGCCACGTGCTGGAGAACGGGAGGGAGGCCCCGATAGCGTTCTACTCTAGGTCCTTGTCCCAAGCGGAGAGGAACTATGCCCAGACGGACAGGGAAGCACTAGCGATAATTGCGGGGACTAAGAAATTTCATAATTTTGTGTACGGCCGCCCCTTCACCATAGTAACTGACCATAAGCCCTTGCTAGGCATTTTCACCGCGGATAAGCCCACACCCCAAATCCTGTCCCCGAGAATGCTCAGGTGGGCCATTTTTCTCAACGCGTATCAGCACGCGTTGGTATACCGGCCCGGGAAGGAGATCAGCCATGCGGATGCCTTGTCGAGGTCCCCCATTCCCCGGGATTGCTGCCACGTGGGCGAGGTAGAGAGGGACCACCAGGTCTTAATGATAGAGGTCCTAGACTCCCCTCCAGTAGTACAGGCCGACATCGCTAAAGCGACCGGCAAGGACAAAACGCTGGCCTCAGTTTGCTCCTGGGTACAGAAAGGGTGGCCCGTGTCTTCCCCAGCAGCGGAATTCGACACATTTTTCAAAAAGAAACTAGAGTTGTCCCTAGAGAGGGGTTGCCTTTTGTGGGGACAGCGGGTAGTGATCCCCACGTCTCTCCGGCCGAGGGTGCTTAAACTGCTGCACGTCAGCCACCCGGGGATAGTCCGCTCTAAGGCACTGGCCCGCAGTTACTTTTGGTGGCCCCAGCTAGACGCCGACATCGAACACATGGTCGGCACTTGCGGAGCGTGCCAAAGCTCCAGGCCAGAAGAGGCCCGCTCGCCACACAGGGAGTGGGACGCAGCAAGGGGGCCCTGGTCCCGGGTACACGTAGACTTTGCTGGCCCGTTCAGGGGAACCCTTTTCCTCCTTGTGGTGGACGCGTTCTCCAAGTGGTTGGAGGTCATCCCAGTCTCGAGCACCTCCTCGGCCACAACAATTAAACAGTTACGGAGGGTTTTTTCCACGTTCGGTTTACCCGACACCCTCGTCAGCGATAACGCTAGCTGTTTCACGTCCGCCGAGTTCGGGGCATTCATGGAGCGAAACGCCATTCGGCACATCACCTCCGCCCCCTTTCACCCGGCCACCAACGGCCAAGTAGAGCGCCTCGTTCGCACCACGAAAGACGCGCTGCTGCGCATGGGTCCCGGAGACCTCGACCTGAAATTGTGCCAATTCCTGCTAAGGTACAGGGTCACCCCATTGGCGTCTGGGTACTCCCCCGCGGAGCTGTTGATGCGCAGGAAACTGGCCACGGGAATCTCCAAGCTAGACCCCACGAGAGTAGAGGACAAAGGGCAGAACATAGGGGTGGAACCCACAAAGAGTTTCAGCGAAGGCGCCCCGGTGCATTGCAGGAACTACGCCAGCGCGGGGCCAGCCTGGGTGCCGGGCACCGTAATAGAGCGAACCGGCCCCGTCTCATACCGCGTGGAGACCAGTACAGGTTTCCTGTGGAGGCGACACGTGGACCAACTCAGGCGCAGGGTCCCCGGAGAGCAGGACGGAGAGGAATCAGCGTTAGGGTACTCCCCCACCCGCTTAGCCCAAGGGGGAGGGAAAGGGGAACATGGGCCCCCACCAAGGGGGGAGGAAGGGGAATCGATCCACAGAGATCTTTTGCGGGAGTTCGCGGCGGAAAGGAAGAGCCCCGACCACACACATACCCCCCGGAATTTTCCCCGAAACACAGATGCCCATAGAAGTTTAGACGTTGATTTGCAGTACCAGGGGGAGTTAGCGGAGTGGTCCCCCACCCGTCCTAGCGAAAAGAGGGGTTTCAGTTCAGCCCCTGGTACTTCCAGTCCAAGTAGTCCCTGTGAGTTAGAATGCAATATAGCGCCAACTTCCCGGAGACCGACACCCCCAAGACGGGAGGCAACAGCAAGTCCGCCCACCACAGTCTCAAGGTCCCCCGAGCAAGGATCAGAAGGTAGCAGGACCACAAGGGCGACCTCATCGGTTCCGCGGTTCACAATAGGCGGGTCCCCGGGGTCCGAGAGCAACAGGCAGGGCTTCACCTCCCAACTATTCATTCCGTTCCCATCCCCGGGCGAAAGGCAGGCACGGACGCCCCACAGAGCCACTAACGAATCCCCGTTTCCCGTTGCAGGACAAGCACCCGCGGAATCAGGGATCACAGGCTCTCCAGTACTAGGGCAGACGCAGGCACGCCCCAAGCGCACGTGCGGCAAGCCACGATGGTTGCGGGACTTCGTCCCATCCTAGGGGGGAGGGATGTTGTGTATGTATGTGTGCATGCTCATTGTACTGTAAAGGCAAGAATGTAACCACTCCAAATACAAACGATCTCAGCTGTAAAGGTACGCAAGCAGACAGCCCATAGAGGGCAGCTGCGAGCATTCAGTCTCACATGGTTCACATTGCTCAATCACGGACAGCCGCGGGAAAACCTTCCCCGCATTCAGCAGCAGAAGAAAGAGGTGTGCCTGGGCGAGGCCATGCCGGTAGCAGCCAATGAGCTACCGTGCTACAAGATTCAAATGTAGAGGGCTACTGTATATAGTGAGATGTATCACCGCCATTACCTCATGCTTCACCGGAACACCATGCAATAAACCTGTGTTAAACCAACCCTTCGGTTGTCCTGTTGTCTTTGGTCCCATACACTAAAGCCAGCCTCCTCCATTGAGTTTTGTCCGGAGGCCTTCGCAGTGTACCTTGCCCTGCCCCTGGCGTCGGCAATGAGGGGGAAATTGTTGTGTATGTATTGTTGTGTATGTATTGTGTATTACTTTAAGAATGTATGAATGTAACCTGACAATGATTACAATGTAACCCAGCTGTTTAAGGAACACGAGTAAGCTGCCCATAGAGGGCAGCTGCGAGCGTTTAGCTCACATGGTTCACATTCCCCAATCACCGGCAGCCGCGGGAACCTTTCCCGCGCTAGGATCACCTGGAGAAGATGGGCGTCACGCAGGTAGCAGCCAATGAGCTACCGTGCAACAGTATTCAAATGTATTACCGCAGTATAAAATGAGCTGTACCTCCGCCATTACCACATGTTCATCCTGACCATCATGAAATAAACCTGTGTTTTAGCCCCCACTGCGGCTCCTTCTTTGTCTTCCATGCAAGACACTAAATTGGCGACGAGGATGGGATCCATGGCGTGTCCCAAGGTCAAACCTCACCAGTTTGATATCAGCGATCCAGAACAATGGGAGCTGTACGAGTGCCAGTTTCAGCACGCAATGGATGCTGCAGGCATCGACGACGACGGGAAGATGCGCTCGCACTTCCTAGCCCAGGTGGGGCCGGCCACGCTGCGGATCCTGATGAACCTGGTGGCTCCCCGGAAGATAGACGTGGTGCCCATCGACTGCATCCTGGCGTTACTGAGGGAGCACTTCCAGCCTCCCGTTTCAATCTTCCCGGCCCGGGTCGCGTTCCACAGGCGGGACCAGCGCCCGGGAGAGTCCGTGTCCGCCTATGCGGCGACCCTCAGGCTCGCGGCCGCCAATTGCCAATGGGAGGACCTGGACATGGCCCTCCGTGACCGCATGCTGTGTGGCCTGAGGGACGAGGAGGTCCAGAGGAAGTTGATGACCCGCGACCATCGGATCACGTTCAATGAGGTACTGCGGGAGGCCCAAGCAGCCGAGGCGGCCAGGAGCGGGGTCAGAGTGTTCAAGTCCCGAGGGGCCGCACCTGAGAGGGCCAAGTCACCCGTGCAAGCGGCCCGGCGGACTCCTGCTCCAGCAAGGACGACGACGTACAGAAGGTAAAGAAACGCGGGGAGAGGCGCCAGACCAGCGAGCGACGAGGCCACCGTTGCGATGGCTGTGGGGCATCTCACGACCGGACGAGATGCCCATTCCGGAAGGCCGAGTGCCACAACTGTGGCCGGAAGGGCCACATCACCAGAGTCTGCAGGCGTGGGTGAACCGAGGACAAGGGCGCATCGAGACACCCTCAGCACACCAACGAAAGGCGGCCGGCATCGGAAAGGTCTCAGCCAATGATGGCGCGGAAGGCGTGAACTGTGTGGGCCTGGAGCACCGGCGCTTCTTTGTAGAGGTACTGTTACAAGGGGTTCCAGTGAGAATGGAAATAGACTCGGGGTCGTCCTACTCCATCCTGTCCCAGAAGGAGTTCATGCGCATTCCCCCAAATGCGCGGCCCAAGTTGCGGGCCATGAAATCACACTTACGGGACGTGCAGGGCTATGGGATCCCAGTATTGGGAGTGGGGAACTTCACGGTGAAGTTCAAAAATTACACAGAGAAACTGCCCTTAGTGGTTCTCAAGGGGGGAAGATGTTGCCTTTTGGGAACCCAGTGGTTTGCTCCCCTGGGAATTGAACTGTCCGGCATTAACGCCATAGAGACTGACCCAATGCGGGACGTGTGCGATGTGCACCCAGACGTTTTCAAGAAGGGGCTTGGGACTTACAAGGGCCCCCCAGTTTCTTTTGAATTGGACCCAGAAATCCGGCCCATACGTCTCAAGCCAAGAAGAGTGCCCTTCGCCCTCAAGGACAAGATTGAGGCGGAACTGGACAAATTGGTGGGGCAGGGGATTTTGGTTCCAGTTGATTCAGCGGAGTGGGAGACTCCAATTGTTACAGCCTTAAAATCCAACGGGGAGGTCAGGATTTGCGCTGACTACAAATGTACAATTAACAAGGCCATTCGGCCAAATGCATATCCGGTGCCAGTGGTTAGCCACTTACTGGCCACGTTGCATGGGGGGAGGTGTTTCACCAAGCTAGACCTGGCGCAGGCGTATCAGCAGCTCACAGTAACCCCAGCTGCTGCCGCTGCGCAAACCACCGTTACGCACAAAGGGGCATTTAAGGTAGCGCGCCTACAGTTTGGCGTAAATTCGGCCCCTGGGATCTTCCAGTCCCTTGTGGAATGCCTTTTAAAGGGGCTTCCAGGCGTGCTCCCATATTTTGATGACGTTTTGATAACAGCGGGGAGCGAATCAGAACTAGCGAGGAAGCTAGACAGGGTCCTTTCGGTATTCGAGAAAGCGGGACTTAGACTGAGAAGGGACAAATGTGTATTTTTTGCGAGGGAGGTTGAGTTTCTCGGGTTCAAGATAACCCCGGAGGCCATGAAGCCTTCCGAGTCCAAGGTTGCGGCTGTGCGAAACACCCCTCACCCCACCATGAAACCGGAGCTGCAGTCATTCCTAGGGCTCCTAAATTTTTACCATTCCGTCTTACCAAGGAAGGCATCCGTTGCGGAGCCACTGCACGCGCTACTAAAGAAAGAGGCGGTTTGGCGGTGGGGAGATAGGCAGGAGAAAGCTTTCAAGGAGCTCAAAGCGCTCTTATCCTCGGATGCTGTCCTGACCCATTTTGACCCGAGGAGACCAGTGGTTTTAGTCTGTGATGCATCCCCACTGGGGATGGGGGCAGTGCTGTGCCACGTGTTGGAGAGCGGGCGGGAAGCCCCGGTTGCATACTATTCCAGGTCCCTGTCAAAGGCGGAGCGCAACTACGCGCAAACAGATAGGGAGGCCCTGGCCATAATCGCAGGAACAAAGAAGTTCCACGATTTCCTATACGGCCGCGAGTTTACGGTTGTGACTGATCACAAGCCCCTTCTGGGAATCTTTACTACAGGCAAGCCCACCCCACAAATTCTATCCCCCAGAATGCTACGTTGGGCGATTTTCCTTAACGCCTACCAGTATGAGCTGGTCTATCGCCCAGGGAAGGAGATCTCCCATGCGGACGCGCTGTCCCGGTCTCCTCTCCCTAGTTTAGGAGATTCCGCATGCGAGGTAGAGCAGGACCATCAAGTCCTGCTGATCGAGTCTCTCGACTCGCCCCCCATAGTCCCAGCAGACCTCGCCAAAGCCACGGCGGCCGACAAAATTCTGTCCCAAGTTAGTTCCTGGGTAAGGAAAGGGTGGCCCACAACTCCCCCCGAGGAGCATTTCAAGTCATTTTTCAGGTGCAGAGTAGAGCTTTCCCTTGAAAGGGGCTGCCTGCTCTGGGGCCAGCGGGTAGTCATTCCAGAGAAATTACGAGCTAAGGTGCTGAGGCTCCTGCATACCAGCCACCCGGGGATAGTGTGTTCCAAAGCACTGGCCAGAAGCTACTTCTGGTGGCCTCAGATAGACGCAGACATAGAACATTTGGTGGGCACATGCGAGAGCTGCCAGAGCTCTCGGCCCGAGGAGTCCCGGCTGCCCCATAGGGAATGGGACACGGCCCGCGGGCCATGGTCCCGAGTCCACGTCGACTTCACCGGCCCTTTCCACGGGTCCATGTTCCTGCTGATAGTCGACTCATACTCCAAATGGTTGGAGGTCATTCCCATGTCGAACACCTCATCCGCCGCAACCGCAAAACAGTTGCGCAAGGTGTTCAGCTGCTTCGGCCTGCCGGACGTCCTTGTTAGCGATAACGCCAGTACCTTCACTTCTGCAGAATTCAAGGCATTTATCGAGAGAAATGCCATCCGGCACATTACCGCTGCCCCATTTCACCCTGCCACAAACGGTCAGGTAGAGCGCCAAGTGCGCACTACGAAAGACGCACTGCGGCGCATGGGTCCCGGCGAGTTGAACCTCCAACTGTGTCAGTTCCTCATCTGTTATAGGGCAACTCCCCTAGCTTCAGGACTTTCGCCGGCAGAACTCCTCATGAGGAGGAGTCCGGTAACCCTTTTTGATCACTTGGATCCGACCAGGGTGGAGGATGAAGGGAGAAATATAGTAATAGAGGGTTTCAAAAGCTTTGCAGTAGGGGACCCGGTTCACTGCAGAAACTATGCGGCCTCGGGACCAATATGGGTCCCAGGGACGATCATTGAACAAACGGGGCCAGTATCCTATAGGGTCGAGACTAGCACAGGTCTACTCTGAAGAAGGCACGCTGACCAACTCAGAAGGCGAGTCACTAGTGAGAGGGAATCAGTGTTAGGGTCCTCCCCCACCCGCGTAACCCAAGGGGGAGACACGGGGGCGTCCTCGGGTACAAATGCATACCCTGGATTCTCAGCCGAGGAGGAGGATACTTTCAAAGAGTGGAATGAGTTTGATTTTATGTTACCGTACCAGAGGGGTGTCGCGGAGTGGTCCCCCACCCGTCCGAGCGAGAAGAGGGGTTTCAGTTCAGCCCCTGGTACCTCCAGTCCCCCCAGCCCTTTTGTTTTAGAGTATACCATATCACCAAGCCCCCCGAGCCAGGCAGCAGGGGGAAGTTCATGCTCCCCATCCCCTAGAACTCCGGGTCAGGCAGCAGGGGGTGGCGCGAGTACGCCGGTTGCAGGCGCAAGGGACCGGGGCGAGACAACAAGGGTCTCCTCGTCGGTTCCGAGGTTTGTGCTGGGGGGGTCCCCGGGCGCCACGGGCAACAGGCAGGGGTTCACATCTCAGCTGTATGTTCCGTTCCCTTCTCCAAATGCAAGGTTGTCGCAGAGTCCCCGCCAAACGACTAATGAGTCCCCCCTTTCCATTGCAGGACAAGACTCTGCGGAATTCAGAGCCCCTAGTTCCCCTGAGCTAAACCAAGCAGCCGCACGCCCTAAGCGCACGTGCGGGAAGCCACAATGGTTGAGGGACTTCGTCCCATCCTAGCGGGGAGGAGTATTGTGTATGTAACAGTATTACTTTAAGAATGTATGAATGTAACCTGACAATGATTACAATGTAACCCAACTGTTTAAGGAACGCGAGTAAGCTGCCCATAGAGGGCAGCTGCGAGCGTTCAGCTCACATGGTTCACATTCCCCAATCACCGGCAGCCGCGGGAACCTTTCCCGCGCTAGGATCACCTGGAGAAGATGGGCGTGACTCAGAATGACGTCACGCCGGTAGCAGCCAATGAGCTACCGTGCAACAGTATTCAAATGTATTACTGCAGTATAAAATGAGCTGTACCTCCTCCATTACCACATGTTCATCCTGACCATCATGAAATAAACCTGTGTTTTAGCCCCCACTGCGGCTCCTTCTTTGTCTTCCGTGCAAGACACTAAAGAAATGGAGCCAGACCGTTCCCTCAGCCTGGGCTCTGTCTGCCTCGGTATGGCAGGGCCCTGAGCTGTATTGCGTGTGCGAGTTGACCATTTTTTTTCTTCGCACATGCCAGCTGTCCCGCCTCCTCCGCGCTCGTGTCCTCCTGCCTGATTGGTTGAGGTGTGCCGCGGCCCGGAGGACACTGGGACTCACAGTTTTTTTGTTTTTACGTATTTGTGGGGCAAACGTCCCACCCTCGGCTCCCGGACACTTACGGGATGGGCTGGACGGGGGTGGAAACACATTCCGCACACGCACGGCCCAACCCTGTTCTTGCTTTGCAAGGACCAGCAGCAGAAAATCTGGGTAGAAATCCAGCTAGAGAAGAAACACAGAAAGCAGGCCGCTGACTTGGGGTGGGTCTGAACGTTTGAGGGTTTCCTCACAGAGGGTTACCCTCGAGTTCCGCGAGTCCTTTTCTGGTCCTGAGTCCTTTTGGCACGCAAAGTCCTCCTCAGTCCCAGGCCAGGATGGATGAAGTTGCTGCCCTCCATCAAGAGGGATATATAGACATACACACATACAAACATATACATACATGGCCTTGTGTGAAAAATGACTCGGCTAAAGCCTTGACTGTACAAGCTGCAGTGGCTCAAGTGGCTAAGACGCTGACTGGGAGGCAGGAGGTCAGCAGTTCGATTCCCGAGTAGTGCAGGATGGAATGAGCTCCTGTCTTTGGCTCAGCTCCTGACAACCGAACAGTTCAAAAGCAAGAAATTGCAAGTAGATAAATAGGGACCACTTCTGTGGGAAGGTAAACAGCGTTCCGTGCACTCCTCCAGTGTCTAGTCATGCATGCCACATGATCACGTCTGCAAACACAGACACGCTGGCTCTTCGGCTATGAAACAGAACGGAGTGCTGAGCCCTAGAGTTGGATACGACTGGCTTTCGAGCCTGAGTGACCTTTACCTTTAAGTCAAGAGTCTGGCCAGGATATCCTGCTATGGTAATAGAGTAGACCCTACTGCCAGTGACTCAACGCTGAGTGTCAGCGGCAGTTAACTAACCTGACCACCCTGAGGACTAAGGGCCTTGGGTGCCAAAATCTACAGGGAAGGGTGATGGTCCCTGAGTGGATTAAATCCCATTGAATCCCTCTTGATGGAGGGCAGCAGCGTCATCCATCCTGGCCTGGGACTGAGGAGGACTTTGTGTGCCAAAAGGGCTCAGGACCAGAAATTGACCCGTAGAACTGGATCAGTGGTACTATGGGTATCACGCTGCGTTGCGGGAGGCAGATGAAAGGCCACGGCATTATATTCACAGGACAGTCTTCATGGCTGATCACCATGATAACCGCCAATATTCAGAATCAGATATGGCACAACAACAACAGTAACTTACCCCTTTTGAAATCAAGCAGGAACCACCGGTAGCAGAAGTAGAAGTGAGTGTAATCTCCATTCTGGTACATCAGTTCAAACAGTTCAGAGTCCAGAATCTTTCAGAGAGAGAGAAAAAAAAAGGGGGGGGATGACAATATAGGGTGAAGCTAGAAAGAGAATCCATGGTGTAGTAAATCGTACTAGAGACTTCCCATGAAATCAGTGGGCATTTGGTGAATCTCCCTTTAGGTAGCATTGATTCAAATGGGTCTACTCTAACTAAAATTTACTGTGCTAAAGGTAAAAGGTTTCCCTTGCTCAAAAGCCAGTCGTATCCGACTCTAGGGTTCATCTCTGTTTCAAAGCCAAAGAGTCAGTGCTGTCTGCTTCTGCAGACGTTTCCATGGTCATGTGGCAGGCATGACTAGACACTGGAGCACACGGAACGCTGTTTACCTTCCCACCGAAGTGGTCCTTATTTATCTACTTGCGATTTCTTGCTTTCGAACTGCTAGGTTGGCAGGAGCTGGGACAGAGGACAGGAGCTCACTCCATCTTGCAGCACTTGGGTCTCGACTGACCTGCCAACCCTTCCGGTCATCAAGTTCAGTGTCTTAACCACTAAGCCACCGCCGTTCCCAAGAGAGAGAGACTAGGCATGCTTTAATCCAAGGGAAGACATATTTGTATTAATGGAAATGTGGAAATAAAGCTTGGGAAAAGGGTGTAGGAAAGAGGGCAGATTTCCAACCAAAAGAAGAAATCCTGCAGCTTATGATAAAAGCGCAAATCTGCCGAAATGAGCAGCCGGAAGGGGAACCTGCTCACTGCAAGCATGCACAGGTACATCTGCTTTCTTGCGCTAGCCTAAACATGGCGGTGCAGCCACAAAGCCCGGATTTCTGAAGCTGAAGAGCGTTTGTCCTCTACTGCAGATCCCAGAGAAAACTGCCGGCATCACAGGGGTTCTCAACCTATTTTAAGCCATGGACAGCTGAGCGGGCCAGACTGGTGGGTCCCCTGCCGTAAATGCTGCCATAAAAGGCATCTGTGGCTGTCATAAATGCAGTCCCTGTGCTAAAGTAAGTAAATTTGAATCAACAGAACATACAATTAGCTCGCCAAATCCCCATTGATTTGAGGCTTTACTATGATAAACATAAGCAATAGGATTTTGGCCACTACTAATCAAAACCCAAAATAATGCCCCGGATATAATATTTTACTGACCTCCCTTTGTGAAACTGCCAATGTTTCTTTTCAATGGGAAAATAAAATATAAAGAGCATTGCTGAATCATACCACAGAGCAGTCCTGGACTACACACACTGTCAGTGGAACTGATACAGAAGTGAGATTCTTCAACCGATCTATCAAGCAGGAGTAATGCTGCTCATACAGAATTATGACACAGAGCACTTCTGAAGACTACACGGTGGTGCATCTCTATACGCTTATTCATTTTCCCCTTGATGTGGTCCGAGGTGGTTTCCATCATCCCATCTTGTGGCAGTGAGTTCCACAGCCTAACCAGCGATAGAAGTGTCAGGCCAGGCCACTGGTCCTCCTGGTCAGCCTCCCCCGAAGGAGGTCCAAAAATGGTGACTTGGGCTTCTGGGAATTGAAGTCCAAGAACATCTGGAGTGACAAGGTTCGTCGTCACGGTTCTAGGAGGAGCCCTTGGGACTAATGTGCAACTTGCCCAGGGCTACAAAGATTGGCTCTTTTCCTGGAAGGCTCAGCAGGGAATCGAACACCCAACCTCTACCTAAACTGCTCAGTTATCCAGCCAGAGTGGTTGTTTTAACAAAAACAGTTATAGCAAGCAAGTTCTCCAAAAATCTTGGATTCCTACTGTTAACTCTTTTATCTACAAATTTAACTGCAAGTAAGGTAAAGGTAAAGGTTGCCCTTGCGTGAAAGCCACTCGTAGCCGACTCTAGGGTTCAGTGCTCATCTCTGTTTATAAGCCAAAAAGCCAGCACTGTCTGCATCTGCAGATATTTCCGTGGACATGTGGCAGGCGGAACACCGTTTACCTTCGCACCGAAGTGGTCCCTATTTATCTACTTGCAATTTCTTGCTTTTGAACTGCTAGGTTGGCAGGAGGTGGGGCAGAGACAGGAGCTCACTCCGTCGTGCAGTACCCGGGAATTAGGCTCTGACCTTCGACTCAGCGAGTTCAGCATCTTAACCACTTGAGCCACTGAGTGCTGCCAGACTGCAGTCCCTAACTGTAAGTAAAGAACTATTATTCTTATACCTCAAGACGTGTGGAGAGTTTCAATTTGCTGGGCTAGAATGGGAGTCTAAGAGAGACAGTGAGAAAGAAAGGAGGCCAGTATCAAAGGGAAAAAATAGATGTGTGACAGGAAATTAATTAAGCTAGAAGTCCTTTGGAGTGAACTCCAAGCTCCATCCATCCTGGTCAGATAGCAAAGAGAGAGACAGAGAGCCTCCCAGGTTCTTTTAAATCTATATCTATAAAACAGAGATCTCTGCTTGTATATGCTCAAAAGGCTCCCGCACCCCTGGAGCGATCTGGCTGAAATTTGGCACACACCTTGCGAGATCAGCACTGGTGTGTGTGTGTCCCGAAACCCATTTCGGGGTGTAAGCTCCCAAAATTGATCCTTGGCCGATCAACCAATCCCAAGGGCTGACAAGGTCTGGGCCCTTGTGACATCATGGGCCCTCACCCAGGGCTTCCAACAGGGGGGGGGGGGATCAGGACTCCTGTCCCAGGCCCGGAGATGGCAGGGGCCCGGTGGCGTTGGGAAACCACTGATGTGCGCATGCACAAACAAATTATGCATGTGCAGGAAACCACAGGGGCGTGGCCAAAATGGGGGGGGGACACGTACTGGGCCCAGAAATTTCTGATGCCGGCCCTGGCCCTGCCCCTTGGGCAGTGGAGCTGGCAGGGCAGGAGTCCAGTGGACAGAGGAGGAAAGGGGAGAGGCTGCCAGGGACCCTCCAGAGAGGAAGCAGCCAAGTTCTCTTGCTAAGTGGGTAGTGAGCCATCTTGGTGAAACCATCAAAGCCGCCCTGAGAAGGGCAGCCAGTTAGGTCATGGGCCATGTTTCGGGTTTTGATGCCCTTTGGAGGCATCAAAACACAGGGGTGACAAAAACCCAAGCAAGGCCGGGTAACCAGCTAGTCCATGCATAAATCCAAATATTCACCTGAATCAGGGATCGCATGTTTGCAAAATGGGTGTCCATGACCCCTCCATTTGGGAAGTTCTGGCTCATTCTTTTCATTAACTGGCTGAAGCAACTGTATGCCAGCTCATCTGAAACAAAACCGAGAGAAAGAGAGAGAAATTTGCATTTAGGAACTGTCAACCGTGAGCAAAAGAACAAAATGAAAGAGCACATTCATCTGCTTTTCCATCAGCCAATAACCGAAAGAAATCCTAGCTTTTTCACTGATCTTGTACCCTGCCCTTCAACCAGCAAGAGATGGCTCCTGACACGATCACAGAGATGTGGCTCTAAATATCAATGGCTGTAGTGCAGTGTGGGATTTTTGTAACTTGAAAAATGTAACAGCTGAAATCTTACGGCACTGCTACACAATTAGCAAATTGTTAGCAAGTTGCCTCAAATTGAGAAATGTCCAGAGACATTATCTGTGGCATGTCAAGTCAAAAAATGCTGCTAAAATTAATGCATTTAGTGTTGCTGCATGTCAGGATTTAGGCCAGTAAATTAGAGTATCAAACACAACACAATAGATCACAATTTTTTTTTAAAAAAAACCCTACCATATTTTAAAGCAGCAGAAACACACCGGTAGAAACATGAGAAGTACTGCGTTCAATGGGATTTACTACCTAGTACAAGCAGAGTCAGGGGGAAATTGACAATTATTTTTTTACTTCAATTCCCAGAATCCAATATACTACATGGGCTTTGGGGAGGAGGAACATAACTACTCCAAATGCTAGGTATAAAGGTACTTAAATAATCTGCTCAACTCAGCAAATTCAGCATTTACAGGTCTCCCTCGTATCTGTGGAGGATGCATTCCTAGACCTTCCGTGGATACTTGTAACCAGGCATAACAGCAAATCCTATATTTAATATATATACCTGAGTCATAAAAGCGGAGGAGAGGTTTCAAATGCCTCTGTCATTCAACAGGAGAACTATCAAAACATCTGCCTCCTTTCCTTGCAAACATTACATGGCAGACAGTGTCCTCTAGTGGCTAGCTATGGTAATGCACTATAGAAATACATATATATATTGGAACCTCAGTTAACATAATTAATGCGTTTTCCTGGACGTTTCTTGTAAGAAGGAGATCGAGGAGATCAAATCAGTCCATCCTGAAGGAAATCAGCCCTAGCTACTCCTTGGAAGGACAAATAGTGAAGCTGAAGCTCAAGTACTTTGGCCACCAAATGAGAAGAGAGGACTCACTTGAGAAGACCTTGATGCTGGGAAAGATCAAAGGCAAAAGGAGAAGGGAGTGGCAGAGGATGAGGTGGATGGATGGCATCATTGACATAGTGGGTGTAGATCTGGCCGGACTGTGGAAGGTGGCAGATGACAGAGGAGCCTGGCGTGTGGTAGACCATGGGGTCGCAAAGGGTCAGACTTGACTGTGCGACTGAACAACAACAAAAGTTGCATTTTTGGACAAGAACCACACTCAACAATTGCAGTACAAACAGGAACGCAACCAGCACCTCTTGAAGTAACAGCAACTTGAAGACTAGGATTTCTGAGACCTGAGACTGTCGTGAGTCAATGTGATATCAAACTAACATAGGACGACACACACAAAAAAACCACAGACAACAACTCTTGATTTTGCTTACCCTTGTCAAGTATAACCATGAGCGGAGCTAGAAGGTCACACATTCCCTGGACGTAACCAACATCTAAATGCTCCCAAACGTAGCTGCAATGCAAGAGGGAAACAGAATCAAGATTTATTTCATGGTTAGAAAAAGGTCTCCATCCATATTAACAAGTTTTTAAGTAGTTTCTTAGAAACTCAGTCAAAGAAACTGCACTGGAGTAGGGTGAGCAGGCCAGAAACTATCAAGCAACTCAAAAAGAAAGACTAAAGCCTTGATGGTGAACCTTGGCACTCCAGATGTTCTTGGACTACAACTCCAGCTGTTTTTGAACTTCAATTCCCAGAAACCCAAGTCAGCATTCCTGCTGATCAGGGCTTCTGGGAATTGAAGTTCAAAAACAGCTGGAGTGCCAAGGTTCACCAACACTGGACTAAAGAGTTCCAAAAATTATGTCCTACTAATTGGAAGCAGAAAGTTGAGATTCCTTCTTTTGCTTAAATGAACAATTGTGGTGGGGTTTTTTAAAAAGATGATGATGAGGATGATGATTCCATGTCAGAAATTATTCTGGGTTGAAAAGATTTTTGCAGAAGAAACTCCACTCAAGGGGACGCCTGAATGAGGTTCCTTTCATGTCGCCAAGAGCTGGGACAGAGACTGGTGCTCAATCCGTCATGCAGTACCTGGGTCTCAAACTGCCGACTTGCCAGCCTTCCAGCTAACAAGCTGAGCTTCTTAACCACTGAGCCACCGCAGTTCCTTTTTTGACACGATTTCAATCACAAAGATCTCCTTTATATGTGGGGTTTTATTCTTCCTCGGATGACAACTTGGTTATCTAAAAGACTTCCACCCGTAAACACAGCACAACTTCCTTTCCCCAGTACAGCTCAACTGGTCTGGGTTAGCAAAGATTAATCAACTGTCTACTGCAAACATGTACAATTGAGGCTTGGTTTGTTTTGGCTCTTCCATACCACCAATGGCACATTTATAGCAGTGGTGGGCATCAGCAGGTTCGCACCAGTTCGCCAGAACCGGTAGCAGAAATTCCAGCTGGCCCTGCCCATCCAAGTTTTGAAATAAAGTAATCCTAATTAGGGTGCAACGCAGGGCTTTTCCCTGGCCACGCACACCATACCGTGCCCACATTGTGGTAGTAAATTTTTTGGGAGCCCACCACTGATTTATAGCGATTGGAACTACCTGAAGAAGAAGTTAAGGTAGAAGAGAAGCACATCAGCATGGAATGAGGAGAGGAGGTCTATCTCCAGCCTGGATCTTCTGAATTGGGGTGGGGTGGGGTACTGATTTAAATGTACAGTATCTTTTTGCTTTAAATTGAACTATTTCCCCCCCTTTTCCAGCAATATTTTTGCTCCCCCCCCCCAATGCAGGAACACAAGGAACACATAGCCATCTATGCTGGGGAAAGAAAGTCTGCTTTTACTAACTTTACTGGACTTTATGCAATGCATCATGTGTGCATGAAAACCGCGACTTTATCCAAATCGGACTTTATCGGAATTGGACTTTATCCGAGGTACCATTGTATAAGCAAAGAAGACAAAGAAGGCAATATATAAAGTCACTAATATTTCTTTATGCAAAAGAAATCAAACTATTACATGACACTTTGTTAAGATTTTCGGTCTTTCCCCTGCAGTTATTGTGATTTTTTTTTTGCTTATTTCATGATTTTTTTTATTTTTTTTATTTTAACAACGATGATGAAAACGGCAGAAAGAGTCCGACCTGCCAAAACTGAACCAAGCCAGTAAGCGAAATTTGGCTAAAATATTGAAGTGAATGAAGCTGTCCAAAATATTCCAGCAGAAACGTTAGCTCAAACAAACCAGCTAATGTAGGCAACAGCTTACTGGGTTTGAAAGTCCAAAAGTGTGGTTTATCCGCAGATATGAATTGGCAATAACCTTCCCTAAAAGGTTAGGGTTTGGCCGAACACGACCTTGAGCCTATATAGCTCGGCGGGGAAGGAAATTGGGGAGCGGATTCATATAGTCATAGTTATGATTCACGAGTGCCCAGCTGGCCATTAGCTCGTATATGGGCAAATACCAAAGGACATAAAGTGGTGACCTAAGATAAACATGTAATGTATATCTCACATCCGCAGACTCTCGGCGTCAGAGAACAAACCATGATGAGGTTGATTAACTCACCCCAGATGGACTCCAAGATAGGCAAACGATGGACTGTCATCCTGCAGTTAATTAACTGATAAGCATGCTTCCTGGAACATCCTAGTTACTCATTCTCCCCTTGTGCCAGATGATCATGTCTGTATGAATGCAATGGTTTGGGGCAAAGAATAAAATGCCAGCAGTCCAAGTGGGCTGCACTGGACTTTCACGTCAAGCTCTGCCTTGCGTGCCTTTCTTCATCCAGTCACTCCGTACCCAGTGGGCCATATCTGGCCCACCATTACAACACAAAAGAATCAAGGGATTAAAACAAGGAAAACCAAAACTTAAAATTCGCTTGGAAAATTAAAAACGTTCCATTGGACTTGAGTAATTTGAAGACTCTGAGGCAAGGAAATCTAAAAGATAGGGAGTATCAAAAGCAGCCTGGTAACAAGGTATGACTTGAGTAACAAGGGAATTGCAGTTATAATTGAAGAGTCGAAACACAGAGGTGTGTCCATTTCAGAAAAGTAATATACAGTAGTTTCTGCAAAATTCACAGTTTCGAGTTAACCAACATTCTTTTTACAAGACCCTTCAAAACGGGCATGAGCAATACCTAAAGGATTCCCTAGCATACCTGTCAACTATCCCAGATTGGCCGAGATTTCCCGTATTTCCGCGCCGATTTTCTCCATTTCCCGCCTGGAGCTGCCGCTACCCCGTAATTTGGCAGTGGAGGGAAAGGAGTTACTGTGCATCCCTTCTGCGCAGATCCTTTCTACGCATGCGTTGAACCCTTCTACGCATGCGTAGAAGGCTTCTGTGCAGAAGGGGATGCGTAGAAGTGACCTGCGCAGAACAGTTATGCGCAGGTCCATTCTACGCATGCGTAAAAGCCTTCTACGCATGCATAGAAGGTTTTTATGCATGGGTAGAATGGACCTGCACAGAAACGTTCTGCGCACGTCCCGTAATCTCCGGAGCTGTGCTTGACAGGTATGCTCCCTAGATGTTTTGAAATTTTGGATCTATTGGACTTGAACATCCTAACTCACCAAAAAAACAATTCTACTAGGAAGTGCATATATACTCAGATCTTACCTTAACCGTTTTTAGGTCCTTGGTTAGGGCTTCAACTGTTAATTTAATACCAGTCCTCTACTGTGAATCGGATAGTAGATTTGCATCCAATAATGATAGAAAAGAAATCAAACTGTATTCCGCCAGGCTCCGCCCCCTTTGGGCCAACAAACGCTGCCCCTCACCTCTCTACCTGCATACCCCAGGGAAGAGTGGATAGAGATCCTAAACTCCGCGCACTTTTCCAGTGAGCATCACTCTGCCACAGCTCAAACAAGCCCCACCCTTATGTCGCTTTAGTGTAAGGGACCAAAGACAATGAAACAGCCGAAGGGTTGGCTTAACACAGGTTTATTGCATGATGATCCGGAGGAACATGTGGTAATGGCGGATGAGTAGCTCAATATATACAGCTGGCTATACATTTGAATGTGGCTCGTCGACAGACTATTGGTTGCTGCCTGCGTGACGTCGTAGAAGGTCACGCCCTTCTTGACCAGGTGAAGAGGTGGCGGGGAATCTTCCCGCGCTGCTGAACCAGGTGAATCTGAGCCATGAGAGCTGGACGCTCGCTATTGCCATCTAGTGGTCACTAGCTCGCGTCCCCTTATCAGGTTTACATTGATACAGCTGATGGTTATAATGTTGCACACAGAAAGGTTACATTGTTAACACATGGCAAAGGTACGTTGTTAAAGGCACAGCTTTACAGAACACAACATCCCTCCCCCCTAGGATGAGACGAAGTCTCTCAGCCAAGATGGCTTGTTGCATGTGCGTTTGGGCCGTGAAGAGGGTTGACCCCCCCTGGGGGCGCTACTGCTTCTTTGTTCCCTGGTCCCTTGTCCTGAAATGGGAGAGGGAGACTTGTTAGTGGCTTGCCGCTGTCTGGCGGCCTTAGGGGAAGGGAAAAACTCCATTGTGGGCAGACCGGGGGCAGTCGGGGCTAACGAAAAAGCCCTCTTCTCGCTTGGACGGGTGGGGGACCACTCCGAACCCCCCCCCCCGGTTCTGAAAATCAAAATCTAACTTAGTAGGGGTATCCGCATTTGTGGGGACATTCCGCGAGATATGTATGGGGTCGGGTTCCTCCTCCTCCTCAGAAAGATCCCCTAGGATATCTACGAGAACATCCTCCTCCCCCCTTGGTGGGGGCCCGCGGTCCCCTTTTCCTCCCCCTTGGGCTGAACGGGTGGGGGAGAACCCTAACGCTGATTTTTTCTCTGTTAGGTCTGTGCCCTGCTCATCGTGGACCCTGCGTCGGAGCTGGTCTGCGTGCCGCCTCCACAGGAGCCCTGTACTGGTTTCCACGTGGTACGACACGGGGCCGGTTTGCTCTACCACCACGCCCGGTACCCAGGCTGGGCCCGTGCTGGTGTAATTCCTGCAATGCACGGGGGCGCCTATACTGAAACTCTTCGTGGCCTCTAGCCCGATGTTCCTTCCTTTGTCCTCTACCCTTGTGGGGTCTAGCCTAGTAAGGATGGTGGTCAGTTTCCTACGCATTAAGAGCTCTGCGGGGGAGTATCCTGACGCCAAAAGGGTCACCCTGTACCCTAGCAGAAACTGACAGACTTGTAGGTTCAGATCCCCGGGGCCCATGCGCCGCAACGCGTCCTTCGGGGTGCGGACGAGGCGCTCTACTTGGCCATTGGTGGCCGGGTGAAACGGGGCAGAGGTGATGTGCCGAACGGCGTTGATCTCCATGAACGCCCTAAACTCGGAGGACGTAAAGCAACTAGCGTTGTCGCTAATTAATGTGTCGGGTATGCCGAACGTGGAAAAGAGCCTCCGCAAATGCCTAATGGTCTGGGCTGAGGAGGTGCTCGTGACTGGGATAACCTCCAACCACTTGGAGAAGGCGTCCACTACGAGAAGGAACAGGGTGCCTCTGAACGGGCCCGCGAAATCAACGTGCACCCGGGACCACGGCCCCTTAGCCGCGTCCCATTCCCTGTGGGGAAGGTGGGCCTCCTCTGGTCTGGAGCATTGGCAACTTTCACAAGTGCCGACCATGTGCTCGATGTCGGCGTCCAGCTGGGGCCACCAGAAGTAACTCCGGGCCAGCGCCTTGGATCGCACGATGCCGGGGTGGCTGACGTGCAGCAGTTTGAGCACCCGCGGCCGAAGGGAAGTGGGAATCACCACCCGCTGCCCCCACAAGAGGCACCCCCTCTCTAGGGACAGTTCTAGCTTTTTTCTGAAAAATGGAGCGAACTCCTCCGCTGGGGAGGACGCCGGCCACCCTTTCTGCACCCAGGAGCTAACTGCCGCTAACGTCTTATCCTTCTCTGTCACTTTGGCAATGTCGGCGGGCACTACGGGGGGCGAATCCAGCACCTCTATCATGAGAACCTGATGGTCCCGCTCCCCCTTGCTCACCTGGCTGGGCGTTAGGGGAAGGGGAGACCTAGATAGAGCGTCCGCATGGCTGATCTCTTTCCCAGGCCGGTAGACCAACGCGTGCTGATACGCGTTGAGAAAAATGGCCCACCTGAGCATCCTCGGGGACAGGATCTGTGGGGTGGGCTTGTCTGCGGTAAAGATGCCTAGCAGGGGCTTGTGGTCCATTACAATGGTGAAGGGGCGGCCGTACAGAAAATCGTGAAATTTTTTCGTCCCCCGACTATTGCTAGTGCCTCCCTGTCTGTCTGTGCGTAGTTTCTCTCCGCTTGGGACAGGGACCTGGAGTAAAATGCTATCGGGGCCTCCCTTCCGTTTTCCAACACGTGGCACAGCACCGCCCCCACCCCCACCGGGGATGCATCACAGGTCAGGACTACTGGGCGTTTGGGGTTGAAGTGGGTCAGTATGGCGTCGGACGCTAGGAGGCTTTTTAGCTCACTAAATGCCCTTTCTTGGTCATCGCCCCACTTCCATGCCTGGTCTTTCTTTAGCAGTTTGTGTAGCGGTTCAGCCACCGCTGCCTTCCGGGGGAGGAAGGAGTGGTAAAAGTTGAGCAGCCCTAGGAACGACTGCAGCTCGGGCTTGGAGGTGGGGCGGGGGGCTTTCTTAATGGCTGCCACCTTGGACTTGGATGGTTTTATTCCCTCAGGAGTCACACAAAACCCTAGGAACTCAACCTCGGTTGCGAAGAAGACGCATTTGTCCTTTCGCAGTCTCAGCCCCGATTTTTCGAATATTGTCAGGACCTTCCCCAACCTCTTGGCCAATTCAACCCGACTCCCCCCCCGTTATTAACACGTCATCAAAATAAGGCAACAACCCCTCCAGTCCCTTCAGGAGGCGTTCCACGAGTGACTGGAAAATTCCAGGCGCCGAATTCATGCCGAACTGGAGGCGCGTCACCTGGAACGCCCCCTTATGGGTGACTATGGTCTGCGCAGCAGCTGCGGCAGGGGACACCGTAAGCTGCTGGTAGGCCTGTGCTAAGTCGAGCTTAGCGAAACACTTTCCCCCGTGTAACCTGGCCAGCAGATGGCTGACTACCGGCACCGGATATGCATTCGGGCGGATCGCCTTGTTGATGGTGCACTTGTAGTCGGCGCATATGCGGACCTCCCCATTGGCCTTTAGTGCGGTTACAATTGGAGTTTCCCACTCCGCGGAATCAACAGGCACAAGGATTCCCTGGCCCACCAATTTGTCCAGTTCCGCCTCTATCTTGTCCTTAAGTGCGAACGGCACCCGGCGTGGTTTAAGACGAATTGGGCGGACCTCCGGGTCCAGGTCGAAAGTCACTGGGGGCCCCTTAAATTTCCCCAGTCCTTTTTTGAAAACTTCGGGGTGCGCCTCGCACACCTCCAGAATTGGATCAGTCCCAACGGCGTGCATCCCAACGGCGTGCACCCCCCCCCAATAAACAAACCCAGGGGCTGGAACCATTGAGTCCCGAGGAGGCTGCAATCTCCCCCTTTGAGCACGACTAGGGGAAGGGCCGCGGCGTGCTTCTTGAATTTAACCTGAAATTCTCCAACCCCCAACACTGGAATGCTGTTCCCTTGCACGTCCCGTAGTGTGGACCTCAATGATTTGAGCTTGGGTCGCTTGTGGGGGGCAATTCCCAAAAACTCCCTCTGGGAAATGATTGAATATGAGGACCCCGAGTCAATTTCCATCCTAATAGGAACCCCTTGGACTAGTACCTCAACAAAATAGCGGGGGTGTCCTGCAGACACGCTGAACACTGGGGCGTCGTCCTCGCTGCCGTCGGAGATGCGGCCCACGCCGTCCTGCTTCCGCGTGGCCTGGGCGCCGTCCTTGGGTCTCGTTGAGCGGTCTTGTCCCGCGGAACGGTCTGTGGAGCTCCTCCGGGTCTCGCGCTTCTTCCTGCACACCTTGGCGATGTGCCCGCGGCGGCCGCAGTTGTGGCACTCGGCCTTCCGGAACGGGCACTTTACGCGGTCGTGGGCCGCTCCACAGCCATCGCACCGCCGGCTCTCCTTCCGGACCCTCCGGACGTCCTCGTCATCGCTACTCTCTGTGGACGACCTCGAAGTTCGCCGGGCCGCCTGTACCGGAGCCTCTGCCTTGCTCGACTTCGGCCGCCAGTCCTGGAGTTCTTGGACCCCGGCCTTTGTAGCTTCTGCGGCCTGGGCCGCTCTGACGACCTCCTGCAACGTGGGAGGCGGCTCTTGGTTCATTAATGTGCGCTGGGTCTCGGCGTCGTTCAGGCCGCACAGCACACAGTCCCGGAGGGTGATTTCGGCATTCTCCCATTTGCACGGGCCGGCCGCCAGCCGCAGGGCCGCCACGAATGCGGCGACCGTCTCCCCGGGCGCTTGGACTCGCCTCCAGAACGCACTCCGAGCGGGAAACATCGCCGTGGCGGGCCGGACGTGCTCACGCAGCATCTGCATGAGTTCCTTGGCCTTGAATTCGCTCACCCTCCTCGGTGCAATTAGGTCCACCAAGGTCCTTTTGGTTTCTTGTCCGAGCATCCTGGTGAAGATGGCCCTTTTCTTTGCCTCTTCCGTGACTTCGGACTCAATCAGTGCTGCCTGGAAGTCCATCTCGAAGATCTCCCAGTCGCCCTGTTTCCTGATTTCGAAACCGGCGCATGTCTTGGTCCCGTGGGCTGCCATATCCCACCATCGTCGCCAATTTAGTGTAAGGGACCAAAGACAATGAAACAGCCGAAGGGTTGGCTTAACACAGGTTTATTGCATGATGATCCGGAGGAACATGTGGTAATGGCGGATGAGTAGCTCAATATATACAGCTGGCTATACATTTGAATGTGGCTCGTCGACAGACTATTGGTTGCTGCCTGCGTGACGTCGTAGAAGGTCACGCCCTTCTTGACCAGGTGAAGAGGTGGCGGGGAATCTTCCCGCGCTGCTGAACCAGGTGAATCTGAGCCATGAGAGCTGGACGCTCGCTATTGCCATCTAGTGGTCACTAGCTCGCATCCCCTTATCAGGTTTACATTGATACAGCTGATGGTTATAATGTTGCACACAGAAAGGTTACATTGTTAACACATGGCAAAGGTACATTGTTAAAGGCACAGCTTTACAGAACACAACAGTCGCCCAAACTACGCACCTAGATCTCCAGATCGCAGTCTGGCGGCACTCAGGCTCAATTTACCTGCACATAATGTTGCGAAGTTTTTCCAGGTTCTCGTCTGTGAAATACCAGTAGTTGCGGTCGCATCTCTGCACATCTTTATCTATCCGATGCAGATTTAAAGCGACCACGTCCAGCATTTCTATCTAGAAGAGAATACACAGAAGTCACACCCTTGGCACAAAGCAAAGGGGAAGCAATTGGTTGCATCTGAGTTTTGGGAGAAAGACAGAACTTTTGAAGAGTGGCTTTTGTAAAAATCAACAACAGATACTGATTTACAAAAACAGAGCAGAGCGAACCATTCCAGAAAATGACACAAACAAATATTTATTTATTGGATTTATATAACTGCCCTTTTCTCCTAAGCGTTTCCGCGGTCATGTGGCAGACGTTTCCGTGGTCATGTGGCAGGCATGACAAGACACCAGAGTGCACAAAATGCTGTTACTTTTTCTGTCAAAGTAATACCTATTTATTCACTTGCAATTGTCTTGCTTTCAAACTGCTAGGTTGGCAGCAGCTGGGATAGACGACAGGAGCTCATGCCGTCATGCAGCCCTCAGGTCTCGAACCGCTGACCTGCCAACCTTCCAGTCATCAAGTTCAACATCTTAACCCCTATGCATAGACTAGCGGTGGGGAACCTGCAGCCTTGAAAGGAGCCTGGGCTTCGGCGATGTGAAGTTCCAGAACACCTGGAGAATGAACCTGTTTCCTCTAGGCCAGGGTTTCTCAATCTTGGGGCCTCGAGGTATGCTTGGACTTCAATTCCCAGAAGCCCAAGCTCCTCTCAAGGCCACATGTTCCCCACCCCTGGCAGAGACCATCCTCAATTCAGCAGTCTGATTGGTCAATGGAAGGTAAACACCAGCATTCCGTGCAAGTCTGATGACTCAGACACCCACTGCAAAAGGTAACTTTCCTGAATGCTAGCTTTAACC
Source organism: Bradypodion pumilum (assembly GCA_035047305.1). Taxonomy (NCBI): domain Eukaryota; kingdom Metazoa; phylum Chordata; class Lepidosauria; order Squamata; family Chamaeleonidae; genus Bradypodion; species Bradypodion pumilum. Next base: position 4,850,208 of record JAWDJD010000017.1, on the reverse strand, counting down.
CGGCCCTGGTGGCACAGTGGTTAAACTGCTGTCCTGCAGCCAGAAAGTTGTGAGTTCGATCCTGGCTAGGGATCAAGGTTGACTCAGCCTTCCATCCTTCTCAGGTTGGTAGAATGAGTACCCAGCATGTTGGGGGCAAAATACTAATTAACTTGTGAACCACACAGAGAGTGCACTAAGCGCCATAGAAGTGTGATTGCTATTGCCAGTGATGATGGACCATGCCACTCCACGGTGGCACTATACCGAAGCCCAAGTCTGTGAATCCATATAAATGGGTTTATTGGCACTCCAGGTGTTCTTGGACTTCAATTCCCAGAAGCCCAAGCCTGTGAATCCACATGAATGGGTTTACTGGCACTCCAGGTGTTCTTAGACTTCAATTCCTAGAAGCCCCAGCCTCTGTATGTGCAGTAAACCCATTCGTGTGGATTCACAGAGACTTGGGCTTCTGGGAACTGAAGTCCAAGAACACCTGGAGTGCCAAGGTTCGTCACTATGGGCTATTGCTATTAACCTTATGCTTGCTATGAAAGCCCAACAACCCTTAAATACCACTTACAGTATAAGCAGCTAAACACACAGAGATGCCGGGCTCGGCGGATACTTTGCTCTCTCCTCGAGAATTCGGCTGCTTCTCTGCTCCCGATCCCTGGGGTTCAGAGGTTTTCTTCTGGCCAGATTCCTCTGGATCCGGCCTCTGTGGATCGGGGCCGGCTTCCTCCTCTGCCCCATCGTCGATGCTGGAGAGGATCCCTGAGGTGACCGAATAGTTTCGGGAAGAAGGGAGTCCGGAGTCCGGGGAGTCAAATTCCACTGACTGCTGCTGTTCCACTGCTACAAGGACCGTAGGTGCATCGAGGTTCTCCTTGGTCAAAGACGGGGTTTTCTGCACCTTTGGATCTTGATCCACTGAGTCCATTTCGTCGGCGGATATAAACACCTGGAAGGCGAAGCATAAGCCGCAGAGGCAGGAAGACCAATTAAATTAGCCGGTTATATGCAAATAAAGAGACGGATAAAGAAACATACAGATCTGTCTTTACGTAAAAGGTGCTGGGAACTGAGCATGTAGTGACGGCACCTGAAATGCTAGAAAAGGATAAGGCAGTAGGGAAAGAGGAGGATCTAACATGAGATGGATTGACTCGATAAAAGAAGCCATGGACTTAAGTTTTAAGACTTCATCAGGGCCTTCTGGAAGTCACAAATTTATGGGTTAGAAACAGCAAACCATAAAAAAAATAGAAACCCCTTTAATTGGGAATTCAAGGCTGTTTGCCTCGTGATCTCATTTAATTCCTATTTTTGATTTTCTAGGGCAGTGATGGCGAACCTTTTAGAGACCGAGTGCCCAAACTTGCAAACCAAAAGCTACTTATTTATTGCAAAGTGCCAACACAGCAACAGGGGAGGAAGGAAACGCTCCTATTGGGCTCCTGGGCAGAGGGGCGGGGTGAACTCTGTGCTGGGGGCAGGAAGAAGCACTCCCATTGGGCTGCTGGACAGAGGGGCGGGGTAAACTCAGTGCTGGAGTGACTGCACGGGTGCCCACAGAAAGGGTGTGCCATAGGTTCGCCATCACTGTTCTAGGGGCTGTGGTAGTTCAGTGGTTAAGAAGCTCACCTTGTTAGCTGGAAGACTGGCAAGTCGGCATTTCGAGACCCGGGTATTGCATGACGGATTGAGCGCTGGTCTCTGTCCTAGCTCTTGGGGACATGAAAGGAGCCTCATTCGGGTGTTCCCTGAGCGGAGTTTCTGCCTCAAAAATCCTTTTCAAGGGGGCGTAGTTTGGATGCTGCCTGAGTAGCACGTATCTTGATCAGCTTGCGCCTGGAATGTGGTATTAAATGTGATTTTTTTATTAAAAGTGGGATCTAAACCTTTGGAAAAGTGTCATTTTGGAGCCTTGGATATATCGTCTCAACTTTTGGAACTTTATTAGAGTCGGAGTCTGAAGAACGAGCGGTAAGTGCAGCACGGCGCAAGCTGTGCTAAGCGAGCCGCTTGGGGACAGATGGGACTCGGTTTCACTTTTAAAGTCGAGGCTCCAAAAAAGAGGAAGAAAAAGAGGATTATCAAATATTCTGGTGGTGGAGGACGAGAACTGTGGAATGAGTTTGGTGGATGTGTGATTGGATAAGCAAGTCTGGAAAGGAGATCGGAAGTTGTGAATTGTGTTGAAAGAGCTGGTGGTGAAGGAGGAAGAGAGTAATGGCGGCGAGGCAAAACGGAATCGAAACTTAAGTGTCTCCATGAGGTAATGGCTGGATAAGATCGGGAGTTGAGAAAAGCCGAAAGAGAGAAAATTTTGTGAAGAAAGTGTTCGATAAGGAGGAAGGAAGAAAAAGAAGGTAACGTGAATCCTGTTTTTTTCTTTTATTTTTTGAAGTCTGTGCTTGAAAAGAGGAAGAAGCGTGGGGGATTCTCGTCAGATACCGCTGCCGCGGTTTGGATTATATTGGTTTTTTACTACGTGGTTTTCTTCTTTTTTAAATTTTAAATTTTGGTTCCGAATGGTTTAAATTTTTATTTGCTTGATGACTTGATTATTACCTCTTTTTGCCTGCGTTGGATTATTGTTCTTTGGAACACCGTCACTTTTTTACTTTAACATAGTAGTTTCTTTACCCCCTGCGCAAGTTTGTTTTACTGCGGAGAAGCAATTGTATCACCTCGAATCTGCCTCTTCCTTTGGCTGATCCTGGAATTACAGTGGTTTCTCTCTCTCTCTCTCTCTCTCTCTTCTACATCTGTTGGATTATAAAATAAGAAGGAGGAAGGGTGACGTAGAGTGGAAGTTAAGAGGAGAAGAAAGAAGAAGAAGAAGGACTGGTACTTCGAGGATTGTGATTTATAAAGGACTGTTTCCTTTTTCTTTCCTGTTGTGAGCATAAATAATATATTGTTCATAGTGTGAATTTGTGGGAAAGGTATTATGGGGAAAAATGGATGATCAAGTCAAGAAAGATGATGGAAAAAAGGTGGGGGACGATGACCCTGTGGTGAAACAAAAAAAAAAACAGAAGGGAAAAAAGAAAAGGAAAAGAGAGAAAATAGAGAAAGGGCAGGTAGTGCTCCATTACAATTTGATGAAGTTGTGCTGATGACTGAATTTGGAAAATTGGGTAATAGATTGGAGAGGATGGAAGCACATATGCAAAGAAGTGAGGAGATAAGGGCTGAGTCTCATAAAAATCTTGTAACGATGTTTAATGAATTTGTCCAGAAAGCTGATGCCAATTTTGATAACATGGGAAAAGCCATTGTATCCACCCAAGAAAATGTAAAAATGATTAAAATGGAGGTGAAAGAAAAAAACACAATATGATTATAATGTAAAGATGGATGTGCAGGAAAGGAGGGTGGATATGATGGAAGAGGCCATGAGAAAACAGAATTTGGTTATTAGAAAATTGTCAGAGAAAAAACCGGATCAGTTGAAAATTCGAGTTTTGGATTGGTTGAATAATCTTAGCATGGGTAAAAATTTTGTGGCCGAGAATATAATTAATATATTTCGATTGGGTTCAAAGAGAATGGGCAAAGTTCGGAATGTTTTAGTTAAGTTTGCAAATGCCAGTGATAAATTGAAGGTGATGGCACATGTAAAACAAAAGGGAACAGATGTCTTAAAAATTGATGGTGATGATGTGGAGGTTTACAATGATATTTCTGTTGAGGAATGAAATTGGAGGTATAAAATGCAACCTGCAACAAAAATTATTTGAGATCAAGGGATTAATTATTATTGGAGGTTCCCATTACAAGTGAGATTTTTCTATGCAAAAAAATGCAAACAATTGATTAGGGAATGGACCCTTTGGAGTATTTTTGAATGATTTGTTTAATTAGAGGTGGTACACAGGAATGGTCATCTCTGAGGCAAGCATTGATGGAAACAGGGGCTATTGAGAAGACGCAGATCGAGGAAGAATTGGGCGGTGCAGCAGGAGGAAAAGTCTGGGGGAATTGAGTATGGTTGAAGTGACGGAGTCGGATGAGGGATGAATGTTTATAACTAATTATCGATATAGATACTCAGTTGAAATTAGCAGAGAGGTGCTTGAGTATGTAGCTGGTACTTTAGGTACATCCCCGTGTCCCTTTGGGAAAACTTATTTTTCGTGGAGGTGACTTTTTGGAAGGAAAGTAGAGGGATGTAGAATACTAGATTTTTAATTTTTAATTTTTTTTCTTTTCTTCTTTCCTTTTCCTTTTTATACTTTTATTGTAGTTTATTGTTTTTGAATATCGGTTTTAATTGGTATAGAATGTTTAGTTAAATGCACAGTCCATGAAGGTCATGAGAAAATAGAGGGTGTTTTTGTAGAAAAATTTCCATGAAGTTTATTAAAATATTGACGTGGAATGTGAAAGGTATGGCTCCCAAGTTAAATGCAAAAGATTGGAATCAGCTCTCAGAAAAGACTGACCAGATATAATTTTTCTGCAAGAAACACATCAAAAATCGGAAAGCATGAATAAATTATTTTTAGGTTGGACACAAATTTATGAAAAAGCTTATGGTACCTCGAAAGCAAGAGGGATCGCAATATTAATTTCGACTAGAATGGGTTTTACCATAACAAAAAGTATTTCTGATCCAGAAGGTAGATTTTTGATTGTAAAAGGTATGATTGATGATGAAGAAATAACCCTTGTGAATATCTATGCCCCAAATGACCAACAAGATAAATTTTTAGATAAGGTATATCATATCTTGAAAAAAGAGAAGACTGGAAAAATGATAGTAGCAGGTGATTTTAACTTAATTAGATCTAATATGGACTGCACTAATGTATCGAGAGATAGACTGAGATCAAAAATGAAAATATTAGATAATTGGATTAAAATTTTAGGTCTAAAAGATGTGTGGAGAGAAATCAAAGGTTCAGAAAGAAGTTATACATATTTTTCGCAAGTCCATAATTCTTATTCTAGAATAGATTATTTTTTTGTTACAGATAATATACTTAAAAATATAGAGGAAATTGATGTTGGAATCTTTAAAGAATCAGATCATGCAAAAATGTTAATTCAAATAGGAGTTGGAATGAAGGCAAATAAACTAAACAGCTGGAGGTATGACCCAAAAATGTTTGGGGATTCCAAAAAACAAAAAAATATATAGAAATGATTTGGAATCAATATTGGCAGTGGAATGATACAGGTGAAGTGGCGTATAACATAGTTTGGGATACCATGAAGTCGGTTTTTAGAGGAGAATGTATTAAGCTGAATAGTATTAGAAATAAACAGTTAAAGGATAAGTATGAAGAAACTGAGAAAAAAATTGAGCAGCTTCAAGAGGAGCATATAAAAACCGGGAAGAAAGAAACACTTGCAAATATACAGAGATTGAAAAGGGAATTAATAGGTAAAGATATAGAAAAGGTTAAAAAAGATTTGATATATTTAAAAAGGGAATATTTTGAGTATAGTAACAAAAATTCAAAGTTATTAGCTAGAGCTGCGAAAGAAAAGAGTATTAGGAGAGAAATAGGTGTTTTGATAAATCAACATGAAGTGAGGTGTAATAAAACAAAGGAAAAGGTAGAAATTGTCAAGGAGTTTTATCGAGAGTTGTACTCCGAGAAAAATATAAAAGTAGGGCGATTAAGGGAATATTTAGGAAATTGGAAGGGAATTAAAATTAGAGATGATCATAAAGACAGAATAGAAGCTTTAATAACAGAGAAAGAGATAAAAGAAGTGATACAGAAGTTGAAAACAAATAAAGCTCCAGGAGAAGATGGATTCACAGCCGAATTTTACAAACAATTTAAAGATTCGGTAGTGCCGAGACTTTTGAAGCTGTTTAATTATATACTAGATGGAGGACAATTACCGACTTCATGGTACAGATCAGTAATTGCTTTGATTCTTAAGCCAGGAAAAGATCCAGATAAGATAGAGTCATATAGACCAATTTCACTGATAAATCAGGATGCAAAAATTTTTACAGCAATATTAGCAAATAGGTTAAATGAATTCATGAAGGAATATATAAACAAAGATCAAGTAGGATTTATGAAAGATAGATATATGGCGGATCTTACAAGAAGAGTAATTGATTTGGTAGATATTGCTGGGCAAAAAAGGGAAAGGATTGGATTATTGTCATTAGATATTTTTAAAGCTTTTGACTCTTTGCAATGGATCACGATTAAAGAAATTATAAGAAAATTTGGTTTCGGTACAAAATTTATAAATTTAATTGATCAGTTATATCAGAAAGGTATAACTAGGGTTAAAGTCAATGATGTATTGACACAGGACATTAAATTAGAAGCAGGGACTAGACAAGGACGTCCATTATCACCAATATTATTTGTGATGACTATGGAATTATTAGCAACATTAATAAGAGATGATAAAAACATTGGGGGAATTGAAGGAATAAAAATTAATTTATATGCAGATGACACAATGATTATAATGAGAAACCCCGTGAAGGCAATGGAATGAATTTATACACACTTGAGAGATTTTGAGGAAATGACAGGATTGAAAGTGAATTGGGATAAATCAGAAGCGATTTTTTGTAATGTGGGTGATGAAGAACAAAAAAAGATTAGGGAGAAATATAATATGCAAATTAAAAATAGTGTGAAATATTTAGGAATAAACATTACAAATAAAATTGAAGATCTTAAGAAATTGAACTATGATAAACAAATAACAGAAATTAAAGGGAAAATAAAGCAATATAGTAAGCTGAATTTGTCCTGGTTTGGTAGGGTTGCGTTATGCAAGATGAAGTTGCTGCCAAAGATAAATTTTTTGTTTGATGTCCTTCCTATTCAATTAAAGGAAAAAGATTTAAAGGATTTTCAGATTATAATAAATACTTTTTGTAATGGAGGAAAAAGACCAAGAATTACAAAAAGTTTATGGTATGCATCACAAAGAGAAGGTGGTTTAGGCCTTCCAAACATTAAACATTATTATGGAGCTTTTCAATTAAAAAATATTGTTAAGATTATAGCCAGGTCAGAAGTTATTTGGGATGAATAGAGATTAAGGATTTACAAGGAAGTGGTAATGCAATTTTTTTGGATAAAGATGTAAAGATAAAGACAAATAATCAATTGACAAAAGCAATGTTAGCAGTTTGGAGAAATATTAAAGGGAAATTTGCCCCAGGGATTTCTCCAATAATGGACATGGACGATGTAAAGACGTTTCCCATAAAAATTGATAAAAGAATAAAAGATATAATGTTGAGGAATGATGTGTTTTTGCTGAAAGATTGGATAAAAATGTCTGACGATCTAGAACTGAGAGCTGAAATATTTGAACAAATGAAATTGAATTGGTTACAAGTAATTTCAATAAATAAATGGGAGAAGAAATATAAAGATGGATTTAATTTACAGAGGGATAAAACGGAAGTGATGATTTGTAAAGTAAGAAAAGGAGAAATGGGGATAAAAGGGTTAGTAAGTAAAATATATAAGATTTTAAATAAGGATGAGATCTCACAAGAGGTTTTGAGAAAACTATGGGAAGAAGATTTGAATATAAAAATTTCAGAATCCCAATGAAAAAGCAAATGGAGGAGGAGAGTTATGAAGAATCTTTCAGTTAGATTAAAAGATAATTATAAAATATTGTGGAGGTGGTACCTGACTCCAGTTAAATTATTTCAAATGGATAATAGTAAAACAAAGAATTGTTGGAGATGTAAAAGTGATCTTGGAACATATGAACATATGTGGTGGAGTTGCAAAGTGGTAAATGCTTTTTGGAAAATGTTCGAGAAAGAAGTATCTAATATTTTCAGAGTTGATTTTAAACTGGACTTAGGTATCGCCCTACTGACAGAAATGGATAATATAAATATGAGTATAAATAATAAAGAATTGCTATCTATAATGTTAACAGCTCTAAGATTATGCATAGCTAGGAAATGGAAGAGTGACTTAACATTGAAAATGGACGAATGGTATAAAGAAATGTGGGAAATTGCCTTGAATGATAAATTGACATGTGAATTAAATGTGAAGAAAGGTATTTTGAAAGAAAACAAATTTTGGGAAATATGGAGACCTTTTGTGGAATATGTTTTAACATGTGGTAAAGGAGACAAACCAGTACCTCAGCATATGAGTTTTTGGAGTGATTAAAACAAAACAATGATCTTCATGGCATGTATATATCACTGGGTGTTATTACTATTATTATTATTATTATTGTTACTCTTATTATTATTATTAATACAATAAGTTGAACCTTGTAAATCTTTAAATTTCTAGATAAAATATGTGATATACTGTAAAATATCTGATAAATATAAGGTTCTAGAGTAATATTGTTTTACAATACTATTATATATGGAATTTAAGTATTTCAATGAATATAATTTGTTTTTTATGTTTATGTATATTTTTTGTAATTTTTTTCTTTAAAATTAATTAAAAATAAAAAAAATCCTTTTCAACCCAGAATAATTTCTGACATTAAATTATTATTGATTTTCTTGGGGTACACAGAAAGAGCCTCCTGGAAGAACGTGGTATTTTTGAACCACAATTAGGCGTCACCTAGTAACGGCAACCTTGTGTTGTCGGCTGATCTTTCTCATACTAGGTCAGGCGAAAGGAATTGCAGAACGAACTCACCAAAAGGTGCCTTTATTTTGGCAGTTTCCCGTATGGCCTAGACACAGAAGAAGAAGTTGGAACTTCAAGGGAGCCATCCAAAGTGAAGAATCCCATTCTGGAGACAGAGACTCTGGACAGCTCCCATCATTTTTAGATTGGGGTGGGTGGGGAATGTTAATCTTACAATGAGTTTAATCCAATTTTAACACCAGGAACCCGAATGGCTTTTAATTTCCCATTGTGCTCTCACTGTTTTATAACATACACCCCAGGGAGCAAAATTCGGGCTGCAGTGGCTTAATGATTAAGACACCGAGCTTGAGGACCGGAAGGTTGACAGGTCACGAGTATGAGACCCGAGTGCTGCACGACGGAGCGCCTGCCGTCTGTCTCAGCTCCTGCTAACCTAGCAATTCGAAAGCAAGAAATTGCAAGTAGATAAAGAGGTACCGGTACGGCGGGAAAGGTAACAGTGTCCAGTGTGCTCTGACAACGGAGGCAATGGATTGGGCTCAGCCAGTGGCTGCGAGGCGGCCCTTCTCCTTACGTCGTTGCTGATGGTGGAGTCTCGGTGGAGCAATCTCTGGACATGGCTGTCTATGCTGCTCCCAGAGGAAAATTTGGTGGCCGTCTGAGACTCTTTCTCCCGGAGCTTGACGATCACTTCGCAGGCTTTCCACTCCGCCATGACCTTCTGGTACCGGAAGGCAATCTCCTCATCCACCTGGACAAAGGAAAGGGGGAAAGGACGGGAGAGGGAAACTATCAGGATACCAGCCCAGAAACCTCCAGCAGAGCTAGACGGCCCAAGTGAGACAAGCCAATTTGTGCTTTACTTATGCCCTGCCAAGATCCGAGAGGGAGCAGCCAATTTTCATATCAGGGCAAAAAAGACACATGGAACTACAGATAGGTGTTTTGATCTGTCTCCCACCATTTTGGGTTTCTATCTTGCAACACTGAGCTTCAGTGACGAGTCGGTTTTGCGACAGGCCCTTTGGATCTATACCTCCACCACACCCTCCACATACCTGTCAAGTTTTGGATTTGCAAATAAAGGAAATTTCCCAGAAAATACCGGATACTTGACAGCTATGCTTATCCTGTGCTGCCTTCCAATGGCAGCAATAGGGCATTGCAGTCTAATTAATAAGGGATGACGGCGGGAAAGAGGGTAAAATAAGGGGTTTTCCTGGCCAATAAGGGATACTTGATAGCTATGCCTCCAATGTCCTCACTTCTTTTCGGAAGTGGCTGCACTGCTTACCCTGAAATGGTGATTCATCAGACTCCCCTGGGGGGCTCTGCTACCCTACTATAGCAGTTGCATCTCCCACTGAGCCTTCATCATCCTACCCAAAAACCCGGTCCCTTCTCTCTCCGTTCTTTGCAGACTCTCCCCTAGAAAAAGAAGGGCCTTCAATGCCAGGTTTAAGTGCAGTGGCTCAGGTGGCTAAGATGCTGACTGGGAGGCGGGAGGTCAGCAGTTCGATTCCCGAGTACTGCAGGATGGAGTGAGCTCCCGTCTTTGTCCCAGCTCCTGCCAACTTCGCAGTTCGAAAGCAAGAAATTGCAAGGAGATAAATAGGGTCCACTTCGGTGGGAAGGTAAACAATGTTCCATGTTTAGTCATGCCTGCCACATGACCACGGAAACGACTGCAGAAGCAGACAGCGCTGGCTCTTCGGCTTTGAATCTGAGATGAGCACTGAACTCTAGAGTCGGATACAGCTGGCTTTCGAGCAAGGGAAACCTTTACCTTTTACTTGGTCTGCCAGTGAAATAGAAGGAGATGAAAGCCCTCTTGCCACTCTGATGTTGATAGGATGATGGAAAGAAGGGGTGGGCAGGTGGGCGGGTTGATCTATTTGCATGGATGGAAGGATGGATGGATCTATTTGGATGGATGGATGGATGGATGGATGGATGGATGGATCTATTTGCACAGCACAGATGGATGGACGACGGACAGATCTATTTGCATGGCACAGATGGGTGGATGGATGGACCTATTTGCATAGATGGATGGATTTATTTGCATAGTTGAATGGATGGATTTATTTGCGTGGATGGATGCATGGTCATTAGCTTCTTTGTTTTTTGGTCTAGGTTGTAGAATTCCACTTGGGTCCAATCAATTATTCCAGCTGAATATCGTATAACAGGCTCTGCCCAGGCGTTGCCCTTATGATATTACCCCAAATGTCTGCTGATGGCACTCACCTTGTTCATCTCCTTTTTCCCCATACCAAACTTGTAGTGTCCCAGCAAAAATGGCCACACCTCCTTCCGGATTTCGTGCTCAACCCCGCCATAGTAAATGCGTCTGAGCAGCTCCAACTCCTTGTAATTCTGACATGGGGAGAGGGGGGGGAGATGTTGTGTTGTTGTTTATGTTTATTCGATTTATACCCCGCCCTATTCAGCACATGAGATACAGAGATACAAAGGTCGGTGGGGGAGACATTTAAGGACATCTTCACCCAATCCACAAATGTGATTTAAACCTATTGGGGTTGCAACACAGCACTGGAATGTGGGGCGACATTAAAAATAATAAATGCAAACCTCTATATTCCAATAACTCAAGATGTGTTGATGAATAACCGCAATCTCTTATTCTTAGCAATTTAGGCAATACTGTCTGATACAAAGCAAGCAGGGAAAGGCGAGCTGGTTATTCCAAAAGATAGAAGCAACCCATCCAGTACTACAATACCCATGATCCTCTCCCCTTCGAAAAACAGCTGGGAGGGGCAAGACATTCCCAGCTGTGCGCTAAAGAGATGCCACACATTGCACAGAAGTAACAGGGGAGTATTTTTGAATTTAGTGGGTAGCAGATGGGTGCCAGATACCTTGAGAACAGAAAGCCCACCTTCAGAGTAAAACGTGCACACACACACATGCGCGCACACACAGGGACACATTTACCTTCTTGTCTTTTTGGCATTTGCTCCAGACCTCTTTGGTCAACCCTCCCTCAGCGCTCGTGGGTTTCTCTGGAGGGATGATGTTGTGGTTCACGAGGGCAGAGAGGTGTGTCCGGACGATCGACAGGTAGCGGCAATGGCCGAGCCCTGGAGGTGGGGGTGGAAACAAGGGCCGTTGGGGCAGAGGAACAACACACTTTCAGCATGACCCCAAGATCTTTATTTATTTTATTATTTATGTATTTGGTTAGACTTAGATTGCCGCCCGCTCACTGTGGCGACTCAGGGCGGCTTACAGCCAGTAAAACAACAGTCGCAGTATAAAATCGACTCACAGTACAGTTACATACGCCTAGAGTTACATAAAATTCGACTTACATAATGATTTTGTGCTAAAACCATGTCCCGATTGACACAATTTCCTTGGGTTTGCTTCGAGCTACATAAAGATTCTTTTTCCTATGGGTTTGCTTCGAGTTACGTAAAAAATATTTTTCCTATAGGTTTGCTTCGAGTTACATTTAAAAATGATTTAAGCAAAAGCCTAAGGAATGGACTTTCCCCCCGTAAGTAGGGGTTTTACTGTACAGTAAAACCTCGCATAAAGAGTGCCTCGCTTAGAGACTAACTCGCATAAAGAGCAGAATTTTCTCTGAATAGTCGCCTTGCTCAACAGCTAAAACCAACCAAAAACTCGCTTAACAACTATGTCAGGGTTCACAATCCCCCCTCCCTTGCCAGGAGTCTCAATTGGTCACTTACAATGATGTTCCGCTTAAAGAGCAAACTCGCTTAAAGAGCAATCCTGTGGAATGCATTGTGCTCTTTGAGCGAGGCACCACTGTACTATGATTAAAACCAGTAAACTTAAACAGCTACAATACACCTTGTTAAAAACATCTTTAGACGGTTAAACTAAAATCCCCAAATGGCGGGTTATTTAGAATAGTCATATGAGCCGGGGGTGGGTGGGGTTGCTCCCAGGGCCGGCATCAGAAATTTCTGGGCCCTGTATGTGGGCCCCCCATTTTGGCCACGCCCCTGTGGTTTGTTTGCACATGTGTGGTTTGTTTGCGCTTGCACACATCAGTGGTTTCCCAGGGGCGCCACGCCCCTGTGGTTTTCTGTGCATGTGTGGTTTGTTTGTGCATGCGCACATCAGTGGTTTTCCTGGTGGCGCCAGGGCCCCACCATCGCCGAGCCCGGGACAGGAGTCCTGATGGTCCTCCCCCCTGATGGCGGCCCTGTTTTCTCCTATCGCAGCACCCCACACCCTCTGGGCCAGCCAGGTCTTCAGGCCTTTTTTGAATGCTAGCAATCTTTTCCCGTCAAAGTGATCCCTATTTATCTACTTGCTTTCAAACTGCTAGGTTGGCAGGAGCTGGGACAGAGACAGGCACTCAAACTGTCATGCAGTACCCGGGTCTCAAACTGCTGACTTGTTGGCCTTCCAGTTAAACAAAGCAAGCTTCTTAGCCACTGAGCCACCGCGGCTAGAAAGAACCTGAGATGCATTTTCATTCAACACCCTCTGTGACAGTTTCCAAGTGTCTTTTGACCTTTGCCGAAAAAGTGAGTGGTGCTAAATGTGATTTCTGGCCCATTTGGCCCCGATTTTAAAGTTAAGACTTCCAAACTGTCCTCTCAAAAAGTGCAATAAAAGCAATGCGCATTTGAGAAGGAACAGGTTGAAATAAGCCAAGTTAGGGGTCCCCCCTTTTTTTCCTGGAGGGCCCAACAATGGGAAATATTTTTGAGAGTATACTTACAACCATAGAATGCTCTGGAAAGTATCTGTCGTTTCATATTTTCACACAGCATTTTCAGAGGCACCCTATTGGGGAGAAAATGATAATCCAAATGGCTACATAAGTACTTTCGATTGCAGCATTTTATCCCGCCTTTCCCCATGCACAACAACCCTCCGAGGTCAGATAAGGCAGTCCACATGATTTAGCTTAACATCACTTGGTCAATTAGGGATGGGACAGTGTGACCTCCTACCAGACCTGCAGAGTTTGCCCATGCCATTTCTAAGACCCTTCAGAGCTGCTGCCAGTCAGAGTGAAACATATAGGGCTAGAAGACCAAACACAGCAACCTGATAGAAGGCATCGACTTATGACGTGGTTAGGAAGGACCTCTGGGATAATTTAATGAGCTTTCTTTTACTTCTCTCCTCTGTGTCTATTTAATCCCGCTGCTTTTACTGTAGCTCTGGTGATTTCATGTCCTGATCAAACCCTGGGCTGCCAAAATGAAGCCACTTTCTTGGCTTGGTTGTTGCCCAAACCCAAGTCCTCATTGATGCATGTCTCTGGCAGCAATCGGCAGAGCAGTAAATGAGCCAGATCTGTGTCTCTCCACATTCACACCATGTGTTGTTGTCCGCCAGCAGCCTCCACTTGAGCATGCTGGTGTTGCATTTAGGGACTCCGACCCTCAGCCTATTCAGGGTCCTCCAAGGGAGGTAGGGGAGGTTGAGTTCCTCAGCCATATCCTCCTTTAATGATGTTCCTTTTCCAGTGAGCACCTACCTCCATCTTCTCATTTGGTTTTGCTCTTGCGTACCCTCAAGAATGTTTGCTCTTGCCATAACGCTCTTCCTAGATCTGAGCTGGCAGACTCAAATGTTGTGGGTCCTTCTCTTAGTTCTCTTGGTTTCTGCTGCTCCTTCTCTCCTTTTAGTGTATGGGACCAAAGACAACAGAACAGCCGAAGGGTTGGCTTAACACAGGTTTATTGCATGATGGTCCGGTGGAGCATGAGGTAATAGCGGTGATACATCTCAATATATACAGTAGCCCTATACATTTGAATCTTGTAGCACGGTAGCTCATTGGCTGCTACCGGCGTGGCCTCGCCCAGGCACGTCTCTCTTTCCTGCTGCTGAATGCAGATCTTTCTTCTGCTGCTGAATGCAGATCTTTTTCCTGCTGCTGAATGCGGATCTTTCTTCTGCTGCTGAATGCAGATCTTTTTCCTGCTGCTGAATGCGGGGAAGGTTTTCCCGCGGCTGTCCGTGATTGAGCAATGTGAACCATGTGAGACTGAACGCTCGCAGCTGCCCTCTATGGGCTGCCTGCTCGCGTTCCTTTACAGCTGAGATACCTTGTATTTGGAGTGGTTACATTCTTGCCTTTACAGTACAATGAACATGCAAACATACATACATAACATCCCTCCCCCCTAGGATGGGACGAAGTCCCGCAACCATTGTGGCTTGCCGCACGTGCGCTTGGGGCGTGCTTGCGCCTGACCTAGTGCTGGAGAGCCAGTGATCTCTGACTCCGCGGGTACTTGTCCTGCAACGGGAAACGGGGATTCGTTAGAGGCTCTGTGGGGCGTCCGTGCCTGCCTTGCGCCCGGGGATGGGAATGGAATGAACAGTTGGGAGGTGAACACCTGCCTGTTGCTCTCGGACCCGGGGGACCCTCCTATTGTGAACCGCGGAACCGATGAGGTCGCCCTTGTGGTTCTGCTACCTTCTGTTCCCCGCTCGGGGGACCTTGAGACTGTGGTGGGCGGACTCGCTGTTGCCTCCTGTCTTGGGGGTGTCGGTCTCCGGGAAATTGGCGCTATGTTGCATTCTAACTCACAGGGGCTACTGGGACTGGAAGTACCAGGGGCTGAACTGAAACCCCTCTTTTCGCTAGGACGGGTGGGGGACCACTCCGCTAACTCCCCCTGGTACTGTAAATCAACGTCTAAACTTCTAGGGGCATCTGTGTTTTGGGGAAACTTCCGAGGGGTATGTGTGAGGTCGGGGCTCTTCCTTTCTGCCGCGAACTCCCGCAAAAGATCTCTGAGGATCGATTCCCTTTCCTCCCCCCTTGGTGGGGACCCATGTCCCCCTTTTCCTCCCCCTTGGGCTAAACGGGTGGGGGAGTACCCTAACGCTGATTCGTGGCTATTTTCGTCTTCGTCTTGCTCTCCGGGGACCCTGCGCCTGAGTTGGTCCGCGTGTCGCCTCCACAGGAGGCCTGTACTGGTCTCCATGCGGTATGAGACGGGGCCGGTTTGTTCTATTACGGTGCCCGGCACCCAGGCTGGCCCCGCGTTGGCGTAGTTCCTGCAATGCACCGGGGCGCCTATGCTGAAACTCTTTGCGGGTTCCACCCCTATGTTCTGCCCTTTGTCCTCCACTCTCGTGGGGTCTAGCTTGGAGATTACCGTGGCCAGCTTCCTGCGCATTAACAGCTCCGCGGGGGAGTACCCTGACGCCAATGGGGTGACCCTGTACCTTAGCAGGAATTGGCACAATTGCAGGTCGAGGTCTCCGGAGCCCATGCGCCGCAGCGCGTCTTTTGTGGTGCGCACGAGGCGCTCCACTTGGCCGTTGGTGGCCGGGTGAAAGGGGGCGGAGGTGACGTGCTGAATGGCATTGCGATCCATGAATACCCCGAACTCGGCGGACGTGAAACAGCTAGCGTTATCGCTGACGAGGGTGTCGGGTAAACCGAACGTGGAAATGACCCTCCGTAACTGTTTAATTGTAGTGGCCGAGGAGGTGCTCGAGACTGGAATGACCTCCAACCACTTGGAGAACGCGTCCACCACAAGGAGGAAAAGTGTTCCCCTGAACGGGCCAGCAAAGTCTACGTGTACCCGGGACCAGGGCCCCCTTGCTGCGTCCCACTCCCTATGTGGCAAGCGAGCCTCTTCTGGCCTGGAGCTTTGGCACGCTTCGCAAGTGCCGACCATGTGTTCGATGTCGGCGTCTAGCTGGGGCCACCAAAAGTAACTACGGGCTAGTGCCTTAGAGCGGACGATCCCCGGGTGGCTGACGTGCAGCAGTTTAAGCACCCTCGGCCGGAGCGACGTGGGGATCACTACCCGCTGTCCCCACAAAAGGCAACCCCTCTCTAGGGACAACTCTAGTTTCTTTTTGAAAAATGTGTCGAATTCCGCTGCTGGGGAAGACACGGGCCACCCTTTCTGTACCCAGGAGCAAACTGTAGCTAGCGTTTTGTCCTTGCCGGTCGCTTTGGCGATGTCGGCCGGTACTACTGGAGGGGAGTCTAGGACCTCTATCATTAAGACCTGGTGGTCCCTCTCTTCCTCGCCCACGTGGCAGCAATCCCGGGGAATGGGGGACCTCGACAGGGCGTCCGCATGGCTGATCTCCTTTCCGGGCCGGTATACCAACGCATGCTGATACGCGTTGAGAAAAATGGCCCACCTGAGCATCCTCGGGGACAGGATTTGGGGTGTGGGCTTATCTGCGGTGAAAATGCCTAGCAAGGGCTTATGGTCAGTCACTATGGTGAAGGGGCGGCTGTACACAAAATCATGAAATTTCTTGGTCCCCGCAATTATCGCTAGTGCTTCCCTGTCTGTCTGGGCATAGTTTCTCTCCGCTTGGGACAAGGACCTAGAGTAGAACGCTATTGGGGCCTCCCTCCCGTTCTCCAGTACGTGGCATAACACCGCCCCCACCCCCACCGGGGATGCATCACATATTAGGACCACTGGGCGTTTGGGATTGAAGTGGGTCAGTACAGCATCTGATGCCAGGAGTCGCTTCAGGTCATTGAAAGCCTTCTCCTGGACTTCGCCCCACTTCCATGCCTCGTCCTTTTTTAACAATTTGTGTAGCGGTTCCGCCACTGCTGCCTTCCGCGGAAGGAAGGAGTGGTAAAAGTTGAGCAGTCCAAGGAACGACTGCAACTCGGGCTTGGAGGTGGGGCGAGGGGCCTTCTTGATGGCGGCCACCTTGGATTGGGATGGCCTTATTCCCTCGGGAGTAACACGGAACCCTAGGAACTCAACCTCAGTTGCGAAGAAAACGCATTTGTCCTTTCGCAACCGCAACCCCGCCTTTTCGAATATTGCCAGGACCTTTCCCAACCTTGTTGCTAATTCAGCCCGGCTCCCCCCTGTAATCAATACGTCATCAAAGTAGGGTAACACCCCCTCTAACCCCTTCAGGAGGCGTTCCACGAGTGACTGGAAGATCCCGGGCGCCGAATTCACACCGAATTGGAGGCGCGATACCTGAAACGCCCCTTTGTGGGTGACTATGGTCTGCGCAGCAGCTGCGGCGGGGGTCACCGGGAGTTGCTGGTAGGCTTGGGCCAGGTCGAGCTTAGCGAAACACCTCCCCCCGTGTAACCTGGCCAACAAGTGGCTGACTACCGGCACCGGATACGCATTAGGGCGGATCGCCTTATTGATGGTGCACTTGTAATCAGCGCATATGCGGACCTCCCCGTTGGCCTTGAGTGCTGTTACAATTGGAGTTTCCCACTCCGCAGAATCAACAGGGACAAGAATCCCCTGGCCCACCAATTTGTCCAACTCCGCCTCTATTTTGTCTTTTAGTGCGAAGGGCACTCTGCGCGGTTTAAGTCTGATTGGACGTACTCCAGTGTCCAGGTCGAAAGTCACTGGGGGGCCCTTGAATTTCCTGAGCCCCTTTTTGAAAACCTCGGGGTGCGCGTCGCACACGCTCTGTATTGGATCCGTCCCGGCGGCGTGTGCTCCCACGGCGTGCACCCCCCCAATGAACAACCCCAGGGGCTGGAACCATTGAGTCCCGAGGAGGCTGCATTTACCTCCCTTGAGGACGACTAGGGGAAGCGTTGCGGTGTGTTTTTTAAACTGGACCTGGAACTTCCCAACCCCCAACACTGGGATGCGGTTCCCTTGCACGTCCTTCAGTGTGGCCCTCAACGCTTTGAGCTTGGGCCGCACGCGGGGGGCGATTTTCATGAACTCTCCCTGGGAAATGATGGAGTATGAAGAACCCGAGTCCACCTCCATCCTAACAGGGGCCCCTTGTATTACTACCTCAACGAAGTAACGGGGGTGCTCCGTGGAAACGCTGCAAACCGGAGCGTCGTCCTCGCTGTCGTCGGAGATGCGCCCTACTCCGTCCCGCGTCCTCGTGGTCCGGGTGCCGTCCTTTGGCCTCGTGATGCGGTCCTGCCTCACCGAGCGGTCTGGAGAACTCCTTGTGGTGCGGTCCTGCCTCGCCGAGCGGTCTGGGGAACTCCTCTTGGCCTCGCGCCGTTTCCGGCAGACCTTGGCGATGTGCCCGCGCCGGCCGCAGTTGTGGCACTCGGCCTTGCGGAACGGGCATTCGGCGCGGGCGTGGGCGGCGCCGCAGCCGTCGCAGCGCCGGCCCTCTCTCTGGACCCTCCTGACGTCCTCGTCGTCGCTGCTCTCCGCGGACGAGTTCGAAACTCGCCGGGCCGCGCGCACCGAGCTCTCTGCCTTGGCGGGTTTCGGGCGCCAGTCCTGAAGCTCTTGCACCCCGGCAGTCGTGGCCTCCGCGGCCCGTGCCGTGTCGAGGACTTGTTGCCACGTGGGAGGCGGCTCCTGTTTCATCAGCGCGCGCTGAGTCTCGGTATCCCTCAGACCGCAGAGCAGGCAGTCCCGGAGGGTGACTTCTGGGGTCTCCCACTTGCATGGGCCGGCGGCCAGCCGCAGGGCCACGGCGAACTCAGCGACCGATTCCCCGGGCGCCTGGACTCGCCTCCAGAACGCGCTCCGAGCGGGGAACATCGCTATTGCGGGACGGAGGTGGGTGCGCAGCGCCGCCAGGAGCTCTGTGGCCTTGAAGTCGCTCACCCTCCTCGGCGCGATCAGGTCCACCAAGGTCCTCTTGGTCTCGTGTCCGAGCATGCGGACGAAGATGGCCCTCTTCTTGGCCTCATCTGAGACTTCGAGCTCCACCAGCGCTCCATTGAAGTCTATCTCAAACAGCTCCAAGTCTCCCGGCTTCCTGATCTCGTAGCCGGCGCATGTCTTGGTCCCGTGGGCAGCCATATCCCACCTTCGTCGCCAATTTAGTGTATGGGACCAAAGACAACAGAACAGCCGAAGGGTTGGCTTAACACAGGTTTATTGCATGATGGTCCGGTGGAGCATGAGGTAATAGCGGTGATACATCTCAATATATACAGTAGCCCTATACATTTGAATCTTGTAGCACGGTAGCTCATTGGCTGCTACCGGCGTGGCCTCGCCCAGGCACGCCTCTCTTTCCTGCTGCTGAATGCAGATCTTTCTTCTGCTGCTGAATGCAGATCTTTTTCCTGCTGCTGAATGCGGATCTTTCTTCTGCTGCTGAATGCAGATCTTTTTCCTGCTGCTGAATGCGGGGAAGGTTTTCCCGCGGCTGTCCGTGATTGAGCAATGTGAACCATGTGAGACTGAACGCTCGCAGCTGCCCTCTATGGGCTGCCTGCTCGCGTTCCTTTACAGCTGAGATACCTTGTATTTGGAGTGGTTACATTCTTGCCTTTACAGTACAATGAACATGCAAACATACATACATAACACTCCTGATCTTAGGTGGAGCGATACCCAGGCCCATGGTGGGGAGAGGATTCACCAGGACAGGCACGTAAGGTATGGGCTTTGAGCAGCAGCACATGCCTGTCCGTCCCGGTAAATTCTCTCCCCACCACGAGGCTGGCGATACCACCAAGAGAGTCTATTTTCTCAACTCTGGTGATTAAACTGATGCTTTGTTACTGTGTTTTTTGTCTCATTACCTTTCTTGTCTGCTCTTAAGCTTCAGACCAGAGGTTCGCACCTGGAAGTACCATGTGGTGGAGGTAGGCCAAAATGGCCATCCGGCCCCTGAAGCTGTCTGAGGGAGTGTGACCCAGTCCCTGGCTTTAAAAGGTTGAGAATTCCTGTTTTAAGCAAGCCTTTCACCTGTCATGAATGCAGAAACAGCAGCTGGGCAGGCCATGAGGATAGTTGCTCGTGTAACATGACAGGCAAGGAGAGGCGTGGCTGTACGAGTCCAGCTGCCACGGCGAATGGCTGGGGCCAAATCCCTGGGTCTCCGACATATCACCCACATCTGGGGGAGAGAAGAAAGACGGAGAGTTAAGCAGAGCCTTCTTGGGTCACGTTTCAGCTGCAATAGGACCAAGGCCAGGGGAGGGGGGAAACACCGAAGGCTGAGTCAGCTTTGAGCCTAATTAGGATTGAACTCACAACCTTTTGGCTACGTTACAGCAGTTTTATCCCCTGTGCCACCAGGGCTCTATAATGACAAGGGGCTTTTCTGTAGCTTTTCTTCGTGGTTCCCTGTGAACCCACACAAATGGGTTTACTGTGCATACACACAGTAAACCCATTCGTGTGGATTCACGGAGGGCCACGAAGAAGAACTTGACAGAGCGACCTCGGAAGGATGGAAGGCTGAGTCAATCTTGAGCCCTGGCCAGGATTGAACTCATGACCTTTGGGTTGCAAGTACAATAGTTTTAACCACAGTCTGGGGATTCTATTTTATAGATCGACAGATAGATAGATAAATCTTTATTGTCATTGTCCTACACAAAACAACGAGATTGGGGACAACGAGATTCCCCCCAAATTCGCTTCTATTCTACATCAACCTGTTGTTTCTACTGTATTAGGTTTGATTTAAAATATACAGTAAAACCCCGACTTAAAAATGCCTTGGGTTACATAAAATTCGACTTGCATAATGATTTTGTGCTAAAACCATGTCCCAATTTACACGATTTCCTATGGGTTTGCTTCGAGTTACATAAAGATTTTTTTTTCTATGGGTTTGCTTCAAGTTACATAAAAAACCGATTTAAGCAAAAGCCTACGGAACAGACTTTTTTTTCATAAGTAGGGGTTTTACTGTATATTCTTATATTTTTAAGTCAACTCAGCAAACCGTTCCAAAATAGACTCCATCACCTCCACTTCTTAACCATAAGAACAAAACAAAAAAAAAAATAGACACTCTCATAAATGCCTGGACTTCAGCTCATCCATCACATCTATTAAGCCTTAAGGCAACGGAGGGAGCAGGATGAAAAAGCAGACAAGCAAACGTCTAATAAGCAATGGTTTCGTCTCATGGTGTGGCTTCACAATTTTCAGTAAAAAAAGAGAGAGGAGGGTTGTTGTTTTTTTTAAAAAAAATCATCCACAAAATTACTGCATCATAACCCTCCGAATCATGCATTCTGCCCAAAGAAGCAGCGTTTTCATCTCCCCCCCCAAAAAAACAAAAAAAATTAAATAAATAAATAATGAGGGGAGGGAGGAAATTACACTGCACAACAACGATTTTGCTATGGGGAATAACACATGTGATTTATATGCTATCGTGTGCGCTGATTCCAAATCTGAACTCAGAATTTGTCTATCATGTACAGATTTCAAGGCGTGCTATAGCTGTTTAAATGGTATTGGGTAATGTATTTTTACATGAGAACATTAGAACAGTTGCAGCTACCATTGCCGCCTCAGCTGAATCACGTCCCCTGGTGGCATGCATGGAACAGAGGCGGCCGGGCATGCTTGGGAAAGTCAGTGAGCTGATGTCAGAAATAGGTATATAAGGCAAGATGGATTTGTCTCTAGTGCAAAACCAGCTTATTGGATAGTACAGCTAGGCCATAGTGAGTCTGTTTTGAGCTAAAGATGAGTAGGCGCAGATGTGTTAATAAACCGGACAATTTTTGCTATATTTGTGCCAAATATATCCCATGTGGTCAACGCAAGAACCTAACCAAGAGGGTAAGATTTGCTAACTTAAGATCCTGACGTCCTAGGCAGAATTGGACTTCAGATTTGGATTCAGCACACTTGATTTAATATAGGACACATGAATTAGACCAAAAGTAGCAGACAATATTTATTATTTTGTGATTCAGTGTTATAGGGGGAAAGGTTACGCAAGGCAGCATTTCCCAAAGTATGTTCTGCGGAACACTGGCGTTCCTTTGAAGGTCAATAAGTGTTCCATGAAAAAATACAAAATTCTGGTAATCTCATTGGCAAATTTAATTACAGTACTGACTTTGAACTTGCAACCAAAATACAAAGTGCTGCCATTAAATAATTTCTGGATAGGTTTAACAGACAAGTATTCCAACTTGTCAAAACTAGCAATTTGTGTCTTACTTCCTTTTGCAACAACATATTTGTGTGAGGCAAGATTTTCATATAATGCTGCAACAAAATCAAAATACAAAAAACTGACTCACCGCTGTACCAAATATAAGAAATCTTTCTAATATTGTGCCTGACATTACAGGAATTTGTAATTCAAAGACCCCCAAACATGCAAGTCATTAAAATTGTTACTGATAGTTATTTGTTTTTGTTATTGTTTATTATTTTCAAGAGTTCTGTTTTGTACAACCAAAATTTTGAAATAAATGTCTATTTTAACTCTTATACTTATTTATGTTATTTGTTATTACCGTATATACTCGAGTATAAGTTGGGTTTTTTAGCCCCCAAAATAAGGTCCAAAATGGGACTCGACTTATACTTGGGTCTATGTAAACACTTAAAAACATGCCCACACAAATGTGTAAATTAATTAATTTTACTGTATTTTCATGATTGAAACTCACTAGCAGCTGCTGCATTTTCCACCCCCGACTTATACTCGGGTCAATCTATTTTCCTAGTTTTAGAGGTCCAAATTTGGTACCTCGACTTATATACGGGATGACTTATAATCGAGTATATATGGTAAAACTGCAAAGTCCAAGCCTATCTTTCTATTAAAAAACACCAAAGTGTTTCATTAAAATTTTAGGATTTGTAAAGTGTTCCACGAAAGATTAAGTATGGGAAACGCTGACTTAAGGGATTCAGCCATCATTGCAAATTAAAGTGTGTGAATAGGCAACTACTGGAGTGGTAAGGATAAATGCAGTAAGGCCATGCTAGGAAAGCAAATCAACACAACATAACCAAAACAGAATCAACACAAACAGTAGAATCACCAACAACACAACAAATGCTCTTCACCTTAATTCTTCAGGAACGAGCTGAATCAACCAGTATTTATGGCCACTTCTCCTAAAGTCAACCAATCTTAAAGGGGTAGGGGGAATATTTCTCTCTCTCTTTTCCCCTCTCCCAGCCTGTCCCCTTGGTCAATGATGGAAAATAAACAGCTTTTAAAAATATATTGAAATATTTCATTTGTGCATTAAAGAAACAGTGTCCTTTTAAGGTGAACCCCACAGAACCTAAGAATTCAGATGAAAGGTACCTGAACCGGTGAAGAATTAGAGTGAACAGCATCTTCAGAACCAATTTATTGGGTTGGATTTGGCGGCAGTTGCTTCTTGGCCAAAATTTTCGGTTGCATGCAAAACAGTCGAAAGAGGTTGCAAGGAAATCAAAAGCAAAATGGGAGAGCGGACCAGGTACAACAGTGTTGTCATTGTGCTGTCGACAAGGGTACACACAAGAAGAGAGGCCATTCTTGACCAGGTGCCTCCCCACAAACAATACCGCTTGGTTCCCAACATTTATTTGGCCATGCCCCACCCAAGCATCTCTAAAATCCTGATGCCTCCCCCTCCCACGGTGACATATAATTCTTATTATTCAAAAAGTGAACTCCTATTCACATGGAGGAAACCTAAATGGTCTTGGTCTAAACTAATTCTCAAATTGCCCCCCTTAAAAATCTAATTGTCCCCCTGGGGGAGTGTGTGCCCCACATTGGGAACCACTGACTTGGACCTTTAATCGTCCCCACCCCCCAAAAAAATGTTATTTAGAAAAACCTCTTTTTTAACTCACAAAGTTCCCCAGGGAGAAATTTTCCCCAATTTGAGTGGGCTCCCAACTCCCAAGTCTGTGCATTTTAAAACTGGCCACTAGAGACTGGAATTGGTGTGTATTGGTGTGTGTGTGTGTGTTTTTTTCTCTAGTTAAAAAAAAATCCCACCCTTTCCCTAACAACTTTCCAGCTGTAAACTGTGGCAATTCCATAAACTGTCCTTCCAAGTCCCAGGATTTGGACGTATGGAGATCTCTGGATATCCCTACATAACCCTTACTCATAGCCTTCTTATAGAAGAGGAGTCCCTGCTGTGGCCTGGATCCGGCCCAGGGTGCCATTTCATGTGGCCCACCCATCCCTTCAAGGGCATTTGAGAAACAAAATGGCCACCCCTCTGAAGCTGTTGGGACAAAATGGCCACCCCCATCGTGCAGGCAGGGCAAAATGGCTGTCTGGTCCTCGAAGCTGACTGAGAGAGTGTGACCTGGCCCTCGGCTTGAAAAGGCTGGGAACCCCGATACAGAGTCTTTCCCCCTGCTTTCCCCTATTTAGATGACAGTTTGCATGGAGCACTGGCTTCTCCTTCGTGTTTTTAGATTGCAATTCCCAACATTTTCCCAGAATTATATGAATGGCAGCCCACAAATCCATATTTGCACACTTGTTGGTTTCATTCCCTAGAGCAGAGGTGCACAAACCTTTTGCACCATGGGCAGTAAAATACGCCCACACATGCGCATAATGCACATAATATTGCCATAAATCACCCGTGGCTGCCGTAAACTCATTTACGACAGCTGCAGGTGATTCGCGGCAGCGTTTTGTGCATGCGTGGGTGCATTTATCCTCTGCTTCTGGGAGTGGCACGGGTGCCGTGGGCCAAATTATGCTAAACTAATGCTAAACTAATAACAACATTATACTAATATACCAACCATAGCACTTCAAGCACTCTCTGGGCAGTTTGTTGTAAGGATAATACACCCATGTTATTCCACTATTATAGGACTCATTCCACCTTCCAGTGAGCTGTACCCATTCAGGAAGCCCACATAAACCTTTGTGCTGCTTCAGAGAACCTGTGGTCCTGCTCCAGACTAGAGAAATCTATGATAGGTTTCAATCACTGACTATTTATGCTTACAAACCAGCCAGATCAGGTAGGACATGCTGTGCAAATTAGTTTAATTGTAGCATTGCCAATATTTATAGAAAGGATCTGGGTTTCTCCCACCTGCTTAAGCTCTATGAATACCGTATATACTCGAGTATAAGCCGAGATTTTTAGCCCCAAAAATGAGCCCCCAAAAGGGGACTCAGCTTATACTCGGGTCAATGACCACGTGGGTCCCAAGACCATGTCGGATTGAGGTGTGCTAACAATTTAATTAATTTTACCATATTTTCATTACAGTAATACCTCATACAACGTCCAAACATGGTTCCACAAGTTAGGACGTTGTATGAATTCCGACTTTGTATGAGGCATGCAAAATCCTATCCACGATGCCTCATACAACGTCCAAATTATTGCCACCGATGCTTTGTATAATGTCGTTCCCATAGAGATACATTGTAACAGCACAAACTGCAGGGCCGGCAGCCGGTCGAACCCTCTTGGAGGTTGGGAAAGAAATAACTCGCCGCACTTGGGGCTCATCTCCCGGGCGAGTTCTTTCTTTCCCCACCTCCAATGGAGCTTGCCGGGCAGCCGGCCGGAGAAGGCGGGGAAGAAAGAACTCGTCTCTCGGGTGAGTTCTTTATTCCCCGCCTCCAACGGAGCTCGCCCAGCAGCTGGCTGGAGAAGGCAGGGAAGAAAGAACTCATCTCCCAGGCGAGTTCTTTCTTTCCCCACCTCCTCTGGATGGCTGCCAGTCGAACTCCATTGGAGGCGGGGAAGAAAGAACTCGCCCGAGAGAGGAGCCCCAAGTGTGGCAAGTTCTTTCTTCCCCGCCTCCTCCAGCCGGCTGCTGGGCGAGCTCCGTGGGGCCTCCAAGCTTCAAGTCCAAACTCCCGCGGAAACCCTAATGCCTCATACAACGTCCGGTGACGTTGTATGAGGCACCTTTTCCCCCAGAATTGGGCGACGTTGAATGGATCCGACGTTGTATGAAGCGGACGTTGTATGAGGTATTACTGTATTTTGATTATTGAAACTTACTAGCAGCTGCTGCATTTTCCACCCTTGGCTTATACTCGGGACAATCTATTTTCCTGGGTTTTCAGACCAAAATTAGGTACCTTGGCTTATATTCAGGTTGGCTTATACTTGAGTATATATGGTAAGTACATGTGTTCAGTTTAATCAGGTTTATTAGATTTTTAAAAAAGAAAAGTTCAGTATCAGGTTCAAAATAGAAAAAAGGAACATTTTTACTTGCCTTTCTCCGAGAATAAAACAAGTAAAGCATATCTAGCTATATCTCTCTGGCATGGCCTAGCCAGCTAACACATTTCACTACACACTGCTGTTGTTTACTCACAAGCACATTATTTCTTGTTCAGCATTTTGGCAATCAGAGACACCGCAATATAACAAAACACATCTTTCTTTCACTCATCCCTCCTCTTTCTGGCTTTACCCAATTAAAATACAGCATACAATGTCAATCATTCTTAGTTCCATTCACACAGTTTTCAGCCTATTATGACTACATCAAAATGTAAACTAACTAACATCTGTTTTGGAGATAATTTCCCAGGCTTCTCTAACTCTGCCCAGGGAGTAAAGAACTACTTTACTCACTCAAAGCAAAAGCTCCTATTTTAATTTGCAAAGGAATTTAGCATTCTACCCCCAACATGCTGGGAACTCATTTTACCAATCTCCAAAAGAAAGGTTTTAGTGCGAACATTAAAAAAGCTAAGCAAGGCCCATCTAGCCCATCTTGGAACTAGAATACCTGCCCAAGTTCCTGAATATATATGAGAGCTAAGTTGTTTATTATTATTATTATTATTATTATTATTATTATTATTATTATTATTATTATTATTATTATTATTATTATTATTATTATTATTATTATTATTATTATTATTATTACTACTACTACTACTACTACTAAGAAGAAGAAGAAGAAGAAGAAGAAGAAGAAGAAGAAGAAGTTCAAATTTATATTGTCGCCCACTCGCAGAAGCGACTCAGGGTGGCTTACAAACATTACATTACAATATGTTTATTATTACTGGGAAGACCATCACTCTAACGAAGCAGTCATTTGTCGGCAGGCTAATGTCTCTATTTTTTATTATGCTGCCCTGGTTTGCCACAGCTTGCCTCCCCAGGAGTAGTAAGCATGTTTTTATTTAATTAATTCATTAAGTTAGCTATCCGAGATGCTGAACACAATTTGGTGCATAGGGTCGCTCTCCAAGGGACTAAACCAGAGGTTCGCAACCTTTTTCTGTCGCAGGCCTGACCACACACCCCGGACAGCTGAGCATGCTCCCTAGAAGCAGAAGCAATTATGGCTATCATAAATGCAGCCACTTCTGTGTTTATGACAGCCACGGGCACGTTTTACAGCTGATGTAACACGCGCCTGCGATTGTGTAAATGTCCCCGCTTCCACTTCCGGGTGTGGTGGTGGCAGCGTGGGCCACATGAAATGGTGGCATGGGCCAGACCTGGTCCGCAGACCGTAGGTTAGGAAGCACTGGACTAAACCCATGAGGTCACTCTCCAAGGTGCTGAACATGGGGGGTTTCTAGAGAAGAGTGCTGGACGAACTCAAATCAATTTAATTCAATTTATTACCGTCAAAGACCAGAACAAATTATAAGCTGGTATCCCTGGAAGCTTTCCACGGAAATGAACCTATTTGGGACCAGAGATTCAGCCACATCCTCCTTTCTCAAAAATAGAAGCAAGCCAATCATTTGAAAAGTGATTAAAAGACGCCAATTTCCCTGAAGGACTGTGGGTGGGTGGGGCATGTTGGTCTCCTGATTTTAGTTGCCTCCACCACCACCACGGTCCAACATGTAATAACGTTGGCAATTCCAACCCCATATTTGAACCATTTTCCTTCTCTGCCCTGATCATCCCGATACCAAGTGCTGCCGGACATTTTTTTAGGACAAAAAGGTTGTAAAATGAGAGGGCCCGTCATGGATTCTCCAACCCCATCCCCTGGGGGTTGTTGCTTGACAGTTCCTGTCATCGTTGACCCCCGTGTTTCCCAGCATGTAATTAATTTAAAAGGAGTCTTTATTTTTAGTGAGTTTAAAATGGTTACTGTTGTTCTTTGCTTCCTGAGTGGGGGTGAAGAAAGTCTTGGAATTTGACCTTCAAGCAAGGCACAAATTCCTTTTGCTATTGAGATTCAAAATACAATAAAAACCCGGATAATGCTAAAACTTGGTTCCACAAGTCTTAGTATTATCCGATTTTTAACGTCATCCGATGCATGCATCGGATAATGTTAAAATCCTATGGGATGAATCGCATAACATTAAAACTTCATAGAGATACATTGAACTGGCACAGGCTTTAGTGAACGTTGTCGGATGCATCCCATAGGATTTTAACGTTATGCGATGCAATTTTTTTCCAGATTGCTTACCGTTATGCGGTTTTAGCATTATCTGATGCAAATTTTATCCAAGGTATTGCTGTAAACTGAAACTGTGGGAACCAGAAGTAGAAATTATGAACACTGCAACTGAAGTCTTATTGGGTGGCAGAGAGGAAAAGGAGGGATAAGGGATGAAAGATGGGTTTGGTTATCTTAGAACAGAGGTGCCCAAACTTTTTGGGCCGCGGGCTGGTCACCTGGTTCAGGGGGCTGGTCACTATGGCCTGGGGGCCAGATCCGCCCCCGATGCCAATTCATCTGGCCTGCAAAGCCCTCATCGCTCCCGGAAGTGGAAGTAAAACACGCGTGTCCAGGTGCGTTTTACTTCCGCTAGAGACAAGGGCTTTGTGGACTGGATGAATTGGCATCAGGGGCCATATCTGGCCTTGGGCCATAGTTTGGGCACCCCTGTCTTAGAATGTTAGAAAAGAAATGCCATTATTATGTTGTTGCATGGGCCAACTAACGAATGCCCATCCAGCCCATCTTGGAACCAGGACATCTGTCCAAGTTCCTGAACATATTTAAGAGCTAGTTTGTCCTCAGAATTGTCAGGTTAGTTAACCGCCGCCTGATGATCGGTGTTAAATCGCTGGCAGTAGGGTCTACTCTATTATTAATTGCATTTCTATACTGACCATTTGGGTGGTATTCCACTCTATGACCTTAGCAGAATAAGTTGGCCAGACCCAGGTCTGAAAAAAATGAGAATTTTGGAAAAGCCCTCCTTGCCTCTTCCAGTGGCCAAAATATTTATGAAACCTGGAGGTGCTGGGAGTTTGTCGCATCTGTGCCAGAGGGGGTTGGATGTGGCCCACATTCTCTGCATGACCCACAGGAACCTCTGACTATGCGATTCTTTCTACCACCACCACTATCCGATTATATGCAAGTAAATGCATGCAAGAAGAGATGCAATTGGAAAATGCACATGGACATGCTTAGTTTAGTGGACGGGAGGAACGTTTCGCAAATATAAAAACACATCAAATGCAAACATTAAGAAACAATGCATACAAAAATATACACCCATTTCCATGCAGGAATGCTGATAAAAGGTGTCTGCAGGGGTTTCTGGACCCCACTGGAAAGAACCGACACCAAAGCAACAACCCTATTTACACTGCCAAGGAAACGAAGAATTGTTATCTTCCAATCCTCTGGGGAATGCAGTGGCTTAGAGGTTAAGATGCTGAGTTTGAAGATTGGAAGGTCAGGGTATGATACCCGACTACTGCACAATGGAGTGAGCTCCCATCTCTGTCCCAGCTTTTGCTAACCCAGCAGTTCGAAAGCAAGAAAATGCAAGTAGATAAATAAGTACCACTTCAGTGGGAAAGGTAAACAGCATTCAGTGAACTCCAGTGTCTAGGCATGCCTGCCACGTGTCCACGGAAACATCTGCAGATGCAGCCAGCATCTCTTTGCCTATAAACAGAGTTGAGCACTGAACCCTAGAGTCAGATTCGACTGGCTTTCGAGCGAGAGCGACCTTTACCTTTACCTAATCCTTTGAGTTGCCGGGTTCTTCTTTCAAGCAAGAAGCATTTAATTAATTTAATTTAATTTTAATTTAATTTTCCAATTTATATAGCCGTCCAACTCGGAATGACTCTGGGTGGTTTACAACATTAAAATCAGTACTACAATCTAAAAACTTAAAACCAGTAGTAAAGGTAAAGGTTTCCCTTGCTCGAAAGCCAGTCGTATCCGACTCTAGGGTTCAGTGGTCCTCTCTGTTTCAAAGCTGAAGAGCCAGCGCTGTCTGCTTCTGCAGACGTTTCCATGGTCACGTGGCAGGCATGACTAGACACAGGAGCACACGGAAATCTGTTACCTTCTCACCGAAGTGGCACCTATTTATCTATTTGCAATGTATTGCTTTTGAACTGCTAGGTTGGCAGGAGCTGGGACAAAGACGGGAGCTCATTCCGTCTTGCAGTACTCAGGAATCAAACTGCTGACCTTCTGCCTCCCAGTCAGCATCTTAAAACCCCAATTAAAAAATACAATAAGAACAGCTAAAAAGAGCAAGGGAGTGATATTACTATATCAGCCGGCAGGCGGGAGTCACCACTCCCCCGGTGCCCCACACCTGCTTTGCCAGCCAGGTTTTCAGTCCTTTCCTAAAGGGCAGCAACTCCGTCTGGAGACGCAGCTCAATTGGCAGGAAGTTCCATAGTTGTTTATGGTTGTTTGCTTTAAAACACACACACACACACAATAAAAATAGGAAAGAGAAATACATCCTGCTTTTGGGATGCTGACTTGGGCTGTTATTTATTTATTTATTTATCTGGTTTATATTGCTGCCCAACTCCGAAGACTCTGGGTGACCAACAGAAAATAAAACCAATTGCATTTTAAAAACCAGGGGAAAAAACCCATCAAAACTTCCACCCAAAATTACTCCGACTTTGGTAACTGAAGTCCCAAAACACCTGGAGAGCCACATTTGCTGACCCCCTGCCCAGTGCTGGGATTCAAAAAATTTTTACTACCTACTCTGTGGGCGCGGTATGGTGTGCGTGGCCAGGGAAAAGCCCTGTGTTGCACCTGAATTAAGACTACTTTATTTCAAAACTTGAATGGGTGGGGCCAGCCAGAATTTCTGCTACCGGTTCTGGCGAACTGGTGTGAACCTGCTGAAGCCCACCACTGCCCCTGCCATAGAAGGATGAGGAGGAAGGAATGTGTGACAATTGCCTTGACATTAAGGGTGGAAGAAAGAGAGAGAATTTTCTAGAGCAGTGTTTCTCAGCCTTTGGTTTTTGGACTTTATTTCCCAGAAGCCTAAGTCAATTCCCCAAAGCACTGATCAGCCAATGGACTGACTTGGTCTAGACCAGAGATGGTGAACCTTGGCACTCCAGCTGTTCTTGGACTTCAATTCCCAGAGGCCCAAGTCAGCACTCCTGCTGATCAGGGCTTCTGGGAATTAAAGATCCAGAACAGCTGGAGTGCCAAAGTTAGTCATCACTGGTCTAGACCAGGGGTTCCCAACCTATGGCCCACGGCATCATTTCATGTGGCCCGCCACCACACCCGGAAGTGGAAGCAGATGTCTTTACATCAGCCGTAAAATGCGCCTGCATGTGCGTAAACACACCTGCAGCTGTTGTAAGGGGCCATTCAACAATTACATGATCCTCGAGGGGGGGAGAGGGGGTCTGCCATCTGAATTACAGAAAATTACATGGGGGCGTGGGTCAGGTCAAAGATTACGTAATCCGTTTGGAGCTGTTGTGGTTTTGAAACATGGTGCTTTTTTAGGTTTAAAAAACTATCTCTGGGAATTTTGATCCGACTTGAGATTATTGAATCCTCACCGATACGTTCTGCATTAGGCACCAATAGTGAAAAGCGAACTCTAAAAATTAGAGTTTCGATACAAAAGCTCTGGATTACGTAATTTTAAAAGGGGGGGGGTCAAAGCAAAAATTACGGTCGGATTACATGGGGGGAGGGGGGGTCAGTTTTCCACCCAAAACAATGGATCACGTAATTGTTGAATGGCCCCTAAACACTGAAGTGAGCGCATTTACAACAACTGTAAATGCGCTCACTTCTGCTTCCGGGGACATGGTGCGGAGCACTCCACTGTCCAGGAGGTGTGGTCAGGCCCACAGCATAAAAAGGTTGGCCTAGACTCTAGAGTAGTGTTTCCCAAACTATGTTCCACAGAACACCAGTGGACTTCAATTCCCAGAAGTTTCAGTCAGTGCGTTGGCTGATCAGTGCTTGGGGGGATTGACTTAGGCTTCTGGGAACTGAAATCCAAAAACCAAAGGTTGGGAAACACTCGCCTAGACTCTCCAGCCCCCCGTTTCCAAGTCGTGTCCTCCATCTCAGAGCTGAGAAGGTCAAAAAGCTATGCCAACACTGTTGTACAAGTGTGAGAGAGTCTGGGTGTGAATGAATGTGTGTGTGTATGTGTGTATTCAGTGCCACTGGAGACACAAAGAGCAAGATGGTTGGAAGGGCAGGTTTAGGAGGAGGATAAAAACCTTTCATCCGCTTAGGATCTGTGAGGTTCCGATTGCAGATCATGGCTAGCAAGGCGTGGAGCTTATCTTCCTCTTCCTCGTCGTCGTCGACGGAGGCAGAACGGCTGGCAGCTAAGTGGTGGTAGTTAATAGTTACTGCTCAAAGAGAATAGTGAAAGAGGAGCATAAGAAGACAAATCGGGAGCCGGGGGTCTACAATCAAGGCTTAAAAGGACATGTTTTTACAGGCAAGCAGGCAGGATCCTGTTCTCGGCATGTGGATCTCAGGCGCAAGACGCGAACCAAAAAAGGTTGGTTGGGATTCCTTCCATCCATCCAGACGTAAACTCACTCACACTGCACACTCACGAACCCAATGAAAGTCACGGATCTCTCACACTACAGTCTTGTAAAATGTGAAGATTGAATGCAATTATTCTCAGACAGAAAGATGTGATTTCCCAGCCCAAGGTGAGGCATGGACTGTATCTACCGGGCTAATCCATTCACTTCCCAATAAGTCACTGACAAGGTTGGGGGCCTAAAGACAACCTGAATAAGAAAGCTTTAAGAAAACAAAGTCTAGGACCATAATGGCGAACATTGGCACCCCAGGTGTTCTTGGACTTTTATTCCCAGAAACTCAAGTCTTTGTGAATCCACACAAATGAGTTTACTGCGCATAAACCCATTTGTGTGGATTTACAGAGACTTGGGCTTCTAGAAATTGAAGTCCAAGAACACCTTGGGGTACCAAGGTTTGGTATCACGGCTCTAGACTCATCTATTATGGACCAATCTGCTGCTCTTTGGACTGGCACAACACACAATACGACCTGGCACGATTCGCCTTTAGCAGCGATGCTCAAGGAGAAAACCCTGACTCGTAAGGCAAAAACCACAGGCTGGGAAGTAAAAATAAACCTGTGGCGAAATTAAGGACCAGACTTGCATTGAGGTCTCCTCGGGGTTATACTCAATGGAGGCCTCTGGGTACAGTGGAAGGATTGTAAAGGAAACGAAGAGGCCCATGGACTTTGTTAAGTTCATTTTTTGTGTTCGCCGCATTCGTTTTTACCAACCTAAGGAAAATGGAAGGCTGAGTTAACCTTGAGCCCTGGTCAGGATCAAACTCACAGCATTTTGGCTGCAGTACAGCAGTTTAGCCACTGTGCCACCAGGGCTCTATAATGACAAGTGGCTTTCCTGTAACTGTTCTTCTTCTTCGTGGTCCTCTGTGAATCCACATGAATGGGTTTACTGCACATACACGCAGTAAACCCATTTGTGTGGATTCACAGAGGACCACGAAGAAGAACTTGATAGAGTGACCTCGGAAGGATGGAAGGCCGAGTCAACCTTGACCCCTAGTCAGGATCAAACTCACAACCTTTCCGTTGCACGACAGCAATTTAACCACTGTGCCGTCTTGTGGTGGCAAGATGGCCAAAGATCAAGGCATTCTGTGGTTGTGCCATCAAGTCAACCCCGATTCACGGCTACCCTTTGCATTAATGACGTTCAAAATAGCCAATAACCAACAGCCTTGCTCAACTCCTGCCAACTAAGCTTTGTCAACTTGCTCAACTCCTGCCGACTAAGCTTTCCATGACTGAGTTGACCCATCTCATCTTAGGTGGGTCCTCTTCTCCTACTTCTCCTAAAGACATGCCGTCCCCTCCATCAGCCAGAAGATTGGCAAGTCTGTGGACATGGAATCAAAAACAGTAGTGGCTCTTACTATTGTCATGCCTGTGGCCTGGGTAGATAATCCTGAAGACATAATCGGTGGAAGCCCCCCATGCGGCTGGCCCGTCATCTGCCTCCATCAACCTGTTGTAGCTGTTTCGTTTTCGAATTTTCGGAAATACTTTACCCTACAAGACAAAGGAGGGTAATGGCAGAGCGGGCTAATTGGAAAGTTACTTTTCAAAAGGAACTAGTTCCTAGAGTTCGTTAACAACACTTGAGACTAACTCATTACTTGTTACAACATTGAAAAAAGTAACTCATTTGCACCTTCTTGCCTTCTTCATCATTTTTTCATTACCTTCTGTAATTATTATTTTTGTTGGTGGTAGTGGGGATAACCTTAGAGTTGCTAAGAGAGCAGCATAAAGTCTGAAAACTCCTGGGCAAAATGCCTTTAGAAGTAACTTTTAGAAGTAATTAGAAAATGTCACATATTTTACCATTTCAGTCCCTTTGACAGCTATTCAATACATCACTGTTGAAAATACAACTTTTGATGTCTTTCTTACTAAAAGTAACCACTGTAACATTTCCACAAGCTGCTTGCGATGCATTCTACGGCCTGACTAGGATAGAGGGTTTTCTTACTGTTTATTTTTAAAATAGCTCTCTTTTCTTGGCACCAGTGGCAGAAGGGAAGACCTCAAGGAGATGATTAATTCTAAATATTTTCAAACAAAGGGGAAAAACGACATTATGTAGCACATAATGGTGGAAATCTTGTAGCTCAGGGTAGTAAATTATGCTAGAATAGGGTCACTGAATCAATGAAGATTTGGTGAGCCAACTAGACCATGTGTTCCATTCATTCAAGTGGGACTACTCTGTGACATACTTCAGCATACTAAATCACAGGTAGAGTAAACCCACTTGGATCAACTGAGCTTACAGAGGAGCCGATCCACTCAATTCCTGATGGTTTCATAGGCAATTTTACCATGCCACACATAAGGATTTTGGCCAGCCTTTTTCAACAACACCAAGGATCAATATCAAAAGTTTGCTTCCCAAAAAGTAGTCAGTAACAGGGACTGTAGTGTCTCAAGTGGCTAAGATGCTGACTGGAAGGTGGGAGGTCAGCAGTTCGATTCCCGAGTACTGTACTGCAGGATAGAATGAGCTCCCGTCTTTGTCTCAGCTCCTGCCAACCTAGCAGCTCGAAAGCAAAAAATTGCAAGTAGATAAATAGGGACCACTTCGGTGGAAAGGTAAACAGGGTTCTGTGCGCCTGCCACACGACCACAAAAACGTCTGCAGACACAGACAGCACTAGCTCTTCGGCTTGGAAACAGAGATGTGCACTGAACCCTAGAGTCGGATATGACTGGCTTTTGAGCAAGGGTTAAAAATGCAAAAGTGTTTAATAAAAGTGGATTAATCAATATGCGAGGACTGGTGGGCGGGACAAAACAAGTCCTATAAGACCAATGACCCAAAAGTGTAGAAAATACTACTAATATAAACACAAGTCCTATTGGTAAGACAATAACCATATGGTCTCGTGAACTGAATAAGTATGCACTAAAGACTAACATGCATAAAAGTACACGTCCCAACAGTTCAAGCAATGGAATCCAGTATGTGCCAGTGATGTAATTGAGCTGATGTCATAGTCCCAGGTAGGTTTTGTGGATAACCCCTGCATAAGAGGGAATATCATCCGGAACCATTGGTACATACTGGATTCCATTCCAGGGTGTTCGAACCCACCCACTATTGGCTTCCACAGAACTAAGAGCATAGCCAACATTGTTATGAGAACTGATACAATCACGAAACATTTACCACCTTCCAGTCTACCTAAGAGCCATCATACCTGCGGTCATTGCAAATTTTGAAAGTATATGTGGACCACCAACAAGGTCGAATACCCTGGATCCAATTTTACATTAGAATTTAAGGAGTTCACTAACTGTAATAGCTCCAATTGCGTTTACTTAATTCTCTGCGATTGCAACATGGCTTACATCGGCCAATCTAGTTGTCCCCTCAAAGTGAGACTGGGGGAACACCAGTTACGCATTAGACATGCTAATTTACAAGCCCCCGTGGTTGCACACTTTCTCGACAAACATCGCCGAAGCACGGATATGTGAGTAGTAGTCCTCAAAAGCTACAAGCCCAAACCCCATCTTGTGGAAAGTGTCGAACAGTTTCTTTTAAAAAGGGAGGCATTTTATATACATTGTTTCGCTACTCTCATCCCCAGAGGTTTAAACATAGACATAGATTATTCGGCATTTCTATAATTACACCTCTGTGATTCATTTCAATTCTAGTAACCTGCATTGCAACGGTCCCTTTTAGATCTAATTCTTTCGGTCGGACCAACAGGTGTCTTTTATCATACATGGTTCTCTTTCCCTTCCGTTTTCAGCCTTTAAATGCTAAATACATTGAGTCACTTTAACGCTCTGTCCGATAAGAATTTCCGTAGGAGGTTACTGAGTGTGTTTAGCTTTGTGTATGGTAAGATATCTACATTATTGTTTTTATCTGTACTGTTCCCAGTTTTTACCGGATGGATATTAACGAACTGTGAACGAACTGTAAATTGTGTACTTCTCATTCTTGGATATAAAACTTACTGTGAATTGTGAACTTATTTCTTGGATTTTGTCAACCAACTGGGATTTATGAACTACTTATTTCTAGGATTGTCTTCAACTTCGTTATGACTTGGACTGTGTAAACTGTGTATTGCGAACTACTCATTCTTAGGATTGTTCCCCACTTTGTTATGACCAGGATTGCATTATGGATTCGCTTATTGGATATTGTTCCCAGGATTTTTCCTCCATTTTGTTATGACCAGGTCTATACCTATGCTTCTTTCCTAGAACCTTATATGTTATATTGGTCACCCAGTTAATGCTTGAACTGTTGGGACGTGTACTTTTATGCATGTTAGTCTTTAGTACGTACTTATTCAGTTCACGAGACCATATGGTTATTATCTTACCAATAGGACTTGTGTTTATATTAGTAGTATTTTCTACACTTTTTGGTCAATGGTCTTATAGGACTTGTTTTGTCCCACCCACCAGTCCTCGCATATTGATTAATCCACTTTTATTAAACACTTTTGCATTTTTATCTCATTGTGCTTGGCCCATTCTTCTGGGAATTTCCCCTGCGGGTGGTTCCCTTCCTCCTTTGCATTACTCCCCCACCCTGCCATCTCTTGCTTTGGATTGTTTTGAGCAAGGGTGGCATTTACTTTTAATAGGAACAAAATATGTTCTTATAAAAAACTAGCTGATTACCTGGCTTTGCTCGGGTTTTTCATTTATTTAATGTAGGCCAGCCTTTCCCTCTTGGAAACCTCATGGGGTGTATGTGGGTCAACCCTGCCTCCCTTCCTCCATCTCTCTCTTCCCTCACCCATCCCGCTTTTCTGTCAACGGTCACTTACTGTCTTTATCCTTCCCATACATGTGTCCGGCCACCTGGTGAGAGAGTGGCCTACAGCCATTGAGGAACCCTCAGACCTCACCTCCCTCCTCGGCTTCACCCACCGTAGTCGCTGCCTCTGCTGCAGAGGCTGGGTGGCCATTTCTGGAGGGAACTCAGCCTCCTTTGCGGCTCCCGCGCCCTCGTGGCCCTCTCAAGGGCCTCCATCGCCACCATCGCTACAACTGAGCTAGTCAGACGGTGTCACAATCTCAACCTACCTGGGACTATGACATCAGCTCAATTACATCACTGGGAAACACACACATTGTATAGATCAATTGTTTCCAAATTTGGGGGGCATACACCCCCACCTGAGGTTTGTGACCCCCGCAGTGCTGATCTCGCCAGGCCAATGTAGGCATGTGGCAAGTTTCAGTGAGATTGGTGCAGGGGTGTGGGAGCCTGTCCAGCACATACAAACATAATTCTCTGTTTTATAGATATAGATTAATTAATTTTCTGAACTCTCTCCACAAAGAGAGATTTCATTCTTTCAGCCCATCCAAGAAGCCAAGTGGGTTACACTGTGGTGGCTTAGTGGTTAAGATGCCAAACTTGACAACTGGAAGGTTGGCAGGTTAGTAGTTCAAGACCCGAGTGCTGCATGGCAGAGTGAGCTCCTGTTATCTGTCCCAGCTTCTGCCAACCAAGCAGTTTGAAAGCAAGAAATTGCAAGTAGATAAACAGGTACCACTTCAGTGGGGAAGTTAACAGCATTCTGTGTGCTCCAGCATCTAAGCATGCCAGCCACATGTCCATGGAAGCAGATGCAGATGGTGCTGGCTCTTTGGCTATATAGAGAGATGAGCACCGAACCCTAGAGTCAGATACAACTGGCTTTACTATATGCCAATCAGCAACCCCACTTCCAACTTGGCCAGTGTCAAGGCTTATAGCCGTTGTAGCCAAGCAATAACTCCAGTTTGCCAAAGGGGTCAATCCCTGGAATCCGTTGTCATACACTTCGAAGCCTTACCTTTCCTTGTTGGGACCACAATGGGGGTTCCAGGCGTCCGTGGGGAAGAAGGCCGTTTTCGAGGCAGGAAAGAAAGGCCAGAAGGTGACTGCCGGGAGGGAATTGAAGCGGGGGCCTTTGAATGCCATCTTGGCTCACCAACACCAAGGTCCCCCCTCTGGCTGTGGGAGCAAACAGGGCTGGGTTTAGGGCAGGAGTTCCCAACCTAAGGCCCATGGGCCAGATCCAGCCCACTGCATCAGTTCATATGGGCCCCCTCCAAGGGCATTTGAGCAGGGCCAGCATCAGAAATTTCCAGGCCCGGTACGCACCCCCCCCCCCCCATTTTGGCCATGCCCCAGTGTTTTCCTGTGCATGCATCGTTTGTTTGTGCACGCGCACATCAGTGGTTTCCCAGTGCTGCCACGCCCCTGTGGTTTCCTGTGCATGTGGTGTTTGCTTGTGCATGCGCACATCAGTGGTTTCCCGGCAGTGCCGGGGCCCCGTCATCTTCGGACCCAGGACGGGAGTCCTGATGGTCCTCCCGATGGCGGCCCTGCATTTGAGAAACAATGCTCTTGGGGGGAAATGACCACCCCCATCGTGCAGGCCGGGCAAAATGGCTGTCCGGCCCTTGAAGCTGACTGAGAGAGCGTGACACAACGGCCCCCGGCTTGAAAAGGTTGTGAACCCCTGGTTTAGGGTTTTGCAATCTGCCAAACAAAACTGTAGGTCACGTGTGATGGCTAGGAAACCCTTCCAGCCTGACAGCTGTTTGGAAACCAAGACTTAGGGAAACTTAACCCCATACAGTAGACCCTCACATAACAACATTGCTTGGTTCCCCAAGTAGCGTCGCTATAGGGGAAATGTCGTTGTGTGGTTTTCAATGGCAGCTGCGCCATCTAGTGGCAAAAAACTGTCATTATCTGCACAACAACGTTAAAAAAACTTCGTTAATCCACACAACAACGGTTTTTTGTCATTGTGCGGATAGTCACATGGCGAGTGACGACGCATCATTAAGCGGAAATGACGCTATTCGAACGCGTCGTTAATCGAGGGTCCACTGTACTGCCATCTTCCCCATTTGGGAGTTTTCCACATGTGTTGGACTCCAGCCTCCACTATCCCTAGCTGGCAGACACATCTGGAAGCATCTGGGCAGGGGAGAAGGAAAGGCTACTGCAGAAGGAAAGGCTTACCCTGCTGGTGGCAGTGGATGCAGACGATTTGACTGAACGGCACGATCAGGGCGTAGTCCCAGTAGATGCTGGAAAGGGGACGGCAAAGAAGAAATGTGGTTGGCGAGGTCAAGTTCCTCCGGGTAAAAAAGGAGGATCCCACACACACTGTGGAACTCACCGCCACAAGTCACTGCGATGGTTGCCGACACAAAAGGCTTTAAAAGGATAATGTTCCTGGGGGTGTTTGAGACACCTGTCTTGGTTACTCATCCAAATGGCTACACAAACACCTCAGTATCAGAGGTAAGCAATCACACACACTTATATACCACCCCACAGCACTGAGTGCACTCCCTGGGCAGTTCACAAGTTAATTAGCATTTCGTCCCCAACATGCTGGGTACTCATTTTACCAACCTTGGAAGGATGGAAGGCTGAATCAATCTTGATCCCTGGTCAGGATCAAACCAACAACCTTTGGGCTGCAGTACAGCAGCTTTAACCCCTGCACAGCCAGGGCTCCATAATGACAGGTGGCTTACCCATAACTCTTGTTCTTCTTCGTGGTCCCCTGTGAATCCACACCAATGGGTTTACTGTGCAGCAAACCCATTCGTGTGGATTCACAGGGGACCACGAAGAAGAACTTGTTAGAGCATCCTCGGAAGGATGGAAGGCTGAGTCAACCTTGAGCCCTGGTCAGGATTGAACTCACAACCTTTTGGTTGCATCATTACAGCAGCTGAACCAGATGGCTCTGGGGGAAACAAGACAGAGGGCTCAGCAACGCTCATATCCCATGGGTGCCATGGTGTGAAGAGATTGATTCTGGCAGCCAAACATGAGAGCAAAAGAGATCCTCCATGGGGTAGGGCAGTCTATCTCACATTACAAATCACTGGGGAAAATACATATGGGAGAATTCTTTTCTCTCTCTCACCAGCTGGCTGCTGTTTGAAGGTAGCATTGGACACAAACAAGCCTGGCTTAACCAGCATATCTTA
The DNA here is from genome assembly GCA_035047305.1 of Bradypodion pumilum. NCBI lineage: Eukaryota > Metazoa > Chordata > Lepidosauria > Squamata > Chamaeleonidae > Bradypodion > Bradypodion pumilum. Next base: position 4,809,220 of record JAWDJD010000017.1, on the reverse strand, counting down.
CCTCTTCTCTAGCTCCGAATCCCCCAACGCCCCATTCATGAGCTGGTTCGGCATCCATTTGAGAGTCAACGATTCAGCAGATTGGTGAAGCGAGAGATAGCCTAGAATGGCCTCCATATCATCTTTCTGTTTTAGAAACAAAGAAGCCAAATCCACAGAGGATTAAAAACAAAACCGTGTGTATGAAATTTTCTAGGAAAATAACAATAAAACTAGTTTTAAATGTACAGTAATAGGTTTTAACAGGTTTTAAATGTAATATGTTTTTTGTGTTTTTATTATAGTGGGAAATGTTTTTTCTATATTTGAATGTGAGCCGCCTGGAGTCGCTTTGGCGAGGGGGCAGCAATAGAAACCCAATCAATCAATCAATCAATCAATCAATCAATCAATCAATCAATCAATCAATCAATCAATCAATCAATCAGAAACTTATATTTTAGTTTAGCACTGGGGGTACACAGAAAGAGCCTCCTTGAAGATTGTGGTATTTTTGAGCCACAATTGGGCGTACCCTGGTAAGAGCAACCTTGTGTTGCCAGCTAATCTTTCTCACACTAGGACAGGCGGAGGCAACTGCAAAATGAACTCACCCAAAGGTGGCTTGGTTTTGGCAGTTTCACACATTTCCTAGACACGGAAGAAGAAGAACAACAAGAGGAAGAAGAACAAGAAGAACAAGAACAAGGAGAACAAGATCAAGAAGAAGAAGAACAAGATCAAGAAGAACATAAGAACAGCCTTGCTGGAACAGGCCACAGCCCATCCAGTCCAGCATTCTGTCTCAAGAAGAACAAGAAGCAACTTAGAGCTCTTCTAGCCAGGATCTAAGCCTTATGGAGAAACATTTTAAATGTTTGGAGACTCTGATTTCAGAGGGGCTGCGAATCCACTGCGGGTTTTGGTCACCACTTTAAGGAACCCAGTGAAGGTTCTGAGCTTCGTTCCCAAATGTTTTCAAGTTTTTGGAATGGTGGAGGAGCAGAGGACCACGCAGAAATTGGGAAATGAGGACATTACGGGAAAGAGGGTACAGCCATAGAGGGAAGTCTAGCAGGTCAGAACCAGGACCCCACAAAAACTAGGAGACAGAGTTGGTCTACACCAGCGGTTCCCAACCTTTTTTTTTTTTTTTGCCCATGCCCTACCTAAGCATCTCTAAAATCCTGATCCCGCCCCCTTCATGAGATATAATTCTTATTATTCAAAAAGTGAACTCCTATACATGTAGCAGAAGCCTAAAAGGCCATTCACTTGGTCTAACTCATTCTCAAATTGCCCTCCCTTAAAATTCAAATTACACCCCACCCCCCACCCTGTAGGGCATGTGCCCCACTTTGGAATCCACTGGTCTACACAATTGTCTCATTGCAAGGATAAAAGTCGTTTCCAACTCTAGGGTTCAGTGCTCATCTCTGTTTCATAGCCTAAGAGCCAGTGCTGTCTGCTTCTCCAGACATTTCCGTGGTGATGTGGCAGGCATGACTAGACACAGGAACATACACAATGCTGTTTACCTTCCCACCAAAGTGGTCCCTATTTATCTATTTGCAATGTCTTGCTTTCGAACTGCTAGGTTGGCAGGAGCTGGGACAGACGACAGGAGCTCATTCCGTCCTGCAGTACTCAGCAATCGAACTGCTGACCTACCGCCTTCCAGCCAGTGTCTTGGCCACTTGAGCCACTGCATAGCTGCCTGTTAAGATCAGCAATAGCCATTGATGTTTGGATGGTACAGGCTTGAAAGAGCAGAGGAGGGATGAACGAAAGCCCTACCAAAAATCAAAAATATAAGTCCGACACCAAAGCTGAATCACATCATTGAATCACATGAATCGGTGACTCATCCCAATGTTGCCGGCTTCCCTATCTGCCCACGATTCAAGTCTATTAAAAAAAATAAAATCCTACTTAGCAATGTCTGGTTCCGAACTTTCTTCTGCCTGCAAATTCAAACTCTCCTTAACATCCTCTCATTAAATCTGGCTAACCAGATGAGTTATACATGTCTGGCTGGACATCCCCGCTAAGGTTGTAGACTCCGTTTAGGGAGTCAGATTATTTACCACCTAGTGTTGGGCGCCTACGAGTCGCAGCCCACGACAACAACTTCCACCTGTTTGTTTCGTCTTCCAAAAAAGAAAATGAAAAGAAATCTACCAAGAAAGGAAGTGGCCAACAGCAAAGAGTGGCTGTGGCCAAAATCTAGTTGGATTCTTCATGGAAAGAACAAAGAGAATCATAAAGAGGAAGGACAGGATCTGTTCTCGGTCAAAGTCGCCATTCCTCCATGCCAGTCATATCCAGTCATATCCGACTATAGGATTCAGTGCTCATCTCCGCTTACCGGTTGAACCAGGACATTGTTCTTCCCATACAGCAAATGAGTTCTTGAATTCTGGTGCAGCGAGGCCATATAATCCCTGGCCGAAGCGGCGAAGCGATCTTCTGACATGCTTCCACTCGACTGTTGCTTTCTTATCTGGCACACAAAAGAGCTCATATCAGTAACAACACATAACTAATGGGGGAGGGGGAACTAATTTCTTTTGGACTACAGAAACTATCACCCTGTATCCTGCACAACAGGAGCTTTTTTGGGGGGGGGACTGAAGTGGGTGGGCAAAAAGAAGGTGATTCATAAAGCAAAGTTCACATTAGATTTATGAATGGAAATATCACTGCATAATTCACATTAGCAAATAGATCCTCAGAGCCATAACACTTCTCCAAGTGGTCGGAAGTAAAGAGTGGGGTCCCCCAAGGTTCAGTACTGGGACCCCTGCTTTTCAACCTCTTCATATATGATCTAGAGGTAGGAGTAAAAAGCAAGGTAGCCAAATTTGCTGACGACACTAAATTATACAGGGTAGTGAAAACTGTGAGAGATTGTGAGGAGCTCCAGAGGGATCTCTCGACACTGGGGGAGTGGGCAAAACAGTGGCAAATGAGTTTCAACATTACTAAGTGCAGAGTGATGCATGTTGGAGCAAAGAACCCCAATTACATTTATAAACTGATGGGGTCTGAACTCTCTGCGACAAACCAGGAAAGGGACCTTTGGTGTCAATGAAGGTGTCAACCCAGTGTGCCTCAGCAGTGAAAAAAGCAAACTCAATGCTAGGGATCATTAGGAAGGGTATAGAAAATAAGTCAGCAAGTGTCATTTTGCCTCTTTATAAATCTATGGTGAGGCCCCATCTGGAATACTGTGTACAGTTCTGGTCGCCATACCTCCAGAAGGATATTATGGAGCTGGAAAAAGTGCAGAGGAGGGCAACCAGAATGATTAGGGGACTGGAACACCTTCCTTACCATCTGAGGCTGCAACGGTTGGGCCTCTTCACTCTTGAACGATGGACGGCGTCTAAGAGGTGACCTGATTGAAGTTTATAAAATCATGCACGGTGTGGACAAAGTAGATAAGGAAAAACTGTTTTCCCTATCGCATAACACTAGAACTAGGGGACACTCCATGAAACTTTTGGGTACTATTTCTCCAACAAATATGAGAAAGTACTTTTTCACCCAGAGGATCCCTGGTCTATGGAACTCCCTGCCAGAAGAAGTGGTGACAGCTGTCAGTCTTGACAGCTTCAAGAAAGGATTAGACAAGTTCATGGAGGACAAGAGTATCAATGGCTATAATTATGGATACTTAAGGACAACCTCCGGGTTGGAGAGATAGGCAGGATATCTCTCAATGCCATTTCCAGGGAATCCTAAGCAGGTGAAGGCATCTCCTTGGGAATACCCTGAAGGAAATGGTGAGCCACTGTGTGAGACAGAAGGCTGGACTGGATGGGTTCCTGTGGCCTGTTCCAGCAAGGCTGTTCTTATGTTCTTATGTAAAGAAGCATCCTAGCAGACTGTGATTTTTACATTAAACGTCGAGTTTAGGCTTCCATGAGGTTGCAAAAAAGAATACAGATATTATCGTGAACTGCTTTGAGAGTCCTTCCCAGCTGAAAGGTGTATCAGGAAATGTATTTTTAAAGGGAGAAAATTAAAGTAGAGATCTGTTCTCCCTGTATCCACGGGGGATACATTCCAAGACATACTGTGGATACCTGAAACCACAGATACAGTGGACCCTCAATTAACGACGTGTTTGAATAGCGTCATTTCCACAGACCGACACGTCATCACTCGCCACGTAACTATCCGCACAACGACGAAAAACCGTCATCGTGTGTATTAACAATGTTTTTTTAACGTCTTTGTGTGGATAATGAGTTTTTTGCCGCTAGATGGCGCAGCTGCCATTGAAAACCGCACAACGACGTTTCCCCTATAGCGACGCTACTTGGGGAACCAAGCAACGTCGTTTTGTGAGGGTCTACTGTAACAGTGAACTCTATGTTTTACATTGCAGACAGTGGCCTCTAGTGGCCAGCTCTGGTAATTAAAACAAGGTCACTCTTGCCTGAAAGCCACTCGGGTCTCAAACCGCTGACCTGCCGACCTTACAGTTGTCAAGTTCAGTGTCTTAACCACTAAGCCATCACAATCCCTTAGCTCTGGCAATGCACAATTGAAATACATATATATTATGCATTTCCTGGATTGTTTTATTGAATAGTTTTAGGGACCCACAGATAACTGAAACTGTGGATACTGGGGAACAACTTGTCTGTCCAAGTCAAAGCCAGTTATATCCAGGGGCAAGATAAAGAGCCTACCCCAAGAGCTGGACGCTTGGAGGGTGAGTCTTGGCGGCTGTGGGTCCCGTGAATCCGATGCCTTTGGACCAGCTCATCCGCAGAGGGGTCTGTCCAGAAATGGTCTGCCGTCTTCAGCTTGGTGTATTCAAGGGCACATGGCCCGACTGAAAAGGCAGAATTGGAGAGAACGAACGAACAAGGGGCAGAATCAGAAAGAGAAGGAGATACACAGAATGGATTTGGAGACCATCTGTTTTTAAACTGGGTGTGAGGTGGGGCCCTCATCCTTTAGTGTAAGGGACCAAAGACAATGAAACAGCCGAAGGGTTGGCTTAACACAGGTTTATTGCATGATGATCCGGAGGAACATGTGGTAATGGCGGATGAGTAGCTCAATATATACAGCTGGCTATACATTTGAATGTGGCTCGTCGACAGACTATTGGTTGCTGCCTGCGTGACGTCGCAGGAGGTCACGCCCTTCTTGACCAGGTGAGGAGGTCGTGGGGAATTTTCCCGCGCTGCTGAACCAGGTGACTATGATCCATGAGAGCTGGACGCTCGCTACTGCCCCCTGGTGGTCACTAGCTCGCGTCCCCTTATTAGGTTACATTGATACAGCTGATGGTTATAATGTTGCACACAGAAAGGTTACATTGGTAACACATGGCAAAGGTACATTGTTAAAGGCACAGCTTTACAGAACACAACATCCCTCCCCCCTAGGATGAGACGAAGTCTCTCAGCCTAGATGGCTTGTTGCATGTGCGTTTGGGCCGTGAAGAGGGCTGCCCCCCCTCGGGGGCGTTATTGCTTCTTTGTTCCCTGGTCCCTTGTCCTGAAATGGGAGAGGGAGACTTGTTAGTGGCTTGCCGCTGTCTGGCGGCCTTAGGGGAAGGGAAAAACTCCATTGTGGGCAGACCGGGGGCCGTCGGGGCTAACGAAAAACCCCTCTTCTCACTTGGACGGGTGGGGGACCACTCCGAACCCCCCCCCTGGTTCTGAAAATCAAAATCTAAGTTGGTAGGGGTATCCGCATTCGTGGGGACTTTCCGCGAGATATGTATGGGGTCGGGTTCCTCCTCCTCGGAAAGATCCCCTAGGATATCTATGAGGAAATCCTCCTCCCCCCTTGGTGGGGGCCCACGGTCCCCTTTTCCTCCCCCTTGGGCTGAGCGGGTGAGGGAGAACCCTAACGCTGACTTATTTCCTGCTTGATCCGTGCCCTGCTCATCGGAGACCCTGTGACGGAGCTGGTCCGCGTGCCGCCTCCACAGGAGCCCTGTGCTGGTTTCCACTCTGTACGACACGGGGCCGGTTTGCTCCACAACTACGCCCGGCACCCAGGCTGGGCCCGTGCTGGCGTAATTCCTGCAATGCACTGGGGCGCCTATGCTGAAACTCTTTGTAGCCTCTAGCCCGATGTTCCTCCCTTTGTCCTCTACCCTCGTGGGGTCTAGCCTAGTGAGGATGGTGGTCAGCTTCCTGCGCATTAAAAGCTCTGCGGGGGAGTATCCTGACGCCAATGGGGTCACCCTGTATCCTAGCAGAAACTGACACACTTGTAGGTTCAGATCCCCTGGGCCCATGCGCCGCAACGCGTCCTTCGTGGTGCGGACGAGGCGCTCTACTTGGCCGTTGGTGGCCGGGTGAAACGGGGCGGAGGTGATATGCCGAACGGCGTTAATCTCCATGAATGCCCTAAACTCGGAGGACGTGAAACAACTAGCGTTATCGCTAATTAACGTGTCGGGTATGCCGAACGTGGAAAAGAGCCTCCACAAATGCCTAATGGTCTGGGCCGAGGAGGTGCTCATGACTGGGATAACCTCCAACCATTTGGAGAAAGCGTCCACTACAAGGAGGAACAGGGTGCCTCTGAACGGGCCCGCGAAATCAACGTGCACCCGGGACCACGGCCCCTTAGCTGCGTCCCATTCCCTGTGGGGAAGGCGGGCCTCCTCTGGTCTGGAGCATTGGCAACTCTCACAGGTGCCGACCATGTGCTCGATGTCGGCGTCTAGCTGGGGCCACCAGAAGTAACTCCGGGCCAGCGCTTTGGATCGCACGATGCCGGGGTGGCTGACGTGCAGCAGTTTGAGCACCCGCGGCCGAAGGGAAGTGGGAATCACCACCCGCTGCCCCCACAAGAGACACCCCCTCTCTAGGGACAGTTCTAGCTTTTTTCTGAAAAATGGAGCGAACTCCTCCGCTGGGGAGGACGCGGGCCACCCCTTCTGCAGCCAGGAGCTGACTGCCGCTAACGTTTTGTCCTTCTCTGTCGCTTTGGCAATGTCGGCGGGCACTACGGGGGGCGAATCCAGCACCTCTATCATGAGAACCTGATGGTCCCGCTCCCCCATGCTCACCTGGCTGGGCGTTAGGGGGAGGGGAGACCTAGATAGGGCGTCCGCATGGCTGATCTCTTTCCCGGGCCGGTAGACCAACGCGTGCTGATACGCGTTGAGAAAAATGGCCCACCTGAGCATCCTCGGAGACAGGATCTGCGGGGTGGGCTTATCGGCGGTAAAAATGCCTAGCAAGGGCTTGTGGTCTGTTACGATGGTGAAGGGGCGGCCGTACAGAAAATCGTGAAATTTTCTCGTCCCTGCGACTATTGCTAGTGCCTCCCTGTCCGTCTGTGCGTAGTTCCTCTCTGCTTGGGACAGGGACCTGGAATAAAATGCTATCGGGGCCTCTCTCCCGTTTTCCAACACGTGGCACAGCACCGTCCCACCCCCACTGGAGATGCATCACAGATCAGAACTACTGGGCGCTTGGGGTTGAAATGGGTCAGTATAGCGTCGGACGCCAGGAGGCTTTTCAGCTCGTCAAATGCCCTTTCTTGGTTGTCGGCCCACTTCCATGCCTGATCTTTCTTTAGCAGTTTGTGTAGCGGCTCAGCCACCGCTGCCTTTCGGGGAAGGAAGGAGTGGTAGAAGTTGAGCAGCCCTAGGAACGACTGCAACTCGGGCTTGGAGGTGGGGCGGGGGGCTTTCTTAATGGCCGCCACTTTGGACATGGATGGTTTTATTCCCTCAGGAGTCACACAAAACCCTAGGAACTCAACCTCGGTTGCGAAGAAGACGCATTTGTCCTTTCGCAACCTCAGCCCTGCCTTTTCGAATATCGTCAGGACCTTCCCCAACCTTTTGGCCAATTCAGCCCGACTCCCCCCCCCCCCGTTATTAACACGTCATCAAAATAAGGCAACACCCCCTCCAATCCCTTCAGGAGGCGTTCCACGAGTGACTGGAAAATTCCAGGCGCCGAATTCACGCCGAACTGGAGGCGCGTCACCTGGAACGCCCCCTTATGGGTGACTATGGTCTGCGCGGCAGCTGCGGCAGGGGACACCGTGAGCTGCTGGTAGGCCTGTGCTAAGTCGAGCTTAGCGAAACACTTTCCCCCGTGTAACCTGGCCAGTAGATGGCTAACTACCGGCACCGGATATGCATTCGGGCGGATCGCCTTGTTGATGGTGCACTTGTAGTCGGCGCATATGCGGACCTCCCCATTGGCCTTTAGAGCGGTTACGATTGGAGTTTCCCACTCCGCAGAATCTACAGGCACAAGGATCCCCTGGCCCACCAACTTGTCCAGCTCCGCCTCTATCTTGTCCTTGAGTGCAAACGGCACCCGGCGTGGTTTTAGGCGAATTGGGCGGACCTCCGGGTCCAGGTCGAAAGTCACTGGGGGCCCCTTGAATTTCCCCAGTCCCTTTTTGAAGACTTCGGGGTGCGCCTCGCACACCTCTTGAATTGAATCAGTCCCAACGGCGTGCATCCCAACGGCGTGCACCCCCCCAATAAACAACCCCAGGGGCTGGAACCATTGAGTCCCGAGGAGGCTGCAATTTCCTCCCTTGAGCACGACTAGGGGAAGGGACGCGGCGTGCTCCTTGAATTTGACCTGAAATTCTCCAACCCCCAACACTGGAATACTGTTCCCTTGCACGTCCCGTAGTGTGGACCTCAATGCTTTGAGCTTGGATCGCTTGTGGGGGCAATTCCCAAAAACTCCCTCTGGGAAATGATTGAATATGAGGACCCCGAGTCAATTTCCATCCTAATGGGGACCCCTTGGACTAGTACCTCAACAAAGTAGCGGGGGTGCCTAGTAGACACGCTGAACACTGGGGCGTCGTCCTCGCTGCCGTCGGCGATGCGGCCCACGCCGTCCTGCTTCCGCGTGGCCTGGGAGCCATTCTTGGGTTTCATTGGGCGGTCTTGTCCCGTGGAATGGTCTGCGGAGCTCCTCCGGGTCTCGCGCTTCTTCCTGCACACCTTGGCGATGTGCCCGCGGCGGCCGCAGTTGTGGCACTCGGCCTTCCGGAAGGGGCATTTCACGAGGTCGTGGGCCGCTCCACAGCCGTCGCATCGCCGGCTCTCCTTCCGGACCCTCTGGACGTCCTCGTCGTCGCTGCTCTCTGCGGACGACCTCGAAGTTCGCCGGGCCGCCTGTACCGGAGCCTCTGCTTTGCTCGCCTTTGGCCGCCAGTCCTGAAGTTCTTGGACCCCGGCCTTCGTAGCTTCTGCGGCCTGGGCCGCTCTTACGACCTCCTGCAACGTGGGAGGCGGCTCTTGGTTCATTAACGTGCACTGGGTTTCGGCGTCGTTCAGGCCGCACAGCACACAGTCTCGGAGGGTGATTTCGGCATTCTCCCATTTGCACGGGCCGGCCGCCAGCCGCAGGGCCGCCACGAATGCGGCGACCGTCTCCCCGGGCGCTTGGACTCGCCTCCAAAACGCACTCCGAGCGGGAAACATCGCCGTGGCGGGCCGGACGTGCTCACGCAGCATCTGCATAAGTTCCTTGGCCTTGAATTCGCTCACCCTCCTCGGTGCAATCAGGTCCACCAAGGTCCTTTTTGTTTCTTGCCCGAGCATTCTGGTGAAGATGGCTCTCTTCTTCGCCTCTTCCGTGACTTCGGACTCGATCAGTGCGGCCTGGAAGTCCATCTCGAAGATCTCCCAGTCGCCCGGTTTCCTGATTTCGAAACCGGCGCATGTCTTGGTCCCGTGGGCTGCCATATCCCACCTTCGTCGCCAATTTAGTGTAAGGGACCAAAGACAATGAAACAGCCGAAGGGTTGGCTTAACACAGGTTTATTGCATGATGATCCGGAGGAACATGTGGTAATGGCGGATGAGTAGCTCAATATATACAGCTGGCTATACATTTGAATGTGGCTCGTCGACAGACTATTGGTTGCTGCCTGCGTGACGTCGCAGGAGGTCACGCCCTTCTTGACCAGGTGAGGAGGTCGCGGGGAATTTTCCCGTGCTGCTGAACCAGATGACTATGATCCATGAGAGCTGGACGCTCGCTACTGCCCCCTGGTGGTCACTAGCTCGCGTCCCCTTATTAGGTTACATTGATACAGCTGATGGTTATAATGTTGCACACAGAAAGGTTACATTGGTAACACATGGCAAAGGTACATTGTTAAAGGCACAGCTTTACAGAACACAACACATCCTCACCCTTCAATCCTGGCGAGAAGAGTTCCTTTGGTGTGATATGTAGTCCAAATGGATAATTGCTACAATAGGAATGGGAAACACTGCTCTGTGAACCCACACGAATGTTTCCCAAACTATGTGCCATGGAACACTGGTAGACTTCAGTAAACCCATTCGTGTGGATTCACAGAGCAGTGTTTTCCGACCTTTGGTTTTTGGACTTCAATTCCCAGAAGCCGAAGTCAAATCCTCAAAGCACTGATCAGCCAATGGACTGACTTAGACTTCTGGGAAGTGTTCTGCAGGACATAGTTTGGGAAATGCTGCCAGAGAACATTTTAACTTCCCCTTCGTGGCCCAGTGCCGCCTGATTCTTGTAACGACGACCTTGTAAGGCAGACTAGGTTGAGGAAAACCAACTGGGCCAGGGTGCTCCTAATGAGCCGGAATTCGAACCCAACCATCAAGCCAAGCCACAAGAGATTGTTAACACCCTTCTGCTCCTGTCATGCCTTGTCACCAGCTAGGTGGCTCCAAGGATAATGGGAGATGGAGTTCAAAAGCAGCAGGAAAGCCACAGCCTCCTGAACCTTGCCGTAAGGGCCATCGTATGTAGTGTGCATCCATAACCAAGCGGGATACTCTGCCTGCCCTGCAGAGCCCTGGTGTTAAAACTGCTGTACTGCAACCAAAAGGTTGTGAGTTTGATCCTGACCAGGGATCAAGGTTGACTCAGCCTTCTATCCATCCTTCCAGGGTTGGTATAATGAGTACCCAGCATTTTGGAGGCAAAATGTTAATTAACTTGTGAACTGCCCAGAGAGTGCACTAAGCACTATGGAGGGGCAGTATAGAAATGCCATTGCTTTGCATCACTTGCTTTAAAAGCAGGCATGGGCCGGAAACGGCCTCCCAAAAGCTGTTGCATGACAGCTCCCAGCAATCTTCATCACCGGCTATGCTGAGAAAAGGCCTATGGGAACTGTAGTCCTATCTCATTCAAATGGCAGAACACCCCCCCCCCCCCTTATCACAACTGCAGGACATAACACACATGCGATCAGAAACGGAAGCTTTGGGACATCTTTTATTTTGACTCTTCACTTCCCAAAAAAATTCTGTAAATGGCTGGAGAGTCTCTCTTGTTCCCCCTCCTCTGGTGGAATCACATTGCTCATGTAAATAGGGTTGCTATATGTCCTGGGTTTTCTGGGATTTTCCCAGATTCAAGCTGCCCTGGCCGGTTCAAGAAAAAACATGTAAAAGTCCTGGATTTTAAAATTTGAACAAAGGAACCAAGATCACCCCCCACCAAGGGATTTTTGCAAAGAGATGATTCACTGCTTCCCTGCCTTTCTTTCAATTATCCTGCTTGAAAGCAGAGAAGGCAAAACAGCACCCTGAGAAGCCCGCTGGGGAGGGGAGACGCTTGCAACATCTTTAGTGGACTAAAAAAAAAGATTTAAAAAAGATGGGGGATATCAAAACAAAGTTTATTCTGAAGCGTGAAGAAATAACATCTAAAAACGATGCTTACCCAGCAGGCAGGCCAAAATGGACCCATAGACCGGATCTGCTATTAGCGCTTCTTTCTCATAATATTTGCTGCAAGAAACGGACAAACAAAAAATACCATTGGATTAAATGGGGAATGGCACATAACCAGCAGGTTGCACTAAGTGGAAAGCGTTGTCCCAGCCCCTTCCTTAAGCACGGTTGAAAAGCAACCCAAACAGAAGTCATTCAAGGGCAATCAAGGAAAAGCCAATTTTACTTTCTGTGGGACAAAACTCCTTTATCTCATGAGGGCAGATTTCCCTCTCCAGCCCAGCACAGTCTACCTTAATTAGCAGTGACCCACCTAAGGGATAGAAAAGGTGCAGAGGTATTGGTAGGTACATTTGCAAAGTCTTCCTAAGTCTTGTTTTTGCAGAAAGAACAAAGCTTCTCCATATTCTACTTCTAATTATATTAGCTGGATTTCTACACTGCATGGTCAGTAAAGGTCATCCTTGCTCGAAAGCCAGTCGTATCCAACTCTAGGGTTCAGTGCTCATCTCTGTTTATAGCCAAAGAGCCAGCACTGTCTGCATCTGCAGATGTTTCCATGGACATGTGACAGGCATGCCTCAACACCGGAGTGCATGGAACACTGTTTACCTTTCCCACCGAAGTGGTCCCCATTTATCTACTTGCAATTTCTTGCTTTCGAACTGCTAGGTTGGCAGGAGCTGTGACAGAGGCGGGAGCTCACTCTGTCATGCAGTACCCAGGAATCGAACTCTGAACTTCTCGTCAGCCAATTTAGCATCTTAACCACTTGAGCCACCACAGTCCCTGTGTATGCATCCCTTTGAGTTTGCCCTCCTCAAGGATTCAATCCAGACAATAGAATTAGAATACAGAGAAGCTTTGTTCTTTTTGCAAAAACAAGACTAAGGAAGACTATGCAAACTATGAATATCAAATTGGGCTTTATTGTATCTACTTGAAACATTGTATTTATTATTGTATTTTGAACATTGTATGCTATATGTAAGCCACTTGGGTTGCCCTGGGGTCATTTATATGTTGTTAGCCGCCCTGAGTCGGCCATGTGTTGAGTAAGGCGGGGTATAAGTCGAATAAACATAAACATAAACAATTGTTTCCAACTATAGTGTTCAGCATTCATCTCTGTACAGCTAAAGAGACAGCGCTGTCTGCATCTGCAGACATTTCTATGGTCATGTGGCAGGCATTAATAGACACCGGAACACAGTACATTGTTACCTTCCCTGCCACAGAGGTACGGTACCTATTGATTGATTTGCAATTTCTTGCTTTCTAACTGTTACGTTGGCAGGAGCTCACTCTGTCGTGCAGCATTCAGGTCTCGAACTGCTGACCTGTTGACCTGTTGACCTTCTGGCCGCTAAATCCAGCATATTAACCACTAAGCCACTGCACAGTCCCCGTACAGACTGTAACTGAAGCTAAATGTGATAGCCCCTCCCCCTCACTGGTTGCTATAATGTAGTAGGCTGCTCTTAATTTATATTTTAATTAGTAGAGTTGGGTGGTTATTTTTAAATGGTTTTTAATGGTTTAAAAGTGTTAAGGTCATAATTTTATGTGAATGAGGTCTGCTATCTGTAAGCCGCCCAGAGTCATTCACAAGTGGGCGGCAATATAAATGTAAATTAATAATAATAATTAATAAAAGGAGGCTGGCTCAAAATGTTGCTTTTTCACAGCCACGAACTGAACCAGGCACAAATCCAGCATTCCTCTCCCCTCTCTCGAACTCGGCACTTGACTGCGCCAAAGGTCCTCAAATCTCAAGCCACCAGCATTGCTCCGTCGGCCTTAAACGCCACCCCTGCAGCTTTTGCAGACAAAGCAACATCTCTACATCTCTGGACCCGGGATCAACACCCGGGGTGGGGGTGGGGGGACAGTGCCACTCATGACTCCGTTCCCTCTGGGCTGCGTGTCTTACTTGCAATTGTCCACCACGTACTGCACAATCTTGTCCAGGACCTTCTCCGTCAAAGCCATGCGGACCCAGATATGCTTGAGGACCTGTGGGGTCAAGGCAGAGGCTTTGCTCGGGGTGGAATTTTCCCTCTTGAGGGATTCCTGGCCGGACGAGGGAGGCTTCCTGCTGGAAAAGAGCAAGGAAAGAAACACACAATATTTATTTATTTAGCACAGCAGTCCAACATTAAAAACCTATTAAAAACCCAATTTTAAAAACTACAAAGATTAAAAGAATGAGAATTAAAAAGAGCGAGGGAGCGATTTTGCTATTATTTTATCAGCCAGCAGACGGACGTCACCACAATAGCAATCACGCTTCTATACCGGCCCATAGCGTTTAGTGCCCTCTCTGGGAAGTTCACTAATTAATTAACAATTCACTAGTTAATTAGCTAAGTTCTATGGGACATGCAAGCATTAAGAGCCTGCCCGGCGTGAACTACAGATGCTGCTGCTGCCTCCTAGGCATGGGGGCCTGGAGGTAGCAGCTTTGGCGGCGGCAACACCAGTGGAGGCAGTGGCGGCCTAGGTAGGAGCGGTAAGGCTTCGGCGCCCGCCCACTGCTTCTAGCAGCAGCAGTCATAAGACCTTGTATGTCCCATGGAACTTGTTTCTGTCTGCCACTTCCTTTACCTGAACTGCCTTGGGTCGCCCTAGGGTAAGGAAGGCGGTATACAAATAAAATTTCTATTCTATTCTATTCTAAATATGTTTGAAAGGAGCCATTAGATCGCAGCTAAAGGTTATTATAGACCTTTGAAAAGACTTTGGGGTTTTTAATTTAATTTAATTTAATTGTCACATTTATATACCGCTCACTTGGCCAAAGCCAACTCAGGGCGGTTCACAATAAAAATTAAAAAACACATGTTAAAAACAGTTAAAACTACCCACCCCCTAAAAACAAGGGCTGCAGGATCCAAAGGCACCATGGGGAAGAGTTCTTCTACACCAACCACCCAATGGAGGTTACCCTAAAGTCCCCAGAAGTCACACTGCAGACTTCTGGGGGATTGTAGTCCATGAATTCCAAAATTCCCTATTAATGGCAATCACACTTCTATACCACCCCATAGCACACAGAAAGAGCCTCCTCAAAGATTGTGGTAGTTGTGAACCACAATTGGACGTACTCTGGTTTGGCTAAACTTTCTCACACTAGGTCAGGCCAAAGGAACTGCAGAATAAACTCATGAGAAGTTACCTTCATAATGGCAGTTACAGTCTGACTTAGACACGGAAGAAGAAAACCGCCCCATAGCACTTAGGGCAGTTCACAAGTTAATTAGTACTAGCTGATTACCCGGCTTCACTCGGGTTTTTCATTTCTTTAATGTTGGCCAGCCTTTCCCTCTTGGAAACCTCGTGGGGTGTATGTGAGAGAGCGGCACGCAGCTATTGAGGAGCCCTCGGCCCTTCCCTCCTTCCTTGGCTTTGCCCACCATGGCCTCTGCCTCCGCCGCGGAGGCTGGGTGGCCATTTCTGGAGGGGGGCCAACCTCCTCTGTGGTTCCCATGCCCTCCCGGCCCTCTCAAGGGCCTCCATCACCACCACTGTGCCGGCCTGACCAGGCCCCCCATTTGCCTTCCACCTACTGTGAAAACTACAGCTGATCTCAGAGGGCTACAGCTGAGCTAGTCAGATGATGTCACAAAAGATGCCTACCTGAGACTATGACATCAGCTCAGTTACATCACTGGGAAATACACACACTGCCTAGATAAATTGCTTCCCAATTTTTTTTTGGGGGGGGGTATATGCACCCCCATGGGGCTTGTGACCCCCACAGTGCTGATCTCCCAATCCCAAGGTACATATGTGCCAAATTTCAATGACATCCATCCAGGGGTGTGGGAGCCTTTAGAGCACATACAAACAAACACTTCTGTTTTATATATATAGATTTTGCCCCTCACATGCCAGGTGCTCATTTTGCCAACTTTGCAAGGATGGGAGGCTGAGTCAACCTTGAGCCCTGGGTCCCTGGTCAGGGTCAAACTCACAACCTTTTGAAGAGGGAGAAGTGAGGCGAATATTAAAAGGGATAAATGTGAGCAAGTCTACGGGTCCTGATGGAATGGCTGGTAGGGCACTGAGAGACTGCTCAGAACAGCTGGCAGAATCTTTTATGAAGATTTTTAATCGGTCTTTGGCCCAAGCCACTGTCCCACCTTGTCTGAAATCCTCTATTATACCTCTGCCTAAAAAGCCTAACATAGATAGTCTGAATGACTTCCGCCCTGTGGCGCTTACACCTGTCATAATGAAATGCTTTGAAAAGTTGGTGCGGAACCGTATTATGGCTTGTTTACCAGTTGGACTTGACCCTTGTCAATTTGCATATAAGAGAAAGAGATCCACGGAGGATGCTGTGGCTACGGCCCTACATGCTGTTCTGACCCATTTGGAGAAACAAGGAACTTATGCGAGACTGTTATTTGTAGATTTTAGTTATGCTTTTAATACTATTCTTCCGCATAGACTGGTGCCCAAATTATTAGATCTGGGGCTTCTGCCATGCTTATGCAGGTGGATACTAGATTTTCTATCAGATCGTCCCTAATGGGTCAGGATGGGCTCTCATGTCTCTGCGGATCTCAGTATAAGTACGGGGACGCCGCAGGGGTGTGTGCTGAGCCCGCTTCTGTACACGCTTTACACGTATGATTGTGTTCCCAGTTACCCCAGCAATAAGATCATCAAGTTTGCAGACGACACAACGGTGGTGGTGGTGGTGGTGGTGGGTCTGATGACTGCTGGGGAGGTGGAGTCGGCTTACAGGAAGGAGGTTGAGATGCTGACGGAGTGGTGTAGGGAAAACAATTTATTCCTCAATGTAAAAAAGAAAAAAGAGATCATTGTGGACTTTAGAAAATGCAAATTGAACATCCAGCCACTTATTATTGAAGGAAATTGTGTGGAACAGGTCTCGGTGTTTCGATTTCTGGGAATGGAGCTGAGGGATGATCTGACATGGGGAGGAAACACCAAAGAACACAGCAGAGGTTATACTTCTTGAGAATCCTCAGGAAGAAGAACAATCTTCCAAAGGACCTGCTGTTGGCATTCTACCACTGAACCATAGAGAGTGTGTTAACCTATGGTCTGTGTGTATGGTTTGGGAGTTGTACAGCTAGGGAAAGAACAATGCTGTCCAGGGTCATAAAGACTGCGGAGCGGATAATCGGGCGTACTCTTCCCACTCTAGATCAAATCTATGCCACCAGGTGTTATAAGAAAGCTGTAGAGATTGCGCAAGATAGTATGCATCCGGGAATGATCTCTTTCAGCTTCTGCCTTCTAGAAGAAGGTATAGGGTCATAAAGACCGGGACCAGCCGCTTGAGAAATAGTTTCTACCCGAAAGTGGTTCTGGCTTTGAATGCAATGCAGTCTATGAGGGAGCTTCTGTATATAGTTTTTAGAGTTTTAGAGTTTTTTATGGGTTAAATGTGTATATGTGGGGTGGGAGTATGTTGATAATTTTGTATAGTTGTATTTTGTTTAGGTTTTGTTGGGTTGATAAGTGTTTTTCCCCCCAATCTCGTTCTGTGTAGGACAATGACAATAAAGATCTATCTATCTATCTATCTATCTATCTATCTATCTATCTATCTATCTATCTATCTATCTATCTATTTTGGTTGCAGTACAACAGTTTTAAGCCCTGCGTCGCCAGCACTCTATAATGACAGGGGGCTTTCATGACCAGGGCTGAAGGGTGGCTCAGCCTTCCATCATTTCAAGGTCGCTCTATTAAGTTCGTCTTCGTGGTTCCCTGGGAATCCACATGGATGTGTTTACTGCACGTATTCGCAGTAAACCCATTTGAAGGAATCAGGGCCACTGGGGGCCGGGGAGCCCGGAGGAGGACTGATCAAGTAACGACACGAGGCAAACGGAGCGAGATCAGATCAGTACTTTATTGAGAAAAGGCAACATCATTTATAGGGGAAAAAGCGCAACGGTGGCAGAACCGTCATCTGACAGGAAAATTACCTCACCCACGTACCCGGGTTAATGGGGAACACCTCAAAGGGAAGTTAATTAACTGGGGCAAACATGGACTTAGGAGTCCCATTGTTCAGGGATTAGGCAGGGGCAAACATAGCCCTTATTTGCACCAGGCATAACCTTGGGTAAGAGATGAGTCATTACTCTAATGGGTAACTGGGGTCAGCGAGATGAGCTCCTCGCAGAATCGCTGGTCAGGCAATAAGCGGCCGGATTAATCCCTACCATCAATCTCCCCCCTTGCTCGCCGACAAAGGCCAGAGGCCAGGAGTCTGCTCACTGGTTTAACCTCTGCCAGAGGCCACCGATGCCCAACCGGGCACGCGGAATCCTCATCTCGCCTTTCTGTTTAATTTAAGAGCCTGGCCGGCGATCCCGCGCAAAAGCGGCATCAGCTGTTGGGCGTGAATGACGTCACGGAGTTTCTCTTTGGGGCGGCACTTAGAGATCAGCGAGGGAATGCACTGAGCAAGGCAACAAATCGTGATGCCTAGTATGGCTATCCCCACCACTACCTTAAGCACCGTTTGCAGCCACCCCCAGGGAATCCACGACCACATCCAATTCCACAGGGAACTCCACCAAGCTCCCCACGCGGAGCCTTCTGTAATGCCTGCAACTATGGTGTGGAGGTTCGTGATCTGGCTTTGGATCTTACGGGAGTTATCAGTAAGATTGAAACAACACATTCCATGAAAAGATTCGCAACCCAGGTGGTGCAGCAAGAGGAGGTAGTCGATAGCCGCTCGATTGTCAAGAACAGCATGGCGAAGTTCTGCCTGCTCCTGATTGAGGAGCGCTATCGCTGTGGAGGTATGGTTAATGGCTTTGGCCAAACCGCAAGCCAAGCGGCCAATCCTCCGTGCGTTGCCGACGGCCAAGCCTGGCACGCCGACAAGGCTGACTGCTAGAGATACATACTCAGCGGGACTCATTACCCTAAAGCTGCTGTCACAAGAGCTGTCTAACTGGGTTGTGCGCGTGTGTCGTATGAGTGGGGAAATATCAACATTTGGCACATTTGTGTCATTTACACTTGGGGCAATCATGTCCTTGGTAGGAAGTAACAGTGTCAAACGACTGATACAACACATTGAGTCCGACAGGTTCGCAGGGATATAGTTCCATGTGTACTGGTTGCAGGTGAAAAACCACCCTGAGGGTAGGGTGACATGAGCGTACAGCGAAATGAGTGTCTCTGGTTTATTACAAGTCCAGTTGCCGCTGCCGGGGTCGAGGCAGCGGCGCCGAGTCTGACCGCCTGAGGTGCAGCCGGTCATTTGGGTACAAGCAGCGTCCGGGCTGATCGCCACCCGAGGGGTATGAAGAGTGGCGGCGTCAGCCGGCAAGGTTGGTGCAAGTCGCAATCCCCCCCAGCGTGCATATGCTGAGAAGGTGGTAGGAGTGTGTGGGCCAAAGAACGCTTTCAGCAACCAGTCGCCATCCTTGGTGCGCGCGTCCAGAGTGTGGCACACGGGAATGAGACAGGTGCTGAGGATAGATGCAGAACCAATGTCCTGCTGTAGGCAAAAATCGGACTGGTTGACGAGACCCGCCAACCTTTCCCACAAGTTGTACCGCATCCGTGCTGAGAGGTCTTCACCAGGCGGCAAGCCGTTGGCCTGAAGTGAAGCGGCCTGAACGCCTCCCCCCAAAAGCAGGAGGAGGGCCAGGGTGATGGTGTAGATCACAGAATTGATGTGAATCTGGGCAAAGACAGCTGCAACGAAGTTCTCCGGCGTCGGCTCCTTCCCCTCGCGTTGGAGGGCGTCCCGGGCCTCACAGCAAAGGGTCTTGACCATCCCCCAGGTGATCCTCTGTGCCGGGGTCCGCAGCCGCCGCGTCTCCCGGTGGGTCTCCTCGATCAGAGTGAGGTCCTCCATCTCCGGGATCGGACTCGGGTCGGTCTGGGTCCACGCCATGAGGTTCCAAGTGAGGCTTGACGCACCGGGCTGGAATCCAAACGACACCTGTAGGAGACATAACTGCAGCATACCCTCTTCCCCAGGTTATGAGCGGCACCGGGCCCCTCCAAGAAGGGTCTGGCGGCACACGGTACCGGACCATAGGTCGCGGGAGAGCTTCCGAACGGCGGAAGTGCCTCTCCTGCGGCGTGCAATCCGAAAAAACATTAAGGTGATTGTAAGTGAACAATACCTTGTTGAGACACATCTGTGCTTCTCCCTGTGACTTGGGGAGGGCTGGTGGCTCCCCCCTTTCTGTTTGTTTGTCAATATAGGACTTTAGTGTCCGATTGACCCGCTCTACAATCGCTTGCCCTTGCGGATTGTAGGGAATTCCAAAAGTATGCTTGATGTCCCATGTGGCCATGAAGGCGGCCAACTGCCTAGAGCTGTAAGATGGCGCGTTGTCCGTTTTCACGTGCCGTGGTTTGCCCATGGCAGCTATGCAGGAAAGGAGGTGCTGCTCCACATGGGTCGCAGTTTCCCCCTTCTGCGCCGTAGCCCAAACGAACTGGGAAAAGGTATCTATGCAGACATGCATGTATTGCCACCTCCCAAATTGTGGCACATGCGTGACATCCATCTGCCACACCTGATTAGCCTCTGTCCCTCGTGGGTTGACCCCCCACGAGGGCCCCCCCGGTGCCCCCGCACAATGCTGGCAAGAGCGAACTATGCCTTGGGCTTGAGAAAGTGGCAGATTGAACTGTCTGGCGAGTGCCTTGGCGTTTTGGTGAAAAAAGGCATGACTTTGGATTGGAGTGGTAAAAACTCCCAAAACTGAACGCTGCTGAATTTCCTTTGCAGCCGCGGCCGCTCTGCTATTGCCCGCGGAAATCGGACCCGGTAGGTCTTGGTGACTTCGAATGTGGGCGATATAGAGCGGCTCCGTGCGGTTTCGCAAGTGAAATTGAGCGGTGAGAAACAGACTAAGCAAATTTTTGTCTATCGCGGGAGTGATGTAAGCTCCCGGTAGACTGTGAAGCAAATTCCTTACATACAGACTGTCAGTTATGATATTTAACCGTTCTTTGGCGAAGGTGCGCAAGGCAAGGTTCATGGCCGCCAACTCCGCCCGCTGAGCGGACTTCTGTGGAAGGGTTAACAGCGTGTGCCAAGCTTCGCCCTCCTGCCAGGTCAGAACACCATAGGTGCGACCGCCATCAGAGAAAACTGTTCTGGCCCCCTGAAGCGGGACCAGCGAGAGCAATTCGAACAAGCTGACTGTTCCTGTTTGCAGTGAGACGAGTCTGGGGTCTTTGGGCAAATGATATGCTAAACTGCCGGTGAAACCTTCCAAAGCTATCGGGAGCGAGTCACCCAGCTGCATCAGCTGATGAATTTGTTCCTTAGTAAACGGAACCACAATTTTGGCCAAATCATTTCCTGAAATGTCCCTAGCTCTCAGCCTGCCGCGGTAGACCACCGCGGAGACCAGTTCTTGAGGCGGGACGATGTTCCGTGAAGATGTATTAGGCAAGTAGACCCATTCCACAATTTTCGCTCCCTTCTCTGAGTCTACTCCTAGCGCCCCAGTGAACATGGATCCTGACCGTACGATGTACAAATTCAGGATCGGGGCATATGGCCCCTGGGCGATCCTATCCACCCACCTCTGGCTGAGAACCTGGTTCACTTTCTCGAGCGCCAAGCGCGCGTCTCGAGAGATTTTTATCCGGTCTGCCGGCTGCTTACCTAAAGTTAGCAGCGAGAAGAGCGGTTTTAGAAGATCCGTATCCAATCGGAAATACGGTCTGGCCCAATTAATGTTTCCTAAAATCTGCTGTAATTCTACGAGGGTGACTGAGTCCTGTAGGTTTATCTGAGGCAAGACTGGCGCTGCAAAAGAGCGGAGAAGCCGATGACCCAAGTATGAGAAGGGCTCGGACTTCTGCACTTTTTCCGGGGCAATGAGTAGACCTTTGTCCCCCAGGCTGGCCTGGAGGTCTGAAAACATTTCGCTGCCAAGCTGCGGCAACGCTACTAATATATCATCCATGAAGTGACAAACTATGGCTTGTGGGTAAAGGCCTCGAAACTTTTCCAGCGCGTTGTGAACATATATTTGGCACAGGGTGGGCGAATTGAGCATGCCCTGTGGCAAAAATTTCCACGCGTAACGGAGCGTGGGCTCACTGTGGTTCACGACCGGCACCGTAAAGGCAAACCTCTCCCGGTCCCTGGGGTCTAAGGGGATTGTATAAAAGCAATCCTTGAGATCTACGACTAGAATCTCCCACCCCTCGGGAATCATATTAGGATTAGGGATGCCGCATTGGAGCGGACCCATCGGCTGAATACATTTATTGATCTCCCTGAGATCGTGGAGGAGTCGCCACTTCCCCGACTTCTTCTTAATCACAAAAATTGGCGAGTTCCAAGGACTCGTGGACTGTTCTATATGTCCTGCGTCTAGCTGTTCTTTCACTAGCTGCTTGAGAGCAACTAATTTCTCTCCCACTACCGGCCATTGTTCTACCCAGACCGGAGTATCGGTGAGCCATTTAAGTGGCAACGCCATTACCCGAAGGTAAGGGTGGCACCGTACTGCTGGAGAATGTCTCGCCCCCAAAGGTTGACGTGCACGTCAAGAATGTGCGGCCGAATTACCGCTGTGCCCTCAGCCTTTGGGATTGTGACTTCCACCCACTCTCGGCTCCTAAACGCTTCCTGAACTCCACCTACCCCCCACACATCGGAGACCGGCTCAATGGCCCACTCCCTAGGCCACTGACTCCTGCTTACCACGCTCACATCCGCTCCAGTATCGAGTAACCCTGAGAACACTCTTTTGTTTAAAAATACCTCGATAACGGGGCGCTGTTTCCACTCAATGTTGGTCTCCACTGTCGCTAAGACCTGGTATCCTTGCACTGCCTCACTTGCGCTGTCACTGAGCCTTCCCTGGCTGCCTGCTGACGAGTGACAAGGAACCATGATCAGTTGCGCTAAGGTGTCTCCCTTGTGAATGGTTTGGGGCAGGTGTGTCCAAAGCTGAACTTGGAGAACGCCTGAAAGATTTGAGTCAATGACTCCTGGAATTATGAAAATTCCGCGTGCTCCAGCTACACTACGGGGCAAAACTAAACCTAAAAAGCCTCTGGGCAGGGGTCCCATGTACTGGGAATCGACCAGATAGACTGTGCCTGGCAGGTCGCATGTGACGTCCGCCTGGCAAGTCAAGTCTAGCCCTGTACTACCCTTGGGGCTGGCCTGTGCCCTCGCAGTGCCTGGAATGTGCCTAGAATCTAGTCTAGTTCTGGGGAGTTCTGGATCTGGGTGAAGGAAGCCTCTGTTTGGACTGGGGCCAGAGACGTGCCCGGATTCCGGTTTCCCGAACTCGGACAAAACCTGGCCCAATGATAACCTTTCTTGCACTTCGGACAGAGGGTATTCGGAGCCTTGGAATGGCCGGACTTTTGTCCGCCTCCCTTGGATCGGCACTCCCTAGCGAAGTGGCCGACCTTGCCACAAGTGTGACATGCCCCTTTGGTCTTTCCATTAGGATGAGATCTTCTACCCCCTTGCACGGCTGCCGCTAGCAGACCCATTTTATAGGAATCTGTGCCAACGTCAGCACATGCTCGGATCATGTCCGTTAAGGTCAAGTCAGGACGATTGCCTAGCGACTGCAAAACCTTACGGCAGTCCAAGTTGGCATTGTCCTTGGCTAGCTTAATCATGAGCTCTTGCTGGGCTTGCTCATTATCAATCTGCCTGGTGATTGCTTCTTCCAAGCGATTGATGAAGTCCATGTAGGGCTCCTGGGCTCCCTGCTTAATGGAGGTGTAATTTTTAGCCGCTTTGCCGGTGGCTGGGACCTTAAAGTAAGCCCTAAAGGCTGCCTCGGCTGACATCTCGAGAGTGGCGAGAGGCAGGTTGATCTGAGCATTGATTGACTCAAAGGCACCTGAACCATATAGCTGTTCAGCAATTACCGCGCCTCCCATCCTGGCGGCTCTGGCCTGAGCCTCGAGCCGATACTCGCTGTCCCAGATCATGTACTGGCTAGGGGTTAGCATCATCCTCATGACGGCTTTCCAGTCATGGGGAATCCACATGGTGGTCTCGCACGCCTGCTGAAGCGTGCCCCTGGTAAAACGGCTTTGGAGCCCTGTCTCTGAGATTGCTTTCCGCAAAGCCATGAGAAGCTTGTACGGGACTGGGGAATGGACGATTTGTTGAGCGCCTGTGAGCGCGTCCATCTCCATTCGGATTGGGCATATCTGTCTAAGCTCAGCTAGTTCTTCCGCTGACAATTCCCCCTTTTTGAGTTCTATCTCTGCCGTGCGCTGAAGGGCACTCTTCACGACCAGGGAGCTTGGAGCTGTCAGAGAAGCGCCTGCGCTTCTCATTCCTTGCATTCCTTCGGTGACGTCTGCAGCTGTCACCGCGGGAATGCTCCCTGCGCTACTATGCTGATAGCTAATTGACGGATAGAGCGCCGTGGGCGCAGTCGGCTCGACTGGCCTGCCTGATGACTTTTCTAACGGGGGTTCATTGGCCTCTATCCGGACTGGCTCGATCTGTTCTAAGAGCTTCCTACACTTCCTCCAAGTAAGAACTATCCCTCCTGGAGCTTTGGGGGGCTGCTGAATGCAGTCTCCTATCTGATCCCAGAGCTGCAGGGTTAACGTACCTACTTCTGGGTAAAGTAGGCAGTGTTCCCTGAGGTACGCCAAAAGTCTCGCTAGTTCCCTGCTGTGAAATCGTAACTGAAATACCCTGGCCAGGATTCTGAACTCTTGCTCCCGAGTTCTTTGGCTAGCGGACGGACTTGGTCTATGAGAACAAGTCCCCATATTACCTGCGATGGTCCTCTGAAGTTTCCTCCTCGGGACGAAGATCGACGCGTCTTTGCAGGCAACAGGTTCGGGCGTCGGGTGTCTGGGGTAGACCTCGGAGCGTGGACCTTCTGCCACGGGCCCTCGGCGGCCTCTGCGCTGTCAGGGGCTCACAGCCTGCCCTGAGCGGAACGCGTTTTTCCCTTTGCGCAAGCCTCCCCGAAAGCTGGGAGCAAGCTGTAGGAATGCCTCTTTGGAATGCCTCGCCGCTGGCCGTCTCTCTGTCCGGCTGGCTGCCGACCAGAGCGCCGCGCTGTCCTCCAAGCTGACAGGTCGCGGTTCAAGCGCAGAACCGGACCGCGTGGATCGTTGCTCGCGAGTAGACCTCTCCAGGGTCCCTTTACTCACGAGTAAATCACGTCGGGGTCACCAGATGAAGGAATCAGGGCCACTGGGGGCCGGGGAGCCCGGAGGAGGACTGATCAAGTAACGACACGAGGCAAACGGAGCGAGATCAGATCAGTACTTTATTGAGAAAAGGCAACATCATTTATAGGGAAAAAAGCGCAACGGTGGCAGAACCGTCATCTGACAGGAAAATTACCTCACCCACGTACCCGGGTTAATGGGGAACACCTCAAAGGGAAGTTAATTAACTGGGGCAAACATGGACTTAGGAGTCCCATTGTTCAGGGATTAGGCAGGGGCAAACATAGCCCTTATTTGCACCGGGCATAACCTTGGGTAAGAGATGAGTCATTACTCTAATGGGTAACTGGGGTCAGCGAGATGAGCTCCTCGCAGAATCGCTGGTCAGGCAATAAGCGGCCGGATTAATCCCTACCATCAATCTCCCCCCTTGCTCGCCGACAAAGGCCAGAGGCCAGGAGTCTGCTCACTGGTTTAACCTCTGCCAGAGGCCACCGATGCCCAACCGGGCACGCGGAATCCTCACCCATTTGTGTGGATTCACAGAGAAAAAACATTTTCAGGGGGAAATATATACTTGGACGCGATTAGCAGCCAATGATGATGTTCACCATCCTGGAAGGCCTCTTCACCAGGAGAATGGAATCTAATATAGATCAAACCAAATCAAAACCAATCTCAACCATAGATTGAACTTCCAAGCTTTCCTAACATGTAATATGAAATCTGGGCAGGGCAGGGGCCATAAATGCCCACATCTCACACTTTCATAATTTCTCCTGAACCCCAATTTTCACACCACCTTTGCATGACAAAGAGCTCTGTTGCATTTTAAAGCTTGCTTCATTTGTATTTTTCCTCTTATTATCCTATAAACATATTCACCCATGTTTGTTATTTAAACAAGCACTGCTATATCTTTTTTCATAGTAACCAAATTTAAAACCCATGGTTCTGGTTTAAATTTATTTTAAAGTGAGTTATGCGTGTCCTCTAATCAATTTTAATTAATGCCATCTCAGTGAGTTTTGAGGGCAAGAATGATAAAGTAATTTTTAATGAGGCAAATATTTCATGCCCCTTTTAAAGCATAGTTTTCTTTTGATGTTTTTAAGTTATGCATTCATTTGGGCGAATGAACTAAAATAAATCTTTCCCCATAATAATTCATTAAATCTGAAGGAGGTTGGTGGGATTCGTAACAGTAAAAAATGCTATCATAATAAAAAGAATTTAAAGTATGAAATATATGTACTGTACTGTATATTTTATGTTTGTACATATAGATGAAAGAAGGACCTCACTAGAAATTTCCCTTTCTTCTATAGCAATACTGAGAGAGGGAACAGAAGGGGGGGGGTCTAAATTTTGTGAAGCTCCGCCCATTCCTTTAGGCCACACCCCTTTAAGTGCAGCTACTCAGCAATATGCCAAATGAGAAAAACCAGATGCCAGCATACCCGTCAAGTGCGGCTCCAGAAAATATGGGAAATTAACATGCATGCACAGGTGCGCATGCTCAGTAACCATTTGTGCATGCGCAGTAATCCCTTTCCCTGCCGTTTAAAATACGGGACGGCGGCGGGAAAGGTGAGGAATGAGCACTAAAATATGGGAAATCTCGGCCAATACGGGATACTTGACAGGTATGGGTGCCAGCCTCATGGAATTTGTTGTCCTAAGTCTAAAATAATCAATAGCAGTTCTTCTAAGTACCAGATGGCCCCCTCACCAAAGGCCCATCACCCCAAATAATATAAGCCCCCTTCCATTCCTGGGGGTTTGGAGGAGTGATTTCTTTATATATTTACTGTAAAAAAAATTGCTTCCCACACACACAAAAAGAAAAATCATCCAGACAGATCTGAGATTTCCCCAAATTTTCTCTACCATTCTGGCCATTGGAAAGGGTCCCAGTGCAGGGGCCGGTAATACACCCTGTCTATTTGCCAAAACAGAGGATTGCAGTGGCTCAAGTAGTTAAGATGCTGACTGGGAGGCAGAACGTCAGCAGTTCAAAACCTGAATGCTGCACGTTGGAATGAGCACCGGTCTCTGTCCCAGCTCCTGCCAACCTAGCAGTTCGAAAGCAAGAAATTGCAAGTAGATAAATAGAGATCACTTCAGTGGGAATGCAAACAGTGTTCTGTGCACTTCAGTGTCTAGGCATGCCTGCCACATGACCACGGAAATGTCTGAAACTGCAGACAGCACTGGCTCTTAGTCTATAGAGATGAGCACTGAACCCAGGCCCATGCTAGCCATTTGGGACACAGGGACAAGTCCCGGTGCGCTCCAGTGACTGCCCACAGGTGGGCAAAAGTATGTCACCTGGCAGCTACAATCCATGACATCATGCAGTAGCCCCCAAAGGGGCTGCCCCCTCCTCCCTGTCCAGCACCCTTTTAGCGCTGAACCCTAGAGTTGGATACAACAGGCTTTCAAGCAAGGGAGACTTACCTGCCATAGCTGTACGTCTCTAGCTCAGAAGTCTTCACGGGCAACCAAGTGAGGCCCGGACAAAGTGCAGAGAAAACAACAGCCCTGCAATATGGGACATTTCTATGCTATACACAAAAAATCACCCTGCCCCTGCCTTTGAATGGAGCGGTTCTGCAACTCTTCCCATAAAGGCATAACCTGGCAAAATCCCAGTAAGGGGAAACTGGACCAAGCAACTTGAACAGGAAGTGTCAGGATCTGGTTCCTGGACTCCAACATTGCCAGAAAGGTGCTGTACGAGGCATTTGAAGTGACAAGATTGCTAATACTCCCAGGGACCACCACAGAAATGTTTAAAACCAGAACTGGAGCCCAGAAAGAGAGCTTGGAAACAATGTTTTTGTTTAGTTGCATGAACAGTGAAGGAATTCCACCTGATGATCTCTCCTTCATCACACTTGATGAGATCCAGGAAGATGAACAACAGGAACAAACTGAGGTTCTCTCCCTTAATATGGTTGATGAGGTGCATGTAGATGAACAGATTGCAGGAGAGAGGCTCCTTGTACTAGGCGATTCAATAATTAGAAATACAGAGAAATGGATTTGTGATGCACATGATAACCGTATGGTGACTTGCCTGCCAGGTGCAAAAGTTGCAGACATCACAAGAAATCTAGATAGATTGTTAGAGAGAACTGGGAACGAGCCAGTTGTCATGGTACACGTTGGTACTAATGATATTGGGAAGGCCAAGCGGTCTGTCCTGGAAGCCAAATTTAGGTTGTTAGGAAGAAGATTGAAGTCCCGGACTTCCAAGGTAGCATTTTCAGAAGTGCTGCCTGTCCCTCGCGCAGGACCTACCAGGCAGGCAGAGCTCAGAAGCCTCAATGCGTGGATGCGGCGGTGGTGTCGAGAGGAGGGTTTCAGATTTGTCAGGAACTGGAGAACATTTTGGGACAAGCCAAATCTGTTCAGGAGGGATGGGTTGCATTTAAACCATGATGGGACCAGATTGCTGGCACTCAACATCAAAAAGGCTGCAGAGCAGCTTTTAAACTGATAACTGGGGGAAAGCCGACAGGAGCTGGGCAGCATCCGGTTCGGGAAAGTGTGTACTTGAGTAGTGAGGAGGATGCAAAAATTACTGAGCAGAGCAAGGAGCTAGTCACCAGCACTCTAGCAGAAGGATGCAAGAGGCAGTCTAACAATGCAACTGGACTCAAAAGACTGTATCAGGAAAGCATATATAAATGCTTGTATACAAATGCCAGAAGCCTCCGTAACAAAATAGGGGAGCTGGAATACTTAGCAATAGATAAAAATATTGATATTATTGGTATCACTGAAACCTGGTGGACGGATGATAACCAATGGGATACAGTTATCCCAGGCTACAAACTGTACAGGAAGGATAGGAAGGGGCAAACAGGAGGTGGTGTAGCCTTGTATGTCAAAGAAGTGATAAAATCGTATGAATTGGAATATCTAGGTGATTTGGAGTCACCATTAGAAGCTCTGTGGGTAAGAGTACCAGGCCACAAGGATGGTCTAACAGTAGGCATATACTATCGGCCTCCGACCCAAACTCTTGAGGGAGACTGGCAGTTGGAGAATGTTGTAAAGGAGGCATCCAGGAAGGGAAGCCTGGTTATAATGGGGGACTTCAATTACCCTCACATAGACTGGGTGAACTGTTGTTCAGCACACGATAAAGAGATAAAGTTCCTAGATATGCTCAATGATTGTTCCCTGGGACAGATGGTTGAAGACCCAACTAGAGGTACAAGAATCCTTGACTTGATCCTGAGTAATACTCAGGATCTGGTGCAAGATGTTAATGTGACTGATCCAATAGGGAACAGTGACCACAACTCAATTATGTTTAACTTGATCATAGACCGCAAGTCACTGATAAAATCTAACACAGAGACCTTAAATTTTCAAAAAGGAAATTTCCCAAAGATGAGGAAACTAGTAAAAAAGAAACTGAAAGGGAAAATTGAGAGAGTCCAAACACTCCAAGAGGCATGGAGGCTGTTTACAAAAACAATAACAGAGGCTCAATTGGAATGCATACCCAAAAGGAAAAAGGGCACTGCCAGGTCCAAGAGGACTCCAATGTGGCTTACAGGAGCTGTTCGGGAAGTGATCAAGAGCAAGAAAAGCTCATTTAGAAGATGGAAGGCTTGTCCAAATGAGGACAGCAGGCAGAAACATAAATTCTGGCAGAACAAATGCAAGGCAACAATCAGGAAAGCAAAGCAAGACTTTGAGGAGCGTATAGCTAAAAATACTCAGAGAAATAACAAAGACTTCTTTAAGTACATTAGAAGTAAGAACCCAACTAGGAAGGCCATTGGACCATTAGATGACAATGGAAGGCAAGGGGTTATTAAAGAGGAAACAGAGATTGCAGAGAGACTCAATGAATTCTTTGCTTCAGTATTCACTGAAGAAGACAGAGACCACATGCCCAAAACAGAGCCTATCTTCGTAGGGAGGGAAACCGAAGAATTAAGCAAGATAGAAATAACCAGGGAGGAGGTCCTTGCATGTCTTGTTAAGCTAAACACTAACAAATCCCCAGGACCAGATGGCATCCATCCACGAGTTCTCAGGGAACTTAAAGATGAAATTGCTGATATCCTAGCCAAAATATATAATCTTTCCCTCAAATCAGGCTTTGTGCCTGATGACTGGAAGGTAGCGAATGTAACACCAATTTTCAAAAAAGGATCCAGGGGTGATCCAGGAAATTACCGGCCTGTCAGTTTGACATGTGTCCCAGGTAAAGTGATGGAAACCATCCTAAAAGATAGAATTAATAGGCACATAGAAGAGAAGGCGCTGCTAAAGGAGAGCCAACATGGCTTTTGCAAGGGCAAATCATGCCTCACTAATCTGTTGGAATTTTTTGAGAGTGTCAACAAGCATGTGGATAAGGGGGATCCAGTTGACATTGTTTATCTGGACTTTCAGAAGGCTTTTGACAAGGTCCCACACCAAAGGCTCTTGAATAAACTTACCAGTCATGGAATAAAGGGACAGGTCTTGTCCTGGATCAGCAACTGGCTAAGGGACAGGAAACAGAGGGTAGCACTAAATGGACACTTCTCCAAGTGGAGGGAAGTAAAGAGTGGGGTCCCCCAAGGTTCAGTACTGGGACCCCTGCTTTTCAACCTCTTCATAAATGATCTAGAGGTAGGAGTAAAAAGCAAGGT
The DNA here is from genome assembly GCA_035047305.1 of Bradypodion pumilum. Taxonomy (NCBI): domain Eukaryota; kingdom Metazoa; phylum Chordata; class Lepidosauria; order Squamata; family Chamaeleonidae; genus Bradypodion; species Bradypodion pumilum. The sequence continues at coordinate 4,778,713 of JAWDJD010000017.1, read as the reverse complement.
AGCCAAATTTGCTGACGACACTAAATTATACAGGGTAGTGAAAACTGTGAGAGATTGTGAAGAGCTCCAGAGGGATCTCTTGACACTGGGGGAGTGGGCAAAACAGTGGCAAATGAGCTTCAACATCAGTAAGTGCAGAGTGATGCATGTTGGGGCAAAAAACCCCAATTACATTTATAAACTGATGGGGTCTGAACTCTCTGCGACAAACCAGGAAAGGGACCTTGGTGTCCTGGTGGACAGCTCAATGAAGGTGTCAACCCAGTGTGCCTCAGCAGTGAAAAAAGCAAACTCAATGTTAGGGATCATTAGGAAGGGTATAGAAAATAAGTCAGCAAGTGTCATTTTGCCTCTTTATAAATCTATGGTGAGGCCCCATCTGGAATATTGTGTACAGTTCTGGTCGCCATACCTCCAGAAGGATATTATGGAGTTGGAGAAAGTACAGAGGAGGGCAACCAGAATGATTAGGGGACTGGAACACCTTCCTTACCATCTGAGGCTGCAACGGTTGGGCCTTTTCACTCTTGAACGACGTCGTCTAAGAGGTGACCTGATTGAAGTTTATAAAATCATGCACGGTGTGGACAAAGTAGATAAGGAAAAACTGTTTTCCCTATCGCACAACACTAGAACTAGGGGACACTCCATGAAACTTTTGGGTACTAGTTCTCAAACAAATAAGAGAAAGTACTTTTTCACCCAGAGGATTACTGGTCTATGGAACTCCCTGCCAGAAGAAGTGGTGACAGCTGTCAGTCTTGACAGCTTTAAGAAAGGATTAGACAAGTTCATGGAGGACAAGGCTATCAATGGCTATAATTATGGCTACCTAAGGACAACCTCCGGGTTGGAGAGATAGGCAGGATATCTCTCAATGCCATTTCCAGGGAATCCTAAGCAGGTGAGGGCATCTCCTTGGGAATACCCTGAAGGAAATGGTGAGCCACTGTGTGAGACAGAATGCTGGACTGGATGGGCTGTGGCCTGTTCCAGCAAGGCTGTTCTTATGTTCTTATGTTCTTATGAATTCCTTTTGTATTAAACAGGCAATGTGAGACTATTCTAAAATTATTTTATTTTTAAAACATTATCCTCCTATGAGAGGCCACATTAAGGGGTGATTTTTACTATAAACCCCTTAAATTAGGGGTTTTCAACATTTCCGCAACACAGACTGGACCACGCCCGCTCAGACAACTGAGGGGACCGGACACATGGGTCCCCCCTGCCATAAATGTGGTTGTAAACTGTGGCGAGTGCATTTGTGCATGGGCGACATCTTTATAGCTGTCGTAAACGCGTCCCTTCCGCTTCTGGGGATCATCGCTGCTGGCCAGATGGTTTGCCACCAGAGACAGGGGCCGGCCCATGAGCCATAGGTTGCAAATCCCTGCCTTAAATCAATACCTTGTTTCCAAAAATCTAGTCCTAAAACTTAATTCTGAAAACTACAATTCCCATATTCCCCACCAGGATCATGATGTACCAGAGGCCCCACTGAGATGCCCTCAAGAAAACATTCTGGTTCTGTAGGTTCTTTCTTCTTTAGATGTATCTCACAATCCGGTTGTGGTTTAGAGATGGACAGCGAGAAAAGCTCCGACCTCACCTGCTCTCTACCTGCTGGAGCAATTCTTGCACTTTCAGGCAGATATCGTTCGCCACGTCGTACGTCTTGCCCACCTTGGTGAAGAGGGCGGCAATTTTGTCTGTCCGCAGGAATCCAGCTGTCCGGCGCTTGAGCATGTGCAGAAAGCATGCTTCCACCACTCCTGGGAAAGAAGAAAAATGTAGAAACAAGTGCTGATCACAAAAACAACCCTTAACAAAGCTCTGTTAAATATGTTTCCAAGGAACAGAGGCAGACATTTTGATAGCTCTCATGTAGAATGATAGAGACATTTGAAACCTCTTCCCCACTTCTCTGACTCAGGTATATGTGTTAAGTGTAGGGTTCATGGTTGTCCACAGGTCTACATATATTCAATTTTTAAAAATCCTAAAATACATACTATATATGTATTTCTATGGAGCATTTACATGGGTGGCTCAAGTGGTTAAGACGACTTGACGACTGGAAGGTCGGAGTTCGATTCCTGAGTACTGCATGCCAGAGTGAACTCCCATTTCTGACCCACAATGTATTAAACTGTAAATATTTACCATAGGTTGTAGGAATCGGGGCCGCTGAGGGCCGTAGGTCCCGGAGGAGACTGATCAAGGAACGATACGAGGCAGTATGGAGGAGGATATGATCAGTACTTTATTGAGAAAAGGCTGCAACATATACAGAAGGAAAAGCGCAATGGTGGCAAGACTGTCACCGGACAGAAATTACATCACCTGTGTACTCAAGTTAATTGGGAATCTCTTTGGGGAAGTTAATTAACTGGGGCAAACATGGACCTCGGAGTCTCCATTGTTCAGGGATCAGGCAGGGGTAAACATGGCATCTGTTTGTGCCTGAGATTATACTGAGACACGGAGATGAGTGATTACTCTAATGGGTAACTGGGTTAGGTATTTGCTCTTTCAGCAGAACCGCGGGTCAGGTCAGGAGTTGGGTGAATCAAACCCTATCATTTATCCACCCCCCTTAATTTCTCTGCCCGCAGATGCCACGAGCCAGGAGTTTTCTCTACCGTAGTGGCCTCTGCCAGGGCCGTTCCATGCCCAACGGGCGTGGGAAATCCACATCTCCCCTTTAATTTTCATTTAAGGACCTGACCGGCGACTTTGCGTAGGAGCGGCATCAGCTGTTGAGCGGGAATGACACTTCGGGGTTCCTTCTCGGGGCGGCACTTCGAGATCAGTGAGGGAATACATTGCGCAAAGCAGCATAACGCTATGCCTAGTATGATCACCCCCATTACCACCTTGAGTACCGTCTGGAGCCACCCCCACGGAATCCACGACCACATCCAGCTCCACAATGAACTCCACCAGGTCTCCCATGCGGAACCTTCTCTAATACCCTTTACTATGGTGTGGAGGTCTGTGAGCTGATTCTGTATTCTGCGGGAATTACCGGTAAGGTTGAAGCAACACATGCCATGGAAGGATTCGCAACCCAAATGATGGAGCAATAAGAGGTAGTCGATAGCCGCTCGATTGTCGAGAATGGCATGGCGAAGCTCTGCCTGCTCTCGGTTGAGCAGCGCTATCGCTGTGGAGGTATAGTTGATGGCTTTGGCTAATCCGCAAGCCAACCGACCGATCCTCTGAGCGTTGCCGACGGCTAAGGCCGGCACGCCAACTATGCTGGCTGCCAATGAGACATACTCGGCTGGACTTAGGACTCTAAAGCTGCTGTCACATGAGCTGTCTAACTGGGTCGTGCGAGTGTGCCTTACGGGTACGGGAACATCTAAAGCATTTGAAACATTGGGAACATTTGTGCTTGGGGTAACCATATCCTTAGTGGGGAGCAACAGTGTCAACCGACTAAGGCAACATGTGGAATCTGATACATTTGCAGGAATGTAGTTAAAGGTATACTGATTACATGTAAAAAACCAACCAGATGGTAATGTAACATGAGCATACATAGAACCAAGTGTCTCTGGTTTATCACAAGTCCAGTTGCTGCTGCCGGTATCGAAGCAGCGGCGCTGAGTTCGGCCGACTGCAGCGCAGCCGACTATTCGAGCACAAGTAGAGTTCGGGCTGGCCGCCACTCGCGGGGTGTGAAGAGTGGCTGCGTCAGCCGGCAAGGTCATCGTGAGCCGCAATCCCCCCCAGCGAGCGTAAGCTGCAAAACTCGCAGGGAGATGCGGTCCAAAGATCTTCTTCAGCAACCAGTCGCCATCCCTGGCATGTGCATCTAGAGTGTGGCACACTGGGATGAGACAGGTGCTCAGAATTGAGGCAGAACCTGCGTCCTGCTTCAGGCAAAAATCGGACTGGTTGACGAGACCTGCCAACCTTTCCCACAAGTTGTAATGTATCCGGGCGGAAAGGTCTCCGTCTGGTATCAAACCGCTGGCCCCAAGCGGGGCGGCCTGAACGCCTCCCCCCACAAGCAGGGAAAGGGTCAGGACGATGAGAACTGCCACGGAGTTGGCATTAATCTGGGCAAAAACTGCAGCCAAGAAATTCTCCGGTGTCGGCTCCTTCTCCTCGCGTCGGAGGGCGTCCTGGGCCTCATTGCAAAGCACCTTGATCATCCCCCAGGTGACCTTCGGCGCCGTCATCAGTGTCCGCCTCTTCCGACGGGTCCTCTCGGTCAGGGTGAGGTCCTCCATCTCCGGGATCGGACTCTGGTCGGTCTGGGTCCACGCCATGTGGTTCCAAGTGAGGCTTGACACACCGTGCTGGAATCCAAACGACACCTGTAGGAGACATAACTGCAGCATACCCTCTCCCCCAGGTTATGAGCGGCGCCGGGCCCCTCCAAGAAGGGTCCGGTGGCACTCGGTATCGGACCATCGGTCGCGGGAGAGCTTCCGAACGGCGGAAGTGCTTCTCCTGCGGCGTACAATCCGAAAAAACATTAAGGTGGTTGTAAGTGAACAATACCTTATTCAGACAATGCTGTGCCTGGCCCTGTGACTTGGGGAGGGCCGGCGGCTCCCCCCTTTCTTTTTTGTTTGTCAATATAGGATTTGAGCGTCCGATTGACCCGTTCCACAATCGCTTGCCCCTGCGGATTGTAAGGAACGCCAAAAGTATGCTGAATATCCCAGGTGGCCATGAAGGCGGCCAGCTGCCTAGAACTGTAGGACGGGGCGTTATCGGTTTTAACGTGCCGTGGCTTGCCCATTGCCGCGATGCAGGAAAGGAGGTGCTGCTCCACGTGGGAAGCAGTTTCCCCTTTCTGCGCCGTGGCCCAAACGAACTGGGAAAAAGTATCTATGCAGACGTGCATGTACTGCCATCTGCCAAACTGCGGGACATGTGTGACGTCCATCTGCCACACCTGATTGGCTTCCGTCCCTCGTGGGTTGACCCCCCACGAGGGCCCCCCCGGTGCTCCTGCACAATGCTGGCAAGAGCGAACTATGCCTTGGGCTTGAGAGAGTGGCAAATTGAACTGTCTGGCGAGTGCCTTGGCATTTTGGTGAAAGAAAGCATGACTCTGAATTGGAGTAGTAAAAACACCTAAAACTGAACGTTGCTGAATTTCCTTTGCCGCCGCATCCGCTCTGCTATTGCCCGCGGAAATCGGACCCGGTAGGTCTTGGTGACTTCGGATGTGGGCAATATAGCGCGGCTCCGTGCGGTTTCGCAAGTGAAATTGAGCAGTGAGAAACAGGCTAAGCAAATTCTTGTCTATCGCGGGAGTGATGTATGCTCCCGGTAGACTGTGGAGCAAGTTCCTGACATACATGCTATCAGTAATTATGTTTAGGCGCTCTTTGGCGAAGGTGCGCAAGGCAAGGTTCACCGCCGCCAACTCCGCCCGCTGTGCGGACTTTTGTGGAAGAGTTAACAGCGTGCGCCAAGCTTGGCCCTCCTGCCAGGTCAAGACACCGTATGTCCGACCACCATCAGTAAAAACTGTCCTGGCTCCCTGAAGTGGAACCAGCGAAAGCAATTCAAACAAGCTGACTGTCTGCGTTTGGAGTGAGACTAGTCTGGGGTCCTTTGGCAAGTGGTATGCCAAGCATCCGGTGAATCCTTCCAACGCAATTGGAAGCGAGTCACCGAGCTGCATCAACTGCTGGATTTGTTCCTTGGTGAACAGGACTACGATCTTGGCTAAATCGTGCCCAGAAATTCCCTAGCTCTCAGCCTTCCGCGGTAAACCACCGCGGAGACCAATTCTTGGGGAGGAACGATGTTTCGTGGAGAGGTGTTCGGAAGGTACACCCATTCCACAATACTCGCCCCCTTCTCGGCATCTACGCCGAGCGCTCCGGTGAACATGGATCCTGACCGTACGATGTACAAATTCAAGATCGGAGCATATGGCCCTGGGGTGATCCTATCTACCCACCTCTGGCTGAGAACTTGGTTCACTTTCTCGATAGCTAAGCGTGCTTCTCGAGAAACCTGTATCCGGTCTGCCGGCTGCTTACCTAAGGTTAGCAGCGAGAAGAGCGGTTTCAAAAGATCCGTATCCAATCGGAAATACGGTCTAGCCCAATTGATGTTACCCAAAACTTGCTGCAACTCTACAAGGGTGACTGAGTCCTGTAAATTGATCTGAGGCAAAACCGGTACTGCGAAACAGCGGAGAAGCCAATGACCCAAGTATGAGAAGGGCTCGGTTCTCTGCACTTTCTCTGGGGCAATGAGTAAGCCTTTGTCCCCCAGGCTGGCCTGGAGGTCAGAAAACATTTCGCTGCCGAGCTGCGGCATCGCGACCAAGATGTCGTCCATGAAATGGCAAACTATAGCTTTTGGGTAAAAAGCTTTTCGGAACTTTGCCAGTGCGTTGTGAACATAAATTTGGCACAGGGTGGGCGAATTGAGCATGCCCTGTGGCAAAAATCTCCACGCGTAACGCTGCATAGGCTCACTGTGGTTCACAACTGGCACCGTAAAGGCAAACCTTTCCCGGTCCCGGGGGTCTAAGGGAATTGTATAAAAACAATCCTTGAGATCTACGACTAGGATCTCCCACCCCTCGGGAATCATGTTCGGATTTGGGATGCCGCATTGGAGCGGACCCATTGGCTGTATGCATTTATTGATCTCTCTGAGATCGTGGAGGAGGTGCCACTTCCCCGACTTCTTCTTAATCACAAAAATTGGCGAATTCCATGGACTCGTGGACTGCTCTATGTGTCCTGCGTCTAGCTGTTCTCTCACTAGCTGTTTCAGGGCAACTAACTTCTCTCCTACTACCGGCCATTGTTCCACCCAGACCGGCGTATCGGTGAGCCACTTAAGTGGCAACGCCATTACCCGAAGGTAAGCGTAGCACCGTACTGCTGCAAAATGTCTCACCCCCAAAGGTTGATGTGCACGTCAAGGATGTGCGGCCGAATTACCGCCGTGCCGTCAGCCTTTGGGATCGTGACTGTTACCCACTCTCGGCTTCTAAACGCTTCCTGAATGCCGCCTACCCCCCACACATCGGAGACCGGCTCAATGGCCCATTCCCTTGGCCACTGGCCCCTGCTTATCACGCTGACATCTGCTCCGGTATCTAACAGGCCTGAGAATATGCTATTATTCAGAAATACCTCGATAACCGGGCGTTGTTTCCACTCAATGTTGGTCTCCACTGTCGCTAAGACCTGGTATCCTTGTACTGCCTCCCTGGCGCTCGAGCGGTCCTCTGACCGGGACTCGGAGCTGTCACTGAGCCTTCCCTGGCTATCTGCTGGCGAGTGACAAGGAACCATGATCAGTTGCGCTAAGGTGTCTCCTTTGTGAATTGTTTCGGGCAGGTGAGTCCAAAGCTGAACTTGGAGAACGCCTGAAAAATTGGAGTCGACGACTCCTGGAATTATGAAAATTCCGCGTGCTCCAGCTACGCTGCGGGGCAAAACTAAACCTATAAAGCCCTTGGGCAGTGGACCCATGTACTGGGAGTCCACCAGATAGACCGTGCCTGGCAGGTCGCATGTAACGTCCGCCTGACAGGTCAAGTCTAACCCTGTACTACCCTTGGGGCTGGCCTGTGCCCTCGCAATGCCTGGAATGGGGCTGGGATCTAGTCTAGCTCGGGTGAGCTCTGAATGAGGGAAGCCTCTGTTTGGACCGGGGCCAGAGACATGCCCGCATTCTGGTTTCCCGAATTCGGACAGTCTCAGGCCCAATGGTAGCCTCTTTGACATTTCGGACACTGGGTTTTCGGAGCCTTGGGACGGCCGGACTTTTGCCCGCCTCCCTTGGATCGGCACTCCCTAGTGAAGTGACCAATCTTGCCACAACTGTGACATGCTCCTTGGGTCTTTCCTTTTGGTCTCTTGCCCCCTTGCACCGCTGCCGCTAGCAATCCCATCTTGTAGGATTCAGTGCCAACGTCGGCGCAAGCTCTAATCATGTCCGTGAATGTTAAGTCGGGACGATTGCCTAGTGACTGCAGGATTTTACGGCAGTCTAGATTGGCATTGTCCTTGGCTAACTTCATCATGAGCTCTTGCTGGGCTTGCTCATTATCAATCTGCCTGCTAATTGCTTCCTCCAGGCGATTGATGAAGTCCATATAGGGCTCTTGGGCTCCTTGCTTGATAGCGGTGTAATTTTTCGCCACTTTGCCAGTTGCTGGGACTTTGAAAAACGCCCTAAAGGCGGCCTCGGCCGACATCTGGAGAGTGGCGAGAGGCAAGTTGATCTGGGCGTCGATGGGCTCGAAGGCACCTGAACCATATAACTGGTCAGGAAGTACTGCGCCTCCCATCCTGGCAGCCCTCGTCTGCGCCTCTAGGCGAAACTCACTGTCCCAAATTAAAGTACTGGCTGGGGTTGAGCATCATCCGCATGACGGCTTTCCAGTCATGGGGAATCCACATGGTGTTCTCGCACACTTGCTGAAGCGTGCCCCTTGTAAAACGACTTTGGAGCCCTGTTTCTGAGATGGCTTTCCGTATGGACATGAGAAGCTTATACGGAACTGGGGAGTGAATTATCTGCTGTGCGCCTGCGAGCGCGTCCATTTCCATGCGGATGGGACATATTTGACTAAGCTCAGCTAGTTCTTCTGCTGGCAATTCCCCCTTCCTAATCTCCTCTTCAATGGTACGCTGAAGTGGACTCTTGGTAACTCGGGAGCCTGGAACTGTCAGAGAAGCGCCTGCGCTCCTCATTCCTTGCATTCCACCGGTGACGTCTGCAGCTGTCGCCGGGGGAAAGCTCCCTACGCTACCCTGCCTAAATTGGAGTGACGGATAGAGCGCCGTAGGCGCCGTTGGATTGGCTGGCGCTTCTGGCAGACTTGGGGGTTCTTTGGCCTCTACCCGGACTGGCTCTATCTCCGCCAAGAGCTTCCTACACTTTCTCCATGTGCGAATTACGCCTCCTGAAGCTTTCGGGGGTTGCTGAATGCAGTCTCCTATCTGATCCCAGAGCTCGAGGGTTAACGTACCTACTTCTGGGTAAAGCAGGCAGTGTTCCCCTAGGTACACCAAAAGTCTCGCTAGCTCCCCGCTGTGCAAACGCAAATTAAATACCCTGGCCAGGATGATGAACCCCTCCTCATGTGTTCTTTGGCTAGCGGATGGACGCTGTCGCTGAGGACAGGTCCCCATATTACCTGCGATTGGGTCCTCGGAAGATTCCTCCTCGGGACGAGTCGACGCGTCTTTGGCAGGCAACAGGTTCTGGCGACGTCGCTTTCTGGGTAGAGCTCGGAGCGTGGACTGCGGCCACGGGCCCTCGGTGGCCACTGCGCTGTCAGGGGCTCACAGCTGCCCTGAGCGGAACGCGCGTTTCCCTTTGGCGCAAGCCGCCGCGAAAGCCGGGAGTAAGCTGTAGGAAAGCCTCTTTGGACTGCCTCACTACAGGCCGTCCCTCCGATCGGCTGGCTGCCGGACGGAGTGCCGCGCTGTCCTCCGGGACGATTCGGACATGGTTCAAGCGCAGAACCTGACCGTGTGATCGCTACTCTGAGGAAGACCGCTCTTACTCACGAGTAGATCACGTCGGGGTCACCAGATGTAGGAATCGGGGCCGCTGAGGGCCGTAGGTCCCGGAGGAGACTGATCAAGGAACGATACGAGGCAGTATGGAGGAGGATATGATCAGTACTTTATTGAGAAAAGGCTGCAACATATATAGAAGGAAAAGCGCAATGGTGGCAAGACTGTCACCGGACAGAAATTACATCACCTGTGTACTCAAGTTAATTGGGAATCTCTTTGGGGAAGTTAATTAACTGGGGCAAACATGGACCTCGGAGTCTCCATTGTTCAGGGATCAGGCAGGGGTAAACATGGCATCTGTTTGTGCCTGAGATTATACTGAGACACGGAGATGAGTGATTACTCTAATGGGTAACTGGGTTAGGTATTTGCTCTTTCAGCAGAACCGCGGGTCAGGTCAGGAGTTGGGTGAATCAAACCCTATCATTTATCCACCCCCCTTAATTTCTCTGCCCGCAGATGCCACGAGCCAGGAGTTTTCTCTACCGTAGTGGCCTCTGCCAGGGCCGTTCCATGCCCAACGGGCGTGGGAGATATCCACAATAGGTAAAAGGTAAATGTTGCTCTTCCTTGAAAGCCAGTCATATCCGACTCTAGGGTTCAGTGCCCATCTCTGTTTACAGCGCAGTCTGCATTTGCAGACGTTTTGGTGGTCCTGTGGCATGACTAAGCACCGGAGTGCATGGAACGCTGCTACCTTCCCACTGAAGTGGTCCCTATTTATCTACTTGCAATGTCTTGCTTTCAAGTTGCTAGGTTGGCAGGAGCTGGAACAAAGACAGGTGCTCACTCCATCGTGCAGCATCGGGTCTCGAACTGCTGACCTGCCGACCTTCCAGTCGTTCAGTGCCTTAACCATTTCTCATACTGAAAGAAATCCTGTCTGCAACTCTGTTTAAAACAATAAATTGGTTAGTCTGCTTCAGCAGATGTAACAAAAATGAAAACAGGCTTATAGGCTTATAAATGAAGTATAAACTTTCATTTTTTGTTTGTTCCACTGCCATGTTGTTCGTCTTTCAAGAAAGATGATCATGTGGGTCCTGGAATGAGTCAAGCCTGAAATGTCTTCAGAGGAAAAATGATGAACGTGAGGCTCTCCTATTGCAGTAGCTCAAGTGGCTAAGACGCTGACTGGAAGGTGGGAGGTCACCAGTTCAATACCCGGGTACTGCACGACGGAGCGAGCTCCCGTTTCTGTCCCAGCTCCTGCCAACCTAGCAGATCAAAAGCAAGAAAATGCAAGTAGATCAAGAGGGACCACTTCGGAGGAAAGGTAAACAGCATTTCGTGTGCCCCTCCGGTGTCTAGTCATGCCTGCCACATGACCACGGAAACGTCTGCAGAAGCAGACAGCGCTGGCTCTTTCGGCTTTGAAACAGAGATGAGTACTGAACCCTAGAGTCAGACACGGCTGACTTTTGAGCCAGGGAAACCTATCTCCAAAACAGATTTCACAATGTATTTGGAACAGTGTAATTTACTGCCAGGAAATAGCCAAGCCTCATATATTCAATTTTTGGTTGTTGGTGTTTGTTTTTTCTTGTTGTTGTTGCACATAGCATCTGGATGTGGGATACATGCCCATCAGGCACCAGCCTGTAGCTATTCTCCTTGTGGGCAGAAGAGAAGGGCACATGGCATGTTCACCTTCCTCGCTTCCCACACACAGGCTGGTCATAATGCTGATGAGATCAATACATTGGAAAAAAGAGAAAACCATTCCCAAAGAGGAAGAATAAAACAGAACATTCAGTTTCTCAAATAAGGGCCTAAGTACTGCAATGAGCCTCATGTGACACACTAGGATTCTCCCTCCACCCCACCTATTGTGCCAATGGACCAGTATATTGTTTCCTGCTTTTGGATTAGATTGATTCTCTGTTGCCTTGCCTCTCTGCTTTTTTTCAGTAGCGTTTAAGGCTGGGGTTCGCAACCTATATCCTGTGGACCCATGGTACCAAATAATCTGTCCCCTGACCTCACTCCAGCTGCTGCCGGAATCAGCCACGGACTCATTTACGGCCGTGTAAATGCATTTAATCAGCTGTAAATGAGTCCATTGCTGTTGTAAATGTGTTTACTACAGGCACAGACGTGTTTTACGGCACCAGTCCAGCCCGCTCAGCTGTTGGAGGGAGTGTGGTCTGGCCCGCGGCTGGAAAACGTTGAGAACCCCTGGTTTAAGGCTTCTGTATGGTTTTTAGAGTGTCAGAAAGCAAGAAACCCCAAATGGAGGGATCCAAATGAGGTTTTTCCTTTTAAGTTAGACCAGGGGTGCCGAAACTTTTCAGGCCACGGGCCAGTCATGTGGTTCAGTGGGCTGGTCACTATAGCCCGGGGGCCAGATCTGGCCCCCAGCACCATTTCATTTGGCCCACGATGCCCTCATCACTCCCGGAACCAGAAGTAAAATGCGCACATACAGAGGCATTTTACTTCTGCTTCCAGGAGCGATGAGGGTATCACAGACCGGATGAATTGGCATCGCGGGCTGGATCCGGCCTCCAGGCCGTAGTTTGGGCACCCCTGAGTTAGACCAAAGAACCACAAGTTAAACACAAAAATGAAAGCAAAAGAACCTGAAATAAAAGAAACACGAAAGTGTTTGTTTGCACATCTCTGGAGACCACTTTCCCAACAAAACAAACCTCATCTGAGCATTCTATACCTAGACAACCCTAGAAAGAGTTGGCATGCGTCAGCGTCGATGTGAGGGCATGGTCTCATTAGGTCAAGGTCTCCCCTGCTTGAAAGTTGGAGACAGCATCGTGGCTTTTTTGGCTGTCAACAGAGATGCACTTAGATGCTCAATGGCGTTGAGCATCACCCCCTAAAGTCAGACATGACTGGCTTTCAAGCAAGGGAGACCATAACCTGAACGTAAAAGAGTTTTGTTGGCCATTACCCTGTTGCTAAAACACAAAACAGAAGAGCCATCTCACATGTGTTCCCTCCCCATTTCAGCACACCCTCAGTTGTGCCATCAGTTGCAGTGGTTGTGAGATAGTTTGTGCAACTGATGGTACGAAAATAGATCTTCAGGAAGCTGCCTTGTTCTTCGTCTCCTCCTCCTACCCCATTGGGTGTCTAGTAAGATGCAAGGTTCTTGCTTTGGCACTTCTAGAGGTATTCACTGGTGTTATTTGGTGTTCTTGTAACATTTCTCCGATGAGGGACTGCAGTGGCCCAAGTGGCTAAGATGCTGACTGGAAGGCGGGAGGTCAGTAGTTCGATTCCCGAGCACTGCAGGATGAAATGAGCTCCTGCCAACCTAGCAGTTCGGAAGCAAGAAATTGCAAGCAAATCAATAGGGACCACTTCGGTGGGAAAGTAAACAGTGTTCAGTGCGCTCCTGTGTCTAGTCAGGCCTGCCACATGACCATGGAAATATCTTCAGAAGCAGACAGCGCTGGCTCTTCGGCTTTGAAATAGAGATGAGCACTGAGCCCTTTACCTTTACTTTTATCTATCTCTCCACCTTCCTCTGGGTCTGATTCATGGTCTTTGTCCTTCACCTTTTTTTTTTTTACATATGATGCCTTGAAAGGTATGGAATTCCAAAACATTCTCTCCAAACGGGCAAACCACTTTCTTTCTTGTCTCTTTAGGTAGTTAGCAAGATTGGTTCTGTTCCAATTCTTTCCCTTATAACCTCAATCCTGATTTTATTCCTTCTAGTCACTCAGCACCCTTCCTCAGACATCTCATTTCCGTGGTGACCAACTTTTCCTTATGTTTTATTGTAAGTGTCCATGTTTGGCTCTGGTAACTTAAAGATGGGAATGAATATGCTTTGTATGGTCTTTCTTAGTGCTGATCAGAGCAAAACCAATCAACACAAAGTCATCAAAAGTAAATGCAGTATTAAAATAATTTAGCAAAACATTGACATTCTAAAGCTTTGGCACAAATGCCGGCTTCTGGGTCCTTTGCCTGAACTACAGCCACTGTTGTTTATTTAAATCAGGGATTCTCAATGTTTCCCGCTGGGAACAGCTGAGCGGGCCGGACACGTAGTTCCCCCACCACAAATACTGCCATAAAACGCATCCACGGCTGTCGTAAACATGTTCACAACAGTGCATTTACAGCACGTTTTTGGCTGTTTTTGCCACTTGCGGTGGTGGCAGGAGCAAGGGCAGTGGGTCATGTGAAATGGTGCTGTGGGCCGTGTCTGGCCCATGGGCTGTAGGTTGCAAACCCCTGGTTTAAATTTCCTTATATTGCATCCATTCCAGCTCATGGCTGTTATAACAGAAATTATAACATAGCAGCATAGAAATTTGAATTATAAATAAATAAATTCGTCATCCCATTTCATTTTAACTGCCAGCAAGTCTTCCAACCTGGAGGATGTTGTGACTAAACCCAAGAGAAAGCTGTGGGCTTAAACAAAACTGTAAAAGATTTGGTGGATAAAAAAGAAGAGTGGGAAATAGGATAAATAAAGCACAATTATATGGTTACACAGGATGTCAGATCATCACAATTACATTAAAAGAAAGCACAAGATACTAGATTGAATAACTGGAAGCAAGACGTAAGTTTTAAATTTGTACTTTCCTTCCTTAATCTGTGCAGATGGTGCCTGCTTGGTAAAGATTTGAAATTAAAGGCTTTCGTGTTCCTCGTTAATTTTGCATGCAATATAAAATAACAATGGCCCTTTTTATAATCATGGGAAAGCTCATGAAGGAGTGACTTTTCAAATGCACCTGGCAGTTGCACTGCTGCAACAGTTATGCTTTAAATACGTAAGGTGCCTTAGGTGAGCATCAAAATAAAGAATCAAATGCCACTCAGAGGAATTTGAGACGGGTGGCTTGTGATTCTTTCCAGAGCACTATATCATCCAGGAGGTTCCTGTCTATTTCTGGAGCGCCTGGAGCATCCCTTTCTTCCAGAAATGTGATCTGTGATATAGGAAATCCATAAATTTCAACCTCCAGTCCCAAGCAAGGTGGCTGGACGTCATCCAGATTAGCACGGTAAGAACTGATTCTCATGTTCAGCCTGCTAGATGTGAAAAATCGTATGGGCAATGGATAATAATGGCACAAAACATATGGCCAAAATCTTTGTTGGGTATGCACACAAGTAGTAACACAAGCTGCACAGTTTTTTGGAGACGAGTTGTTATCAAGCCACAAGAGACAAAACCTGTTCTGTACCAAGTCACACAGTTCAGTGCAAAATAGGCAGTCCAACGGCGATTTTGTGCAAAATAGGCAGTCCAACAGCGATTTTGTGCAAAATAGGCAGTCCAACGGTGATTTTGTGCAAAATAGGCAGTCCAGCGGTGATTTTGTGCAAAATAGGCAGTCCAACGGCGGTTTTGGGCAAAACAGGCAGTCCAACGATGATTTTGTGCAAAATAGGCAGCCCAACGGTGATTTTGTCTTCCCAAGTTATGTCTTTTGTGTAATAATGGTGAAAAATCCCCCCACTCCAAATAGGAGCAGCTACAGTACAGTGCCATGGGGCTTAATGGTTAAGACACTGAGCTTGGTGGACAGAAGGTCGGCAAACCAGCCGTTCGAGACCTGAGTCTTGCATGATAGAGTGAGCTTCCAGCTCTGTCCCAGCTCCTGCTAACCTAACAGTTCAAAAGCAACAAATTGCAAGTAGGTAAAAAGGTACCAATCCGATGGAAAAGGTAACGGCGTTCCATGCACTCCGGTGTCTATTCATGCCTGCTACATAACCACGGAAATGTCTGCAGCCCTTCGGCTGTAAATGAAGAAGAAGAGCACCACCCCTAAAGTCAGATACAACTGGCTTTCAAGCAAGAGAGACCTTGACCTTAAAATTAAATAGGAGTTTAGTTGCTAAAACACAAAGCAGAAGAGCCATCTCGCATCTGTTCCCTCACCATTTCGGCACACCCTCAGTTATGCCATCAGCTGCACGATCTATCTCACAACAAGTCCAAGAACAGGGATGCAAACGGTATCCTGCGGGGCTAAGGATAGTCACACAACTGTCATCCACTCTGTGTTTTGACAACAGGATCCTGGCTTATAATTGTCAGCAGGAAGAGCTTCTTTGTGATAGCTCGGAGGCAATGAATCTGTGACCTTTCAGGTGTTGCTGTAGCGTAGCGGTGGCAAACTTTTTAGTGACCGAGTGCCCAAACTGCAACCCCAAACCCACTTATTTATCACAAAGTGGCAACACAGCAACAGGGGAGGAAGGAAACGCTCCCATTGGGCTGCTGGGCAAAGGTGTGGGGTGAACTCTGTGCTGGGGGGTGGGAGGAAGTGCTCCCATTGGGCTGCTGGGCAAAGGGGATGGGTGAACTCTGTGCTGGGGGTGGGAGAAAGTGCTCCCATTGGGCTGCTGGGAAAAGGGGCGGGGTGAACTCTGTGCTGGGAGAGGGAGGAAACGCTTCCATTGGGCTGCTGGGCAGGAGGCAGGGCAAACTCTCGGCTGGGGTGACTGCATGGGTGCCCACAGAGAGGGCTCCAAGTGCCACCTCTGGCACACATGCCATAGGTTCGCCACCACTGCTGTAGCGTTATCCCGTTTGCTAGCTGTGGCTGAGGGGTTCTAGAGAGTCAAGCAAGCTAGGCAAGCTGGGGCTGATGGGTTTTGGAGTCCAGCACAATCAAGAAGGCTTCCTGGTTCCCAGAACGGCTGATGAGCACCTGTTGGAGCATGTCCCTTGAACGTCACGGGTCGTGATCCAACCTGACCATGATCATTAATTTCCCATATCTGTTTCCATTCTACAGTATCTCTATTTCCTTCCAAAGAAAAAGGGCGAAATGGAGCTTTGAAGGCAAGAAAAATGGGAAATTTCCCGCTGCAAGCTGATTCTGCTTTCCCATTCAGCCCAGAGAGAGCAAAGAGCTCCCCAAAAAGAGATTGTACAGAAGCGTGTTGCTTAGAGACAAGCATCCCAAGTCTTCGCGAGGCTGTTTTGCTGCCGCCGCGGTTGTTTCTTCGTTTTCTAAAATGGCCCATCAAACATTAATGAAACAAACACAGCAAAGCACAGAACAGGCCTTGTTTTTAGTAGTTTGTAAGTCAGCATTTCAACTGTCACCAGGGGAATTCGTTGCTGGCATCTTCCCAGATAGTCATGCTCTAAAACAGAAGGTAACTGTTTGAACTCCAAGAATGGATAATTATGGGTACTGTAGTCAGATCTATAGGGACTTGCACTGGCTTAGTGGTTAAGACGCGGAACTTGATGACTGAAAGGTTCGCAGGTCGGCAGGTGAAGACCCAAGTGCTGCACGACAGAGTGAGCTCTGTCCCAGCTCCTGCCAACCTAGCAGTTTGAAAGCAAGAAATTGCAAGTAGATAAATAGGTACCACTTTGGTGGGAAGGTAACAGCATTCTGTATGATCCGGCATCTACCAAAGGACCATGGAAACATCTGCAGTTGCAGAGAGATGCAGAGAACCATTAAGCCGCCATGGCCCTATGTATCAATATACAGTGGTACGTCGCTTAAAGAGCATAATGCGTTCCATGGGATTGCTCTTTAAGTGCGTTTGCTCTTTAAGCAAAACACCATTGTAAGTGACCAATTGTGACTTATTTATTTATTTATTTATTTATTATTTACCGCATTTCTATACAGCTTTCCTCGCCCAAAGGCGACCCAAAGCGGTTTACATACGTCAACAATATAAATAGCAGGTACATAGCAATATATAGCAATACAACATACAAAATTCAATCCAAGAACGAAACACAATATCAAGTCAGATTACAATATCAAGTTAAGTTCAGAATATCACAATACCAAATTACAGTTAACACATTCTTATTACCAAACGGCCGTGTCACACACAGTCCTCCATTCTCTCAGGCCAGGAACGGGCCGGGAGAAGAGTCTTGTAGAGGCGGCGTGGTGGTGGTTGTTGTGTATGTACAATGTTGCTTTAAGAAATGTATGAATGTAACCTGACCACAATTACAATGTAGCTCAGCTGTTAAGAAACGCGAGTAAGCTGCCTATAGAGGGCAGCTGCGAGCGTTCAGCTCACATGGTTCACATTCCCCAAATCACTGGCAGCCGTGGGAACCTTTCTCGCGGTGAGGATCACCTGGAGAAGATGGGCGTGACTCAGAATGACGTCACGCCGGTAGCAGCCAATAAGCTACCGTGCAACGAGATTCAAATGTATGTACTGCAGTATATAATGAGCTGTACCTCCGCCATTACCACATGTTCATCCTGATCATCACCCAATAAACCTGCGTTTAGCCCTCACTGCGGCTCCTTCTTTGTCTTCCGTGCAAGACACTAAATTGGCGACGAGGATGGGATCAATGGCGAATCCCAAGGTCAAGCCTTACCACTTCGATATCAGCGACCCAGAGCAATGGGAGCTGTACGAGTGCCAGTTTCGGCACGCGATGGAAGCTGCGGGCATCGACGACGACGCGAAGATGCGCTCACACTTTCTAGCCCAGGTGGGGCCGGCCACGCTGCGCATCCTGATGAACCTGGTGGCCCCCCGGAAGGTGGACGTGGTGCCCCTCGACCGCATCCTAGAGTTACTGCGCGATCATTTCCAGCCCCCCGTGTTGATCTTCCCGGCCAGGGTCGCGTTCCACAGGCGAGACCAACGCCCGGGAGAGTCCGTGTCCGCCTACGCGGCGGCCCTCAGGCTGGCAGCGGTGCACTGCCAGTGGGAAGACCTGGACACGGCACTCCGAGACCGCATGCTGTGTGGCCTGAGGGACGAGGAGGTCCAGAGAAAATTGATGACCCGCGACTATCGCCTCACGTTCAACGAGGTACTGCGGGAGGCCCAGGCAACCGAGGCGGCCAGGAGCGAGGTCAGAGTGTTCAAGTCCCGAGGGGCCACATCCGAAAGGGCCAAGTCACCAGTGCAGGCAGCCCGGCGGACATCGGCGAAGACGGCCTGGCGGGCCCCCAAGTCGCCCGCCGGCACACCAGCGACGTCTGAGGAGTCATCCGCGACGGCAGACTCCTGCTCCAGTGAGGATGACAACGTCCAGAGAGTAAAGAAACGCGGGGAGAAGTGACAGACCCGCGAACGGCAAGACCGCCGCTGCGACGGGTGTGGGGCGTCCCACGACCGCACGAGGTGCCCGTTCCAAAAGGCCGAGTGTCACAACTGCGGCCGAAAAGGGCATATCGCCAGAGTATGCAGGCGCGGGCGAGCTGAGGACAAGGGCGCCTCGAGCCACCCCCAGGCACACCAACGGAAGGCAGCCGGCACCAGGAAGGTCTCAACCAGCTACAGCGAGGAAGGCGTGAACCGTGTGGGCCTGGAGCACTAGCGCTTTTTCGTAGAGGTACTGTTACAGGGGCTCCCGGTGAGGATGGAGATAGACTCGGGGTCGTCCTATTCCATCCTGTCCCAAAAAGAGTTTATGCGCATTCCCCCAGATGCGCGGCCCAAACTGCGGGCCATGAAGTCACACTTACGGGACGTGCAGGGAAATGGGATCCCAGTGTTGGGGGTGGGGAACTTCAAGGTGAAGTTCAAGAGTTACTCTGAGAAACTGCCCCTAGTGGTCCTCAAGGGGGGAAGATGCTGCCTTTTGGGAACGCAGTGGTTTGCTCCCCTGGGAATTGAACTGTCCGGCATTAACACCATCGAGACTGACCCAATGCGGGACGTGTGCAATGCACACCCGGACGTTTTCAAGAAGGGCTCGGGACGTACAAGGGCCCCCCGGTATCCTTTGAGCTGGACCCAGAAATCCGGCCCATCCGCCTCAAGCCAAGGAGAGTGCCCTTCGCCCTCAAGGACAAGATCGAGGCGGAACTGGTGGGGCAGGGGATTTTGGTTCCAGTTGATTCGGCGGAGTGGGAAACGCCGATTGTTACGGCTCTTAAATCAAACGGGGAGGTCATGATTTGTGCGGACTATAAATGTACGATCAATAAGGCCATTCGGCCAAATGCATACCCGGTGCCCGTGGTCAGCCATTTACTGGCCACGTTACATGGGGGGAGGTGTTTTGCCAAGCTAGATCTGGCGCAGGCATATCAGCAGCTCTCCGTAACCCCAGCTGCTGCCGCTGCGCAAACCATCGTTATGCACAAGGGGGCATTTAAGGTAACGCGCCTACAGTTCGGCGTAAATTCGGCCCCCGGGATCTTCCAGTCCCTCGTGGAACGCCTTTTAAAGGGACTTCCAGGCGTCCTCCCATATTTTGATGATGTGTTGATAACGGCTGGGAGCGAATTAGAGTTAGCAAAGAGGCTAGACGGGGTCCTTTCAGTATTCGAGAAAGCGGGACTTCGACTGAGAAGGGACAAATGTGTATTCTTTGCAAGGGAGGTTGAGTTCCTCAGGTTCAAGATAACACCGGAGGGCATCAAGCCCTCCGAGTCCAAGGTTGCGGCTGTGCAAAACGCCCCTCGCCCCACCGCGAAACCGGAGCTGCAGTCATTTCTAGGGCTTTTAAATTTTTACCATTCCTTCCTGCCAAGGAAGGCATCCGTTGCGGAGCCACTGCACGCGCTATTAAAGAAAGAGGCGGTTTGGCGGTGGGGAGATAGGCAAGAGAAAGCTTTCAGGGAGCTAAAGGCGCTTTTATCCTCGGATGCTGTCCTGACCCACTTTGCCCCGAGGAGACCAGTAGTTGTAGTCTGTGATGCATCCCCAGTGGGGGTGGGGGCGGTGCTGTGCCACGTGTTGGAGAGCGGGCGGGAAGCCCCAGTTGCATACTACTCCAGGTCCCTTTCAAAGGCCGAGCGCAACTACGCGCAAACAGATAGGGAGGCCCTGGCCATAATCGCAGGAACCAAGAAGTTCCACGATTTCTTATACGGCTGCAAGTTTACTGATCACAAGCCTCTCCTGGGAATCTTTACCACAGGCAAGCCCACCCCTCAAATCCTGTCCCCCCGAATGCTACGTTGGGCGATTTTCCTTAACGCCTACCAGTATGAGCTGGTCTATCACCCAGGGAAGGAGATCTCCCATGCGGACGCGCTGTCCCGGTCTCCCCTCCCTAGTTTAGGAGACCCCGCATGCGAGGTAGAGCAGGACCACCAAGTCCTGCTGATCGAGTCCCTCGACTCACCCCCCATCGTCCCGGCTGACCTCGCCAAGGCCACAGCGGCCGACAAGGTGCTGGCCCAAGTTAGTTCCTGGGTTAGGAAAGGGTGGCCCACTGCTCCCCCCGAGGAACATTTCAAGCCATTCTTCAGGCGTAGAGTAGAGCTGTCCCTGGAAAGGGGCTGCTTACTCTGGGGCCAGCGGGTAGTCATCCCAGAGAAGCTGAGGGGCAAGGTACTGAAGCTACTGCATACCAGTCACCCGGGAATAGTGCGCTCCAAGGCGCTGGCCAGGAGTTTCTTTTGGTGGCCCCAGATAGATGCGGACATAGAGCGATTAGTGGGTACATGAGAGAGTTGCCAGAGCTCCCGGCCCGAGGAATTCTGGCTACCCCATAGGGAATGGGACACGGCCCGCGGGCCGTGGTCCCGGATTCATGTCGACTTCGCTGGCCCCTTCTACGGGGCCATGTTTCTGCTAATAGTCGACTCCTATTCCAAGTGGTTGGAAGTAATCCCCATGTACAGCACCTCCTCTGCGGCAACCATTAAACAGTTGCGCAAGGTCTTTGCCTGTTTCGGCCTGCCGGACGTCCTTGTTAGTGATAACGCTAGTACCTTCACGTCTGCGGAGTTCAAGACCTTTATTGAAAGAAACGCCATCAGGCATATTACCGCTGCCCCGTTTTACCCCGCCACAAACGGTCAGGTAGAGCGCCAAGTGCGCACTACGAAAGACGCACTGCGGCGCATGGGTCCCGGCGAGTTAAACCTCCACCTGTGTCAGTTCCTCATCTGCTACAGGACAACACCCCTAGCGTCAGGGCTTTCGCCAGCTGAACTCCTCATGAGGAGACGTCCGGCAACACTTTTTGACCGGATGGACCCATCCAGGGTGGAGGATGAAGGGAGAAATATAGATATCGGGGTAGGAAGCTCCAAAAGTTTTTCAGTAGGGGACCCGGTTCACTGCAGGAACTACGCGGCCTCCGGGCCAGCATGGGTACCAGGGACGATCATTGAGCAGACGGGGCCAGTATCCTATAGAGTTGAGACTAGCTCGGATCTACTCTGGAGAAGGCACGCCGACCAACTCAGAAGGCGGGTCACCAGTGACGGGGAATCAGCATTAGGGTCCTCCCCCACCCGCGTTACCCAAGGGGGAGACACGGCGGAATCCGCGGGTACAAATGCATACCCTGGATCCTCAGCCACAGAGGAGGATACTTTGAAAGAGAGGGATGAGTTTGATTATGATTTGCAGTACCAGGGGGCAGTAGCGGAGTGGTCCCCCACCCGTCCTAGCGAAAAGAGGGGTTTCAGTTCAGCCCCTGGTACCTCCAGTCCCCCCAGCCCTT
Source organism: Bradypodion pumilum (assembly GCA_035047305.1). Classification (NCBI taxonomy): domain Eukaryota; kingdom Metazoa; phylum Chordata; class Lepidosauria; order Squamata; family Chamaeleonidae; genus Bradypodion; species Bradypodion pumilum. The sequence continues at coordinate 4,756,813 of JAWDJD010000017.1, read as the reverse complement.
TTGCTTTAGAATATACCATAACGCCAGTCCCCCGGAGACAGACACCCCCGAGACAGGCAGCAGGGTGGAATCCGCCTGCCTCAGCCTCTAGAACACCCGGACAGGCAACAGGGGGTGGCGAGACCACGAGGGCCTCATCGTCAGTCCCGAGATTCGTGCTGGGGGGGACCCCAAGCTCCTCAAGCGGCAGGCAGGGGTTCACGTCCCAACTGTTCATTCCATTCCCGTCCCCCAATGCAAGGTTATCGCAGAGTCCCCACCGAGCCACTAATGAGTCCCCCCTTTCCGTTGCAGGACAGGACTCCGCGGAACCAGGAGCCCCCGGCTCCCCTATGTTAAGTCAAGCGGCCGCGCGCCCCAGACGCACGTGCGGCAAGCCACAATGGTTGAGGGACTTCGTCCCATCCTAGGGGGGAGGAATGTTGTGTATGTACAATGTTGCTTTAAGAAATGTATGAATGTAACCTGACCACAATTACAATGTAGCTCAGCTGTTAAGGAACGCGAGTAAGCTGCCTATAGAGGGCAGCTGCGAGCGTTCAGCTCACATGGTTCACATTCCCCAAATCACCGGCAGCCGTGGGAACCTTTCCCGCGGCGAGGATCACCTGGAGAAGATGGGCGTGACTCAGAATGACGTCACGCCGGTAGCAGCCAATAAGCTACCGTGCAACGAGATTCAAATGTATGTACTGCAGTATATAATGAGCTGTACCTCCGCCATTACCACATATTCATCCTGATCATCACCCAATAAACCTGCGTTTAGCCCTCACTGCGCTCCTTCTTTGTCTTCCGTGCAAGACACTAAAGTGGTGTACCAAAACAAACAGAGTTCCCATGCTGGCCAGCCCCTCCAGTTTTCTCGAGGCCAGTAGTGGCCGAGAGAATAGTCCGGTAGAGGCGGTGCAGATCTTTCTCTCCCCCCCCCCCCCGGCTGATTGCCGGGCAAACCATGCTGGCCTTGGCGTCTTTGGTGGCGGTGGGGGTGCTGCTTTTGAGGCCGCCAGGGCGACCCCAGGTGCCGCAGATCTTTCTCCTCCCGGTCGACTGCCGGGCAAACCGCACTGGCCTCGCCATCTTCGGCAGCGGTAGGGGTGCGGCTTTTGAGGCAGCTGGGGTGACCCCAGATGCCACAGATCTTTCTTCCCCCAGGCCAACTGCCAGGCGAGCCGCGACTTCTGGCAGAGGGGATTGCGAACACCGATTTAGTTGTTAAGTGAGTTTTTTGGTTGGTTTTAGTTGTTAAGCGAGAAAATTCTGCTCTTTAAGTGAGTTAGTCTCTAAGCGAGGCGCTCTTTATGCAAGGTTTTACTGTACTACACACACACTAAAACAACAATCAGATAAGGTTTCACAATGGACACACACACCAAGTCAAACACCACCTGATCTTACATCAATACCCCAAAACCCTGATTTGAAAGCCGATCCATCCATTGCCTTCTGATGGCCTTGGTGACAATCTCCATTCCATTTCACGGCTCAAGTGAGTAACATGGAGCCAGGCTGCACATCAATTACAAATATATGCCAATGCTTCACAAGGCAAGCTCTCTTGGACATCAGAGAAAAGAAGGGCCAAAGGTGATCCATTTTCTTGGTCCTTTTGGCTGGCTGCTTGCTCACCTCATGGCACTCAAGCCGTTTGGGAAAGACAACAACCGACAAAATCAAACAAGAGGCGAACTGAGGGCATATAATTTTCTCCATTTTCACCTTTCGGAAGTGCTCTCTACCAGTGACCTTCTACCTCAGGTCTCTCTCTCTTTCCTCCAACACCAGAGATGTTTTTCTGTTTGGGTGAGGTTATTGAAAGTTAAAAAAACAAACAAACAAACAAACAAAAAGACAGAGGATGGAAAGGTTGCAGAGATCAAGGCTGGACAGAGAAGAGGAAAACCCAGAGAAGAAGAAAGTCTGGCGTTACAGTTGCAGAGTTCTGAACCAGACCTCTTATGCACGAAGTGCATTGCTTATGGAGGGGGTTCCCAACCTAAAGCCGGATCTGGCTCATGGTGCCATTTCATGCGCCCCCCCCACTCCTCCAAGGGCATTTGAGAAACAAAAAGGTGGCTTCATTTAGCAGTTTAAAGCAGGGGTTCCCAACCTAAGGCCCATGGGCTGGATCCGGCCTTTGACACCATTTCATGTGGGGGGCCTCACCCCTACAAGGAAATTCGAGGGGGGAAATGGCCAGCGCTTTGAAGCTGCTGTGACAAGATGGCCACCCCCATCGTGCAGGCAGGATAAAATGGCCGTCTGGCCCTCGAAGCTGACTGAGAGACCGTGACCCGGCCCCGAGCTTTAAAAGGTTGGGAACCCCTGGCTTATGACCATGTTTAGAGGTGGCAAACCCGGATTAAGGCTGCAGAGCTAATGAGGACATTCAAATAACTCCATCCCCTAATCACTTCATCTTGTTTGAACTACAAATCCCATCAGGCCATCTGGCATCATGATGGGTGGTGGTGGTGGTCGGAGTTGTATTGCAAAAAGCCAGGAAAGCATAAGAATCATCTTCGGCTCTCTCCCTGGCCAGGGGAGGTGGGAGCAACAGCTGTGCCTTGTTCCCGCGGTGGGGCTATGAAAAGCCGCCGCCACCGGAGCCGCCGGGATTGTTGCGGGCCAAAGTCCATCATTTTCTCGCCACAGCTGGGTCGGAGCAAGGTCTTCCCTGGCTCTGTCATAGACGTTTGAGCCATGCGGCTCTGTCGTGGACATTTGAGCCATGGGGTTCCGTCAAAGACGTTTGAGCCATGGGGCTCCGTCGTGGATGCTGGGTGGCCGAGGATAATGTGCAATTCATTTTGTTATTTCAGTATTTAAATGGTGTTTTATTGCATAATTTGTATTTGTCCTGTAAATTTTGTAAGGTGAAAACCGCACATTTTTTTTGGTATTTTCTGTTAATTCTTTTTTCTTATTTGTAATTGTACTGCATTATGAATTGCTTTGCATTGTATTATGTATTGTACTATATGCCCCTGTTGTAAGCCGCCTCGAGTCGCACTTGGTGTCGAGTGAGGCGGGATATAAATTTAATAAAGAAATACAAGTTAATAAATAAAGAACGGTGGCTCAGTCTAACCACTAGAAACCTTTCAGGCCCGGGATCTTGACGTAACACCTTTTGCCACGTGGGTTCCCCACATCTGAGGAACTACCAAATATTATGGAAAGCAACCGGCCCTGGACTCAGCCCAGCTGGCTGCAGGAAAAGAGGCAGGCAGGAAAATAATTAAGTCATACATCAAACAATGCAGCTCATGCCTTGGATACAAAATTAATAAAAACTCAGTCTTAGCATTTAGAACCAAAGAATTTACATTTTTATTTTAAATATTCAATTTTATCCAACCTGGTTATGTGGCCCGAAGGGAACACAATTCCCAACCCTGACGTGTAATATTTGCACCTGTCTCTCCCCTTCCCAAAACTGCTCTTCATGCCTCGGAATACCTCTTCCGATTAAATGTTTGTTGCCATTTCTGCATCATCTGGATGGTTTCAGAGGCAAAGGAAAACAGCACTAAGAATTTAATTGCGATATAAAAGGCAGTAAGAGAGAGGGAGGCTGGCAGGTCTCTCATGTGCTAGAGCGGGGGTGCCCAAACTACAGCCCATGGACCAGATCCGGCCCCTGATGCCAATTTGTCTGGCCCACACCACCCTCGACGCTCCTGGAAGCAGAAGTAAAACCCACCCAGGCACGTTTTACTTTTGGTTCCAGGAGTGATGAGGGTGGCATGGGCCAGATGAATTGGCATCGGGGCCGGATCTGGCCCATGGGCCATAGGTTTAAGCAGGGCAGCTTGAAATCTATCTCATCCTGGACCTGTTGCAAAACAGATTGCAAGGTGCAATTTACTTCCGCTTCTGGTGGGAGGAACCATGTGACCGGCCCACGGCCCAAAAGGTTTAGGCACACCAACTCTAGAGGGACTCAAAGCAAAAAATAAAATAAAAATCTAGCATCCTCCATCATTTAACAATGTTAAAAGGCTGCAATAGGAAATCCTTTCGACTGCGAGGATGAAACCTATCCACCCACAGACTGCCAAGTCCAGCAAGTAAGGCCACCAGAGGTTCTTAATTGCATTTCTAGGACAAAGAAAGGTCTAATTATCATTTTTCTTTCTTTCTCACCATTTGGCAGAAGGCTCACAAAGGCAGCCTCCATCGACATCAGGTTCGGCAGACATGACAGCATTAAACCTTTATGTAACGCACAAAAACAGCCTTCATAGTTCAAATAGAATTACTGTACAATCAAAACGAATTGTGTGTACTAGAGTACTAAGTCACTTACTAGAACTGGGTTAACCAGATAATCAGTCATTACCATTTTCATCCCCGCCTGCCCCCAAATCTGTATTTACTGGGTAGAAATTAGATGGAACTCATTACAAGTAACACATTACCTGCAGTGGACTTCTTTTTTCTTTTAACAGAGATATTTGTATAATGAACAAAAGAGTCTTTTAGTCCTTCTACAGAAGAACTATAATTTTTAGTTACTTTTCTCACTGGAGAGTAGCAGCGCCACTAAATTATGGAAAAGGAAGGTCACCAATTTCTGCATCATCTGGATGGTTTCAGACAGGGCCGGCATCAGAAATTTCCGGGCCCGGTACGCAGGGACTCCCCACACACACACACATTTTGGCCACGTCCCTGTGGTTTCCTGTGCATGCATTGTTTGTTTGCGCATGCACAGATCAGTGGTTTCCCGGCGCCGCCACGCCCCTGTGGTTTTCTAAGCATGCATTGTTTATTTGCGCATGCGCAGATCAGTGGTTTCTCAGCGGCCCCCGGCCCCTATCATCTCCGGGCCCGGGACGGGAGTCCTGATGGTCCCCCCCTGATGGCGGCCCTGGTTTCAGAGGGAAAGGAAAACAGCACTAAGAATTTAATTTAATTGCAATATAAAGGGCAGTAAGAGAGAGGGAGGCTGGCAGGTCTCTCACGTGCTAGAGCAGGGGTGCCCAAACTATGGCCCATGGGCCAGATCCAGCCCCCGATGCCAATTTGTCTGGCCCACACCACCCTCGTCGCTCCTGGAACCCAGTCCCACATATGTTGGTTTTAGTAACACTAGGGACTGCGGGGGTTTAGTGGTTAAGACACTGAACTTGATAACTGGATAGTCGGCAGGTCAACAGTTTGAAAACAAGTGCTGCACAGTGGTGTGAGCTCCCGTCATCTGTCCCAGCTCCTGCCAACTTAGCCGTTCGAAAGCAAGAAATTGCAAGTAGATAAATAGGGACCACTTCGGTGGGAAGGTAAATAGCGTTCCATGTGGCAGTCATGCTTGCCGCATGGCCACAGAAACATCTGCAAACGCAGACAGAGGTTGTACACATAGATAAAGAACAAACCCTATAGTTCAGAGAGATCTCCAAACTACAGCCCATGGGCCAGATCTGGCCTGCAGCAGCAAATCATCCAGCCCATGCCCTCACTGCCTTTACTGTGTCCTCAATACTCATTCCCTCCCTTCCTGTCCCCAGGCAAGTGAGACAGGCATATGTGGTGGCCAGCGGAAGTGGCGGGCCATGGGCTGGGCCGGCCTTGTCTGCCAGTGCCCTTGCCCACTTCTAGTCTCCTCTGCTTCTGCAGCAGAGTGGGGGAGTGGGGTGGCCTCAGGGGGGTGGGGACCACCAGTATGGCCCCTCAACAGTCTGAGGGAGCATGAACTGGGCCCCGGCTTAAAAAGTTTGGGGACCCCTGCGCTACGACTGGCTTTTGAGCGAGGGAGACTTTCACCTTTCTTGTGTCCGTATTCCTATGTATATACCAACAAGAGGGTCTATTTTCTCAACTGGCATAGGTGCGAGGCATCACCTAATGAGATCGTCCCGGCAAATACCGCCAAAAAGATTATGTAACAGGTGGCGGTTGCTGAGCAAACATGATCCGAAGCCACTGTGGAGAAAGCTTTTACTTGCCATAACTCAAGGAAACAGTCGCCGTCATGATCAAGGTCTCCAGGGCTTCGTTGAAATGCAGCCATCAGTTCAATTTTTAATAAGTAAAGAGGATTTCCATTCCCACCCCACCCCTCAACCCCCAACCCAAGCTCCACGAGCAAAGCCCAAATTGCACTAATTAACTCATCAGAGGACACACCACAATCCCGTCATTAGCCCTGCCTGGAAGACGGGCGCTTTTGATCCACGTAGACTAATTTGCAATAAGCAATTCTCCAGTCAAAGGACACAACACAACACAACAAGCCATCCCCACACGTCCACCGGTGTCATGTGCGGCTGCTATGGAAACAAACGAAACCACCAAGGAACAAGGATGGAACAATTTCTGTAGCTGATTCCACAGCGAAGTGCGCCGAATGTACAGTCTACACCGGGACGTCACAGCCCCCAAAAGGCCTCCTTGTTTGGACAGAAGACCGAGATTTCCATATTCTAATTGATTGGCATGAGCACTAACGGGCTGAGAGGTCAAGCTGACAATTTGAGAGTCCTGGTGGCTCCAGCGGTGTGGCAGACACCAAATTGTGAAATAATTTGTTATGAAAGAATTTGTCATTGGGGCTCTGCACCAGATGCAGACACTTTTGATCTGATTGTCCCCAAACAAGGTCTGGACCGATGGGACACAGCCGGATTTCATTCCAGATCAAATCATACACAGAGCAACTCACATCTGGATCGCAAGCAGATCAACTGAGGCACCATCTTCAGGCCGGGTAGCTCAGTGGTTTAGATCTCTGGCTAAAGAGCCAGAGGATGGGAGTTCGATTCTCTCACTGTGCCTTTAGAGTTGTGGTTCCCAACATAGGGCACACACCCCCACAGGGGGGCAATTTGATTTTTAAGGGAGGGACAATTCGAGAATGAGCTATTAACTGCGGTGGCTCAGTGGTTAAGAAGCTTGCCTTGTTAGCTGGAAGGTCAGCAAGTCGGCAGTTCAAGACCCGGGTACTGTATGGCGGATTGAGCACCCGTCTCTGTCCCAGCTCCTGCCAACCTAGCAGTTCAAAAGCATGAAATTGCAAGTACTGTAGATAAATAGGGACCACTGTAGTGGGAAAAGCTCTTGGGGACATAAAAGGAGCCTCATTTGGGCATTCCCTGAGCAGAGTTTCTTCCGCAAAAATCCTTTCAACCCAGAATAATTTCTGACATGAAATTATTATTATTATTATTATTATTATTATTATTATTATTATTATTATTATTATTATTATTACTACTACTACTACTACTACTACTACTACTACTACTACTACTACTACTACAGTGAATGACCTTTAAGGCTTCCTCCACGGGAAAAGTTCACTTTTTGAATAATAAGAATTATATCTCATGGGTGGTGGTGGCAGGGATCAGGATTTTATAGATGCTTAGATGGGGCTTAGATGGGGGGTTGAGAACCACTGCTTTAGAGAGAAGATCCAGCCTATGTAGCCTTGAGCAAGCTGCACAGTTTCCCGAAAGCCATGATGGCGAACCTTGGCACTCCAGATGTTCTTAGACTTCAATTCCCAGAAGCCCCCATGAATCCACACAAATAGGTTTACTGCGATTCATCTGGCCCACCCGTACGGGCGTGTTTTACTTCCGCTTGCAGGTGTGATGAGAGCGGTGTGGGCCAGATGGATCGCAGTAAACCCATTTGTGTGGATTCACGGGGGCTTCTAGGAATTGAAGTCCAAGAACATCTGGAGTGCCAAGGTTCCTTTTCCAGTGAGCTCAAGTTGATCGCCATGATGATAGCCAATATTCGGAATCGGATATGGCACTTGAAGAAAGCAATCACATTTATATACCGCCCCATAGTACTTAATGCACTCTCTGGGCGGTTCCCCAATTAATTAGCAATTTGCCTCCAACAAGTTGACATCACTGTGAATGAAGCCATGCGTAGTGGGCTGGATCTGGCCCATGGGGCGTTAGGTTGGGAACCTCTGGTGCAGAGTGACAGAATGCCTCAAACCTACACCAGTTGAGAAAATAGACCCCCTTGTTGGTATCGCTCCACCTAAGATCAGGAGAGAAGGGGCAGCAGATGCTGCGAGAACTAAGCAAGAGAAGGACCCTCGACACCGTCTCTGACCTCAGAAGGATAGAAGGCTGAGCCAACCTTGAGCCATGGTCAGGATCGAACTCACAACATTTTGGTTGCAGTACAGCAGTTTAACCACAGTGCTACCAGGGCTCTATCTTCAAAAATGTTTGTTCTTTCCACAAAACTCTTCCAGATTTGAGGCTCATCTCCGTTCAGAGGATGTTGAAGGTCCTTCTCTTGCTTAGATCTCTCAGTGACCGCTACTTCTTCTCTCCTGATCTTAAATGGAGCAATACCAACAAGAGGATCTATTTTCTCAACTGGTGTAGGTTTGAGGCATCTTGCGCCAGAGGTTCCCAACCTAAGGCCCATGGGCCAGCTCTGGCCCACGGCACCATTTCGGGTTGCCCACCCACCCCTCCAAAGAAACAAGAAACAAAATGGCCATCCCCCTTGTAGCTGTTGGGTCAAAATGGCTACCCCCATCGTGCAGGCAGGGCAGAATGGCCATCCGGCCCTCAAAGCTGACTGAGAGAGAGTGGCCCGGTCCCCAGCTTGAAAAGTTTGGGAACCTCTAGTCCTGATCGGGAACCTCTAGTCCTGATCATTGCTTCATTCACACCTGTGTCAACTTGTTTTGTGCATGTGGATGTACTGCATACTGGAGCATGCTCCAGAGATGTTCAGAGCCAAAGCTGATGTACACAGTGTGAGCAATTGAGATCCTCATGTTCTTAAATGCTTACTTGCCTTGACAGAGTCGGTCTGGTCTATTTGGGATAAAGAACTGGATTCGGGCTGTTAGATCTAGTCCGGATCTCCAGGGGAGCTGAGGGAAAAGAGATCCATAGGTCTCCCCTCTATGGGACCTCATTTGTGGTAGCTGAAGATCAAGAGGAGAACTGACTTCTTTAGTCAAACGAAAAACCCTGATTTCCACAGTCAAGAAAGGGATTTCTACCATACCTGTCAAGTATCCCGGATTGGCCGGGATTCCCCATATTTCTGCGCCGATTTTCTCCATTTCCCACCCGGAGCTGCCGCTACCCCGTAATTTGGCAGCGGAGGGAAAGGAGTTACTGCGCATCCCTTCTGTGCAGGTCCTTTCTACACATGCGTAGAACCCTTCTACGCATGCGGAGAACCCGTCTACGCATGCGTAGAACCCTTCTACACATGTGTAGAAGGCTTCTGTGCAGAAGGGGATGCGTAGAAGCCTTCTATGCATGTGTAGAAGTGACCTGCACAGAATGGTTCTGCGCAGGTCCATTCTATGCATGCGTAAAACGTTTCTGTGTAGGTCGCTTCTACACACGCGTAGAAGGCTTTTACGCATGCGTAGAACGGACCTGTGCAGAAACGTTCTGCACAGGTCCCGTAATCTCCAGAGCTACGCTTGACAGGTATTATTTCTACATTTGCTCCACTTTTTTCTGCTTTAGTTGCCAGTAATAGGTTAGGCTTTCATGCTCAGGTCCAAACACCCACCCGCTCGCCCTTTTCTCTACAACCAGACCAATCTCTTGCTCTTGAAAGCGGCAGGCTTAAATGTCAACAACAGAGAGAGCAATTAACGTCAATCGGAAGCTTCCAGATAAGCTGCAGATTTCACCCAAGGACAAAATAGGAGAAAAACCAGATTTTTAATACTGGTTGTTTTCAAGGCCCATTTATACATCCTGTTGCAGTGAAGCAGGCAGGTGATGGGGAAGCCTAGAAAAGTTACATTTTCAGACACCGGTAACCTCCCTATGGAGGTTACCGGTGTCCAGTCTGACCCTTTGCGACCCCATGGACCACCGGATGCCAGGCTCCTCTGTCTTCTGCCATCCTCCGTAGCCCACCAGATCTACACCCACTGTGTCAATGATGCCATCTAGCCACCTCATTCTCTGCCGCCCCCTTCTCCTTTTGCCCTCATCCTTTCCCAGCATCAAGGCCTTCTCAAGTGAGTCCTCTCTTCTTATTTGGTGCCCAAAATACTTGAGATTCAGCTTCCGTATTTGCCCTTCCAAGGAGCAGTCAGGGTTGATTTCCTTCAGGATGGACTGATTTGATCTCCTCACAGTCCAGGGGACTCTCAAGAGTCTCCTCCAGCACCACAGAGTTCAAAGGCGTCTATTCTTCTGCGCTCAGCCTTCCTTATGCTCCAGCTCTCACACAGCCATACATCACTACTGGGAAGACCATTGCTTTGACTATGCAGACTTTTGTTGGCAGGATGAGAGGTTAACAAGTTCCAGGAGTGTGGGAGGAAATGTTTTAGTCACACAAAACACTGGCCTCTCCTGATGAAAACATGTCAGCGCATTATAAATAAGAACTCGATAAACTGTGCTCCATAGAGGTAATCGAACCTGGACTACATCGAGGACGTTGAGCCCAGACTTCGTCGGGGAACGTTGAGCCCTGGGCTCCGTCGAAGATGTTGAGCTCTGGGCTATGACCCCTGGGCCTCACTATTGTCTGGCTGCAGTTACCAACAGAGGACAATTTGGTTTACTTGATTTATTGGTTGTTCTATTGCTTGTATTTATTTATCGGGATTTATTGTGCTCTTGATGTTTATCTGATATTTTGTGATGCTTTGTGATACTTTGTTAGCCACCCTGAGCCGCATTGTGAGTAGGCGGCATACAAGTGGAAACAAAAAAAGGTAAAGGTAAAGGTGCCAACAGAGGACAATGTGGTTTACCTGATTTATTGGTTGTTCTATTGCTTGTATTTATTTATCGGGATTTATTGTGCTCTTGATGTTTATCTGGTATTTTGTGATGCTTTGTGATACTTTGTTAGCCACCCTGAGCCGCATTGTGAGTAGGCGGCATACAAGTGGAAACAAAAAAAGGTAAAGGTAAAGGTGCCAACAGAGGACAATGTGGTTTACCTGATTTATTGGTTGTTCTATTGCTTGTATATATTTATCGGGATTTATTGTGCTCTTGATGTTTATCTGGTATTTTGTGATGCTTTGTGATACTTTGTTAGCCTCCCTGAGCCGCATTGTGAGTAGGCGGCATACAAGTGGAAACAAAAAAAGTAAAGGTAAAGGTAAATGTCTCTCTTGCTGTCTGCATCTGCAGGCATTTCCATGGTCACGTGGCAGGCATGAGTACACAGAACACTGTCACCCTTCTTGCTGAAGCAATACCTATTTATCTACTTCAAATTTCTTGCTTTTGGACTGCTAGGCTGGGACAGAGAAGGGAGCTCACTCTGTCGTGCAGCATGTGGGTCTTGAACTGCTGACCTGCCGACCTTCCAATCGCCCAGTTCAGTGTCCTAACCACTAGGCCACATCCTTCTTACATACTGTTTTGCAAATGATGGATTTTTAGCTTTAAAAAATGTTAAGGTACCCCTTGTTTTGGAAATCCCTAGAGCAGTGGCGCCGGACCTTTTGGAGACCGGGGTGCCCGAACTCAACAAGCTGTTGTCCACGCCGCAGAGGGGTGGGGTTAACTCTATGCTGGGGGAGGGAGGAAGCACTCCCATTGGGCTACTGAGGAGAGGGGCGGGGAAAACTCTGTGCTGAGGGGAGGGAAGAAGTGCTCCCATTGGGCTGATGGGAAGAGGGGCAGGGGGAAATCTGTGCTAGGGTGGCAGTGCGTGTGTAGACAGAGAAGGCTCTGAGTGGCCCCTCTGGCACACGTGCCATAGGTTCACCACCACTGCCCTACAGGCTTCATGCTCCTATTTTGAGGAAATGTTTCTTTCCAGCTAGAGAAAAAAAGAGACCCTTTTTCATCCCTGGCAAACCACAAATAAAACCTGAAAGATCTCAGAGTTCTCACACTGGTTCCAATGCTTTCTCCACAAAGCTTTGCCAGGGTGCATGGATCAATCAATCAATCAATTCCAACCTTTTCCAGGAAACCAATATGTGGACTTCCATCCGTTTACTCCTGTCAGAAGCCAGCATTTGCCAAAATGCTCCTGAAATCTTTGGGCTCTCAGTTACAGACGGCGGACTGATGCATTTGTGTGTGTGTGAATGCACACACACTCACACAGACACAGAGACCTCTGGCAGGGTAATCGGTCTCTCCTTTCCTGACTTCACAACCACCAACTCAGTAATATGAACTTCCTGTTATGACACGCAAGAACAGACAGGCCGTCGTGTTGGCTTTGTCACATGAAAAACAGATAACAGAAAGCTCTAAAAACGGGTTCTCCTGCTTTGGTTTTCCCATTTGGATTTCTGGTGCTAGACCCAATTAAGGAAAAAGGCAGGGGCAAGGCGACAGACACCCATTCCAAAAGTAGGCAACAGCCAGATTACACAAGAAAGAAAAACCCATCATCTACAAAGCTATTGCGAATGATCTGTGTTGTCAAAGTTGTTGAATATTCTTTTGGGGCTATTTTAACCATTTCATCTTAACTTACTTATTAGTTTGTGCCAGCTCTATTAATTAGCCTAATGAGGCAGCTGCTTCAGGCAAACAGAACACTGTCACCCTTCTCTCTGAAGCAATACCTATTTATCTACTTCAAATTTCTTGCTTTCAAAACTGCTAGACTGGGACAGAGCCACTTTTTAGTGGTTATTTACTGTGTAACTCCTGGATATTTACTGTCAAGGATGAAGGCAGCTGCCTATGGCATTTTTCTACTCCACAGACCAACATAACTTAGATGCCTATAGATACAATTGCACTGATGTCTGGGTGGATAAAGCAAGCCATTTTAGGCCAGTACAGTAGATACCAGATATACTTGAGTATAAGTCAGGTTTTTTAGCTCCCCAAATGAGGTCCACAAATGGGACTCGACTTATACTCAGGTCAACATAAACACTCAAAAACATACCCACACAAATGTCTAAATTAATTACTTACCCTATTTTCATGTATTTTAATTATTGAGACTCACTAGCAGCTGCTGCATTCTCCACTCCCGACTTATACTGAGGTCAATCTATTTTCCTAGTTTCAGAGGTCCAAATTAGGTACCTCGTCTTATATTCGGGACGACTTATAGTCGGGTTTATACAGTAATACATATCCGAGACAACTTCAAGCATTTTATATATTTAAATTGAACAACCAGGAGGTAGAAGGGATGGTTTTAAAATGTCAGTTTCTGGTCTTGCCAACCTAAAATCTGCCTTGGCAAGTACAGTACATATAATCCCTTTGTAACCCTTTTATCTTAAATTTACATGCTGATGTAGTCCATGTTCTAAAACCTGGTAGATACAGATCCATATGCTAAATATTACATTTCTGCAAGACACCATTTGACCTAAGCAAAGTGAAATTTTGTGAGATAGCCACGTAAGAGAGTATTCACAGCACTTTGTCAAATCAGCACCATGGACAGCTCTAAGAAATAAGGCCATTCTAAAAGATGGATATACTGTATTAAAAAATGTGGTTGTTTTTAATATAATGTAAGCTGCCCTGAATAGCTCATATCCAAAGGGATATGAACGAAAGAACAAACTAACTAACATGAAGGATAAGGATGGGAATGTTCAGATTGTGTGAACTGCAAATACCATATCAAACAAACACCTGAACCAAGGGTGACCAAACTACGGCCCGTGGGCTGGATCCAGCCCATGGCACCAAATCATCTGGCCCACACCTCTGAAGCGGAAGTAAAACATCATGCATTCATGACAGCCATGGACGCTGTTTACGGTGGGAGGAACCACGTGATCGGTCCGCTCAACCCCGTGACTGGCCCGTGTCGTGAAAAGTTTGACCACCCCTGACCTAAATGTAGCCCACCAAAGAGAAAGACCTAATCAGGAAGATATTTGTGCCAAGCTAGGCACTCCTGCCCCAGTGCTAAACTGGGAATATTCTTCCCAAACAGGAAGTTGAGGCAGAGCTAGGCTAAGCTAGGCCTGAGAGTCTTCCTGTTTAGGCATTTCTCCTCGTTCAGCCACATTGTCAGTGTTTGTCAGGAAGAGCTCTCTCAGAATAGAGGATGATGGAATCTGTAGTCCAGAAAACATGAATGTCCCCTCCTGTCAACCGCGGCTCTGGCGAATCCGGGACCTGAGCAGACCGGGTCTGCACAGGTCGCATTGTACGCATGCGCATGGAGGGCTACGCCGCTTGCGTAGCCTGTGCAGGTGGCGTAGCCTTCTGCGCATGCGTGGAAGGGAGCTACGGAAGTGTAGAGCCCTTCCACGCATGCGTGCAACATGACCTGCGCAGATATGCTGCGCAATGCCTCCTTTCCCCTGCTGCCAAATTACGGGGTTTTGGCAGCGTGGGTCGGGAAATGACGTCAATCAGCGCAGGATTCCGGGGTAATCCCGGCCAAATTGGGATGGTTGACAGGTATGTCCTGAATAAAGAATCCTCGCTGGTTTTAGGAAAGCCACCTGGCCAAACAATTTGGTGATACCGCTGAGCTGAGCGATCAGATGGGTTTAGCATCCGCGGGGCTGTGTTTGCCATAACTGACTCACGCCCTAAGCAGTGTGGCGGCTTTCTGAGAAAGCGAAGGGGACCAGCTTCCCCATGAGTTCAATGAGAGGGCAAACAAGCTATTTACGTACATGCCCACAACTCCACAACACCAAGGCCATGGAAATGCCAGTCCTTCGAACCAGCTCAGCAGCTCATTTCATTTAGCCCAAGCGCTAATTCCTGACATTTAAAAGCCTTCGCTACAAGCGCTCTCCGCTCCCCGCCAGGGTGGAGTAACCTCCAAAACGAACCAAGAGTGCTTAGCAACACTGGCAAAAAAAAAAGCAGAATATAAACAAAAATTAACTCGTTCAGGGCAATATGAGAAAGATTGTCAGAAGCCAAACTGTTCCGGCTTCTCAGTTTATACGCCCCACAGAGTAACTTCAATTCCCAGAAGCCTAAGCCAGTACATTGGCTGATCATGATGGGGTTCCAAAAATAACAATTCTCATATGTATGTGTATTGCTCACCCATGATCAGATCATTTTAGACCAGGGGTTCCCAACTTTTTCAAGCCAGGGGCCAGGTCACGCTCGCTCAGTCAGCTTTGCGGGCCAGACAACCATTTTTGCTCTGCCTGCACGAGGGGGTGGCCATTTTGTCCCAGTAGCTTTAAAGGGACAGCCTTTTTGTTTCTCAAATACCCTGGTGCCAGATGAAATGGTGCCAGATCTGGCCCACAGGTCTTAGGTTGGGAACCCCTGGTTTAGAACCAGAAAACCAAATTTTTCACAAGGCTGTGTGTGTGAGCTATAACCTTTCAATAGCAGTGAAAAGTGACGTGTCCTGCAGAACGAGAAGAAAAAGAAGTTTACAAAGACAGGGGAAGGCTGGACAATGTTGGACAACTCCTTGCTTACCGCACAGCGCAAAGACGTGGCTGCTGTCTTCGTGGACAAACTTGCGAGTCACAGACTCTTCCATCAGTTGTTTCACCTGCAAGCAGAGAGGAAAACAGAGAAAAGACATTGAATGGCATAAAGGAGTTGGGAAAGCAACTACTGTATACTGTAATTTCAAAATTGTAGTAAAATTAATTCAACAAATATTTGCTGGCTAGAATCTTGTTGGCGATTTACACACATGTTAAGTCAAACTGCTTAATTCATGGGCATCCAATTTTCACTAACCAATGATGTGTCAGTTACATTACTAGGGGCACGTCTCTTCGACAACCAGGCATGTATAACTCCATTGGTTAATGGCAATTCACTGCAGCGAGTTATGCAACTTAACTAAATGTACACATAAACCACTAACAGGATGTTATGCCAATCCCAAATACAAAATCATGTCAAACATTTCAATGAATCCCTGATCCCAAATACAAAATATCACATCGCAAAAATGTGTCGAACATTTCAGTAAATTCCCAGTCTCAATTACAAAATATCACATCACAAAAGAAACACCAAACATTTCCGTAGATCCCCAGTCACAGTTGCAAACCTGTGTTTCCTCTAAGACAGTGTATCCTAACCACTGGTTTTTAGACTACAATTTATCACGGCCACTTGGCAACAAAAATATTCCTTGATTTTTTAAAATATTTTCATAATGCTATAACAGAATTGGCCACTAGAGGGAATTAGAGGACATTTAGCTCTATTTTTCTGCCTTACTGATAGTAATAATAATTTCGTGTCTGAGATTACTCTGGGTTGAAAGGATTTTTGCTGGAGAAACTCCACTCAGGCGACGCCCAAATGAGGCTCCTTTCATGTCCCCAAGTGCAGCCCTCAGGTATCGACACCCGACCTTCCAATCTCCAAGCTTAGCATCTTAACCACTAAGCCACCGGGGGGACTGCTGAAGATAACAAACACGTTAGCTGTGCGTAGTGCAATGACCAACTTGCTGACCAGAGTGATAAGATGATACTGGAGAACAAAGAATGAGTAATGCAAATAAAAAATGGAGTACTAAAAATAAAATAAAATCAATAGCATTTCAGCCTCCGAGGGATGCCCAAGTCTGAACAGGTACAGAAATAGAAATGTTCCATGTACCTTAAGAGCCAGTGTGATGCAGGGGTTTAAGCTGTTGAATAACACTCAATGTGACCTGGGTTCAAATCCTCACGTGGTCATGAACCTCAATGGGTGGGCCCCGGTCTCTTTCACGCTACAGCCATAAAGTTGTCAGTTTAAAAATGTGATCAGACACACACTCCTCTCATTGTAGAAGGTCCTAAACTTCAGGTAGCTGGAATGGTCCGTATCCACAAAAGAGGACCTTTTGTAAGGCTAATGGCTCTTATTTTCCCTTTCAAGACCAGCGGCCACCCCTTGGATATTTTGCATTAGAGCTGGAGCTGCTCATAGCAATATCTTGCTCACAACCGAAATGAAACTTGCATTTCCTTTTCAGAAGGCTCGGAGAAGCCTAAAGGAGATGGTGGTGGTTTATAGACCCTGCAGATGAGAAAGTCCAAAGACTTCATCTCTGGCAATCCTGCTTCCGCTACACCACGCTGTAGACTCTTGACCTGTTCTACCTCATAGGGTTGTTGTAAGGATAAGGTTTGGCCAGGAAATAAAAAAAAACAATATGGATCTTGGCCTGGTATCCCATTTTAGAAGAGGTCCCTGTGTAATGCTGGCCAATTTGGCTTAAAAAATGATAGTGCGAGAGGTGGCCACTTGGCTTGCAACCCAGCAGGAAGCTTCAGCAAGGGGAAAGTAAAGGTAAAATTCACCCTTGCTCGGAAGCCAGTCATATCTGACTCTAAGGTTCAGTGCTCATCCCTGTTTATAGCCAAAGATCCAGCGCTGTCTGCATCTGTAGACGTTTCCATGAACATGTGGCAGAACACATGCACGGAACGCTGTTACCTTCCTACCAAAGTGGTCCCTGTTTATCTACTTGCAATTTCTTGCTTTCAAACTGCTTCGTTGCCAGGAGCTAGGACAGAGACAGGAGCTCACTCCATCCTGCAGTACCCGGGAACCGAACTCCAACCTTCCAGTCAGTGAGTTCAGCATCTTAACCACTTGAGCCACGGCAGTCCCCCAGCCAAGGGAAACCGGCCCATAAATAGCATCTCTACGGCAACACCTGGGGTGGGCTTGTTGATGTAGCGGCTGCCCATTCCCGGCTCACGCTTTGTACAAAGCTGTGTTGACTCAAGCCTGCTCCAGGTGTTGTTTGATTTGGAAATGGAACAACATAACTGCCATCCCACAATAGCTGGGAACTATGTGTACCTGTGTGTGTGTTGGCAAAAGGCAAAGTTCAAAGTGCATCCAGGAGGAAAGAGAACAGAAAGCACGGCTTAGGGTTATATCATGAGGCAAAAGGGTCCTCTCCCTGCCCTGGCAGATGGGAACATTTCCAGAGAATCTGTGAGGCTCGGGATTTTGCTAATTACCGTATATACTTGAGTATAAACCAAGTTTTTTAACCCCAAAAATGAGCCCCCAAAAAGGGACTCGACTTATACTTGGGTTAATGACCACAAGGGTCCCAAGACCACATTGGGTTGAGATGCGCCAACAATTTAATTAATTTTACCATATTTTAATGTATTTTGATTATTGAAACTCACTGCATTTCCCACCCTCGGCTTATACTCGGATCAATCTATTTTCCTGGGGTTTCAGGTCAAAATTAGATACCTCCGCTTATATTCAGGTCGGCTTATACTCAAGTATATATGGTACTCCTGCCTCGGTTCCAGAAGGGTACCTCAAAGTCCACCGGGAAGCAAACAGGAATTAACTTAAATTAATTAAATTAGTTTTCAAGACCATAAGGTTCTTTTTCGAGGCTCCAAGTGCAAAACCTCCCTTCTTTCCATCCAGCTTATCCATCCATCCCTCTTTCTGTCTATCAAATATTGCAAAAAAAAAAAACTTCGCACACATACACAAACTTTATGTCCCTATTATAAGGACACAAAGTCTTCACCAGCAACAGGGCAAAAATATGCTTGACAAATTACAGAAGGATCCAAATGTCTCTTTGAAACCAAATGAGAGGGGGGAAATCTGAGATGTATTTATCAACCGAAGTAGGACATCCATAGAGGAATTGCCTGCACATACACAGTCTCTGGAACCCTTAAATTAAATGCAAATATTAATGCATAAGAGCACTTATGAGGATTCATCCTTCTGGTGCTCCTCCTGCACAAACATATTGAAAATTTTGCTTTGGCATCGCCTGACTTTTCCAGTCTTTCTAAATCAAATCCTGAATCCCAGCCTTTTCCTGGGATTCCCTATCCATTGGACTGAACCAAATAGTCCATAAAGACCACACAATCCACCTCCTCCTCTTTCTAATGCTGTATCCAATTCCAAGTATTGGCGATCCGCATGGCGATCAGCCCTGAAGATTATCCTAGGAGCTATATAATGCATTGACCTTCTGTTTGCCTTCTGCATCGCAGTGTGACACCCGTACGACTGATCCAGTGCTGTAAATCACTTTCTGGTCCTGAGCCCTTTTGGCACACGAAGTCCTCCTCAGCCCCGGCCAGGATGGATGAAGCTGCTGGCCTTCATCAAGATGGATTCAAGTGTGATTTGAATCCATCTTGATGGAGGCCAGCAGCTTCATCCATGGAGCTGAGGAGGACTTTACATGACAAAAGGGCTCAGGACCAGAAAGTGACTCTCAGAAATGGATCGGTGGTACAGGTGTCACGCCGCGAAAACACGTTGAAAGGCACTGCCTTATTTTGTTCTCAGGACTGTCTTCATGGATGATTGCTAATATTCGGAATCAGATATGCACTTGAAGAAGAAGAAGTAATCATTGGCGGTTTTTTTTAAAAATCACTTAATTTCAAATACTGTACAGTAAAACCCTGGGTTACGACAGAGGTCCGTTCCAACAGCCTCCGTTGTAACCCAAAAAATTGTAAACTGAAACATCCATAGCGATGCATTGAAAAATAAAAAAGGTCCTGAATTGATCATTGTAAATCGAAAAAAATACATTACAAATTTGTAAACTGGGACAGCATTTCCATAGGATTTGCTGTTGTAAACTGCAGCAAACTTAAACTGAGGCAGTTGTAACCCAGGGTTTTACTGTAATTTAAATGGATTGGAAGCCTACAGTACCATCTTCAGTCACTAGGTGGCAGACACATCTACTCAGCTCATAGGCTTGCTTTCAGCAGAGTCTGGCAGTGTAGTTTCGGAGATCTGTCATGGCAACAAGTATATTAAGCAATCCCAGTGGCCATGTTTTTTGGGTTCTTCTGACCCAAGGGTTTTCAACCTTTTAAAGCCGGGGGCCGGGTCACGCTCCTTCAGACTGTTTGTGGACCAGACTGGTGTCCCCCCTGCCGCTGCCACAGGACCACCCCCAAGCCCACCACAGCCCAAAACAACCCCCCACTTCCCCCACACCGCTTCCATGCTTAGCGACCTGGAGGAGCTGCGTGACATGAAAGGAAATTGCCTGCAGCCACCGGGAGCATGGCCGCAGCCATAGGGAACACATCTGCGGCTGCCGGAAACCTCCCCCACAGCTGTCGGGAACACATGTGCGGCCGCCGGAAACGCATCACCAGGAACGTGCCTGTGGCTGCTGGCAGTGCAAGCTAGAGTGAGGGCATGGGCCAGATGATTTGGTGCCATGGGCCAGATCTAGCCCACGGGCTGTAGGTTGAGAATCCCTGTTCTAACCCAAGCAGAGACAGAATGCGGAGTATACATTTTCAATGCGAGAATCTAAACACCTGGTTTTGCACTGATTTTTCCATGTTGCGAGAGGGGGAAAGGCATAGAAATGGAATTGCTCACAGCTTGCCTTCAAGTGTATTTTCCGACGTATAACCAATGATGCCCTCCAGACATAGTCAAGACGCCACTGCGAAGCACCAGACTGAATCTGTAATGCTCATATCAAGGAAACTGCTACTTATAATTACCAAGAAAGTGACAAAAAGCCTCGCGGCCTGGGAGGCAGCACAAAATTCATCACCCGTATTCCATTTCAACATTCGCTGCGAATTGCATCTTGCAAGAAGAGAGCTCTGATTTTTCTGTTCAACTATAAGGCTCTGCACAGATTTCCCAGATAAGTTCAGTGACCAATTCTGAGCATTGGAATGGAGCCTGAATCGACCTGGAGGGATTCAAATCCCCATTTTTGTTGTTTTCTTCAATACTGATGTACCTGAAATTCAGAAATACAGTAAAACCCCTACTTACGTAAAAAGTCTGTTCCACAGGCTTTTATGTAAATTGGTTTTTTACTTAATTCAAAGCAAACCCATAGGAAAAAATGAATTTTTTTACTTAACTCGAAGCAAACCCATAGATAATTGTGTTGTGTAAATCAGGAAATGTATCTAAATCGGGACATGGTTTTAGTACAAAAATCATTATGTAAGTCGAATTTTATGTAACTCGAGGCATATGTAAGTTGGGGTTTTACTGTACACTACTGAGGGAAGGGGATAAACCCACCAAATTTCAGATCGCTGGCATCAACATTTGCACACAAGGCTTTTTAAAACTTGTTTTTAAAAAAATCTGGAGTGACTTGTGCCCACTGGAGTTAATTTTGCCCCTGGGATTTGAACTGACATGCAAATTCACTTCACTTCAGCTTGGGTCTGGATCTGGTTTCAATCCAGTCCCCAACATGCAGAGATCTCAATAGGATGTATTTATTTAGCAGTTAGGGGTTCTGTTCAATCTTGGATACATTCCAAGACCAACAGCGGATACCCAAACCTGTGGGTAACAGGGAACCCTATATTTTATATCGCAGACAGTGGCCTCTCATGGCCAGCTCTGCTAATTTGCCATATGTATTTCAGGATTTTTAATGGAATATTTTTAAACCCGTAGATCAGAGGTCATAATCTTCGTTTCTTTTATATACCGCTTTTTTCGACCCGAAGGCGACTCAAAGCGGTTTACCAACAATATCAAAAATACAATATACAATAATACAGATAAATCCCAAAATACAAAACAATACAATAGAGCCCTATACAAAAGTCCATATTTCTAAGAGAGCATACAATAAAATAACAAATCATATTACAATTACAGGTCAAATACAAAATATAATACAAAATATTATAGTTAGGGGTGCCCAAACTACGGCGCACAGGCCAGATACGACCCACGACACCATTTCGTCTGGCATGCGATGTCCTCGCCACTCCAGGAAATGGCCAGGGTACACACCCGCCAATGCGCTTGTGTGTCCAGACCACTTCAGGGAGTGGCACAGAAGCACCTGTGCATGTGCGAGGATGTCTGGAACCAATTCCGGGAGGGGCACGGCCATGTTTGTGCATGGGCAAATGTGTCTGCACCAATTGTGGAAGTGGTTCCAGATGTGCATGCGCAAACACACCCGCTTCTGGGAGCGTGGTCAGGCCTGCTCAGCTGTTCTAATTCATTTATGGAAGTCCCTCCGCCCAACCAGCCACCTGGGTTCACACGTGCAGAGAGACACATGCCCGCTGGGGAAAACTGAGGGCTGCAAACCCAGCAAAGGGAATCGAATCATGCCAGCCAGACCTCTGCAACTTTGTCTCCCCGTCCCGGTTCGAAGCCTGCTGCTGCAGAGAAAACCCTGATGGGCAAAGCGGAGCAAGGTCCACGCCCTCAGTTCCCTCCAACCTGATCTTTTCAATGAAGAAACAAGTTGGCATATTTGTCCAGGATCAAGTTCCTGGAAGCCTCTCGTTTTGCCATCTGCCAACTTGGCATTTGGCCACAGAACATGCTCAACCCAGGGCAGCCTGACACCCAAAGCCAGGCTGAGCTGCTTAAATCTGGGAACAGCCTGGGGGCAACCCAAGCCCTCTTGGCAATGCTGGTTGCCAAGACACAGAGCCAAGTATTGGGGGGGGGCAGCCCTCCAATCTGTTCCTCCACTTCAACAAGTTAAGGGACCCATACCATAGGGGACACCCAGTTATGTGAAGCCTTCCAGCTGATTTCTCCCCCATCAAGAGGGGGGTGGATGTAGGCTTCGAGGGCACCGCAGCCAACTGTTCAAGACATATCTGGGGTGCACCGGGAAAGCAACAGAAATCAAGCCCTCCCCAGTGGAAACCACAACACTAAAAGCACAGCCAGGCCCAGAAATGCAGCTTTCAAATGTTTCCCCAAGGGTGACATTTGAGCCGCATTTGCCTGGCGCTCATCTCTTCAGAAATGACACAAAGTGCTTGGAAAAACAACCAATTATTTTCTCCTCCAGAACCGAAAGGACTAAGCCTCACGTTCACACCAGGCCGACCCCCAGGAATTAAAAAGTAACTCAAAAAACATGATCCCGTCATTCAGCACTTAAAGCAGGGGTGCCCAACTTTTCGGGCCATGAGCCGGTCACGTGGCACAGTGGGCCAGTCACGTGGTTCAGTGGGCCGGTCGCACGGTTCCTCCCACCCGAAGTGGAAGTAAAACACACCTTGAAATCTGTTTTGCAACAAGATGAGTTAGATTTTAGGTTGCCATTTTCTCTGCTTAAATCAGGGGTGCCCAGACTACGGCCCATGGACCAGATCCGGCCTCCGGCACCAATTCATCTGGCCCACACGACTCTCGTCGTTCCAGAAAGTATAACTCACATTTTATTTCCACTTCCAGGAGCGATGAGGATGGCGTGGGCCGGATGAATTGGCGCCGGGGCTGGGGCCTGCCTATGCGCTGTAGTTTGGGCACCCCTGACTTAAAGAATCATGTAGGGCTGAGAAACTAATTTTTTAGTTACATTTTTATTGGGAGTTTTTTAAAAACACACACATGCGCCATCCATACACACACAGACACACACACACACACACCTAAAGCAATGTTACAGAATCAGCAAGCAGTTTTGGTTATTTAGCAAGAAGGTAAAGATTTCCTGTGCTCGAGAGCCAATCATATCCGACTATAGGGTTCGGTGCTCATGTCCATTTACAACCAAAGACCCAGTGCTCTCTATGTCTGCAGACATTTCCATGGGCATGACTAGACACCGGAGTGCACGGAACACTGTTACCTTCCAACCTAAGCACTACCTATTTATCTTCTTGCAATGGCTCAAGTGGCTAAGACACTGACTGGGAGGCGAAAGGTCAGCAGTTCGATTCCCGAGTACTGCAGGACGGAATGAGCTCCCGTCTTTGTCCCAGCTCCTGCCAACCTAGCCGTTCGAAATTGCAATAAATTACAAGTAGATAAATAGGGACCACTTCAGTTGGAAGGTAACAGCGCTCCGTGCGCTCCAGTGTCTAGTCATGCCTGCCACATGACCACGGAAACATCTGCAGAAGCAGACAGTGCTGGCTCTTCGGCTTTGAAACAGAGATGAGCACTGAATCCTAGAGTCAGATATGACTGGCTTTCGAGCAAGGGAAACCTTTACTTTACTAACGTCTTGCTTCCGAACTGCTAGGTTGGCAGGAGCTGGGACAGATGCCGGGAGCTCACTCCATCGTGCAGCACTCGGGTCTCAAACTGCTGACCTGCCTACCGTCCAGTTGTCGAGTTCAGCGGCTTAACCACTAAGCCACCACAGTCACAGAAGAAGGATTAAATACTCTTTATTCCTTACACACACAGAGCTGCTTACTCACACACTCACAAATACACACCAACCAGAAGACATCCTCTTGGAGTATTCTTACAAAAAACAAGATTTTTCTTTCTATATTTTTACTGTGAGCTTTCATGGGTCATGCTAGTCTGTCATTCTGCTTGATTACTCTTTACCTCATTGCCTTGTGATCATCTTGACCCCTGCATCTGATGTATATAAACCATGCCTAGAAGTTTTACTCCTTGTCTGAAAAAGTGGACTTGATCCACGAAAGCTCACAGTAAAAATATAGCAGTTAGTCTTTAAAGTGCTGTTCGCTCGCTCGCTCGTTCGTTCGTTCTCTCTCTAATATGCCTGAACCACAGACTAACATGGCTATATTCCAAAAGATTTTTCCTTCTGTCAGACATACAGATGGGACCATGGTTTCCCAACCTTTGGTTTTTGGACTTCAATTCCCAGAAGCCTAAGTCAATTCCCGAAAGCACTGACCCACCAATGGACTGACTTAGGCTTCTGGAAATTGAAATCCACCTGTGGGGTGTGGGCTCCATGTTGGAAAATACTGGACTAGCTGGAGCATCTCTCCCAACATCATCTTAGAAGCAGATTTCAACCCATGGGCACTCTTTCATGTACGCGTGCACACATACACCTCACAAATACACACAAAGGAATGTTTTTCCTAAAACCACCTCAACAAAGACACAATTCCTCCTCATCTCAGACAGACAGAAAGGATGGAAAGAATGTTTCGACACTTTCCGAGAAGAAATTTTTGAAGCAGTCGCTGTGTTAGTCTGTGCTTTAAGCATATCAGAGAGTAAACAAAACAAAACAACAACCAAAGACAAAAAACCATTGTGGCACCTTAAAGGAGTGATGGCGAACCTTTTAGAGACCGAGTGCCTAAACTGCAACCCCAAATCCACTTATTTATCACAAAGTGCCAACACAGCAACAGGGGATGAAGGAAACGTTTCCATTGGGTTGCTGGGCACAGGGGCGGGTTGCAGGAGGAAATGCTCCCATTGGGCTGCTGGGCAGACGGGTAGGGTGAACTCTGTGCTGGGGGAGGGAGGAAGCACTGCCATTGGGCTGCTGGGTAGAAGGGCGGGACAAACTCTGTGCTGGGGTGACCACATGGGTGCCCACAGAGAGGGCTCCTTGTGCCACCTATGCCATAGGTTCACCACCACTGCCTTCAAGACTGACTCCTGTACTTCAATGTGAGCTTTGGTGGATCAAGTCCACTTGGTCAGACTTCTTCCAAGAAGGTGCATCTCCACTAATGTCTTTTGATAGGGTTTTAAAGACTTCCCCCTTTCTCTGGACAGAATAGATTGCCTCTCCTCACACCTGCTTAGAAGATACTGTACCTCCTTCCATCCACACTTTCTCTCTCTCTCTCTTTGCCCACGCAAGAATGCATCTTCTGAGTCATGGCGTGTGGAAGCATATTGTTGCTTCCCACCCTCTTCAAAAAAACCTTGCTTTATTTATATGCAGATCAGGGCTGCTTTTAAATAAACTAACAGATGGCTTCAGATATGTACAGATTGATCAGAGAAGAGTCCTTTAAAACAGAAAGGAAAGAGCAAGAGAGAGAGAGAGCTAAAAACAGCCAGACTGAGCTTTTCTGGGTTTTTGAATGAAATCTGGTGCCCTTTCAACCCAAGGAAACAAGCAAAGCAGGATTCTCTGCGTCATTCAGACTGCAATCGGCAAAGTGGGAGGGAGAAAGAAAGAAAGAGAACTAGCATCTCAATGCTGTCTCTCAAACAGATATTCCACCCTAACTGCTGTCTAAAAGGCCATGATAGCGAACCTTGGCACTCCAGTTTTTCTTGGACTCCAATTCCCAGAAACCCAAGTACGTGCAGTAAACCCATTCGTGTGGATTCACAGAGACTTGGGCTTCTGGGAATTGAAGTCCAAGAACACCCATTCGTGTGGATTCATGGAAACTTGGGCTTCTGGGACTCGAAGTCCAAGAACACCCATTCATGTGGATTCATGGAAACTTGGGCTTCTGGGAATCGAAGTCCAAGAACACCCATTGTGTGGATTCATGGAGACTTGAGCTTCTGGGAACCGAAGTCCAAGAACAACCATTTGTGTGGATTCACAGAGACTTGGGTTCGATTTCTGTGTACTGCAAGACAGAGTGAGCTCCTGTCATCTGACCCAGCTCCTGCCAACCTTGCAGTTCAAAAGCAAGACATTGCAAGTAGATAAATAGGGACCACTTTGGTGGGAAGGTAAACAGTGTTCCGTGCACTACAGAATCTAGTCATGCCTGCCACATGACCACGGAAACGTCTGCAGAAGCATCCTCTTCGGCTTTGAAACAGAGATGAGCACTGAACCCTAGAGTCGGATACGACTGGCTTTCAAGCAAGGGAAACCTTTACCTTTACTATACCAGTGTTACGTTACCAGTTTTACGTTACGTGTCAAACACGGACACTTAGAACAAAACATAAGCAAATGTTGGTCACCATGGAAACAAGATGTCTTAGGAAGGCTGCTGGAGGGACTAGAAGGGATGAAATCAGGAATGAGATAATAAGGGAAAGAATTGGAATAGAACCAATTTTGCACTACATCCAGAGACAACACATAAAGTGGTTTGCCCAATTTGGAGAGAATGTTTTGGGATTCTATACCTTACAAGGCATATGTAGAAAGAGGAGATGGAGAAAGACCATGAGGCAGACCCAGAGGAAGGTGGAGAGAGAACGTTAGAGAAACAATACAAGAACACCAAATAACACCGGTGGAGGCTGCTAGAAGTGCCAGAAAAAGACCCTTACATCTCCCTTGACACCCGATGGGAGTGGGTGGGAGGTAGTTGAAGTACAGTGCCTGTACCCATCCCAATGTACAACATCTGGTAAAGGTAAAGCTTTCCTTTGCTCGAAAGCCAGTCATATCCGACTCTAGGGTGCAGTGCTCATCTCTGTTTCAAAGCCGAAGAGCCAGCACTGTCTGCTTCTGCAGACGTTTCCGTGGTCATGTGGCAGACATGACTAGACACCAGAGCACACAGAACCCTGTTTACCTTCCCACTGAAGTGGTCCCTATTTATCTACTTGCAATTTCTTGCTTTCGAACTGCTAGGTTGGCAGGAGCTGGGACAAAAACAGGAGCTCATTCCGTCCTGCAGTGCTCAGGAATCGAATTGCTGACCTTCCGCCTCCCAGTCAGCGTCTTAGCCACTTGAATAATGAATAAGTCCCATTCCTTCAAGGGGCCTCCTCTGTGGTAGCTCACAGGTTAAGATGCTCACCTTGTTAGCTGAAAGGCCAGCAAATTGGCAGTTCGAGACCTGGGTACTGCATGACGGAGTGAGCGCCCCTCTCTATCCCAGCCCCTGCCAACCTAGCAGTTTGAAAGCAAGAAACTGCAAGTAGATAAATAGGGACCACTTCTGCAGTGGGAAAAGATCTTGGAGACCTGAAAGGATCCTCATTCGAGCATCCAGCAAAAATCCTTTCAACCCAGAATAATTTCTGACATTAAATTATTAGTAATGTAGTAAAATAAATTTCGTGTCAGAAATTATTCTGGGTTGAAAGGATTTTTTTTTTGTTTTTTGCTAGAGAAACTCCGCTCAGGGGACACCCAAATGAGGCTCCTTTCATGTCCCCAAATGCAGCACTCGGGAATTGAAACCTGACCTTCCACTCTTCAAACCCAGCATCTTAACCACCAAGCCACCGTAGTGGATCTCCTCTAATAAGGGGTCAGAATTGGGTTCAATGCTGAAATCCAGAATTTAGTTTTTTAGGATCAGTGCTTAATAGGACTTTAGCACCAGGTAACCCAACACACAACCCCAGGTTGTATTTCAGCAGAATATTTGAGGAGGGGGTAATCCTTTTGGGAGGGCTGCAGTGGCTTAATGGTTAAGACACTGAACTTGGTGACTGGATGATCAGCAGGTGTTGTGATCCAGCCCTCATCAGACTCTGAAGACGACCTGGATCGGTAGATACTTCCTATGCCTAGTTCAGTTCTGCCATCGCAGCCTGCATCTGACCATGAGCTCTAGCCTGTACCTAAACCAGAGGATGACTTGAACCAGGATCCTCAGCCTGCTTCTGGCCCAACTCTGACTCCCCAGGCAGATGACTTGTCTGACTCTGTCTACTCAGTACTCAGCCAGAGACGGTACTGAAAGGACCTGCAGCTGAGACACAAGAAAGCCAGAGCTCGTTATCAGTGAAGGCTCCCAGTTGATACCCATTAGCTGGGAGGCTTCTTAAACAAACATGTTTCACAAGGCAAGCATCGGTACAATTTATCGGTGCTATGACTGACACTCTGCCAGATCTTTCGTGCACCTCGTGACTGACTGCTGTGACCCTGACTTCTGCCTACCTTGATGACGCCCCTGGGTATCCTTTGAACTTGATGCTCGCTCTGATCCTTACCGGTACCCTGACCTCAGCTTGCTCTTTGGACTTGACTATTGGACTCTCCTTGGATAGACTTTGCCAGGACTCTCCTGTGTAGCGCCACTGCATGGTAACCCTGCCTGCTGGGTAGGTCAGCCCAGCAGGTCGAGACCCGAGTGCTGCGTGACTACAACATGCCTCTTAGCCTTTAAGATGTCACAGGTCCCCTTTTCCAGAGAGCAAAACCCACAACTTCTCGCAAGGAGTCCCTGAATCGCACACCCAAAACATCCTGGGCTCAGACAAACCAGACAACCCACAAAGGAGGGCTTTCACCATGGCATGGACAAAACGGGAACAATTGTGGCCCCTTGGATTCCGCCAGATTTATGGAATATTACAAATAAAAGCTGTTGAAAGCACCTAGATCAGGGGTTCTCTACCTACATCCCACAGCACCATTTTATGTGGCCTGCATCACCGTTGCTGCCGCCACCAGAAGCAGACGTGTTTACAACAGCCGTAAATTCATCCGCAGCTGACATAAACACATTTATGACAGCCACGGGTGCAATTTATGGTAGCATTTATGGCGGGGGGACACCAGTCCAGCCTGCTCAGCTGCCTGATGGGGCATGGTCAGGCCCACGGCTCAAAAGATTGAGAACCCCTAACCTAGATTCATGGGGATTTGGCCTTAAAGCAGAAGGCTCCATGCTGTGCTTTTGCTTTGCCTGTTTGGGTACTTGTAAAATGAAAGTGGAAGGAGATGGACACCTATGGATTATATCAGGGGTGCCCAAACCTTTCAGGCCATGGGCCGGTTGCATGATTCAGTGGGCCAGTCACATGGTTCCTCCCACCAGAAGCGGAAGTAAAACGTGCCCGCACATGCGCAGAATATTGCATTTACGACATCCATGCT